>OZ038388.1:66092201-67292201 GCA_964036045.1 Eutreptiella sp. 'Long Island Sound 2002' | reverse complement strand
ACGTCCCATCTTCTCCGTCGTACTCGTCTAGGTAGACCATGCTTTTCCATTTTTCTTTTAGCTCCAGTTTTTTGAGTCTGTCAATTTGATTTAGTAGAAGGGGACGAGTTTCTTCCAAATCTTCTTTTGAAGAAGGAAACGAATTTTTACTCGGGCGTGTGTGTAGTAGACGGAGTTCACTTTCGTCTCCTTCGCTCGTCATCGATTCTAGTGGGACGGAAACGTGTGAAAGAAGTTTTTCGGGGTTAGGAGTTTCGGAAGGGGTCGAAGAAGCCTTTAGAGGTTCTACTTCCTCCAAGAACAGGTTGGCGACCAAGTCGTCAAAGTCCATAGTGGTGTAGGAGTCGTTCGAAAAGGGTATAGTCGACTCGGAAGGGGCTTCGGATATACTTCCGCTTTCGTCAGAGGTTTCTCCGCTCTCTTCCTGAGTTTCTCTTGCCTCTTTCGGACTTTCTTGAACCACTTCTTCGACTTGAAACTTGGGCGTCTCGAACTTGTACTCTTCCTTGCTCTCGTCCACGTCCGGAAACCTTGTCATCATCTCTTCTTTTCCGTACCCACGGTGGTGCTTTAGCACGAACTTCTTTATCTCCACAGACACGTTTTCCATGGGGTTAGAGGACACGTTCTTCCCCGAGACTAGGTACATAGCGGTTTGCCAACGGGGCTTTGGCAAAACCTCTTCTTTTGGGTTAAGTCGGTAAAGAGCAACGTCAGGTAAGAGCAACTTTGTCACCGTCAACCTTTCGAGTATAGGCCCCCATAGCTTTTCTTTTTCTTCCCACTTCTTCCCTTCGGGAATAACCAACGCGACCGTAGCTTGGTCCACATAAACTTTCCCCACGTGTGGAGTATTTTTGAGAAAGGGGGGTTGGCGTAGAGCATCTTCCAAGCTCCCAACTTTCCCCAGTCATACGACCACGTGTTGTTGGTTTTGGGAGTACAAAAGCACTCCGCGTCGGCGTTCTCTTTGGACGCAAAGAGTTCGACAAAGTCGCCGTTACACGTGTTCGGGTTAAGGCCAAGTTCTCGAAACGCGTCACGCTTGGCGGCGGAGTTGAGAGTGTAGTTCTCCGTTCGGTGTAGGCTCAAGGTAGCGAGGATACTCTCTTGCTTCACCTCGCTATCGAGTGCCAACGGAAACCTCTTGAGAGTCTTGAGCGTAGGTCTTGGACACTTTGTCTCCTTGAGGGGTATTGCTTCCCATTCTTGCTCTTGGTTCACCACCAACAAGTGAGTGGGCTCTTGAAGGGATAAATATTTTATCCACTCGTTTTGCGCAAAGAGGTCCGTCCCCAATACGGCTTCAAAGGCGTCAGTGTCGAACGCTTGAAACGTTTGAAGTACCTTTCGGTCCCCCACTTGTACTTCTCCTTCTATCTCGCCTTCGGTGAGAGTGACTCCCCCTTCTCCCGTTTTTACCCCACAAATATTTTTGGGAACTAGATCCTCGTAGTGTACGAACCTAGAGGAGACTAGGGAGATTGTAGCGCCGGTATCAAGGTATGCGTCCACCCATACACCATTGATAGCAACCCTCGATAGGTAGCAATACCTCGGTGCGTCGTCTCGGTGTCCACCTAGGCTTCCCCCGGCGTTTGACCCGCAAGAAAGTCTTTGAGGTTCTTAGCTTGTCTTTCGAGCTTGAGAACTCTTTTTCGCTTCTTTTCTCGCTCTCCTTCCGTCAACTCTTCCAAGCGTTTCTTCTCTTGAGGCTTTCCTTTGTCATCATCTCTTCCTTTGCCTCCTTTTCCTTCGTTCGCCTTTCCTCCGTTCGCTTTTCCTCCACTTCCTTTTTCTCCTCCTTTCGCTTGGTCCTTTCCCCCTTTGCCTTGACCTTTCTTCGTTTGCTTTTGCTCTTCTTTCCTCGCGTCAAGGCTGTCTTGCCACGCCTTGTCTCTTACGTTGTGTTTTGTCCCACAATTGGGGCAAAACACGGTGGCAAAGAACTTGGGCGCGGTGCAGTTGTCCTCCTCGACTTCCCTTCGCCAATACCACTGCCCTTGGCCTTGTCCTTTGCCTCGTCCACCTTTTCCACGGCCACGACCGCCACCACCACGGTTGCCGTTGCCTTGTCCTCGTGCTTGTTGAAACGACACAAAGCACTCCTCACATAGCGAGTGGGCAAAGGCCTCTTCTTGGTTCATAGGGGCGTCGGAGTCGGTGTTGGTGTTGCCGTCTAGCCACTTGAGTTGAGCCATCGAGTGCAAGTTCTTCAAAGTAGCGTCGGACTTTCTCTGCAGGGCCAACTCGTAGAGGAGGTCAACGAGAGAGTTGAAAGTGTGTATTCTAGACAACCTCTGGGGAGTAGCACGTATTTTGTCCATGGTTTTGGGCGGAACACCAGGTAGGAGGTGTAGGAGGGCTTTGGAGTCGTCGTAGTAGGACGTAGCCAATTGGTCCATAAGCGTAGTAAACCTTTGGACGTATTGGGCTATGTCCGCGGTTGTAGGGTATTCCTTCAACAGAGGGATACGCTCTATCTCTTGAATAAGCTCTAGGTCGGTAACGTAAGTAGGGTAGAGCTTTTCGAGCGTAATAAGCAACCTTACCCAAGAGTCACTCTTCTTGAGTGCCCCCGAAACCACTTCTTTTACGTCCTTGTTATCACAACCCTTGATAACAAGGTCCGCTTTGGCTCTTTCGTTGAGGTCTTCTTGTCCCGTCGACCTCAAGAACCTCAAAAAATCTTCGGCGTAAACGTCGAGGTCTCTACCCGAAAACTTGGGTAGTTTGGTTTCGGTTTGGGGTTTGAAAAAAGCTTTGGTTCCTCTACCGGTATGTGGCACCGGTTGTGTGGGGTCGGGGAGTAGCGCCATAGGCGCTAGTGGACCGAGTCCTAGGGCGAGGGCTTGGTCGAGGGTGTATACTTCGTAGGTAGTGGTAAAGCACGCCATGGGTTTGGGTGCTTTGGTACGGGGTACAAAGGGCGACTTGACTCCAGGAGGCACACCGGCAAGCCCGGTGCACACTCGGGTTAGAGGCGAGGGGTGGTAAGGTACACAAGGGTTAGTGGTTAAGTTAGCACTAGTCCTATTTTCTAAGTTTTCAAGACGACCCTTAAGTTGTTGCAAGGTCGACAAAAGGATAGTGCTCTCTTCCGAACAAGGAGAGGCTTCGAAAACATGAGTCCTTTTGGGAGCTTGAGGCTCAGAGAAAAACTTTATACAGGAAGCGTGACATGATAACATTTCTTGGCTAAGAAATGTGAGGGTTAGGGGCCCCCACATTTCTTGGCCAAGAAATGTTATCATGTCACGTTTCTCTATATCCGCCATCGAAGTGTAACAATTTCTCGACGAAGAAATGTTATCACCGACCCCACATGGCAAGACCCAAATTTCCAAGACATCAACATGAAGAGGGATCAACAAATCAATTGAGCTGCGAAACCTCATTGTTTGATGTGGCACCCCGCACAACTGGAGGCGGAATGGCTACCACGTGGCAACCACACATAGCCATAAATAAGGAAGGACTACGGGTTTATGGTGCAACTTTCGCAAATCCATGAGCCATGCCGAGGCACGCGAGTCAACTTGGCACACCGAAGGTGGTAGGTTGCACGGCATGCATCACATGACACCGGATGAAGAGCAATGGTGTCGCGTTTTCGGGGGATCACCTCATCACACATGTAGCATATACTTGGTTCCACCTTAGGTCTACATGGGGCCTTCTTAGGCTTCTGTGCACCTGTGAAGGGGTTAGGCATATCTTCAAACACTTGATTGTTTGCTGCACCCTCCTCACTTGGTGGGGCTGCAAAAGCTGCTTCACGATATGCATCATGACCTTCTGCAAGTGAGGAAAAGACATCCCCCTTTTCAGACAATTGGGTTGGGGGGAACTCTTCATATTCATTTGCGTCATCTACCGGAAGTATTCGACAAATCGCAAGAATGTGAGCTTAGCAAATCATCATCCGACATAGTATATGTACTAAGTTGACGATTGTCCATTCTGGGTGGTGACTCGGGTTCCACTTTGATGGGTGAGTCTTGCTTTTGTGGATTTGGGCAAGGTTCCGCTTTGACTTCCGGTTTGGGGCATGGTTGTGCTTTGATTTCTTCCTCCTCTTTGGATTGGGTCACATGATGTTTGCTCAAGAGCATTGCTGCTTTTGATTTCACCTGCTTACCCTTTCGGTGATATACACCAAGTGTTCTCGCAACCACACCAACATGCTTTGCTGCATCATGCAAAGAGATGTCATTGGCATTCGCGAGTTTTGTCATGACCACCCGTCGGGCAAAAAGAGAGAAACAAACTAGTGATAACATTTCTTGGCCAAGAAACGTTATCCACTCACATTTCTTGGCCACGAAATGTTATCATGTCACATTTCTTGGCCAAGAAATGTTATCAGCCAGTGGGGTCGGTGATCACATTTTCCTCGTCGAGAAATTGTGACACCGATAACGGATATAGGCTCAGGAACTCCGGTAGGCACTCCATGAACAAGAGGTTCTGTAAGTGCGGCTAGCCCCATCTGCTCAGATTTTCAGACATTCTGCCCAGATTGGCTACATTTTGGTCATTTTCTTTGCTTCGGCGGAATCGCCGCCTCGCAGCTCAGTCACAGGATATTTCCTATATATTTCTGATATGCCGGATTTGATTCCGCGGTCCATTTCCCGTAAATCCGCCGCATTCCGCTATTTTAGCTGGAATCGCCATTTGCCGCTGACGCGCGCTCGCGGGCCAGATCGGCCAAACCTTTTTACATAAATGGATTATTTAAATTCATTCGGACAGTTTTGGACACTCAGATGTATTTAGAATAATTCCCCGCAATTTTCTTCATAGACTGGGATTTTCTGCCGGACCACAATCAGCATGGATCTTGCTTCTGTTGTCGCTGCTCTCGCCTCCGTTGGTGTCCGAGTGTCCGGTTCTACCCCAAATAACAACATCCAGGGAGACTCCTCGCGTGCCTGCCCCACTGGTCTTGCCGGCCCCGAGCCCTCCGGCACCCACAACGACCCAGGGCAGCACTTTCATGGTAGCAGAGGCTACCTGAATGTTGTTCCTTTGGTGTCCCAACCACAGCTAGCCCCTCAGTACGGCCCCGTAGACTCCGCAACCTCCGGAGACGTAACGATCACGCTCCCGTGGTGCTGTGCGAACGAGGCCTTGAGAGGAATGCCTTGCGCAAGCCCAAATTGCCCAAGAAGGACACAAATCAGCAGCTGTGGAGGCCCAGATTACAATCAAGATCCCAGTCGAAATTGGCCATCAAGCAGCTGGAATCTCCCAGCTTACGCTAATGGCAACGCTCCGGTGGAGCTTACGGACCTGGCAGGTACTAATAATCCGTACCAATGTTCACATTTCGTGACCATCGATGCCGACATTGACGACATTGAGATGGGTGGTCCAGGTGAGGTACCTACCTATAATCGACCAGCCTCATGGGCACAATGGGACAACCATTTGTCTTCGGAAGTGGCCCGTAACCTTGAGGCGCTTGAGGCCCTGTGTCTATTAGCCACGTCTAAGCTGATAGGACAAGAAAGAATCGCCTCTGATTTTTTATTTGAATATTTTTTCCTTCTTCAAGAAGAAATTAATACCAGGATGTGGTGGTGTTCTCAAGAAGATGAATCTTTTGCCATTTTCTTGCAGATCTGGGAGGCAAGCCCCTTCCCGAAGGAGAAGACCAAGGCACCGGTTGCCGGGCCCTCCGCCCCTCATCCCTCTGTTTCCATCCGCGACGATCTAGCCGCCGCGGTTGAGGAAGGAATTTTAGAGGCAGCTAGGCAGGCAAGCCTGGAAATTAGGACTGAAGGAGCTCCCCAAGTGGACTCCTGGCTGCGAACCACTGAGATTAGCGGTCCGACAGCCTGCTCAGGCCCTTCAGGACACGGTATGTACTGTCCTGCCGACTGCTCTTGCAGATTACAGCGAGATACTGAGCTCCAATTGCTCAAAGATCAGATGCAACTCATCATTCAGACGCTGGGAATTAGAGATCTTTTCAAGACCCACATGAGGTCTGAGGGCGCATCATCGGTGGAACAAATAACAGAACCGTCGGAGGAGGCGACAGAAATTTTTTCGATTGCTCCTTCGGTGGACTCTAAGACCACCGACGCAAGGATCAGCAGGACTAAGCTAAAGGAAAGGGTTACAATCTCTCGATCTCAGAGTAGATCGGTAAAGGCTAGGAATGAGGCTCAGAATGCCAAACGAACTGCCTCCCGTACTACCCTTCCTGCTGTTGATTCCAATGCAATTGCCCAGATGTTGCTCGCCCAGACCCTTGCCGGAGCTGGTGTGGCTAATGATGCCGCCAAGGTGTCTACCATTACGGCCGGTGTTGGGCTGGATTCACTCCTAAATCCTACTTCATTGCGACTTCGTCAGGTTGCCAAGCAACCGAAGTATAATGGAAACCCCAGACGTTGGCCTCAGTTCCAACGGGAATTCAAACTGTGGGTTAAGACTCAAAAACTCCAGGATGATCAGTTCCTGATGGCCCTTCTGGACTGCCTTGAGGGAGCGCCGGCCAACACTTGGCTCAGGACCTGGAGTGATCGTGAAGATTCAAGTTCCCCCCTTACCTTTGATGAGGTGTGGGAACAGTTGGAGGTACGTGGATCCCGGCTGCCTGAGGACCATTACCACCAGATGTTGAAGAATTTTCCTTCATTCTCTCGATTGATCTTGTACGAAGTGCAGGACAAGAGACAGCGCTTCTGGAATCTCGTAGAAGAATCTGAACATTCAGGCGAAAAATTTTCCAGTGCCGAGCTGAAAAATCTGATTTTTGACAAGATCCCCTCAGAAACCGCCGCCACCCTTCGGAATAGACAGTCCGAAGAAAAGGTCAAGACCTGGTGGGCGGAGATCGATGGCTTTGACGCCTCGGCCAACCGGTTTACAGTCAGGGAGGCACTTCAAAAGTGCTCCCCCACGTCGTTTACCAAGGTGAAATTCACTGAAAACACGTGGAAAATCAAGTTCAATGAACACGAGGATCGAGACTTGTTTGTCCAAGTCCTCAATAGGGGAGTAAGTTTCCATGGCACTCGCCTGAAGGCCAGGAACTGGGTGTTTTCGTTCACTCCGCAGGAACTGTGGGAAGAGGTTGAGAGGCTTGCTGACGCCGCCAATCAAAATTTCCATGAGGGTCTTGGGGGAAACAGGAATACCCAGCAAAATACCCAAAATGGGGCCCAAAAGGGCAACAAAAAGGTGAATGACACCCGGAATGTTCAGGATCATTGTAGCATCTGCCTTCTGTTAGGTTCTACGAACCGAGCTAAGACGCATTCCACTGCTAATCACCGATGGTCTGCTTACGATCACAAGGTGATTGGTGAAAATGTCAGTAATCCTCAGAATTCAGACAGGAATGACAGACAGGTGCATGGTGCCAAGGGGGGAAAGGGTAATTCGACTCCCTCCGGTGGGAACAAAAATACTGGAGGCCCTGGCGGGTCCCAAGGCAAAGGGAATCGGACTCCATCCGGCTCCGGTGGACAGCCAAACGGTCAGACAAGTCCCAATGTCAACGCCGGAGGCGGAAATCGAAATCCAGGCCAAACCCCTCAATTCGGTACAAATAAAGGAAATGCTCCAGGATCACAGGGTAAGGGTAAGGGAAATCCTTCGGGAACCCCCTTCTCTGGTAAGGGCAGAGGGCGTGGCGACGGTGGTGGCCCATCATCCGGCGGCCGTGGCCGTGGACGTGGAAAAGGAAACCATCGTGTGGATCAGGTCTCAGGTGCAGACCAGGTGTCTGATGCGGATCGAGATTACGTCGAAAATGCTCTGAATCCAGCGGATGATCCGTTCCAAGATGAATGGATCGACGAAACAGGCTGTGTTCACAATGTTAACGCAGCCGCTGGAGGTCAGAACGCCTAGGGGAGCCACGAAAATCGCCCCTCCCCAGGCGATTTCAGGCATGATCCCCAAATTCCTGATCGACCATTACTTGATGTAGGGTCGCTTGTCTCCTCTCCCCTGGATCCGGCAGCGGATCCTTCTGTCGTAGTGGACGAGGTTGGTGTACAGTCCAAGCACAGGGCTCGTCAGTTTGTCACAAAGCTGTGGGTCTCTGATTGCAAGGGAAATTTGCACCTCGCCACTTGTTTGTGTGACAATGGATCAGAGGTAAATCTCCAATCCAACTCCTTCTTACCCGACGACTGCGTGTTTGAATCGCCTCATCCTGTTACCCTCGAGGGAGTTTCTGGACATTCTCTCGCAGGTGGGCAACGCGGTTGTTATATATCAACCCATTTGGTCGCTCAAGACCTTTGGGAGGAGCAAAATGTGGAAGAAGTTGTCCTTAAGGATGACTACTTCTATCGTGCTGACATAAAGTATGACCTTTATTTGGGGCATCCTTGGCTTCGCAAGAACAGGGTAGCGCCCGTAGGTCATCGTCGTTGTTTTTTGCTGGAGTCAGGTCCCTTGGAGCGTCCTGAATTTCGTTTTTTGCACGCAGGGTTTAAAAGTGCAGAAGAATTTTTGAAGCAAAAAGTGACACCAAAATTTGGTGAAGATGTCACCATTGCAGAGGTAAATGGGAGTGCCGATTACTCCCAAGAGTTAGAATGTCTTCGTAGGGACTCCCAGCCACGACGCCCTTCGCGCTGGCACTCTTCATCCTACAGAGTTGTCGACAAATGGCGCGATGCAATTTGTGAATACTTCCATGAACATCATTCCTTTTGGCCCCAGTATGATGCCTTTGCTAACCGTACGAACAAGCGCTTTGATAAGCACTTCAGCGACGCTTGGACCCACAAATGGGACAAGAAGTTGTGGATTAATCCTCCGTTTCACTTAATCCAGCAGGTCATCCACAAAATCAAGCAAGATAAAACCCAGGCAATTTTGGTTGTGCCCTTGTGGGACGACAAGCCTTGGTTTCAGGAATTACAAGACATTTGTGTAGATTACATCGAACTTCCCAGGAAGATTAAGCTGTATGCCAGGGACGACACAGGTCCCCTGCCACAGCGGTCCTGGAGTTCGCTTGCATTCCTGGTGGATGGAAAGCTTTCTGACTCTAATTCTGCTGATTCTAGTACAGATTCCTGTGTTGGGTCTGAATCTGAGGTTGAGCGTGGTACTGATGATGAATCTATTTTTTCTGATTTTTGTCCGTCAGATACCCAAGGTGATTCAACGTCCAATGGATCCGCCTCGTCTCCCTCTTCCCCAATGCGGTCGACATCGAAAGGAATCTTCAGTGCACGGGCGAGGAAAAATCTCCAATCGCGCCGCAAATTCAGAGTTTTTTTATGAAAAACCCCCTGTGGAAGCTTTCATGGATCCTTTCGAGGAGCTGGATCGCGAAGAAAATCTCTGGGATTTCGACACACGACCCACCTATCTTCAAGAGGCAGTTGATACGGACCTGGTTAGGGACATCCGTAAGAGGATTCTTCCTGCCAAAGCCGAAGAAGTCGCCAAAGTTTTTTCGACAGTAATTCCTGGCGATCAGGTGGACACTGAATTGTGTTCAAAGTCAAGAGAAAAGATTTTTGATGAACGGAAGGACACAACCCTTTCAGGAAAGTTGATCAAAGATCCCCCTGTCCGTGGGCAGTTCGGTGAAGCCTTCATCGAGCTTCGTGAAGGGTGCAAGGCAAAAAAACAGCGCCCTTATGAAAATCATGGACACAAACATGAGATTCTCAGAAAAATCATTGAGAGAAATCTCAGGGAATTTGGTTGGCTTGAGGGTTGTATGACCAGCGAATGGTGCTGTTCACCCTTCACAGTCCCGAAGCCACCGCCTGCAGACCAGAACACCATTGATGGTTGGCGAATGGTTGTTGATTTTCGCAATCTCAACGCCAAAACCAAGGCGGATTCACACCCCCTGCCCCTCATTGAGGAGGAAATCGCCAAGAGGGCAAGAGGTCGTTTGTTCTCTGTGCTGGATCTCCGTCACGGCTTTCACCAAATGCCGTTGAGGAAGGACAGCAGACCTCTTACCTGTATGTGCACGCCATGTGGCCCAGTCCAATGGACCGTCATGCCCATGGGGCTGAAGAACGCCCCCTCATTTTTTCAAAGAATGATGGAAGATGTGCTGTTCACAACCCATCCGGAGCTTCGTGCCTTCGTGAGTGTGTACATAGATGACATAATCATCGCGACGGAGGGGGAGGGACTGACCGAAGCCGAGCTGGTGGCCCTACATGAGAAACAGCTGAACCAAGTTTTGGACATTCTTGACGCCAATCAGCTGATTTGTGGGCCAAAGAAGGGAAAATTGTTTTTAAAATCAGTCGAATTTTGTGGTTCTCTCCTAGAGAATGGCACTCGACGACCCAGTCCAGGGAAGCTCGTCGCTATTCAGAAGTGGAAGCGCCCTGAGACGATCACGGAGTTGAGAGGATTCCTGGGTTGTTGCAATTTTTACCACACTTTTGTGCCGAATTATGCCAAATTTGCTGCCCCCCTCACTGAATTATTGAAGGTAGGGAGAGATGCGGGCAAGGCAGGTTCAAAGGTTCGTGTCAAGTGGACTGACGAGTGCGAGGAGGCCTTCCATCACTTGAAGGCAGCCCTCTGCGAAGTCGCCACGTTGCATGTGCCCCAATTTGACCGACCCTTCTACATTAGAACCGACGCATCTAGGTACGCGATCGGAGCTGTCCTTGAACAGGTTGATGAAGCCACCGGCGATCATTACCCTCTTGCATTTTGGTCTCGGAAGCTAGCCCCACGCCAAATGCAATGGTCGCCGCGTGAGCAAGAGACGTATGCCATAATTTGCGCTCTAAAAAAGTACCAATCGTGGGTTGGCACCAATCGAGTCGAGGTCCTGACGGATCATCGATCTCTGGAGTATTGGGCCACTGAACACATTGATACTGTCGCGAGCCCAGCTGGTCGACGGGCCAGATGGCACGAATTTCTCTCTCTGTTTGACCTCCATGTGTCGTATTTGCCTGGGAAACATAACACGGTAGCGGATGCTCTGAGCCGATGGGCTTACCCCGCCTCAGAGGGGCTGCAAAGTACCAACATCCATGGTACGGAGCACGACCGCCATGTAATCATCGAATGGGATCAGGAAGAAAAGAAACTCATTCGACGTGCATGCATGCAGTGCGCTGTTAAACAGCACGCATTGCCGTGTCACGACATCACGGCCATCACAGATCCGGCGCATGCTCACGAGATCTGCACCAAAACGCTGAAAGTCGTGGAAAAAGTCACCGATCCCTCCTCAGGGAGTGTGAAACGGTTTGACTATACCCGACGAGTAAGCAGATTTCGGTTGATCGAGGGCATTAAGCGTCGAGATCCGGCCAAAACTCCACCCCTGCCGAAGGATTCCCTGATAATCCGTGACTGGACGTCCGATTACCTGCAGGATCCCATGTTTAAAGAGGTCTTTGGAAATCTCAAATCCAAAGATGCTCACAGAGATGGGATTTTTGCTGAGTACTCGTTGGATGGGGGGAAGCTGTGGATGGAGGGTAAATTGTGTGTGCCAGACGCCCTAGCCCCCCGAGTGTTAAACTGGTGGCACAAATGGGAGTCCCCCCACGCACATGGCCGTCGACTGTGGTCGATGATTAAGCATAGGTTGTTTGGATCGAGGCTCTACACTCATTCCATGAAAGTAGCTGCCGGATGTGCCCAATGTGCGGTCTCGACGCCCCCCAGCGCGAAGAAGCACGGCCATCTGAGGCCTCATCCTATTCCGGAGCGTCTTCTTAACAGAGTCACCAGTGATTTCTTTTATCTCGGTGAACTCGATGACGAAGAGTGCCATTGGACTAACAAAAAAGTCAATGGTGTGCTCCTTATTCAGTGCCGTCATTCCGGCTACATTCAAGTGTTGCCTTGCAACATTGAGTCGATGACTGGCAAGGCTGCCGCCAAATGGTGCGCGCAGACCTGGATGGGAGGCTGGGACGTCCCATCCGAGGTGGTCACGGACTCAGGCAAAGAGTACACCTCCGAATGGTGGAGAGAATTGTGTGCTCGCCTTGGAATCCACCACCTCAGGTGTGAAATCCACTCGCATCGAGCGCTGCCTGGCGAAAGAGCCGGCCGCTCTGTTATAAATATGCTTCGTAAGGAGCTCGCGAGTGAGAAGGATTTCCACTGGCTTGAAGTTCTCTTCGCATTGCTTCGCCGTTACCACAACACGCCTTTGTATCATGGCCTTTCTCCAAATGAAATTGTCTTTGGACGAAAGAAGTGTTGGTGGAACATGCCGTTGAATAATCCTCGCCCCTGTAAGGATGCTTCGCTGTTTTTGGACGAAGTCCAACGAGCAGATAAATCTGTGTCGAAATTAATCGAGAAGCATCAAGCTGACTGGCTTTGGGTTCAAAATCAAGGTCGAAAAAACCCCCACAATTTTGAAGTCGATGATCGAGTTTGGCTTCGAAAATCCGAAACCACCCTGGACGGAGATGACAAGCTTCTTCCCTTGTGGGAGGGGCCATTCGCTGTTACAGCGCGTCTTGGGGAGAACAGGTGGAGGATTCGTGTCGGGCGATCGGGCGTTTCGGGTGATCGCCTCAAGAGAGAGATCCCCTCCCCCAAGGATCGAGTTAAACCCCTTTTTTGGACTGCAAAACACTTGTCCGATCGGGTAATCGAAGGGGGAAAGTACGAACTCAAGAGGATTGTTGAAGCAAGACGTGACGCCAAGGGCGAATGGGAATTTCTGTGTGAGTGGAGGGGCTTTGATTCCAGTCACAACAACTGGGAACCAGCCCAATCTTTTGTCCATGGGTACACCAAGGGGTTCATCGACTTCCTCAAGAAGCACCCCGAAATTGGAGTACTCCTGACAGATTGTTTGTCGAAACCAGACAGACAAGTGGAGAGCGACGGAAAACGACCTGTGGTGAATCGAGATCCAGCCTTTTACGGCCCTCAGCAGCCACATTCCAGGGCTGATCCGTCGATCCCCCCTCCTGCGGTCAGGCCAGCCCAGGAGCCAAATGAGGACCAAGCTTCGAGTTCGGCCGCTGATTTGCAGCGCCCAAGCCGTACCAGGGCCCGACCAGACAGGTTGGTGGTCACCTGTATTCGTGCTTGGCCGAATTGAGGAAGCCATCCTACCACATTCTGCTCAATCCACTGTTCATTCCTTCTGTTTATGTCATGATGTGGAGAACTGTGAATGTTTGATAATTTGACGTCAATCAACTTTTCTTTGGTCTCCGTTCGGCAGACAAGGCGTAGATACGCTGACGGAGTGTGCTGCCGTGTTCAGAAAAAACCAAACTCAGGCTTAATTCAGGCAGATTCGGGGTAATCTTGTCTCTGTTGGTCTGTGCATCTTTGGAATTTGGCTACTCGTGCAGATGGAAGCAAATGTACATAATCAAAACACCGGCCGGTGACATGCACCCCTACAGGCAACCCCTGTAGTACTGGCTGCACCAGATGCGACGCCAGGAACTCAGATCTCACCTTCATTTGCTGTGATGCTGACGCCAAAGTCCAGATTCAGATCCAGGATCCTCAAATTTACCTTGATTTTCTCAGGTTTGTCCATCATTCTGCCACTGTTGTACGAAACCCAGACGTCAATTGTTCAGACAACCTTCAGATAGGAGCTCTAGGGACTTCTAACAGCAATCTCTGAAGTCCGTAAGCTTCGTTGTATTTTTGGCACACGCCAATGTGAGCTCAATCCGACCAGAAACTGTCGAGAATGGTGAATCCAAGTGTCTTGTGGGACTCATTCGAAAGATTGGCCTTGTCCAAGTCGAATGACACCACCGCCACTGTAAATTCGGTGTCTCTCAGTTATATACTGTCAGTAAAGCGCCTTCAGTGAACCTTCGGCGCGTTACATGCCAAGGATCCAGGGCCAGCATGTCCCATCATGATGCATCATCACATGATCCACATTTTGATAGAATCTGTTTGATGCTCGCGAACCAACGTGCCGGAAAGCACAATTGAGCTGAATAAACGACAATATATATTAACTTTAGTCTAAACGAAGGTGTTGGTAGTTTCAGTTGTACACATTCCGCTTCATTTCACCTTCATCTCAGGGAATTTACTCATGTTAGGACAATTTAGATTGATTACCTTGTCATCTCTCATCATTCCTCGAAGATCTGTTTAGATCTAAGTGAACAGAAGAACATCTCTACCTTCGGTAGTTCACTTAGGGTCTGTAGACTACATGTGTATTTGTTTAACCTCTCGGTGATTGCTCAATCCCCTTCATCTCTGCCCGAATTCATTCTCATTTTGCTGAATCTTGTGAACATCCACCAGATGCGCCAAATCTGAGCCACATGCTGTACTTTTCAGAACGAGAAAAGCGGGATAACACGATGTAGAGTTCGGCGAGGACACCGTAGCGTGCCCGCGACAGCGAAACTGTGCCAGAGCGCTGAGATGTCACTCCATTTCCTGATCCCCCCACTCAATCCATCAATAATCTACCTCATTCTCAACCAATGCATGGTTTGGTATCGATTCTCGATACGTTTACATGCTTTTTAGCCCGTGACCTAATGTTTTACTGCACGGAGAACTGTTCGTCACTTCTCATTCTGTCTCATTTCAGGTTCATCCACCCTGATTCAGTGCCAATTCAGCCCAAATCAGGTCAGATCAAGCAGATTTCGCCCCATCGAGGCTACATTTCTATGTTTTTCTGGGACTTACCCGCACTACGTTCTTCGTTGACGTAGCGACACACCCCAGTGTGTTTTTGGAGGGGGAGTGTAAGTGCGGCTAGCCCCATCTGCTCAGATTTTCAGACATTCTGCCCAGATTGGCTACATTTTGGTCATTTTCTTTGCTTCGGCGGAATCGCCGCCTCGCAGCTCAGTCACAGGATATTTCCTATATATTTCTGATATGCCGGATTTGATTCCGCGGTCCATTTCCCGTAAATCCGCCGCATTCCGCTATTTTAGCTGGAATCGCCATTTGCCGCTGACGCGCGCTCGCGGGCCAGATCGGCCAAACCTTTTTACATAAATGGATTATTTAAATTCATTCGGACAGTTTTGGACACTCAGATGTATTTAGAATAATTCCCCGCAATTTTCTTCATAGACTGGGATTTTCTGCCGGACCACAATCAGCATGGATCTTGCTTCTGTTGTCGCTGCTCTCGCCTCCGTTGGTGTCCGAGTGTCCGGTTCTACCCCCAATAACAACATCCAGGGAGACTCCTCGCGTGCCTGCCCCACTGGTCTTGCCGGCCCCGAGCCCTCCGGCACCCACAACGACCCAGGGCAGCACTTTCAGGTTCTCCACGGATAGGGGGTCGAGGCATAGTGGCGTAAGTCACATTAGAACGCCATGGCACAGATTAGAAAGGATTAGTCGAAGACGATGTGGTCCCCGACTCATGAGTCTGTGGGGCATTAGTGAATGAACCTTCATGGTGTTCAATTTGTTGAACCATTTGTTGCAACCGACCACTCTGGTTGAGCAACGATAGGACCTCCATAGCATTCGCTAGCTCAGCTGTCGTCATGTTACTCGCTGAAGGCACTGGGCGTGGAGCTACAGCTTCAGCATACTCAGGACATGTAGGCGCAGGAAAACGATAGGCTTCGAATCGAGATCCCTCTAGAGGTACTTCTGGGGTTCCAAACCCGGCCATGGTAGGCGCGACTAGTTCCTCATCGGAGACCGGTATCATGACTTGCACGTCGTTTTCAGAAGCGCCCGTAGCTTCTAGGCTGCTTGGAGTTCTCACAGGGTCCATCTCAATTTTTCAGACTCGATTTTCTGAGTTCAGGAATTCTTCTCCGTCCCTTACTAAATTTCCAGGCTGGAATTGAATCGAAATTAAATCAAAGGGATACTGGATTTAGGCAGAGCAGGTTTTCTCTGCTACCAGTTAGATTTGGCACCCTCCTCAACAACAGCAAAGTAATGGGCTCACAGAATTGTAGTCTTCCAGCTTAGTCCATAGCAAAAAAAAGGGACTATGAAACACAATCATCATTTACACTCGTGTTCACTCCTTACCTCTCTTCCACTCTCACCATACAAATATCCCTCTTGTAGTAAAATACACCTAGTTACGACTTACCTAGGAAGCACCACGTGCTCCCTGGTGTCGCCGCCAGGCACCTCTCCTCTATCTATCTCTCTTCTCTCCTCTTGTGTTTGGGGCTTGGCTTAGGCCTAGGTATACTCTTGGGACCCCCCAATACATGAAACATGCTTGGGACCCACCAAATAGGCATTAAAATACATGTAGAAGTAGGGACAACCATGGAAAAGGGTTGTAGAGTAAATAGAGGTCCCTTAGGGGCCTTAGACTCCTTCGAAGGTAGTATGTGTGGTATCACTCACAAAATGAGTCGATCATGCATGACATGCATGACAATCCATGATGTCAAAAATGTGATCATCCAAATTCAAAGAGTTATGAAAAATGAATAGTATAACCTTCTTAGGAACCCATAAGAGTGGGGTTGTGGTTGTGTTAGTTCTGAGCAAAAGTGAGGTTTTGGGTTGGAATGTGAAAAACACATGCTAGGGCGCCCGCATGTCATGACACATGATGCATGACACATGACACATGATGCATGATGAATGATGATGATGATGAATGATGATAAATGATCTGAATCTGCTCTGAGTTCAAATAAAGTACACTCTGAGTTCAAAATATATACTCCATGGGGCTCAATCTCACTGTTGGGGGTAGTCCCCGTCCTTGTACTCCAGGACTAGGCCAGCGTCGATACATTCTTGTATCTGTCACTCAATCTCGTCGGCCTGCTCTTTAGGAGCTGGATAGGGTCTCCTCCGGATCTTGTGACCCACGAACTCGGGTTTCAGCTTGAGGTCCATCTGTACCAGCTTGTCACATGAAGCTGGAGGGGGTAGTTCTCCGAACACCTCCAGATAGGTCCTTATAAGCTTCTGCACCCGCGGGTCCAATAGCTTGATCTTGTCCTCCATGTCCTCATCAGAGTGTAAGTTGCTTGCCCCCTGAGTAATAGACGTCGGGAGGTGATCCTCCACCGACTCTTCGCCCTTGGTAGTGTCCTTCAACCCTTGGTAGGCATATAGTAGGTCTTGTTCAACCATCTCCGATGGACGATGGAAACATAGGCACGCTCGAGGGGGTTCACATACACATTCCTCCGAGAGGTTGTCCTCCTCTGGGGTCCTCACATGGGCACCCCACACGCTCTTAATGAGCTTGACATCTACCTCCCTTTGCCAGGTGGTGATCTTCTGTTCGAGGTCCTCCTTCAATTGGGATAGATCTCCCATACGTCCTTGCTTCAGTGGCCATGAGCTGCGGGTAGGCTTAGCGTAGCATAGCTTTTTCGCCACCAACTTCCTCTTGGAGTCCACATACTCCCTTAGCCTGGATCGAGGGTCCAGCTCTTCGTCCACGGGGTCTTCCACCCTCATGGAGAGTAGGGCTTTCAGTGGGGCGACGTACTCGGCGTTCTCCACTTCCTCCACACAGGTCTGCACGAAAATGGCATCGTGCTCAGTTTCGTCATCTGAGTGGATAGAGCTAGGTAGCTCGGATAGTCCACACTCAGAGACTCCATCAGGAACAGGTACATGGCAGGGAGAGTTGGGGGCGTTGGTGTTAGTCACGACGTATTCATCTCCTCCGGGTGTAGTCTCAATAGCATCTTGAGGTCGTAGTCGATCTTTCAAGTCACCCAAGGCGAGTCCATCGCTTTCTCGTTGTATAGCCTGGACCAGAGTCCGGTCCAGATCCTCCCAGGGGATGGAGGTAAGACCTCCGTCCAGCACGCTGAGCATACTCCCCCATCCGGGTTTCCCAATAGGCGTCTTACGCCCCAGAGGCACGTAGATGGCCTCATCAGGTAAACGAACAGAGCTGATAGTCAGCCTGTCAAGGAGGTTTTGCCAGTACTCGTTGCCCCCATGGGCTCCCCAATCGGGGGAACACAGGACCACCTCCTTCGATATCCTGGGGTAGCTCGAGGTATGTTCCGACTGCTCCAGTGGCACAGACTCTCTGCCACTGCCGTGGTCCACGTAGAGGAGGTAGGGCGCTTGCAGCGTCAGGGATTGTATCTGGGAGTGCTGCACGAGGAAGTCAGTCCCCAATACAAAGTCGAAGGCCTCAGTGTCCATCACATAGAACCGATGGGCGATAGTCCGGGAGTTCATAGGTACCTCCACTTCACAGTCCCCGCAGCTGTGCACCACATGTCCATCCCCCATTCGTATAGCCGCGGTGGTCATGGTGTTCTTCAGGCTCCCACAAGGTAAAATTTTCTTGGCCACTATAGATATGGTGGCGCCAGTATCCAATACCCCCAGGTATTCACGTCCCCCTAGTCGGATACGTACCCAAAACACCAGGTCCTGGGCGCCAGCGGAGCGTCCCCGTCAGAACTCCGCGGGACAGGTCACCTCGAACCCCTTGTTCCGCAATTTGCGGGCCATCCTCATGAAACGGCTTCTCTTCTTAGCGTTGCCGTCATCACCACCTTCGTGCTCCCGCTTGGCCCCTTGTTCTCGCTTGGCCTGCGTCTGTGAGCGTGTGGTGGGACCAGACTGCCCTCCAGAGGGCTCCGGGTTCCCCCCTGGATTAGGGTTGGGGTTGCCTCTGTTCTTGTCCGTGTTCTTGTTGTCCTTGTCTGGCTGGCGGTTAGCGCCTCCTCCTCGTCCACCTTAACCTTGACTTTTGTCTTGCCCTTGTCCACGTCCTTTCGACTTGCCCTTGCCGGAGTTGTTGCCTTTGCCTTTGCCTCCACCTTTGCGAGAGCCTTTGCCAGGATCCTCACTCTTCAGCTTCGCCGACAGGCGCTGCTTGTGGTAGCACTCATCCTCGTAGTGCTTCCTCTTCCCACAGAAGGCACAGGTGATTGTACACCAGTAGTGATCCGGCAGCTTCACCTTGGCGCCGGTGCTCTTCTCCTGCTGCTTCCCTTGGACTACGAAGCAGTCTCGCTGCTCGCAGTCAGGGGCGTGCTGCAGGTGGCCCTGCTCGTCTCTGGCATCACACCAGAAGAGCTCCTGGACGTTTTCCATGATACGGGCGTGTTTTCGGGTAGTCCCCTGCCCAGGTCTCGATCCTTGGTACCCTTTGCCATGGCTTCCGGAGCCTCCACCTCCAGGACGGTAGTTGTTCAGGTGCTGCCCTACGTGCTCATTTGGATCAGGTACTTCACACAGTGGTTTTACCCGGTTTAACCCGGTTGAACTCGGAAGGGGCGCGGTTGAACCGCTGAACCGCGGTTGAACCGCGGTTGAACCACCGCCAGCGCTGGCGGTGGCGGCTGCGCCAGCGGCGCGCGCGTTTCTGAACAAAATATTTGCATAACCGCCTGAAACTGACGCGTGACAAAGCTTTTTTTAAAAAAATTAAAAAATGTCCCACCACTGGCTGCAAGTGGTGAACGACCACTACAGTGGGTGGGGGGACCAACAGCTGGTGGACGACTTGTTCACCTTTTTTTGCACAAACGGCACGACAAAACGCCTATGGACACAGCTTGCTGACCGAATTGGTAACACACAGAGGGCTTCCAAACGGATAAAACGGGCTACAAAAAAAGCTTTCACAGGATCCGACGCCGTGCGCCTCATTTTGGACCTTGGGATGCCGAAGCGAAGGTATGTGGCACAATGCGCACATGCCTACAAGTGGTTCAACGGGGTTCAACGGGGCTCAACGGTGCGGTTGAACCCTTATCACAAATGAACAATTGTGATTGCGCTTCATGACAACGTTTGCACGCCCAAATAATCGCTTAATGTTGCCGAAAGCATGAACATATGAGTTGCAACGTGTTGCCCGCGTCACAAATGTGCATACTTTGTGGTTTGTACCATTGCACGCTTTTTTTTTTTGCACGCAACCCATTCAACCGCCGGTTCAACCGCGCACTTTATCCCATTTTCTCGGTTCAACCGTCCCTAGGTACAAGAAGCTTATTTCGTGGGCCGATGCCAAAGAGAAGAAAACCCGTGCAAGCACCGTCCCATGGACACATTGCTTTCCGTCGTATGCAACGATGGATAAAGCTTGGTCCACGTTAAGTAAGAGACAAGTACTAAAAACGACCATAAAGGATGGAAGAGTTGGGGTTCGTTGGGATGTGGATGATTGGATACAATATATAGGTGATCAAAGGGATGTGCTAGAAGAAATGCACTTCCCAAGATTTAGGGATGATCACCCCTATGTACTTATAGTGCGTGGTGATGGGTTTCCATGTGGAGCAAGGTCATGGTGCCAAATTGCATGTGGTTTTGCAAACCACATGCAAAAAGCACGAACTTTGCTCTACAATTGGACCCTTGACCTTGCTCTCGTAAGTGAGCATGAAACGGATCTTGTGCGTGTCCTCTTCGGAGAGACACTAAAAAAAATACAACAAATTATTGACGGTGGCTACATGTTGCTCCGAGGGTTTTGGGTGCGAACGGTTGTCATTATTGGAGGCGATAGCCCTTGGCTTCGTCATATACTTGGTCTATCAACATTTTATCAAATTGGTTCAATTCATTCTTTTGCGACATGGTCTAGGGAGAAAGAAAGATGGGTAGGGTGTGAAAGGCGACGAAGTACAAGACTTGAAGCAAAATTCCTAAAGTATAGGAAACAAGGAGTTAGTTGTGTTGGCGCAAAAGGGTGCATCGAAAGTCCATTATTGAAAGTGGATGACCGTATAGGGTGTGTCATCATGTGTGTTCTTCATCTTGTGATACGATGTGGTGAATACTTAACAACGTTTGTGCGCACACGAGCCACAATGTTGACGGTACCACAACGATCCAAGGTTCAAAGCCTCCTAAAGGACGCTAAGACCAATGTTTCTTTGAAAGGCCGGTCCTTCCCCGATGGGGAAGAGACATGGCACTTGTTTGCCAATTGGTTGCCCATTGCAAAGAGTTTGCGTCTAACACCACATGTCACCACTACCGTTGAGGACATGGGGAAATTGCTAACCGCTATCTATCGGTGGACATATGACCCATTCGTCCAAGGGTGTGCACAAATTGCAAAGAGGTTTCAAAACACTATATGTCCCCATAAACGATCCCCCTACTTGCTGTGGCTCCGCAACGAGGGGGCCATCGTATTGGGTAATTTGTTCAGGATATGGGCCACCGCGGGCTGCGGTGTTGCCAGGAGTGCGTCCTGGTTTGGCGCGGACTCCGTGGGCCGCGGCGGTGGTCACAGTGCAGGACACGGTCCGCGCTTCTTCTTCAAGGCCCCGGTGGAGTTGCCACCAGGCTGGTTTGACGAATCGGAGGTGCAGCGGTACACGGCGACTCCGAGCAGCATGCTGGCTATGGGCGCCACCATCTCAGGTGGGGGAAAGCACAAGAAGGCCAAGGCAAGCGCCGCGACGGCAGCAGCGGCGCCACCGGCAATGGCACCATCGCCATTCGTGCAGCCAAGTGTGGTTCAAGCGATCCAAGGGGTGCAACAGGTGTGCAGTAGTTCAACCGTCGTTTCAGCGGGTTCAACCGTGCGGCTGAACCGCTTTCACCGTCTTCAACCGTGCACTTTTGAGCGTAACCTTCCTACACACTGAATCGAGTTCCCCCACTTCTACGGTTCACCGGCCTCCTTGCTGTCTCTGCAGTTGACCGCCAGTGATGTGCCTGAGCACATGTTCGTGGTGGATCGGCGTGGCCCTGGCATTGTCGTCCGCGGGCGATGGCCACCCATGCCCATCGTGGAGTGGTGGGACGTGTGGTATCGGCAGATCCCTGGCGCCGCTCAAGTGGTCGACCGCATGAGTCGTGGCGTGCAGCGGGGCTTGCGGGAATTGGGCAATGCCGGGCAAGGCAGTCCTGCGCCAGAACGGCAGAGGTCAACGCCTCTGGAGTCCGGTCCAGCCGTCACCACCGCGCCCCAACCAAGTCCTGTGGGAGAGAGCTTTGAGGAGTTCTACAAGAGTGTGTGGGACCGCCCACTTGGAGCAGGTGCAGCATCCGAGAGCACGAATGGGTCCCAGCCGCAAAGCATATCCCAAAGAAGAAGAAGAAGAAGGTAGTTCCGGCCCCCAGTTCCGACAGTGACTCCGGCAAGCTCCCCAGCGACACGGCGCGGGATGTAAAGGCCCTGGCAACAGAGTTGGCTGCGGGATCGAAGGATGGCGACGAGGAGAAAGCGATCAGGGCAGAATCGGCGCATGCGTCAGCTCTGGAGGTGTGCGCGGTTGAACCGGTGAAGTGTAGTTCAACCGCACGCTTGAACCGCCTGAACCACGGTTTCACTATTTTTTCCTTTTTGCAGAGCCTGGATCAAGCCCAACAACGACGACTGGCGGTTGAGGACACGCGCAAACAGCTGCGACAGCGGTTCGGATGGGCGGCCAACACGCCGATTCGATGGGTCATTGTGGACGGTCCTGATGGCGAGCCACGTCTGGCCGTGGGTACCCCGGGAAAAGCCACGAAGGGGACCCCCCGGCCCAAAAAGGGGGAAGAATTGGTCTTCCTTCCCCCACAGTGGGAGGAGGAGGGCGATGCAGCTGGGACAACGTGGCCAGTTATTGAAGTCAAGGACAGCACAAGCTTCAGTAACCCCCACGCTGCCGAGGAGGCGTTGAAAGAGCGCCGTGCCCAGAAACAGGAAGCGATCGATGAGGAGGGCAAGAAGACAATGGAGGACTCCCCCTCGTACAGTCCACTCGAGGAGAAGGAGGTCACTCCCGCGCCAGAAGCTGAAGCGATCGATGAGGAGGGCAAGAAGACAATGGAGGACTCCCCCTCGTACAGTCCACTCGAGGAGAAGGAGGTCACTCCCGCGCCGGAAGCTGAAGCGGAAAAGGACAGTGACAATGGGGTTCCTGTGCCGACGCCGCCCGTGATTCCAGAGCCAAAGGAGAGTGAAGAACAGGTGGTCAAAGAAGAAAAGGTGGAGTCTGCTGGTCCAGGGGTGCAGGAGCACCAGCACAGTGGGGAGGACTCACCTGCAGCCCCGGTTGGGCAAGAGGAGATTGTGGAGGTTGGTGAAGCGCCGAAGGACGAGGAAATGCCTGCATGTAAGCAGGAAGATAACGAAGAGGCAGCCCCAGAGGTTGGTGCACCAGTGCCTCACGTGAAGGAAGAGCCACTCCCAAACGACTGACTTTTTACGTGCCTCAAGGGAATGAGGGGGTGGCAGTGGCGGGAAGGACATGGAGCACGGTACCGTAGGCAGTTGTGGGGGGCCGTAATGGTGCAGGGGCATCACCGTGTGCAAGTTGCAGTGCAAACGAGGAGAGATCCGGAACTGGTCCGGCGCGTGAACGCACACATCCGAAGTGTACTCCCCCAACTAACCTACACTGCGCTCGCAATGGGCCATGGGGTGGGCGATCATCCCATGCTTGTACATACGCATCCAAAGGATGACAGTCCCCTTACGGGGGAAGTAGCCCTGGGTGATTTTGTGGGGGGGGGGCTGTTTACCAGTGCCCTACTTTGTGCAAATGAGCCTTCTCGTCCTGCATGGATACGTTGGGGGCGTGATTTATTATGGGGACACATTGTGGATCCTCGATATGGGGTCATGTTTAACGCTCTTAGGCCCCACGTGCCTCTGGCGTGGTCTGGACAGCGCATTGTGCTCGTACCGTACACAGGCATTGCATGGGGACGTCTGCCTGTGGCGATGCAGAACGAACTGGTCACGTTTGGCTTCCCAAGGTGAAGATGTGTTTTTTGTGTAGCGCTTCGTGCAACAGCGGTTGAACCGGTGAAGCCGGTCCAACCGCGCGCCTGTCCAGCGGTTGAACCACCTCGAAAGCCGGTTACATTTTAGTGCAGTCTATGAGGAAACAAGCTTCTGACAATCAAGTGTAGGCTTGCATGTAATTGTTGTTCACTAAAAAGGGTCCAAAGTCCTAAGGGGAATCCAAACAAGGCGCAGGGGTGTATGTCACCACGCCTAACGAAAAGTTGATGGTGAAGCCGTGCGGTTTCACCAATACAGCCGCCGCCACTGGCACCTACAACACCACCGCCGTGAAATATGATCCAAGAGAAATATGTCTCCAGTGTTTTGCAGCAATGAGGTAAGAAGGTTTTCAAAAACATTCTTTTTAGGGGGTGTGGCATCTCTTGCAGGGCTGAAAAATAGCGGTTTTCAGGTTGCTACTTAGCAATTTGTTGCTGTACCTCGATAGGGGTTCAACCGTGGGGAAGCCGTAATGAAAGTGCGCGGTTGAACTCGGTTGAACCACGGTTTCACTTGGGTAATTCAAGGGTACCTGATCCAAATGAGCACGTAGGGTCGTTTGTTGTTGGTTGTTGGTTGTTCGTCCGCGATGGTCGTTTGTTTCTCCAGCGCCAGCTCCAGGAGTAGTACACATAGATCCTCGTAGTGGAGGGCTCTAGCCTTGCGCTCTGCCATTGAACGGCACTCGTCCCACAGCTCCCGAGGGAGTTTAGCCACCAACCAGAAAAGCAGGTCGTCGCTGCTGTAGGAACCGGGCGTCAATCGTCCAGCCCAGTGATCCAAGTCAGCCAATAGCTCAGAGACCCTGCCAGGTTTGGGGTTGTTGGGCAGCATGGGCAGGTTCGGGATCTCGGCCCTGATGGAGAGGTCGGTTTCATAGGTCGGGTACTGCCTCTCCAAGGCAACCAACACATCGGCAAAGGTGGCGGACTTAGTCACGATCTGTTTGACCAGCTTCTCCAGGTACTTGGTCTTGCAACACTGTAGGAGCAGATCGCACTTGACCCGTCCACTAGCGTGGGTTTGGCCGGTCAATCGGAGAAACCGGCGGAAATTCTCAGCGAACTCGCTGAGGTCCTTGCCTGTGAACTCAGGCAGGTTCACCACAATCTTGGAGGTGGCAATGGCCTTAGCCTCCTGAGACCTGCGTCCCGCAGGGCGTCCGGTCTTCCTCTTCTTCTTCTTCTTCTTTCCACTTGGGTTCTCGGGGTCCTAGTGGTTAAGGTGGACCCTGTCAAACTCCGGGTCGTCGTCCTCCGAGGGCGATGCAGAAGTCATCGACGGCGGTTCGTCATCGGAGGGATCTCCACCTAGGTCACAGGAGCCGTAGGGCTCCACATCCACCATTGCCCTCAGGGCTGTCAGCCCCAGCCGGTCCAGCTCGGCTCTCGTAGAATTCCCCACGTTACTGTAGGGTGGCTGGGCCGTCGTCGGCACAAAAGGGCTTCTAGGTATCGCTGCAGGGGTCGGCATCGGTCGGCTCCTCAGGCTCCCCAGTGTGTTTGTCAGCCCTGCCACCAGGTGGTTGGCCTGTACTCAATGGGGTGACATTCCCACCGTGGTAGGTGACGCTTGGGGCGGTATCAGGGGCTCCAGTTTATCTCGAATCTCTTGAGTGAGGTCGCCAACAATTTTAGAGGTGGCTCCTCGGAGCACCTCGTTGATCTCCGACTGCGTCAGGGACCTGTTGGAGGATCTCCCCGATCCTCTACTCCTGCTCCCGCATGACTCAGGTCCTCTCCTCAACCCACTCAAGGTTGCATACCGAGGAACATCCACATAGGCTCCCGTAGCGGGTAGAGGATGGTGATAGTCAGCCGCATACCATCGCGGCGCAGAACTGGAGGTCACCGGCTCACTGGTAGTAGTTGCCTCTGGAAACGCAGTGGTAGGTGGGTTCACACCATAGGCAAGGTAGGTAGGCATATTAGTAAAGCCTGTGCCCTCAGCCATAGGCGGCGGGTTGGTTATGGGTGTGGGTGTTGCAGCGGCTGGGTCTGGAGTTGGGAGTGTGGTGGTTATAGGAGAGGGTGATGCGTGGAGGCCAGAAGCGCTTGGTGCGCCCTCGAAAGTATGATCATTCGTCGGGTCGTGCCCTTGGTCCTCTCCTTCGTCTGCTATGCTTTCTCCAGCATCCTTCTCTCTCTCTCTCTTTCTCTTCACAGGATGGGTGTCCACCTCCTCGTCTGAGAGGGCCTGGAAGGCCGACTGAAGTCCTTCCATCGAATCCTCCGCCGCGTCCACTAGCCCATGTAAGGGCTCCGAAGGTAGAGCGCTAGGTCCAGGTCCGGGTTCACCAGGTGCGTGCATTGCTGGTGCCTCAGGCGCCGTCTTCACGTCGGTGTCCTCTTTCTTGGTGTCCATATTCGCCTCTTGCTACCAGAAAGTTTTGTAGTGATTTCAACACTGTGTGTTTGTTGTGCCTCTCCTGCTGCTTGCTGCTGGTGTAGGGTTTCCTGCTGCTTGTTTTTGATGAGGAAAATGTTTTATTTGCTGAAATACAACCAATCCAGGATAACCCAAGCAAGAGATAAGCAAGTAGAAGAAAATCAGGATCAAAGCATGAAGGGCTGCAGTCACAAAGAGTTAGATAGAGAAAACTATCAACAATAGACCACAGCAATTAGCATACATTGCAACTCAGGATGAAATATTTTACATGTTTGAGAAAAACTGGTAGGAAAACTGCCCCAAGGGCTCACTCTCTTCCACAGTGCCATCTTGAGATGTGCACTCTTTGTTTTTGGGTCCCATAGGTGCCGAGGTGGCATGGCATGTGGCGATGAGGTCACTGCCATGGCACATGGGATATTCCTACTTAGCTAGGCTGACTGGGAATTGAACCCAGGACCTCTCAAAAAGAGGTGCCCCAGCCCCCTATGGGGCATACCACTAGGATAGCTAAGAATTCATGAGAAAACATAGATAAATTCATAGGCTCTGCCTTAAGTATATCAGTGCCTCAGCAACCCAGGAAAAGATGTTTTAGTGCCTATAGCTTGGGGATAAAGGGGTCCACACCACATCTTGATTTAGTGTTTGGTTCCATAGGTCAAAATGTGTTATCACCACTTTTGGTTGGGCCAATACTAAGATAGAAATGCCTGTGTGCTTAGAGCACCTCGAATACAACTAAAGCATACCCTAAAGCATTGGAAAAGCACTTTTTCTTACTTTAACAAGCTCATACACCCCATGAGCTGTACACGGTTTATCAAAATACTTTTCTCTACAGACCTCAAAGTTCAGTCGTTGATTGGCTCAAACATCAACATGCTAAAACTAACCCGAACCATTTTCGTTAACGACAACTAAGCAATAAGACTTATCTCAGGCATTATGCTCAACTGAAGGTTGGTGTCAATTGCACGTGTGAAGGCTTTGCATGAGTAGTTTATCGCCTAAACACCAGCATTTGTCTTATGCAGGGTGTTCAGGGCTAGGGACGGGGGTGTTTATGCAATGCCCGCACCCGTGCACATTTTGCATAAGCAGTTGGTAACCTTGTGTTTGTACACCACTCGCAATTGCCCACATCGCCTTGCAATTGTCTGCGAGGAATGGAACATGAGATTTGGAGTCTGCTCGAATAGTGAGGTGTCAACAAAGTTCCCAAGGCTAAGTGCCAAACCTTAAATGGGCATGACTTCTTTGTATCCCCATTGTGTAATTATTCAGCCATGACTTCTGCTTCCGGAAGTTAAGCCCCATGTTAGAGTTCCGGTACTAAGGTGGGAAAGGACATAAAAATAGATGTCTTGTGGGGCCGACGTGGTTTTCCAACAGCATCCCGCATCCACATTGTATCACAAGAGTCTGCAACATGCACGTACGTTGCAACCTCCAAGTAGAAATATAGCCCCAAGGCTGAAAATTTCTAACCATACAGGACGGATAGGAAGCTTATTGAGGCCTTTGAACCCATGCATGCCTTCATCTAGAATGCCAAGCCCCTTTATTATTGTATTAGGCATTCATGGTTTGTTTAGTGTATGTTGCGGAATGCACCACAATGTTGTCATATTCGGAGATAAAACCTTTGGCAGTGTTGTTTGTACGTTCAATCTTTGTCAATTTTTTTTTCGCTATCTATAGCCTTTCTTTGCCGGATGCTTGTGAATCGATTCGATCTTCAATCCATGTGGTGCTTTGTGTTGCTTTGGATTAGGTGAATTTAATCTATTTTGTAGACCACTTAAAAACCCGCAATGGTCTTGCTAAATAGACACAGAACCGTACCAAAATTTGCTTGGAAGCCCCATGATCTTTCAAATTTTGCATGTTTCACAATTTTATGCGCAAAGTAGGTTTCAAAAATTTGTTGCGAGCGCAGCAATGCTGTGGATTTTCGAGAGGACGAAGGGAGGGGGGCGGGGAGCGGGGCGCCCCCGCAGCCGGACGTGCAGCCGGTGAGGTGCATCCCCCCCGGCATCCAACAGATGCCGGCGCACCACACCCATCACCACCACCACCACCACCACCACCACCTCTTCAACATCGACTCTGACGCCGGCGAGCTCGTCTCCCCCCAACCCCCACGACCCCGTCACCAGCCAGCCCCCCCCGCGCCGAGGGCGGAGCCGGCGCGGACGGCCTCGGCGGAGGGGGGGCGGGGCGCGGCATCGGCGCCGCAGGCACAGGGGCAGCGAGGGGAGCCGGCGCGGGGGGCAGAGGGGGGCCGGCCATGGGGCCGGGACTGGGGCGCGGTCCCGGACCCTCTGGGGGAAGAGGCCCTCCCCCTGGTGGGGGAGGTGTACGGGTGGTTGTGCTGGGCCACCCAGGGGACCACCAGGGGGTTGAGGAACCCCCTGATGATGGTGCCTCCAAGAGTGGTGGAGATATTGATTTTGATGTGGGCTACATTGGCAAATTAGTCGTTTCTCGGCCTTTCTTCAGAATAATTGCCGTGAATATCAAACCCAATCACCAGTGTGTCAAACACATATCTCCAATGAAAATTATTCTTCTCTGGAGGGGATTGCCTATGTAGCGAGCAAGACTCCTGGTCGTAAATAGCTAGCCGGCTTTTTTAAAAGGCCGCACTTTTTTCGTGCTTTTGGAAAACATCTCATGCCTTTTTACGTCTCCGGATACTCTAACTGATCCTAAGCCTCTAGCCATACCCCGCTCCTTTCTGCCTGTTTGCTTGAGTTCTACAATCCCACATCGTTGGCAAAAATATACCATGAAATTCTCAATAGCTTTCATACCGTTCTGGCTCTTAACGGGGTAATCCACATCAAGATCAAATTCTTTTTCCAATGTGGTGTGGTTGGTTGTTTGGTTTGATAAAGTGGGCCGAATGAACTGAATGCAAAATGATTCGGGCGGGGTCGTTGTAATTGATTTTCGTTGTCAACCTAATCAAAACGACCAAATCTCTACCTCAATCAGTTGGTAGCTCAATAAATTCCGCCAACTGAGCGTGAACATGCCTCTTAGAGTACCAGTAGCATTCTAGTCGAAAATGTTTTACCAACCGTACAATGATTGGCACCAGCACATAAATTGGTGGTTTTTTAATCACACCAAAGCAAATGCACAACCCGCTCTTCGTGCATACTATTCTCACGCCTGTGTTGCATCTTTTATCTACCTTGGCTGTACATCACCGGTGCCCCCAAATGGTACACTCGAATGCAACAAAATATGACTGCCTCCCGTGCAAATAGTGTCTCAAACTTCTTGGCATGGTGCAAAATGCAACTCACTTTTTTGTGGAAATCATAGCATTGTGTATCACCGAAAAAAGGGTTCCTATTGGAGACATGGATCTAATCAACGCCATGCCAAGAGCAAACATACCATTAGCCACATCATCACTGCTGCCCGCCTTCACCTAGAGCGCCACAAAAATCTACCCTGAGAATGGAGCAAAATTTTACGAACACTACCATATCCACCGACTTCAATTTCATCAAACCCAACCCATTCTGTCACCACCTATGTACATGCATGTGTTGGTGGTAAAAGCAATCCAAGAATGGAGACAATGACAAACCGGATTTATGCAGCGGGAAACCAGATTGCAAATTTTGAGAGTGGGACATGCTGCCGCATGGCACCATGGCACGGAAAACACCTCTTTCAAAGCCCCTTTGTACTCGTTTGATAACCCAATTGCTGTGGAAATACAACGGCCCACATCAAAACACCTACACGGCACACTTGCGATTGCCCTAAAGTTTCAAGACCATCATCGCGAAAACAGCCTGAAAACGGTCATTTTTGGACATTAAATCGGCCACAGAACAGGCTTGACGGCTCAAAATCACACAGAACTTGTTGCAGGTGATGCGCATTCGCTCTGCGGTCATTTTGAGCGATTGGAATGCCTGTTTTGAGCCATAGTGTTCCCCAAAAAACTTTTTATGCGCCTGCTTGCTGCTGCTGCTAAAATCTGTTGGTCACCTTGGACCTACAATCTAAAAACCTGGACCTGAAAAACCTTTCTGGTCGCCTTGTGCTGGGCAAATCTGACCTGTGATCCAAGGCTTGCTGTCGTCCTGGCAGGCAGTGAGAAGAAATTTTGACGTACGAAACCTTCTGATGCTGCAGAAAATCAGCCATTGCCTGCACAAAGTGACAGGGGGATCGAGCAGCAGGCAACAGCAAGCAAACAGGGAATCAAGTACACAATGCCCCCCCCCCCCCCCTTTCCCCATTTTTCCATGCCAATTCCTTGGGCTTTCCCGTTTTCCCCGATTCTCCATGCCAATGCCAAAGTTTTTTCACCAGCCTTAGGTTTCCAAGGATTTGGAACCTATTACCCCCTGTGATTGTCCTGAACTTTCAGGATGATTGTCATGAAAACAGGCTGAAAACGCCCATTTTTGGACACTAAATCGGGCATAAAACAGGCTAGACAGCTCGAAGTCACACAGAACTTATTTCAGGTGAAGCGCATTTGCACTGCGGTCGTTTTGAGCTACTTTAATGCTGGTTTTGAGCCACCATGCCCTAAAAAACTTTTTAATCGCCTGCTGCTGCTGCTTGCTTGTTGCTGTTGCTGTTGCAGCTTGCTGCTGCTGAAATACATCTCTCACCCAGGACCCTGCAAAGGATTGTAATCCCTCCACTGGGAAACCCAGCTCGGCAATCCACTTAGATATGCTCAATGCTCTAAATTTGATCCCTCCCCCCTCCATCCAGAGCATGAGACACACCCAACCATCCTCCCCCCCCTTGCAAATGAGTTTCAAAAGCAAAACCTGGAGTATATCTACAGCTATTGCTGTACGGGAGTATTGCTGGAGCCAGGGTGAGGCATACAGCACTGCATTCCAAAGCCTTGAAAGAATAAATGAATGAACTCCAAAGTCTTGATGATGCTGCATTGCCTGTATTGTAAAATCAGCCTCTGCAGTAATGGAGAAGCATAGCTCCCTCCCTCCCTCCCATCCGCATTGCCGCCCTCCCTCCTCGAACCGTTCTGCGCTGCATTTGCCACGGCGGATGCCGTACACATGGCATCTGGTCTACGTGGCTGCAGGGCTGCGGTGGTACTGGGCACTAAACCCACCCCTGATATGTAATGGCAATCATCCCCTTTCGAGGGCAAGTGTATACAGACCAGCGCTGGAACCCGGTGCAGTATCGAAGGAACAAGGCTGCGCATACAGCTGTGCAGCCACACTCCGCCACGGACGAAGCCTCAGGAAAGTGTTGGTCCACCAGCAACTGCTGTCAGTTACGGGCCAACTGCCGTCCGTTAATTATCAACCACACTGCCGCCTGCAGACCGGCAACCGCCTTCCGCGCGGTCCTGAATTTACATAAAAAGCAAGAATCCTGGTGAGCGGCGCAGGCCACACTACTGCCGCCGTTGGAAACCAACAAATCTTGTCCACCAAGTCGTACCGGTGGGCCGACGCCATCAGCCAGCCATCAACTGTAGTCAGTGCACCACCGAATGGATTGCAGCCGCGGAGCCGCCAACAGCTGTCCATTGCCACTACCGTGGCGGGCCTGAACGCTAAATTATGAAAAAAAGGGGGCCTGAACGCCACTGCCTTCGCTCCGGCTGGAGAGGTCCTGAACAATGGCCCCTACACCGCCGGATGTGCGCACAAAGAGTCGGGCGGTGTTGCGGTGCAGCCTCAGGCGATCAGAGCCTCCACCTTGTCCAATCCAGTGCTGCCCATATCGTCCACCACCAACTGGGCCTCAGTAAAATCCTCTCCTCCTGTGTACGTGCTCTTCGTGACGATGCAGGCCATACCTGCGGCACCAATACCCATGGCCCACGCGGCTGACATGGTCAACCCCTTTCCCCTTTCGCCACTGAAGTGGCCCAAAATCAGGGCCGCCCTCAGTGAAAAACGACAACAACTGTGTCTCTCTCCCAAAGTACACAGGTGGGTGGGGGGGGGCGACTTCTCGGGTTGACACATCTGCTGTGTGACTTTTTTGCGTCTGTGGTCCCTGAGTCAGCAGGGACTCGTCAGAGCCCTGTTGGCCTCACACGGCAAAAATCGCAGGTTCAAAACCCTGGTGCCGATGTTACTGTCTGTTGCAGGGGTAGTGGAGCAGGGCAGCGTCTGCGCCTGGGGCTCGACTGGCCAGGCCATTTATGAGCCATCGTGAACTCGGGGGCCCAACGTTTTGGGGGCTCAGAAAATGGTTGAACGCAGGGAGTGATGGTTTGTGCAACTGTACGACCTGCAGACTTTGTGTTCTGCATGGGCACGTGAGAGCCACACACACACACACACACACACACACACACACACACACACACACACACACACACACACACACACACACACACACAAACACACACACGTGCACACACAAGATGGTTTGCAGAGGCAGTAAGACGATAGGAAGGTTGAACCTCGCGGTTTGGGAATGATTTGAATTGCGGCCTTGGCACCCACACACACACCCACACACACACACACACACACGCACACACACACACACACACACACACACACACACACACACACACACACACACACACACACAATGAGAACCGCAAACAAGAACAGAGCAAGAAAAGCGGTGAAAGAAAGCTCCTCAGGAGCCGCAGGGCAGCCCTAGACGTCTTTCGGTCTGTTGATAGAGAAGAACAAAGTGCAGTCCTGGACAGTGGGTTTAGTGCAGATACAGGTCTCTCCTGTCCTTTCACCTGCTCCACCCTCTGGGCTGCACTAATCAAAACACACACACACACACACACACACACACACACACACACACACACACACACACACACACACACACACACACAAGCCACACTCTACTCTTGAACCGCCGACCAGCCTGGTAAATGCGGTGGATGTTCGCTTGGAAAGACCCGTGCAAACCCGCTAAGACCCCAAAGTCCACCACCTGGGTCGACGTACCAGGGCTGGCCCGGGGGCCGGTACCTGGTTGGACACGGGGTCCATCTTAGATCCCCCGAGACACTCACCTCAACCCCCCCACCCCCTCCCTCTTGAAGGGCCCTTCAGGAAGAAACGCCGGTGAACTGTGTTTCTGCTCCAAACAATGAAGGTGCGCTGGAAGTGGAGCAGCAGCTGCCCCATGCCGCACCTTACGTCGAAAGTGGTACCATCTGCAGCTAGAGCCCCCGCAGTAGTACATTGGGGTATGGTAGACCGAGGGAAGTATTAGAATGGCCGTACACCGCAGGAGGAGGGGAGGTATCCCCCCCTGGAACCCCCCCCCTTTCCAGACCACAGTGACCATCGTTTCAAAAAAGGAAATTTACAGTGGGGAAAATCTTGTAAGGCCTTTTTTCGTACACAAACTTTTGGTTGCCAGACCCCCCCCCCCTCCCCACCTTCCAATAACCCACCCCGCCCCTTCCGGAGGTAGTGCCGCGGGGGGCGGGAATCACAAGCACCTGCAAACCATTGCGGCAGCACAAGGCAGAAATGGGCCTCCCCCGAATCCCGAAGCAAACCCGTTGTGGAGGGCGTACCGGCCCCCCCTGCCTGCGGCCCCCACATCCCCTCCCAACCGCCATACCTGCGGCCCTGGCGGCCAGCAGCCCGATTCGGCTGTCCTCCACGACAACACAGTGGTTGGGGTCCAGGCTCAGCTCCTGGGCGGCCATGTTGTAGATGGCGGGGTCCGGCTTCTTCTTGGGCACCATGTCCCCGGCAAAAATGTGCTTGATCTTGCCATCCAGAAGCTTGTCCACGACGGCCTGCACGGCCTTCTCGTTGGACGTGGAGCACACGGCGGTCTGCCACCCCGCAGCGATCGCGGCATCGACCACCTTGCAACACGCGCGGCGTGCATCATGGCGCGGGATGGTGCAGGATGGCACAGGCCGTCATCCATAATTTTGGCCTCCTGGTTGTTGGGGCACGGCCCCACAGATCCAAGAGCCCACGCCAGGCTGGAGGACAGTGCACAGCAGGGGGGCGTCTGCACAGCGCGCGCAGTGCACACGTTCCCCGGTAGAATCAGAGAAATGCAAGAAAATCCAGAGCTTTGGTGATGATTCCTTTTTTTTTCAGGCCCAGCCCATGGTAAGCTGGCTTCGCCCACCAGATGGCACTCGAGAATCTCTCGGAATCAAGGATCAGAGCTGTCCAATGCTACGACTGTCCCACAAAGCGATGTGGTAGCGGACATGACACGCAGTGAGGAGGGGCTAAATCTGATACCAGGAAATGCAGTGGGAACTGCCACGCCCGTCGGCATCCCCGTGTGCAACAGGAGCACAAGAAGGCCCAAAGGCAGAGTACAACATCCGGAGGTTTTGTGATGATTCTGGTGTGGCCATGAACTAGCGCACCCCCACACACGGTCAAGGGCCCCACATGGGACGTACCATTGCCATCCCCCGCAGTCTTGTGCTTCAACTGACGACCGTGGCAGAAGTTGTGGGCTGTGCCCAAGGATGAGCAACGGCGCGGCCACATGGTGGCACTGCTGACATGGAGACTAGTGTGTGCACAACCCCTGGGTCGCAGACCAACCCCATTGCAACGCCTCACCGCGCAGCCCACACGCCATCCCAGTGCATAGACGTCTGCCCTATCCGGGCCTATCCACATTGGTGCATGGAGAGGCCTTACCTGGCTGCAGCAGGACTACATGCAGCGAACACCGGAAGAACGGGTGAAATGGGTGACAGGGGGGAAGAAAAGGGAAAAGGGGGGGGTGAAAATTGCGCTATGCCATATCCCAATTTGCAAGAGCCTCCAAACCACCTTAATTCAAACAACACCGATGGCCCCAGTACCACAAAATATGGGTCAGATACAGCATAGTATGCAAAGTGTGCACGGCGCGCACCGCGCAACACGCCTGGTAGTCAAGAGGCATTCTTCGCCCTGCGTGCAGGGCCTTTCACCCCATAAACTACCCCCACAGGAATGCATGCATAGGCAAGACAATGCGCGCGACAACAACGTGACCAGTGATGCGCATGTACTGCACAAGCATGTTTGGACAAAGCATGAGTGGTCTGCAATACAAGGCGCACCAACTGTGAAAGGGGCCCAAATAAACGACAGCAGATCGCCGTTCCCTTCCATCAACACAGCAACACAGCAACATGCCCTGGGGTACAAAAAAAAAACGCCCAAAAGATGCCCCGCGCGCCCCACGCGCAGCAAGTTTCCAGGCAAGAATGTGAAGCACAGCGTTGGTTTTATTAGGATACACCTTTGAGAAACTCATGACAACTCTCGCGCCATACGAACAGTCCGTCCATGAGGTTGTTCTGGGTGAGGCGTTGGGCGAGAATATGAGGTTGCAGTAGAACGTGGGCAGAGTCCTGACCCCTGCCCTTATAATGCCATGTCCATGTCGTGGAATGTTGTCGAAGAAAAATCAAACCAAAACAACAACAGAAGCAAAAATACAATGAATCTCTTGTCTGAGAAATATGTGAGTGCTTTACCCCAACGTAGGAAGGTTCATAGAAGACAGTGGTACCTCCTGGATGCCAGGGCGCAGGGGCAGAGAGCCAGACTCAATGATGTCCATGAAGAGCTTGGTCTTCAGTTTGTGCAGGTCCATGATCAAGGGGTGGTCCTTTGCAGGGGGGTTGGTGGGGTCTGGCCAGGCGCTGGGGTTGTAGTCAGTGAAGTAGCGTGCCATGCGCTCCTTCCCACCGCCGGTGGTGAGCAGCTCTCCGTACAGCTCCACGCTCCATTCAACCCCAACCAGGCCCTTCTCCTTGAACGCCTGTGGGAGACAAGACGGACTTGACAATGGGGAACGATGCCAGGGCTTGACCTGGGGCGTTGGTGTGACCACCTCTATGTCTGACGCCACCTCCTGTACCAGTCTGGCAACCTGAGGTGTGGTTGGCTCTGGGCCTGTTCTGCCCATGGGCATCGGCCGACGGGGGGGGCTCCCCGTAGAGGATCTCCATGAGGGGGGCGGGTTCAGGTAGGACATTCTTATCCCGTGACGGCTGGACTGAACTGTGTCCCTGAAGCTTCGGGGACTTTCGGCGGCCCTCATCAGCCAGCGTGTCTGCACCTTGCAACCGGACAGTCACGTTGTCTCCTGTATGAGGCCCTGTCCCAACCCAACCCAACCCAACCCAACCCAACCCAACCCAACCCAACCCAACCCAACTACCCCCCCCCCCCCACCGGGGGTTGTACTCCAAGAGGAAAGCGCCACGGAAACAGGGTCATGAGGAAGACCTACACCCTAAATTGCCCGGATTCCACATATGTAATGGATGGGGTCTCAGGCAGAGTTCAGAAATGGCAAAGCCATGACCGGCACTCAAACTCCGGCCCCGTACAGCACATCGATATAGGGCCAGAAATTCTATAGCTCCTTGATGAGCTGGGACCAGAAGTGCAGTGGCTGCCTATCCCGTCCCATATCACCGGAGTGCCGGTGAGCGGGAAACGCCGTCGCCCTGTGTGTGGGCGTGTGTTCAGGAAGGGTGGACCAACCGTGCAGGGAACCGTTGGGCCCTGCTCCCCGTGGAGGCGGTGTCGTGGCATGACGGGTCACACAGTCAAGCTGTGCCAGACCCAAAAACCCGGTGGACGGCTCGCCCACGTTCATGTGGTGTCAACTTGACCTGCTGCACGTTCCTGGGGCCAAGCCTCGCCGCGACCAAGGCCAAGCCCATAGGGGGAGCCGACGTGCAGCCCTTGACAGTGACACCCTTTAAACATTTTGGCCCCCTCAGGGGTTTGGGGGGGGGGAGGGCGGTCAGGGGGGCAGCCGGGATGGGGTCCCGGGTACCCCACCATACATACCTCAAAATGATCCCCTCGTCGCACTGCCCATTTTGAACACACATATGTGGGGTTCTTGAAAAAAAAATTTTACCCCATGGGAGGTCCGGCCCCAGCAGCCAAATTGGGGGGGCTGGATGGGGGAGCTCAGGGTCAGAAAAAGACTGTTCATGTGTTGCATACATATTTGGATACCCCACGAAATTCTGAGCATTTTGAGCATACACACTTGGGGCCAAAACGAAAATCTACCCCCCACCATGTACTACTAATTTTTTTCTGGCACCTGCGGGGGCAAATGTGGTCAGGACCTTCTAAACATGTGCCCCAAGGGGCCCAAGGGGGGTGGGTTCGGTGTCAGGGGCTGCAGGTGGCCGAGCCTGCACTTTTCGCACCCGCGCGCCCCACATTGTTGCCTCTACGCGTGCACAGTGCATCCCAAGTAAGTGAAGCAGAGAAGGCCAAGAAGCGGAAGAGAGTTCTCAGGCTTGAAAGGCAAGCTAAGAACCTCCGTGACTTCTTATGGGTTGAAGAGAGGGTCAGGGGAAGAGTAGGGGGACACGAAGGTAAAGCGAAATATTGCTTCCTATTGAGCGTCAATATCCAAGGAGAAAAGGTTGACGCCCACTTGGACATAGGTGCTAGTATTTCGGTTGGGGGGGGGCGGTCATTACAGCCCCCTAAACTATCAATCCAGCGCCGAAGTCGCCAAGACGAATTGGAATTAAATTGGAACTGGAATTTCTTTTACCAATACCAAATGATGACCCTTGGTCACGGGGTAGACAGCGTTTGCTTCCCCTTTTGTGATTCGCATACAGCACCCTCAGTCCATAGTGCTGGCCCCTGGCCGCACCAACGGAAGCGAGATTTGCGGGCTCCATTCAGCGAGGACTTGGTGAGGATGTGTTGGCTGGAAAACCATGTCACTCACCCAAAAGTGCAGCACGCTGAACAGAACCCCCACATCCTTGCATTGGCACGTTGGGGCCCCGTTGTTTCAGGTCTGGGGCAGACACTTACTTGGCTTGCTGCAGCCGTATGCGTACATCCTGGCCCTCAGCGTTAGCTCCTGTATGGACCTCTAACCAAAGGACTCCACCAATGTCTTGTACCATGGCTGGGTGTAGCACGTCAGCATACACAACGTACACTTCCTCACCCGGTGCCGCTTGCGGCAGGTTATTTCTTGGGTCAGGCAGTGCTGGGTGTCGAAGACACATTATGTGGCATTGTGGCAATGGTAAAATCTTGTCGGGCCATTTTTGGTACGCAGATTTTTGGGTCCCAGACCCCCCCCCTCCTCTCTTCCAATACATCCCTGGATGTGGACATGCAGGTTGTAAATGCGCTCCACACATGCACGTCCTGGTATTCATGTGCAGCAATGTTCGGCAGTCTCTCAAGTACCGTCTGGTAAGAGGGCTCTGCCAGCTTATCCAGGTCTGAACCAAAAGAAAAAAGTTCGGCACTTTGAAGATGATATCAACCAAGGCACGCTGATGAGTGTGCTGATGTACAGAGTGTAGTCGTCACTGTTCTCTCAGAGACTGGGGGCCTCTGGCATGGGGGGAGGGGGTTCGCATGTTTCCAATGGTATGATTTCCTGTCCCTCGACACATGGCCGGCAGCACAGGTATGCCCAGCCCGCCCATCCCCCCTTTGGGTCGCCGAGTGGGCTGCCCCCCTTCACCCCCAACCCAACGGGTGGACAACCAACCCGTACACCCGGACTATGTGGCAGGTGCCCAGTCTCCTGCTGGGGCAGATGGTTTGCGGGGTATCGCCGAAGGGGGTTGCACCTGGTTGAACGCCACGCGGTGTCCATCGCGCTCAGTATCGACGATTGTGCCGTCGCAGTCCAACAAGAGTGCAGGGGTGATGGGCGCCTCCTCCTGGTCGTGGTGTTGCAGAGCGGTGCTACTCGTGGCCCGCTTGACTGCCATGCCGTAGGCACCAGCAGCGGCACCAAAGATAGCGGCCCAGCCCGCCACTGCCAAGGGACGAGGGGCGGCGGCATCGCTGGCCAGGGCGTAGGGTGCGGAGGCAACCCGGGCTCCGGTTTGTGCGGAGGGCAGGGCCTGTAATGCCGTGATGGGCAGTCTGTTGATGTGTCTAGCGGTGCGGGACTGCATGGTGGTGGTGGTTGTGGTGGTGGTGGTGCTGGGGGGGGAGGCGGTGGTGGTGTACAAACGCACTGCAGCAGGGCCCACCGCGGCCACAGCGATGAAGGTGACCAGTCCAGCGGCCACCGCTGCAATCATCACAGGGAACTGCGGTGCATTGCTGGAGGTTGCAATAGGCGCCCCACTGTAAGAGGCGACAGTGACATGGGACAGGGGCACCCCAGCGCGGTCCATGTGTTGCACAGCACCTGAGGGGACAGCATGCGCTCAGGACGGTCCACAACCCAAGGACACACAACTGCACACAAAATAGCTTTCTTTCGGTCAACCAACTTGATACAGGACGCTACAAGGGATGATGGTGGAAAGTTTGCAGTGTGTGTGTAGTTCCGGCACATGGTCCTGTATATTGTATACCCATATCTCTCTGGGACGTTGGGGAACATGCCAACACGGAGTGTTTTCAGGGGTCGGTGCCATTGTTGCCTGATTTGTGCTCACTGAGTGTCCCGTAGGTAGGGGTATGTGGGGTATATTTGGAAAGCCCTTGAAAAGGGCTATTTGGAACACCCGGGTCTGCATGCTGTACTGACGACATGTTTGAGATCTTTGTCCGTTTTGGACGGTGCCTGTGTTGCCTGCTGCGTCTTTTTGTCAACAGGCAGGTACCATGTCTGCATACAAATTCACGCAACGTGCTGTTGCTTCGCCCGATGCACCACAAAAGCCTTTGGTACGCAAAAGAGCACGCTCTGGGGGTGTAAACTGGGTGCAGGTGAGTCGGGACAAGCCTGGCAGGAAGGCTGGGTGAAATCAGGGTACAGTGAGGCCATTCCATGGCGCAAGGTCCAGCTCACCAAACAGCGAAATGTGGACCTCACAACTGACGGCCTGTGGGCCATGCCCCTGAACACAGGGTGGGTACCAGTGAAGCCACGCAGGCTGCAGGATTGGGAAAAACTGAAGAAATATGTTCCCAGTCACAAGCACGGGGATGTGTGCCCCAATGGAGTCCTGGCCCTTGCAGAAAGGGGCAACGATGACAACGAATCGGATTCGGAATAATGAGTGATCCCTGGACCATTGCCTGTGCCCTGTGTGTCCTCCCTTGTACAGCTCTGTGCGCAAAACTGTGACCACCTACCCCCCCCCAACCCATACATTTCTGAAATGGCCTTTTCTCACAGATTTCGCATACACATACCCCCCCAAGGTAACGACATTTTGGTGCATGGACTAAAAGTTGAGAAAAACCGGGAAAAATGTGAATTTGCTCCGTGTTGGCATAAACTGAATGTCCCAGAGAGATATACCTATGCAAACCATGATCCCCCAACAGCAACGTCTGTCGCCACGCACACTACCGGGCGGTGTGCACCCATGTCTGCCCCAGAGGCGCAGATGCGCAGTGCGCTGTGCGATGCCGGCCCCGGGGAACAGGCCTCTGATGGTGCTGGAGTAGCACGGTTGGGGTTATGGGTGCTTTGATGGGGAGGACCGCAGGACTGTGCGGGGGGGGGGGGGGGTATTAGCACAAAAAACAAAGACAGCAAAACACAATTCATCCTTGTCTTCGTCTTCTAAAGCATCCTCATCTCCCCACAACCCATGGTACTGGTGTATACTCACAGCAGAGCTAGCCTGGGGTCCTGGTACTTCCAGCCGTATTCTGCATGCCAAGGGGTCCCCAGTGATGTTTTGAAGAGAGGAGGGTAGCCGCAAGCAGGTCACAAAGTGCTCCACACATGCACGTCCTGGTATGCATATGCAGCAATGTTCGGAGAGGAGCCGCAATTGGTCAGGTGTGGACCCGCCACTGTCGCTCCAGCCGCACCTGCCCCACGGCCTTCATAGCTCTCTCAGTTCATCACGTGTTCATCCGGCCACTGGCCTTGCTTGTGTTCCAAACAGTTCGGAGAGGAGGGGGAGGGGGTTGGGACCCAAAAGTGTGTGTAACAAAAATGGCCCAAAAAGATTTTCCCAATAGTAAATTTCGTCTTTCTTTTTCTTTTTTTTTTGTTACTCAGACTTACATGTGCCTCGTAAGTGCTCAGTCAGACGGACCGGATCAAGCTGACAATCAAAGTACAACATATTTTGTCCCATGTGAGACACAGCTCGCATGCCGCCTGCAGCGATGGGACGCACATTTGGACCCTGTTTTCCTGACACGTGGTAAATTTCGTCTTTTCCCACTATGGTCACTTTGTTCTTGGGGGGTGGGGGGTCCAAGGGGTGTACCCCCCTTCCTCCTATGGTGTAAGGCCAATCTAATGCTTCCCTAGGTCCCTGCTTTCGGCCCCAATTTTAGGCTGGCCCCCTGTTGGGGGCCGGAAACCAGGGAGGGCAGCTTTTGCTGCTCCCCTGCCCCCGAGGGAAAAGCCCCAGGCGAGGCATGAGGAGAGGGGCACAAAGGGGCAGCAAGCGGGCACCAGTGCAAGGAGGCAGGGGAGGGCGGAACAGTGGCGGTGTGCGGGGGGGGGGGGGGGCGGGCAGTCCTATCCCAGTTGCATGGCTGGGATGGCACCTCCTGCGGTGCTGGTGTTTGGAAATGCATGACAGTGGCATCCCGCTCACGAGGGGGAGGAGACTTACACACAATCATCCCCCCCTCCAGGCTAGACGTGCTTGTGGGGCTGCAATCTGGGGTTTGGGACATGGGGTGGTATAGTAAGATTCTGCACTCCAACCCCAGCATGGCGTGGGCAGGGGGATTGAGCTTCACAACCTCGTCCACTAATCTGCTTCTGTTTTTCTACTTGTTTGTTTTTTGTGTCTTGACCTTACCCGACCAACAAAACCAACAGCAATGAAACCAACATCACACGCACCACATTCAGGCTTCCCATTCTACTCCGGAAGTCCACTCCCGGGTTGCCATCCGGATACCAAACAACACTGGTAACCAAAGAGGCTCCACACTTCGCCGACACTCAATGTTGATTGCGGCACTGCTTGAGGTCGCGACTCTGCATTGCAGGTGCATTGGGGCACAATGTTTTGTGTGCCTGGCTCTGCCTCCAAGAGCCGAGACCCCCTATCCTCACGGCCGAGTGCATGTCCCAAGTGGCCAATGGTGGGGAGAATTTTTTTGTATGCTTGTGGTGTTTTTCTGTTCTTGTGGGGGTTTCTATGCGTCTCTGGCCCCCAAAAAGTGGTGCAGTGGGAAGGCCTACGTAACCCATGCCTTCTAAGGGGCCCCATAGTAGGGATAATTTCCTGCGTCCCCTTGCGGACTTTTCCTATCCTTGTGTATTTCTCGCACCCCAGAGATGTTTGTCGTTTTTCCCTAACCATGGTTCCCAGAGCAGGGTAATATGGCTACAGCATGCCTGCCTACTCGGGGACCCCACAACGGGGAGAAATGAATACGGCTACATGAACTCACCATTCAAATTGAAGTATTATGGGTATCAACACATTGGGTGGAACCAATTTTCCAACAGCATACCGATTGCAGCGTCCTCCCTTTCTTGGAACATGAAAGGAAGGAAATCATTTCAAGGAGCTATAGTCCATGGGGCCAGCGCCATATCTACACCCATCCTGTCACCAGCAACAGCCTAGCCTTTCTTGGAACATGAAAGAGACTATGAGTGGGGAGTCTCAACTCAGCGATTGTGACAGTGGGTGCGACAACATTGCGGACACCGGTATAAGCGAAGGGGGCTGGGACGGCAGTTTGGCTGTGGTGGGACCCTTCCCCAACCGCCGACAGAGCACGGCAAATGGGTCAGAGGAAGGGGTTGTTTCAACAAATATGAGCCAACATGATCCCCATGAGGCGCTCACCATTTTGAGGCACGCATCAGAGGCCCATCAACCCCCTCCCCCCTTCGCGGGCCCCATACCCCCCTCCCTTCAAGAGGCAATTTTCTAGCTGCTTCAATGAAGGCCTGCACAACCCTTCCCCAACTCGTTGCATCAAGAGGGCAGGCAGGCACCCATCGGGTCAGCCTGTTGAATCTTGCATAGGCCGCGGCCTCCACTGAACTGGAACATTGACTGCAATGCTCCTGGGTTCCACAAGCCCCAGGTGACCCTGTAGGGACGGACAACATGCTCAAACTACACACGAGGCACAAGCAGCACGACAGGGCATGACAATTCTATGCAAACACGCCACCAACTCTACCAATTCTGTACAGTTCTGAGAGAGCTGTGAGCACCAGTGCGAAAGCATTGCTCATGCAGTGGGTCCGGTTCCAGAGCAGTGGGATGGCCCCCCATCCCGGCCAGATGGCTGTCGCATGGCAGTCAAGATGCATTGCCGTCTTCCCCTTCCCAAGGCTGCCCCATCACAACTTTCTGCCGCATCTGCCATGCCCACAGTAGGAGGGCGGGGCGGCTGTCAACCCCAACCGTGGCCTTGCCGGCAGCACCACAGGGCGTGGGTACTCCAGACGACAGGGGATCGTCGTCGACCGAGCCAGAGTGGGTGGGATGCTGCCCCTTTCGGGCCACTGCCTGGGGCATGTCCCTGTGGAGCATCTTTGCTGCCAGGGCCGAACCGAAAAGAAGATCCCTCGGAGGGTGCCGCCCGCGCACCGTGCACACTGCGTCCTTCAAGTATCCCGGGGTGGATGCTACGCTGCACAACATAGCCCCGGGCCTTGAAATGGAGCGACGTGGTGACTGGCACCGCCATCTGCGCATCAGGGCTCTTAGATGCAGCCGTACACACATGCTCTGGTGCACGGTGTGCACTGCACGCACCCGCAGCGGCACCCTTTTGGGGACCCACAGTGAAGTAATGGGCGTATGTTGGGTGTTGGAGGTCGCACCGTCGAGAGTAAGGGAGAGGGGAACGGCTCACTGGGAAGGGTGAGGGCTTCAGAGGAGCAGCTGCAGAGGCTGCACGGTGCAGAAAGAACCGGACCTTTTGACCCTGGGGCAGGGCTTTTTTAAGGAGGAGAGAGCAATGGGCGTTCTGATTGCCTGAATGCCCCCGCCATAGGCACTTTCAGCCTTTAGCTCAATAGGTTGTGTGTGCTTCACAATAAAGCTGCTATCCACTATTAGGGCCTCTATGTACAGTGTAACAAAATTTGTGTAGATCATACACAGCATATTGAGGGGGGGGATCAATGGTCGGTTCCGATAGACTGAATGTCCCCGCCATAGACAATTCCAGCCATTAGTCCAGCAGTACTGCGAAGTCCAATCAATGCACGTGTCCCCACAGCATATTGACAGACCAAGGGCAATCCATGCTTTAGTGTTGGACAGAGTCAGAAGGTGGGTCTGGGGGGGGGGGGGGTATCCCCCCCCCCCATGGTGCTGAGTTTTTAGAGGCGCCGAAGAAAATTTTTCGTCTAAACCAATTGGCGTCAGAGAAAGTTTTTGATCGGCCGAGGCCCGGAGGAAAATTTGGCCCAATACTTTAAGGGGGTGGGTGGTGTGGGACCCTCCGCTCCCAGTGGTGCCGAGTTGTTAAAAGGAGCCTGCCCGCTGGCCGACAACTTCTCACAGCCACGACTTGGCATCACAGCTTTGCGATTCTGGGCGTTCCCCCAGTCCAGCAGCAGATCTGTCGTGCCTCCGCACTGTGTGAGCCCCGTGCAGAAGAACCGGATAGAATGTCCAGGGTAATGGTGTAGTACCCCCCCCCCCCCCCTATCCTAACGAGGGCCAGGTTCAGGGGGGCAAAAAAGTGGAAACACGCGGTCGCGGTGTTTGGACAAGCCCGTGTTACCGCGCGGCACGTACCACGGAATACATGTTGCAGGCATAAGCCAACCCTACCCCTTCGAGGGTGTCCAACGGGCCAGCGAACCTCAGAGCACAAGAGCACATGGAATTGCACCTCCACCAACACTTTGATTGACCCTTCCAGCAGCCTGCTCAAAGCTGCAAACCACATTCTCTATTGGATGGGAACTGCAAAGACGAAGGCCCAAAAGCACGAAAACACGGGGTCGCCGTGTTTGGACAAGCCTGTGTTAGGACAAGGCGCGCGTGGGGGTAGCGGCTGAGGGTGCGGCTTGGATGCACTTCCACAGTGTTGCCGAGGCCCTCCGTTTCCTGCATTCCGAGGCGGGAGGGTCTTTGCGGCGCCTCAAGCACACCCAAGTCGCCCGTGCAGCCAAAAACGACGGCACCCGGGACGGCTATTCCTTCACCTTCAAGGAGCCAGCGTCCATGGTTGTCGCTAGGCCCGCACGTCCGCAGCCGGCAGCCACACCCACTTTGGCATCGTTTGGGTTGACGGTTGTGCGTTGCGCTTGTTGCGGTGCAAACATATGTGGTGTGAGACACTCTTGCACCAAGTGCAATGCAGCTGTCGACAAGGCTTGTATCGCCCGTGTCGGAACTCAGGTACACTGCTTCGCATGCACGTGTCGGGCTTGCAGGCGTGCACTAACCGCCCACTTGGTGCAATGCCGGAGGTGCAACTTTCGGGTGCATGGTGAATGCACCACAGATGGTGTTTGCACCCTTTGTAGTGCCGCATGCGCTTCCGGTGGGAGTGCTGCAGTGCGGAAGCCGCGCAAGTTCAATCAAAAATGGCTCTTGTCAAGGCTTTGGCTTCGGTACGACCCGGTTTGTGTCTTGATGTGGTGCGAGGCTTGTCGCACGCATCTACAAATTGGCTGCTCTGTGCCCTTTGTCCAAGGTACCTCCAACTTCAAGGTCTTCTCTTTGAAAGAACATGGAAACCGGGCACCCATTGCGTCTCTCTTGCCCCGTGGAAGACTGGTGGCCGTGTCACCTCGGTGATTCGTACGTTGCCAGCTGAGGTACAAGATTGGATCATGGGGTTGTTTCGCACGGTGTATAGACTCGTGCAATCCTATCAGCCCATGACTAACCTTGAGGGTAATGCTGAATTGGTAGCGCTCAATGGGGGCCGCATTCTCCCCAGTTAACGCTCCGCTTTTCAGGTGCTGAGATTTTGAGGTTCATTGTCCACCCCTTCCGTGCCTCGCAGGGTGCCATTGTGACTAGATGCGAAAAAACACAAAAAAACCCAAAGAGCAGTGTGTATTTCAAGGCAATGTGGATGAAAACAACCTCAGGCAAATAGGAAGCACAATTAGCATTTTTTACACTTTTTTGACAAAAAGTACAAAAAACCAAAGAGCAGTGTGTATTTCAAGGCAATTTGGATGAAAACAACGTCAAGCAAATAGGAAGCGCAAATGAACTTGCAAAAAGCATCAGGTAATTAGCAAAAATGACAAAAAAGACAAGAAAAACAAAAATAAACATTGAAATCAAGAGTCTACCGGCCACTGGCGAAAAACCTTTTGGCCAGTGTTTAATTCACGCTTGGAGAAGGCAGGGCTGGGCAGGGGTGATGTAGCCATATGGATCTCTCCCCAAAGAGGCGACCCCAGAAGGCAGGGGTGATGTAGCCACTTTGATTGCCCGTTTCTAGGCCCCCAAGTTATGTAGCCACGTTTAGGCAACGTTAGCACGCCGGGCAACGTTTTCTCCTATTTCCCCACCCCCCCGTTCTCCTCCCCTCTTTACGTAGCCATTCTGCCCACACGTGGGGCCCCCAGACGGCAGGGGTTAGGTAGCCATTTCCGATTTTGATATCATGCAAATTTGCCCCATTTCAGCCTCCATTGCTAAAAATGGTGCAACCCAAACCTTTGGAACGTTCTGTTTTTTTGCGCCGGTTCCGGACAACGCACGTCAATATATGCCCTCCATATGGTCCATGGGAACACCTACTTGTATGGGCCGCACCTGACAGGAGGACAATGATGATGAGGATGATGTGGGTGATGATGGGGGTGCACGTGCCCTTTGTTGCACCAAGTTTGACCCTGAGAAGATGTCCATGTGTGACAAGTGTAGTCTGCAATATTGTACGGATTGCATTGACACATTGACACGCATACATGTGGCAGTGTCACAGTGCTTTGTTTCAGCAACTGTGAAATTTTCGGCACACAAGTTGCTCATTCTGAGATTGTACTTGGTTGACAACTGAATAGAAAGAAGGTTGCGTGTTGTTGAGGGTGTGACACCCGGGGTGGCAACCATCGCCGTTCATGGCTTTTTCCATTTTGCATGATGTCTTATGTGGAGGTAAGGTAGCTTGCAACTGTCTTGAGCTAGGGTGGTTGAGGTCGCCTAGTTTTGAGGGTGCTTAGAAGGGGCGTGCCTGGGGCTCTTCCAGGAGAATCTAGTCTAAAAGTAGTGCGCAGCGCAAGGACGCCCCCTAAGAGTGAGAATTCCCATTTCATGTGCAAGCTGCTATGGCTGCTGCTCATTACTCTTTTGCGTTTTGCATAGGATTGAACAGGATCCTTTCTCCAAGCCTTCTGCAGCCAAGTCCAGCCTGATCTCGTTCACTTTCCCATTTTGAAACACCCTTGCAATCTGCGATGCTTGGGCGAATTTGCTTCCGCCCTCTACAGATATTACGTCCACCCTGACTCAAAGCACTCCCCATCAGCATTTTATTGGTTGGGGGGTTGCTTGGACCCTAAAGCAAATGCAACCAATAGCTGCAAGGGCCAAGAAAACAGCCAAGCGGGAGCCAAAAGGTGATCGAACGCACCCCAGCCAAGCAGGAATGCAGCTATTTAGCCGAAAAGGCTGAAGGGAAGTGGCGATTTCATAGCGCCCTTGCCATTACACGCATGCAAAGCATGCCGGGTGGGGGAAACAGCATGCCTGTTTCGGTTGGCTGTATGTCCAGTGGCCCAGCGATGGAGCCCCCTCCGATTTCTTCGACTACTGCCCCTCCTTCTTCGACTACAACCCCGCCCCCACCCCCTTCTTTGACTACCGCGCCGCCTTCTTCTTTGACTACAGCCCCACCCCCACCCCCTTCTTTGACTACAGCCCCGCCCCCACCCCCTTCTTTGACTACAGCCCCGCCCCCGCCCCCAATGTTTGGGCCCGGGCACCCAAAGGACCGGAGTATCTCGGTTGCGCTGATGAACACCCACCCAGAATGGACCCTGGACCTCATGGACGCCCCACCCCCCCGACAGATGCCAAAACCCAAGCCAAAATCCAAGGACCGCAGCATCTCGCTGGCCCTCGTGAACGCCCATCCCGAGTGGGCCCCCGACCTCGGCAGCGCCCACGACCCCATCGCCCCTGCCCCCCCAATTCCCGCCCCGCCCTCGATCCCCGGCGCAGCCGGGGGGCTACCGCCCGCCGCCCCTCACCCCCACACCCCCGCTACAGCCCCTGCTCTCCCCCCGTTGCAGTTGCCCTTGGAGCCCCAGTGGCTCGGGTCCGTGGACCCTCTGGCCCTGTGGAAGGCTGCCGAGGCTGAGCAGGTGGCGGCGAGCGCCCCCCCCTCAGACCCGCCCCTCCCCAGAGACACACTCGCCCCCTCCCCGCAGGCCCCCCCGGCCGGTTCTTTTGCCGTGCGCTCCAGCCAGTCCTTCCCTGAGCCCAGCCCCAGCGGCAGCCCCACGCTCGGCCACTCCGGAACGGAAAGCGGCTCCGTGCCGTTGATGCCTTCAGACGCACCGTATCCGGTCACACTGTCCCACCCGAGCACACCCTCGCACCCCTCCTTCCCCGCACTCACGTTTGATGCAGCTGTGCCCCGGGAGGCCTCGCCAAGGCGGAGGGTGTACTCCGCACCGGCCGGGGCCCCAGCGTCTCCATCGCTGCTGGGCCTGGGCTCCATGGGGCTCGCGTCGCAACCGCAGGCGCTCACTCTCCCAGGCTCCTACACAACCACGCTCTCCGCGGGCTCACAGTGGTCCAGCTATGGATCCACCTCCTCCATCCCCGGGGCGGCTCCAGTCGGTTTCTCCTCCAGTGCCACCTCCTCCATCTCCAGGGCCGTTCCAGTCGGTTTCTCCAGTGTTCCCTCCTCCATCTCCGGGGCGGGCCCAGTCGCTTTCTCCGCCAGTGCCAGTCTCGCATCCCCATCCGCTGGCTTGTTGTCCAGAGCCACCCCAACCGCCAGGCTCTCCACTGCATACCGCCCCATGACCGTGCAGGTGCCCACTTACGGCAGCGCAGTCGCCACTTCAGTCCTCGCACCACCTGTCCCCATGCCCGTGTACCCCCGGGTGTACAGCGCCTCCTACCCCAAGGTAGTGCTGACCCCAAGTTTCGGCCCGTACCCTACCGCCAGTGTTTTGCCAGCGGCTGTTGTGCGACTGCCCGCACCCTGTCCAACCTGTGGCAACTGACAGGCCAGCCATGTTCAGCCACCGTATTTTGAGGCAGTGTCTGCCCTGCGTGCGCGCGACAGTGACCTCAAACCCGCGCATCCGAGGAGTGCCAATGGCGAGGCCTGACCGATCCTCCCACTCTGACACAGAGGACCATCACAGCTGCCGCCGGGACATGCGCAGGGCAAACGCTTCCTTTTTCGCCCGGTGCGTCCCAACAGCCGGGCACGCAACGTAATGACACAGGTCCAGGGCATCGTATGGCCGGGTGGTCGTGTCGCCCGTTCTTGAAACGGCCCCCTCACTCTGGAAATTGTGCCCAACTCCCGTGAATTTTGCTCACAAGCGGTCGCTGAAGACACAGTGCAGGTGCATGGGCATCTACTTGAAGCATGCAGACACCGAGTTTTTTTTCAACAGTTCTCAAGTCTGTATCTAATGGTGTCCCGAATTTGGAAACGTGTGTATCGCAAGTGTGTGTCTAATCAGGGGCCAAACACGAAGCCGCCTGCGGGGCCCTTTTTCAACTTTACAGTCGTTGCCTCCGGAATTCAGCTACCACTTTTGCACAGGCCTTGACTCATGCAGCTATTCCCTGAGAGAGTGGCCTCGGGCCCGGCAATGCCAGTGTGGCAGGGAAGCTGCGGTTTTATGCAGGCTCACCGCTTGCGCCAGGTCAGCCGTGATCAAATGGGGCTGGGTCCTATGGAGTGGGGTACGTGGGGCAGCTGCTGCGTACTGAGTTCCGGGTGCGAGAGGAGCGGCTGCAACTGAGTGGCACATGGTATCGGGCTGCTACCCCAGCCGCCGATGGTTTTTTTTGCCCATGATAGTCATGCAGGTCAGGTCAGGTCAGGTCACGTCAGGTCAGGTCAGGTCAGGTCAGGTATTGCCAGCTACCACCATCCGTCAGCCCGCTATCAAGCGTCCAATGGCAGGACGTCTGGCCGAAACACACACACACACAGAGGCCCAGAGAGGGCACCAGCCGGTAGAGAAGCTACCTGACCCAGACAGGGAACTTGGTATGGTAGCGGTACCTCTGCCTCATCCGGATAGCACTGTCCCCGGGAGGAGCGCCCCCGGGTATTGGCTGGTGGTTGGGGCCCACTCTGGCCCATCCGACTCGATGGTAGACATGCAGTTCAAAGCGTGACCATGCAACCAGAGCTATCAAGCATAGCATCGCCAGAGTGCATGTGCACAGGTCGGACGGATACTGCAGGTTGAGGGATTCAGGCTGGGGCGGTAAATGCAATGGCCTTCCTTGACCCAAACCAACACCACAGCTGCAGGACAACCCTTTGCTTGGGCACCAGCCAGCGTGTTCACCAGAGAGCCATCAGAAAAGAATGGACAGCAGCAGTTCCGAGATGATAGGTACCCCCCCCCTGTTGCAGAAGTCAGGGAAAATAACGATCAGGCGGGAAGCACGTGCCAAGACAAGCCCTTGCTGATGGCTTACCCGCTTTTCCTGCCACCCAACACCTGACGTTCTCCTGAAAATGCCAAGAGAAAGAAATCAACATTACAGGACAAGCCCCTGCCCACAAATACTCTTTTTGGTCCTACTCCGGAGCAGTAGATGAATAGTGTAAATGAGCAGTCCATGCACTCAGTGTAGCTCCCTGCTGTGCAAGAACAATTTTGTCAAAGTGCCATGACCCCGTCATACCATCGTTTTTTTTGACCTCGGGTTTTATGATAAAGAATGCAGCGTGACGTGTGGGTTTTTTCTTTCTAGTCTGATGCATTCCAAGTGTCCAGAGGTCATAAATTTTTGCATGTTTTTGGCCCTTCTTTGGTGTACTGCGGGTTGTGTGCAAGAACAGCCTTGTCCAAGCACGGTGCCCCCTCATACCATTTGTTTTCCTGTCTTCTGCAAGGAGGGGGAGGCACAGTTCCATGGTTTGGCATGGAATACAATTAGCTTCATTCCTGCTGTGTGGTGTGGCATGTTTCCTGGGAATGCAATTTTCTTGTGCATGCACTTTGTTGTTGTTTGGTTTTATTGGAGGGCAATCAATCAAGAAGGTTGGTATGCCCTCCCCCGCAGCCCTGACAGGAGGGCACGTCTGCAATCCCGCAGTCTGGTGCCGTGCAACATTTGGTAATGGGTGGTCATTCTGTCGAGTTTTGATGAGAAGGGACCATAGGGTCGAGCAGCACCCGCTTAGGACGCATTAAACCACTGGTTGCTGTGCCCATTTGCTGTAGGTGTGCCGTTTACGCATGTGGTGTAGATACTCAATTATTGTTGGTTTGCAGCTCTGCAACAACTTGTCTTCGTCTTGGGTTGCCCCCACCCTCCCCTTACTCAGGTTGCCTATCATCATGCAAGTACAAAGGAGAGAGTTCCTGCAATTGCTGTGGGCCCATCAACGGTGGATGGCGATCTTTTGAGCATCCAGTACAAGGTGAATGGCAGGACGGTTACCCATGATTGTGCCCCACTCAACAGCTACCATCCAGAAGTTTCCTGGAGTGACTGGCAACCATCAAAAAGCCTCCAGCAATTAACATTTTGTGCTAGCAACTGAGGTTTTGTGGTATTGTATGGGCCTTCTGGGAGTTTGCTTCTTGGGATGGTTCACCCATGTTTGGACCCTACTAGTTAGCACAGTGCGTGCACGGTGTGCACCCGGTGCACAGTGCAAACAACTCCCTCTAGCTGTTCAAGGGCAGCAGCAGGGGACAGGAACCATCAAAGCAGGGGGGTCCTTTAGGAATTAGATTTTTTTGTCATTAAGGACCGCCCCAAGGGACCACCAACCGCCAACCACCAACCGCCAACCACCAACCGCCAGTCGCCAACCGCCAATCCACACGTGGTCTTTTTGCAAAACTGCCGTTCAGGAACACTTTTTTTTCTCCCCCCCCCCTGCATCAAAGTAGAACGGCTAACAGTTCTGGTGGCCCCCACCCATTTTGGTTGTAGGCAGAGAATCCTCCAAATTGTTGGTGGTGAATGCCGGGCGTTATGGATATGGGCTGCTCGCTGTGCATCTGGTATGGACTGCTGTGACCCGTGCATTAGATCCCCTGAGGCTGGTGTGTGGATAAGGCTTTGCAACTTGCCACTTCAATCGTATCTCTGGTAGTTTTGCATGGGGGCATAGACAAGTTGCAGGTAAGCAGTATTGCCTCAGGGTGAACCAGGGGTGAAAGAGGTTGACCAAGCCCCAGGTTCCTGCCCTGTGTCCGGGTTGTGGAGGACCCGATCCTTGGTAGACACTCCTGGGCTACAACAATCTGTTCTACAACTGCAAATATTTTTGCTCTTGATTTCGAGTTTGGCAGCAGTCCATTTTTTGCCATACACTGGACACGACCACTGGACATGGCAGAAAGTGGTTGCCCCTCTGAACGGAGGAGAGTGGTGGGGTGGTTGCCAAACTGGCACGCCAAACTGGCGGGAACCTACCAACCATGGAGGTTCTGACCAACGACGAGGGATGGAGCGCTGGGCCCTCGCATCTTTATAGATGGGTGTTCCCCCCACCCCACGGGAAGGGCCAGTCAGATATGAGCAACAGGAGGCTCTCACTCTAACCCCCCCCCCCCGTCCATTTTTGCCATATACACACCTTTTGCCCAACCAGAGCAACCCCTGCTCCGGTTGGGGAAAACTTGTGTTTATGGAAAAATGGACTCTCACCAAACTGCCCAATAAAACAATAAAACATTGGGAGCGCACTTTTTTTATTCTTAGATTTGTGTGTCTCCATAGAGATGCTGTATCTTGATTCCCGCGACGTTTGTAGCAATGGTTCAGTTGCATATTTGATTTCTTCGGCCCCCTGAAAAAACTGGTATTACCTCAGGGTCTGTCTTCCCAAAGGTGTGGTTGATCGCACAAGCAACAGAAGGCATGAAGAGCACATTGATGCCTTTGAGGGTATATATGCCGAAGTGTGTGGTGGAGATCGCACCTTGGCCTTTTGCCAATGCATTCACTTTGTGTATGAATGGCCCAACCCCCCCCCCCTTTCAACCGCATCGCAAATTCATGGCAAGTGTTGTGTAATCCTTCAACCACGCACAAAGTTGGATGTGTTGCTGCATAGCACAAACATCGCGATTGATCATTTTGCTGCACATCGGCTGGAATGGCCCTGGGGGGCATGGGGTGTCGAGACCGACCACGTGTTGTACCATCTGTTGTTTGCCGCGGCAGTGGCAGGGTTTGCTGGCCCGGCACATCATTCCCTGGTGCAATTCGAAAAGGTTCAGCTTTCTGCACTGGGCCGTTTTCACATGGATCACAGCTGGGACCCCCGCCCCACCTTATTTTGTCAGCCACTGGCGCGGGGCGCAGGCAACGTGAAGTTGGTGGAATGTCTGATGTCGGATCTCGGAAGTAATGGTAGAAAACAGCGGTATCGACTTAGGCATGGATGAGGGAGCAGAGTAGCTGCAGGACCAGGGTTTTGTACGCCGCCTCGTTGGTGGCACAGGACACATTACACTGGCCACACCTGAAGCCGTCTCCTGTGTTGCTGGGCCTTCGTGTTGGTCCTTGGGGGCACCTGTTGGTTTCCCCTTGGTGGACCATTTTTTGGCGGCTACGACGGGTTGCGGATCACGTGTTTCCGTTTGGGAGATTTTTTCCCTTTAGAATGCTTTGGATTACCGAAGTGGTACGCCCAGCGGCAGCCAGCTGCAGCGCGTGTGGGTGCCAACAGGATGCAATCCGATGACTGTCGATGCTGCTGTTATGCTGAGATGTGTTCGTCTGGTACCCGGCTGCAACCGGGCCAAGTGGGCGCATCCATACGTCAGACCCCATGTGAACAATGAGGAAGGGAAAGAGTGTCTAACAGAGGGATATACGGAAAAATAAAAAATGTTAATGACACACATGCACATGACATGAATGCGGGGCATGAATGAGTGTACATGGCGTGTCCGTGTGCCCATTCATGCCATGACCCACAACCTGGATCTTCCCACTATGATGCACCATGCTAGGCGACACACAATGCTACTCACCCTTACCTGCACCACATTCCAACTTTGGTACCCTCAAACATGCAAAAATGCACAAATGCTCTAAAAATACGTCACACAAGGTACCCCGCCCCCCCCTTGTATAAGCTACGCCAAAGTCCCAAATTAATACGGTCCCTACGCCTACTGTAGCTTGGACACGGGCGTAGCTTGCGCGCGACGCATACAACTACCAACACCGGGCACCGACGTTCAAAAAGAGAGGATTGCATGGTGAGTTGGTGCAAGAAAGGGGCATATGATGCACAAACATCCCCAAATCAGAGCTATCTGGGTCAAGTGGGCAAACACTCACAACAAATGTGTCGATGACTCTACGTGACTCGCAAATCCGTCACCAAACCCATGTCTTATGTGGCTACACTACGTTTGGTACCGAATTAAAATTAGGTCCCAAATTAATACGGTCCCTACACCTACTGTAGCTTGGACAAGGGCGTAGCTTATACAAGGGGGGGGGGTACAAAAACCATCAGCAATGGATGCAGGAATGTCAAGAAACACCAATAAACGTCGATAAACAACAATTATCCGTCCAAAAAGGGCATTTTTCGAAAAATAAACGCATAAACGCGTTTATTTGCCATTTGGCCAGTGGCCTAGCCAGTACTTAATTCATGCTTGCCCTTCTCGGGGTCCCCATGGTGGGTAGAAACCAACCTAGAAAGGAGTGGATGCGGTGGAAATGAGCGAAAAATGTGTGAAAAAGGGTGGAAATGGGTAAAACTAGGTGAAAATACAAAAATGCCATATCCTCAATGTGGAAGAAGCACCAAACCCCACTGCCAACCAACAATGATGCCCAGAGTATCACAAAATATGGGTTCTAGTATGGCCAAACTCCCCAATAGTTGCACTACGCGCGTAGTGCGCTAAGTGCGCCAACCTTTTAGCCTTCACCAAGTATGACTGAATGTACCCATTGAAGTTGGTGTCTTCACTAGCAGGCCTATGCGCTCGCCAGCGCCACAAGACGTCTGCTCGCCAAAGGATAGGAATTATGGGTAATTATGGGGAATTATGGGGAATGATGGGGAATTATGGGGAATGATGGGGAATTATGGGGAATGATGGGTTTTTATGGGGGTTTATGGGGTTTCATGGGAAATTGTGGGGAATTATGGGGTTTCATGCGGTTGTATGGGGAATTATGGGTATGGGGAATGATGGGGAATTGTGGGGTTTTTTTGTGGGGTTGTATGAGGAATTATGGGGTTTTATGGGGTTTTATGGGGAATTATGGGGAAATATCCGGATGCGTGTGCAACACAAGTCGGGAAGACATTCATTCACCATTCCCCATAATTCCCCATAAAACCCCATAATTCCCCATACATCAACCATAATTGTCCCATAATTCCCCATAATTCAACCATAATTCCCCATAATTCCACCCCACGGCCCCTATGCGCCATTGGCCGACAACCACTCCCACAGTACCCCTTTAGGAATTATGGGAAATTTGCTCGCCAAAGCCAAAGGAAGTCCACTCGCCAGGCTCGCCAAGGTTTTGGCGAACGCATAGCCCTGCACCAGGGCCTACGTAGTTGTGACTTTGGTGTTTATTCCACCAAGGCTGTTTGTTGGGGCCTAGGTGGTTGGATGTTTTGTTTGTTTTAACAAGGCCTTGCGGTGGGCCCGGGCAGTCACGACTTTAGGGGTGCATTCCACAAGGGGCTTGTGGTGGGGTTTTGTATTTCCATCGTTTATTCCACCAAGGCCCTACAAACCGTGTCTAGCTAGCATATAGTAAACCCTAACCCTAATTTCATTGTGCCCCAAACCCATAAAGGTCTTTTGAGGTGCACCGTCTGATTAGGCAAATATTGAGCTACCTTAATCAAGCTGCATTGGCAATTGGAACCTGGATATCATGTGTTTGCAATATTGGATTGTGATTGTTCGTTAAGCAAATATGCATCATTGATGGATTTGTGCATTGTTATTGGATCACACAGTGCATTGCCCGATACAATCGTATCAATTGCTTGTTGTGTCAACTGTTGCTAATGGCAACACAGAACAGTCTAGAACAGTCTGCTAGAATCGAGGCTCCCAGTCCGTCACATGGCATCCAAGAGGTTTTCCTGTGAAATATTTGCATGAATGGATCGTGATTGTTTATTTTTTGGTGTCATTGTTTATTGTTATTGTTTATTTATTATTAAGCATTTATGCACCCTCAATGGATTTGTGTCTGGATTTGTGCATAGTTATTGGGTCACATTGCATTGGAGGATACTATCTTATCAATTGCTTATTATGTCTGTTGTACATACCACTGCCGCAACCTCTTCACTGGTCCCTTCCAAGCTCAGCCTAAATCAGCTTCTTGAGGCTGATTCAGCAGCGGCAACCGCTCCGGTCAGACCACAGAAGGAACAGAGACATAGCAGTCACGAAGGCAGAGTACCACCAATATCAGACCTCAATCGTCAGATGAATGGGCTTGTAACCTGGCTTGGCGTTGTCGGGGGTCTACATGAGGGCGGTCTTTGGTGTTTGACTTGTCCTTTGGTTCACCACTGCCTTTATGCTTGCACCAAACCCACAGTTCTGCCCAATATCCAAAAGCACCACAGCCTGACTGGCAAAATTCACAAAAGGTACACAAGCTTAGCAATACCCAAAACTGAAGTTTGGATCGCCGTCGTTGCAGCTGTCAATGTAGCACAGCCGAAATAGGCACAAACAGCGTCCCCTAAAAGGGATGTGATAGCAATTGATTTGAAACGTACAATCATTCATAGGTTCATATTCTGCCTACACTGCATCATTGCATGTATATTGGTATGCTCATAATGCACGCATCTCTGATTGCACATCTGAGTTTGTAATCGATTTTATTTCGATTCTTGTATCTGTATTGGTGCTGATACTGATGATTTCGCGATCTGCCATGCCGCACGACTGCATCCTCACTGCCCTGAGGATCTGTACTTAGTGTTTGAATGCACGAGCGCCCCCAATCAATGCGGTTCAACTATGGCGGAGCAAACACTGGAAAGCACTAGATTTCTGCAACGTGGTGCAGGGATGGGCGGATTCAGTGGCCTCCAAGCCTTGAAATCCATTGAGCTGCCCCCCTTCCCTGCGTGCAACACACACACACATGGCACTTCAAAGGCATGGTGTGCAGGCCTCACCAGGCCCCCGATCCCTGAAAAACAAACACACATGGCACCCCCCACCCACACACACAGTGCAAACCATGTGCTGACACATGGCTGATCCTGTTTGCTCTGGAAAGGAGCTGTGACCTTGTCAGTCTGCTTCAGTAGATCTGGTCCGCCTTGGACAGAGATCTGTGGACAGAGGGCTGTGACGTCATCTACGCTCCATTGCCGTTGGCACACGGTGGAAACAGGAAAAAAAAACAATGGCAAATGCCCGGACATGCTGTGTACCACCGATGGGGACCACTCGGTGATTGGGAACCCCCTGACCCTGCGTTACAGTTCCACATCAGTGGTGGTCAGCATCCTCCGAACTCTATGGTCTTGGGAATGACTTTGTGTGAAGCATTGCCGGCGCTGGCGTGGGAGGGACACCAAGGGGCAGAAGCAGCACCTGTGAGCAGAGGGACAACTGCCCCGCTCTGACCTGGGGAAAAAAGTTTTCGAGCCACTGGGGGGGGGGGGGGGGGGGCAACTACAACCGGTCCGGATGCGACACCCCCCCCCGGTATCTGTCAAAACTTTGGGGGGGGGGGGCTAGAGGGTGTGGGGGGGGGGTTCGGCCTTGGGGGGGGGGGGGTTGCCAAGGTGGGGGGGCCTACGCGCGACCCACTACTACCACATGCATACCTCCAGGGGGGATGTGTGTCTGGAGCGGGTTTGGGGAAGCTGCTGGTGGCTGTTGTGAAGCAGGGGCTGCAGATGGGCAGGTGTGTCCACAGTGGTTGTGGTGATCTTCACTTCGCAACAAACGACATTTGTTTAGCGCCTCGTCTTGCTAATGTGGCGCTCAAAACATGGATGGTTTGATGAAAGGGAAGCATGCACAAAAAAAACTTCGGCGCTGTTGGCGCCATGGCTCCGACACCACTATCTCTCAAAACCAGGACGGGGGGGGTTCTGGTTCTGGTTCTGGGTCACCAGGGCCATCTCCTGGCAAGGCTGTTTCGGGCTCGGCGGCCCTGAGAGTCACCCAAACCGCTCATCACCTTCCGCTCGGAGGCTGTGCGCACCGCGCATGGGGGCCGGGGTGTACTATTCAACCAGGGTTTCACCGTTCGATTTGTCTGGGGGACCCGTGTGCGATACCGTCCTGGGTGCAGAGTTTGCACGCTTGTACACACTTGGTAAGGCAGTGGTGCGTCTGCCCCATCCGGATAGCACCGTCCCCGGGAGGGGCACCCGCGATTGCGTGTCCCGGTGGTGGAAGCCGACTTAGGCCCATCCGACTCGACAGGACGGGGGGGGGGGCTGGGGGGTGTCGCATACAAGGACCGGGCCCAGCCGCCCCCCTGTGCTTGGAGCAAACAATTGCAATTCATGTCTACAAACTCAAACCAGTGCACAGAAACACGAACTGGCACACGTACCCAGCCTTCATGTCAAACCCCCCAGCAAGGCCCCTAACCCTAAACCCCCCCCCCTTCCACATCCTTCCAAGCGCTGTTCCGCACCTGGGTGCCTCTCTGTACTGCCAACGGACCCAAACCTCCGCACCGCAGACCCGTCCGCCTAGCCTTTTGCAACGCAATCCCGAGGCACGTCACACTACCTTGACCCCCCCCTGGAGCCCCCCCCCCCCAATGTTGTGGGGGGGGAGTTTGCACCCATAAGGGGGGGGGTGGGGTTTGCACCACACAACGGTAGCACTAAAACTGCAGCAGTCCTGGTATAACCTGAGAAATTTTCTTTGGCGCCTAGTATTTCCGATGCCTTTTTTTTGGGCCAAGTGCCGGTTCCCCCCGGGGGGGGGGGGGTCAAGGGAGGGGGGGGTTCAAGGTAGTTACTGTTGCAATATGCGGCGAAGCACTTGCCCCACACTCAAACCTCCACGGCAGACAGGAGAGGCAAGCTTGACAGGAGGGGTCCAGGAGTGATGTGGCTGCCATCATTTAGAATTCTTTGCACATAGAAAATGTACCCTCCACAAATATGGCGGTCCCGAAAATGACAGCAACACAGGGTGGTCGTGCATAGACAACGCTGTGCTTTCGCAGATGGGGGTGAGGCTAGCAAACCCTTCCAATTGCAGAACGCCCTAATCCATTGAAACAGCGCTTCAACGCTTTGCATAATCGAGCGAATGCGGGGATGTGCTTGATGGACAAGGGGCTGACTGGTGTCTGCACCGCTCTCCCATGCCGTTGCCGATGCTCCGGGAACGCATTCGAGCGATGGCCTGTCCATGCCCCGGGTGTACCATGGGCTGTGTGCTCTGTGGTGTGGTGTGGTGTGGGGGGGGCGTCTTGCAGTCCACCGGTGAGACAAGAGAGTTGCCCTGGAAGAGGCGATGCGTCGTGATGCATTTGCTTTGTGGCTTCATGACACCGCCATCCCCGGGTGTCTTGCGCTCGGTTGGTGTATGGGCTGATGGCGTGATCGCACACCCGCTGCAGCACTCGATGCCCCCTCCCCACCCCACCTTCCTTTAAGAACAAAGCCTGAACGGTTTCCAGCGGTTGGAGGCACTTTCTGGCGGGTACAAACCGGGCAAAAGCGGTTGGTAGGGCTGATCATCACCCAAAAAAAGGTGTCTAGGGGTACCGCCCCCCCCTTTCACGCGCAACCCCCTTCAAGCGCAACCCGAGGGTGCCGAGATGTGATGGTCTCTCCCTCTCTAACCCACAGAGTATGGCCTGTCCGTTACATGTTAAGGCTCTCGGGGAGTGGGCCCCATTGGATGCCCCACTGTCATTGCCATGGGCTCGTGCGCTTGCTGGCGTGCCTTTGTCTCATCCTCTCGCCCGGAGACCGTGCACAAAAATAGCCATCATATCCCCCCCCCCCCTGCTCACCCATGCTTTGGCTACGGCGGTGGCGGTCCCCGGATGCCTCACGAGTCCGAAGAGGCAACCGCAGTCCAGTGAGACACGTGGTGGTGCTCGCCGGGTCCTCGGTACAAGGACTCCAGTACAAGGACACCACCCATACCCATAGCCCCCCCCCCCCCCTGCGGCCGGGAGGAGGCTGGCGGTTGGCGGCCAGCCAACGACTCGTAGGCCAGCCAACACTGGCCATCATGACCCGGCGGCAGTTGACGGCTGTTGGCTGCTGCCCGAGGACGCTGGCGCAGCCCACCCCAACGGCGTGCCCCGACGCAATCGAGTCCCACGCGGTGCCTTGTCGAGAGAGCGTTGCCCGAACGGCGCCTCTTGCCCGCAGCAAAATGACAGCACTGTTGCAACGTCTGTCCAACGGCCCCGCGTTTTATCGCCGCGCCGAAGTAGTGCTGCGCCATTCCGGCCGCGCGGCCCCGGCCCCGGCAAACAACGGCACCAGGGCCCTGTGTGCGCGTGGACGTGAAGGGGCCGCACACTTTGTGCGGCGGAATCCGTCACGGCCCCTCGTCCCCCGTCTTCCCACGCACTGCGGACGCGCACTCTTGCGACTCCACATTCCGCTCGCCGCCTCCATCGCGCCATCCGGCCCCCCTCGCGCACGCCGCCGTTCAAGTCTCTGCAAACCAGGTGCTCAACAGAGCGGACACTCACGTGTTCAGCGGCGCGCCGATCCCCCAGACGCTGGCCTACGCTCACCGGCTGACGGTGGCGCAGCCCCCGCGGAGCTCTCACGCCCCGGGCTCTTTGGGCTCTCCGCCTGCTCTGGCCCCCGCGAGCGAAGGCCGGGCCTCCGCATGGCCCCCTCCCTGACTCCGCTTCCCCACGGGCACGCGGGGGTGCGCCATGCCTCGCTGTTCGGGGGCTTCAGCAAAGGCCCAGTCACCGCTTCGCGTTGCGCGGGCGGACGGCAGGGAGCTTGACTGGGGCCCCGGGTCTGCACACGACGCGCGGGGGCAACGGCGCCCCCGCCTCCCGCCGTGTGTCACCAGCCCAGCGGCCGCACCGCCCATGCGCAGGCGCAGGGTCTCCGCAGTGGCTACTTGGCGCTCCCACGATCCATAGCTCTCACTGAGGGTGCCTCAGTCGCACCGCACGCTGAGGCACACGTGTCACTCACCGGTGGACTACACAAGCTTTTCAGGCAGCGACACGGTGGCCTGAGGGGTTGACATACAACAACGGTCCCCTCCACTCCACGGACCTCATTGTTATTTCTACCCAAACACAACAATCGGCCATCCATTTAGAATGCTGAGGCCCCTGTGACGGCTTTTGGGCAACATCATTGGTACCGGCGTTTCTACGCCACCCGGGCCTCAGACACCGCGCGTGAGGCACCCTCATTGGGAGTGCGGAGTGTACTGCAGCGCTGCGGCGGAAGGCCCAGGCCCCTGGGGCCGCGCAGGTTCTGGCCTCCGATGCCTCTGGCCCGCCCTGTTGGTGGGCATGGCACAGGGCTACGCCTGCAGGGACTGCACGTGGGCCATCGCACGGTGCAGGATGCGCTTCTGCCCCATGCGGAACCAGAGGGCCAACGTAGCCCCAAAGCCCAGGGCTTCAGTGTCCAGGGCCAACTCCTCGTCCTCTTGCAGCGTCGTGGGATAGGCCTGCACCAGCGGGGGAACGGCGGAGGATTGAAGGGCAGGACCGCTCCAGACCCCTCCCTCGAAGCGATGCCATCGTCACTGCAGCGATTCTTTACCCCCCCCCCCCCCTGGTCCAAGCAACGGCAAATGACCAGAAATTGATGGCACCAACGCCGAGTATTGCTTGGCCATAAACAGTGGAAAGTTCAGCGATAGGTCCCCACCGACAGACCTATGCCCTCTCATTCAGTACATCGTCACAGGCACGGCGGCGAAGCCGCCGCCACAGTTCATCCACGAATACGGCGCCGGAGGCGCCGCCACAGTTCGTCCATTCGGGTCCATTCGAGTGTTGCTTGGACAAGGGCGTTGCTCACGCGTTACACTGTGCATGGTACATGCGGAAAGACATGGTGGACTATTCTGAAAACCGAGGGGCAAAATATGCTACAAAGGCCACCAAGGCGCAAAATAGATTCCTTGACACAAATATGAACATCATGCATCCCAAAACCACGGTATCAGGCAGCACCCCTAGCACGCAGTAGGACCAATTGAAAAATGCACTGCCAAAATCCATGGTGCGAAACTTGAGGGGACCAATGCCGAGTGTTGCTTGGACAAGGGGGAGTGGGGGCATATCAGCAACCAACCCACTTGTCCCCTCCCGTTTGCCCGATGGACATCCATCGTGCCGGGCTGGGTGAGGTCTCGACCCCCTTGGATTGCATTGTTGCGGGGGTCGTTTTACGGTTTTCGCTGCCCACTCCCCTCCGCGTTCAGGTCGTCCACCACATGCCTCCCCGCGTTTCCGTGTGCACGAGGCCTAATTGCTCCACCCCTCCGCATGTTGTCCTGGTATTCCGCCACCTGCCTCCCCACGCTGCCATGTGCGTGAGGCCCACTTATTCCATCTCTGCGCATGGTGTACGTGCAAGCAAGTGCACGTCCCCCCCCCCCTCCGCACAATGGCTTATCAACACATGCTTACACGCTGCAGTTTACAGGTACTATCTCCAGTGGTTCGTGAGCAAGGCCGTGCCGAATCCATTGGCGGCGCGCTATCAAAGCGCTTCAATGTGTCCCATAGACGTTGCTGTGTTGCCGCTTCTGTGTCCCACTGAGGGTGTCGGACCGATGGCTCCCCACCGCCCTAGCTTGGTCTTCACCTTGGTCCCTCCTGGAGCTTGTTGCCACTTCTTTTCAGAACAACAACAACAACAACAACAACAACAACAACAACAACAACAACAACAACAACAACAACAACAACAACAACATCCAACATCCGAACCAGTTCGTGCAAACACAGGGCTTGGGTACCAGCCCAGGGATGACTCCTTGCGTACAGCTTCTTTCCACATGCTGCCTGGTCTCTCATACAAGGGGGGAGGTTAATTTCGTGCCGGCATTATTTCGCTGGGGTAACCACACGCCCCCCCCCCCCCCCACACACAATCGGCATGACAACCATGCACCACTCAAATTACGCTCACACAGACGCAAACGGTCCGACCAAGTTACACACTGGGAGGTGTGCAGCTGCGTGCCTAGAGAAATAGCGATTGCACGGCGAGACCAGGGCCAATCGTGCAATCGCCGTGCATCACTCGTCCAAGCCGTCCATCTGCCTGCCTGCTGCATGGCGGCTGTCACCCCTGACGTCGCATGAAGTTTGGGTAATTGCCAGAGCACACCCCCCACTCCACGAGCATGTGTCTACAAGTTCGGGCTGCTTTGTCGCATGGGCAACAGATACCTGCAGCATCGCTTGCAGCAGCTGCTGCAGCGCCGCAAGCATGACCTGCTCATTCTGAGGACTCAGTGGTTTGCACTGCACAGCATCCCACCGTTCGGCCTTGGCCTGGGCCAGATCCTCTGGAGTCATCACGCAGCATCGCAGGGCAGCCAATAGCTGTGGAGCTGGAATGCCAGACACCGGCAGGAAATGCTCCTGCAGCAGTGCAGTAGGCAAGCCCAATGCCGCTTCAGGGGATGGAAGATTGCTGGGATCCAGCTCAAAATACACGCTGTCGTCCTGCGAAAAGGCACGCACGTGCGGGCTTCGCGCGGAAAGCGGCAGAGAGAACCGGGCGGAGGTGACAACGGCTGAGGGCGGGGTAGAGCTACCCGTGCAATGGGGAGAACCCCTCGGGCACCCTCATGCACACACAAGGTACCGTCTACATAACACGGGTTTGAATCAAAGCGGGGTCTGAGGCGATTGAGGGGGGGGGGTGTCTATGGTGAGGCATTCGCGTGTGTGCGTGCGTGTGTGTTTTTGCGCTATGGCACCCAGCTCTCCGAGTGGGCCTCACGAGTGTGTATGTTGGCGTACCACACTATAGAGGGCACTAGTCTAATAAGGTCCAGGACGCTGAAGCGTCTGGTGGTTAGCTGCAGAGCGAAGGCAGGGTCTGACGCCCACCCCTGCCCTCTCGGCTGGCCCCGGGAGGCGCGACGCAACAGAGGGGCCCACCGTACTATAGAGGGAAGCCGTTTGGGTCTCGGGGTTGGGGAGTGTTGTGCAGGAACCCTCTACCCATATGTGTGTGTGTGTGTGTGTGTCTGTGTGCCAAGGCATCCATTTCAATCACAAAACTGCGAGGTTCAACAATCCGACCATCCCACTGCGCTGCAGAACCATGTGTGTGTGTGTGTGTGTGTGTGTGTGTGTGTGTGTGCGCGCGCGCCAAGGCCGCCATTCAGTCAAACTGCAAGGTTCAACATCCCAACGATCCTACAGACTGCAGTACATCATGAGTTCTGAGTTCCGTGGCCCTGCATGACTACATTCCCTGGGTGGGTGCGACACTCAGGCAAGCAACGCGTGGCGCGGTCGGCAGATCCCCCCTCGCAGCGGACAATGCAAAACATGTCAGAATGTGGAAACAGCGCAGCTAACAAACCACCGCTGGGCTGCAGGTCAGCCCAAACATAGCACGCGCACGAGCAAGCCTTCATGCAGTGCGCTGCTGGCCCCAATGCGCTAAAAGATGTGTGTGTGTGTGTGTGTGTGTGTGTCTGCGTGCGCGCGTGCGTGTGTGTGTTTGGGTTTGAGTTTGGGTGATGGCTCGTTGACGGTCGGCGAGTCTGTCTGCCACAGGATCTCTTGGGAGGCGACGCTTGAATATACGGCTGTGTGTGTGTGTGTGTGTGTGTGTGTGTGCCAAGGAATCCATTCGAATCTGCTCCAACTGCGAGGTTCAACAAACCTAAAGTCCTACCACTGCTGCAAACCACGAGTTCGAGCGTTCAGCCCTGCAGGCGGGGCTGCCCAGCGGGCACGAGACTCCATATTGACAGATGCCGCCAATGCACCACGGCTCCTGCCCTCAGAACCATCCGCACGACAACAAGACACACATTGCATGCGCGTGTGCCCTACCGCTCCCCACATCCCAGCCCCATGCATCCCTTGAGACCGAGGGGGGGGCTATACCAGGCACATGGTTGCCGAGAAAAAATAACCTAGATGCTATGTAGATATTCATGTGTGTGTGTGTGTGTGTGTGTGTGTGTGTGTGTTCAAGCATTCTTTGGGGTGGCTGGTGGTGGTGTTGAGGCATTCCTGCGAGTAAAGAGGTTGTGTTGAGGCGCTACTGGGGGTGGGGAAAGGTGTGTTCAGGCATTTGCAGGCGTGTCCACGGCACATACCTCACATCGCATTACTTTCCTTCGGACCTACCTCACACAGCATGCATACCTTACTGTTGATGTCCACCATGCCGTACTGCATCAGGGACTCCCAATTCTGCAGCAAGCCATAGTTCATTCGCACTTCCATTCCTGGTTCGATGGGCCGGAGGCACTCCAATACAATGCACTCCGTTGCTTTGTCATACCTGACGGAGCGTCACGCAAACGCCCTTCGGTGCCAATGCGGTGCATGGCACCAGGGGGGGGGGTGTACTGCTCAAGCTTTCTGCGCATCATACCTTTGATTGTGGTGGTTGTGGCGACGTTCGTAGGGGCGGGGGGCGGGGGGAGGATGGAGCCCCCTGCTGAAACAGGCTGCGTTTATAAGATGGGGGGGTATTTTGGATGAGACCCACCCACCTGACTTTGGACCCTCCCGGACCCCCCCTCTTATAATTCCGTGGTGCGCATTGTTTGTAACTCAAATTGAAACCACGGCACTCTCCCAGGTTAGGCATCCCTGCACTAAAAGGTGACGTACACTTTCTGCTTTCTTTTTCGCTGTGTTTCTGCCTTTTTTTCTTTCTGGTATTTCCTGTCCTATGCCCTCATCTTGTTCCTGCTCTGTTGTCGTTATTGTTGGTGTTGGCTGGCTGGGTCCCTCCCATGATTCCCTTAGGCTCTTAGCCGCTGCTCTGTGCAGGACTGCTGCTCTGTGCGGGACTCTTGCCACTGCCTATGCTTCTCACTCTTCAGGTGCTTACCTTTTAGCCCCATCAGTAGAACCAACAAATCCCCCACCACCACAAAGAAATTTCTGTATGGTGCGCGCATAAAGACAAAGAGAAAAGGGGGCAACCGCACACAACTTGACAAGCATTCTGTAAGCAAGGCAAGAAGGTGTGGCAGGAGTCCAACCCCGGAAAGCCTGCGAATTATAAGCGGCGGGGGGGTCCAGAGCCCTAGCCCCCCCCTCCCTTGCAAATTCATTCTTGTAAACGCAACCTGCCCTGAAAAGGGAACAATTGACGGGGACCGAAGCCCCCATGGCTCAAACAGTGGTGGCATTTGGGTTTAAGGGCACGCAGTCTTCCCGGATATCTATATCCCCGCCTCTTTGATGCCCTTACGGATGCAGATGATAAATGGAGGCGCCATGGCGGAAAATGGGTGGCGGGTGGTGAGGGACTTTAGGACGGTTGGCTTGACTTAACGCCAGTTGCTCCGCAGCCCCGCCGTAACTCCGCAGCCCTGTACCAAAAGGTAAGCCAAGAGGCACAAGAGACAGAAGAGGCTGCGGCTGCAATGGTACCTCCGGAAGGACACGTTGCCATCGGGGTAGTGGTTGACCATATCCGCAAGCGGGACCAGGCAATTGTGTACTTTGCCGTTGACATTGATCTTGAAGCATCGGCTGTCGAATATGCAGCGGGCGATCGTCCAATTGTCATATGTGTACAAGTCCTGAGGTCCGGACGCAACGAAGGATTGGTGCAAGTCCGGGCTGCCTGACACACGGATTAGGTCATGTTGGTTGGCACTCACAACTGTGGGTGCTGCTTGCCCTGTGCTGATCCCTCTGCTGCAGTGTTGCAGCCGTGGGACGGGATCCACTGAAATGCGAATGTAGTGGACTGACTCACACCGCAGGTGGTATCTGGCAACGCCAGCAGCTTCAGTGGTCGGCAAATACCTGCGTATCTCCTTCTCTAAAAGCGGATCTGGGGCTGCTGCAGTTGTGAGAATTGCTGAGGCTTTTTTTGGGGGGGGGGGGGGGGCATAAGCGCCACTGATGGTATCCCAACCAACACGTATCTAGCTGGGGTCTCGGATTGCCTGCTATGCCGCTTTGTTGCAGTGGTGTGCGGCTTGCGATGCATTGGGCTACTTTCAGCCAATGGACCATCACTGCCATCTTTCCTACTTTGTGTAAGGATACCTCAGGTGCACATGCATGACACTTTCGAGCTCTCACTTTGGTTGGTTGGTGAGTTGCTGGATGGCGGCCTCTGCGATATAATTTGGCAGTTTGTTGTTGTGGTGCATATGTTGCGTTGGTGCACCGATTTGATTCGACCAGTCAATCAGTCCACAATCAGCCTTCACGTGTGTTAGACCGAAACAAAATAAATTTCGTCTTTGGTACCAAAGCAATAAGAAATGGGTACATGGCTGCTATCTGACATGGTGGGCGGGCCTTCTGGCTGGGAGTGGAGGGTGCGGGGAGGATGGGGGGTGTATGGCAGCATGCACCGGGCAGACCTCTGGAAACACAGAAGGAAATCGGTTGCTTAGCGATGGGAACAGCTTCTGATACGAGTCATACAGAGCAGACCGGCTCTGCGCCACGTCCTCCAACAAAGAGGATCCCTCGAGCTCCATAAGGTCCTCAACCGGCCAGAGCAGCGGCGACGTGTACCTGTGGGCACAGCAACACTAGTACGGGGCAATCATGCAAGTAAAGAATGCAAGGTATCACGAAGAGGGAAGGAGAGCAAAAGCCACGGGCTTGGTCAGCTCCTGCCCTGCAAGAAATATATTTCAAGAGAGGCCCCACCTGGAGCAGGTTGAGCGGTTGCAAGGTATCAGAACGTTCCATAAAGGCTGGTTGGTGGCGGCCCCGGCAGCATCATCACCGATACGGTGGGTCCAGGGTCGCATGATGAACGGGTAGCAATTCGCGGGTGAGTGGTGGCTCGCGATGCCAATGGTGTTGACATGGCGCTGCTTGATGCCTGCCTTCACTAGGGGCTGACTGGGTTCAGGGGCTACAACAATATGTCTACGATGATTCAATGATCGCCATGACACACTGATCATTCTCCATTACTGTCAATGTCACGAACTGTCGTCCCATCATTCTCAGGACAACATTGCAGCAATTGACTCTACTGACTTTCAATCGGTGCCATGTGCACATCTTGCTGTTTGGCATCACAAAAGCCCATTTTACAACCCAAACAGATTAGTTGGACCTCATACCATCCTCCCCTCGGCGGAGGCAAGTGCTTCAGCTCGTGAACCTCTCCATTTTGGAATTTCGCTCCTGTACGTATATCTCTCGGGGACGACGCCGTTCCTGCCAACTTTGTGGGTTTTCGCGGGTTGGCGACCTTGTTGCCTCATTTCTGCCAACTGAGTGTTCCGGAGGTAGGGGTATGTGGGGTATATCCGGAAAGCCCTTGAAAAGGGCTATTTGGAACACCCCAGGTCTGCTTGCTGGACTGACGACATGTCTGAGATTTTCGTCCGTTTCGGACGGTGCATGCGTTGCTTGCTGCCTCTTTTTGTTAACAGGCAGCTGCCATGTCCTCATACAAATTACATACACACAGACCATCAACAGCAACCTGTGTTGATCCGAGACGATAAAGTTAAATGGCTGGATTTTGGCAGCACACCTGACCCAGTGAATCTGCAGCCCCATCCTGGTTATGTATGGCTGAAATCAGGATACAGTGAGGCAATTCCCTGGCGCAAGGTGGGGTTGATCAAACAACGAAACGTGGACCTCACAACCGATGGCCTGTGGGCCATGCCCCTTAACGAGGGTTGGGTGCCCGTGAAAGCACAGAGGTTGCAAGATTGGCAAAAATTGAAGAAATATGTCCCTGTCCACAAACAGGGGGATGTCTGCCCTAATGGGGTCCCCGCCCTGCCTGAAAAAAGCAATGCTGACAGTGACAGTGATTCTGAATAAAAATGGATAAACGGTGCAGTGCTGTGTTTGTGTGCACCGTCCCATGTGTTGTGCTGCGCTGAAAAATGACAACCCCTCCCCCCCAAACCCATACATTTCTGAAATGGCGTTTTCTTGCAGATTTCAAAAAGTATACACATACCCCCCCCCCCCAGGTGACGACATGTTTGCACGCGGAAGCAAAAGTTGCAGAAACTACCGAAAAGTGCCAAAACCCACAAAGTTGGCAGGTTATGAATGTCCCCGAGAGATATGAGCACCAATACAGTGAATGCACTTTTGACCTTTGACCTTTGACTTTACCTTTGGTAGTAGAGTACTGCAAAGATGCATTGGGGCGGGGTAAAAGGGAGTTGGTTATTGGGGTTTCTACCATTTTGGGGTTGCAATATTCCATGGTGGAACAAGAATTTTCAAAAGCCGTATATTTCCCTACATTTTCCGCGTTTGCTGTGAATTCTTTCAAGTAGTCTCGGACATGCAGAGTTGAAGAACACCGTGATAAAATCTGCGAGACAAGAAAAGAAGGGGGTGGTCAAGAAAAGGATGGAGATAGGAAGCAAGGTATGTAAAAAGGCTCTAAACTCGGGTCCCGGCACCCCCGATGATACCAAAAGCCTGCACATTGCAAAGATTTCGCGGCCCAGCTATGTTTGCCAGGCTGGAAACCTTGGCCATTGGATGGGAGAAAATAGCCCCCAAAACATGTAAATCAGTGGTGCCCAACAAAAGAGATGGTAAGCATCCTGGCAATACCCAAAACTGCACCTGAACCATATTTCATAGCTGAGGTTGGGTAGATATCTGTATGGATTGTCCGCTAGGCACCGCACACACACAGGCACGCACACACACACACACACACACACACACACACACACACACACACACACACACACACACACACACCCTGCAAGGACAGTGCCCAGCACAACCCCCATCCCTCATGACCTGTTTGACAACCACATTCAAGGGGTAAGGGTTGAGTAGGAGCGGGGGGGGACGGGGGGCACGTGGTAATTCGGATCATTCAGACTGTGCACTCGTCGTTTTATACAAGAGCCCCCCTTTTGCGTCTTCAGAAAAGGTACCAACTGAGGGGCATACTCTTGTGGCAGAATTTTGAAGTAGGGGGCCCAATCGGACTTCGGGTTATGCATTTCTTGAATCAGGAAGACCATCAGCACCTCCTCTTCCTCCAATTCAGCCTCCACATAGACCTGTGGTCAAATGCATGCACAGCTGTGTGAAAAAGTGTGAGATGAAAAAGTCTGAGGTGGGCAACTTTAGCGTCCTGCGCTTTATTTGCCCTGCATGCGGGAAAGCACGTCTCGCACATGGCCAAGAGTGAGCAATGAATGTACTGCAAATGGAACAACACTTTGACAGACTACTGCAGGAACATTGGTATTCACACCGGAGCGAGAGTGAGGCTTTCGACATTTGCTCAATGAGCATAGAGTGCCAGTAGACAACAGATGGTCTCGCAAAAAGATGCGGTGGACTTGAGCAGTGTGGCTAATCTGGCCACTCGCAACACACATGCAGAAGAACACAGGGCAGATCACGCACCTTGGCATACTGCGAGGCAAGCGCCGTGTCCACCGAGAGCACAATGTGCCACGGCACACTGACAATGGGCTGGCCTGGCAGGATCTGCTGGGTGGCAACCAGGCCGCGTCCAGCAGAGTCTGAGGGGAAATCACACGCACGAACCGCTGGGGTAAGTTTGGTGCGGCTAGTGAACCACTCCTGAAAGTCCTGAGTGAAGGGAAAAGATAGAGTATGATGAGGGTTGGCTGAGGGACTATGTGTGTGTGTGTATGCGCGCGCGCGTGTGTGTGTGTGTTTGTGGATGTGCGCGCGTGTGTGCGCGCGTGTGTGTGGATGGGTGACGCTGAATATCATTGAAACAACTCCATAGCGTCGCTCAGATACATCACCCGTGCAGCTCTGTCCCCACTGTAGCAATGTTTGGTATTTCCCCAAATGAGGCCTTTCCTCACTCTCTGCCCCGACGTTGCCCCGAGGTATCAGCCTGAATGAAGGGCGTGAACCACGGTGTAGTGACTGTGCCAATTCTGTAATCTCAGTCGCGGGCCGTTTGACCCTGCGGGCAAGGGTATGGCCATCGCAATGGGGCATGCTGGAGGTTGAAGGTGACAACCTGGGCGCAAACATGCACATGACCTGGAACACAGACGCATCAGGTAAACGGCCCGTTTGTACCCACCGCCCTAATTGTCCTTACCGAAAAAATTGGTGCGTTTTGGTGAAGTACAAGAAAAATGTAAGATCTTGTTTTGTAGGCCGCATGAAACGCCATACGATACCATCGTCTTTGCAATCGTTGAGAAAATCGTAGAATTTTTTGACGCGGGGCACATTTGGGCAGTGGGACGAAAGGGGCCGTCTATCTTCCATCTACAAAAGCGGCACATCCATCGGGCAGCAGCAGCACAGACCTTGCACACTTGTGACTCCTCCAGAACAGCAACTTGTGTCGTATCAGGGCTAAGAGCATCAGCCATGGCCTGTAAACTCTGCAGAGCAGCCTCCGCCATACACTTCTGCGAGTGCACGTAATACAACACAGCCTCAGGCCCGGTCACCGCAGGAGGAGCAGACTGAGTCGAATACATGGAAACTGGGGTGGGCGGTGGTTGCGAGATGTCGCGCAGTTGCTGCAGAAAATCCGTGAAAAGGTTCCTGAAGGACGAGGAACAGGAGTGTGGGCGGGAGTCGCGCCGTATGTCCTATCTCCTGCGGTGGATCTGCACGCCAATTTCCGCTGTAGTATGAGTGTCCCCCCTCAAAAGGGCTCCTGGCTGAACCACCGACAGGGCCCGTCAGGGGGGGTAGGTGTACACAACATACACTCAGGGGGGGGGGGGTTTAGTCTGGGGACAGTTTCGTGCGGGGAAAACATTCGACATACCTCCAATTTTGGTGTAGGGCCATCGGACACGGGAAACTTCGACCCCCCTGCGCTAGGAGGGTGCATGCCCTAGGCATGCACAGCCGCATCCACAAAGAAAAACTGACAAAAAATGCGGCCTTTTTCCACTCGAACGAAGCTCACAAACCTTCTCGACGACGACCAACTTCTCGCTCCCAAGCGAGCACGATGAATGCAGGTGACGAACAGACGGACTGCCGACGAAAGCGCAACAATACCGGGCTACCGCTGCCAGAGAGGATGCGCAAGGAGCAGGAAGTGCCCCAACTTGCGCACAAAAAGTTCGAGGGAAAATTTCGACGCCAAACTGAAAAACGAAGCTTCCCCCACGAATTTGTTCCCTGCCGAAGTCCCCCCCTCGAAGTCGAAATGGTCACCACGATGCGCTAATCACTCTGAGGTATGTATCATGAGGGGAATCTTTGTTCCCAAAAATTCCCACCCGTCCGCTTGAAATTGCTGTTTCTTCGTCGCTGGTTGATGACAGGCGGCAGCCACGGTCGAGAGCCCGACGGCGCGTCTTTCTGACCGCAGGTGTATTGGGGCAGTACTTCAGTTCATGTGCGCCCTTTCGTGGACGGCGCGACGCATTGACACAAACGAATGTGGGATTGCGCACTGTGTTCAAGGACAGGGCAGTGGTACGGAATAGGCAGCGCAGCATCTCGATTTTTGCGCATTCGCGTGACCCCAATAACCCCGTGGCCACCCACGGCCTCCACCCGCGCAGCGCCCACCCATGTCCCGCCGCTATACCACCGACAGCACCACGCACCCCACGGCCAAGCCCTGCACCCGCCACCGCCAACGACAGGCCCACCTGAGCAGTGCACCCACTGACGACATGGCGCACGCCGACTGACGATTTGGCGCACCCCCATTTGTCTTTCCATTCAGAGGGGGCGTCAGTCGTCCTTCTCAGCCCCGCCCCCCGTGGCCACCGAGACCAAGAGTCCAAACTTTTGAGCCGGACATCAAAGGGGAATGATCCAAAAGCCACTGTTCGCGTCATGGCGATGCTGCTGCATTGTGGGGAAGTGTGTGTGGGGAGGAGGGTGCGTGTGTGAGTGTGCATGCGTGTGTGCGGAGCGGGCAGGGGCAGGGGGGGGGGTCAGGGGGAAGGGCAGGTGCAGTTTTGTGGTCCCTCTGCTCACAATCGCAGCATACCGCCTCCGTGGCGTCCCCCTACCCTGCCAGCAGTGACAGGTGGGTTGGGGGGGGGCACAACATCGGTGTGAACACACGGCTATCGACAGCAAAAAAGAGCCACACAACAAAGGCAACAACGGCGCAACCGACAAGAGGTGTACAGGGGAGGAGGGTTTTGCCGCCGATAATTTCGCCCGGGGAAAATTTCGCCACCCTTGAAATCCCCAAAGGTCTCAGAAGACACAATCCCTGCAGCTGTGGCGAAGTCTGGAACTGTTCCGCCAAAATTCCGCCGGGGGAAAATTTCGCCACCTTTCTTAACGGCGAAAATTTCCCGGCGAAATTCTCCCATGGCGACATCCCCCCTTCCCCCCCGCCCTGTACAACACATGCCAATTCTCAAAGGCGGTGTACCTCAAATACTTCAGGACCTTCAACTCATTCCAATACGTTATGAACGGGATCGCGGGGTCCGCCGTGTACTCGTACCAATACAACTCCCAGTCCATGGCCATGAGCAGCCGCACAGAGCCGATCAGCGCCGCCGGCAGCGGCACCCGGTCGCCTTCCCAACGGAGAGACACGGCGTCAAAGGGCAGGCCCAACCGGCGGATGAGGGCGCACTTTGTCTCCCCCATTTCCGGTAACTCCGTCTGAGGCACTTTTAAAGCGACCTCCAAAACGTCGTACCGCCGATGGGGGACGCACAGCCCTGCGACGGGTCGTCGTGGGAACGGCTCATGAAGCGACCGCGGGCACGGGAGCAACACGGGAGGAGCACGCGCCACTTAGCTTAGCTTAGCGCACCAGTCAGTTCAAAGTTGTAGCGGCGCCTCTCTGGCTCTGCGGCTGGCGCTCTGCGGGGGGGCCGAGCGTAGTAGAGGCCGGCGGGATTGAAAAACATGTTATCGCCAAAACACGCCGCTACTAATGTGTCCCGATCCCTAAAAACTAGGGTATTAATTGTGTCCCGATTCTGCAAATCCCCTTTTGCCTCATCCAAGGTTGCTTACTGCAACGGGGTTTTCAGAACTTAAGTGCTGGCTGGTTGCTGAACAAGAGCGCATTCCACAGGATACCCAGATTCTCATGCATGACTACAAATGGACAAAGCCGTGACGAAATTGAGTTCGGGGTACACAACGTTCGTCGAGAAAGCAAAGGTGGCTGAGGGGCAAACACTTCTGTATCCTTAGAATCGGTGCGATTCCATATGTACCAATCCGTAAAACTTGGCGACTAACTGTGTCCCAAATCTCCAGACACAGTTAATGTTTTTAGAACTTCTACCACGGTTACTTCTGACCCCGCGGGTAGTGCCTGACTGACGCACATTTGTGCGCAATGGCCGAACAGGACTTCAAATGTGGCGGGGTTTGCACCGTGGCTTTGCCCACTCACTGTTCAGCACGGCGGCTGCTACCGGTTTGGGGAGGAACAAATAGACCAGAGGCGCGAAGGGACATCCTCACGGACCATTGCATGGGCGTTGGTTGCCCTTCGGTTACTCTCCGTGGGCGGGAGGCTGCACTCACCGGCCGCTCCTAACTAACCCTCACATGGGTGCACAATGAGGGCCCTGGACGTGTTTTGAGGGGCCAGACATGGGGGTGGTCTGAGCGAAACCGCGTCGAAGCTGGTGGCGTTCGAATGGTGACCTTGTGGTCGACTTTTGGCGACTCGCGATTTGCAATTTGCGATTTCCACCTTCTGCGTCCGATGCAGGTTGCACATGTGTGTCCTCGACGACTTGTGGCAATCCTCCGGTGAAGGTCAGCTTGTCGTGACCGCAATGGTGCGTCCGTGGTCAAGCCGTGTTGTTTACGTTGTGGCTGTGGGGGAACTGCTATCCCCCCACCCCCTCCCAACCTGGACACTGCCGGCCCGTGTGGCCAGGGTTCCTTTTAAGGGGGGGGAAGGGGGGTCCAGCCCCAGTGGTGACCAGCTTTTAGAGCCAAAGGCCCGGACGAAAATTCAGCCCGATCGTTTGGGCTCAATCATGGTCGGTCACAGATACTGGATGCCCCCGCCCAGGCAATTCCAGCCAATGTTCCAGGTGTTGTCCACAATCAACTGCTATGCTACATCCAGTCGTTAAGACACAGCCTGATATGTACACGAGCATCCGACATGCCGCTTCCTGGAAGCGGGTGCACACTGGGAGCAGGCGGCAGCTGCCAAGCCTGATAGCATAACATATAACCTTCGTGTGCCAGCGCCAAACACATAGGGCACCTGTCGTGTCAGAACAAATAGGGCATCACAATGAACAAAACCAAGTATGGTGCCCAGCGTCACAACAACCCAAAAGCAAAGTGCCCTTGGAAAAACCCCGTTCACTGCATGAGGTCGAGGGGCTCCGATTCCCGATCGTTTGGGGGGGGGGGTCCAGGGGGGTCCCCCCCCCCAAGTGGTGCTGAGTCGTGCCGTGCCCGGCGCGCTTCGCAAGCCCCAGACCAGGTCCCCCGATGACGGGTAGGGCATACCGTAACGCCACAGCAGCTCTGTATTGCTGTCCGCATGCGGCAGGACCTTCACCTGCTCCCAGTCCCGGACGGGGCCGTCGCAATGCAGCGAGAGCACTGCGGCATCCGAACGCCACTCGGCCGACGGGCCATCAACAGCGATATGGCGGTGGGTGCAGAAGTGAGGAATGAGCGCCATCACGGACCTGTGGGGCCATGCAGCGGGCGGCCCTGGGGCACGACGGCGGCACCCCTCACCCAAACCGGGGCAGTCCCCCTCACCGCCCCTCGAATGTGCTGTATTGGATCGCAAGACACTGGATCGCAGTGTTCTGTCCCTTGCCGTGCTGCATCTCACTTGTGCGATGGTGCTGTGGTGGCGTTTTTCTTGACGTCTGCGCCCCCATCCCGAAAGAGGAGGGGGCCAGAGAAGGGGGGCCAGGAACTCAGCACTGCTGCCCTGAAGTTCACTGCACTCCAAAGCACTCCACTGCACTTTGCAACGCTGCAGGGCCTTGCGCGGGGCACAGCACTGCGCTGTATCTGCATCTTTATCGCAGCGTGCTTTCCCGTGCCGTGCTGCATCACAGGCCCCTGTGCTGTGCCGTAAGCACCTACGAAGGGCGCTGCAGTGCTCCGGGACGAGCGACGATGATGACGCGGACAACAAGCGGGAGCCCGTCCCTTCTGCCCTCTTCTCCTCGTTGTCGGTGGAGGTGGTCGTATCCCCAAGATCCTGCACCGCCGGTGCGGGTCGCGAATCTCTGTTCTGGGCCTACGGGGGGTTTGGGTCAGGGGAGTCTTTAAGAAGCCTGAAAACTTTTTTTTTTGCTAAGGACCGCCCTTAAGGACAACCCCCCGCGACCACCAATTGCCAACCGCCAACCGCCAACCACCACCAACCGTCAACCACCACCAACCACCAACCGCCAACCGCCAACCGCCAACTGCGAACCGCCAACCCCCAAATTTTGAAGCAGAGAAGGAAGACCAGGAAGCAGAGAGCGTCCCCGTGAGCGTTTGCTTACGTTGGCGTTATGAAGGCGCTTTTTTTTTACCCTTAAGGGCTAGAGCAGGCAGCAGGCCAGCCCACTAACCCACTAGCCTCCCTCCCGCCCTTGCGCAAGAGCGCCCAGGACCGTACCTCAGGCCCATCAAATTCCCGCAGTGTGCTGGATACTAAGGGTTTGGGGGTCGGCATCGTCCACAGTGCTTTCGCAGCAGCAACAAGTCCCGACTTGTGAGGGAAAAACGATGAACACGGCACATGCAGCGAAGCGCGCACAACGGGTGGTGGAAGACAGTCATATGGTACGGTATTGCGCATCCAAGTCGGGACCAGTACGGGCACACAAGCAAGCGGTGAGGCACCCTTTGCAGCAACATGCTCCAGACATGCATTTTGTGGTGTTGTTCTGTGTAGTGCAGCGCAGTGCAGCAGGACACCCAGCCGTGCCTGTGCTTTGCTGTGGCGTGCTGTGCTGTGTGGAACTGTGCTGTGTTGTGCTGTGCTGTGCTGTGCACTGCACCGTGCAGTGCTGCAAAACGATTCACCGCACTCCAGTGCACGGCGCTGCACAGTCTTGCACTACACTGCACTGCGATGTGCAGGGCAACACGGCATGCGCTACACTGTGCACTTTACGGTACACGGCTGCAATGCACTGCAGCGTAGTGCAGTGCGATGTAGTGCAGTGCAGTCCTGCACTATGGAATGTTGTGGTGGCGTTTTTCTTGATGTCTGCGCCCCCATACCACATCAGGAGGGCCTGGAAAAGGGGGACCAGCAACTCAGCACTGCTGCCCTGAAGTTCACTGCACCCAAAAGCACTCCACTACACTTCGCAACACTGCACGGCCTTGTGCAGGGTGCGCTGAGGAAAGGGGGCAAAAAAAAAAAACGCTGGTTGGTTAGGGTTCCTGTGTGACACCACCGGCGTGCAGCGCTTTGTCTTGTGCAGGCCCGCGCTGGTTGCTCGAGGTCGAGTGCGTCGATCGGGAGTGGGGGACGAAAGGCGCAGTATGGTGGGTCCGAGTGGCATGCTAATCCCGCTGCTCACCACCGCAGTGTCACTGCACTGCACCCGCGGCATCCATGCCTCTGCTGGCGCTGGCGGAGGCGTTTGTTTGCAGTCGTTCCCATGACCGTGAAATTAAGAGGCTGCTCCACCACATCTGCCGTGGACCCAGGGCGGCACGGATCACCAAAATGGTACGCCTTTTTATTTGGTTCAGACCTTGGCAAACTGGCAAAGCCCTCTTACCAGACGGTTCTCGAGAGAGTGCTCGGAATTAGGAATCAGAGCAGTCCAGTGCTACGATTGTCCCACAGCTCCGTGTGGTGCAGTGTGCGGGGGGAGGGGGTCTGTCACGACGGGGCGGGAGTACAGTGTGTGTGTGGGGGGGTCTGTCACCCCATCCCCCTTCCCCCAGCACTCAGCTCAGGCTGCGGTGTCCGTGGACTCTCAGCCCGAGTGCCAGACCGCCGCGGAACGCCAGGCCAGCGACACAGGGAGCGGCGGAGGGAAGGGGCCACGCCGCATGACCTCGGCCTTCTTGCATGGCCGCTTGCAAGTGACCGTAGTCTCTTGTGCGAACACCAACGGCAAAAGGAAACGCAGCGCAGAACTGACTGAAGCGGAACATTTTGGTGATCTGGTGCAACCCGCTGATTCTTCTCAGCCTTCAGTCTTCTATCTGCTCCAGTAGCACATTGGGATGGCTCCCGGCGTGGCAGTTCCCGCTGCATCCTCAGGTTGCCGATTTAGCTCGGCCCACCTGCGTGTCATGTCCGCTCACTCCCGCCCCGTCCTCACCGGGGGCTTGCTTTACAGCACCACAAATCTGTAACAGAGATGGCCCCGGAGGTCACCAGCGCCCAAAAGTCAGAAAAGGTGAACACGATATGGTTGGAATCAAGGGGTTTCCGGAAGAATCATCGTGCACTTTGTGCTGGACGAGCATAGCATTGTTGGGTGGGGTGGGGGGGGTCTCGGGAAGGCGCACAAATACCCCCCATCACACAAACCTTTTGTCTCCAAGCCGCAATGGTGGGTGGGAGGGGGGGGGGAAGGGAGCGGGAGAGGGTCCCAACTATGCGCTGCCAAGCGGTTGGTATGGGACCCCATGGCATTATTCAAGGGAATGGGGTTAGGAATCGACTACCCCCCCCCCCCCCCAACAACATCAACAAAATCCGAAATCGGATATCTCCGTGGGATAGGGGATACATAATGACACCCCCACCCTCAGCCCCTCAGCTAGCCACCCCCACTTCCCCACTCGCCCCACACACCCCGCTGCCCGACGCGTTGCGGTCAAAGGGAACAGGCCAACTGTTGAGGGTGCGGGGGAAAGGGTGCAGGACAGCCACTGCAAAGCCATGCGGATGCAGAAGCGGAGGCATACTTGCCCTGCTGCCGGAGCTGTACGCCGCAGCTGAGCGCCGTCGGCAGCAACGCCCAGGCCTGAGTCTGCGTCTCCAGCCGCTTGAGAGCGTTGCTGTACCTGCGGTAGAGGCCTGTGTACAGCAGGGCCTCCCACTGGGCAGGGCTCTGCATCAGCGGATGTGCAGGCGCCGGCTCGAGGGAGCGCAAAGCGGAGGAATCGCAGTGGGACAGGGCGATGCTCAGGGCAATGGCGTCTTCTTCTGATGCGGGGCACAGTGGCGTGGGCACGTGCTTTGGGGGGCATGTGGAGGGGGAGGGGTTTGCATGAGGCGCAGGGGGCCCTGGCCGCACGGCGGATGCACCGCTTTTAGAGTAATGCCTACCCCAACTTGTGCCCCAGCCCTTGCTAAGCTGGGCCCAGGGCTGGGGCTTGCAGGAATCTTTGCCCTGAGTGTGCCCTGCATGCAACGCTGAACAGACTGACCCACAGATCGCTCCCATAAATACCCCTCAGAAAAGACACACGTCCGAGTCAAAATGACGCTGACAAATGCATTATATACGAACAGAGCGCAGCTAAAGGCCAAAGCCCAATTCACCCCGGCCTATTCGTTACCTAATAGTCAGTGAAGAGTGCGGAGGCACATCTCCCTCCTCTCTCCCCAGCACAGGCAACCACTCTCAACCAGTGCTGGTCCCCTCTGAATCCTCCACAAAAACTTGTGCCAGCCGCCTATGTGTTGGTGCTGCTCCTAGTTGGCCTCCTTTTGCGCACCGCAATATAAAGGTGCAAAAGGTTTCACTCCCAACTTTTTCCTCTCATTTATCACCCACTCAACAAGTGGAGCGGAATGACGTGCCCATATTACCCCTCCCGCCTCAGGACCCGCCCCCATATTGCCATATTTAAGCCCCCCAGAATGAGATGCATGGGAATAGGATCACTTGAAGTAGAGTACATGAAGCACCAAAATCTACCATGCCCCAACAGTTCTGCCCTGCACACACACTCTGCTGAAACAATCTCTCAAACAATACTGTGCCCAAGCGTGTGGGTCAACACATTTGGCACCCTTACGCAAGCAGCATGCACCACACTGTGATGGATCTTTCCCATACGCCAGCACAAAGAACACACATGCAGCTCATCAATGCCTTCTGGGAATGCACATGGTGCGGTGCTTGCAGTGGTGGGTCAAACACGGGGAGGTAGGAGCAGTAGTGGGCCGTGAGTTTGAGATTAGGACCCGTGCTGAGGCTTACTGGAGGAGGCCACATGTCCTCGTCCGAAAATGGCCAACCACCTGTCAATAAAGCCAAGTGGTTTCCATGGGTGGTGCACAGCCAGCATTGAGGAAAATTTTGCCATTTGTGGCAACGGGGACAGGCAGGAATGTGTGATGTGGCAGAAGAAATGGTTTTGCACCTCTATTTCGGGGTTATTTCATTTTGCACAATTTTGTGCGCTGTATGTGCATCAGGGGCCTTAGGGTCTTTTCCATCTCAAAGTGAAACACTCAGAAATACCGAGGGCCGAGGGGTAAATCCAAATAATGCTTCCCAGAGTATCCATGGCCACCGCCACTTCTTAAAGGTGTAACCATACGTGCTCAGTAGAAATGCGGACCATGCAACAGAAGCCAGAAGGAAATTCTTTGTGAAATGAGCAGTGACGTAGGGAAAACGTGGATTGCTATTGAGAGAAAAAGGCCATGCGAATCCTACGGGAGGCAGGTATTACATGGCCAATTGTCAGGTGGCCACGGACGGTTCAGGACTTCGGGTCATTCATACCACATCCTGGACGATGTGGCACCCACTAGCTCACCTGATGCCCCCTGGAGAAGCAACCTCAATGAGCGTTAATTATCCTTAGCATGATTGGGCACGGCGGGTTCACATTTCCTACCGTGCTGGTTCCTTCCTCTCTCTCTCTCTCTCTCTCTCTCTCACAAATTGCCCCCAATCGTCCAAACTTGGACACCCAAATGGAGACCATGCATCCAACAACATCACAACGTCCAACAAGAGCGCTGTCCCAGGGGAGTGGAATGCTCAAAAACGCTGCCCCATTTGTGGTTCGAAAGTACAGCAATGCAGGATGTTTGGCCTGCTTCCAACAAATGTGCTCTAAGGTCTGCAGGTGCAAAACAATACCTGTAACTATACAATGCTCCACTGCGACGGACGGCGGCCATGACTCCATTTTTGTTTCTGTGGATAAGAATGCAGGATTGCAACCAGGGCTCCCTCCCAGGGACGCGAACGCTTGCTAGACCTGCAAAGTGAAAGGCTTCGAAGATGGAGGAGGTTGGAGGAGCCAAGGGTCTAGACTTTGAGACCTGCAAGCTTTCAGGCAAGCGGACCGGCATTAGGCATGGGCAATCGCCTGCACAAAAAAATTACTCCTGCTGCACTGCAATGCATCCGCATTCTTCTTCAAAACATGCCATGCACGATTGCATAAGCCCCCCCCCCCCCCCCGAAAAACATCGACCTGCTAAAGACCGCCACATGCCCTGACTTTGGTGAGTGGACACTCGTCAGGGCCTGCCCAAGCCCTCAGGAAACCGGCCATCATCAGCACATCAATCCCCAGCCTACCCATGCATCAGGACAACAGTGTGAAGGGAAACAAAGGGGCTATCAACACATATTCGACGGTTTGGTTGGTAAAACAGCAGTGTGAAGGGAAACAAAGGGGGGCTATCAACATGTATCCTACGGTTTGGTTTGTAAAAATCTGGCTGCTATAGTGCAAAAAAAAAGTATTCAGAACATGGCGATTTGTAAAATGTTGCTCGCTTAATGATGTCCAGAAATGCATGCCATATTTGTCCCAGCGCGCGACACCCATCATGTACGTACTCATTCCTTACGCCATCATGTACGTACTCATTCCTTACGTGCTGGGGCCTCCACCAATGCTGCATGAAATGACACCAAAATCTCCAACTGCTCTGTGATCGTGACCCAAGAGTGTGAAATCTGGCAAGAAAACCAGAACTGATATCCCTCAGTGCACATTTCGCCAACACGGCAGCGCCAAGCTCTGCATGCGTTGGTGCACCACTTCAAGCGCTCCAGCTAGAATCACAAAGAAATGGTGTGCGATATCCTCCAGGACCAAGGCCCTGCTGTGAGCAGCAAAGTCGTGATCCGTGACGCAGAGTGGGTGCCTCAGTACGATCAGTGCACGCCTCCACAGGATGCGATGCATGGCGTAGTCCGATCCAGCTCCTCTGAGCGGATTGCCCAGCGGGATTCAGCTACTTCCAATGCATTGCTCTGCAGGTTCCACCCGTGTCCGGGGCGTGGCTGCAGCAGATGCGCCGCCTGATGATGAGCCCGTGAGCGGGCATTCTCTGCCCCCCACTCTTGCCCAGGGTCGTGCTTCGTCGGGGGCACAATGTGGTCGGTAGCAAGATACTGGATGACCCCGCCTGGGCAGTTCCAGCCAATGTTCTCAGCGTTCAAATGTATGGCACAGCAACACACAAATCAACTGCTAAATACAGAAAGACCAGCAAGGCAAAGGGGTCTGTGTCTAGTTTGGGGGGTTGGGGGGGGGTTTCAAAGACCCACCCGCCCAGACGCTGGAAAGCCTCATGGACCCAAAACTGTCGCAGGGGAAGGACCCACCAACCCCCACCGTGCGCGCGACATGACCATTGGCAATGTGCCCAACCTTTTTGAATCGCACACGCAGTCCGATCAGTGACAGCGCCTGAACCGGATAATGAAAAGAAGAGCAGACTGCAGTGCGCCTCCTCTTCGTACCACTGCCCTCCCCTCATTCTGGCCCACCGCGTTGGCCTTGCCCTTGGACTTTCGTGCACCACGATCAGCACGTGCCATGCCGAGGCATGCGACACGTGCACTGGTGCGCATGTCCTCCCAAACAGCATCAAAAATGGTACGCCGTCCGAGGCACACGGTCCAAAGCCGAAATGAGACACTGCTCAACCAATGTGGCATTGGCGCGCAGCGGCGGAGGCGACTCCTTCAGGGAATCCAATGATCTGTGCAATGGCATCCCAGTGCCTCTGCCCCACGGAGGCCATCGTTGTGGCCCCGCATGTGCAGCAGCCTGTGCAACGCCCTGTGCAGTGCGTGCAGCAGCCTGCGGACCACCTCGAACAGATGCAGGTGCCGGGGCCGTTGGAGATGTGCTGTTAGGTGCAGAGGAACTTGAATCGGAACCGGCACGTCAGCGGCAGCAATCTGTTGCGTGTGGGACGTGCAAATCGCTTGGTGACACTGCCAGCGTTGCAGCCCGCTTTGGAGCAGAAAAGCGGGCTTCATGTTCAGCAGACTTGGGATGCTGTGGTTGAGCATTTCCAGCGTCAAAAACGCACAGCCCACAAACATAAAGAACTGTCATAGTGTGCCCTGAGATGGATGGAGACTGTAACCAACAGTGGGTAATTGTGCAATGGGATCACAAAACAACGAACAACTTCTGCACGGCGGCCGCGGCACCCATAGACCGAAACCTGCGCCATTCCCATGCAGAATGTCCCATACACCCACCATCATCCACCCGCCCCGTCCGAACCGAACCCGAGGCACCACGCTGCGCTCGTTTCGCCCGGTGGCTCTCATTGGCACCGCACCACCACCACATCCTCCCGACGATGCGGGGGCCATACGCGGAGCCCCACGACGCGCCCGTCGCGCACCCGGACACGCACCGTCGTGTTCCCGGGGGCCTGCAATTGCAGGTCCACGTCCCACTGGGCACAGGGCCACGCCGGCAGGACGTAGATGCGGCGCGTGCGGAGGTGGTACTGCATGGCCATGAGCTGCAGCGCGGTCTTCGACACCGCGAGGTGCTCCATGTTGGGGTGCCAGTCGTGGAATGCCGGCATGAACCCCGGGAACCGCCAGCCGGCGGGCGGGGGCGTGCGCGCGCGGTGCACGACCTGCCAGAGAGAGAGGGAGGGAGAGAGAGGGAGGGAGGGAGAGGGAGAGAGACAGAGGGATACTGCAAAGCAAAGGGTTAGAGAGAGGCTGAGGCAGAGGGACAGAGGGCCAAAGGAACAGAGAGAGAGAGACAGAGAGAGAGAGAGAGTGTGTGTGTGTGAAAGAGGTAGAGGGACAGAGAGTGGCAGAGGGAAGCACGGTCTCAAAAGCAGCTACAACCTGCGTCATCGCCGCCTGCGCCTTGCCGAGCAGGGCCGCGACCAGCACGTCCTGGCACCAGCCGCGGTTGCACTGGAACTGCCGGCGGTCGTAGGACTGCAGGGCATGCCGCAGCAGCGTCTTATTCTCGGGCTCTGTGGCCGTCACCCACCGATACGGATGCACCGCGTACAGCTCCACGTTCTCCTGGTTCTGGGTCTGCCGCGGGTGGCGCTGCGCCGGCGCGATCACCCCGTGCTCCAGCACGACGGCCGGGGTCTTCGCCAGCAGCCGCCGCCACGCCTCCCGGTCGCGCGCGTCGACCCCCGCCGGCAGGTCCAGCAAAGCCGGCAACACCACGCGCAGCCCCGCGACCTCTGGCACGGGGTTCGTAGTGCAGTCTGCGAGGGTGACACACAGCCATGTCTCGAGGCCTTGGGCGGGGGTGATGACCATTTTGCCGTCGCGGTCCAGCGATGGGAAATGCTCCGCGTAGAACGCCAGCACGTCCCGGGCCATGGGCAGCAGGGTACCCTATAATATGTGCGCAAAATGCTCACGATTCAGAAGGATTCAAATGTGCCAAAAATTCGGACAACTTATGAACCCCCCCCCCTCAGCAGGTGTTGGGTCACTCCACACATGCACGTCCTGGTATGCATATGTAGCAACGTTCGGCAGTTCTTCTTCATGGGCCGAAGCCTGGTGATACATCTCAACTCCGCCTTCACCCTGCCAATAGGCTTGCTATCTGTCCTGGCTGAGCCGTCTTTTGTCAACCCCAAAGGGTTCTACATGGTACAATATGGGAAGGCACACCAGTGTTCGGCTAGTTATGCTCCACCTTGCCTAAGGTTGATCCAAATTGATCAAGCAGTAACACATTTCGTCAATCTGGAGGCGGAAGGGTTGAAGGAAGGAGTGAGTGGAATTTGGTTTCAGAAGCCAGCATACCAATGCTGACTTCTGTTCAAGTATTGTAGTTGTTGTAGTGGGTGTTGCAGGTGCAGCAGAAGACAAATAGATTGTAACAGTGTCTATAATTTTTTTTGGCTGACTCATGGAGTTCAATGAGCACTCAACACAATTCTTGGAAATCGGGTAACTCTAAAATATGATATAGTGGATCCCTGCAACGTAGAGCATAGGGCAATGACCCACAGCTCATATCAGTGTTTTTAGAGGTACTCTCTAGCTAGGTAGTCCACCGCCACGCCATATGGCAACCTTTCAGTATGTGATGAGAAATGTCATTTAATCTTGAAACAAGGTGATCGTCTCCTCAGAAGGTATGGTCCAATTTGCAGAGGGTGGTGGTGTGGACTCTTGTCATACAGGTCACTTGGGGGGGGATGATATCCTTCTGGTGCTAGGGGAACTCACCTGAGGCAGTTCTGGGCTGTAAAGGCCGGGCACTCGAGCTCATGCACAACGGAGGTGCAGGGGTTGTGATGGTCTTTTGGAATGAGGTGGCCATTTCTTTCGCTGAAATTTGGACTGATTGTAGTCTTGGTGACGGGCGAGGTATGCACTGTACATGGAGGTTGCGGGATTCTGTGAGAGCCGGCTGGCATAGCAACGTCCAAGAGCGGGATGGGTCTGGTGGCAGTAGAGGACGTTTGCACAACAGTGCTGATGAGACATGGACGCAAAGAGTTGGGGTGGTGCCCTTAGCTATGTCCGGGTCCTACTGTCTGAGGCAGCCCAAGAGTACCTACCCAAGACATCATGAAGCAAGGTTCCTAAGGACAGCGAACAAATGGAGCGAGCGTTGTGGTGTACGGTATAGAGTGGGGATAGGCCCCAGTCAGCGGTGGCTTGCCTCCAAAGTAGATCTATGTTAATGGGGCCAGTTCGGGGACGTTTTGTGGCGGTGGGCATGTGTTCCGTGTGATGTTTTCCTAGGGTGCTCACATGCCTATGACACTGTCTCTTGGGAGCCGCGCCCTGTGCCAGGTCGCGGGAACAGTCTCTTTTGCCACATCTAACACATGACCTACCTGACCCTAACCTCGATGAACCCTAACCTAGACCGTCTCCACAATGTAGCAGTTTGTCACACGATCTGCCCCCAGGTTGGGAGCAAGGTTGGGAGCAGTAGTAGCTCGCTGATGGGCGTGAGAGGTTGTTGATAACTCACAGTTATGCTACATCAAGCAAACAAAACATGGCTGGGAAAGCATTTCGTCGACGCGAGGGAGATCTACGCCGACCATGCGCCAAGACTGAATGGACGGGGGTTCGGACCTTTGTCCCTCGGACGGAGGACAAGGTGTGTTGCCACTCTACTACTGTAAGGGGGGGGGGCGGATTGTTCGAGGGGTTTTTTGGGGGGAGGGTCCAAATTGGGGGGGGGGGGGGGTTTGTACTTCTTCTTAGAGATGAAGGAAAATTTTTGGTACAAGGTCCCTTGCTGGTGTTTCCTAGTGGGCCTTGGATGGCTGATGTTATTGCCTGTTGGGTTCCAGATGGTTACTGGTATTTCTTGTGCACACATTTTGGCACATAGCATCCTGAAAATTGAAAGAAATGTTTGGTAGGAGGGAGGGCTTCCCAATTTGCCCAAATCAATTTTTCCACCCTCTAAATTCTTCCCATCTTGGTACCCCCAAATGGTACCAGAAATTCCACTCTCGCCACTGGCTGGCAGCATTCGCCATGTCTTCTACGGATATTGAAGGAGGGCGGCTATGACAAGCCACACGCCAGAACAACGGCCACTGCATTGGTCTTGCCAAAGAAGCGCTTGCGGATCTTTGGGAATCTACCTACGTACCTCTGCATCAGATTGCCCACTGCTGTTGGAACACAACACCACCGTGAGCCTTGTAGAAAAGAGAACACACATGCAGTTCATCAACGCCTTCCAAGAATGTGCGTGGGTGCGGCACTAGCAGTGGTGGGCCAAACATGGGGAGGAGCAGTGATGGGCCCTACATTGTGCAAAAGTATGTAAAATGAAATAACACCCAAATAGAGGCATGCAAAAACCATTCGTTGTGCCACATCACAGTCGGTGTGTGCCGGTTGGGACTTGTGCTGAGTGAAATGAACTTTTTTGTCAGCCTCAAAAGTAGCCCAGTTGTTAGTCTGTTTTGTTTGGGGAAATTTTGATCTCAGTTCGGGGGATATCTACTCCACCAATTTCTCTTTGGCTAAGATCCTTTTTGCCTCGCTGAGGCTCGGGGTTCTGAAAGGGGTAGGAGAGTGATTCCGACCACCTACAAAACCGCACACCTGCCGCCCCCCCCACCCCCTCTCCGCATACTGCCCCTCAGAAATGACCCCGACAAACCAAAGCAGGTCATACAAAACACATGGCTCTGGACACCCTCTGTACTGCACGGGACCCAACCAGCCTTGATGAAACACACCTCTCAACACCCTCTCGCTCACCTTTCATCCAACCTGCCTTGACACGAACAAAACACCTGCAGGAAGGCCTCCGACTGAGTGAAGTGAAAGAAATCCAGCATCATCCACACGAGCTCTAGGCCCCCCTGGAACTCGTAGCGCGTGTGCACGTTCTCGATCTGGTGCGGCGGCCACTGCGGCCGCCGGTTCTGGGCGCACCCGTAGCCCCATCCGCCGTTCGCGAACATGCCATACACGTTCGTGATCTCTGGGAAGTAGGCCCCCGAGTGGTTGAAATACTCGTGGGTGCGGGCCCGGGCCAGGGGCAACATCCGCGAGTACATGTCGAACAGCGGCCGCATCAGGTCCCAGTCCCCGGCCTGCAGCACAGGGAGTTGCTTGAAGGCAGGGGGGGGCGTATCCCCTCCCCCCCAAGACCGTGGCCCTAACTCTGCCCCATAGGCATTCCCACACCCCAACACTAGCCACAACCGCATTTGCAGCCGCCATCAACCGCACCCCAACCGCTGTCACAGTCCCCTGTAAGCGATTTGGGGCAACCAGGCTTTCTATGGGGGGGGGGGGGTCAATAGAGCCCCATGGCTAGACCCCCCCCTCCCAAAAAAAGGCTCAATTGATGGAACCCCCCAAAACCAACATAGGAACGTTCGTGGTTCGAATGGCGGAGGTATTTGTGTTAAAAGACACTTGGTCCCCGGTCAATTCAGACTATACATGTGTGTAGCGCCCCCGAAGGCCTTCCATGAGAACCACATGACCTATGAAGAGTCACAATCAGAGTCAATGCCGTTGTCAAAGTCAGAGTCAGAGTTAGATGAGAGTTGTAGGAAGAGCTAGAGTGTGAGTCGGAGCTTGAGTCGGATTTAGAGTTGGAGGTAGAATAGGAGAGCAGATGCCTCCGTTGCAACCCTGGAAGGTGCATAGTCACGGTCAGCCGAACAACCACTTGGACCACTCTGTGCAGAGACACACTTTGGACACAACCGAAACTAGCAAGAACCTAACCCAAGGGTGGAGTCAAACACAACTAGTGCCATCCAACTGTGGCAGAATGTGCACCCTCACAAATGAGGATATCGTCGCCCTCAAATGCATCACCACTAAGGCAATGAACACCAACAGTGTCTTCATCTTTGCCTTCACGGTCCTCAGCCATGGGTTTCTCGGGCACGGATGCAATGTCTGCAAGCGTGTAGGCAGACCCATATACGAACAAAGGGATTCAGCCTGACTTTACACCCTTTGCATGAGCTCAACCTTAGGGCCAGAAGAACTCAAGTCCAAACAACCTCGCAACTGCTTCAAACTTGCGACGGTTCATAGCCCATTCAGACCCAAACATCCACTCACTTCCTGGAGCAAACATTCCACTTCACCCTTCATTCCAGGGGTAACCATGCCACACCGCCGTTTGAGGTGCTCCTCGGCTTTTGCGAATTGCTGCAAGCGGCGGTGAGCAAACTAGTCCTGCACAGCACGCACACTTGCAGAATCACTAATGCCAAGGGCAGCCACCACAACAGCACAACACAAATCTCTTCTGCTTCCAAGTAGCTGGTTTTCTACCACAACCGTTTGCAAAGCTTATACATGTTCCATCGTTCTTGGATGATGGCATTTCGGTGCTTTGTGGTGGAAGCGGAGTACACAGCATACACCTCCAGTTGTCCAGTGTTCCAAAACCTCTCATCATCATTTTGAGGATTCTTGAACACACTCCATAGGATTGGAGTACTATATGCTGCCATATGTAACTCTGAGAGTGGGGTCCAAAAAAACATACTCCCCATACATGGGGCCCATTGATTTTTTGATCCACCACCACCCCAAAAGAAAATTGGGGTGGTGGTGGAACGGTACACATTTTAGCGTGGTCACCATAAATTTACCATGGTGTCTCAGTTTGTATTTTGCTTAGCCCTGTTTTATCAAGGGGTTGCGCATTGCTACTTTTGACTAGCAGCAAACGTGCGAAAGAAAATGAACCATGAGGGTGTGACCGATCATGAGCCCCGGGTGTCATCAATTTTTTCTTCTTCCCCCTCTCCTCTCTGGATCAACCAAAACATGGTTGCTCAAGAATATGTGCCTATACGTGGAAGGCATGCACATATGTATGTTGGAGAGGAGGACCATAGGAACCACTCAAATTAGAGGGTGTTGCGCAAGCGGATGGAACCCGCTTCGAACAAAAATACCCCAACCCTCCGGTGTTGTACCAATAAACACCATCATCGGACGCGACTGGCCAAGATTCAATTGTCCTTGCTTTTACTGACCAACCCCAAGATAAACGAAGCAACAAAGCCAAGCAACAAAGCTAAATCAGAAATTCAAACTGCATGGCTAGGAGTGATGGACAGCCAAATAGTCATAGGTCAACTCACCCCCCTCCCCGATTAGCCCTCAACCCGAAGTCGGGGCAACCACATTGCATCGGGAATGGGCCACAAAACCTACACCGTGCGAACACCATGCGCAACCATTGCACATGCTCAAATGGCCTTACACGAACCCTCCTCCTCATTATCGAGGTTATCCTCATCCTCGTCACAGCAGCGGACAACCAAAGGGATCCGGCGCATCCCCACTAATCTTCTTGCCTCACTAAAGTCATAGCCACTTTAATCCTTCCCCACCATGGGGACCCCCGAGAAGGCAGGGTTGCCGACGGTCCTACGGTACGAGTCTGCGTTTAGCTACACCCTCATGCGGCTGATCTATGGTGGGGAAGGATCAATGTGGCTACATAACCCCTACCTTCTCGGGGTCCCCACAGTGGGGCACACGGGGGCTGCCGCCAGCCAATGTGTGACCCCGAGGGGTGTGCGACCGTTTTGGGGGCTGTAAGGGGGGGGGGGGGGCTTCGTTGACCCAAACCCAACACCTTTTCGGCGGGCACCTACGAACGCGCAAACAGACAAAGCTAACAAGACGCACTGTGACCAGTTGTAGCTCATGATTGTTCTACTGCACTGCAGCACTTCCAAACCACTACTAAATGTTGCCTCGAGTTCACCCACAGGCTATTGAACGTCTCTTAGGCTGGCTTGGGTCAGCTCTCTCTCTCCCCTGTGGGACCCAGTTATGCACTCATGTTCGGTGCGGTGCTTGTAGTCACTGTGCATGCGAAACGGGTTATGCGGGCCTCCACTGGCCCACAAATATTGTCCCTTCCCCTTGTTACAAACCACACACACACACACACACACACACACACACACACACACACACACACACATAGAAATATATCGAGAAGGGAAGGGAGGGGAGTGGCCTCAAGCATCGGAACGATAGCCGTCGTACCACGGGATCTTCAAAGCGATGTGCACCACTGAAATGAGCGCCGGGTCCAACAGTATCATGGGCCATTGGCTCGTTTCGCCCCACACGGACCGCTACCTCGTGCCGGGGCTGAGCTTCGAGGGCGGGATCTTCAAAGAGCAACAAACAGCATTTGTATAGCACCTCATCTTGCACGATTTGGCGCTCAAAGCATGGACGGTTTGATGGGACTACTTAGTGCAGTAGTTCAACTCCAAACTATCACAGACTTGGCACAAAACCCCTAGACAAGCTAGACAAGGGCCCCCCTGGCAGACGCTGCAGCTGTTTGATCAAGCCAAACCGCTAAATCTCTGCGCCGCGCGGCGCCGCATCAAGTGCTCACCCATAATATGTGGTGAAAACAAAAGTCCGCCCCATACCGGGTGCGTAAAACAAAATCTCCGGCACCTCCAGCGCTGACAAAGCACATTGTTCCGTGCAACCGTTTTGGGGTCCGTAGAGCCCCCCCCCCCCCCCCCCCCCCCCTTGGGGTCAGGTCCTGACCAGGATCAGCCCCCCTGGTGGGGCAACATGAACAAGAGACAAAGCGGTACCTCTTCTCCATGCAAGAATGGTGCCGGTCAATTGAGCCTTTTCCCAACCCCCCGGTTTTGGGGGGCTCTATTGACCCCCTGCCCCAGTTGAAAACCAGACTTGCCGTGTAGCTGCTTTGGGATTGCCCCCATAATCCCCCTCGTTGTGGAGCAAATACCTACCTGTAGCATCCCCCAGTACGGTAGCCGCGTGTTCTGCCACCAGAAGCCCCCGCCCCAGCGGCGGTAGTCAGCGTCGCGCGACGGCGGCCCAGGCGCTGCATCCGCGGTGAAGAGGCCCCCGTTGAACTTGATCGGCAGCGCGCCACGTGAGGAGCACGCCTCGAGGTAGCGCTGCAGCGCGTACTGCTGCGACACACGGTGGGCGGTGGCAGCCCCGTCGCCGCCCACGCTGATGTGGATGTAGCTGCGACTCCAGAACTGGGACCACCACGACTCGTGCTCCTGAACACCATGAAGCACCAAAAGATACTCCCTTACAAGCAACACCAAAGTCCCAAAATTTGACGGAAACAACATCTACCGTTGCTCTCACAAGAGGGCGTATTTAAAACAGGCAAAATAGGGCATTGTTCCAAAAAATTGTGGAAACAACACCTCTGCTCGGACAACAGCGTTGCTCTCGCAAAGGGGGTGGTACCTTAAGATTTCTGCCCTGCACACACCCTGTGCTCAAACATTCTCTCATACACGATACTGTCCCCGAGAGTGTGGGTCAACACATTTGGCACCCTTACGCAAGCAGCATGCACCACATTGTGATGGATCTTTCCCATATGGCAGCACAAAGAACACACATGCAGTTCATCGACGCCTTCTAGGAACACACATGGTGCACTTCTAGCAGTGGTGGGCCAAACATGGGGAGGTAGGAGCAGTAATGGGCCACACATTGTACAAAATTGTGCAAAATGCAACAACACCCAAATAGAGGCAGGCAAAAACATTTCCTGTGCCACATCGCAGTAGGTGTGCCGGTTGTGCCTTGTGGGTGTCCACGCTGGCGTGAGCATTCAGGAAAAATATGCCTACATCACTTGTCCCAAGCCACTGGGAAGCCGGGTTTTGTACGTGAGAGTGGAACATCCCTTGGCTCGGGATGCTGCTTCTGCCACAGTGGCGTCCCTCCCATGCTGGCACCGTTCAATCCGCGGGAGACGGGGGGGGCGGGGGCTTCTCGGGTTGTTACGTGACACCTCCCCGCCCAATGTGAAGTGGGCCGAAGGCCCCTGGGCGGGGGAGGGGGGGGCTAGAGGGGGGTTCCAGCCGGCGGCCACGGGAGGGCGGGGTACCCCAACATATGTTTGATAAAAATGGTCGTCACAGGGTGGAGGAGAGCATGATACCTGACGTACAGCTACGCGGCCACGTATGGCTGCGTCAGCCCTGCCGTCTCAGGCAGAAATGCAACGCAAAAACAAAAAAGTACATGACCTACAACACATGCCTTCCGTTCCACCATTACCACGGGCCGCACCCGGCCACCCTTTGTCACTAACTGGGCCTGCAGGGCCACAAAGGGGCGGGGGGGGGGGTCACGTATGGAAACCGAGCCCCCCACCCCGTGATTTTTTTTGGTTCAGGCCTTGGCAAGCTCGAGAGAGCTCTCGGGTTCAGGAATCAGAGCAGTCCAGTGCTGCGATTGCCCCATAGCTCAGTGTGGTAGCGGACATGACACGCAGGTGGGGCGAGCTAAATCTGAAACCAAAAGATGCAGCGGGAACTGCCACGCCCGTAGGCATCCCCCGCCCCTTCCCCGTGGTTTAGTCATTCTCATGACAGTGAAGTTTGCAGGGTGCTCACCACCACTGAGGCCGGGGGCTGCGGGGTCGAAAGAGGGTAGGACCTTCGCCCTTTGCCCTTCAGGACGCCAAGTGCCGGTGGCGGACCACCAACATCAGGCAAACCCCCTCCCAAACTCCGGGCAACGCCGTCCCCCGGACGCCTGGGACTTGACTGGAAGGGGGATTCCCTTCCCTACGGTTGCCGAAGGGACAGGGAGGGTGGGGGCCCTACGTTTCTGCGCAGCGCCCAATAGTACGCTAGCGTTCCCATGACCACGATCAAACCCCCCACCACCGGGGGCGCTACATCCACAGGGCAAAAACAGCAGATTCAGACAGCAATCTGGCATTTTCAGTGTGAAAAATCGTTTGTTTTGACTCATTCTCTCAGTTTTTGGACTGAGTAAGAGTCTGAGAATCCTGTTTCTGGGAACGCGGTAGTTAGCGTGGGGACCTTGGCCATCGGGGGAAATGGGTCCAGAATAGCCTACTTTTTGCACAGCGCAGGCACAGCGCCCCCCTATGGGCAAGCGTCGGTGGGGACGCGCGGATGGGGGAGGGGGGGTGGGGACCTGCACGGAGTGCGCGGACCACGATGCCGCGGACTGGGGCAGTCGGGCCACCAGGCCCTCGAACCACTGCTCCACCGTCTCGGTCCGCCGGGCGTGCACCGTGACCTGGACCGTGTGGGAGACCGCCGCGGCTACCGACTGCAGCGTGTGCGAGTCGACGCGGCGGAGCGCCGGGCCGTGCACGGTGCCCCCGAACGTCCACCCCTTCCACGCGTCCGCGAACCGGGCCTTCAAATGCGCCAGACGCTGGTGCTCCAGGAGTGCCTCTAGGAACGAGGGGGTGTTGCGGTGGTACCACGTCGCATGCTCCTGCAGCTCAGGCCTCGGCGGCGCGGACACCACAACGTCCGGGGACGTGGACCGCGGCTCGCAGTGGGCCCGGAGCCAGTTCTGGAACAGAGGCGCGGTCCGGTTGCGCCAGCTGACCAAGGCCACCGACACCGACAACGGTGGCCCCGCCAACGAGTGCACCTGAGGAAAGCGTAGGTCGAGTGCGGAAAAAAGCGTAAGTCAGATACTGTTTTATTTGGCGTAACTCGTGTGTGGAAATTTGCGACAAGAACCTTTTTTTTTAGGCGCACATCATGTGCACATTTTTTTGGATGTAGGTCGTGTGCACTTTTCATTTTGGATGTGGGTAAAAAAGCGTAAGTCGCGCACTTTTTTTTTTTGGCTGTAGGCTGTGCGCCCATAACATTTTCAAGCGAATTTTTTCCACGCGCAGCTTACAAAAATAAACACAGTGCACAGGACCTCCACCAAAAACAACCAAATTAGCGACTTGCCCCTGACAGCGCACCTGCACGTTGACGGTTGGGCTGTGGGCGTCCACCCAGACCCGCACAGCCGCCTGCGTGTCGCCCCGGCCGGCGCCCCCCAAATCCGCGTAGACGGTTCCCGTCAGCAGGTCTAAGGTCTGGTTGAAGAAGGGGCCGGCGCGGAAAGGCGAGGGCCGCAGGGTCACGCTGACCAGCGCGAGCTTTAGGAGGCTGTGGTTCTCGTCGAAAGCGTCGGCCTTCGAGATCAGGAGGTGGACCGCGCCGTCTCCCGTGACCCACACGTTGAGGGCGACGTCCCCGTTGCCCAGGGGCATGGACCCGGCGGAGGAGTTGCTGGGGGACGCCCACACGACGTTGTACCGCCGCACGTGCCCCGCCGACCCCCCATCGTCGTGGTCTGGCTCTGGGACGTTGTGGCGGGGCCGGGGCACAGCGGTGGTCGCCGGGGCAGGCTCAGGGGAGGCGGAGGGTGGTGGTCGGGGTGCGGCACTGCCACGCGCCGCTGACGGCCGGGCGGCGGTTGGGGCGAAGGCACGTGAACGGAGGAGGACAATGTTGAAGGTGGCGACCGCCAGAAGGAGCGCTCCCCAGAGGCCGCGGCGCGTGAAGCGGGGCAGACACCGGCGGCGGGCGCTCATCCATCTCAATGGGCCCACGGATGCATGGCGCAGAGCAGGAGACACTCAGAACGATGCGGAAGGGGGGGAAGGCCAGGTTCTGGTTCAGGGGGCAAAAGTGCAGAAACACAGGGTCCCTGTGTTTGGACAAGCCTGCGTCACCGCGCCGCACGTAATACGGAACACATGTTGCAGACATAAACCAACCCTACCCCTCAAAACATGACAATACAAATCCACAGGCCAGTACACCCCAGAACACAAGAGCACATCTCTCGGGGACATTCAGAACCTGCCAACTTTGTGGGTTTTGGCACTTTTCGGTAGTTTCTGCAACTTTTGCTTCCGCGTGCAAACATGTCGTCACCTGGGGGGGGGGGGGGGTATGTGTATACTTTTTGAAATCTGCAAGAAAACGCCATTTCAGAAATGTATGGGTTTGGGGGGGAGGGGTTGTCGTTTTTCAGCGCAGCACAACACATGGGACGGTGCACACAAACACAGCACTGCACCGTTAATCCATTTTTATTCAGAATCACTGTCACTGTCAGCATTGCTTTTTTCAGGCAGGGCGGGGACCCCATTAGGGCAGACATCCCCCTGTTTGTGGACAGGGACATATTTCTTCAATTTTTGCCAATCTTGCAACCTCCGTGCTTTCACGGGCACCCAACCCTCGTTAAGGGGCATGGCCCACAGGCCATCGGTTGTGAGGTCCACGTTTCGTTGTTTGATCAACCCCACCTTGCGCCAGGGAATCGCCTCACTGTATCCTGATTTCAGCCATACATAACCAGGATGGGGCTGCAGATTCACTGGGTCAGGTGTGCTGCCAAAATCCAGCCATTTAACTTTATCGTCTCGGATCAACACACACCGTGGCGTGAATTTGTATGAAGACATGACAGCTGCCTGTTAACAAAAAGAAGCAGCAAGCAACACAGGCACCGTCCAAAACGGACGAAACTCTCAAACATGTGGTCAGTACAACATGCAGACCCAGGGTGTTCCAAATAGCCCTTTTCAAGGGCTTTCCGGATATACCCCGCATACCTCTACCTCCGGGACACTCGGTGGGCACAAATGAGGCAACAATGGCACCGACCCCCGAAAACCCACAAAGTTGGCAGGTTCGGCAACGTCCCCGGGAGACATGGAATTACAGCCGCACCAACACTTTGACACCCCTATGGACCCTTCCGACAGCCTGCACAGCGCTACAAACCACATTCTCTATTGGATTGGAACCGCGAAAATGATGGTTCCAAAAAAGGGCCAAGAGTGCAAGGGGTCACCGTGTTTGGACAAGCCCGTGTTAGGCCCAATCATCGTTCACACTGCATCAGTTCACGTGTCCGAAGAGATATGCTACCCCCCCCCCCTTGTCCTGCCCCACCCCGGGAAAGATGGTCCCCCGCCACCCGCTGGGGGACGGTCGCCAAGTGACCCCCCCCCCCCCCCCCGGGAATGTACTACCACTGTACACACACATTTTGAGGCACAGAAATTGCACTGCAAAACACAAGAATACAGCATAAGATAGCCTGTGAGATGAACGAAGTCCTCCTCCTCTTTTTGTCAGGGTGGGTCCTGGGGCTTCAAAAAGGCATGGAGTGTGCTCTGCAAAGACCACTTCGGGCAGCCGTGCACACATGCCCGTTGCTCTGCCCGGGTTGAGGATAACGCCTCCGATTCAGCAGGGCGGGGTGGAGAGTGAACACGTGGCAGTGAGAGGCGACGAACAGACGCAGGGTCGTGCAGGACTGTCTTGTGGCGATATGCATCACCGTGCTCTGAATATCCAACAACTTGCGCCAAAACAGGTTCCCCTGAGGAGCGGATGAACATTACATTCGCCCCACGGGTAAACATGGTTGTGCTGTCAATTTCCATTTTAGCAAAAGTGAGCAAAATATTCTGCCAAGAGTACAAGAAATACAAGTGGCAGTGCCTCACAACACAGTCACCCACACAACAACATAGTGAGCCGTAACAAAAATTTTTGTGTTGACCAAGTGACCCCCCCCCCCCCCCGGGAAGGACAAGGGATGGGCTAGGACAAAGGGCATGAACAATCAAGATGAACCACAAGGTCTTCATCCGTCACACAATGCTTTCATATCTACAGTCAAACTCTGAGAGTCTAGCGCCTTGGTAGATTTCTAAGTGCGGCAGGCTCACTGCCTTCATGCTACCTCCTGTGTTGTGACAAAGGGGGGGGGGGGTTAGGGTGCATTCGTTGGGCTAGACGTCGGTGGTCTGCGCGAAGGGAACTGCAAACTTGCCACTGCCGCCAGGGCTGTCCTTACTCCCCCTTCCCCCGAAACATGAACAACTGCTGGCCTTTGGTGAGCGCAGGCCTCCACGGGGAACCAGCCGGCGTGGGAGTCACTAGGAAACCAGTGTCTGTTGGCCATCAACGGCCATTGGTGAAGCACCACCTCTGCCCTTCTGGATTCCCTAGGACCCCATTAGGAATCGTAGGAACCCCTTCCAGAGTCCCCGGGGATTCCGGAAGAGGTTCCGGGGAATAATAGCACACAATAGGACCAATTGAAAAATGCACTGCCAAAATCCACAGTGCAAACAGAACCAATGCCCAGTATTGCTTGGGCATAGGTGTTGTTTGCACCAGAAGGGGGAGGGGGGGGCGGGGGTAAAAGACAGCCCTGACTGTCACAAGCCGAACTGTCGAACCAGGTGTAGGCCCACAAGTGCGCACTTGCATCCTCTGCGTGAGGTTAACCCCATTAGATTACCCATAGGGAAGTCCATTTGCATACGTCTTGGCTGGCCGTCTGTGGCGGCAGATATGGGGTGTGGCTGGTGGGGGCTGTTCATCTCTCGGCCTGCGTACTGGGCACCATCTATGGGTATATCTGGTATCACTGGCCTCTGTGCTTGCTGTGGGGCAGGGGAGTGTGGAGAAATGGATGTTGTGGCAGTTCGGAGGGCCCTGGGCTGCCTAAATTGTCCAGCATAAGCTGACGGGCCACACGTGCTCTATCTGACAAGAGCCTAAATCTCGTGGGTCAGCTCAGCTGATGGGCACCCCTCCTCGTGTGTCCTGCATCAGACCACACCACAAGACAACAACAACAACAAGCCTAGCTGGCCGGGACGGTAAGCAAGCAGAGCCAGAGTGCCTGTGTCCAAGGGAGCTGCCCCCTGCAAGCTTACACCATCCATCCATCCATCCATCCATCCTCAGTGGTGCCGAGTTGTTAAAAGGAGCCCTGGGGCAGGTGTGGTTAGGGCGCTTGGTTGCCTGCATGCGCTGAACCGTTGCATAGTGGAAGGACTTGATGCAAAGCAGACTGATTTTGTGTGGCTGTCACTGGCAACAATTCCATAGGCTAGGGACCTGATGTCCTTGGAAATTCATCCTTGGGCTGCGTGCTGCTGTGCTCAAGGGGGCACGTGCCTGTTAAGGTCCTGGACGCTACTGGGAAGGGGAATGGAGGGGGGTCAGCGGGTCAGAGCTGCTCTACTGCGTTCACGAGGGGAGGAACAATTTGACTGAGTTGGTGGCACCAGCGCAGCTTCGGTTTAGGCCGGTGTCAGCAGGATACCATGGTGACACCATGCATTCAGTGCTGGCATCACCATGCACAAGGCTGTTGCTCTCGATGTCGGCATGTGCTGGCACAACCAATCACTCAAAATGACGGTCGGGAAACGTCATATTTAAAATCAAAATGAAGCAGTAGCTCGCAGAGCTACGGGTTGCCCTTGCAAATTGCCCATCCGCAAACTGCCCATGATGGGCACGCAGAGTCATTCTTAAAACTACTAATTTGCTGCATACATTCTGGTTTCAGGTTGGTATGTGGTTGTTGGGGACCCAACCAGTGTGCCCCATAAGCTGCTCCCACCCTTGGCAGGACTCTCCTGGGTAGTCCCTGCAGCAGGTTGGATGTCCCAATACCCATCAAAAGATGTCCCTTACAGATGTGTCTTGGGCAGACAGCCATGGGATGCATGAAAACAAGACAGTCACACAGTGCTCACAAAAGAGTGCCCAAAAAAATGCGGCCAGAAAAAAAAACAGCCATCGCCGCGTGATTTTTTCTGGTTTTTTTTTCACCCTTCTGCTTCCGAAAGCGCCAAAGAAACATGCACCCGTATGGCGAGTGGCGAACTTTTTGCTCGTTTTGGTGCCTGTTGATTTCTGCTCCAGCAGCACATTGGGTCAGCGCTACATCTACAGAGCTTTGAGTCCGAGCATCATCACACGACGGTCACCCGCCCCCTGCACATTTCATGTTCGGAAAGTTCAGCCACCGATGGTGGACTTCTGGAGGCAGGGGGTCCAAAACCCGGTAAGTTTCAAAGCGCGCGCGCGCACCATCAGTTTTGGACCGTGCTGGGGGATCCGGAGTACCGCCACACGTGCTCCTTCCTTTGGTTGCCAAGAACATCCTCGTCAGTGGTACCATTGGCGCCTTTCGGTCCACCCCCCCCCCAGTGGTGCTGAGCTTTTAGAAGTGTCGAAGAAAATTTTAGTCGAAACTAATTGGCGCCAAAGGCGCCAAAGAAAACTTCTGATTGGCCGAAGACCCGGAAGAAAATTTGGCCCAATCCTTTAAGGAGGCATGGGGGGTTGGGTCCACGGGGGATAGGCATGACGCCATGGTTAGGGTTAGGCAAGCACACAGCAGCAAGGTAAGCACACACAAAATGGGCAAAATCACAACTCCGCCATGGTGTTTCACATTCGGCTAGGATTTTGGTGGATGATACCTCTAGGTGTTAAGAACAATCGCACAAAATATGAGCCAGAAACTCAACGGTGGCGGCCGGGAACAGGTGTCGCAAGTGGTGGACCCGAGTTTCAAAATCTGTTGAAAACGGCCGAAAATTGCCATTTTTAGGGCAGTTTGGGTGCCTAGGATGTCCATGGAGGGGTCCAATTGCCTTGGAACCAATGTAGTTGATGAAGAAACACTTCTGATGACCGTTTAGTGTGTTATGCACCTGATTAGTTGCCCCAAATGACCCCTTTGCGGGCCCATAATAACGCAAAATGAGTCTTGAAGAGCACCCTTTTTGCGTACCTTTTCAAAGTCTACCTTCCCGCGCTGTGTTTCATAGCCATAGATTGTGTTGGGCACCCTTGTGGTGATAAGCAATGATGAATGGGATCACTTGCAAGCTATTTCCATGTTGTCATCACCCTTCAATGCCCTATTTGGGCACCGTAGAGTGGTGAAGCGTGCACAGGGCACTTGCTAGGGTAGGGTCACTAGTCACTGGGGTCACCTGTGGGTCCAAAAAAGGTCGAAAATGATTCTTTCCAAGTTTGTTCCTAGACCATTTGGGGTGCACAAACAACTAGTTCTGGGCTATTTTGAGCCGTGTTTGACCCATATTAGCCCATGCAAGTTCCCAAAACCCTTGAAATGGGGACTAACGATGCGTACGGGGGAGGTGGGGGTCTAGAGGGAATGTGCTTTGGTTGAATTCCATGTTGCGTTGAGCACCCTTCTGGTGATAATTAATGATGAACGGGAGCACTTGCAAGGTATTTTTGTGCAATCAACACCCTTCAATGCCCCATTGGAGTGGTGCAGCGTGCGGAGTGCACATGCTAGGGTAGGGTTAGGGGGGTCACCGCTGGGCCCAAAAGTGGTCCAAAATGATTTTTTCTAAAGTTGTTCCTAGACCACTTGGGTACCTCGAACAAGCGGTTTAAAGCCATTTTGAGCCATCTTGGACCCACATGAGCCTAGGCAAGCTCAAAAAAACCCTTGAAATGGGCAATGTTGGGACTGACGGTGCAGCACAGGGGGTGTCCTAGGGGAATGCGCCCGGAGGGGTGACAGGGTGCTTAGGGTTATGCCTCTCTAGCAAGCTAAGCGAATGAGGAAGGGTTTCGAGGGCATTATAAAGGGCAAGTGGCCAGAATTGTTCATGGTGTCCCTCAAGGTTATATTCCCTGCCCCACCAGCTCGGTCCCAATATTCAGTCTTGATTAGGGTTAGGGGTTAGGTCGACAAGGGGGTGGGGTGGGGGGGTTGTGGGACCCCAGTGGTGCTGAGTTGGAACAAGGAGCCCTGGTCCCGTCTCTGAAATCAGTGGCAAGGGCCTTGTCTGCGCGGTAGGCCTCGGCTTGTGCATCGTCCACCATGGCGCTCGGGGGCGGTGGTTCATGGGCCTTCTGGGCGTGGAAAATGGGTCCAAAGGATTCGGGGAGGCAGCCGTAGGTTGCACGTGCGGATGGGGCGCCCGAGGCTGCAGGCATGCAGGAAGTAGGCACCGGCTGGTGGATGGGGCAGCCTTTGCGCATGCCACACCCGGAGCATGCCGTCGGTGGGGCCTTGGTCACGTCGTGGAGGGTGATGCAGTGCGGTCTCCACAATAACAAGCGCGGGCGTGGGAGGGAGCCCATTTTGGATGCCCCCTGCACCCCCACCCCCACCCGCAGGGCCTTGCGGGGCAAACAAGAGCCCGTGAATGGCTACCAATCAGTCGTGGCCTGAGAGTGTGACCGAAGTGGCCAAAATAAGTGTAGCACCTCGGCCATTGAGCCCTTCTCGGGGGGGGGGGGGGGGTGCCACAAAACAGAGGAGGCAGCCCTTGTTTGGTCACTGTCCAGACACTAAACTCATGTACGCGCGCCAAGCGACAAACAGACCACCAAAGCAACACACACACACACACACACACACACATGCACCCTCGCTCGCTCCCTCCCTCCCTCCGTCCCTCTCTCCCTCCCTCCCTCCCTCCGTTTCCCTCCCTCCCTCCCCTCCTCTCCCTCCCTCCCTCTCTCTCTCTCTCTCTCTCTCTCTCTGTGTGTGTGTGTGTGTGCCAAGGTAACAATTCCAATCATGCTCAAACTGCAAGATTCAACAATCCTACTTCCTACCACTGCTGCAAACCATGAGTTCAGTGTCTGGCCCTGCAGGGGGGCAGCCCTGATGGGCAGTCGGCTCCGTAAATACAGATGCCGCTCATGAACGGCAGCTCTTGCCCTCATAACCGACCGCAAGACAACAAGACACACATCTGTCTCTCTCTCTCTCTCTCTGTGTGTGTGTGTGTGTGTGTGTGTCTGTGTGTGTGCCGCCCAATCATTTCAACAATCTCAAAGTGTTCGCTATCATACAGCACCTCTCTACAGCAATATCCGCACTGCAGCAATGTTTGGTCATCCGCCTCCTGCGGCCTTTCCTCCCTCTCTGCACAACACCAAGACTTTATACAGTCGTTCTCCGCCCCCTACCGCACCCTGCATCCCCATCTGCCTGCTCCTTCCCCTGTGCAGGGGCCCCTTGGCGGGCGAGCCTGCCACAGCACATGGCGATGGAGTGACCGGCATGGTGCTTTGTGTATGTGTGTGTATGTGTGTGTGTGTGTGTGTGTGATCTGTACTTTTAGAGGTGGATCCTTGTGCAGCGTTGGGCTGGACGCCTCATTTGGCTCAGGTCTGCTGAGGCCTCTTTGTGACGTTGTTTCCCTCCCTTCTGCGGAATCAGAACCTCTGTATCTTGCTGGCTAAGTATCCAGAGTGTTTGCCCTCCCGTGCCTCGTCACGAAAAGCGGGCGGGCGACATCCTCGGCCACGGTCTCCTCCAGCCCCCGTGGAACTGGGGCTGGTGGGGACGGAGGGGGGGGGTGTTTTCGGCCTCCTGCGTTTGGGGGCTGGAGGGGTGGGGGGTTGATGTGGGGACCTCAGCAGAGCCGTAGAGATACGTGCAGGCCCTTGCAGGCATGGTCGTTTGTTGGGCAGTTGTGAATGTGCAGCAAGTGGGCGCTTCCGGCGCGTGGGCACTGGGGTGCACACTTTATGGTGTCCCCGCTGACAGCAGTGGCGCACTCCCCTCTGCTTGAGTGTACACCTCGGGCATGGTGGTAGGCCATGCAGTGGGCATAGCTGCAGTTGCGGCCTGCGTGCTATATGGTCATCAGCGTGATGTCCCAGTGCACAGCATGCTTCAGCTGTGCGCCGAAGTCTTTTGCAGGTCGTGCATGCGGTGGCAGAGTGCTGGGCACACTTAGACGGATCATCCGGCGGCGCCGGTTGTGGCGCCATGTGAGTGTTTGCGCGCCTGCGTGTCCCGGTGTAGGGGCGCTGTGGGAGCTTCCCATCCCCTATCACAGGGAAAAAATCAGCTGCAAAGGAGGAGCAGCCCCCCCCCCCCCCTTGGCAAAGGTGGTCTGCTCCGAGGACGGAGCCAGTCCTAGCTGCAGATTCCCCTGGAGTGCGCGCTGCAGTCGATGCTCCTCCACTTCCTGCGCTGTTCTGCGTGGCCTATGTGTGTACGGACGTAGTTTGTGTATTCTGTTGAGACCAACCTTGGTGGCCCACGTGCGCTCACAGTATGCCGCTAACTGCTGAACGTGCGTGCTCATGGCATTGCGGCAGGTGAAATAGGGGCGGCAGTTCAGGCCGCAGAGTGCCGGCCCCCCCAGAGGAACTAAAGAGCTGCAGCGTGTGACCACACGCGCAGGATGCAGGTGGCCTTTGGTGACCAGGCGCTGCGCATTTGCCATTGCCAGTCGTAAGACCCGGCCTCTCTCCTGTAGTGAAAGGGTTGTGCCTTTGAACTTTGCCTGTGGAGCGTGTGGGAGGGTGCGTTGCGCAAATTCCTCAAAGTCCAATGCGAGTTCCAAGAACGTTACTGTGCCTGGTTCAGGGGCCCAGTGCAATTCCCTCAGCCAACGTAGCAGGTCCGCTAAAAAGGGCATTTCCCACTGCCATTCCACCTTCTTAGGGGTACGCAAAAGAAGTAACCCTTTGTCTTCCGGTCTGGGGAGGGGTCCCACCAGTTGGTGGTACGGGTATTGCCGAAGCTGCTGTGAGAGGCTCGACCCCATGAAAAGCATGGGGGATTGTGTGTCTCGTAACTTGCGGGCCTGCAAAACGGCCACTAACATATTGTGCGGAGCTGTCAAGAATGCGAGCGCTGTCCCTGACTTGACACTGTCTGGGTCCAACTCTGGGGCTAATCCACAAAGTCGTAAGCATGGGGACCACTGGTCCATGAGGGGAAGGCCTGGGATTTGCGCTGCCGCCGTCCTGATGCCCGGCAGGTGGGTGTCCCGCACCGTACTCCAGGCTGAACACTGCCAAAAAATGTGCTCCTCGTTTTCCGGAGCATTGCCACAGTACGGGCACGTGGATGTGGCTCTCATGCCACGTTGATAGGCCCGGAGGGCTGTCCAGGTTGCCCCTGATAGGATGCCCCGCAGTATGGAGCGCTGTAACTCTGTGGCAAAAGTCGCTATGCTGGGCTGGACCAGGCGCCGGCATGTGGTGTAGTGAGCCCCCGCGAAAAGCCGGGGACGTCTCTGTACTAGGCTGTCCAACATTTGCGAGCGCAGCTGCTCACGCACCTCGTGCTTGATAGTGTTTTTATCCCCGCATAGGAGGAGGGGTTCCTGGCGCCCAGGCACTTTCCATCCCCACCACCCCTGCGTAGCGACCCAGCCACACTCCTGTGCGGTGTACATGGCTCGGCCGTATGGGCCGGAGCCTTTGTGAAATGTTGTCGTCTTCCAAATGGCCTGGGCTGTGATCTGTCCAGCACCCCTGGTGCGACACAGCTGGGATAACCACAGGATGCGATGATACTTAAGTACCAAGGTAGGTGCAATACGGTGCCCTTTGCACAGCAGGGTGAAAAAGATTTCTTTGGCCCTGCCGGGCCGTGACCGTCCCCAAATGGTCTGCATGACCTTGGTCTCGAAGGGCAGAAGGTCTTTGGGCTGAAGTGGCACTATTTCTGCTGCGTGCAGGCCAGTGGCCGTGATCATTGTGGAGATGATGTCGCATCTCCTTTCAAAATTACCCTGGGCGCCATGCACCCTGTCCAGGAGGCTGCAGGCTCTGGAAATCCTTTTCTTGATGAGTGGTCCCGAACAAGTTGCGTCCGTGGTGCGGACCCCCGCGCCCAGGGACTTAAACTCAGAAGAGATAGGGAAGGGCACCCCCTGTAGTGCTGCCTTCACAGGGTGACGGGCGTCAGACGAAAAACCGACAGATTTTTTTGCGTTCACCCCTTGACCCGTGTCCTCAAGCCAGTCAGTGGTGCAGTCAAGCAGGGGGGTGAGGGTATTGCTTCCGGCTGCAAACCCATAGGTATCATCCGCATACCCAAGGGCAGCCAAGATGAATTGCAGGGCCTGCGCTGGCTGATCGCTGGGGGGGAGGGCCTGTACTGCGACTTTGATGCCCTGTTGCTGTGCATCCAGCACCCGTTTCCAGACCGAGGTCAGGAGGTTGATGAGTATCACACTCAATGGGCAGCCCTGGAGGATGCCATTGGTGGCATCGAAAAAACTGGCCAAACATCCCATTATTTTAAAGCACCTTGTGAGGGTGCGATACATGCCGGAAAGGGCCCTGTGTGTGCCCAAATCCATCCCCTACGTCAGCGCAATATGCAGTACAATGGATTGTGGAATCAAATCAAAGCATTTTATGTAATCTAATCCAAAACCATGCAAAACTGTTTTCATCAGTTTGTGTAGCTCAATGAGCATGGAGATGAAGGCGGCAGCATCAGTGGCGCCGCGCTTCTTGCGAAATCCGTATGCGTGCGGGTGGATCCACAGTTCCTGCCACACCATGCACTCCTCTAACCTGATCCCTGCCCAGACCCTGTAGATCTGGGATAATACGGACAGTGGGCGCTGCTGCATCGGCATCATTCCTTCCCCTTTTGTGTGTGTGTGTGTGTCGCACGTCCTTTTGCCGTATGATTGATATGTCTGGCGTTTGCCCTGCCTCCCCGACCACTTGACCATTACCGCAGGGCAGGGCCCACGATACAGCCTCAATCAGTTCGACTTCAACCAGTACTGTGTGGGGGGAGGGGGGGCGGGTATTGTGGGGCTGGGGGTGGTCGCATACAAGGACCGTGCCCGGCCGCCCCTGCGGAAGTCTGTCGCTGGAGTCAGGACACAGAGCCGGTCATCAGCGACACATACACCGCGACTGGCACCACCAACACGGCCAACAGCAGCAGCCCCCAGCCTGGGCTCACAGACCACCGAGGTACCTGTTGGGCCCTGGCCGTGGGGCGGGTTGGGGAGACCACCGGAAGGCCCGGCGCATCCACCTTCACCTCCCGCCCCAATAACTCATGCATCCGGAGCGACACCGTCGCAACGCTGTCCTTTGGGCCGGCGTACTCCTTCCAGGGCAGAGGGGGTCCTGCGGTGTACACCTGCACTGGCTGAGGAACCTGCAGGAGAGGCAGCGGGGCAGGGGGTTGTGTCGTAACAGTGGTGAGCAGGGCGGCATCGGGAGGCTGTTTGTGCCTGTATTGCACAACCACCACCACCACCACCACCACCACCACCACCACAAGAACCCTCCCTACGACCATCAACCACTGCTTCCTACACCACCACCACCAAGAGCAAAATCATCATGTCAGTCAAATACGGCGCTGGGAATCCAGCTTGCAGTTGGGCAGCCATGACTTCAGGATTTGAAGATGGCCAGCATGATCCTGACCGCACGCCAGACTCAATCAGTTCAAAGCAACACAGTTGTCGCAGTCGGGGGCAGTGCCAGCCTTTTCGGGGAGTGTTTGGTGAGGATACCTGGTGAGGCAAAGCAGGGAGGAAGTCAAAAATTTGTCATGGGCGGGGGATGGGCCCCAAAAGATGCCCGGCGCGCGCCCGGTTCACCAACGCTTCCCCTATCCATCAACGAAGCACCCAAAAGGTGTGCATGCTGTCCGACACGGGACCACAGAGTCCTCGATGACCAGATCATTTTTTGTTGGGGGGGGGGGGTTCAGGCCACGGCAAGCTGGCGAAGCCCGCTCACCGGATGGCACTCGAGAAATCTCTCGGAATCAAGGATCAGAGCTGCCCAATGCTACGACTGTCCCACAAAGCGATGTGGTAGCGGACATGACATGCAGTGAGGAGAAGCTGATTCCGGTACCAGGAAATGCAGTGGGACGTCCCACGCCCGTACAGGGGGGGGGGGGGATTCTGTACGGGGATTTTTCCGCAGGGGAAAATTCCGCATGGGGAAAATTCCGCACCTGTCCAAAAAATCAAGGGGAAAATTCCGCACCTCCCAAATCTGCAGTGCATTGGAAGCAAAAGGGATCCTGGGATTGCGATCCCCAAAAGATCCTGGGAGAAGGCAATGACCATTGTGCCTGAGATCACCTCTGTAGATGGCGTGGCCCGCCATTCACAAATTATTCGACTTCCTGCCCCCCCTTCCCTGTTGGTTGACAACAACTGCAGAAGAGCGGGAACAAAACAAATGGGAGCGCGCGGCTAAGCACAAGGCATACGGTGGTACGGTGGCTTACATGGACAAAATTCCGCACGGGGAAAATTCCGCACCTCCCCTCGAAAAATGAGGGGAAAATTCCGCACCAAGTTGAAATACGGAATTTTCCCCACGGAAAAATCCCCCCGCGGAATTCCCCCCCCCCCCCTGTACGAATCCCAGTGTGCTGCTGAAGCACACGAAAGACTGAAGGCTGAGTTAAAACTGACGGAGAGAAAATTCAATCTCTGCAGCACCTGTGGCCTCGTCTGGGCTGGTTTGCGACGCGCAGGGAAGACCGCCGGTGACATGGCATGCGAGAGGCACACGGGGGCGCAGAGAACAGCACAACAGAAAAGGAATGCGACAGAGGCAGGACCGCGCGAAAAAGGGGCACAGAGACGGGCGACAGAACGGGCTCGCACGACAGCCTTTGGAGCGGAGGCAGCGAGACCTGCAGCTGAAGGGAATGCCCGGGTCGTGGAGGCACGCTCCACTGCACCTCCTCCGACATCACCTCAAAGCTGTCCGCCAGCGACGCCGCCAAGTCGGCCTTGAGCGCCGCCACGGCATCGCCCATGGTCCACCGTACCTCCCCGAACCGGCACAACGAGACGGTGCTGTGCAGCGCGCCTCGGACGACGACCTCCAACGCCGTGGAGCCCAGTGGCCCCGCACTGCGGTCGTCGCGGCAGACGGCGGACACGCACGCCGCGGGCTCAGTCCAGAGCGTGACAGGGAGTGGGTCCGACGTCGCGTGCTCATCGAAAGGCACACGTGTATGCGACGGCAATAGGGCACCGGCGCTCGACGTGGCGACGGAGGTCGCCAACCGAGACTCCAGCAGCTGCACGATGCTCTCCCGCAGCAGGTCCGAAAACGCTTCCCGCGTGTCCTCCTCCTCCGCCTCCCCCTCCGGCGGCAGCATGGCAAAGGTCCGGGCATCGCCGGAGCACTGGCACGTGAACGTGGCAAAGGCCCAAGGCTCCGTCACTACCCTCAGCTCCACAATGTGCATTGCTGTGCTCTCGGCGCGCAACGCCCGACACTCCGGGGGCCCCTCCCGGGGCGTGAAGAGGCAGAACGTGTGGCGCTGGTCACGGTCCTTGAGAGCCCACGTGCACTGGTGTGGCTGCGCGTCCTGCAGGCACTGCATGACCACTGCGGAGCTCGACGCGAAGTCGGCGCCGTTGGTGTGGGCGATCCCGATGACCCCGAGCCCCCCCGGCACTACCCGCTTGACCTGCTGCAGGTGCACCAGCACCCAGTCCGGGCCCAGGGCTTCGTCGTCCGGCGGCTGCGGTGTGCGGGCGACATCGACGACTACCGCTGCGCCGTCAACCTGTTGGCCGATGAGGAGCCCGAACCCGTACGCCGCACCGTCCAACGATCCCAACAGCTGCTGATGAATGTGCAGTCTGGCCATCCACAGCCCCTCAGAAAGGCACCAACACAAAGCCTCCCTATGCGCACAATGTTTGAGGAGGGTGAAGGGGGTCATCAAGGGCCGTTGAAAAAAAATGGGCTGCTGGAAAGGCTGACTAATGCTGTTGCCGCCGTGTGGAGGGCAAGTGGGCTCGGATTAAAGTGGTTGGAGCCGAAATGACTTCTGACGGGGGGGCGAAGCCCCACCTCCCCCCTCTCCCACATATCGGAGTACGGTCACCCCTGAGCAGCCGGACTCGATCATGATGAGCACTCTATTGGGGCACATTAGTGCAGCAGATGTCAACCATTTGCTACCATTATATTCCTTGGAGCCACAAGGTCTCTTCCGAAGTGTGGGGAAAGAAGGAACAAATACCCAATAGGCAGTACGGTCATCGTGCGGAACCAATTTCGCATGTTGCCTTTGAGTTTGCCCTTGTGACCGATTGAATATCTCGTGGGCCAGCTCGGTTAAAGTGGGCTCAAGTACAGTACCCTAAATGCCTTACTGAGGTTTATTGGGTTATGCATGGGAAACGAATATGTGCAGTGCATCAGATGCCCAGAGGAGGTAGACCTTCCAAAACATGGGGGGAATGAAGCGCCAGATACTTAGCTACCGAATACCCCCGCGTCACAGGCCTACAGTCACCGACAACCAGTTCCGAATGTTGCCTTGAGTTCGCCATTCCGCTATCAAATGTTTCACGGACTGGTTGGGTTAGAAGCATGGTTTGTCAAAGGCATGGTCCTTATCCCTCTCCCCGCCAGACAACTGCTCCCCTCCAGACCCATTGGAATCGCTCCAACATTTTCTTTAGGGTTTTTTCAATAGGTTTTTTTCCCACTGAATACGCTGAATAAAGCAAATGTTGATTTTCTGGACCCCCTATGATGCGTTGATTCCACACATTCAATGTTTATTCTTCCGAATTTCGGGGTCCGGATGACCTCCAGGGCCCTCCAGGGGTCGTCCTGGTTGGGTTTTGGGGACCCTGTAAATTGATGTGTGATGGTGTGTGCTTGGTGATTCGGCCAACAACACCAAGCCCCAGCTTTCCGGCAACAGTCTGGAGGAATTGGCTAGCCACAGCAACCGGCATTTGTAGGATTCGGTGGGCAGTCCTTGAATAGCAGGAGGAGGTGGTGCATTTGGAGGCTTTCGACAAACACAGGAGGATTTGGAGGTTTCGGACAAAGTTCTTCTGGCTTTGGCCGCTTTGGCCAGTCTTCCTGCAGTGTGTCCGGGTTTGGAGGCTTTGGGCAGCCATCCAGTGAGTTTCCACTGGATTTGGTCAGACTAAACAATCCAGTTCTTTTCGCGGTTTTGGCCAAGGAAAAACTTTAGGGGGCAGTGGCATGGGCGGTGGTATGGGCGGTGGTTGTAAGTTCGAAAAGATGCAGACCAAATTGGAGCCCTTCCAACAGTATTCCATCGAACAGTACCACTAGTTGGAGTAAGAAGACAAACCCAAAACCCAGACTGGGCTGTGGCAGCGGTGGCCGGACAGCCAGCAGAAGCAAGCGGTGCCATCTCCAGCATGTAGAGGCTCGTCCTTCGGGGGGGCATTCGGCCAACCGCAGTCCTTGCAGTCCAGTTTTGGTTTCGCTGCTGGTGGTGGTCATGTGTTGGCATATATTGGGATCACAAATCCATGCCACCACATTCCCTGTGAGGTTCTAGACTGCCACTTGACTACGCTGTCATTGGGCCCCATAAAAAGACGGAGATCATAGCAAGGGGCTGAAGTTCTGCCCTGTGCGAATTTTGCGCACCTGCGACCCGAGAAATGATGACCAGTGGGCGCAACTCATTTAGTGCCCAGCTCTGTTGCATTCGCCATACGTCCTCGGAGACACGGGCGCTGGCGATGCGATTTGAATGCAACTGCAGAATAGGGGTGAGTGCAGATGACCTCAGCGTTTTTCTTAGAAAATGTCGATAAGCATTCTATCACTCCCGATAAGCATGGCTTTGTCTTGTCCTTTTGTTCGAATTGCATCGTGAATTAACTGTAGTTCTTGTTTTAATCCAGCTGTGCCGCTCATGTTGTATTACATCGCCCACAACCAGGCCATGCCTCGCGCGTATTACCTACTCAGGATGGGCTCACCCCACCATCACTCATACACAGCCTTTTCGGCCGTAGGAGCCCCCAGCCACATCATGGAGTCGATTGATGTCATTTTTGGTGGTGGCACACCCAAATACGGAACACACTACGCCAGGTTGACTCGAGGGATACAAGAGAGATGCCCCATGTTTCCTGCCCTATTTGGTTTGGTCCACAAAAGCTTCTACACAGTCCCAGCTGAAGAACTTCTATGGGTCCATTTCTTCATTTTACGTCAATGATGTGGCAGCTGCTACCAACAAGTAGCATGAACTGAAGGAAATTATATAAAATAGACACACTATCCAAAGCGACCAGATTTAATCCCAACAGAGACACAATCACGGTGGGACACGATGTACCGCCCGCCCCCACCCCACGAATTCCGCTACCTTGGGCCACTGGATTCTTTTTTTCCCGGCACACCAAATTCAAAGTGAGCTCTCGGGCGAAAGCCGGATCAAAGGGAGCGCACAAAGTACAAACAGGATCCCACATATGCAATGCAATATGTCCCAGACTAAAACGGCGGATCTCTTCTGTCCCCTACCAGCTTTGCCTACCCTCTGCATATGCACCCAGCGAGTGCTACGCCTGTCAGCTTATGTTGAAATACTTCAAGGCCCCCTCCCAGTCCCTAGCCTCGGTTTATTTCATGCTCAGGAAAGCTTTTGCGACACCTAAAAAGCAAATGCACTTATTTGAATCTATGCAATGCATATGCATCAGCATTTCTAGTGTCAATCTGAAGGCTGTCCACCCTTTTTTGCTGCTTGCTTGTGTGTTGGATATGTTCAATGAGACAATGCGGGGGTGTTTGCCCGGCGCGCACCCGGCGCGCTACTTTTGTATTAACTATCCCAGCTTTAATCCCAGATTTATCCTCCCCCATAGGAGCACCCCCAGTCAACCAGAGTGGACCGCAAACCTTCCCTACGAAGCATGTTGCATAAGTCCAAATAGCTGAATTCCACATCAATGTGTGTCCATCATGCATTGCCTAATAAACAACTTGTTCCCCAACAGTGTGGGCATCAATACACTCGTCACAATAATGCTCCTGGCACTCACCACAAACTGAGATGGTGGAGCGCTTCTGACAGCATAACACATAGACATCTGCCTCATCCTCTCCCTCATCTTGCGTGGCGGCTGAGTTGCTTTTATCAGTCCAAACACGAGGCGGGACATGGTCCCATGGCCCATAAGGTGGGTGATGGACCTGCCTCCGAATGCAAAATTGCGTGAAATGCAACAAAACACGCACGGACTGGTGCAACTTATTAGGGCTGCCACGCCGGATGTTCCTAACCAAACCCCAATGCCACAATTGCCCAAACAAATGCTCAATCCGTGCCCTATACCACCCATGCACATCATTGTATGACTGTCGGTGGGCCGTCAAAGTTCCATTCAATCTTCCAATGAATGGCACAATGACATGAATCCGGCCTTTATAAGCGCCGTCATGGCCCCCAACCTCAAAATCAAAGAAATCGCCACGGGTACGAGACGGTCCATACCGATCCCAAATCAGAACATCGGCAGATGTCCCGGGGGCCAAAGGGCAAATCCATACAATGTTGCCCAATATATCAACGGCAACAGCTACCTTGTAAACATGAGACGCATACTTAGGATTCCACAAATCAGCACTCCATATGCCACCAATGGAACTGATGGCCTCACTCGAGGTTTTCAATTGCTCCCCTCAGCCCCTCAAAGCTGGGATCGTAGCCACTGCAGTGTTCCGAAAATTCATGGAGTTCAATATGTACAGTCAGAGGTGCATCATTGCTGGCACTGTGGTGGCCTGCTCTGTCTGTGTTCTGGAACTGATGGGCATGGAGTCTGTGAAATGTGTCATAAAGAAGGGAAAATGGGGACAATGGTTGAAAGGATTCAACCTGTAAGCCCAGCGAATTTCTTGCACAACATGGTTAAGACGGTTGGGTTCCCCGCAGGTACTGAAACCACCGAAGCAGAGCTCGGGACAGCCTTGGGTTCACCGAAGGTACTTCCTTAGCACTTGCCCCCAGAAGCGATCAATGTAGATGCTCCGGCTTCCTTTGTCGCTCAGCATGGCTACATCACCCCTGCCGCCTCAGGGGCCCACTTGTGGGCGGAATGGCTACATCACCCCTGCCTTCTCGGGTCCCCCATAGTGGGGATAGACCAATATGGCCACATCACCCTTGCCCTCTCGGGGTCCCCATAGTGGGGATAGATCAATATGGCTACATCACCCCTGCCTTCTCGGGGTCCCCGTAGTGGGGATAGACCAATATGGCTACATCACCCCTGCCTTCTCAGGGTCCCCATAGTGGGGATAGATCAATATGGCTACATCACCCCTGCCTTCTCGGAGTCCCCATGGTGGGGATAGATCAATATGGCTACATTGCCCCTACCTTCTCGGGTTCCCCATAGTGGGGAGAAAAGAGGGATGGAAAATGGGTAAATATGGTTGAAAACGGGTAAAAATGGGTGACAATTCAAATATGCCACATCCAAATTGCATAAGAAGGTAAAAAAAAATACGGGTAATGAACAAAAAAACTTGTGAAAAGGGGCATTCCCCAGATCTTCAACCGGAAAGGGGCCACACAAGAAGCCTAGCTCGGTGTCAAAAGGGGCCAAAAAGATGCCCGGCATGCTGCCGCTCCCCCAATTGTACAGTGATGTGCATAATTCGCCCTTCTCACGTGTTTCCAATACCCACATCCCGTCAACTAAAACCCAACACCTCCCAAAACCCACTGTGTCACGCTCTCTAACGCTCCCCACGCATGCACAGAAGACAAGCATGGGAAGGCAACCGATGATTCCAGAATTGATGGCACGCCCGGCTTTGGGTAAGGCAGCGGGGCAGCAAGAGTGCCTTTTAGCGTACTCCTGTGGGCCTGATGTCATGAGGCTCCCATATCTCCCATGTCACAGGAACCGTGTGCGATTGGAGAGCTGCATCAAGCTTCTTGAGCTAGAGGCGCTGACAGCTTAGATCATGTGAGTTCTGACCTCACACAGCCGTGGCCGTGCTCCAACTGCTGTGCGCATGCCTCACTCGGTTCATACATGCTGTACTCCATGGTATGGTGTTCCAGGGGCTGCGCTGACTCATTGCAATCTGATGTCAGGCCTGGGCCCTACATCTCCTCGGCCGCAGCCGGGGCCCAAACGTGTACTTCAACAAAGCAGAGTAGGGAGCCATGCCTGCATGCTCAAGGTTCGAGGGATCCCATAGGTCTCCTGTTGCACACATGGCGTGGACTGTCTGCCTGGGGTTAAAGCTGTGGTAAGGCATCGGGGCTCCAACTGGGCTATTCAATGCTGCAGGACTGAACCACTGGAGCTGTGGTGGACAAAAGATGTGTTGTGCCCCAGTCGCCTGACGGCATCTGTTGCAGGGTGCCTTATGGGGCCATTGACCTATTGGCTGTCATCAGTAGGCGTGTCTTTCCACCACTGTGCAAATGCCTGAGGGTCGCAGCCCCCATCCCCCTGTGCTTGGCTTGTTTTGGATGTAGCACCACGGAGGGCAGTGTTGACAGGCCACCAGGTGCATGGGTTGGTTAGAATGAGAGTGGTCTGCCTGGCCCGTGAGAGCTTGGAGGTTTCGGAATGTGTGGTATCCAAGCAGGGGCTGTGACTTCCACCACAGCACCACACCCCACCATATCGGTACTGACATGGAAAATTCAAGTGATTGCGATATAATGCAACCATGTCTCATACGAATGTGTTCCCTGTGTCGTATGCTGGCTGCCAAGGTGGCTCCAGATTGGTGCACTGACAAAATACAATAAAGAATGCATTGCTATGATAATAGACCGCGGCCCTTACCCCTGTTTTGCATCTTTTCTTTCCTTCTTTGTTGGTTGCTCTTTTCTTCCGCCTGTGAGTACAGGGCAAGGGTAATGCAGCACAGGTTTGTGCGGCTTCTTCACAGCATTCCTTCCTAGTGTTCCCCTGCCCCGATACTGGCACAGGAGGGTAATGTCCCAGGAGGGTAACCACCCCCCCTTTACTATCACGCACCGAAATAATATCACGCATGCATGATAATATTTTGGGCTGCTGAAATAATATCACGAATGCATCTTGCCTGCTTGAGCGTACCACAGATAACAAGGCAAAACACTGTGGGAAGTGTGATTGATAGGTCTGACATGTAGCTATTTTCGTGCCACGAACAGATTCATGGATAGCTGCCATGCTGCCGGCTTGAGTTTGGGCTTGGGCTATGCAGCTGCAACATTTTGGGGCTGAATTTCTGGGGGGGGACAACCTGGGGATGCAAAGTGTTGCCTTCTTGGTGTCAAAATACCCAAGATCCTGGAATATTGCAGCCAAATCCAGGCTGGCAGTTGCTGCATCAAGACCACTGTAGCACAACTCAACAAACAAATTACGCTGTTGTGCTGCAGTTAGCTTGACCTCTCCAGTCACAGCCTCCAAGTTCATCATGCTGCCTGCCTCAATCACATCGGCAAGAAAGGGAATGTCAGGGGCATCAGTCATCACCAAACCGAGCTGGAATAGGGGGTGGCCAAAATAATATCACCTACGAAATAATATCATGCACCAAAATAATATCATGCGCGTGATGTTAAAGGGGGGGGGGGGGGCGGGGTTAATGTCCCGGGTCGACATTCGGCAGATGGTTTGAAAATATCCCTGTTGCACATCGCCGAGCTCAAATTTGTGCTGTCCTGACCAAGACAAGCTGGGGGGAAATTTCATGCGAGTGTTGACAAGTGTCACGCGAGTGTAACTCAGACGTTTGTGATGACATGGTTGTTTCACAATATTACCCTTGCAATGAACGTTGTTCGTTATCATCAGCCCCAATTGCATTGCGTGTCCATCCACCCCATGTCCATTAGCCCTTCCATTGTCTGTGCCCACATTACAGCACATGAATGTGCAACACTTGCGCACTCGAATGCCGCAAGGAACCTCTCTCTCCCACGCCTTGTGCTTCTGAGACCCCCTGTTTGCTGTCGTTGTGGCTATTTACACCGAATAACGATCCAATGACCCAACAAAATGGCAGGAACTTGGGATTCAGTAGAAGGAGCTATGCTCATCAGTCCTCCAGTCTCAGAATAGGCACTATGTTGTCGGTTGGTCAGTCTGCCTCAGACAGGGGGCCTCATGAAGCAGGCAGCATACAATAGGCAGTCAATGGATGTGCAGGTGCCTCAAAATACAGAGCTCCAAACCATTTGCACACATGTGCTGAAGTACTCATGACGGTTACCATGCACATCAATGGTGGGATGCGGTTCTGAGTTCAGACGAGTATCTTTGCTCCAAAGCGTAGTATTGGCTGTAGAGTAGACAGATGACAGTGTGAACGAAGCCGAAGATTGTGAGCTCTGTAAGATGTCAGCTAGTCTGTCTGCTACGTGTGGCAAATAATAACTGTGTGCTGTTTGCGGTGTGCACGCTGTGCGTAGCGCAAGAACATGGAGGCTCTCTTGTGTGAATTTCTTTGAAGCTGTTGCTGGTGACGTTGACCACGTAAACCAAAGAGGAAGTAGAGTCAGTAAAAGCCCAGAAAGCTTCCAGGGTCAGAAAATTCGCGACAAAATCCCGCAGACTTTCATGTCTTTTAGCACATCCGAATGTAAATCGCACTCCAGATGCAGTGTCCCACTCTGCACAGTGGCCAATGCAGACGTACATATCACTTCAACACGGCCCACACTCTAATCGGCAATGCCGAAACCCCATCAGTTGCAACCAGCACAGTGGCATGGGCTTGCACTGATGCAGCATGAGAACGGACCGTTGAAGCACGAGCCCTGACAGTGAGGTTTGGGGCCCGTTAATGAAAAGCAGAGACTCCAGAGACGGATCTGAACGAGGGCTGATGCCACCGCCAGCAGACGGTCACCGACCGCCAGTCGACGGCTGGAGGTGAGCAGTTGGCAGTCAGAGGACTGCCCACGAGCAGCGCTCATTCCAAAGAAATCCTGCATCAGGGCATGATCTGCTGTGACACAGTGGGGCATGCGCTTGGGGCTCTTACAAGTACGGGGCTATGAGAACTTGACGGTCCGGGACTTTAGAGGGACATGGCTGCGTGCGTGTATGCCAAGGTATCAATTCCAATTGACTGCGTGTGTGTGTGTGTGTGTGTGTGTGTGTGTGTGTGTGTGTGTGTGTGTGTGTGTGTGTGTTGCGCGCGCATAAGTTTGTACGCGAAAGTGTGTGTGTGTGTGTGTGTGTGTATGTGTGTTTGTGTTTGTGTGTGTGTGTGTGTGTGTGTGTGTGTGTGTGTGTGTGTGTGTGTGTGTGTGTGTGTGTGTGTGTGTGTGTGTGTGTGTGTGTGCCAAGGTAATGGCTCCAGTCATGCTCAAACGGCGAGGTGCAACAGGCTTATTTCTTACCACGACTGCAACCCATGAGTCCAGTGTTCCGCCCTGCAGAGGGCTGCCCTGACGGGCTGACGAATTCCACTTGTACAGGCGCCGCCAACATACCACGGCTCCTGTCCTATGTGTGTGTGTGTGTGTGTGTGTGTGTGTGTGTGTGTGCCAAAGAATCCATTCAATCATGCTCCAACTGCGAGGTTCAACAATCCTATTTTCCTACTGTGTGTGTGTGTGTGTGTGTGTGTGTGTGTGTGTGTGTGTGTGATCTGTACTTTTAGAGGTGGATCCTTGTGCAGCGTTGGGCTGGACGCCCCATTTGGCTCAGGTCTGCTGAGGCCTCTTTGTGACGTTGTTTCCCTCCCTTCTGCGGAATCAGAACCTCTGTATTTTACTGGCTAGGTATCCAGAGTGTTTGCTCTCCCGTGCCTCGTCACGAAAAGCGGGCGGGCGACATCCTCGGCCACGGTCTCCTCCAGCCCCCGTGGAACTGGGGCTGGTGGGGACGGAGGGGGGGGTGTTTTCGGCCTCCTGCGCTTGGGGGCTGGAGGGGTGGGGGGTTGGTGTGGGGACCTCAGCAGACCCGTTGAGATACGTGCAGGCCCTTGCAGGCGTGGTCGTTTGTTGGGCAGTTGTGCATGTGCAGCAAGTGGGCGTTTCCGGCGCGCAGGCACTGGGGTGCACACTTTATGGTGTCCCCGCTGACAGCAGTGGCGCACTCCCCTGTGCTTGAGTGTGCACCTCGGGCACGGTGGCAGGCCATGCAGTGGGCACAGTTGCAGTTGCGGTCTGCGTGCTATGTGGTCATCAGCGTGATGTCCCAGCGCACAGCACGCTTCAGCTGTGCGCCGAAATCTCTTGCAGGTCGTGCATGCGTCAGCCAAGTGCTGGGCACACTTTGACGGATCAGCCGGCGGCGCCGGTGGTGGCCCCCTGTGTGTGTTTGCGCGCCTGCGTGTCCCGGTGTAGGGGCGCTGTGGGAGCTTCCCATCCCCTATCACAGGGAAGAAATCAGCTGCAAAGGAGGAGCAGCCCCCCCCCCCTTTGGCAAAAGTGGTCTGCTCCGAGGACGGAGCCAGCCCCAACTGCAGATTCCCCTGGAGTGCACGCTGTAGCCGATGCTCCTCCACTTCCTGCGCTGTTCTGCGTGGCCTATGTGTGTACGGGCGCAGTTTGTGTATCCTGTTGAGACCAACCTTGGTGGCCCACGTGCGCTCACAGTATGCCGCTAGCTGCTGAACGTGCATGTTCATGGCACTGCGGCAGGTGAAATAGGGGCGGCAGTTCAGGCCGCAGAGTGCCGGCCCCCCCAAAGGAACTAAAGAGCTGCAGCGTGTGACCACACGCGCTGGATGCAAATGGCCTTTGGTGACCAGGCGCTGCGCATTTGCCATTGCCAGTCGTAAGACCCGGCCTCTCTCTTGCAGCGAAAGGGTGGTGCCCTTAAATTTTGCCTGTGGAGCGTGTGGGAGGGTGCGTAGCGCAAATTCCTCAAAGTCCAGTGCGAGTTCCAAGAACGTCACTGTGCCTGGTTCAGGGGCCCAGTGCAATTCCCTCAGCCAGCGTAGTAGGTCCGCCAAAAAGGGCATTTCCCACTGCCATTCCACCTTCTTAGGGGTACGCAAAAGAAGTAACCCTTTGTCTTCCGGTCTGGGGAGGGGTCCCACCAGTTGGTGGTACGGGTATTGCCGAAGCTGTTGTGAGAGGTTCGACCCCGTGAAAAGCATGGGGGATTGTGTGTCTCGTAACTTGCGTGCCTGCAAGACGGCTACTAACATATTGTGCAGAGCTGTCATGAATGCGAGCGCTGTCCCCGACTTGACGCTGTCTGTGTCCAACTCTGGGGCTAATCCACAAAGTCGTAAACATGAGGGCCACTGGTCCATGAGGGGAAGGCCTGTGATCTGTGCTGCCGCCGTCCTGATGCCCGGCAGGTGGGTGTCCCGCACCGTACTCCAGGCTGAACACTGCCAAAAAATGTGCTCCTCGTTTTCCGGAGCATTGCCACAGTACGGGCACGTGGATGTGGCTCGCATGCCACGTTGATAGGCCCGGAGGGCTGTCCAGGTTGCTCCTGATAGGATGCCCCGCAGGAGAGAGCGCTGTAACTCTGTGGCAAAAGTCGCTATGCTGGGCTGGACCAGGCGCCGGCATGTGGTGTAATGAGCCCCCGCGAACAGGCGGGGACGCCTCTGAACCAGGCTGTCCAGCATTTGCGAGCGTAGCTGCTCACGCACCTCGTGCTTGATAGTGTTTTTATCCCCGTATAGGAGGAGGGGTTCCTGGCGCCCAGGCACTTTCCATCCCCACCATCCCTGCGTAGCGACCCAGCCACACTCCTGCGCTGTGGACATGGCTCGGCCGTATGGGCCGGAGCCTTTGTGAAATGTTGTCATCTCCCAAATGGCCTGGGCTGTGATCTGTCCAGCACCCCTGGTGCGACACAGCTGGGATAGCCACAGGATGCGATGATACTTAAGTACCAGGGTAGGTGCAATCCGGTGCCCTTTGCACAGCAAGGTGAAAAAAATTTCTTTGGCCCTACCGGGCCGTGACCGTCCCCAAATGGTGTGCATGTGTGTGTGTGTGTGTGTGTGTGACGCCCAAGAATTTCCATCATTGCTCAACTCATCACAGCTCATCACTGCAAGGTTCAACATTCCTTCACATCGTACAAGACATCAGCGAAACCATGTGTTCAGACTTCATCCGGCCTTGCTGGCAGACCGTGTGTGTGTGTGCGCGCGTGTGTGTGACGCCCAATCAACAACAACACCATATTATAGAGGAAGGCCTGCATGGGTCTGTGGGCCAGCTGTCTTACTGAGGGCTCGCTCTGCCTCGCTCTCCCCTGTGAGGGGCGAGCTCGCCGGTGTGAGTGACGCCAAATCATTTTCAACGGAATCCATAGCGTTCGCTAACATACAGCACTTCTACAGCTCCATCCGCACTGCAGCCATGTTCAGTGTCGGCACCCATCGCCGCCTTTCCAACCTCTCAGCACGACAGCATGTGTCCGCAGGGTCCCCCGATCTGGCCCCTCACCTCGGCGAGAACCCCCGGTGGTGAAGGACCGTGTGACCTCCGTCCCTGCGCACCCATGGCCACCGTTCCGACCTCCCGAGCTGATGCTCGCTTTCGGTTGAAGGGGCGCTCTACACGCCCCTTGTGTGCGTGTCCATGGGGACAGAATTGAGGAGGGACAGCAGCATAGGGTCAGCAGGATCAGTACACATGCGGGATCACCGGCAATACTGAGTCTGGCCGCGGGGCTGCCAGAAGACCAAGATCCCAGGACCTGGCCCCTCACCTTTGGTGAGAACCAGACGTGCCACGAGCTCAGATGTGATCAGGTGGAGCGGATCCTACTGAGCCACACGCGGGACGCAGTACATTCCTACTGACTTTAGGTGGTGCAGGGGGCGGATATTACTGAGTGGCCTTTGATACCGCGCGGATCACTTCCCAGCCCCTGTTCCTGCCAGATGCTAGTGGCTGACCCTGACCCGGCGGAGGATGGTGCAGGCTTGCCGAGGTCAGACGTCATCAGATGGAGCTGGGTCCTACTGGGTCCCATTCACCGAGTCAGAGATTCGGGGGGTATCTCTGCGGTATCTCACAGACTCGGGGGGTATCTTGAGGGTATCTCACGCATTCGGGGGGTATCTCAGGGGTATCTCACAGATTCGGGGGGTTGCAGGTTCCTACTGAGCTCCGGGTGCGACAGGAGCAGATATTACCGAGTGGCACATGGTACACGGCTGATTCCTAACGACCCTCGGTTCCCCTGCCAGGCACTAGTGGCATGTCTGGGATGGTGGGACCTCCACCCTGGCGTGTTCATGTCGCGCCCATGTGCGCCCTTGGGGACATGGCTCGATGACACAGGCGTTTGGGTTGTGTGGGGCAGAGAGCAGACATAACAGTCCCCAACCCCCGCCTCAAGGAGTGCGGAAAATATATGGGCCAAGCGGCCCAAAACTGGAAAACGCGCGGTGCCGACATCGGACCGCTGGTCGCCGACAGCAGTTGGACGGTGAACCACCGGCCACGGGGTGAGTCATTTGGTGATTATTGGATGCCCTGGGCAATGGTGAACCTGGGATGTTCTGCATCCCGTTGGTCCCCTGGTTGGTTGCCGGTTGATTGCAACCCTGCGAAGCGTGACCTCCTTTTTATCGGGTTGCTTTACCACGTGAGGAGCAAGGAGGCACACGCTTGACGTGCTTCCTCATCCTACAAGCGAGCTTCTGATGTTTCGGAGTGGGACGAGGAGCGGCCCTGGACTCCTCGAAACGCTCTTCGGATGAAACACCCCAAGAATACAGGACGCGAAGAAGAGGAGGGTTTCCTACGCAGAGTCCCGCCTGAAATGGAGGGTCAACAGTCATGACAGGCTTTGACTGAAGCTCGCGTTCATGTCCACGGCCGTGTGCGTGATGTCGTCGTTGGTCTGGCCATCGTCCGCGCCCTGCCCCCCCTCGTCTTCCTCCTCGTCCGCTGTCGCGCCCATCGTCTTGCGGTCGTACACCGACATCCGCTTGATGATCCCGGACGTTAGCTTGACGTCGGACATGTAGTTGACCATCTGCAGGCCGTCCAGCTGGATGCCGTCGGGGTTGCGGTCCGCGCCGCAGTCCTTGCCGCAGAACGGGTTCTCCAGCCCCTTCTGGACGTTCGCGAGGAGCATGAAGGGGAACGGCAGGAGGAACGAGGCCACGTAGACGCCGAGCGGGTGGTACTGGGTCGCCAGCTCGGCGAACACGGGAATCAGGAGGAGCGGCACGAGGACGACGCACAGGTGGATAAAGGCGCGGATGCTGGACGGCGTGCGGTAGTCGCTGAACATGCGCAGGCGCTCGAAGCTGCGGGACAAGAGAGAGAATGGGGACACGTGGCGGCAATGGGGGGGTGTGACCTAATTAAAAAACAGACAAATGCAAACCAGAGGTAATGCACTCCACAGTCAGGCATAAGTGCATCTTTATTCTCTATGCCAAACCTGGTTAAACCTCAAGACACACACTGTGTCTGAAACAGAAAACAGAACATCATGTCTGACTACATTAGTCGGACAATCACAGTCAGCGGCAATGCGGGGGGGGGGGGGGGGCGACGAAAGCAAATGTCGAGAAGCTGAAAATGGAGGAAAAAAGGTGCTGAGCAAAAACGGTCTCCAGCGTCTGGGCATAAAGTGGGCGGGTCCCTAGTGTTCATACCTTTAGCAAACCGGCACCACTCACCCACTCCACACCCTATCCACCTGCTGATGACGTTCGCCAGGGTGGCCGTCAGCGACGCGCTCAGCGGGGCCGGCAGCCCCGAGATCCGCAGCACGTCATTCACCAGCGACAGCTCCGAGAAGATGTCGTAGAGCAGCCGCAGCTCGTGCTTCTTCCTGTGCTCCGTCTGGGCCGTGAGGTACCCGCGGACGGAGTCGAACAGCGCCGTGAAGCAGGCGCAGGAGCTCGGGAGGAAGTCGTGGGGGACGGACTCCTCGAACTGCCAGCAGCGGTGGCTCAGGTACAGGCTGAGGCACGTCGCCTTGAACTCCGCCGAGAGGGCGAGCGCGCCCTCGCGGCGCCGGTACGCGGCGTTCACGGAGAAGGCGAGCGGGAACAGCAGGACGTTCACCCAGATCCCGGTCGGGAAGGTCGCGGTGAGGTTGAAGGTCTTGCAAAAGACGACGGCGCCACAGCACGCGACGCACCACAGGAGCTGCCAGCGGTCGAGGAGGCGGAAGAGGCACGAGAAGAAGTAGGTGGCGCGGCACCTGTATACAGACAGGACAGTAGGTGTGCGCGTGCACTGCCATGGGCAGACCTGTAAGCGCGCGCACGATGTTGCACGTAGCAAAAAGCAGACAGAAATTTATTTTTATTTTAAAAAAAACTATTATGAAATATTCCAGAGCAAAAAAGTAAAATATTGCAAAAAATATTACTATAAAATACTATGAAACAAAAAATTCTGGTGTGCATATATTATGCTACAGACCAATGGGATGAAACTACGTCTCGTTCATGTTTTCTGCTGCGCTGCAACCAAGGGAAATTGAAGCGAAGGGTTTTGAGATTTGATGGCAGGATGCAAGAACATAACGCACCACATCAGCAGCCGGTGGAAATGGAAGCGCTCGAGGCAGGAGGAGCCGGAGGGGGCGGCGTCGAGCTTGTAGTGGCAGTCGATGATGGGGAGGTTGGAGAAGGAGGAGGCCTCCATGAGGCTCGCGAACATGTCGTGCCGCGGGTGCGGCGTGCCGAACTGGTACTCCGCCGCCGGGGGGGCGTGCCGGCCCCACAGCAGGTCCTGCCGGTGCCCCGTGGCGCTGGCCTTGCTCCCCAGCAGCCCGACGACGGAGGTGCTCACGAAGGAGGACTGCCGCACGACATCGGCCTCGCTCTTCTCGGAAAAGGCGGTGGGGGACGTGATGTTTGGGGGGCCCGGGGCCGCCGGGTCCGCGGCGGGCGGCGTAGCCGTCCCGTCCGCCGCGGCGGCCGCCGGGGGCGGGGGCGCGTCGCCCAGCGGGTCGAGGGGGGGGCGCAGCGGCGCGCCCCGGGCCTTCGGCGAGAGCGCCTGCATCAGCTGCCGGGCCACCGACGGGGCCTTCGCCGCCGTCGCCGCCGCGCCGCCGCCGTCGGAGTTGCGGCGGCCGCGCAGCGAGCGCGGGGACAGCGCCTGCAGGACCTGCCGGGCCCGGAACGGCTTCGAGAAGTGCTCGGGGCTCAGGATGCCCTCGAGCGTGAGCGCCGAGTCGATGCTGAACGACACGCGCGACCGCCGGCGCTCCCGCGGCGGCGGGCCCGCGTCGGTGGAGAGGGACATCCGGGACTTGATGAAGGAGGCAACGCTGCTCGGGCCGGAGTCCACCGTCAGGCCCCCGGGATTCGCCTTGTGCGCCGCCACTCGGGGGGACCCGGCGGGGGATCGGGGCGAGGGCTTGTCGGAGGCAGCGCAGTCGCCCCCCGCGGCCTTCCGGGGGGGCGACGTCTTGTGGGGGGGCTCATTGACGGCGATTTGCGGAGGGTCGGTCGCCTCCGTGTGCTCGGGGGAGGGGCCGGGGCGGAGCGCGGCGGCCAGCCCTTGCACTTCCTTCTTGAGGACCTTGCGGGCCCCGATGGACGGCATCGCCTCCTTCCACTCGGAGCCCGTCAGCGTCAAGAGCAACGGCCCGTCGATCAAGTGCACGGTCTGCAGTCTGGTCAGGGGGTCCCCGAAGCAGACGCCCGGGAACCGCGCCGCCAGCGCGGCCTCCAGCCAGACCTTCACGTCCTCGGGCGTCCAGCGCCCGACGTCGACGTGCAGGCCCGGGTTGTTCACAGACATCGGTCTGCCAAACCACGGCTTTGAGGATGGCGGGCGGACGTGCGGACGCCTGGGGGGGCGCTCAGGAGTGGTCCCGATCCAACAACGATCTCGTGACTTTCTGACGCGCGTTCTAAAGTTTTGCGTTGGGGCGACTTCCGTCCCACAAACGTCAAGGGGCGTGTGTGGGTGCACTGGTGGTTGTTTCTTGACAAAGCCCTCTTGCGTGTGCAAGACTCCACCTTCTGCATGCCACGCAGGCGTACTTGTGCCACGCTGCATGTCGAGGGAATACAGGGGGGATGAGGGTGGTGGAGTCCTTGCGAGCGGGCGGGCTGACCGGTGGGTGAGCGGACGGGTGGGTCTGGGCGAGCAGGCAAGCCAGGGGGGGGGGGGGGGGGCTCCGTGCGGACAGGGTGCTCAACAGTACAAGTGGAACTCATCTCAATAGCTCACGATTGCTTCCTTGTCCACCTTGCCCCCCCCCCCCCCAATCCCGCCGTGCCTTGGCCTGCAGTGAGCAACAATGACTGCACTGCGGAGGAAACTTGAAGGTTAACATGCACTCACTGGCTTGATCCTGGATTCTTGATTTCCTGCCTGCCTGCCTGCCCACACTGCAGTGACCGTTGTCCACGAAGGTATTTTCAGTGACTCTGCATCGCAAACTACGTTTCAGAGCGACAGCCCCTTCAGATACTCGCTGCCTGCATGCACTATTACGCTTCGCTGGTGTTTGGCGCATACAAAGGGTATTTCTTCGACCATGCCAATCTCGGGTGTCCTGCATTCTATTCTATTCTATTCTATTCTATTCTATTCTATTCTATTCTATTCTATTCTATTCTATTCTATTCTATTCTATTCTGTTCTATTCTATTCTATTTCATTCTTTTCTATTGTATTGTATTGTATTGTATTGTATTGTATTGTATTGTATTGTATTGTATTGTATTGTATTGTATTGTATTGTATTGTATTGTATTGTATTGTATTGTATTGTATTGTATTGTATTGTATTGTATTGTGTTGTATTGTATTGTATTGTATTGTATTGTATTGTATTGTATTGTGTTGTGTTGTGTTGTGTTGTGTTGTGTTGTGTTGTGTTGTGTTGTGTTGTGTTGTGTTGTGTTGTGTTGTGTTGTATTGTGTTGTGTTGTGTTGTGTTGTGTTGTGTTGTGTTGTGTTGTGTTGTGTTGTGTTGTGTTGTGTTGTGTTGTGTTGTGTTGTGTTGTGTTGTGTTGTGTTGTGTTGTGTTGTGTTGTGTTGTGTTGTGTTGTGTTGTGTTGTGTTGTGTTGTGTTGTGTTGTGTTGTGTTGTGTTGTGTTGTATTGTGTTGTGTTGTGTTGTGTTGTGTTGTGTTGTGTTGTGTTGTGTTGTGTTGTGTTGTGTTGTGTTGTGTTGTGTTGTGTTGTGTTGTGTTGTGTTGTGTTGTGTTGTATTGTATTGTATTGTATTGTATTGTATTGTATTGTATTGTATTGTATTGTATTGTATTGTATTGTATTGTATTGTATTGTATTGTATTGTATTGTATTGTATTGTATTGTATTGTATTGTATTGTATTGTATTGTATTGTATTGTATTGTATTGTATTGTATTGTATTGTATTCTAATCCTATCCTGTCCTGTCCCGTCCTGTTCTGTTCTGTTCTATTCTGAGTCTGTGTGAGATCGTGTGTGTGCCATCTAAAGCCTCAATTGTGGGCTGGAAGGAACAGAACTGTTCAAACTGGATCACAGGTCAATAGTGTGTGCGCCACAGGAGCACTTTGTAAAGGAGGAAAGCGTAGCTCGATTGTGGCAATAAGCGTAACTCGCTTTTATTTTTTGGCGAAAGCCGCGCAACTTTTTTTTTTTTGGCGTAAGTCACGTTTTTTTCGTAACTCCGGTCCCCAAACAAGGGGGCAAAACTCAGAAATAGCTGCCTCACCCCTGCCTTCTTGGGGGACAAAATCAGAAGCGGCGTGTCAAAAAAAGGATAGGTCGCGTAACAAAAAAAGCGTAACTCGCTGTTTTTTTTTTTTAAAGCGTAACTTGCTTCTTTTTAAAAAAGTGTAAGCCGCGTAACTTTTTTTTTAGGTGTAGGTCGCGTCACAAAAAAGGCGTAAGTCTGCACCGTTGCGTCAGCCTGTGCCTGTGGTTTTCCACGACCCCAGACAGGCAGGCCCTTATTACCTTTCTATTCTTTTCGCTCCACGAAGGCAGGACCTTTTTTCCGGGTGGGGGAGGCTCCGCACAGTTGCTTGCAGAGGGACAACCGGCCACCCGGGTACCGCCTGGAGAAGCCCCACGCACCGTGCACTGTACAGCCATTTGATGAACCCGATGGTGGCGTTGTTGGTGAGGGTCGTTGGTGAACGGGTTTGTGATCAATATTGGATTTGCTGCCATTGGACAAACATCACCACCCACACACCCCTTCAGACTCAGATTTCGGTGGGCCAGAAATGGGCTGAGGAGGCCTGGAGAGGTTGTGAAGGTGAGGGTGCTGCAACATCTGTTGCTCGACATTTGTCACCGCTGTGCACCGATCCTTTTGGGCCGTGTATGCCGGGGCATTACCTCTGATGAGGACACACAGAGTATTGTGGGGTGCATTTCTGTGAGGTTCGGTGCAGAAGGGATTCCTGTGTGCACACTCCAAGGCCGATGCACTCGGGGACGCTTTGGCAGGCACCAAGCCGACAGGAAATAGCAGCAACCACCCCAAGGCCCACAGGAAATGACAACCACCATTCACAGTCTATGCTTTTTCTTGTGCCACAATATGGGAATTCTGTACCAAAAATTTTAGTGGTATTCAAGAATAGGTGCCAAATTTTCTCCGCGCCAATTTTGCCATTCCAAACCTCGAACAAACCAACCCCCTCCCCCCTCTTCCTCCACCCTATGTGTCGTTGCCTGGCTATGTCACTGCATGGATACCACTGTAGCAAGGATATCTCTGTATTACTGCAAGGGCATCATGGTCTCATCGCATGTATATCTCTTGTTGCTTGAGGATCGCTATATCTTTGCAACGGCATCACTGCATCAGTGATATTCATGTAGTGTCACCGTGAGTGACCAGTGATGTCCATGCAGCTGTCAACACAATCACACCGTGCTTTCGATGCGGTGATGCAGCGATATCCAGGCAAGTGCGCACGGATACCGATGAAAATTGCCATGGGTATCACTTATTATTACATGGGCATCACTGCATCATTGCATGCACATTATCCATTGCTTGAATGCCACTGTATCATGGCATGGATACTACAAGCATTATTTTGTACATCCAACCACAACATTTACCGGGTGTTGCAATCAGGGACTTTGTTGATGGCAATTGTGTTGTAAACAGCACGTATTGCACAAGCAGTTCCTAGCAAATGTGAGGCTTATCAGTGCTGGAACGTGGCAGAATGCCGCACTTGTGAGCACTGGGATAGATATTTCACTCTCACTCACAAGACTACAATCCGCCCCCCCCCCTCCCCCCACACACTCCCCCAACATGGACCTCGATCCACAGGCATCAAAAAGACATGGCACGAGACAGCAATCGTGTTACGCAACAACTGACCAGCCTTTATGGAAGGCCCCCCCCCGCCGCCGCGGCTCCTGCCTGCCTTGTTGCCTGCCAACCAGGCTACTTTTGGCTGTCTATCATGTTTCTGTGGGCAAACCCCACCTGTACGCATACACCGACCACACTCCAGTTCGCCCAGTCTAACAGAGCTGGCAGCAATGCTCACTCGCACACACAGCAAAGCACTGGGCTCCATTCAGGCCATTGTCGCACCTGAACCTGCCACCCCAACGCATTTGGATACCCATGTGCTGTGGAGTGAATTAGGATCGGAAATTATGCCCCATTGAGGATGATGCAATTTGCAACTGCAGCTGCTTTACACAGTGTCAAGTGTAAGTCGCTTATTTTTTTTATTTTGGCCTAACTCGCTTATTTTTGTGTTAAAGCGTAAGTTGAGTGTGCAAAAAAAAAACTTGAAAATGTATGGCACGAGACCATCGTGCGTGAGACGATGCGAGGGCACATGACGGGCCTTCGGAGGGCGCACCACTGCCATGGGGGGCAGGCGGGTGCAACTCAAAGGCCGTGCTCCAACACAGCGCCTCCAGTCTGGGGCTGCCAGTGAGTGGGCTCACCGTCGTCCTGCAGAGGCACCCGGTGAGAGCAGGGATGCATTAGAAGGGAAGGGACTCAGAGGCGGCCCCAGAAGCGGTTAGATAGGGGGTTGGAGCGGTTGGGGGCGGTTACTGTCGGTTACAAAATGCCATTGAAGCGGGCACTTGCCATCAGGCATACTGTGGCTGGGCATAGCCAGGGCGCCCTGGAGAGGGGCACCTCGCCCCCTTCCAATGCATCACTGGGTCAGCGGCCCCGTCTGCTGGGCCCTGGCCCGCTGCACCGGCGGGATTCGCTTGCTCGCTTACTCTCAGCCCCCCCCCCCCCCCACCCCGCGCCCGAGCTTGGTTAGGGTTACAGTCACTGAGCTGGTGGAACCAATTTCAACCCCCTTTAGGGTCTGGGGTGGAGCTCCCCCTTTTCGCAGCAGCAGTAAGCATTACCAAGTGTTCCTCATGCCACATATGTCGCACCGCTGTTTGGAGGACTTTGTTGGTCGCGAAGAAGGGGGTGCGGGCTCCTTAAAAACCGACGGTTTCCAAGCAACTGCCTTCACTTGTGCGTGCCTCTTTAGGGCTGCAGGGCTGTGGTTTGGGTCACCACCTCCACCGCCCCCCCCCCCCCCGCCCCCCCACCCCTCCTCGATCTCGAATCCCCAATGTTGATGGGGGTGGGGGTGTATGGACCGCACTTCACCAGCCCTGGTATTGCCCGATTCAAATCCCATATTTTAGATCTCCATGAATATCTGGCCATTTGGAGTAAAACCAATTGGAGCAGCAGTTATCCACAGTTGGATGTTGAAAGCGATGTTCCGGCCCCTGCGGCTGCAGGAAGAGGGGGGGGGGGGGGGCTCGCAGGTTCCAAGAAGGCGGGTAGGTTGCCACGCAGTACAGCCGATGCGCAATGCCATGTCTTTGTATGGATCGAGGTCAGGTCTGAGGGGAGTTGGGGGGGGGGGGGGGTTGAGGTTCAGGTTAAGGCTCCGTTTCGCTGAACCAACAGTGCACGGGACAGCCGGCGAATGAGCTGGCCCCCATTGTAGGGGACACATCAACTCGCTCCCCCGACTCCAGGCGCCTTTCATGAGGCCCGGGTTTTGTGCAGCCCGCCCTGTGGCTGCTTTTGAGACTGTGCTTCTGTCTGCCTCTCTCTGTCCCTCTACCTCTCTCTCTCTCTCTCTCTCTCTCTCTCTCTCTCTCTCTCTCTATCTCTCTATCTCTCTCTCTCTGTCCTTCTGGCCCTCTGTCCCTCTGCCTCGGCCTCTCTCTGACCCTTTGCCTCTCAGTATCCCTCTGCCCCTCTGCCGCCCCCCCCCCCCCTCTCTCTCTGTCTCTCCACCCCCCCTTGGAATCCAAATATGCACAGGCACAGAAGCAAGCAGAGACTGGTTTCGGATAAGACCTGGGCTTTCGTCATGACATATCCAAACACTTGGAAATCCTCGTTGAAACCAGTTGCGCTTGCACAGGAACGTGAGCATGCACTGACGTGAGCACTCAGGTGAGCGTCGCTGGGCCTCGGACAGTGATGCTGCAACTTTGTTTCAGCACTTCAAGACCCCCGAGCGCATGCTCCTCCACCATCCAAAAGGGGAGGTTACTACAGCTCGTCAACAGACAAAAAGGGGTCGCACGCCGAGGCAGAACAATTCAGGGGGAAATCCTGAACTTGACGGTGTGGCAGTGCAGTTTCGGGTGAATATCTGGGAGACTAGTTCTGTGGTGCTCCACGAGGTGTCCCCGGGGGACGGGATCATTTCATTCAGGCTCTGCCTGGCGTCCCACGATGGTCACTTGGGTCGGGGGGGGAGGGGGGAGGGGGTGGTCCAGGGGGGGGATAGCCCCCCCCTCTCCGGTGTCCTATGGTGTCGTTTCCGCGAACGCGACACCAGCAAGAGCACCGGCTGCAGCGGGCGACAGAAAGCAGCAACCCGACACAACATGCGAAGGGAAGAACGGGTGACTGTCTAGGGCCCCGTAAAGAAACAGCAACCCGACGGAATGTCACAGGGGGGGGGGGGTGTCCAGGGGGGGATAACCCCCCCCCCTCGTCTGGTGTACGGCCATTCTACTACATCCCTCACACAAGTAGGTAACGCCGACCAAGTCCAGTGATCAGGCTGTGTGACATCCCAGAGCAGCCCAAGTCCTCCGATTGCAGTTGCACGTGAGCACTCGTGAGGGGACTTTAGGACCACAACAGCACAGGAACAAGCGAACGGGCGGGGGCAGTGGGAATGGTCCAGGTCACATTCCAGAGCCGGAGGAGCAGCAGGGGCCGGGGCAGGGGCACGAACAGGAGGCGGGGGCAGGGCACAGAGGCCTGACTCAGTAGGTCTAGTCCCCCACTCGTCCGCACTATCTGGGGGGCTGGCCCCGGCAAAAGGGGCGGGGGGTGGGGGGGCGTCACTCCACGACTCGGCCCTGTGCCCCGGGGTGGGGGGGGGGGGTCCCACCGGGGGTTAGTTGGCACGTGTGTTGTAGCATCCCCCATTACAAAGCCGCAGTGTAGGGGGAGGCATCCAAGTGGCTACACACCCCAGGCCGTCTCCGCCTGCCGTCTGGGAGTCCCCATGTTGGTGCCCCAAAGGTCTTGGTCGAGCGGCAATATCCTGAGGGCCTTCCGGGGAGGGGCTATGCCTCGGAGGGGGGGGGGTGGCCTCTGGGGGGGACCCCGAAGGAAAGAGGGGGATAAAGCAAAGCGCTGCATCACCCCTGCCGTCTCGGGGGTCCCCCCCCAAAAAGGGGCAAAAAAACAAAGAGGCCACATCACTTCTGCCGTCGCGGGGAAGAGGTGGCCCGAAGGTCTTGGCCAAGTGGTACTATCATGGCCCGGAGGGCCCTCCGGTGAGGAGGGGGGGTTTTGGGGTGGGCTGAGCCGTGGGGGCAGGGCAGGGCTTCTTTTGAGCAGGGGGGGGGGAGGGGGGGAGGGGGTTTTGGACCCAAAACTTGGTGTACCAAAAATGGCCTGACCAGATTTTCCCTATTGTAAATTTCGTTTTTTCCCACTATGGTCACTTTGGTCTGGGGAGGGGGGGAGGGGGTTTTGGGGGAGGGGTCCCCCCCCCTTGGTTTTTAATTATTCTAAAGAAGCCCTGGGGCAGGGGCAGGGGCAGGGGCAGGAAGGGTAAACACCCCCCCCCCTCTGCCTCAGCTGTCAGGGCAGGGCGCCGTGTAATGCAGCACGTTGGGTGCCGGACCCCCGCAGCCCAGATTGCGTTCCTGGTTCGCCTTCTTGACGGTCAGACACCACCGCGTCACGTTCGGGTGCCGGTGTCGAGGGACGCGGATGCGCGACTGCACGCGCGCGTTCCGGTACGTCGCCCCGGGCCGCCGGGCGAGGTCGTAGGGCATGAACAGCGAGGGGAAGGTGTAGTTCTGCACGACCCGGGCGAGCTGCTCCCGAAAGGGCCCCACCGCAGGGCCGTACCAGTAAATGTGTCGGACGAACATCCCCTGGGACAAGGGGACGTCAGGAGGCACACCAGAAGGACTACCCGGAGGGAGGGAGGGGGGCTTTCGTGAGGGAGGAGTTCGGCCCACCTCCAATTTTGGTGCGGGGCCATCACACAAGGGAAACTGCAACGCCCCAACTGTCAACGAACGAAGCGCACGAACATTCTCGACGACGACCAACTTCTCGCTCCCAAGCGAGCACGATGAATGCAGGTGACGAACAGACGGACTGCCGACGAAAGCGCAACAATACCGGGCTACCGACTCCAGAGAGGCTGCACAAGGCAGGAAGTACCCCAAATTCGCAGGAACATTTCGCGGGCCATGTAGGGCCATCGGACACGGGAAACTTCGACCCCCCTGCGCTAGGAGGGTGCATGCCCTAGGCATGCACAGCCGCATCCACAAAGAAAAACTGACAAAAAATGCGGCCTTTTTCCACTCAAACGAAGCTCACAAACCTTCTCTACGACGACCAACTTCTCGCCCCCAAGCGAGCACGATGAATGCAGGTGACGAACAGACGGACTGCCGACAACAGCGCAACAATACCGGGCTACCGCTGCCAGAGAGGATGCGCAAGGAGCAGGAAGCGCCCCAACTTGCGCAAAAAAAACTTTGCCGGCGCCAAACTGAAAAACGAAGTTTCCCCCACGAAACTATCCCCTCACGAAATTCCCCCAGCCCCCCCTATACCATGCCACGCAGCAAGGGGGAACCCGCGCGCGCACTGCGAGCCTGCAGCGTGCTTGTGGAATACACAGCAGCCACTCGACCGCCCAACTCCCCAACACCAGGCACGGCTGCAACAAAGTGCAGGAATGATGTGTGAATTCTTTCTGCGAAGCCTCATGTGACACGGGCTGTATACCTGCAGCAGACAAATGGCTACATGACAGTGGCCACAGAGATGTTTGAGGCCCCCTATGAAAGAGGACACGCCACTTGGGCACCAAAGGAGCCAAATTTGTGCTTACAAATGTGTCTGTGTGTGTAGGGGGGATTGCCATAAAGGCTGAGTACGTGTGCTGGTTGCACTTCCGGGCAGACCTGGAGTTAGAGCGTATCCGCATTCACACGGGATACACACTTTTTGTTTTTGGGATACACACAGGATACACACTCTACAACCCTGGGATACACATGTGATACATGCAAACCATGAAAAAAAAAGAGAGAAATCTTGGCCATCCCCCACAGGATGCATGCTATGGTAACATGCACCCTGTCCCCAAATGACTGTAAGGGAAATCTCAGTCACACCCTCCAAGCACATGCTATGAAGAAGCGTGGCTTGTACTAGGGTGACCAGACAACTTTTGGATTGTATTCACCAACAGGCGACGATGCCCCACCAGCATGTTGATGGATGCCATGTCATCCGCGTTGATATACTTCAGCGTGTCGATGCGATCGTACCCCAACTCCTTAAGGCGCACTGCATACGATCTCAACACCTCGTTCTCCTCCATCATTTGCTTGAAGACTGGACAATGATGAACAACCTGAGCATCTACTTTTGGTGTTCCTTCTGCTTTTGGAGCACATTGCGCAGCCGGTTCTGCATGTGCCACAGCATCTGGAGCACTCACTGAGGGCGTTGTTGAACTCCCACTTGATGATTCACCATCCAACTCAGATTCGCTGCTGCTTGTGCCTGACACCGAGGATGCTGTGTCCGTGGTACTATCATCCGAGGTGGAGAAACCCTCAGAGGAGGAATCAGCCATGTCCGGTGTGGAGGTGTTTACCTTGATGCACGCGGTCCGCCGGTGAGTTGCTGTTGCCCACTCCCGTATTGCGGAATGTACGAGTTCTTCTTCGGGCATAGTGGTTGTACGGACCACAATCTCATCCTCAGCCACTGTCGCCTTCAAACAGTGACGGCGATCGCCGTGTACAAGCTTGATGATGGAATTTAGTTGTTCACAGCTGCTTTGAGATAGTGGTACTGCACACAGAGCTCCAGCCAACTTCACAGTGTTCAAGTTCTGCTTGCCTTACGCGCCTTTTTCGGGGTGAAGAACGTCATGTCCTGCAAGAAACGTTGCAATGCTGGAGCATTATTCAGCCAAATGTAAGCCGCCCTCTCCTTCCATTTCACGAAACGTGTTTTCTGCAGGCGGCGATACTTCAGCAATCTCCTCACTCTTGCACCTGTAGACGTCCTCTTGGCTCCTCCATGGTTAATGTGGAAACCCATGTTGTTACACAATACCAGACCAATGCATGTGGGGCTTGTTGTTGCAGCCGGTCACAAAGGCCAGACAATAACACGGATGCTCCGTCAACCGTGATAGCAACCACTGCAGCGTCTAGCCAAGGATGTATAGAACTCTTCATGAACACGCCGCCCAGAGCATTCTCGATGGCCTTGGCATCACGATCCTCAGCCGGTAATACACCACAACCAGTTGGCACAGTGATGCACTGGTCGCCCAGATAAAATCTTGCTGCAGTTGACAGCCATTGTGAATCCGCCACCTTCACCTCATCAGTCATTATGGCCCGAAAAGTTGACGTGACCCACAGTTTGCGGAGATACTTCCTTGCCACGGCAGCCAAGAACTTCAGCACGACACGCACATACTTGCGACCGTACCGCAGCTCGTACGTCACTCCGTTGAGAACTTGAAGACGAAGGAGGGCCCGCAATTGGTTGTACGGCCCAGCAGTACGTGCCATGTACAGCACTGTACGGAACAAGATCTGCACCTGCGGCAAGATTGATGAAGGAAGGGGTACGGGTAGACTGGCCACGGGTGTTGTCAAGCGTTGTGACAGGCCCACCGCGAGCAAATGATAGCGACACTCTCCATGAGCCTTCACGTTGCGAAATGAATAAATCAGTGTGGGATTGAGCAACGCATTGCGGCGTGAAGGCGGGCCAGCAACACCCATATTGTTCCGGTTTGCATGGCAGGTGCTGCACCACATGCCCTTATCTGGGTCCCAACAGAGCCACGGTCTGCCCAGCTTCCATGATTCTTGGAATGCACGTTTACGCTTCGTTCTCCGCATATGCTCTGGCTGCCCCTTGGATATCCGTCTCTTCTTCGCAGCTGGGGCTGGGGAGCCTGAGCTAGAAGAGGAGTCATCATCCTTTGCGGAGGGAGCTGTAAGATGCGGTTTCAAAGATAATTGCTTCATCGTGTCTGGGGAAGAGCCGCAAGGGAATGAAGGACTGGGGAACTGAGCGCGTAGGACTATACATGAAGAAAAAGTTGGGATACACATGTGATACACACACTTGAAAGTTGGGATACACATTGGATACACACTTCTAAAGCCTGGGATACAATCGGATACACTATTTACAAGTTTTGGGATACGCTCTAACTCCAGGTCTGCTTCCGGGTGCATGCAATGGTCTGGGTTTTTAGAAATAAACAGAAATATCTAGAAATCGAATAGAATTAATAGCGAAAAATAATTAGAAAAAAATAAATAGAAAAAAAATGTCAACATTGCTTGTTTCAAATCACTAGAGAAAAGAATTTTTACTGAAATGATAGGTGAGCTGAAAATCAAGAAGTGGAGATCCTTTTTGTGGAGAACCAAACTCACAAAATTCTGTGCAAAAGCATTGCACCCAACCTTTCTGTTCATGCCAAGCTGTGCGTTGCAGTGCCTCGCGCTTTGTATGCGAATTCTGGGCAGCACCAGAGGTAAAGGTGTTAAATGCTCAACTTTCAGCCACCCAGGGGGGGGGGGGGGTGTACATTCAATGGGCAGGAGGGTACGCCAAGAAGGGGCATATACGTGTCCAGTCACCGTCCTACCATCCCACCCGCACCGGGGGCTCGACAGGCTGACTGGGGCTTGACGGATGCGGTGCCCCTCCCCTGCCCCCACTCGTTTCCCTGTCAATTGGCACACCTGCCCTGAGATGAAGGTGTCCTGCAGGATCTGCACATGGGCCGAGTACCTTGGGTACACCGCCGACACGAAGCACGCCTGCTCATACGCGTGGTTCTGAATAAAATATGGGTCACAATCCCCCGTAGTAGGACTGTCGTACCAATACGTCAGCAGCTCATCCACAATCGGGTGCCTGCGGTACAACACAACCCCTGACAAAGAAGCAGAGGACAGCAGCAATTTGGGTAATGTCCGGTACAGACTTGCCACTAGCGTCCGCCAGATCAGACACGATCACAAAGAGCCGCTCCCTACTGAGTGCTGCGCTGGATGCGGCTGTTTCTTACCGAGTTCTGGGCGTGACAGGAGCGGGTATTACTGAGTGGTACAACTTTATTCCTCCCCGAGATGGCCGGGGTTACACAGCCATTTCGACTTTTATGGCAAGGGTCGTGTAGCCATTTCATTTCTCCCTGAGACAGGAGGGATTGCGTAGCCATTTCACTTTCCCAACAGACAGCCGGGGTTACGCAGCGTGGTGCTTGCTGTTCAGTGGTGAGCCAAGCCTGCAGTCGCCTCAGCATTCAGAAAGGTAATTCTGCCGTGAAACGTGGAAGGGGGCCCCGAATGTCAAAGTGATGTATAAGTGCCTTGAAGTCGGGGCGTTGGGGTGTTCCAACCCCGCTCTGCAATTTGGCCTCCCTCCAACCTCCCTGACCTGACTCGAAGGTACATTGAGCAGAGGAGCTGGATCATCGAGGAGGCTACCGGACCAGAGTTGCCACCAGCGTCCAGCAGGGCCAGTGAGTTCTAAAGTGACTACGCAAACCTTGCCGTCTGGGATGGTGGCTACCTAACCCCTACCGTCTTGGGGAGAAATGAAATGGCCACCCAACCCCTACCATCTCATGGAGAAGTACGTAACTCAACCCCATTACTTATATTTGAATTGTCCATTCAAATCTGAGCACCGGTGGGAACCCTGACAGGTGGCCCAATCCAGGCATTCATACATCCCGTTGGGAGCAATATGGTGCGCGAGAGCCATTTGGCCCGCAGAGGCCCCACCCACCCCTGTGCTCTGGCACCAGACTGGAGGTTGCGACTCAGATAAGCCCCGCTCTCGCCCCACTCACCCAACTGCCAGTACAAGGGATATGTAGGTTTTTTTTGGCAAGAGACCCGACGGCTGTCACGTGTCACCCCCACCTCCGACAGGAACCCCCCAACCCACACCCATGGGGAACAACGGGGAACAACCAACTTTGGGTGCGAGTGGCACCCGGAAATTTTTCTTGGCCTCTGGAGACGAGAGCAGCAAATTTTTGTCGCCCAGCGTGCTAAAACCCAAACTGCTCTACAAATCTTGCACTGTTGCGCACCAGGGCCATGCTCATTGCGTTGGCGACAGGGCGGCAGCAATGTCCAGCGTGTATACCCTGCTGCTTCCCTCTTCACTCACACAGCTCTCAGTACCTACGCTTTCTGTCGCGTCTGTCTGGCATGTTCTCTGAGCTATGCATGATCCTTCTTGGTGGCATTTGCACCCGCTGCCGACGACACATTCGCACGCGCGCATCGACCGGACAGACAGAGGAACGAAGCGGTTGTTTGAGTGTTGACTTGCCTCGTCAGGTCGCAACAACAACAGAAGTATTGCATGACTTTGCGCACTTCTGTGTCAGTTGGACCACGGCGGGCGGTGGTCAAAGTGCAGGACAGTCTAGACCCCCCGTCGCAGTGCATGGCCATCCTCACGTGCATGATCTGCGTGGCGTGCAAATGATAACACGTGCACGCGCGTGCGCCGCAGGGGCGGACGCGGGGCAGCAACAGAAACACAGCGAGGGTGCTGTTGCACCGCCCGCACCGTGGCAACTATTAGTGGCCAAACACCGGTGCACCATCCCAAGATGCACCCACGCAAACAGCCCATAGAACCCTAGAAAAGCTTAGTTGCAAGCACAAGATCTGTCTTTCTGGGCTTTTTTTTTGTGCTCGCCAACAAATCCCAGAGGCTTCTGGAAAGTTTTGTTATTTCCTGGAGGCCTCTTGACGGTTGCAATTAGGTCCCCAGCTACACCCAAGGTTTGCACTGGGGACGCACCGTGGCAAGAGCGTTGGTACGCACACGTGCGCGCACGCATACACTTCGTGTTGGGAACAAGAACCAACAGATACCCAGTGCGGACACAAATACAGCGGGTGGCGCGAATGGGTACTGTGGGCACTATCCTCCTGCATCCTCATCAGAGGAGCAAGAATGTTGGCGCTGAGAGAAGCAGGAGACTGAAGAACACGCATACACACACGCGCACATGCACACATGCACACGCGCCTGCCCACCTGTGTTGGCATAGCACCATGGCTGGGGCCAATCCACCGCCAGCGCCATATGTTTCCCAGTACCAGCCCCCAAGAACTCATCAAACACAGGCTCCAGCCGCAGATCGAAGTCGTGGATGGCGGCGTCCGAGTCCAGCAAGACCACATTCCTGCACACCTTCAGGGTGTGCTGCACGGCCAAGACCTTGTGCCAGTGGGGCTTGCGCGTGTCGGGCCTCAACCGTTTGGTAAACACGCAATAGTGATAGCCATGCGCAAGGGCGTATAGACCATTCAGCCACTGCCCCGCGTGGAACCCATCAAGGCTGTTCTTGTGCCCTGTTGCCACACACAGACAGGGAGATACGGTCAGATAGATACAGGCAGCGGAAGGGCTGTGGGCAGGGCAGTATTGGAAGGGGGGGGGGGGGGGGGCTGGGACCCCAAAATTTGTGTACCAAAAATGGCCCAACCAGATTTCCCCTGTTGTAAATTTCCCTTTTTCCCACTGTGGTCAATTTGGTCTGGAGGGGGGGCGGTCCAGAGGGGGGTAACCCCCCCCTCTTCTACGGTGCACAGCCATTCTAATAATTCCCTGGCCGTGGGTATGGACCATCAGGACTGTCCGTGGCTGGACGACAGATGAAAGACAAGTTGGAGCAACGCCCACTCCAAGCAGGCCCCTGATAGGGTCATGAAAGAAACCTTCGAGTTTCCAACAGCGGCACACACCAAATCCGGTGCCTCATCACCGGCTGCCCTCAGCTGGTCTCCGACAGCTGCCGAACAGCCTCGGCCGACCAATAATGGTCGTTGGCAGATCGTTGTCGTCGCTTGCCACCAACCGCCAGCTGTCACTGCCAAGCCGTGCTTTCGGCTTCCTTGACATGGGAAACATGGAAAAACCATCCCTTTCGGAGCCGAGGCATGCACCACCAAACACAACGCAATGCAGTCATTCACATGCCTTGCCAGTCACGATTCGAGTCGCCACCAATGAACACTTGGACAATACAATAGGCATCCGGGTTTGCCTGAGCATGAGACATGGGGGTCGATGGGCAGAAGAATCGCGTTGATGTTGGGGAAACAGAGGGTAACGGTCGCAGGGACCAGGGTCTGAGGTAAAGAGTCAACCATCCAATACTGATCGCCACCATAAAAAAGGTCGCTGAGAGGCCGGGCTATAGGATGGCTCACTGCCACTGGTTTGCAATTTATGCAGCCAGCAGGCATTAAACCACAGGACGTCTTTGAATTGGAAAAAAAAATCGGGCTGTCCAGTTGCTGGCTCATTATCTAGGCGCACAATTAGACGGCGGTTGCAGGGCAACCAGCAGTGGTTGGAGGGAAACCGACGCGCGGTTGGAGGGTAACCGACGCGCGGTTGAAGGGCAACCGACGGCGGTTGAAGGGTAACCAATGGCGGTCGGAGTGTAACAGACGGCAATTGGAGGGTATGGAATGGCGTTTGGAGGGTATCAGACACCAATGGGAGACCACATGTTTTAACTCTAAAAAAAAAACCCCCATCCACTAAAACATGTCTTAGTAAACATGTGTGTGGCAACAGTGCGGCTTTTCTTGATATTCAGACCGAAAACAGCTGGACACAACACTGTCATCGAAGCGCGGTTGTACCTGGTCTCACTCGCACAGCTCTCTGGTAAATGGAGAGTTGTGGCTGTAGGCCGACCAGATATATCAACTTGAATGGGAGCAGTCCTCACAGCATTGGACCCTCTTTGATAATTGGTGCCTAATGCCAACAACGATACCAAGTGCTGTGCATTCATCTTGTTTGGTGTTGGCTCTTTTGTCTTGATGCATGGGAAGGGGAAAGCGATACATGGATACATGGCTGCGGTAGTAAAATGCAGCTACAACCTAGACACAATCCCACAAGAAGAGCATCCCTACCTCAGCAGCACAACAACACAAAAGGCCATACACCTACTACGAAATGTGTACCTGTTGAGCGGCGGGCAACACACCGAGCCTCCCAGGGACACCTGGCTAAGACAGCCTCTTGCTTCTACTTGGTGAGTGGCGTTGGTGCGGAGATTCTGTCACGACCGCGAAGGTCCAAGTGCAAGAGGGTGACTCGTGATGCAAGGTAGTACTCCTTAACTTCCCATCAGGGCAAAGGTGGTATAGGGTGTAATTTGTAGCACCAAGTTGCTGGTGGCTTTGTATTCGTGGAAGCTTGCACCCGCTCAATGGGGTAGGGCTACACAACCATTTGACTTCTCCCTAATGGGGAACACCGATATGGTAGGGTAAAAAAAAAGTGGCGACTTCAATAAAACAAGGGTTGTATGGCCAATTGACGGAAGGAAATCATTTTAAGGAGCAATAGTCCATGGGGTCATCACCATATCTACACCTAACCTGACATCAGCGGCTGGTCAGCATGGTGGTTAGACTGGCTCGACCCTGTATGACAAGGGGCTCCTTCCTTAAGGCAATTTATGTTTGCTCTGTGGATGCTCTGCCATGAACCACCTGGTCCTCCAAGATCCCGTCGACTTGCATCATAGTATACAGCATAGTTGAATGTGTAGGGGAAGACAAGGGGACCCAGCCCCTGGCATAGCCCGGCAGCTCAACACAGCTGCGAACCCACCGTGGCGGTGGATCTTCTACACATTGCCCTGCTGGGGCAGGCTCTCGACTGCCTAAACTCGCCTCTACCTCCGGGACTTGAAATTCAGTGAGGTCACTGGGCCCAGGTGTGATAGGACCGGGTTCGGGGAAGTCCTGGGCCAGCGGTGACCCTGGCATCGCTTCCAGGTGCACCGCGTATTCCGACAGATCGTCATTCTCAGCACTCAACTGCACGGGGTCAAGGAAGACACATGGGAAGGGGGAGGGGCATGGGAATCGGTGGCTGCAACATGGGCGCCACTTCAACTGGCAATAGGGAGTCCTGAAAGTCATCTTAACCCCCCCCCTGAAGTGCAAGCCGGCGACCAGTCGGTCATCGGTGTCGCCCGCCTGGAGTGCCAGCTGAATGTGACGGCCGGTGACCAACACACGGAGCATGCTACGGCAAATCCACACCCCTCATAGGGGCGCCCGCGGCTGTTATGGCTGAACACCAGCACCATAGGGGGGGGTAGGAGAAAATATGTGCAGGAGGTGCAGGCGGCCGCACTGGAGGATCCCCCCCCTCCCACCCATCCACGCGCATGTGTGGGGATTCCAGGGTTGCTGCGTCGGAACCCCTCGCCCCCTTTCATGTCGCCTGTGGCCCGCGTGCAATGCCCGGAGGCTCTCCTCGGCGAGCAGCTGTCGGGCTGGCTTATGTGCTGGCAGGGGAGTGGCACGTGGCGGCGTTCCCAGCAACAGGATGCGCTCAAGCCGCGTAGGCATGGGCAGCTCCATGCGACGCACGTAATCAAGCGCGCCGTTGGTCATGGGTAGGGACGCCAAGTGTGCAGAGGAGGTCGCCTGCTGGGGTGTCCGTGACGCCACCTAAAGTGTGTTCGCTTGATAGCTTGCAGGAGCCATTTGCCTTCTGGACTTTGCCGTGGGACCCGCAACCCCGACAGCTTCCGTTTGTCCCCGGTCACTGCACTTCCTCCACGAGGCCTCTGCTTGCCCATTCGCTTGCGGTACTTACGACGGGCCGGGTTGCCCGAGGCTGCATTTGTTCACTCCCTAGGCCGCCGGACCGGCGTGCCGCCAGGTTTACTTCCGGATGAGGGGCACACAGGTTGTCGCATCCTTCGCTGCAGTGTGGAGTCCCACAACTCCAACGATGAGAAGAAATCCACAAAGGAAGAGTCCGTCCAGGGGGACGTTGGTTTGTGTGTTGGTACCCGGGTCTTGTTGCAGATCTTGGCACAGAGGCGCTGGCGCCAGATCAGGTTCAGCGAGAGATAGCAAGTTGGGCTCGGGGCGGGACCCTCGTACGGGTTGGTCATCTCGTTTCTCCGGGCTCCGCAACCAATTGACTACTCCATGTTCTCGGTCTACCATGAATGGAATTAAACACACGTGCAATCAAATCACACCAGTAGCAATAAATACTACCCCGCCCCTCCTGTTGGTGTTCCTGATTCCATGGGCTTCCCCCACCTAGCTGGAATGGACAATCATCCCCCCTTCCACCCAGTGTCTATGGACTAATTGCATTTTTTGGTGTGTGTCCACACCTTCAGATCTTCATGGCGAGGGCATGGTATGTGTGAGAGATATAGAGCCTTGGAGACCCACATACGGCAGAGGACATGAAGCCACATCATTGCCCTCCTCTTCGGAGACCTACACCTTCTGCTGAGATACAGCCCGTCACAGCGCCCCTGCGCCCATGTGGGTGTGTATTCCTGGGTGTGCTGATTGCAGTCTTCCTCCTTTCATTGACATGCAAAGTGTGGTCTCGACCCTTGGCTGAGACTCTTTTTTGGGTCTCATGCCCGGATAGCCGGCTGGCTCAGGCATACATAGGCTTCATGGCCCGGGAGTTCATATGCTCAATGACTGGCTGCGGGCGGGGCAGGCGCCCATTTGGCCTTCACCTGCCACGGCCCATCGATCCAACGCTTTGCGGGAACTCAACCCAGGCCACACATTTCGCGCCCTGCCTAGCACTGGCTAGCCCTTGTACATTACAAAAAACAAAAAATCTTTTTTTTTTGGTCCAGACCAAGATGAGCTGGCGTACCCTCCTCGTCATATGGTTCTCGAGACAACCTCTCGGATTCAAGGTTCAGAGCTGTCCAGTTCTGCAACAATCCCACAAATAGCTGTGGTAGCGGATCTGACACATAGTAAGGATTAGCTGAGTCTGAAACCAGGTTATACAGTGGGAGACAGCCACGCCTGTAGGCTTCCCCGTGTACATGAGGCACATGGACCGTCAGCTGAAAAACGACAGCGGAGTAAAAAACACAGTTGAGTGAGCATGAAGTACAAAGACCGGGGGGCGCGGGGAGTCAACATACACGTGGTGTAAAGACAGCGGTGTGCCCTGGTACAATCCCAATCACCAGGGGCACACGCTCGACCCAGGGTGCAGGATTGGCAGGAGGAGGAGTGGGGCAGGTCCATACTGGTGACAGCCGAGGCATACATGGATACTCTTCGGCGTCCAGGAAATCCGACGATAATGGATGGCCAGACTCCAAGGAGTGACCCACGTCCGATGCCGCCTTGGAGCATTCTGCTGCCGAGGCTGCCGAGCTGTGTGGCGGGACGGACTGCACAGTCCCACGTAAGGGGGCCTGGATCCCCATGAAATACCCCACTACAAAGCACATGAGAGCGGTGGCTGCGTTCTTCATGGGGGATCGATCCACCCCGGCAGCGGCACTGTCAGTTCAGGGCACACCTCTGGGGCAGTGGGCCTGAGGCGATGGCTAACTGCCATCAATCCACAAACAATGCGCCATTGAGGCACAGTGCAGCATCTGTGGGTGGGAAGAGGGCACGGTCAGTATTGCCCTGAACTTGTTGTTGACATGCTACGCAGATCGTCACACCATCCGAAACTTACGAGCGCTCATTAGCGCAACAAAACGGGACAGGTAAAGGCCGGGGGTACCCCTTTGTCCTCACACAGGCCAGGTTCTGTTTCAGGGGGCAAAAGTGCGGAAACATGGGGTCACTGTGTTTGAGCAAGCCCATGCTGCTGCGCAGCACGTACTACGGACCACATGTTGCAGACACAGGCCAACCCTGCCCCTTCATGACTACAAAAGGGGATCCAACAGGCCAGCATACACCTCAGAACACAAGAGAACATGAAATTACACCCCCGCCCCCCCCCCCTGGGGGGGTGATTGCGCCACCAAACCATAACACTTCAAAACTGTAGCTGTGCATGCACAACACCGGTACCCCCCCCCCTTGTATAAGCTACGCCAAAGTGCCAGATTAATACGGTCCCTACACCTACTGTAGCTTGGACACAGGGGTAGCTTGCGCACGATACATACAACCACCAACACACACGTACATGAGCGCATAGTATGAGTGCACCTCAATCTCCACCCATGTTCCCAGAGGCATGCAAACGCAAGAAAGTGTTTGAAACATGGAAATTTCAGGTTCACACCCATGTTTTCACAAGCAATGAAGCATGATAAGCCCACAAATGTTCGGCTTGGAAACCCTTCTTGCAATCATACACCATGTGGAACAACTGCACATGCTCACCATTTGAAGATGCCTTTGAAGATGTCTTTGCCTGAGGTTTAGGGGCTGGTTTGGGCTGAGGCAATTGCAAGTTCTTGGGAATGAAATTGCCTTGCATGCGGTCTCTTGTAAAATACAACTTCCCATCAAAGACACGGGCTGTTCCCCACACACCTCATGGCTGCACTACATTTGGTACCGAATTAAAATTTGGTACCAAATTAATACGGTCCCTACGCCTACTGTAGCTTGGACAAGGGCGTAGCTTATCTGCAGAGCGGTGGAAAGTCCAGCAATACGTCCCCACCGATAGACGTATGCCCTCAGCAAGTATCGTGCGGCGCAGCCGCTGGCAGATGTCGAAGACGGCGCCGTTAGGCGCCAACACAATGTGCTCAAAGTTCCATAAAGGCGCCGCCAGGCGCCATCACAGATGGCTCGGCCCTCCTGCCCCTCTTCCTGGGATTATTACTGACATCCGTACTGTATTCCTCGCTGTCCACCCACCCTTGAGAGCCCAAACTCGAAGATGCCCCTGACGTGTCCCCCTCCCCAAGCAAGCTCCCTGTACTAAGCGAATACCCACTGTCGCCCCCCAAGGGCGTAGCTTATACAGGGGGGGGGGGGGGTGTGATAGCATTGAAACATGATGGTACTTCGCATGCCCTTTCCACAGGCACTGTATGATACTTCTGTTTGCGATTCCAAACAACCTTGAACTCCTGGACATGTTCAGTGGGCAATTCAGGTATGGGCTGAGGAAGGAAGGATGAGGGACCCATGACAGTTGCCAACAGCAGGCCACCCTTGCTGCGAGAGTGGTACATGGGGCTTTTACCCGGTGAAGAGGCCCACTGCAAACCACTGTGGCGGGTGTTCCCAAATGCTTGTGGATGGTCGCTAGGGGCCTTTGGATTGTACCCGGTGTTTCTTTCTGCCTTGCAGGGGGGATTTTTGTTACGTCCACCTACATTGTCCTCGTGGTGTTGTGATGGAGATAATGGGGGTGATGCGGAGGGGCTCCTGATCTAGAACTCAATGCGGTGGAGTGCAGTGGCCTCATGGACAACTTGGCCAAGTTCTTGCACCGCGTGCATGCTGCGCACGCAGAGGCTGGGATATTCACCCAAGAATACCTGTCACCTGTCTAGTAGCACGGCGAAGCAGCAAAGCCCACATGAGAACAATGAAAATGCCTTCAAGGGCCTTCAAGGGCGCCAAACATCCACATGCAGAACTACGCATCTACACATGCATAGGTTCATCAATGTGTAATTGTACCTTGCCATTTGTGTTTTGGGAGCTGATCTTGGCGAGCATCCTCAAAGCTTTCAAACATGATTTCCTTCAATGCTTTCCATCTCTTGTCTTAAATGGTGCACCTTGACAATTCAAATGTGCCACATCCTGAATGCTTAGGAAGGTAAAAAAAACCGTGGTACGGAACCAAAACTTGTGAAAAGGGGCCGAAACTAGGGTTCGAGTATTTGTCGACATCCAAAACTTCGCACTGCGTGCGTAGTGCGTGCGAACTGTGTGCATGGCATTCCCCTTCTTTGCCACCAACCCCATATTGGATCCGCAAAAAAACCCCGGGCTGCAGTGAAGAACCCAACACAATTGCTCGATCACCCGTACTGGCGCGATTGTAGAAGACATGTGTACCAGGGGTGACCCAAGACAAAGACATGATAAATACAAGCTGAGGGACAACAAACATGACCAGTAAGCACACTACAACGTCGAAGAATAGGCAGGCAAAAGTAAGATTTAGTTACAAGCACCCCAACGCAGCCCACCGTACCATAACCTGGTGCCTTTGAGCTTGGAAGTGGGCAAAACACAGTGCCCATGAAAACACATATATCGAAACGTTGCACGGTGCGCCTTTCAGGCCTTCTTGCAAGTGCGAAACTCCACTTTCTACATGCCATGCTGGCATACTTGCACCATGATGCATGTCAAGAAAATACAGGTGAGATGAGGGTGGATGGGTCCTTGCGAGCGGGTGGGTCGATGGGTGGGTGAGCGGACAGGTGGGGTCTGGGCGGGCAGGCAAGCTGGGTGGGGAGTCGGTGTGGATAGGGTGGGCAGGCAAGCAGGCAAGCGGGAAGGGGAGAATCCACGATTGTGCATGTTAAGCTTCAACTTTCCTCTGCAGGCATTATTGCTCACTATATGCCAAGGCACTCAGAATAGAGAACATGCAATGTAATTTCCAAAAAAAAACAGAAAGAAATGTCAAAGAAATCAAACACGGTTCAAAGAAATGGGAACAGATGATGTGCAGTTTTCAAGAAACAAAATGAGTCTCGATAATGACTAGCATAATCACACAAGAAGGTATTCGAGGTCACGGAGGCATTTATGCTCCACACCTTCTTATCATTTTCAGTTGATCCATTGGCCGGTGGAATCAACTTCAGCAACTGAGTTGCCCGAAGATGATACCACTGGGTGGACTGCAGTTGGAGCTAGTTGGAGCTGCATTGTCAAGACATATAGATCAGTGCCAGGCCCCATGCATCAGGGCTCATCCCCTCCCACTCTGTATGAATGTACCCCCCCCGCCTTGTATAAGCTACGCCAAAGTCCCAAATTAATACGGTCCCTACACCTACTGTAGCTTGGACACAGGGGTAGCTTGCGCACGATACATACAACCACCAACACACACGTAAATGAGCGCATAGTATGAGTGCACCTCAACCTCCACCCATGTTCCCAAAGGCATGCAAAGACAAGAAAGTGTTTGAAACATGGAAATTCAGGTTCACACCCATGTTTTCACAAGCAATGAAGCGTGAGAAGCAGGGGGGGGGGGGGCAGAATTTGCAAATGGAGGAGGCTGATTTTGCGTCGCAAAAATTCGCAAAAAAAATCGCCAAAATTCGCAAAATTTCGCAAAATTTCGCAACACACTATTTTGCACAAAGATCCCTTTCAACCCCACAAGTAACAGACAAAGGCAATGCGCGGGATGCATTTTTACTTCCATAAAGCGAGAAATGTGTGGCGTCCACACTAAGCGGTTGCAAACCTACCTTCCACATCCCCGTTGAACAAGAGCATGTTGGTGAGACGCCGGGTTTCATTTGGGAGGTTGTGGCGATACTTGTTGTCCGCATAACCTACCAAGCTAAACGAGCGCTCAACCTCTGCAGACGTTACTGGGAGATTTACCAGAAATTGGGGCAGCTTTTGCGAAAACACCAGTTTGCTAATCCCAAAATGAGACAAGGTCACCGTGGTTTGCAATGGCAACTCCCTCTATGCGACAGTACTTCCGCCACTCACCCATGAACTCCGGGTCGGCAAGTGGTAATCGCAGGGTAGTCTTTGCTCTGTAGTTCAACTTTGGCTTTTTTTTTTGGAAGGTGCATCTGCTGCATCATCATCAGGGGCAGCAACAAGCTCATTCAATGCATCTTCCTCGGGAGGAATGTCACACATCAGAAAAAAAAACCTAACATGCAGGAACAGGGTATTGCAGGGAGCACTATAGCAGGCGCAAAATTTCACAAATTTCCAAAATTGCCAAAATCGCAAAATTTTGCAAATTTCGCAACTTGCGAATTCTGCCCCCCCCCCCCCCCCTTGGTGAGAAGCCTACAAATGTTCGACTTGGAAACCCTTCTTGCGATCATACACCATGCGGAACAACTGCACATGCTCACCACTTGAAGATGCCTTTGAAGATGCCTTTGCCCGAGGTTTAGGGGCTGGTTTGGGCTTGGGCCTTCATGTACTCCAACACCGCAAACAATTCCATGGCATTCCGTGGCATCCACACGCTCACCGGTGGAATGTGTGAAGATAACCGGGCACCCAGGTTCAAAAAGAGAGGATTGCATGGTGAGCTGGTGCAAGCAAGGGGAATCTAACGCACAAATATACCCAAAATCAGAGCTATGTGTGTTCAGGTGGGCAAACACTCACAACAAATGTGTCCATGACTCTATGTGACTCGCAAATTCGTCACCAAACCCATGTCATATGTGGCTGCACTACCTTTGGTACCGAATTAAAATTAGGTCCCAAATTATACGGTCCCATGCCGACTGTAGCTTGGACAAAGGCGTAGCTGAAACAAGGGGGAGGGAGGTAGTGGTAGTAAGCCACACGAAACAAACAGATATTACGTTCCCAGCGCGGCGAGGCCAAGCAACCATATTTCCCATCATTCAATACTGCAATGAATGCATGGAACTTTCACTGCTGTGACCGCCTGTTCCCTACCACACCCCGCAGGGGATGCAGGGGGCTTTGTGGCTGCTACTGCCTGACTCCCACTGCACAATCCAATGGGGTGGTAGTGCAGTAAGGGTTCTGCCAGCGCAGTGAGAGATCCTTCACTGCTGCCGTCGCCTCCTACTCTTTGCACACTTTTAGGGTCTCTCACAGAACCTCCCCTGTTCGCTTTGCCCAGCTGAACGTCCCCCTTTTCAGAGACCCACTACCTGAGGCTGGTGCCATGTTTGAAAGAAACAGAGGGATGCCGTCTCACTGCGTCACCAAGATCTGCCTTTCACCTCAATCAGCCTTCTGCTGCGCTGAGCAGGACGACCATGTTCGTGGGGACTGAGCAGCCTCTACTCTGTACCATGCCTCAGTGTTACAACTATGAAATACCACGCCCAAACACAAGAATGCAGGTGCAAGGCAATTGGTTGGCACATTCATTCACCGAAAAAGTTCATGGTCGGTCATCAAATGTGGTCGCCGAGTTTCTTTCACCAGGGATGAGGGATTGGGGGGGGGGGGTGTTGAAGAACACCAAATCGCCAACGTCGAACCTGGAGTGGACTACAAATGGTCATTTATCTGAACTCGGAGTTGCATGACGCATCATACATGCAACTTTTGCAGATATATAAATGGCATGCCAACTGAATGGCAATGGCCCCGGCCCACCCTCCATCACTCCCTCAGTAGCCCCACTCCAGCCTGTGCGCCACACTACGCCACGCCACACCACACCACACCACACCCCACACCACACCACACCCCCACTGCCCACTGCCTGACGCAGTGTGGCAGTGCACTGAAAGATCTCAGCCACCCAAATGCCAGCCTCATCAACGCCTGACCACGGCCCGGAGCAGAGCGGCAGGGTGTCCCCAGGACAGCCCTGGACTGCAGCGGCGCCAGAGAGGGAGACGGCTCTCTGCCACAGGTGGGCAACACACTACACACAGCGCGCGGTTCATTTAAGGGGCAAGGAATGCTGTCTATGGGTTTGAAATTTGCGGCCGGCCACTATCAACACAAGATGTGGTCGTGCATAGCGGCGGCTGGGCCCCTCCCCTGGCCGCCCTAGAGCTGTTGGCCCCAAACCGGGGAGATTGAACAAACATTTCTAACAAGTGTTTTTTCATTTTCATTGAAATGAATGAATATTCGTATCATTTTTGAAACACCAACAATGTTGTTGACTAGACACACAGCCCTCCCGTTTTGCATTATCCCGTGTGCAAGACATCCTGTTGAGGAGGATGAAGCGACAACCTCCCGGACACGGGGCACACTGTTGTGCGAGACACAAGGCATTTCAAAGGCACGGCGTGCCGGACACCAGAGGCCCAAAGTCACGCATTGCATGCGAGTGGGCACTTGCTGAAACACACACTAAGGCCTTGCGACCGGTCCTACGGAGTAAGAGATGGGGCGGCACTGGTGATTGTGATGTGTACAGCATAAGCCTAAGGCTGGGAGAGGCTGGGCACAGGTGGGTGGCGGTCAGGGGGGCTGCACAAGGCAGAGGTCTCATTCCCACCCCCTTAGTGCAGTATGTGGCATCCTCTGAGACAGCAACAGAAATGCCTTGACCTGAACTGCATGTGCAAACGATGGGGGGGGGGGAGGTGCCGGTTGTATGTGCAGCACCTGTTGAGCCACGTGGGTTGTCCGCAGATTGGGCAGGTTAGCGAGAGGGTGTTGAGGGCTGTGTTCCATGAAGGCTGGTTGGGTCCCGTGCATTGCACAGGGTGTCCAGAGCCATGTGTTTTGTATGACCTGCTTTGGTTTGTGGCAGTCATTTCTGAGGGGCAGTATGCGGAGAGGGGGGGGGGGGGGGGTGCGGTTTTGTAGGTGAGAGTGGAATTTCGGTTGCGCTGCTGACAATCGGTCAAGATGACTGCCCATGTGGCAGGGCTGTCAGAGGCTGCACATGGAGTCATCCGCAGACCAGTACATTCGGAGCAATCTCTCTCCAACACGGAATTTGCCTGTGACATCGCCACAGAGTGTGCTCTTGTGCCATGGGCCAGGCGGTGTCAGGGGGGTGGGGTGGGGGACGGGGGATTGGGGCGGGGGGGGGCACTTGACGAGGAATGAAAATGGGGCAACAAGGCAGAAGAGAGGTCGAAGGAAGGAAGGAAGAAGTGGGAAGAAATATGGAAGAGGCAAAGAAATTACAAGAGGCCGATGGGAAGAGGTGCAGAAGGAAGTGGGGAATAGGCCACTGCTTACAGACTTCGGGGGGCGGGGGGGGGGTCATTTTGGGCCCCCGCCAGCCCCGCCCTACCTCCCACCCACCCACATCAGAAAATTTAGCAAAATTTAGCAAAGAGATCCCAGTTTGGAGGTCGATTGTTGGTACACGAACTATTTTTTTGGCGTCTGACCCCCCCCAACTCCCCAACCCCCCTTTGCCACTAAGCAATGGCCTGGGGAAGCCCCATCCGCAGTCACAGTGTGGGCGGAAAGGGAACTTTGCATTGCAGAGGAATCTAGACCTGGTCAATGGCGGGCAGGAAAAGGAGTTTGATTTGCCTATGCATCACGCAGCCCGTGTGGGGGGAGGTTCGTGAGCCGGAGAAGGCCCCCGTCGGGGGGCCCTCCGTCGGGACTAATGGGTGGTGGGTTTGGAGGAGGAGGTTGTGGAGGGACCACGCAGGGGAAGGGCCAGACATGCCACGAGCGTCTGGCAGGGAAACTGGTGCTCATTAGCGATCCGCCCCGTACCAAAGGCCGCTCAGTATTACCCGCCCCCCCCCCCCGCATCACCGGAACTCAGTAGGAACATGCTGCGTCCAGCATGAGGCTCCGTAGGACCCTGCTCTATCTGCTCACGGCTGGGCTGGCAGACGCTGGTGGCAAATATGGGCAGGGGCAGTGCTCGTATGAAGCGCCCATCGCAATCTGGCTCGAAAGGGGTGGGGGCAACCCACGGCACAGAGATGATGCTCTGACAGGAACCCAAGCAGAGGCCCACAGGCACCGCCCCAACCCCGTCCCCGGGGGCTACGCACGCGACATGCCCCCGCGCTTTTGCTAGGGGCACCACACACAGCGGCCGCAACCCTTGCCCCGGAATGTGCACCCCAGATCGGACGGACGCCGTGTGGCCCTACCGTGAGCCCCTGCCCAGCCCGCCCCGCCACTTGTTGCGCTTCGGGGCAGATCCTACCCACTGCTCCTCACCCCACGCCGCTGCCCCACCGGGCGCGGCCAGGCCGCAGACGCCGCCTCCCCGTGGTGGTCCGCGATGTCGCTGGTGTCCCAGCACCGCCCCCGCAGGCAGTCGGCAAAACCCCGACGAAGTCCAACTGCTCCCCCGCGGGGCAGCGGGGAAGCAGTTCAGCCCCATTTGGGTATGTCGGGGGACCCCCAGTTTCACCCCCGATTCCAAGACCACGTTCCCATACGCTGTTCACCAAAGCCGATCCACCCAAATCAACACCCGGTCAGTGCGGAAACAGCGTTGCACGTCGCGCCGCGCGCGCGGGCGACGGCAAAATCAGGTCCGGCCACTGGGCCCGTGAGCAACGCGTCGCACCGCTCGGGGCATGGGCCCCGTCTTCAGCGGCAGCCGTGCGGCGATCGGACCGTCCACGGGGCAGTGCTGAGGCAACTCGACAGAAATCCTGATCGAGAAGGCGTCGGTCTCTTCACCGTCCGCCCGCCCTGCGCCCCCCTTTCCCACTCTTTCCAAATCCGGTGAAGGACGGAACACACAACGTGCACTCCCTTCCCCACAGCCAGGGATGCATTGGAAGGGGGGGGACACCCCCCCCGGGCGCCCAGCCTACGCCCAGCCACTGTCTCCCTGACGCCAAGTGCCAGCTTGAATGGCATTTGGAACCGACAGTAACCGCCCCCAACCGCTTTGGCAACCTCCTCCCACCGCCTGTCTAACCGCTTCTGCGCCCGCCTCTGAGGTCCCTTCCCTTCTAATGCATCCCTGCCCCCCCCCCCCCCCCCTCCCACACAAACGTCCGAAGGCCCCACTCAACCTCCGGACTCTATGCGCAGGTCATACTGCCCCCCAAGGGGCCGCGTCCTCCTGCCCTCAGGGGCCCTGAGGTCAGCGGTCCGGCGGCCGAGATCACGAGAGAACTGTGTCAAAAACCCCCATGAAGCCAACACACGCAACCGCCGCCGCCTCCCCCTCCCCCAGGCCTGCCCTTGGCGCCGAAAACAGAAAAATCCCGGCGGAATCCCATACGCCTGAACCTCGCGGAGCAGGGCCTCGCCTGGGCAGGAGCTGCTGTCGGTTACCGGGCAACCGTCGTCGGTTGGACCTCTAACCGCCGTCGGTTACGCACCAACCGCTGTCGATTGACCGCAATCCTGCCACCCAGGACCTCAGGCGGTCCATAGCGGGACCAAAGAACAGAAATACCTCGATCCTACAGGACCGCCCGGCTTTCAGCCGCCCACGGCCGTCGCTTTACCGCCCACCGCGGCCCCCCGAACACCCCCCGTGGGCCCATCCCTAACCGCGAGCGGCCGCGGTCAAAGACGGGCTTCTCAGAGACGGGTACAATAGCGCAAACCCTGTGTGGCGAGGGCCCCATGCAAATGGTCAAGTATGATGGCATTGCAAACTGGCTCTTTCCTTGTCATCATGTCCAAAGCTGCGACTTTGTAAGGCGGGCTTTCGTTCAGACGTGATATCGCCAGTGGTGCAACGATTTTGTAAGGGTTGTGTTGACAGAAGGAGGGCAGTTGGAATTCACAATGCAATGCCAACAGCATTCTGGCACCTATTACCGACAACCATGGATGGATAGTTTCAGCAGCCCTCTATTTGCCAATGATGAACCCATGTCATCTACAACACTCCCGAGGACCCTCGTGCCCACAATACAGACCGCTGGACACGCAAAACCGGCCGTGAAGATCGAGGCCTTGAGTGCCTTGCAGGCACTCAAGGCCGCCCCTCAGCACCCCCACAGCCTTACGGTGTCCCCCGTGCTGGGTCCGCTCCATACGGGCCATCGGTGCGGCCTTTGGCCCCAACGGCGCCACTACTTGCGGTGTCCAAACGGGGCTTGGGCCTGGCTGTAGTCATACGGCACGAAGCCGGAGTTCGACGTGTGATGGAACGGCTTCTTCTGGAACTTCGGTTGCGGAGGTGGCGGCTGCCGTGCCGGCGGGGGCCCGGCCGCGGTGGTAGTCGGGCGCTGCGGCTGCGGCACGTGCGTTGAGGCGGGCGTGGGCGCTCCGGTGGGCCCGGCAGCCGGCACGGCCACGGCCGGGGGGTCGGGCTTGCCCGAGCCCCCGCTGCTGTTGCCGCCGCCCTCCTGCGAGGCGGCGTCCATGAGCTGCCGCACGGCGTCCCGGTCCGTGACCCACCCGATGTCGCTCATGAAGTCAATGGGGTCTTTGATGTTGCGGGCCGGCCCCTCCTCCATGTCAACCTCCTCCTCGTTCTCCTCCGCCGCCGGGGCGGGCGCGAATGCCGGGGAGGGGTCTGTGATGCTGTCTTCCTTCAGCTTCTTCTTGTCCTGAGGGAACGGAATGGGGTGCGACATGTTGGGGGTGAGTTGGGGCAAAGGAATAAGGGGGCCTCTGGCCAGGGCTGTCCCCAAGGGGGGGGGGGGTTCGTAAGGCCAGCAGAAACGAACCGTCACGGGAACGCGCTCGACCGCCCACCGCCAACCGCCACCAACCGCCACCCGCCAACCAACGCCAACTGCCACCAACCACCAACCACCCTCCGCCAACCGCCAACCGTCACAAACCACCAACCACCGCCAACCGCCAACCATTGTTCAAAAATGCTTCTGTGGTCTTGTGTCTTGACCATGAAGCAGAGAGCGGTTGGTGGCGGTTGGCGGTGGTTGGCGGTTCGTGGTTGTTGGCGGTTGGCGTCAGGCGGCTGGTGGTCCCGAGGGGCTGTCCTTAAGGGCTGTCCAACAAAAAAACAAGAGGGCTCAAAGACAGCCCTGGCTTTGGCTTGGGGCATGCAGGTGCGGAGGCAGGCCCACGTCCAACACAAATCTCATCTCCCAGCCAACAACTGATCCCAACGCCCATGCCCCCCATGACAATCCAGGGCCCACCTCGAATTCCCGCTTCCAATGCCACTTCCGCTCCCAACTGCAATCCCAACGCCAACGTCACCTCAAATTCACCCTCAATCCCAAGCCCCCATTCCACCTCCAATCCGTAGAAGGGGGGGGGCGGGGGGACCCCTTTGGTGTCGGGTCCCACACCCCAGGTCCCTCCATGACCACCTCCAATTCCAACCCCAATCCACCTCAACACCCATATCTCAAAACACCCGTGGTCCCATCCCCCGGCCCAACGCCAATCCAACCTCCAAGATCAACTGGGAGCCCAGCACCTCCAAGTCCACCTCCAAGCCCACATCCAAGTCCACCTCCAAGCCCACCTCCAAGTCCACCTCCAAGCCCACATCCAAGCCCACCTCCAAGCCCACATCCAAGCCCACCTCCAAGTCCACCTCCAAGCCCACATCCAAGTCCACCTCCAAGCCCACATCCAAGCCCACCTCCAAGTCCACCTCCAAGCCCACCTCCGAGTCCAGCCCCAAGCCCACCTCAAATCCCAACGCCAATCCCACCCCCGATACAAGGATGGGAGCATCGAGGAGACAGGGTGCAGCCGTCACCTTATTCCGCTTCTTGTTTTGCTTTGACAGGGAATAGATCTCCGTCAGCGACCGCGGCACACGATCCTCCGGGGGCGTGTTGTCCTTCCCTTCCCCCTTGGACTTACCCTCCGCCGCCGGGGGCGTCGCCTGCACCCCGTGGCCCTCCGGCGCCGGCGCCGGCGCCGGGGACTCGGCAAACAGCCGCGAGGGCTGGGCGGAGGGCGGCGGCGACGGGGAGTTGGAGAAAAAGGACGAGCTCACGCGCGCTGCCGGCGTGGCCCCCGACGGCACATTCGCGAACAACTTCGAGAAGTCGATCTTGGAGGACGGGGACGGGCCCCGTTCGGAGGCCAGCGACGAGTACAGGGCGCTGCCGCCCTCGGAGGCGGCGGAGACGTTGGACTTGGGCACGTACGCGTCCTTGTCAGCCTCGCTGCTGAGCTGCGAGGTCAAGGAGATGCCCGCCAGGGGGGACAGCTGCGTGGGAGGCTTGGCGGCGGGGATGGGGACAGAGCACGGCAGCGAGGTGTCTGTTCCGGGCTGCTCCACCCACCCTGCCACCTGCGGGAGACGTGCATGGTGCTCGAGGGTCCGCGAAGGCTGCACAGGGTTGGAGATGGTGGCTTCGGGAAGGAAGAAAAGCATATTAGGGAGTATAGGCCTTGGGCTTGGGGGGCGCTCCCGCCTGTGGTCCCCTGATGGGTCGCGTGGCAGGGCGCTTCCTGTTCCGACAGAGCTGAAGGCTCCGACGCTGCACCCCTTCAGGTTTGTTCAGAGGTAGCTTGGCCGTGGTCAGTCAGCCTGTGCAGCGCCCAGTGGGAGGGTCGCATACTGCACACCATGGAGATGGTTGCTGTTTGAGAGGGGGAGTTAGGGTCGCTGAGATCGTTTTTGCACATCCTGGCGAAAGGAGTCCTCAGGAGCAGAAAGACGCCCAATGCTCCGGTCACTGGCTGGTTTAAGGACCATGGTATTGTAGTATACATTTGGCGATGATGCAATATGCCCAAGACGGGCAATCAAAGACGTCAAAAGGTCGAAGGATTGGTTTACTGAGGTTGCTTGAGGGTTGATCCCGGGTGCGATTGACAGGCTCTGAGGGGTTTCGAAGGTCGTCGGGAACGTGCAAGGAACAACAACCAGAAAAAATCTTTAAAATCCTCATGAATCTTCACGAAACGTTGAAGCCCCCCACAAAGCTCAAAGACCCTTAAAACCCCTGAAAACCCCGAAATGTCAGCAAACACGTGAACACACTTGTGAACAAGCTCGTTTACCAACCAAGGCCTCAAATATCCTGCACAACCGTCAACAAATCTCAACACCCATCAACAACCCTGCCAGCAAATCTCAATAACCCACCCAACCCTCAACAACCTCAACAACCCTCCACCAATCCCAACCAACCCTCAAGACCCCCAACCATCTGCAAAAACGCCTTGTTGGGGGTTGTTGCTGGTGTAGGGGGTTGTATAGGGCATGTTGCGCTGCAGGGGGGCACCCACCTTGCTTTTTGACGAACGGCGCTCTCGTGGGCTTTTGGAACAAACAGGCCGATGCATGATCAGAGATGCTACATTCACTGTGACCCCCCCCCCATCAGGTCTGCATCCCACAACCCCCTGAAATCCCCCCAAGAGGCCTTTTAAGAGGGGGGGGTCCACCAGCGCCGGCATGGTGTCCAAATTCTCAAAAACCACCCCACCCCCGCCCCCCTGTGCAGGCACATAGGGCACGGAGAAAGTGGAGGCTTGCAATTTTTTGGAGGTTGTGTCTGTGGAGTCCATGGGGCCGCAGGGGGGTCCAGCCAGCCGATGGGGTCAATTTGAGTGTGTGCCACACACAAATCATGGGCGGGTGATGCGCGTGCAACGGCTCTGAGTAGCTGAGCTGCACGGAGTCCAGGACCAACGGGTTCGAGGAGCAGAAGGCGTTCCTGGGGGCTAGTCAAGGTCAGTAGGTCAAAGGTTGCTGAGACCAGGGCGCCTGGTGCACGAACTACGCGCGTGATGAGGGGGCTGCTGGAGTTTTTTGGAGGGAGGCAGAGGTAAGTACAGAAGGTGCAAGCTTAAGTGCATGCCATGTGAATCGTGAAAAAAAAAAAAGCAAGACTCCATTTTTGTTTTGCAAAGCCGGTCCCCAAGTACTGGTTGTTGGACCTTAAACTAATTGTTTTTTGCGTATTTAGTATGTTTTGCGTCAGTAACTTGACACGCACACCCTCTACCCTGCAATAAATGAACTTTCTTGAAGTTTGCATGGGAGCAGAGGGCCCAGCCAAGACGGACCCTCTGGGGGAGGTCCACTGCAAGGTGTGTGAACGGTGGCGCGACCCGTGAGTTCGGCTGGGCATGTGCGCCATCCGGGGCTTGAGTTGAGTGCCGGCGCAGAAATGGCGATGCAATACAGGGCCGATGCGAGGAGGGGGTGTGCGTCCCACCACGTTGAGGGGCCGGTGAGGGTTAGGAAGGGGACGCAGGAGCCAATTGGCATGTGTAGCATCTTGTGCCCTTGGGGCCCAGCGTGCCGCAAGAGGCCCATCTCGAGCTAGAGCTTGGGCATGGGATGTTGAGCAATCAGAGCCTTGCGACTGTGTCCCTGGGCAGGGGAGGGGGGGATTCCGATCAGGGAGGGTAGAATCCAACTGCGAAAAATTGCTAGAAAATTGCAGTCTTTTTGCCACTTTTCACCAGAATCAAACTTTTTTACCAGAATTAAAATCTTTTTACCGCAATCAAAATCTTTCACCAAAATCAAAATCTGATTTTGGTAAAAAGGTTGATTTTGGTAAAAGAATTTTAGTAAAATAATTGGGAAAAACTGTGAATCAAATGCGAAAAATTGCGAACCGCACTTCCCCCCCCCCCTTCCCCTCCGCCCTGGGAAGTGGCCCCAAGAATGCATGCTCCAACTCCAACAACCCTCCACAACCCCCAACAACCCCCAGACCACGGCATCCCGTTGTCTTGTTTCGTTGCAATGCCGACGATGGCCGAACTTCGGGCGGGTGTTTCCCGGCTTCGGCAGAGGCCCCGAGGCCAGAGGCAGACACCTGGTACAGCTGCTCGGTCCCCAAGACCGGGCTCTGGGACGTGAGGGCCGCGCCGCGGGGCTGTGCCGCGCTGGAGGGGGCGGCGGGGGGCGCGAAGCCGTCGCACGGCACGGGCGACGGGCTGGGGCTGGAGTCCACCAGCACACCATCCGCAGCCTTCACGGGCGGGGGGGTGCGGGGCTCCGCGGGGGCCGACGTGGAGGCGCTCTGCAGGGCCTTCGCGATGAGGTCCAGCAGGTGGCGGCCGTCGCGGCGGACCAGGGCCGGCACCGGGTTGCAGCACTCGGACAGTTTGGCGGTGGTGGTGGGCATCTCCCGGGCCAGCTGGAGCATCATAGCCGAGGGCAGGACGTAGCCCGTGGACTCGTCCTCCGCCCGGGCCACGCTGTCCCGCCACTGCATGAGCACGCGCAGCACGTCCTCCTGCGGGCGGCTGAGCCCCGGCGCCCGCTTGTCCACGAAGTTCTGGAAGGCCAAGTCGTTCATCAGGGGCTTCTCGTACTTCCGCAGGCAGATCTCTTTGGACAGCTCGTAGCACTCCTCCAGCCCGGACAGCCCCATGCTGTTCCCCGGGGTCTGTGTCAGCAACACCTGAGGGCGAGCGGTGGGGCACATGCGCAGGTAAACCCCCCCACTTTTTGTCAACACCCAAAAATTTTGGAATCACCTCATTGTTGGCAACAGTTTAGTCAGCTGAACAGTTGACCCATGATTTGCTAACACCAAACATGGAGAACAACAGAGGGCCTGCAATACAAAACCACACGTGTCCAACCTGTAGATTTTGGAAACACCCCGTTTTTATTAACAGTTCAGTGTCCCGACCGGCTGGCTCACTTTTTGTCAATATTGACAAAACGTGGGAGGGGGGAGCAGAGGTTGCCAACATCTAGCCCCTTTCCCCCACCTGCCACTTTCCACCTCCTCCTTCCCGCCACGCGGTCCTATTGGGTCCTGTGCGGACGTAGTGTTCCAATCACCCATGCACAGGGTCGGGGGGGGGGGGTCTGGGAGGGGGAAAGTCGCGCGGGCACAAGATCTAGCAGAAACCTCAAAGGGGGGAGGGCTCCACTTAGTGTGACACAGGAAATGCCGGGACAGAGATGGTGGGATAGGGGAAGGAGGGGGGAGGGGCGGGCGAGAGGGAGGGCGGCGGTGGAGGAGACGGAATGTCACACAGGGGGGGGGGGGCTTGCGCAGGCGACAGGGGGCAAAGAGCATGGCATGTGGGGTCACGCTGGTCCTCCGCGCCTGGCCCGCATCGACCTTCAATTGGTACTGTTCCCTGGCTGCTGCTGTGGTCTCCGTTGGCGTAGGTGCGCAGTTCGGGCACTACCGTGTGCACTGCGTTCTGTCCGCAAGGTTTGGCCTGTGGCTGCCTCTGCCCCCCCCCCCCCAAAAGATTTTGTCTTTGGATGGTACAAGGGCTGGCCAGTGCCAGGCAGGGCGCGAAATGTGGGCCTGGGTTGAGTTCCTGTGCAGTGCAAGGACGCCCCTCAGACCCCATGGTGCTTAGCAGCCAATGGGCATTGTTGCTGGGGATCTCGGAAATTCCCCAGCAGGTTCCCCCCGTTGTTGTGGGGGTCGTTTGACTCTTTTTGCTGTCCACACACCTCCGTCCTCAGGCCGTCCACAACCTGCCTCGCTGCGTTTCCATGTGCATGAGGCCCAGGTGCCCTGCTCCTCATGGTGTCCCGAGTGATTTACGCTGCACCATGACCGCTCGCTTACGCTGGCCATGTTCAGGGGGTCAACCGAGCAGTTGGGTGAGCAGGGGCCAGTCAGGGATGCATCGGAAGGGGGGGAAGGGCGCCCAGCCTATGCCTGGCCACTGTCTCCCTGGCTGCAAGCGCCAGGCTCAATGGCATTTGCAACCGCTTTGGCAACCTCCTCCAACCGCCTGTCTAACGGATTGCGGAGTCACCTCTGAGGTCCCTTCCCTTCTGATGCATCCCTGGGGCCAGTCGTGTTCGGCAGGTATGGGACTCCGCGTGGGAGAGCCAGCGAGACAGTGACTCCCCCAGGTGCGTTGCTCCTCTTTCCCAGATCAGCCTGTCATCAATGCAAGCTCACACCTTCAGGCGGTCGTGGACGTAAAGAAGGTAATGCGTGTCCTCGCGGGCGTACTGCAACATTTCAGAGGGCAGTGGGCGAATGCGCCAATCCGCAGTCTGAAACCGCTTGTCCGCGTGGACGTCGCAGAAATACTTCAGCAGATGCGCAAGGCCCAGCGACTGGTACTCCAGGACCTTCGCGGCACAGGACGTGTCAAACAGGTTGACTATGTAGACCCCGAAATCCCTCTGCAGCCACTCAACGTCGTAGTGGGCACCATGCATAACTTTTGTGATCTTGGGGTCGGTGAACACGGACTGCAGGCAGTGCAGGTGGTCACGCAGCTCCAGGGCATCCACCAGGAAGTCCTCCTGCCGCGTGCTGAACTGCAGTAGGCAGACAAAGCCCTGAAACGAGCGGTAGGAGTGGGCCTCGATGTCCACGGCGAACTCTGTGCAATTGGCCAGGGTCCGCTCCAGCTCCTGCAATTTGCCAATAGTGTCAACCCACGTGCAGCGTGTGTTGTCCAGGCTGGCGTACATCTGCTCCTGTCTGAGCTCCAGTTGGGCTGGGCAGGGCTTAAAAGCCTGGAGAAGCAATGAGGGGGCAACGGAGGTGGAGGGAAGGGAGGGTGATAAGCATTAGCGAGGCAGCACTCTGGCAGTTCCATGAGGAAGTGCAATGAAGACCTTTGATACGGCATCCACGTCCAGAACAGACACAGCTATACCATCCAGGCCCCCGAGCTCCAGCCTAAAGCACCCCTCCCACTGCTCCCCCCAACAGAAGAACCCCCCACCCCGCCAAAACAAACGGGAAAACCGCAAGAAACCGCAAGAAAGCAACAAGACGCCAGGAAACTGAAATGCACAACACCAGGGACCACCGAGAACAAGCACAAGGCACACAAAGCAAGGCCAGCAAAATGAGAAAGGAGAGAATGAGGGGAAACCAGCAGCAGGATGATGACACCCGGAGGTTCAGTGCAGCACTGTCCCAACATACCCTGGTGCCACTCCACCAAACCAGCTGAAGTGGACTTGACCTCTGCCATTTAGCCAAATTGCCACACCCCCGCAACACCTGCAGTGTGTACTGAAACCCCACCAGCATTCACCCAAATTCTTTTCTTCCATCCACCTTCGTCCCACATGAGAAGCAGATGAAGGTGGAGGTGAAGGGAGTACACTGTCCATGCACCACAGCCAACTCTCAGCAATCCCACACAAGCCTGTGCGCAGCCCCTAATAATTTGCATCAACTCTGTAGCCCACATTTGTGGCTTCCTGGAGAGGGAGTGGGGAGTGGCATATGTGGCATATTGGGTCACAGCATGGGGAAACTTGTATCTAACGTGCACACCTGTGTCTGCTGCTCAGAGGGAGATAATATTTGGATTGGACACACCTTTCTGAGCACCAGACACAGGAGGTTATCCTGGAAACAAATGCCCAGATTTTGAGCACCAAACAAAGGGATCGAACACCAGATACATTTCCCCATTTTGAGCAATGGCAACCTAGCCCCCTTATCGGCGAAGATTTCCCACCCTACCGGCAAACCAAGGGGGGCAGCCTGACCTCGAAGAGGAAGGGAGCACAATCATCAATCAGTTAGCTAGTCACGAAGTCATTCACAAGCCCCCCATCCCCCCTCCAACACCCAAATAGGGTGAAAAACACATGTAGAGGGTCTAAAACATGCTTCACATAGGATATTTGATCGTTATGAATGGTCAAAATATCAAAAAAAAAATTGGTTTTTGAAAATTTCCATACAAAATCTCCGTTCTGTAACATTTTTGGCAGGTCCGACCATTCCGCGTCAAGGAATAGCAGGTGCTGCTGCGGATTGAAAGGTGATGCCATGGGGCTGGGTGTGCAAAAAGAAATACCACCTACCGCAACCCCAAAGAACCTGCCAACAGCATGCACAAATTAGATTGACCATCAGTGCTCAAAGTTCTCATATGTGATCAGAAAGGCGTCAATATTTTCCTATGCACGGCAACGCGTGGCACTAGTGACGCACCGTCGGCAAACAAACACAGATAAAGCAAGACAATTGAGTCCCCAAAATCAGAGTACTTTTTTTCTATGAAGACGCGACTGCTGTCCATGCCCCCTATAGGCCACCTGAATCCGTGCAACGCTCATCCCCATTGGAATTGCAAAGGAGTTAGTCGCGCCGCCGGGACTCCACGGATTCCAATTTCAAGGGAAGGGGTGGGGGTGGGGGTGGTGGTCTGCCAAGAAACATACAAATTGCCATGCAAGAAGTGGCCCTACTCCGTGGGTCACCACCTTTGGGGCTTGGGAGGCGGGGATCTCATGTTTGCATTGTTTCATGGCCAAGGCAAGAGATGGAAACCTTCATGTGTGAGCACTGGTGACACAATTGCTTTTCAAAAAACGGGGCATGTCGATTGGAACACATCAACTTCATTGTATGTGGTCATTGTGTTGTAGAAAGAGGGGGAGAATCAGGGATACGTGTCCTAGGGGCAACAGTGTCCCTATTTGGGGCAAGTAGAGGCAGATTGCAATGATGTGCGTGGCTGTATCATGAGTGGGTTTCAGAATACTTTGTCAAAGCCCATGGGATTGGGGGTCGGCTTTGGGAAGCGGAGGTCCTGGGTAGTCCATGTGTTTGATGGCAACCAAACGTCGGAAGCGCTGCCATCAAAAGCAATGACGGTAGCAATGCTTCCGACATTGGAAGCAATCATCTGCAGCATCGCTTCCGACATCAGAAGCGTTTTTCTTGACCATTTTCAAGAGGCAGGCTTTTGGGATGCCAAGGCTAAAGGGAAATTGGTTGTACCGCTCGGCGGGGACATTCCCAGCAGCACACCCAATTGACCTAAAGATTTCGGAGGGAACATGCCAAGCAACACATCTAAAAAAACTCCTAGGAAAAAACAACTCCGTGCTGTGCAGTTATGCGGCATGTGGGGGTGGGGAGGGGAGCTGCAGGATGGTGTGGGTGGCGCGCGTGATGGAGGGAGAGGCCAAGGTGGCGGCATGGGAGACATAGCCCCGCGCAGAAGTGGCCCCCTGCAAGGCGGTCGGCTGAGCCGCTAGGTTGGCCGGCGAGAGGGTGAAAAAGTACCGGGAGAGGCAGCGGCGGAGAGTGGGGATATCGGGAGGGCAAGGGAGCAACTGACGGGCCGATAAGTAATGCGCGGCGATACCGGGGGGGGGGGGGGACGCTGCGGGCATGTTTTGGTAAGGCAACATTCAGTGAGGGGAAATTGTGGTACAAAATCTAAAACACCATGGAAAAATGTGGTACAAAATTTCCAAATAATGCGTACTACCGGAATTGAACTGGGACTTACAGCTTGGAGGTGTAGTACTTCTACAACTCAGCTATCTGCTTTCCCTGCGGTCACCTTTGAAACAGGGTTCAAAGTGAAAACATGATGTCCCCAACAGTTTAGACCCTCGGAACCTTGTAATGGAGAGAAAATGTGCATAGATCTGGTAAAGGCAAGAACGTGGCCTCAATCCTTAAATACCACGGCAAAATGTGGTACAATTTTGCTGTGCTTTGAAACAGGGTTCAAAGTGAAAACATGATGTCCCCAACAGTTTAGACCCTCGGAACCTTGTAATGGAGAGAAAATGTGCATAGATCTGGTAAAGGCAAGAACGTGGCCTCAATCCTTAAATACCACGGCAAAATGTGGTACAATTTTGCTGTGCCACATTTCGCCATTCCGAATTTCGCACCTGCTAAAATCCCCCCCCCCCGGTATAGTGGGGGGAGAGAGAGCCAGCCCCACGCGAGGTCAAGGGCCGCTGTGTGGGTCCAGGTCGGATGAGGAGGCCTACCGCCACCGGAAGAGGCGCCACGAGTGGGCGTCGCACGACTGAGTGGGCGTCGCACAACTGGGTGTGCAGACTCTTTGTCTTTTTTCCCTCTTTTTGGACTGTCCGGTACCATCGATAACAGATAACTGTTCGACATTGTTCCGGAGCTTCAGACCCAAAGTCTGAGACAATACATTGTCGGTGCTACCACCTACCCGCCATCCTCACTCAGAGGGGGCATGAGGTTACGGGGTTCATCGACTCTGTACACAATGCCCCTCTCCTCAGGCCACTCCTGCGTGCTGGCTAGAAGAATTGATGAATGTTAGGGCGGACTGTCCCTCACGTCTTGTGGCAACAACGCGCCGCAGGCGCCTCCACGTACTCGCATACTCCTCAGCCACAGCTGGGGCGCCTCGTCGCGGAGAGTCTTTGTATCTCCAGAAGTGGGAGAGCTGAGAGTAAAGGGGTGGACACCGTAATCTGGTCCTCAAAGTAATGAACTCCAGGCTCCCCAAATGTCAGGATGCCATCCTTGTAGATCTTGACGCGGAAAGGGACTGGGGTGTTGTCGGGGGGCGGGTTGAACTTCAGCTGGGGTCGCAGCACTCCGCTGATCCGGCGCAGACTCGCGTACTTGCGGGCCGCCGCCGAGCTCTTGTCCTTCTTGCCCTTCATCTCGTCCAGTGTGTTGTCCACCTGCTCCAGCAGCGCGTCCACGGCCTCCACCACCGCCTCCAGTTTGGCATCCGAGTCACCTGCGGGGCAAGGGGACAGCACACTACAGGAGATGAGGTAGGAATCATTCAAGGCAAGCACTGCGATACAACTCAGGCCCCTGCCCTGCAGAATGGGCTGCAGGTGGAGCCTGATGCCTGGGCTTGTAGCTTGCTTGATCCCTTGCATGCACTGTGGCACGCAGATGGTGTCTGGAAGCGGACCATACTGGAGGGAAAGGGTGGGGCAGGGACGCGTGAGACAAATGGGGAAGTACTGGCGGGGGGGATCCACAAATTCTGGCGCAACGAAAAGCGTGCCATTTCTTAAAAATGAGGGAACAAATTATGCAGGGTTGGCAGAAGTTGCTCATGAGAAACAGTGAGCGGTTGCTGGTATTTCCTGGAGGACTTTCTTGGGGCATCAACCAGCACGCGTGTCTGCACCCCATTGAATGCCACAGGAACACTGCAAATGCGGAAGGACAATTTCAGCACTTCTACGACTTCCATGGGAAACTAACTATCACTAACCAAACCCTCTGACATGGTACAAATGAGGAAAGGCACAGCCTAAGGTAATCCTGAAATACACCAAACAAATTTAGGCACAGAATTTGTGACACAGGAATTCTACCCTACATAATCCCCCCGGTAACCCCTCAAATTCATGGGCCCTTCGTGCGACATCGCTCTCTCTTTCACCTCGATGGCGCTGGTGACCAGCAGTAACCGCTATGAACCGTTTGCCAACTGCCTTCCCAACTGCTTCTAGCACCACGCTCTGGGGGCCCCCCACTTCCAATGCATCCCTGGGGCAGGGACGGGTCACCTGGTGCTGCCGAAGATCGCAAAATGGGGCGGGATTGGGGAGGGGAGGGTCACCTTTGCTAAGGTCGATGGGCTTTTTCATGGTGGTCTTGCTCGTGTCCTCAATCAAGTGTAGCAGGATGCTGGCATACTGCGCCATCTCCTTCGGAAACGCCCGAAAGCTCTCGTGGTATTTGAACTCCTCTTGCGTGGGCAGTGTGCTGTACACTTGCGTGCCCTCTACCAAAAAGGAAAAAAGCATGTTGACAAAGCTGGAGAGATTCGCCTGGCCAGCAAATTCCGGGGGGCCATCCTCGTCAACTTCAACGTCACTGTCGCTAGTAGTCTCACGGTCCTCGTCCATGTTCATTTCCATTGTGCAAGGGATCGGAGAACTCTCTAATGTGCAGAGGCAGGAGTCAACACTCAGAGGAAGACCAGAGGGAGGTACCAGACTTTGAGAGTGATCGATTATGTGCCTTCTTTGCCTCCCGCCACGCATTTTGTTTCCCTCGTCTCACAGGCATGGTCCATGCATGTCAGTGTCATCCTGAGCGATCACCAGGCCCCGAGTTTTTTGTCAAGAGACGGAAAACATGACAGCCGAGGGGAGCAGAGGCTCCTGCACAGGCAACAGGGTGCTTCAGAAGCTTACAGCAAGCTTGGGTACACTTAGCAGTTGGTTTGTGTTTGTGCATATTGTGAATTCCTCAAGGACACTGACGTTCCCAAGCTTCCTGTGGTACCTTAGGCCCCCCTTGTAATCTCCCCCCCAATGTCGTGACAGTTCCCCCCCCCCATGGGGGGGGGGGGGCGGTTACGAAGTGATGGTTCCCCCCCTGGGGGGCCATGAGCAACGGATACTGAGCTCGCATACACCCCCGTGGCACAGGCATGTGGTCATCGCTATGAATCTCATCCCTGGGGTGGGGGGAGGATTGCACCACCAAACCGTAACACTTCAAAGCTGCAGCTGTGCATGCAAAACACCGGTAGTGCGAACCGCATTGAAACATGATGTCACTTTTGTGTGCGTGCCCTTGCCATAGGCACTGTGTGAAACTTCTTTTCATGGCTCCGAACAACCTTGAACTCCTGGACATGCTCGGTGGGCAATTTAGGTATAGGCTGAGGATTGGATGACGAGGTAGGCTGTGCTGCTCGGTTTCCAGCCCCTTTGGTGGCTGGCTTGGCTGGCTGGGACTTGCCAGGCACCTTCAGTTGTTCAGGAATCTGGTCATGGTTGCAAATGTCACGTGTGAGGTACGAAAAAGGGGACAGTGGGCCACCCTTGCTGCGAGAGTGGTACCAAACACGAGTGCCTGTGGCATACATTTGTGTCGGAATGACAGGAGAAATCAACTCTGACACAGGGCACTTGCAGAGAAAGAACAGGAGAGCACAGTACAACCAACCGTTTCCAGAAGAAATGTCAAAGTGACCCCCCCCCCCCCCCCTGGGGCTGTGAAGCAACGGATACTTAGCTACCATATGACCCCCCCTAAGGGGGGGGGGATTGCAATGGGGGGGGGGGGGGGGCTTACAAGGGGGGCGTAAGGTAGGTGTATATGGTAGGTGAACACAGATAATTCATGCCAGCTTGCGAAGATTGGGCTGCATGTGCACTGCGAACAAAACATCACGCAATGGTCGCCCAAAATATGCTACAAGTGGACTTGAAATAATAAAGGCGATTGTCGGATGGAAATCTGGTATTTGCCCCTTCTTCACGTCCAAGTTTAGATTGTGCCTACTCGAAGCATTTGAATGGGTTCCACGGGTTGGTGGAGTGGCAGGTGTTGGTTGCCTTTTCCTTCCCTGTCCATTTGTGTCACTGTAAATGTCCAAACCTGAATCAAGTGCATTAACAGGACAAATCTCCTTCAGCTGCCAAGTGTACACGGGGAAATGTTGGGCCACCTCCTGGGCCAATGGGCCCTCTCACCATAGAACCAGAATGTGACGGGGAATGCAGCTTGGATACTGAATCAATTTTTTGTGGCTTTCAGTATACAGAACCAGTAGGCCGCGATGGTGAGTCCTTGGCTTTGGCCTCTGTTACATTTTGGTGCAGGACCAGAATCGTATACTACCTTTCCTGTGACAAAACTACAGAGGAAGGAAATCATATTAAGGAGCAATAGTCCATGGGGCTTCTACCCATTCCAGCTCCCAGACTCACCCAAGGGGCAAGTCGCGCGGGTGTCTGGAGAGCTGCCGCCCTGTATGACAAGAGGCTCCTCCCTCCGGCCTTTAGGTCACCTCACGTGAGGCCCGTCCATGCTTCATGAGCCCATCCGCGCTGTTGGAAGACAGGGTACCTGCCTGCATGCTGTACAGCATGGTGGAGTGTCGCGCATGGGGATCACGAACCCACCCCTGGCCCTATCGGGCCATGCCAGGCAATTCCGTGCAGAGCCGCTGTGCTCCGCGTGGAGAGGGAAAGGTAAAGGGGTTAGGGGGCCATTCCCCCCCGGAGGGTGGGGTAGAGTACTGGACTTCGTACTGACCCATGTCCTCATCGCACTCCCGATGAGTGCTGCCCGCTCGTGGGGCAGACATCACGCTCTCAAAAAGTGGCGCCAGCAGGGTGGGGGGCAGTTCGGGGGGGGCAGAATACTGGACTGCGTATTGTTGCACGTCCTCATCAGACGCACTCTGAGTGCTGTTCCTTCGCGGGGTAGACATGGCGCTCTCAAATAGGGGCGCCAGCAGGATGGGGGGCAGGTGAGGTGGATCCTGCTGTCGGTTAGACCCCCCCCCTGGTGTGCACGCGGGCGACCAATGTTCTGGGGACATGTGCCGCACTGAGTGCCAACTGGAAGTCACCGCCGGCGACCATGCCAGAGATGGCGAGTATTGCCCTGGCCTACTCAGCACCCGCGGAGACGGGGTGCAAATGCTATCGAACCCCATCAGAGGGCCGGTGGGCAGGACGGCGGCGCGTGAAGTCCGCGCGCTGGGCCGTGTTTCCCTTTGGGGCGGCAGCGGTTGTGGCCCGGCGTGAGGCACTCTGATCTGCTGTAGCATCCGTGCTATTCCCGGGGGAATGTCGCGTCCCCTTTCGTTTGGAGGCTGCACCGGGCTCCGTGTCGGTAGTGGGGTGCGCTGCCCCTCTGGGGTGCTCACCACCACTATGCGTGACGCCCGCTCAGGAGTGATAGCTCCTGTGAGCTGTAGGTATGAGAGCGCGTGCCTGGACATGGGGAGGGGAGCTCCAGCTGGGCCCCTGTGACGGCCTGGGGCCTCCAGGGCCGTATGTGACTGCTCATCCCCTTGCTGCAGTTGGGGTCGCTTGCGTCGTGGGCTCCCCCGCCCTTCCGTGATGGACTGCCGCCTTTTGACCCCTCGGGGCGCCCGCGCGGGAGGCACCCTACGCCGTGTCTTCCTCAGCGCCGGGTTCCCTGACCGGTGAACGGATCGGGCCTTGGGAGCGCGCGTGCGGGGCACTGCGTGTGGCGGTGGGGACCGTGCGGGGCCGCACCTGGGCCCCATCGCCGCTCGTCGATAGTGCCCCCCGTTGTTGTTGGGCTCAGATTCCCATGAGGACGACGAGGAGAAGACCTCCGGGGTAGAGGGCCCTTCCTCCGAGGTGTACTCCACCTGCACTGGAGGTGACGGCGACAGCGGGGCCCAACTCAGAGGCGCATCTGGGGGCGTTAGCGCATCTACGCGCTGAGACAGATCGCTGGGCGCTGCCGCTCGCCCCGCCGGCAGGGCCGCTTGGTGACTCGAGCCCACTGCAGCCACATCAGGTTGAGGCGGGGCCGCCTGCTTGGCAGGTCGGAGCAGCCGGTAGGGCCGCGTGGGGGGAGCCCCCGGGTGGCGGTGTGCTGGGAAGTAGTCAGCCGCAAACAAAGTGGCGCTCTTCTTACCTCCTCCTCTGCCAGTGAGATGCCTGGGGGTGTGCATAGCAGGCAGCAGCGACGATGTGTATTTGAGCTTGGGAATGCGCTCCCTGATGCTGGGGCTGGACTCCTTCGCCTCTCGCCGTTCCTTGGCCCGCTGGGCATTCCTCCGCCTGGTGTCCGGTGAGGGGGGCGGTGCCTGTAGCACAGCCGTCCAGCGCTGCTCACAGTACTCTTGCAGGTTTTGTAGGAGTTTTAGCATGTCCGGGCGCCGTGTGAAATACGGTCTCGCAGACACACCCACCACTATGGGGGCTCCCAGTGGGACTAGGGAGGAGCACTTGGTAAGCACACCACCTTGTAGCACGGCCCCCGCCATGCTCAGCTTTTGCAAGGTCGCTAGGGCAAGCTTGAGCACCCTTGCCCTTTCTGGTAGCGGGAGGGCAGTCGCCCGGTACACAGCCTGGGGTGAGGCCGGCAAGGTGCGCGCCGCGAAGCACTCAAAGTCCATCGCTAGCTCCATGAAGGAGACCTGCCCTTTCCCTGGTATCCAGACCAGCTCGTTGACCCATCTGATCAGATCGTCACGAAAGTCCGAGTCCCACCGCCACTCTTGAGCTGTGGGCTGGCGGATTCGCAGCTTCTCCCTGTGCTCCGGCCGCGGTAACGGCCCAATGAACTGCCAGAATGGGTACCCTCTTCCTTGTTTCGGCTTAGGCTGGTCAAAGAGCTGCACATCTTCGCGGTGCGCCTGCGCCCGCAGAATTTGTAGCACCATACTATGAAAACCATACATGAAGTCGTGTACCTGACCTTTGGGGATGCCGTGCGATAGGTGTTCCTGCATCAAGCCACACACCCGTAAACACGTGGGCCAACTACTGACCTGGTCCGATAGCCCCAGTGCCCTCGCCTTTCGCATGAGCGAGCGCCAGGCACCGGATCGATGTGTGCCCCAGGCTGGGCAGGCCCACAAGATGTGCTCGTCGTCCTCTTGTTGCCGCGAGCAGTATGGGCATAGCGGTGTCGCCCTGAGGCCCCTCGCGTGTGCCCTGGCAGCCGTCCATAGCGCCCCTGTGAGCCAGCCCCGCAGCAGCGCCTTATCAAATTCTGTGCCTTCTGATAGAAGGACTTGACATGCCTCCCTGTCGAGGGCTCCTAAGATGCCTTGAAATTGTCGCGGTCGACAATCCTCCAGCGATAGCAGGGCCCGCCTTCTGATGGAGTCCCGCAGGATATGCTTGAATTTGTCCTCGTTGATGAGCGTCATGTCTATCTCTTCAGGCATCCCGGGCACATTCCAGACCCACCAATGATCAGCCTGCCTCCAGCCAAGACTCTCCAACTCCAGGAGGGCCCGTTGAACCGGTCCTGATGTGGTGGGTCGTACTTGCTCTTGTCGAGCTTCAATGCACGACTGCACCACAACCTGAAGAGTGCCTGGCGTGCGCGCCACCGTGAGGAGCCAACACACCCTGTCATACGTGATTTTCATGAGAGGAGACACTCGGTGTCCCTGTACTAGCAGCACGAAGATGATCTCCTTCGCCCTACCAGGCCTCGAGGTGCCCCACAGACTGTGGAGCACTGCCGTCTCCAGGCTCTGTAGATCCCTCCGGGACACCTCCGCCCCCGGGGTACCCCATAGGGCTGCGGCTTGTACCAGAGTGGCAATGATGTGCGTTCGCCGGCTGAAGCCCCCTTGTGCACCCCTCACTCTGGATAGCAGGTGTTTCCCCTTGGATATCCTCTTTTTCAGGAGCGGGCCCGTCCCCCTGGTCAGGCTGGTACGAATACCCACCCCCAGCGAGCGAAACTACAACGACCCCAGCGACAAAACTACATAGGAGGGTCAACCAGAAATTGAAAAAATCAGAGACCTGCATGCAATGGATACTGAGTAATATGCTGGCAACCTCAGAAGAGGAAGTTGGAAGAGTGTTTTGAATTGGGACAGTGATGGGCAAAAATTCCATTCAGATGATGATTGATGACAACCAAGCATGCATTGGGTGAGGTTGGATGGTAGGAGAGCGCTTGTGAGCAGCATGGAGCAAGGGAAAATTTGCTTTCATGCTAAACACCATTTGCATGAAATCTGCCACATAATCAAACGCAACGAATGGCCATTAACTGTAGCACCGGCACTATGGAACGTGTTTCCAACAGTACGTGCACATTTTCCATTCAATGGCCCCATTTATGGCAACATACATATACATGTTTTCATTTTGTTTTGGTGCACCCATGTCCCCCACAAGCACAATCTGATGCAAACTGCTGAGTCATCAATGCACAATGCTGCTTTGCCGTTCAGTCGGTCTTGCTCCCCGTGACATGAGCAATGGTTGTCAGCACTTTTCCTTTGCACACAAACTTCTTCAGCTCCAAAAATCTGGTTTTTTGCATGCAAGCATCTTCAAAAAAAAAGGGGGGGGGGCTAAGATTGGAGTCAATCAGATGAAGAAGAAATGAGTTGACCAGTTTTTGACCCCACCCCACTCCTCAATTTTGGGGGCACCTGGTTTGGGGATGGGTGGGATAAACTTGGGGTACAATCTGGTCTCAAAAATTAACTGTTATCTTAGGCAAAATCTTTGAGATTCAAGCCCTTGAGGCTGTGCGACATGAATTGCACAATGACCAATGTGTCACCGTTTGACCAGCGGGTGGTCATTGGACAATGTTGTGAGGCAAAAAAAGCGCCGTTTGAACAGTGGCTGGTCGTTGGCACCTGAAATATTTTTTCCAGGTGGATGACTATCACAAAATTCCTTGGTGTACTACTCTAGATTGTTGCAATCATTCCTTGGTTCACTCTAGATGGTTGGTGTTCTTTCCTAGTGGGCTTTGGATGGTTACCATTCTTTCTTGGTGGGCTTTGGATGGTTGTTGTTGTTCCTGGGGGCCAGGATCCTTGCAATCTTGCCTGATATGCTTTGCATGGTTGCTGATATTTCTTGGTAGCACCCCACCCTTGTCCCCCCCTTGTAACCCCCCCCCCTAATGTCAGGCTGGTCATGAGCAACGGATACTGAGCTCGCATATACCCCCGTGACACGGGCATGTGGTCATAGCAATGAATCTCGGTACATTGTTTTGACTTGCTGCACTGCAGCGCAAACCAGATCAGTGCTGAATGTTGCCTTGAGTTCGCCGTACAATCAGGGGGGGGGGGGCGACATGCAAGTTTTGCACATGGGGGTGTTAACCAAATTTTTCAGCCCCCTCGAAAAAAGGGGTAGTTTGGGGGTTTTTTGCACATTTCAAACCTGCCCGCTGAAAAAAGGGACAGTTTTTGTATTGAACAAAAACCAAGGCAAAAAAGCACCGCGTGACCCTCACTGGAATCTATAATTTTTAGAGTGATGCTTGGCACAGGTCCCAGGGCCACAATTTCTGCACCCTGCAGCCCCTGCTGTCATACCAGGAATTTTGAATTTTTAGGCTGATGCTTACCACAGGTCTCAAAGTCCCAATTTCTGCTCCCTGCAGCCCCTACTATCGTACCAGGAATTTTTGATTTCTAGTCTAATGTGTGGCTGTTGCTCACAAAGTTCTATTGTGGCGTCACTCCACGGCTAATCCGGGCACGTGCCGGGACCGCTCCGCCTTGTGACCCGAGCTGGGGTGTTCCCGCCATGCAATAGGGCTTGAGCCATGCAACAAAGTACTTCGGGGACGGAATTTTTTTTGCGGTAGGTTGGCCTCACCATTTTTGGCACACCGGCGGAAATTTTTAGGGGGGCCGCCGGTGGCGATACTTTTGCCCCACATGTAACATTCAACATGCAGGGACTGTACGCCTTCCCTGCCTTATGTCTTGCGCTGCTTGGCCGCAACACTTGGTGCTGACGAGTTTTTCCGCTTTGCAGCTGGTGCGCTGCTTGCGGTTGCGGTACTGCGGGTTGCTGGTACGGGGTGCGGAAATTGGGACCCGGGACCTTTGGCAAGCATCAAACTAAAAATTAAAAATTCCGGGTATGACAGCAGGGGCTGCAGGGTGCAGAAATTGGGACTCTGAGACCTCTGGCAAGCATCAAACTAAAAGTTAAAAATTGTTGGTGTGACAGCAGGGGCTTCAGGGTGCAGAACTTGGGACCCGGGGACCGGTGGCAAGTAGGGAGGAATCAACAAAACTCAAATGTGCGAAACGGGTGTTAACCAAATTTTTCAGCCCCTTCGAAAAAACGGGGTAGTTTGGCCAAACTATACCCTCTGTCGAGAATTAGCATGTCGCCCCCCCCCCCCCCCCCCCGGCGTGCAAAACGGCTGTTGAATGTTGCATGGGCTGTCTAGGTCAGCTCATCCCCCTCGCATAGGCGCCGGTTAGTCATGAACATTGCACTCAGGGGTCCAACCGAGAACCACCGTCCTCACAAAAACAGACAAAGGTGACGGCTCTATGGCAGGTCGGCAAGGATTCGAACCCGTGATCCGTGGCGTGTGTGTGCAGTGCATGTCAAGTATGCTAAGTTGCCGTCCATGCAGTAACCCGCTTCCAAGGCCATTCCGCCCCCTAGGGGTCTCGATTGGCCGATCCGTGTGAATCAGCCGCCGAAGACCGGAGGTTGGGTCGGTCCCATCGCCTCCATGGGAGGTGGACCTGGCCTCCAACCCCGAGAGCACTGTGACGTGTGTGTCTAGTGCGTTTTAGGTATCCTGCTTCCCCTTGTTATTTGGTGTCCCCGGGAAGGGGGTAGCGGGAAACCCCCCCCCCTTCTCGGGGGAGAATTACATTTGAGCCCATGGCGGAAGGGCGGGCCTAAGAACCCAAAACTAAATGTTTTTACATACATGGAATCATGATTTGTTGGAAGAACATGCGTCTCACCTCAAGTGGTGCATTTGGGACCGTTTGCAATTTGGGTTCCCGGGAGGTATGGCAGACTTCCCAGGAGTACATGCAGACCAGGAAGCGGTTGCTAAATTGGGATGTAGACCATACATCTTGACCAAGAACCCCATGCTGATTGCACTTCCCGGTGGACTACGTGATTTTGGGTGGCACACAACAATCAGCACATCAAACAATCCACAAGACAATGGTTCACATGCACATGGTTATTACTCCTTTCTTTGGTGCTTGTGACTTTGGTGCTTCACTCCCCCCACCTTTTGTACCCCCTTCAACCCCTCATCCATGGCATACATTTCTAGGATATGTGCCATTCCTCTTTTGCTGATTCGGGGATTACACACTGACCAACCCCTAAAGCAGTTTTGGAGATGGGTTTTGAAGGGTGAGTTCCGTCATTCCGTTGGTGCAGAACTAAACATGTACATACTCCTATACTTCCTAACAAACCATGCGTTGTGCGCCACTATCCAATGGAGTTACAAAGTTGGCTTCCACTTCATGAGGTGCCAACACACCCCCTGTTGTTTGGCTGCTTCGTCTGCACACGCCACTTCCGCGTCGCTCAAGAATGCCTTTTTCCTCCACAAGGCGTGCATGTCAGCCACACTCCTAATGATGCTAAAAACAATTGTGTACACCTTAATATTTTTCCTCTCCACAGTGCGGTGAGGGTAAAACTCCTTCAACAATTCCACCACATACTTCTGATAATCCGTCTTCTCAAGGAATACTCTTGCCGACGTAAGGTCAAACGTATCTTTTTTTTTTTAGGTTGGAGGGCAACACGGTCAGCCAGGGGTACATTTGCAGCTTCTTGCATAATGTCTAGCCACACTTCTTGCATGTGTCCTATGACCCCCCGTCCATCCCCTTCTGCTACCCATGCTGCCATGTCACTCCCTAGTCGCTTGGCGATTGCATTGCAAAGCCATGTAGCACAATGTGCATAATCCCCCACCCTTTTAGTTACCCACACTACTCTTAAGAATGCCCCCCAGCGGGGCATCAAGGTCACATTGTCGTGTGGTTCTAAGCTATTCGCATCGTCACAGGTCCAACACTTGGTCACAAGGCTGTAGTTGCTAACCTAGTTGCTAACTTGCATCCCCTTTCCATCCCCAATTAGAAAGCATTCAAACCCTATTATTTGTCCGTTTTCAAGTACTACGTTCTTGTTCGCCTCTAAGTACTCCACCTTGCTAGGGGGAATCCTTGCACTGCGCGCGCACTGCGCGCTACTTTTAGACTATGTTCCCCCCGAAGAGCCCCCAGGCACACCCCTTGGAAACGCCCTTAGAATTAGGTGACCCAAATTCCCCAATCCATCCAAAACTAGCGACATAACCTCGGTGATATCCAAAAAACATCCAGCAGGCATTATAAATCCCCAAACAAAGGGGGACAAAATCAGAAAACCTCCGCTAGGGGTCACCATGATGCCCCTAGGGGCCCCTAGTATCTCAAAGTATGGGTCTCTAGTACGGCCAGACGCCCGAATAGTTGCACTCCGTGCGCACTGCGCTTAAGGCTCCCCCCTGTTCAATCCGGCTACCTCATCCATCCCGCAAAGCCATGCGCGATCATCGGCACCTGCCATCACCCACCACGTGGCCCAGTTGCCCGGCACACTTGCTGCACCGGGCCCGCCGGGCCATACTCCAACGAACACGTCCAAGTGGCTAGTTCGCCACAACGGGCACACATCCACACAAACGATGACAGGGATCCGTTGCCATCCAAGTGGCACCACGAGCACGCCTGCTTGTTGTGCCAACCCAACTTGGTGTTGGACAAGCTCCGCAAGTGTCACAAAGGCGGTTGACTGCCTTTTGCCCCGGGACCAACACGGGTGTGGCCGCATACGGCGTAAGTGCTCGCCGCGTTTCCACCAATGTCTCACGGGTGCAGCGGCCGCTCACCTTTAGCATTTAGCGCACAGAGTGCATCATGGACCATGCCGTCCATCCACACGTCAGAAGTCTGTTGGGGTCCAGGATGGGGGTGTCCACGGGAGGCATATCCCATTGCCATACAACAGCTTGACCACCACTATGTGCCCCCAAAGGGCTGGTGCATGGCCACGATCGTACCTAGTTGACAGGCAACCAACGCTAGTTTTGTGTCACTGGGGCGGTAGGTGCTCGGCCTCGTGACTCCATTCCCGTACGGGGCACTCTGCTACCTTGATGGTTGGGACCGGTATGTCTGCGCGGAACGGGGATGGTGGTTGCTGAGGCAAGGGGTGCAGCAAGAGGTACAACACAATGATGTCCACGGGCATGTAGCATGTGACCCCGTGATCCGGTGTCAGCGTGTCAGGTTGTGCTTTTTGTGGTTCAAGTTGTACTTTTTGTGGTTGCAGTGTCTCACACGCAGGGCATAATCCGGCACCATGGTCCTTTCATAGGGGGCTCGTATTGCATGCGAAGCATTTCTCCGTTGGGGTCTTCCGGCACTTCTCCATCGCACAACGCGGCTTCGCGGACACCACTGCCTGCTTCTCGAATGCCCGGAATGGGACATGTTTGCAAAGACGGAGCACAAGAGTACTGCAACAGAACTTGGGACAGCAGACGTACGATGTCACCAAAGACCGGCAACGCCGGTGACAGCACGGCTGCATCCCTGACAGCACTCAATCCCTGCTCACAGCGTGAGACTAACACAACGCGAGGACCCGGAGGCGAAAACAGCCACCCGCTCAGCACTTCAGGTTGCCGGCAAGTGAGCCGGTGATAATGCTGGACCCGACCAACAACACAACCACGGCTTCTGAAAGGGCCGGCATGCAGCCACCAAGAAGCGGTGCGGCCGCCGGGGGCGGGTGGGCGGGAAAAGACGGGGAAATTGCCTAAGACAAAGGACACGCGAACAAAAGTTGAAACGAGTTTCAACTGGTGTTTGCAAAAGCGGAGCACAAGAATACTGCAATAGAACTTGGGTATTCATTCTCCGCCTCAGGCTCGCCCTCCCGAGGTACCAAAGCACCCCAATCCCGCCCCACCCCCATCTAGCCACTCCCATGGTGCCAGCGGGAAACCCGCCGGCAACGGTGCTATCGGAAAACCATCAAGAAAACCGAAGGATGCAGCGTGAGTCCTAAAACACAACCCCCCCCGAAAGATAGGAACAGCGGGGACATTACGGGTACCCTGCAGCCCAAGATCGTCCCCACGCGCCTTAGGGCCACCATAGTGGGCGCAAAGGGACACTGGTCGTAGCCACCACCACAGCACTGAGAGGCGGCCAATCGTCAGTTGCAACTCGAGCACTGTGCTCTACAGCCCTCAAAAACCAAGAAGCCAGAGGACCGCCAAGCTGCGGCACACCGTACGCACAAACCAAAAGCCCATACATTTCCCCACACGGTCCTTAGGGCCAACACAGCAGGCGCAAAACAAAAACCGCCAAAATCGACAGAGCCACTGCCATCGCCGGTGGCACCGATATTGCCACCGCCATTGCTTGACGACCGCCTGTGCCCGCTGCCGTTTACAATCATCGCCACGATGTACTCCGGCGGCTGCACGGTCCACAACTGCGTGAAGACGATGCTCTGCGTCGCGGAGGCGAACACCTGGCACAACAACTGAGCCCGCAGCGTGCGCAGGCCTCATGGCGTTTGTAGCAATGCTCCATGAGGATGTACTCGTAGCGGCAATAGAATGTAAAAGCACGACCTTCATCCTCCGGCGAACAATCATCGCCTAGGCTTGGGCTAGGGCCAAGGCTAGCATCTGGGACCCGCTTCAGCACTAAATCCGCGATTGTCTTGTCCCTGATCTAGCCATCGGTCTCGGCCACCATCCGTAGCCCGCCGCATCTCCTACGCGAACCTAAGGTGCCCTGGATCCAGGGTCAGTGGCGGCCACTTGCCGCTACCCCTTCCGCCTCCAGACCTCCTGCCGCCCTGCCACAGGACGCGTGCAAGTGGACACTGCCAGTGACCCGATGTGGCCCCCGAACATGTGGTACTTGAAGCAAAGCCCCGTCCAAGCCCCTTCGTGGGAGCACACCATGGGCCTCCCACCCGGCTCCCCCTACCCCTTTCTCGCCGCCTCCCGCAACACCCTGGGGAAAAGGTAAAATTGGAACCCCGGGCCTCCTCCGCTTTTGGCAAGTCTCCTGTGGATCGGGGCAACGGTGGGGGGGATCCAAGCCATGTCCTCCGCAATCCGCACCGCCGCGATCGTCCCCCGCATGGTGGATGCCGAAGCACCGTCCCTGGACTGCTGCAGGAGGTACCCAGAAAGGATCTCCCCCTTTCCCTTGCCCGGGCTGCCCATGGCATACTTCCACAATTTCCCCAATGCCCCCCCCCATCGCCGGGAAGTGCGGTCCGCAACGGAATGAACTGCCATCGCCTCCGGGCTGTCCCCCGGCTCCTGCGCTCGGGCCTCCCAGAGGCGTCCCCAAGCGAAGCGGTATCCCTCCGCCCACCACGTCTCCTCTTCGCCTGTTTCCCCCCCCTGCGTGCCTTCCTCCCCCCCGTCCACGGGATCCTCAAGAGCGATTCAGCCGGCCCAATGGGGACAGTACACCCTCCAATGGAGGGCCTGCTCCCTGCTCACCCCCCGCTGGATGCACCGCTGGCAGGGCTGGCTGGGCTTCCCAGACAGAGGGACCCACTTGGGGTTGCTTCCCAATGTCTTAAAGCACAGCTCGCCCTGCTGCAGTGCCACCTCCACCCCCCGATAAAACCCCGGCTGCGTAATAGCAGCTACCCCCCCCCCCCCCCTCACCCCCACCCTTGGACGACGCCCCCTGCCCACCCCCCCCCTTCTTCGATCCCCCCCACTTGGCGCCATACTCCCTCTGGTGGCGCACCATGCCCACCCAGATGCCCCGGGCAAACTTGTCCCAGGGCGTCCCCCCCTCCTCTGGATCCGACAGAGTAATGTCAGCATCCCCCCCCGCCCCCCCCTCCCCCCCTTCCACCCCCTCCATTCCCTCGTCCGCCCACTCCTCCCCCAACCCCCCCAGCAACTCCCGCAGGAGTTTGCATTGCCCCGACATCCACCGGGGCAGATGCGGGGCGGCCTCCATCCTCGCCACATTCGCCGCCGTTATCGGCGGGATGGGCTCCTCCCTCTCCTCCTCCTTCTCCTTCCCCTTGGAGCTCTTGAGCTCCTCCACCTCCTTCCGGAGGCCGCTGGTGCTGGCGGCCAGCAGCTGCAGCTGCTCCCCCTGCAGCCGCATCATCTCCATCATCTTCTCCAACGCCAGCGCACCATTATCCCCCCCCAGCGGCCCCCCCTGTTCCTTATCCTGTCCCTCCTTACCCCCCCCCCCCCCTAAAACGGACCTGGATGTGGTCGTCCTCAAACAGGTCCTCCTCCATGTCTTGCAAAACCCTTCCCTCCCGCACCATCCACCAATCCCCCTCGGGTGCCCCCCATACTCTGCCCACCGCTTGCTTCAGTCCGTCCATACCCTCCACCTGTCGCTGGCTCCAACCCCCCGGTCCCTTTAACCATACCCTGACCAGTGGTCGCGGCCCCCCGCAGCCGGTCGGGAGCCCATCCAGGTGAGGCCTCGCGCATCCACCCCCCTCGGCTACGGCGGAATGTCCACCGGTGTGGTTGTTTAGGGCGCCGTCAGGGTAGTTTCCGCGCCTGGCCCCTGCCCTTCGGTCCCCCTCCCCGCCTTGGGTGTCCGGACCACAGGTCCCTTCCTCGCCTTCCCCCCTCCCCGTGGGTGTCACATCCCGTGCACTCTCCCTGCTCGTCCACGGCCCCCTTCCCTTCCCAAGCCTTGACTGCACCCCGCCCCCCCTCTGCCATTCCACCCTTCCTGGCCCCCACATCCCAGCCCGCTGCATCTCCTTCGTGTCCTTCGCACTCGTCCTGACTCACGGGCTCCACCACCCCACGATCCCCGTCACCATCCGTCGCATTCCCGGATGACACGCGGCCGCGACCGATAGCCGCTCCGCCGGTGAGGCACAAGCCCCACATCTTGTTCACCTCGATCCGAGGTACCCCATGCGTGTCACGGGGTACCCACTCCAGGCGATAATTTCTGAGCCCCGGGTGTGGCCCAGGGGCGACTCGATTCGAGGGCCGCAGCCCAATGACATGCTGAACATACAAACTCATAGGTTAGAAAAACCTGTCACCAAACAGCAAAGGTCCCTTAAGCTCTCCAAGGAAAACAACAGTTCAGCGAGAGCCAAACTGTCGAAAGAGTTCCCAGATAAGGCAATACACCCGATCTAGGGCGGAAAACCGAACCAGTAGCATTGAAGGACAAGGGTGATTGATGCCCATTCTAGCCGTTCTGCAAGCAGCCCAAGCCTACAATGGACCCCACAATGTCATGTCCCCATTGCCTTCTCGCATGCTGGTTCATGACCCCTACGCCACAATGGCTTGCCAACAAAGATTGGTTCTCACTGAGGCTACGGGTGGTGTGTTGGTGTGTTAGCATGTCTGTGTATGTGTGTGAATGGTGCACATTGTTGCACTACGTTGTTCTTGCGCGCACATCGCTAAAAATTTTTTCTCCCGTGGTTTTATCTGACTACAAAAAATGTATAGTTAAACGTGTGTTTATCGCTACACCGCACGCACATCGTTCGTCCTGACACCCCGACCGTAGCCCCATGTTGTACCAACCTTCGTTGGCTTGCCAACTTTTCGCCTGCCAAACGGGGTGCCCACTCCCGTAGGGCCCTTTCGAGTCATTCCCCTTCTTGCGCTCCGCTGCTTCTTTGCAGCCAACTCCTTTTGTCTTCTCCCTAACAATCGATTACGGCTCTCTACAACCATGCAAGCAACGAACCGTGGGTTGCGAGTCCCTAACCCCAACTCAAGGGGCCACGCAACAAAGCGTGGATTGAGAGTCCCTAACCCCAACTCAAGGGGCCATGCAACAAAGCGTGGATTGCGAGTCCCTAACCCCAACTCAAGTGGCCACGCAACAAAGCGTGGGAAAGAGAAACAAGAAAGAAAGAAAGAAAGAACGCAGGACCGCGTTCGCCCCTGAAAGAATTGGGCACTGCATTTGGGCCGAGGTTTTGGTCCGAATGCACGATCTTCACTTCGCAACAAACGACATTTGTATAGCGGCTTGCCTGGCTGATCTCCGCTGGAAAGCACCTCGCAACAAACGACATTTGTTTAGTGCCCCGTCTTGCGATATTTGGCGCTCAAAGGCTTTGACGGCTTGATGAAAAAGAATTAACAAAAAAAAGGGAGGTGCCATTGGCGCCATGCAAAAAAAAAAACAACCAATTACTTTTATCTCAGTAGTAGTTCATGCGCCAATGTCATACAATCTGCCAGAGTGAAGGTGACATGCAAGTTCAAGCAGCACACAGCAAAAAAATTCCTCTTGGCGAAAAGGTTTTCTACATGGGGTGCCAGCCTTTTTTGGGGGTACCCCCGGAGGGGGGGGGTTACAAAAAAATTCGCACAAATTTTTTCCCACCCCCCCCCCCTCGTATGCACACATTGGCAGGCCTAACTAACCTCCTTTTCGAGCTTGCTATCCAAAAGGAGTTGAACGCCGCACTCAAGGCGCTACATGCCGCTGCCCAACTCAAGTGGCTAGAAGGCCGGGCTCCACCGTGTTTAACAACATTGGTCTTGAATACAGTTCCTCTTTCAATAGCTCGGGCATTGTGACAAATCTACTTTTATTCTCTTGCTCCTCCGGCTCCTCTTGCGCTTCTTTTTGCCAATACCATTGGCCATGGCCTTGGACGTTTCCACGTCCTCGTTCTCGCGGTTCTCCTTGGCCTTCTTTAGCATAGAAGCACTCTTCGGTAGTTCGTCCTCTGGTGCTAAAGATGTACATCCAATTTTGGTACCATCAAGAAGAAAGACGAAATGCGAGAAGATGACGCGGACAAATAGGCAGGGGTTGTGTAGGCATTGCCCACCTTTGGGCCCCGGAGACGATAGGGGTTATGTAGCCACTTTGCCCACTCCTGTTCTTTCTTTTTTCCTTCTTTCTAGATCACCCACTCTCCAGCCCTTCGAGTGCCAGTGGTTTCATAGGGCGCCCTTTCCTTCCTTATCGCCCACTCTTGGGCTTTTGAGCACCCTTCGGTAGTCACACGCTGTGCTCTTTCTTTCCCTATTGCCTCCCACGCTTCAGTGTGGCCCCTTAAGTTGGAGTGATGGACTCCTACACTTCAGTGTGGCCCCTCAAGTTGGGGTGATGGATTCAGGATGGCCCGTGGAGTTGAGGTGATGGACTCCCACACGCTTTGTGTGACCCCTTGAGTTTGGGTATGGACTCCCACACACTCCGTGTGGCCCCTTAAGTTGGGGTAATGGACTCCCACACTTCGGTGTGGCCCCTCGAGTTGGGGTGATGGACTTTCACACACCTTGCCCTTCTTGTGTTGTTCTCTTTGTTGTCTTCGTCTCAGGCCCTCCCCTAGAAAGTCAACCCTGTTTGCAATAGGTGCAACAGGTCGTAGGCCCTTCCCTTCCCTTCCTCGCACCCCCCCCCCCCATATATGTGTTTGTGTATTGTAACTCTAATCCCATAACCGCCTTAGGAGCCCACCTCCTGAGGTTCCTAGTGTGGCTGGGAATAATAACCAAGCCGATGATACCCTACCCTCCATTGGGGACGGGGTGGTGCGAACAATTGGGCCGCATACCCAAACATTCGGAGGTGCCCAACAAAAGGTGCTGGGTTTGGGCCTACGAAGGGGGGGGGGGGTCTTCAAGGGGTGGGGTGGAGGACCCCTTCCCCTAAAACCCTTGAAACGGTTAAATACCCCTCGGGGCCTGACCGTGGCCAAGGGCAGCCCCGTGGGTATTACTCAATCTGGCCAAGATTGTGGCCACACGAACAGAGAATGTCATTTGGTGTATTGTATCTTATCGTTTTCAAAAGCTGCCTTCAATTTTGGCCTGTTTTGCCATGTATGCAAAACAAACATGCTTTTTGTTGTTTTGTTGGAGGGTCGCCAGCTTTTCATTTTGCCACTTCTGAGACCCTGAACTTGGAGTGACCTCAGTACCTTGCCGAGATTTCTGCCACAATTTCAATTATACAACTTCCCATGCAGCATTTTTGGCCAAAATTTCGGCCGCCTACATCCACTGTGCCATCATCTCCATCCTATTCATATGTCCCTTTTAGTGTTCTTTTAGCAAACATCATAGGAACGTGATCCGGTTCAGTCAAAGGAATATGTACGGGTTGATACGGGGGCGTTATGGTATGTCCTTGTCGATCACGATCTTCTTTATGGCCCCTGTCTTTGTCATATTGTTGCCTATTGCTGGTTCACTTTGTGTGTTCCACAACTTCAACAAAGCTGGCTGAAATTTCCGCCGGGTACAAAAAAACATGGAATTTCATATGCCATTTTGAGTTCCCTCATTTTTTTGGCTGAGATTTTGGCCAGCTCTGAAACAAACGCTATTTCGCACATCCATTCATTTGTCAGCCAATTTCTGGCCGAAATTTCGGCCAGCGGCACATGGTTTGGGTAAAATAGGGTAAAGTTGTGTATTTTCGACTGTTTTGTGCCCCAAGTTGCTCTCTGCCATCTCAGGTGTCCCCACCGCTCAATGCGGGTGGTGAAGTTAGAAGTTTTCTATGCAAGCGGCACAACAAAACTCAATGCGGGCATTCAACCCCCCCCCCCTCGCCGCCAATTCCTAGGGAAAACTACTGTTTGACACCGGGGTCAAACAGTGGTGGGAAGCAAAGGGAGAAAAAATTGTTTAGCATGTGTTTTGCATATTTGAAATCCCCTGCAAAATGTGAGCATTTTGGGTGAAAACACATGTAGTGGAAACAAAAATTCACCCCCTACCGTATGCCCAGAACAAAATCTCCGGTGCCTGTGGCGCCCACAAAACCCATTGATTGCGGTGGTGGAACCATGTTGGGATGATGCTAGGCCATACACAGGCGTAGTCTATCCTACTCTTAGGGCGATGGGACTGGCGATGCCAGTGGTGCCACTTTTGGTCATTGATGGACCCAGTATTACCTTCCACTCACCGAGATGACCCCGGCGGCAGGGCGTGCAATGGAAAGTGTGCAATGGAGCAGGCCGAACTCCATGCATCGAAACGGAGTGCTGGCCCATACACAGGCGTATTCTATCCTAGTCTTAGGGCAACAGAACTGGCAATGCGGATGGAGCCAGTTTTGAACATTGATGGTCCCAAATTTACGTTCCACTCACATTGACAACACACCAGAGATGACCCCGGCACCCACAAATGGGCAGATTGGCTACATAGCCCATGCCGTCTACGGGGTCCCAAATCCTTCAAAGCGGGGGAGAAAGTCAGAAGTGGCCCACAAGTGGGTGCATTGGCTACATAACCCCTGCCATATGGGGAGCCCCCTACGCTTCAGAGCATCAGAGCAGGGGAGAAAATCAGCAAGGGCCCACAAGTGGGCAGATTGGCAAAATAACCCGTGCTGTCTGGTGGGTCCCCTCCGCTTCACAATGGGGCTGGGGGGGATCAGCAGTGGCCCACAAGTGGGCGGATTGGCTACATAACCCCTGTCAACTGGGGGGACCACAACGCTTCAGAGCAGGGGAGGAAATCAGCAGCGGCCCACAAACTACATGTCCCCTGCCGTCTAGGGGGGGCCCTACGCTTCGGAGTGGGGGATGGCCCCGCTGTGCAGCACAGGCAGCGCAATCATCATTCACACTGCATCAGTTCTGGTGTTCAAAGGGATATGCTATGAACAAATCTTCATGAGATACTCTAAATTCTCCTGTGATATACCGGCGGTTACAATGCCTGCATACAACAGCACAGGCGGGACCTTGGGGGGGGGGGGGTGATTGGTGCGAGCTAACGGGTGCTCAGGCCTCACAGCCGTCGCATTTGCTGCAAAACGGTACAAAAAAAAAGCGGCCTTTTGAGCAAACGGACACGGAACCAACTGGAAACAAGTTTCAGAAATTATCTGACTCCCATAAGTTAGTAATGGGGCGCATGACACGGTAGAGCAACACTGCCACACGCCCCCATTGCGGGATTAATTTGTGATGGTCAGCTCGTGTACACCGCGTCAACGCGCGGGCTTGCTGGAAGTCAAGTCAAGGGTATGTAAATGTGATATATATGTGAAATATATAAATGTGTGTGTGTGTGTGTGTGTGTGTGTGATAAATAGGTGTTGCGCAGCGTGGGGCACATTCTTGCTAGCAGGATTGGTATCATACCGAAACACCACCATAACTGCAATACAGCGACAAGCAGAAATTGCAGTTCAGGTCCAAGTCACAATGGCAGCCAGAACCTCCGCATACACAACGCAGGTGCACATAGACAGCGGCCATGATGGGGCACATATGCACCTCCAAGTGACGCTCTACCGTGCGGGACACCAGCCGATTTTGTGGCAGAACGCGGAGACTTTGGACTTACCACTGGGTACCTGAATAGGCCGACGTGTTTGTGAAGACGGGTGCTGTCTGCTCTACCTGACTGGACCAGTGCTGACACAGCGGGTCCCCAGTTGTGTGGCTGCAGGTCTATGAGGCATGCAAGCCATACAATTCATAATGTTCTGTCCATGAGGCATGCAAGCCATACAATTCATAATGTTCTGTCCATGAGGCATGCAAGCCATACAATTCATAATGTTCTGTCCATGAGGCATGCAAGCCATACGTTTCATACTGTCCATGAGGCATGCAACCTACCTCGTCATTCCCACCGCAGCGCGCGACCGCTCCGAAATCAAAATGACGGCTCCCCCGCAAAACTCGGGGGTCTAACATAGATCGTGCCCGTGTGCGCTTTGTGGCTGCTTCCATGAAGACGTTACAGACTGATCCGTTTGAGTTGCAGCGCGTTCCACACCCCCGGAGCCACCAAGAGGACGGCGATGACCGAGGACATCACCATGGCAAGGATGGTGGCAGGGTCCGCATAGCCATACTGGATCCCAAACCCCGTGCTGACGGCCCCGGCCACCAGCACCACGTTGACCTTCCCCAGCAGCTTGTGCGTCTCAACCAGCGATCTCTCGCTGGGCTTCAGGCCCGGCCACACCGTCGGGATGGCCAGCGCCACCTGCACCACCATGCCCGACATGGAAAACGCCCCCACCCATTTGTGAACGGCATCCAGATGCGGCTGGCCGCTCATCACTGCCATGGTCACTTCCACAGCCACGGCAGTGAGCACTGAAGCAGCCCCAGCCCCTGTGAGGGCCGAGTGCCACCAGCTGTTTCGGCCACTGACTTGAAGGGACACCCCAAGTGCGACCGCCGTTGACCCCGCCAAGGCGCACACGGCATGGATGGCGTACTTGTTGGGCTCGTAGACCCTTACAAGACCTACAATCCCAGGAATCAGGATGCCGGCCTGTGCCAGGACCTTGAGCTGGGTCGAATCCACGCAAGCCGCGCGGACCTCATTGACCACGCAGGCTGTGACGGAGATGCAGGCCAGCGTAAAAGTCAAGGGCTTCGGCGGAAACGGGGCGAGGACGGCGATGCCAGACGTCAGGGCCAGGGCGTTCAGAGTCCGAAACAGGACGTCCTCCTGAGTGTCCAGGAACGTGAAGCCCAACTGTGCCCCGCTGAACGCCAGCAGGGCCCCGCACTGCACAGTGTACGGCCCCGCGATGAACGCAGCGGTGCCAGTCCCGAAGGCAATGGCAGACAGAGCCAGCGCTTGTGGGGTCCTCCAGAGGTCGGCGGCCAGTTCAGCCGGGATCTTAGGCTCCTTCACGGGGGCAGGGGCCTCAGCAGCCACCCCTTTGGCGGCCTCCCCGGGAGGCATTGCATGATCCGCTGCTGGGGCAGGCCATGTATCGGGGCGGTCTGGGCAGGACAGGTGCTGCCCCATGAAAAAAGGAACAGGCTAAGGGGCAACAACGGATGATAGCAAGGCGTGAACGGGCTGCAGTGCCTATCAAGGGTGTGGGGGTGAGGGTACACGCTCTACAGCCTGTGTTGTGCCGCAGCCAGCGGTGCGCACGCGAGGGCGCTCCTCCCGCTGGAGGGCTTGGCATTTCCATTGTCGGACTCATCAAAGGACCATCGCGCATCCCAATCAAATCTCGAGAATGAGGTCCAATGGTGTTGGCCTTTTGAAACGAAAAGAAGTCCCTCCCCGGATATTGTGTCAGTACACGCCGCGGCACACCGCTGAATGAAAGAATTGTTTTGTACTTTGAACGCCGTGGGGCCTTCTCTGGAAGGGGGTCTTTCGGAGGTTTCCACGTGAACCCCTGAGTTATGTGCGACAAGGGCCCGAGGAACCCACAGCACCACACCATCAAAGCAAAAAGGAGAAACGGGCTCGGGAGCCTTGGTAGTCGAGGCTGGCTGCACCGGAATGATAAGTAATGCGTGGCACTGGAATGGTAAGAGCCATTAGTGAAAGACCGGACAAGAGCATAGGAGAGGGTCACAAAGGGAACTCGTGGTGACTCACCCTCCCCTTTCTAAACCCCCCTCAGCTCCAGAGCTTTACAAGTGCAGTACCAGCGGGTTCCCCATCGGGGGAATGTTTGCCTGGCGCGCTACTTTTCTATTAACTATCCCGACTTCAGCCCCAGATTTACCCTCTCATGGAGAAGCCCCCCAAGTAGACCATGTTGCACTGCACACCTGCACGTTGCATAACAAGGCAATAGCTGTGAATTCAAATGGGAATTGCACTCCAGACTTTTGACGGCGATGGGATACTACACATGCCTGTTACCAGCATTATGGCCAGCGGTCATCCTTTACCTTTACCTTTCCCATAGATTTCTCCTATGGTAACGAGTCCCCAAGCCGCAAGCGGTTTGGACGGCGTTTCTGCCTCAGGTCACAAGAACGAAGCGCAAACTCAGCATTGGCTACATCACCCCTACCTTCTCGGGGTCCCCATGGTAGAGAGAGATCAATATGGCTACATCACCCCTGTCTTCTCAGGGTCCCCTAGGTGGGGAGAAATCAACCTAGTAAGGAGTGGATGTGGTGGAAACGAGCAAAAAATGGATGAAAATGGGTGAAATTGGGTGAGAATCCAAATATACCATATCCCCAATGTGAAAGAAGCATCAAAATGCCCACTTTCAAACAACAATAATGCCCATATTATGGGGTTCTAGGACGGCTAGACGTCCAAATAGTTGCACGGCATGCACAATGCGCTTAGTGCACCCCTAATAGGTCATCGGTGGGGCATGGGTCAAAACAGATGCCCGGCGCGCGCCCGGCGTGTGCCCAGCGCGCTAACGCTCCCTCATGAGTCCCCTCTTGACCAACCTGCACCCAATTGGAGCAAACTCAGGATACGGTGAAGATCACCCTGTCGAGGTTTTACAACCCTTCTCAGGGTCTCAGGATGAGCAACACATTTTAACAGCAGCAACAACAACAAGCAGCACGCAGCAACAGCATCAGCAACAGGCGAGTAAAAAGTCTATTCGAGGACACCGTGGCTCAAAACCGGCATTCAAAGAGCTCAAAACGGCCGTAGAGCAAATGCGTATCACCACAAACAAGTTTTGCGCCGTTTCGAGCCGTCTAGCGCATTCTATGGCCAATTTAGTGTCCAAAAGTGGCCGTTTTGGGGCTGTTTTTTGGGACGATCGTCCTACAAATTCAGGACAATCGCCGGTGCGGCAAGTAGGCGTCTCCAATGAGGACCGTTGTTCTCCCATGGCGGTTGGGCTACTAAAGTAAAGCAAATGGGTGTTCAATAAGGCGTCTTCCACACCGTGTTGCCACACAGTGGGCCATTTTGAGGTGAAAACTGTGGAGGCACATCTCCAAAGCAAGCGGTCTTTCTTCCACGGTGATTGCCAATACGTTAAGCGGTGGCGGTGAGCTTGGCTCTGGGGTTTGTGACTATCTGCCCACTCTTCGTGTACTCCAACACCGCAAACAACTCCCCCTTGTCCGATGGTTCCTTGATTGTGGCATCCACACACTCACCAGTGGAACGTGTGAAAATAACTGGACGCCCAGATTGAAAAAGAGAAGATTGCATGATGAGCTGGTGCAAGAAAGGGGGATATAGTGCAGAAATATCCCCAAAATCAGGGCTATGTGGGTTCAAGTGGGCAAACACTCACAGCAAATGTGTCCATGACTCTATGTAAATGGGCTAGACAACCCTATGGGGCTGCCACCTTGTTAGTTGTCTTGGTGCGTATGTTGTTTGTTTGTTGTCTTTCTTGTTTTTACACCTGCAGAGTTTTGAAAAGCAGCAGTGTACCCCCTGTCATAGCTATGCCCTTGTCCAAGCTACAATTGGCGTAGTATTTTCCTTTTGATTGTTGTGTTCGCATTGCTACTTGTGGGTTTCCGTTGTTGGCACCATAACACATATGCCAGTGCTTGTGGGTCGGTGCACAATTTATTGGATGGCAAAACGAGCTGGGTTTGCCCTTTCGAGGTTTTACAACCCTTCTTAGGGTCCGAGGGTGAGCAACATATTTTAGCAAGCAGCAAGCAAGCAAGCAGTAAGGGACTGTATTAATTTGGGACCGAATTTAATTCAGTACCAAATGTGGTGCAGCCACATAAGACATGGGTTAGCTCGAAATAGCACGAAACTTGTTTGTGGTGATGAGCATTTGCTCTCTGGTCCTTTTGAGCTACTTGAATCCCCGTCTTGAGCCATGGAGTGGGCGAAAAGGACTTTTGACCCGCGTCTTTGTGAAAATGGCAAAACTCAATTCATGTTTCTTGATCAAGGGACTGGTGGCTGCAGCAGTTTGGAAGGTTTCTGCCCGTCACTCTGCAACCCAAGAGCAACACACATCACCCAACACTGAATAGATGCCAATTTGGAGGGACACACTGTAGCGTCTGACAAAAAAAAACCTCAAGTAAAAATACATTTTACATCCGGTCCCCAGTGTGAAACTCAAGCAGTCCTAATTGCATTGCCCATGTGCCCTTGCCTAGCGCAATGTCGACGCTTAAAAGCTTGGCAGCGCCTATACTTGCGATCTCAGCCTAATGGCGTTCATTTTGATTCCCGTAACACCTCTATTCTAGCACACTCTTGCACCTCAGTGAGTTCCTCCTCCTCCTTCAAGGATACTAAGCATCGTGCAAAATTTCCTTGTGAAGCTCTCTTGCATCGCTGCTCACTGAGGCAATAATGAGAGAAAATTCGTCCCCAGGACAATACACAAACGACAGACGTGTAGGTGCACGTGCAGCAACATACAATTGTCAGGCCAGACCAGCAATCCCTTGATGATCCCCACGGGAGGTACCCTTGCCAAATCCTCCGGCCGCAGCTTCAGTCTGGTCTCGTTGACCTTCCGGATTTGCCCATGCTCGCGGTTGACATCCACCCGCAAGACCTTGTGGGATAACACCACTGTCTTCTGGACGGCATCTGCTAGAGTGACTGTTTTCGAAGTTGCCTTCTTGTTCGCCCGGCTGTGCGGATTCCGTTGACTGGGGCCCTCGGAGGACCCCTGCGAGGGTTGTGATAAAGAGGGTGGCTCAGGGGCCACAGGCACATTGGTATTTGATTGTGGGGGTACAGATGACATGACAGTGGGGGCCTGGAGGAAATCAGGGTGCTCTGGGCATGGATCACATTGACAGACAGTGGTGATTTGGTTGTTTCCGGACCAGTTATTCCTAAATTATAGCCTTTGCAAGGGCAAATCCAGGATTACTGCAGAGAGCAGCTGAAATCACACATCATGACATTCTCAGCAAAATGTAATACGTAAAATCATGAAAGTTGGGAGCACACACAAAAATGATTAGCACATTAGTGGTACAAGTGGCAGCAGTGTAACAGTACCCTGTGGGACACAGGCTCAAAACACACAAAACCCAAAAGCAAGCGAAATTTCGCGTCTCAAACCAAAAAATGCTAAAAACACTATTGAAAACACCAAATATGTCAAATGTGGCGAAATTTCGCCACTCCATGCAAAAACACCACAATCAAGGGCCAGTATCTGGTACATTGTGAAGACAACAGGTATGTCAGTCCCATTGTGAAGTATCCTGTCCAAAAGCCTCCTCTTCATCCAGAATAGCTACTATGTCGTCATCATCCGACACACTACTGTCATCACTGTCACTGTGGACTGCAAACAAGGCCACCTCGGGGCCATCGTCCTCGTCATCGCTCGCATTGTCCGCACCTGCCCCCCCCCCCCCCCATTCGGATGCTACACCCTATTCTGCGGTACTGGTTGCTGTGGGCCGGGTTTGGCTGGCGGTTTTGGATTCCTTGGGGCAGGTTTGGCGATGGGTGCACCGTGTCTTGGGGGGGGGGGGGTGAGGGGCAGCTGGTTTTGCAACGGGTTTCCTTGGTTTGGGTTTTGGTTTGGGTTTGGGCTTAGGCGGGCGGGTAATTTGCATTACTCTCTGGATATCCACATTCCGTTGCCCTGCGGTCGTTGATGGAGGCACGGTTTGCTGTAGAACCGTAAGAAGGTCATCGCTTGGGGGGTTCTTACGAAGAAGGGTCCTAATATATTTGTGGAAGACACTAAAAAGAACGCTACGTGGTGGAACGGCCGCAAATGCTCTCGGAAAACGAAGGTCATCTACACTACGCAACACAACTGCTTCTATTACCCGAAGGGGTGGCGGCTTCCATTGTACAATGGGCAAGGATGCAACAGACACACTCAGAATAAACTTTCTCAGATTGGACCCATACCGCTTCACACACTTCTCTGTCAGTGAGAACCGCGTGTTCTTCCTCCCTGTCAGGGTCTGACTCAACGTTACAAAAATTTCGGAGGTGCCACTCAGGGATGTGATGGTAGTCCATATCCGGCACTGTGCACACAACTTGTTCAACATTGCCTCCCCATATTCCTCACTGTGAATACAACCGGGCGTTCGAGAGTGCCAACGCTGCCATGTGACCAGAGCAGCCATCAATGTCTTGATGTACTCCACATTCTCCCATTGATCCCCCACCAAAGAAAGCATAACCAACAAACAGGACTCCAGCACTGCCAAGGCATTTTTCCCACTTCCGGGATCTCTACCAGCCCAATTGCAGTCTCTCACAAGGACACCAATCCTAAATGCAGCAGGGCAATACTCCTTCAACAACACCTTCAACCCCAAAAGTAGCTCCTTGCTTTTAGACTGCATGTCCGTCAATGGTCCATTCTGCGCCGCCACGGCAAAAGCATCAAGTTTTGCCTGAACTCTTGGTAGGTAAGTGCCAGCATTCAGACAAAGCGCCAGTATTGTCTTCTCCATATGAAGGAGCTTCACCTTTGTTGGTACTGTGTCCCCTTCCTTGAAATCAGTGTGTACTCTCTCGATCAGACAAATAATGGGCATAAAGTTGCGGTAAAGCATGGTGATCATATGCTTGTACGGGTGCCAAACCCCGTAGATGAGGGGAGGCTTGACCAGTGCAACTGGAAGTTCCATGAAGTGTAACTCTGCCCATACAGGTATTTCAAGAGCTCATAAAGAATCTTCATCTCCACACACAGAGGTAAATCATGACGAGTTGCCTACTGCACATGCCGAATTGTATTTAGCAGTTTCAAGTGATCTAGTTTGGTTCCACACCGTAGTTGAGACAGCATCATTGGTTGCCAACGGCCAATGCCTATTTCATTGAGCCGGAGGACACGCCGATTGTTGGCTCCCACAGGACTTGTGCATGCAGCTATGCCCTCACTTACTGCCAATGCACGACAACAAGCAACTTGGCTTTGGCAAAGCATGCAGAACCACCAGATGGCGCTTTGGTATGACAACTGGGTGAAAAAGAATTATGGGGTGGATCCGTTGCATCATGACCACTCCATAAATTGCACAGCTGTGGCCGTGTTACATTTGCCAGCCCTACCACCATTTCCGGGTCATGTCTCACTAATTCATGACGTCCAGACGATTGGGGCACGTGTTGATGCTTTACAACTTCGTCATGCGGATCTGTTTCGGCGCGTTTATGCTCTTCCTGACATGATTCGGTGTACCTTTGTTAGAGCCCCGCTGGACATTGTGCGGCAAAATGTGCTATCTCTGGGACTGTGCATGAGGGGCTGCCATCTTTCTCAGAAGTCGCCACAAGCAGATCAATTGATTTGAGAAAACAGTGTACCAACGGGGCTTCTTCCGTATTCCATGGGCAAACAGCAACCGTGTAAGATCCTTCCGTGAGCGTCAATTTGTTCGCATTGCCAGGGCCCAGACAGCCAACAACCTTGCACAGTTCCCATTGGCAACATCCGTCAAGAGGTCATCAACGTTCTATATATATATATATATATATATATACATATATATATATATATATATATATATATATATATATATAAATATATATATATATATATATATATATATATATATATATATACATATATATATATATATATATATATATATATATATATATATATATATATATATATATATATATATATATATATATATATATATATATATATATATATATATATATATATATATATATATATATCCTCCAATCTACACCCCTCTCCCAACTCTAGGTGGCTCCACCACACGGCTCTAGAGTATGTGCGAAGGGCACAACGTGGTGCATACATGTGGTGGAAGGGGCTAAACTTGGTCAAAATCGGCTCAAAATGGGCTAAAAACACTTGTTTGAGCATCCCAAATGGTCCGGGATCACTTTTGGAAAAACGCATTTTTGACCCATTTTTGACCCATTTTTGGTCCCGAAATGGCCCATTTTCAAGGCATTTGGGGATTTTCCATGTGCCAAAACCCGTCGCCACGGGCTCAAAATGGGCTCAAAACACTTGTTTGAGCATCGTAAATGGTCCCGGATCATTTTTGGGAAAACGCGTTTTTGACCCATTTTTGACGCATTGTTCGTCCCAAAACGGCCATTTTCAAGGCTTTTTGGGAGTTTCCATGGCCCAAAACGCGCCACCACGGGTTCAAAACGGCCGAAAAACACTTGTTTGAGCATCCCAAGTGGTCTAGGAACAACTTTGGAAAAAATCATTTTTTTCGCCCTGGGGACCCTGGTGGACCCACGGTTGGCCCCCACTGTGCGTGGGCTGGCCGGCCCTCCGGCTGCACCAAGTGACCACTGGTACGGGGGTCTACGTGTCTCGTTGGGCGATTCTGAGGCTTGGAAACCACAAAAAGTGGGGGGTTGCGGGTGGACTGGGTGCCCTCGGAATCGGATTTTGAGCCACGTAGCCCAAGATACGGCCCGTTCTTGGTTTCGGGGTGTTGGTGCATATTGCGCAGTTTTTGGGGCTTTTTGGCGCCTTTTTGGGCCGTTTCTCGGACATATCGTGGAGTTAGAGGGCACCAAAGGTCCCTTGGTCACGAGAAAGTCAAGCCGCATGTGCAGTGTAGGAGCCGTTTGCCTTCGTTTGGCTGCTTGGGACCCGTACTGGGGCTGTTTTGGACGAAAAATGGCTGTTTTTGGCCCAAAGCTGCGCAGATTTGGGAGGGCACCTCCCGACTTGGCGCCACCGCCCCGGGCCGCCACCGGTGAGTTTTTGGCTCAAAACTTGGATTTGGCAAGGGCACCACCTAGGCTCCAAGATGGCTACATGGGCAAATGATCCGAAGCGTTGGGACAGAGCAATGGCCAAAACGGCAAGGAGACGTGTTGTTGTTGTTGTTGTTGCTTGCTTGCTTGTTAGCTAGATTTAAGGGGAGAGGGGTGTAGTAATATATATATATATATATATATATATATATATATATATATATATATATATATATATATATATATATATATATATATATATATATATATATATATATATATATATATATATATATATATATATATATATATCCTCCAATCTACACCCCTCTCCCAACTCTAGGTGGCTCCACCATACGGCTCTAAGGTATGTCTGAAGGTAGATTGGAGGATATATATATATATATATATATATATATATATATATATATATATATATATATATATATATCTATATTACTACACCCCTCTCCCCTTAAATCTAGCTAACAAGCAACAAGCAAGCAACAACAAGCAACAACAAGCAAGCAACAACAAGCAAGCACTTCTCCTCACCGTTTTGGCCATTGCTCCACCTCATCGCTTCGGGCTCTACTCTACTCTAGCCATCTTGGAGCCTAGGTGGTGGCCTTGCCAAATCCAAGTTCTGAGCTAAAAACTCAGCGGTGGCGGCCCGGGGCGGGGGTGCCAAGTCGGGACGTGCCCTCCCAAATCTGCGCAGTTTTGGGCCAAAAACAGCCATTTTTCGCCCAAAACAGCCCCAAAACCCGGGCGAAACGCCCAAACGAAGGGATACGGTGAGTACACCGCACGTGCGGCTTCACTTCACCGTGTCAAAGAGCTCTCTAGTGCCCTTTAATTCCACGATATGTCGGAGAAACGGCCCAAAAAGGCGCCAAAAAGCCCCAAAAGCCTGCGCAATGCGCACCAACACCCCGAAACCAAGCACGGGGCGTATCTTGGGCTACGTGGCTCAAATCCGAATTCCGAAGGCACCTAGTCCACCCGCAACCCCCCACTTTTTGTGGTTTCCAAGCCTCAGAATCGCCCAACGAGCCACTCACACCCCCGTACCAGTGGTCACTTGGTGGAGCCGGAGGGCAGCCCGGCCCGCGCACGTTGGGGGCCAACGGTGGGTCCACCAGGGTCCCCGGGGCGAAAAAAATCATTTTTTCCAAAGTTGTTCCTAGACCACTTAGGATGTTCAGAGAAGTGTTTTTAGGCCGTTTTGAGCCCGTGGTGGTGCGTTATGGGCCACGGAAAATCCCAAAATGCCTTGAAAATGGGCCGTTTTGGGACCAAAAATGGGTCAAAAATGGGTGAAAAACGCGTTTTTCCAAAAATGATCCTAGACCATTTATGATGCTCAAACAAGTGGTTTGGACCCATTTTGAGCCCGTGGTGCCGCGTTTTGGCCCACGGAAAATCCCAAAATGCCTTAAAAAGGGGCTGGTTCACCACCAAAAATGGGTCAAAACTAGGTGAAAAACGCAATTTTTTGAAAGTGATCACGGGCCATTTGGGAGGCTCAGAAAAGTGTTTTTAGCCTGTTTTGAGCCCAAGATCGGGCGTTGTGGCCCATGGAGCATCTCAAAATGCCTTGAAAATGGGCCACTATGGGACAAAAACAAGTGAAATTTTGTGTCCCTTTTGGTACCGAGTGATGAGTCATCCTTGCTGTGTTTTGCCGTTTGTGTGCTTCGTTCATTGTGCCCTTTGCTCTTAGTGAGTGGACTTGGAGTACAGGTGTACTCTTAACGGAGTTACCTTCACATTCACGCCATGTCTAAGGTTGGAAGCAGGACTTGCAAAAATAGTGTGGAGTGTTTGGTACAAGAGGGACGAGTAGTTCCTTGTCTTTTTTTGCCGTTTGTGTGCGCTATTCTTCCGTGCCCTTTGCTCTTAGTGAGTGGACTTGGAGTACAGGTGTACTCTTAACGGAGTTACCTTCACATTCACGCCATGTATAAGAGGGACGAGTAGTTCCTTGTCGTGTTTTGCCGTTTGTGTGCTTTGTTCTTTTGTGCCTTTTGCTCTTAGTGATTGGACTTGGAGTACAGGTGTACTCTTAACGGAGTTACCTTCACATTCACGCCATGTCTAATCATGGGAGCAAGAGTTGGTACAAGAGGGACGAGTAGTTCTTTGCCGTGTTTTGCCGTTTGTGTGCTTTGTTCCTCTCTGCCCGTTGCTCTTAGTGTTTGGACTTGGAGTACAGGTGTACTCTTAACGGAGTTACCTTCACATTCACGCCATGTCTAATCAAGAGGCAAGAGTTGCAACAATAGGCTGGAGTGTTTGGTACAAGAGGGACGAGTAGTTCCCTGCTGTGTTGTGCCGTTTGTGTGCTTTGTTGTTAGGTTGTTAGGTTGCTTTGTTGTTAGGTTCCGTTTGGGCTGGGGTACTAGTGGGTAGGAATGGGGCTCATTCTTTGGGAGGATAAGTAAGGCCCACCAACGCAAAACAAGATACTGCCATCCGGTTGGGTTTGAGGCTGTACAAGTATAGGCGTCACCAACATTATTAATGATGCTTCTACCCCACAAGTAGTCACTTTGTTTTTTCCCAACTAATGTTTTTTCTTGCTCTCGGCAGTTGGATTTGGAGTATAGGTGTACTCTTAACGGAGTTACCTTTTATTTCGCACCATGTCAAATCGCTGGGAGCACGAGTTGCAACAATGCTTGGACACGGACATTGACTTCCCGGTGGCCGAGTTCATCAAGCTGCATAGCGAAGTCCCCCCGCCTACCATCCGTCGGCGACATGCGCAGTTGCGCGCCACGCTGATGAAGCGATTGCAAAAGCGCGCCGCACTTGGGATCCAAGCATCGACGGTGGCAAGTTTGAACACTCCTGAGTCCCAAACAGCCAAGGGGTCTTGTGGAGGCAAGAGGAACACCGCGGAGTCGCAAGCGGCCAAGGGGTCTTGTGGAGGCAAGAAGAACACCTCGGAGTCCCAAGGGGACAAGGGCAAGAAAAACACCGCAGAGTCCCAAGCCATCAAGGGCAAAAAGAACACCGCGGAGTCCCAGGCGGCAAAGGGTTCGGCTGGAGGCAAGAAGAACACCGCGGAGTCGCAAGCGGCCAAGGGGTCTTGTGGAGGCAAGAAGAACACCTTGGAGTCCCAAGCCGACAAGGGCAAGAAAAACACCGCGGAGTCCCAAGCCATCAAGGGCAAAAAGAACACCGCGGAGTCCCAGGCGGCAAAGGGTTCAGCTGGAGGCAAGAAGAACACCTCGGAGTCCCAAGCCGACAAGGGCAAGAAAAACACCGCGGAGTCCCAAGCCATCAAGGGCAAAAAGAACACCGCGGAGTCCCAGGCGGCAAAGGGTTCAGCTGGAGGCAAGAAGAACACCGCGGAGTCGCAAGCGGCCAAGGGGTCTTGTGGAGGCAAGAAGAACACCTCAGAGTCCCAAGCCGACAAAGGCAAGAAAAACACCGCAGAGTCCCAAGCGGCCAAGGGTTCCTTCGGAGGCATAAACAACACGCCAGAATCGCAATTTGTACCCCATTTGTACAGCGACGACGACTAGGTCCTTCGTGGGCAATTCTATGCAATTTAAAGCCAGTTCCCTTCAATGCCAAACATTTCTAGTAGCGAAGAGTTCCAAGCAGTTCAGGTTGCCATCCGTGGGAGTTCCCAATGTACAGGTGTACTGCTAACGGAATTACCATCACCTTCATGCCATGTCTACACCTTGGGAGCAAGGGTTACAACTGTTTCTGTACAGTGATTACCACGAGACTCGCAAATAATTCCTTCACGTGTTTTGCCAACTGTGCTTCGTTCCCCTCCACCTTGTGCACAACTCCCACATAAAGAACCCGCGTGTCTTTTAGGAGAGGGGTGTAGATTAGAGGATATATATATATATATATATATATATATATATATATATATATATATATATATATATATATATCCTCCGATCTACACCCCTCTCCCAACTCTAGGTGGCTCCACCGCACGGCTCTAAGGTACGTGCGAAAGGCACAAAGTGGTGCATACATGTGGTGGAAGGGGCTAAACTCGGTCAAAACGGGCTCAAAACGGGCTAAAAACACTTGTTTGAGCATCCCAAATGGTCCGGGATCACTTTAAGAAAAACGCGTTTTTGACCCATTTTTGACCCACTTTTAGTCCCAAAATGGCACAGTTTCAAGGCATTTTGGGATTTTACATGGGCCAAAACCCGTCGCCACGGGCTCAAAATGGGCTAAAAACACTTGTTTGAGCATCCCAAATGGTCCGGGATCACTTTTGGAAAAACGCGTTTTTGACCCATTTTTGACCCATTGTTGGTCCCAAAACGGGCCATTTTCAAGGCATTTTGGGATTTTCCATGGCCCAAAACGCGCCACCACGGGCTCAAAACGGCCGAAAAACACTTGTTTGAGCATCCCAAGTGGTCTAGGAACAACTTTGGAAAAAATGATTTTTTTCGCCCTGGGGACCCTGGTGGACCCACGGTTGGCCCCCACTGTGCGTGGGCTGGCCGGCCCTCCGGCTGCACCAAGTGACCACTGGTACGGGGGTCTACGTGTCTCGTTGGGCGATTCTGAGGCTTGGGAACCATAAAAAGTGGGGGGTTGCGGGTGGACTAGGTGCCCTCGGAATTCGTTTTTGAGCCACGTAGCCCAAGATACGGCCCGTTCTTGGTTTCGGGGTGCTGGTGCATATTGCGCAGATTTTGGGGCTTTTTGGCGCCTTTTTGGGCCGTTTCTCGGAAATATCGTGGAGTTAGAGGGCACCAAAGGTCCCTTGGTCACGAGAAAGTCAAGCCGCATGTGCAGTGTAGCAGCCGTTTGCCTTCGTTTGGCTGTTTTGCACCCTTACTAGGGCTGTTTTGGGCGAAAAATGGCTGTTTTTGGCCCAAAACTGCGCAGATTTGGGAGGGCACCTCCCGACTTGGCGCCCCCGCCCCGGGCCGCCACCGGTGAGTTTTTGGCTCAAAACTTGGATTTGGCAAGGGCACCACCTAGGCTCCAAGATGGCTACATGGGCAAATGATCCGAAGCGTTGGGACGGAGCAATGGCCAAAACGGCAAGGAGACGTGTTGTTGTTGCTTGTTGCTTGTTGTTGTTGCTTGTTGTTGTGGCTTGTTGTTAGCTAAATTTAAGGGGAGAGGGGTGTAGTAATATATATATATATATATATATATATATATATATATATATATATCCTCCAATCTACACCCCTCTACCAACTCTAGGTTGCTCCACCACACGGCTCTAAGGTACGTGCGAAGGGCACAACGTGGTGCATAGATGTGGTGGAAGGGGCTCAACTCGGTCAAAACGGGCTGAAAACGCGCTAAAAACACTTGTTTGAGCATCCCAAATGGTCCGGGATCACTTTTCAAAAAACGCCTTTTTGACCCATTTTTGACCCATTTTTGGTCCCAAAATGGCCCATTTTCAAGGCATTTTGGGATTTTCCATGTGCCAAAACCCGTCGCCACGGGCTCAAAATGGGCTAAAACCACTTGTTTGAGCATCATAAATGGTCCCGGATCATTTTTGGAAAAACGCGTTTTTGACTCATTTTTGACCCATTGTTGGTCCCAAAACGGCCCATTTTCAAGGCAATTTGGGATTTTCCATGGCCCAAAACGCGCCACCACGGGCTCAAATTGGCCTAAAAACACTTGTTTGAGCATCCCAAGTGGTCTAGGAACAACTTTAGAAAAAATCAATTTTTTTTGCCCTGGGGACCCTGGTGGACCCACCGTTGGCCCCCACTGTGCGTGGGCTGGCCGGCCCTCCGGCTACACCAAGTGACCACTGGTGGGGTGGTCTAGGTGGCTCGTTGGGCAATTCTGAGGCTTGGAAACCATAAAAAGTGGGGGGTTGCGGGTGGACTTGGTGCCCTCGGAATTCGTTTTTGAGCCACGTAGCCCAAGATACGGCCCGTGCTTGGTTTCGGGGTGTTGGTGCACATTGCGCAGTTTTTGGGGCTTTTCGGCGCCTTTTTGGGCCGTTTCTCGGACATATCGTGGAGTTAGAGGGCACCAAAGGTCCCTTGGTCACGAGAAAGTCAAGCTGCACGTGGAGTGTAGCAGTTGTTTGCCTTCATTTGGCTGTTTTGAACCCTTACTAGGGCTGTTTTGGGCGAAAAAAGGCTGTTTTTGGCTCAAAACTGCGCAGATTTGAGAGGGCACCTCCCGACTTGGCGCCACCGCCCCGGGCCGCCACCGGTGAGTTTTTGGCCCAAAACTTGGATTTGGCAAGGCCACCACCTAGGCTCTAGGATGGCTAAAGTAGAGTCAAGCCCGAGGCGATGGGAAGGTGCAGTGGCCAAAACGGGATGGTGACGTGTTGTTGTTGCCTGTTGCTTGTTAGCTAAATTTAAGGGGAGAGGGGTGTAGTAATATATATATATATGGCATATCCGAGGCAGTGTACCTACCAGGGTGTAGGGTAGAAGGAGGGGTCGGGTGGGGTTGTAGGGGACCCCCCCCCCCTATTTTGAGGGTGGGGAATCCGTTTTTGAGGGTTAGAGAGGGATTTGGGACACTCTTCTCCTGTTTTTTGCAGCTCATGAACACTCTTTCTGCACAATATCCAGACCCTGTGATTCGCGCTGCTGTTATTGAGTCTGCTCGCATCAGCTGGCATTGTCACGACGTTGAACCTGTGTTGAGCACCGGTCACCGCGTGGTTTCTCCTTGCTTGCAGTGCGATTTGGGGGTCCCCTTCTCTTGTGGCCACGCTTACTGCCTCCCTCAGCAGCTGGAATTTGCCAATTGGGACCGCCGCTCTTGGACTGGTCCTAGGTTGGTGCCGCTTCTATCTGCTTCTATCCGCTTCTATCTGCAGCATCGTGACCCGTTCATCACTCTATGCGAGCATGTTCGAGACGGATATTTTCCGTTTTGACGAGGTAAACCACTCCCAAATCCTTCTCTAACCCTCAAAAACGGATTCCCCACCCTCAAAATAGGGGGGGGGGTCCCCTACACCCCCACCCGACCCCTCCTTCTACCCTACACCCTGGTAGGTACACTGCCTCGGATATGCCATATATATATATATATATATATATTGACCCATTTTTGACCCATTTTTGGTCTTGAAACGGCCCATTTTCAAGGCATTTTCAGGTTTTCTGTGGCCCAAAACACGCCACCACGGGCTCAAAACGGGCCAAAAACACGTGTTTGAGCATCCAAAATGGTCTAGGATCACTTCTGGAAAAACGCGTTTTTGACCCATTTCTGACCCATTTTTGGTCCCAAAATGGCCCATTTTCAAGGCATTTTGGGAGTTTGCAGGAGCCCAAACCCGTCGCCACGGGCTCAAAATGGGCTAAAACCACTTGTTTGAGCATCATAAATGGTCCAGGATCATTTTTGGAAAAACGCGTTTTTGACCCATTTTTGACCCATTGTTGGTCCCAAAACGGCCGATTTTCAAGGCATTTTGGGAGTTTCCATGGCCCAAAACGCGCCACCACGGGTTCAAAATGGCCCAAAAACACTTGTTTGAGCATCCCAAGTGGTCTAGGAACAACTTTGGAAAAAATGATTTTTTTCGCCCCGGGGACCCTGGTGGACCCACCGTTGGCCCCCACTGTGCGTGGGCTGGCCGGCCCTCCGGCTGCACCAAGTGACCACTGGTACGGGGGTCTACGTGTCTTGTTGGGCGAGTCTGAGGCTTGGAAACCATAAAAAGTGGGGGGTTGCGGGTGGACTAGGTGCCCTCGGAATCGGATTTCGAGCCACGTAGCCCAAGATACGGCCCGTTCTTGGTTTCGGGGTGCTGGTGCACATTGCGCCGTTTTTGGGGCTTTTTGGCGCCTTTTGGGGCCGTTTCTCGGACATATCGTGGAGTTAGAGGGCACCAAAGGTCCCTTGGTCACGAGAAAGTCAAGCCGCACGTGGAGTGTAGCAGTTGTTTGCCTTCATTTGGCTGTTTTGAACCCTTACTAGGGCTGTTTTGGGCGAAAAAAGGCTGTTTTTGGCTCAAAACTGCGCAGATTTGAGAGGGCACCTCCCGACTTGGCGCCACCGCCCCGGGCCGCCACCGGTGAGTTTTTGGTCCAAAACTTGGATTTGGCAAGGCCACCACCTAGGCTCTAGGATGGCTAAAGTAGAGTCAAGCCCGAGGCGATGGGAAGGTGCAGTGGCCAAAACGGGATGGTGACGTGTTGTTGTTGCCTGTTGCTTGTTAGCTAAATTTAAGGGGAGAGGGGTGTAGTAATATATATATATATATATATATATATATTGACCCATTTTTGACCCATTTTTGGTCTTGAAACGGCCCATTTTCAAGGCATTTTCAGGTTTTCTGTGGCCCAAAACACGCCACCACGGGCTCAAAACGGGCCAAAAATACGTGTTTGAGCATCCAAAATGGTCTAGGATCACTTCTGGAAAAACGCGTTTTTGACCCATTTCTGACCCATTTTTGGTCCCAAAATGGCCCATTTTCAAGGCATTTTGGGAGTTTGCAGGAGCCCAAACCCGTCGCCACGGGCTCAAAATGGGCTAAAACCACTTGTTTGAGCATCATAAATGGTCCAGGATCATTTTTGGAAAAACGCGTTTTTGACCCATTTTTGACCCATTGTTGGTCCCAAAACGGCCCATTTTCAAGGCATTTTGGGAGTTTCCATGGCCCAAAACGCGCCACCACGGGTTCAAAATGGCCCAAAAACACTTGTTTGAGCATCCCAAGTGGTCTAGGAACAACTTTGGAAAAAATGATTTTTTTCGCCCCGGGGACCCTGGTGGACCCACCGTTGGCCCCCACTGTGCGTGGGCTGGCCGGCCCTCCGGCTGCACCAAGTGACCACTGGTACGGGGGTCTACGTGTCTTGTTGGGCGAGTCTGAGGCTTGGAAACCATAAAAAGTGGGGGGTTGCGGGTGGACTAGGTGCCCTCGGAATCGGATTTTGAGCCACGTAGCCCAAGATACGGCCCGTTCTTGGTTTCAGGGTGCTGGTGCACATTGCGCCGTTTTTGGGGCTTTTTGGCGCCTTTTGGGGCCGTTTCTCGGACATATCGTGGAGTTAGAGGGCACCAAAGGTCCCTTGGTCGCGAGAAAGTCAAGCCGCACGTGCAGTGTAGCAGCCGTTTGCCTTCGTTTGGCTGTTTTGAACCCTTACTAGGGCTGTTTTGGGCGAAAAATGGCTGTTTTTGGCCCAAAACTGCGCAGATTTGGGAGGGCACCTCCCGACTTGGCGCCACCGCCCCGGGCCGCCACCGGTGAGTTTTCGGCTCAAAACTTGGATTTGGCAAGGCCACCACCTAGGCTCCAAGATGGCTACATGGGCAAATAATCCGAAGCGTTGGGACGGAGCAATGGCCAAAACGGCAAGGAGACGTGTTGCTTGTTGTTGCTTGTTGTTGCTTGTTGTTGCTTGTTAGCTAAATTTAAGGGGAGAGGGGTGTAGTAATATATATATATATATATATATATATATATATATATATATATATATGTGTATATATATATATATATATATATATATATATATATATATCCTCCAATCTACACCCCTCTCCCAACTCTAGGTGGCTCCACCATACGGCTCTAAGGTATGTCTGAAGGGCACAAAGTGGTGCATACATGTGGCGGAAGGGGCTAAACTCGGTCAAAATCGGCTCAAAATGGGCTAAAAACACTTGTTTGAGCATCCCAAATGGTCCGGGATCACTTTTGGAAAAACGCGTTTTTGACCCATTTTTGACTCATTATTGGTCCCGAAATGGCCCATTTTCAAGGCATTTTGGGATTTTACATGGGCCAAAACACGTCACCACGGGCTCAAAATGGGCTAAAAACACTTGTTTGAGCATCCCAAATGGTCCGGGGTCACTTTTGGAAAAACGCGTTTTTGACCCATTTTTGACGCATTGTTCGTCCCAAAACGGCCCATTTTCAAGGCATTTTGGGATTTTCCGTGGCCCAAAACGCGCCACCACGGGCTCAAAACGGCCTAAAAACACTTGTTTGAGCATCCCAAGTGGTCTAGGAACAACTTTGGAAAAAATCTTTTTTTTCGCCCTGGGGACCCTGGTGGACCCACCGTTGGCCCCCACTGTACGTGGGCTGGCCGGCCCTCCGGCTGCACCAAGTGACCGCTGGTAAGGGGGTTTACGTGTCTCGTTGGGCGATTCTGAGGCTTGGAAACCATAAAAAGTGGGGGGTTGCGGGTGGACTGGGTGCCCTCGGAATTCGTTTTTGAGCCACGTAGCCCAAGATACGGCCCGTTCTTGGTTTCAGGGTGCTGGTGCACATTGCGCGGTTTTTGGGGCTTTTTGGCGCCTTTTTGGGCCGTTTCTCGGAAATATCGTGGAGTTAGAGGGCACCAAAGGTCCCTTGGTCACCAGAAAGTCAAGCCGCACGTGGAGTGTAGCAGCCGTTTCGCTTCGTTTGGCTGTTTTGAACCCTTACTAGGGCTGATTTGGGCGAGAAATGGCTGTTTTTGGCCCAAAACTGCGCAGATTTGGGAGGGCACCTCCCGACTTGGCGCCCCCGCCCCGGGCCGCCACCGGTGAGTTGCTGGCTCAAAACTTGGACTTGCCAAGGGCACCACCTAGGCTCTAGGATGGCTAAAGTAGAGTCAAGCCCGAGGCGATGGGAAGGTGCAGTGGCCAAAACGGAATGGTGACGTGCTTGTTGTTGTTGTTGTTGCTTGTTAGCTAAATTTAAGGGGAGAGGGGTGTAGTAATATATATATATATATATATATATATATATATATATCCTCTAATCTACACCCCTCTCCTGAAAGACACGCGGGTTCATCATGTGGGAGGCGTGTACAAGGTGGAGGGGGAGGTTAATGGGAATTTATATCCGCTAAGAAAGAGCCCGTTTGTACGTATGTCCATCAAACCGCAATGTACCGTAAACGTGTGGCAATGTTGGAGGAGCGAGTTGGCAGGGTTGTTGACCGCAATGGGCATCTTCACGTCGCGCGGCTTGAGATGGCTCTCCAGTAGTACATGGTCGCCCCCTTCGAGTCCCACGCGGCATCCGACGGTGTCCGAACCACTGCACTGCCGCACCGCACCGGGTCCATGGTCTCCTCGCCTGACATGGGCGGGAATTCCCGCGAGGGGGCGGCCTGCGGTGCCCCATCCTTCTGCCCCACATCCTTCTGCCCCGCATCCTTCTCCCCCTGATCCTTGTTGCCGACGAACGGAACGAAACGGCGAACTCTGGGGGCGACAGGGGTTGTCACCTCCATGGCTGGAAGAACATCCACTGAGGCCTGAAGTGAGAGAGCACGTAAGGACAGGGGGGCATGACAGAGACCGCGATAGGCAATTGTCATAGGAAAGGGACTCAAGACAGGGCACCAGACAGGGGGGCTGTCGTGGCACGGGGCATGAAGACAGGGTACAAGACAGGGTCTATCATCGGACAGGGGGGCTGTCGGCAAGGCTGTCGTGGGGGGTTGTCGCGGGACAAGGGACTATCTTGATGCCTGTCGTAGGCGGCTGTCGCAACACATGGATCGCAAACAAAATTAGCAAGCGCGTGTCGTGCGCAGCGTGGGAGTTGTCTGGGTAGTGCACCTGCTGACAGGCACACGTCCAGTGCACTGCATCCTCCGTGTCGCTGTCATCGCTGCCAGGTTTGGGACCGGGTTCCCCTTCTTTGGTGTTGCCACCTTGGAAACCCTTGAGGATTGTTTTTCCAGCCGTGGTGATCCAGCCGTAGTACCGCGCCATACGATAATCCAAGAGAGGCGTTAAGAAGCGTGCACCACAAGACACGACCGCGTGTGGCTGAGAATTGCGGATCAGGAGGAGACCGAACAGCAAAGCCCCCAAACTTACGTTGCGAAGAATGATACCCACACCCGGGGGGACGTGAATTGTGGCGATAACGGTGTCGGAACCGGTGGAAACGATGGAGTTGCCATGGCAAAAGTGACGCAATGGTCAGGGCTGGGTGCAGTGTCTCCCATGCTCCACACTTTTGTGACTGCCCAAGGCATGTCAATTACCGTGAGGTACAAGTGGGTACTCTCGTTGCACAACATGAAGAAGCTTGCCGTACCCGGTAGACTCGGGATGTCGGTGACCGTCTTCGCCTTGAATTCCAAGTGCCAACCTGGGTTGGTGCAGCACGCCGCACAACATGTACAAGCCTGGGAGCAGCTCCGGCACACCAGCTCTTCTTGACACATCGTGCAAGGGGACCTTTTGCTGGTGCTTTGCTTCTTGTTGCAACATGTGCATGGTCCGACTTGACCAAGATTGTCAGGCGGAGGGGCCATGGTGCAATCAAGGGGTGGCAAAACTGGATATCCAGCACGGTGGGTCACACGATGTGTCCCAAAGCCCATAACAATGAGGACCAACGGCTCATACATACCGGTGCGCTTCCTAGGAAGGCGAACAATGCAGTCGGATGGGCAAATCAACGACTCGCCGGGCACCGTGGGGAATGGCAACGTGTTCCATGGCTGCGGCAAACCTCCAGAACTGAACGGGACGAAGTACCCGTTCGTTGTACTATCCGCCGCATGTGACCCAACAACCAGAGTGTAGGAAGTGAGGAAGATCCCGTAGTCAGGAACAAGGCGTCTTTGAACTGCACGATGAACCGGCCCCGGTGATTCATTGGGAAGGCGCACCAACTTGATGAACAAAAGGTGGAGCTGCTTTTGGTCACCCGCAAAGGACGTTCGCACCCTATCAACTTGCTTCATGGCAAACCTGCGAACTTGTGGTAAAGGAGCGGTGTAACCATGGGAAAGAGTTGTCACTTCCTCTGCCGAAAGACCAGGCACGTCCTCAAGGTATAGATCCTGATGAGGGGGCATCGCCGCGACGCTCTCCGAGTGAAACTTGTTGTGGGCCGCCCTAACCTCTTGTCGTAGCTCGTCGATGGTTTCGATTGATTCTTGCGCGAGAACGTATGAACGGCGTCGATCTGGGTCCTCCCCATGTGCAGGGGATGGTATTGGAGTCGTTGTTGTGTGTCACCCATAGCCCAGCGGACGTTGTTCCTAGCCCATGTTCACTCCATGGGTGAGGGGTCACTTCGGAGGGAGTACACGGGACTTGACCAACTTGGATCCTTTTCCATAGACACGCAAAGGCGGTGCTGCAAAGGTCCTTGCCATGATGTGTTTTTCCGAGAGGCCCCTTGGGGGGCATCTGCTCGGAGGTCCAAGCACCCGTCGTCATCTAGGTTCTCGAGGTACACCGTCTCCTGGCGGCCATCCCCATCCGAGGTAGCTTGGGCATACTCAAATAGGTGCTCCAGGTCTTCGCCACTGGGCCGTACCACCACCGGCTGCAGATCTGGGTTCCCTTCGAGGATGTTGTGGAGGACGTCGCCGAAGCACCCGGGGGATCGCTTGGCGGTGAACGCGGGCAGCATCTTGACATCCGCCATTGCACCATCGCATTGCACCTGCATACTCTCCCTTGCGAGGATGCATTGTGTGGGCATTTTGGCGGCATGGACCACTGCTGCCCCCGTCTTGGCCCCCACACTGCCAATCCACCCCTTGGCAAGGTTGTCCACTTTCGGCATTGCAAAGAGGACAAAGGTGTTAATCCAAGACAGGTGTTGTAGACAGGTTTCAAGACAGGGGGCTGTCCGTGGACAGGGGGTACAGACAGGCTTCAAGACAGGCGGCTGTCGTAAGACAGGTGGCACCAGACAGGGGGGCTGTCGTCCGACAGACCCCCTGTCTTGTGCAAAGACAGGGGCTGTCGTGAAAAAAAAAAGTTGGCCAAAACGCAAGCGGACAACGCAACCACTTGTATATTCGGGCTAATTTCACATGCCTGAGCGCACAGAAACCCCAAGAACATGCACAAGTGCGGGGTATGGGGTGCCAAAAATGTGCTGCGACGGGGGGTGGGGTGTCGGCTTCATCCTGTGTGACTACACCTCATAGTCGGTATGCTTTTGCTGTGTCCTGCGCCAATTGGGTGATATGTTCCTGTTGAAGCAAGGCGTATCAGGCTTGTCGACTGTGGTCAGTGAGGATCAGTGTTGTGTCTGTGCACAATCTCGCGAACCTCTCGTATGAGAGGAGTGACGTTTTTGTGTTAGCATACTGTTGTATGGTGTAGTGTTTTGCTTGTTAGGCTACCAGCATTTGCAGGTGGGCCACCCCATGGGACCACACCATTCTCTCCAATAAATCCAGCCACTTCCCCAGGAAGACGAGCTTGGTGGCAGGCTCAAGGACACTCAGGGGCTGACAATAAACCCCCCTCTCTCCAAAGCTTCAACGGCACCTCTCGTGTTACTCCGCACGTACCCCTTGTCATGATGAATTAATAAAAAAATCATCTAAGTAATGCACCAACAAAACATCAGGGGGCAAGGCCTGTTCCACGAGGCGTGCCGGCGCCTGTTGGCATATAAAGGGACCATACTTCCATCCGAACGGTAATCTACCCAATCCCACCACCCGTCCGCTAGGTCCGGAACGCAGGCGAAAGAGGGTGCGTGCCGAGTCCGGAAGCACCAAACTCCAAAAGGCATTCTTTAAGTCCATGTGTGTGCCATATAATGGCACCCCCGGGTAGAATGTGACAAGCAGTTTACTTCACTGCTCCTCGTTGGGCTGCGATACTGTCGGACCCAGTGTTCATTTCCGTGGTGTACATTGCTGTTAAGATCCCGTGGGTACAACGGTTATCGCAATATTCGGAGGGGCAATGGGACTACCCTTCACAAATTTGCATCTTGTTGTACCTCACTTATTTTTGTATTCGGCGCCAGGTTCGCTACCCCTCGTATGGCCCTTGGCACCACGCACGCGCCGCGTGCGTGCCGCGCCAGGTGCTCCCCCAAGGGGCCAAAACTAGGGTTCGAGTATTTGCCGATATACAAAATTTTGCACTGCGTGCGCACTGCGTGCACGGCATTCCCACAATGGGGGAGCGTTAGCGCGCCGGGCGCGCACCAGGCATCTTTTTTGACCCGTGCCCCACCGGTGGCCTTTTAGGGGGTGCACTAAGGGGGCGCACTTAGCGCGGTGCAACTATTTGGGCGTCTAGTTGTACTAGAGACCCATACTTTGAGATACTAGGGGCATCATTGCGACCCCTAGCGTAGGTTGTGACTTCTGATTTTGTCCCCCTTGTTGGGGACCCCTGAGAATGCAGCGCTGACGCAGCATTTCCGCCCTCTTTTGGGCCCCAACCTTCTGGTGCTATTGAGGAAACGGGGACAATCTCTTAATCCACGCTTTGTTGCGTGGACCCTTGAGTTGGGGTTAGGGACTTGCAATCTACGCGATGTTGCGTGCCCCCTTGAGTTGGGGTTAGGGACTCTCAATCCACGCTTTGTTGCGTGGCTCCTTGAGTTGGGGTTAGGGACTCACAATCCACGCTTTGTTGCGTGGCCCCTAGGAGCATGTCCCGCCTCATGTTTGGACTGACCAAAGCATCTCGGCTGCCACGCAAGATGAGGCAGAGGATGAGGCAAAAGTGTGTGTGTTGTGTTGCTAGAAGCGCTCCACCGTCGCAGTTTGTGATGAGTGTAAGGAGCACTATTGTACTGAATGCATTGACACCCACACTTGTGGGACCAATGTTGTTTGTTAAGTACAATACAAATGACATTTGGAGTTGTTGAATTCACAACCTCCGCAAAACACAGCAAACACAGGTATCTACTCGATGTTGTCTCTACTTCTGCTAAATGTTCAAATGCGGTCCCTAGCTTGCAACCCTATGGAATCCAGCCACTCAGAAGGATGAAAAAAAAATTTGGTTCAAACTAAGATGAGGTGGCGTAGCCGACTCAGTTCACAGTACTCGAGATAACCTCTGAGGATCAAGTTTCAGAGCTGTCCAGTGCTACGATGATCCCACAGTGGGTGTGGTAGCGGATCTGACACGTATTGAAGATTAGCTGAATCTGAAACCATGTTATGCAGCCACTTAGAATTATGAAGATATCAGGATAGAGAGGAACTCTTAGGACTATTGCTACCAACTCAATGGCACGTAGACAACAATCAATGGTTGCTGAAATTGTGAAATCAGACACTGCACTACCCTGCACTACCCTGTTGGAAAAAAGGGCTCACAACTGGAGATGGACAGCCCCCAGTATTCTCCGTACCAAAACAAATGGACGATTGGTTTGTTGAAATCCCGGTAGCCTCCATATTTTGGTGAAGATGCCGCTAGAGGGGGGCTAGGGGGTGCCGGCCATGGAGACACAAATCATTCCCGAGATTGCTTGAGGTCAACCAAACTGTTTCATTTGATGGCTCCCTTACCAGCCATGGAGGAAGGGGGGGGCTCACCATTCTGGTGGGTCAAGAGCGCACTAAGGGAAGGTGGTAGGTGGTTAGGCATGAAATTCGTTCACATGCCTCGAGATGAAATTTACATCCAAATGGTATGTCCATTTTGGAAATGCAGTGACAATAATGCATGACAAGTGCAAGTCGGGTTTCTCCCCATTGTGCAGCTAAAATAGTGATAAACATTCACAGACCCCCTAAATGCCAGAGTTGTTTTGTCCATAATTTTTTTTTTGTTTATTGACCTTGTTTTGCCTCTTTTTTGCGGGAATTTAGTTGGAATGTTGTTGTCCTTCTATCACAATAAATTCTATCCTTGCTTCAGGCCATCAAGCAGGTATAGGAGGGTGGCAAAGGGGTCCACCGCTGTGTTCAGGATTCGTGGGTTCCTACTTATTCCTCGAGGGTTGCTAGCTGTACCCTGGCCGATTCACTGATGGTCCTTCCCCATTGTTCTGTCCAGCACCATTGCCTTCTACTAGCCACTTCCACAGAGCCTCTCGCACCGTATTTCTTTCTGACCTGATCAGCAATGTCAAGACAAGTTTGGCCCCACACCAACCGCTACCTTGTGCCAGGGCTGAGCTTTGAGGGCGGGATCTTCAAAGAGCAACAATCGACATTTCTTACGCGCCTCGTCTTGCCCAATCTAGCGCGGATGTTCAATGGACAACAACAAACGACATTTCCTACTCAAGAGTATCACAGATCAGGCCCAAATCCCTAGACGAGGGGCCCCCGGGGTAGGAATCCTGGTTTGTACTCAAACAATTGTTTGCCTTCTCTTTCTCAGGAAGTTCTCTGTCCGTTTTTTTTTGTTGCGTGTCCTGTGTGTAAGCACCAATCAGGATGAGGGACGTAGATAACGGGGCAGCATCGGACGCTAAGAGCATGGCTGAGGCCATGAGGGCGCAGGCCGAGGAGATTGAGAGGTTGAGAATGGAATTGCTGCGTACCAGCCTGAAGCAAAAGGAGGACATTCCGGAACTCACGTCGGGTTCATTGGAGGAGTTTGTCCAGGAAGAGAGAGTGACCCAGCGGATGCGCCCGTTTGTGGGCGCCCTGAACGAGTTAGGGGTATGAGTGCTCTTTTCACTAGATCTGGTCGCGCTGGTGCATGCTGGGACCGAGGAGGAGCCCAGCAGTCCTGATGCTCGGGCCACCCGATCGTGGAGGGCTGGGACCCGCAGATCGCAGAAATTGGCCCAAATCGCGGACTTCCAGGAGGCCTCTGGAGAGATGTCGATGGGTGGGGTGCTGGCGGAATTCCTGGCAGCCAGGGCGGCAGCAGGCGTGCGACAGTCCACGCTGCGTGGATACAATGCGGCGGTGCGAGCCGCTGAGGATCTCGGATGGATTGGATCTGTTGTCCATCAACTGCACAAGTGCATTGCGCAGGCTGCGTCTAAGGTGGGCTTCCAGCCCTACTTGCCCCTGAGGGTTTGTGCGTCCTCGTGGAAAGAGCCGAGCTGCAACCTAGTGCGGTGCCTATGGCCTGTGTGGCAGGTCAGTGTTGGGTTCTTTGGCTAAGGGTTGGTGAAGTCTTTGGTCTACGTATGGGGGATGTGTCTTTACCTCTCTGGATGCGGTTGTGGAATTCCAAAACCGGTGAGGAGGGGTTGCAGTCTCGACCGCTCTCGCCATGGGCGGATGGTTTCCGGGAGGCCCTGCTGTGGTGGGCGGAAGCCAAAGGCCGGCAAGCAAGCGACCACTTGTTCCCTAGAGGTAGTGCTTGGCTGGAACACAAGTTCTTGGAGGTCCTGGGTTCGACGCCTTGGAGACACTGTCCGTGGCATTCTCTGCGCAGGGGTGGCAGCGCCGCGTGTTACGCTCGCCACCCCTAGATGCAGTGTTTCCTCTGGTGGGGGAGATGGCGCAGTGTCGGCACGGCCCTGCAATATGCGATGGCGTTCCGGGGCGCCGCCCTCTTGGGCCCTCTTCGTCTGCCTCAGAAGGCGGGGGCGCGGGGTGGGGGGGGGGGCCGGGGTGTTCACACACTTGGAGGTTTGGGCTCCCAATATGTACCCCGCGGAAGCTGAGCCTCTGCCTCCAGCCGCGTTCCACCCCCCTGTGTGCCCTGCAGACCTGTCAACCCCCCCCCCCCCCGATCCGGGACCATTGGAGGGGGGGGTTCTTCCGGGAAGTGAGGAGTCGCGAGTTCCACCGGAGCCCCCCCCCCCCTTGCGCCCCCCCTGTGCCCTGCGCCCCCCGAACCCTTGGGAGAGCTTGACTTCGTTACCGTCGACTCCAGTGACAGTTCCAGGTCCGATAAGTCCGGGGGGGGGGGGGGATCGGTCGGGTTCACTCCAATGGGGCAGCCCGCCCTCACCCTAGGAGTCCGCGCCCGCCCGCCAACTACCAGGTCTAAGTTCCAGGGTCGCCACCGGGAGGGCGGGCCGACGGGGACACGCCCAGCTAAACGCCCAGTGCTCGGCTTCCGGGCGGGGGGCCCGCTGGAGTGGTGGGCAGTGCCGTGCGTCTACAGACGCGCGCGGCTTGCACGCCGCTGGCGGTGGATGCTTCAGCGGAGGGGGGCGGGCCGGATCCCGTCGGGGTTGGTATGGCTAGGAAAGTTGGAGTGGCCTGAGCTAGAGCCACGACTGACCCGCCAGCGAAGCGTAGGAGGATCGGCCCGAAGGCTCCGCAGGCGGAGGGCTCGTCGTCCCCCACCTTGGCTGACGTTGCGAGGGTGGTTGCCCTGTCCGGAGGACTTGTTCGCCCCCCCCCGTGATCCTGTGACGCAGCGTGAGCTGTGGGCAGGGGGGGGGGTGCGAAGGAACCGACGACCCCCTGTTTCTTGAGTTCCCGTGGGCCTGCACCCCCCACCTGGGTTGGCTGTCGGTGGAGCTCCGTTGGACCCCCTGGATCTTGGTTAAGAGGCTTACTTTGTTTGTAGACCGTGTCTTCGATACGGCGGAGGATTTCCGCCTCCCTACGGCCGCCTTGACCGTCGTCAAGGCGGTGCAAGGCCTGCAGCGGGAGGATTGGAGGGGCTCGTTGCATGTTACCACCTCCCCCACCCCCCGTGCAGGTAAGGTTAACCCGGACACCTGCTCAACGGGCTGGGTCCCGTGGGGAGCCACATCATCCCCCAGGATATTTGGGACCAGACGGTGCCGCCTGACTTCTATAGGCAGGGGTTAAGGGATTTTGATGTCGAAGCCCCGTGGGTTGATGCACGAGGCAACGACCGGCCAGGCGCCCCCCCCTCGGTTTCCGACGAGGTTACCAAGTTTGTGGCCGTGCTTAAACGGCAATGGCTCTTGTACGACCTCTCTGAGGATCAGCCCCCCACGTGCTGGCCCTTCATTATCCCGAAAACTTCGGAGAAGGTATCTTTAGTACTTAGTTGCGTTAAACAGAACGGTATGGACGGTTGTACCCCCCCCCACGATTTTCGCTTAACTTTGTTCTGCGCATGCCAGGCCAGGAGGCCACAGAGATGGCCCGGCTTCTCCTGCAGCAAAGCAGCACAGGGGGATTGATGGTCAAATACCCCACACATGTCATCAGCATGGTCGAGTTCAAGCCTGCACTGCCGCCAGATCGTACCACCAAACAACACACAGAAAGCAAAAACAACCAACGCATCAGATCAGAATACCTTCCTCCCTTCCTTTAGTCTACGCATCCTGACACTTAGAATCCCATAAAATTCACGCCACCGAGCAAGGACTTCGCCTGCTTGTGCGTGGTAGTTGCTGGAGTACAAGTGAAGAAAGTTGCACAGGCCCCTACACTTCAAGAGCTGTAAGGGCCCTCTACTGATTTAGGGGCTGCTCTATCTTCTTCTTTCCCTCTCTCTGTGCTGCCTACATCAAAGGCCTGTCTGGAATTCAGAGGGAACAGGAACCTAATGCCCCTTAAATTCAGAATGTGGGGCAGACACCAGAGGCACTGACCTACTGACTGAATATTTGACATCAGCTTTCAGAACAACCCCAAGGGGGCAACTATGCACTGGGTGCGTACTGCGCGGGCACTGGATGCTGAACCCCAGATTGCACGTGCATGAAAACCATGCTCTGGGAGAACCATACATGCACGAAAACACAATTCATCTGAAGAACAAAATCATTGTACCGCGAGCCATTTTCACGAACGTAAATGTTTGGCTTCTCAAAGCCTCTGTGAATCGAGCTAGAAAGGAAAGAGTATCTTCATAAGCATAGTTCAACATACTTGTACATAATGTTGGAGGGTTACCCAACATTTGGGGGGGGGGGTCGCGAGTTGGCCCAAATAGGCCTTGTGGGCCCCTAGGACGAGTCCTCATGGACACATGAGGCTCGCAAGTTACCTGAAACCCTTTTTGATGCATGCTGCATGCACCGGAGCCATCTGGGAGTCTCCAAAGCGGATAGCACTCAGGTGGCTCCAGGAACCCTGCAGTGTTGAGGTCTCCAAAGCGGAAAAGACCAACTTAGCTACATAAAGCAATCTCCTCAGGGAGAAACACATCCTAAAAAACGCTTGAAAATAGGGTCTGGGCACTTCTGTTAGTACAAAAATATTGCACTGTGTGTGCATTACGTGCAAGCCCCATGTGAAGACAAGCATGGCCTGAAAATTTACAACAACTGCACCACTGAAATCCCCTATGGTCCCGACACAGCAACGAGGTTACTGACAACCCATGTGATCACGCAGGTTTCGAGCGTTTCCGACGTTCGGATATGCAGGACTGTTGACCTGGGTGAATGTGGTCCAGGCAAACGCTGCCTTAGACCTCTATCAAAGAAGAAGCTAGTGCAGCTAAAAACCCTACAGGCTTGGGCCACACGGCACGATGGAGAACAGCGAAGGGGGCCTCATTGGCTGTGCAAGTTTGAACATACGTACATATACCTACCTATATACATATATATATTGGGAGATGCCCTGAGAAATGATATGTTGCAAGACCAAAAAAAAAAGCAGCCAGAAGGAGGCGGAGCTTGTCAAGAGGTCCCTTGCCCAGCCTCCACTACTGTGGCGGCAATGAATGATTGCACAAACCCAGGAATGGGTGCAGTCATACAAATTTAGAGTCCCCAAAACAAATTTATTTCTGGTCTTTATACATCCCTGATGAGTTGGTGGGCTCCGAAACAGTAGGCAGCCTGCTCCCACCTTGGTCTCTAGTTTGGGGAGAGGAGCGGGTCTTCAGCAACTGGATCTGGCTTGTCAAAGCATTCCTATGGACAGTCTTTGGAGTTGACTTTGTGACAAACCCAAGAAGCTGGAGGCGGGCTGTAGACAAGCTGCGACATCTGCATGAATCCACCGAAATTGGCAGGAGCAATGGGACTCCGTTGAAACCAGGGCTGTGCTGCAGCCTGCGCTCTGCTCTGTATGTTTCAGCATGGTGCAGAATTTGCAGCGGCCCTTGTGTGGGGTCTGCACTTGTAAGCATGGCAGTGTCTACTGCTCGGTCATGCGTCGGTTATCACTTGGTCCGGGCCTCTGACCAACCTGAAGGCAACACATGGGGTCATGGCCGCCTCCCATTTGTGTCAAAGGCAGGACTACCGCAGCACAGGGCATTGTCAGATTGGGGCTTCAATTCCAATAACATCACAGCTCGAAGTCACAGTGCATGCTATGGAAAGGCCATGATGATACAAGAAAAATGTGCACATGGACTTGCACCTCGCTGGTCCACAGTTGATGCTGCATGCCACCTGGTCCAGCCCCTCCACTCCCTTCTGGTTAAGGGAACGGCATCTGGGAAACCTGGTTTTGGCTGGCTCCAGCTGGCTTGGCAGGCACAAATGTACACAGCGAGAGTTGGTGCAAGAGGCGTTGGTGGATTGCGGTGTTTATGGGCTGCTCAGGGCTGGCAAGAAATGCGGATGCAAAACAGCAGGTCCTGCAGTCCCCGCTTTTGTGAACCATTTTTCTTAGGCTCGGGGCCTAAAGGTGAAGAAGGTAACCAGTGAAAATATCCGGATTGGTTTCTTTGTGTTGTGGAGGAACACCTCCACCTTGCTCTGACCGAGCAGTGGATGTACCGGGCATATCCTTCGCGATCATGTGGCTGAATGCTTTGCAGGCATACTGCCCCTTTGCCATGGGCTCTGGACCCAACAGAAGTGAGGAGGTGCGCCATTATATTGCCGTCGGTAGCAGGTTGTACCCCTGTGCTAGCATTCCGTGCACGACGCGACCATTGGTATACAATTCAGCACACGGCCTGGAAAACACCACCCCCATCTCCTTTCACTGCGTCTCTTGGCACCCCTAAAGAGGTTTATCAGGCTCAATGTTGACAGGCTCTCGAACAGTGTTGACGGTGAAGAGATGCCACCGCTTGCCCTTGGTGGTGGTGGTTGTTCTACAACAAGAGTGCTTCCACACACGGATCCATGATGCATTCCAGCCATCACACAGTAGAACAGTGGGCAGTGACCAACAACATCCATATTGTGGATCGCACAGCATCCCTGATCTTATCGTACAATTGTCTCTTATTCATGGTGCCAGAGTATTATTAGTCGGCCAAGAAACCCGAAGTGTGTGCCATCGTCTGTTTGTGCATGCTGCAAAAACACATGTTGAACGAGAAAATCAGTAAAGCTCTACAGGTTTCACACTAGCAAACTTGGCACAGATAGGCGTCGTCATCGTCCTCATACACACCACACGCGTGTTCCTCCCTCTAAATAGGAGCATGAATGTGCAGCTCACCAGATTAAACCGGACTCAGGCTTCGGCGGACTTATGAGCTCCGCGGACTTATCGGCTCGGTGAGCTTTCAGCCGGCCGGCTGATCAGCTGGCCAAAAGTCCGGTTTAATCCTTACCCATGTATCTTTTTGGCCGAAAAAACGGCCGAAAGTATGGTTTGTCACCCCCCCCCCCCCCAAGCCTATTCCAGTCCCCACCCCCCCTTAAATAACAAGACTCCTGCGGTGGCCACAGACCGCCTTGTGTGTGCACCGCCTTGTTTGTGCACCACATTGTGTGTGCACCGCCATGCCTGTGGACCGACAAACCACCCCCTGCTCCGGCTCGCTTCGCTCGACGCGCGGGCCAGCCCCCGCACCCCCCTTAAATAACAAGACTCCTGCGGTGGCCATAGCCTGCCTTTTGTGTGCACCGCCTTGTTTGTGCACCACATTGTGTGTGCACCGCCATGCCTGCGAGCCGACAAACCACCCCCTGCTCCGGCTCGCTTCGCTCGTGTGGGCTATAAGACCACTATGGATGGAGCTTAGAGCCCTTTGTCTTGAAAAAAAAATAAAATGTACGTCAGAAGGTCAAAAAAAAGGGGGGCACTTTAAGGGCAAAATGGCTCCAAAACATCCCATAATACCAACACATTCCACTTGAAAAAAGAGGGAGAAAGCCCAAAACAGGAGCACTCCAAATGCCCCATGCTCATGCCCTTTCACATTACTTTATTTCAGGGTTTCAAATCAACCTAACTTGCACACAGCGCGCGCACAACAGACAGTGCGCCCCTGATGGAGATATCGTCAGTCTGCACAGATGTGGCTTCAGCACAACCCTCTTCATTGAAGTCATCTCAAAGAAATGGGTGAGGGAGGGTAGGGGCAACCGAATTGGCTGGTCTTGCTGATTCGGTGATGGTGAAATGGTTTCTTTTCTCAAAAAAGGCGCATGGCTGGACTGCAAGCTCATGGACTAATCATCATTGTCACTGGACTCCCTGCAACAGGCATCAGAAAATTGTTGGGAAGCAAATGGATGTTGGAAAATCCAAAAAAGGTGTTGAAGATCATTTCCCTAAACATAGATGGATCTGTAGCTACCAGCATGAACCCTTTGAGTCCCATGCACTGCTGGTCCAGTGTGGGGTGCTGCTGCATCTGGCATTGCTGTTGCTGTTGCTGTTGCGCTGCTGCTGCTGATGTAATGGCATCTGCGGGCGGCTCTGCTGCTGCTTGCCGGCCGCTACTAAAAAGAGATGTACAGTCGTTGGTGCTGCCAGCACTGCTGATGTGGCACTACTGCTGCTGCTGCTGCTGCTGCTGCTCACAATTTCAACATATCTTGTGTAATAATGCGCTGCATAGTTGCCATCTAAAACAATCCCCTCAGCTACAACTGCTGTTGTATCTTTATGCCACCCATGCTTTTCGGGCACAATGCAGGTTGGGCATGAGATCAGCAAAACATCCACTTATGCTTACGCAGTGGACATACCTAAATGAGCAATATATTCACAAGCAGGATGCATACAAATGCATCAAGGCATAAATACGTGCACTCATACTGGGAGATACATGCACTTCACTAGGCGCTGGATCGTGACAATGCCAAAAAGTCTAATGACTGTATGGTCCGCCATGAAAAGAGGGCTTCAGAATGGCTACCAGCCTTGCTGACGCGATTCGTTTGGGAGAATTCCGCATGTCTCAGATGATGGCATGCCAACTACAGGGGGGGGGGGAAATTTAAGAGGTTTTTTTTTCGGATGACCAAAATTAAGGGGGTAAAAAATTGGTATTGCTCCTTAGAAATGAAGGAAAAATTTGGTATGCGGCCCCTTGCTGCTACTTCCCAGTGGATGTTCATTGTGGATTCCGGGTGGGCTCTGGATGGTTGCTGTTATTTCCTGGTGGGCTCTGGATGGCCACTGATATTTCCTGGTAGGCTCTGGATGGTTGCTGTTATTTCCTGGTGGGCTCTGGATGGTTGCTGATATTTCCTGATGGGCTCTGGATGGTTGCTGTTGTTTCCTGCTGGGCTCTGGATGGTTACTGATTGCAGATCACTTGCCAATTGCTCAGCCTGCTAGATGTACACCAACGTCAACGGTAGTGCGGACCTACAGAGAACACAGTGTCAATCGACACCGCGTCTCATCTCTATGTTACCTTCCCTCCCAGGTGCAGGTGCAGGCACAGTGCAGGCAGGGGGGCATAAATACGACGTTCAGGTGACGTTCAGATGACATGCAGATGTGCAGACATAAAAAAGGCCAAAAAAAGCGAAGCAAAAAATATACCCTAAGCTGGGTTTTAACCCAGGACCCTTAGACCCAAAACCTAGCGCAACTACCAACTAAGCTACATCAGGATCTGGCAGAACTGTAACATCAGAGTGTGCATGTCATAGTGGAAAAAAAAAGGTGTCGTTATGGCACCCCCTGACACAATATGGCACAAAGAATCCTTAAAATTGAAGGAAATATTTGGTACGAGGGAGGGCTTCGAAATTTGTCCAAACAAATTTTCCCAGCGCCCAATTATTTCCCCCCCCCTGTACGCCCTTGTGATTCCACAACAGACCTTAAGTGTACGGTGCATCTACCCCAGCATGAGGCGGAGTATATATATGTTGCATCAACAGGACTGGCACGTTTGCTGTACCATACTGTGCCAGACGGTACTCGTTGGCCCAAAGTAAGCTCTGTACGCACCACACAACACAAATTCTGCACAACGAAACACCTCTCGCCCAAACTCTCATCTAAGCAGCCTTGCCTCAGCAACATAAACGTGCAAAATTCAAACATGAAAATCCCCCCCCCCGACGTGCACGGCCTGCTTCCCACCTAATTGGCATTGTTCCTGAATTGTGAAACAACTTGAATGCATGGTTCTAAAATGGATAATTTCGCTGCTCAACAGTTCTGTGCTTTTGCAATGGCCACAAATCCTGAATTCAAACAACACAGGTTGAACAGGATGGGGGCTTTTGATGATAATAGATTGAAAATACACACTGCATGACCCTATAACAATGCCAGAGACACAATTTCGCAAAGGGGAGGGGGAATGAGAGCAGGGGCACTGGTATCATGTGGCTGTGGATTATGGACATGCGTTGACAATCATAATCTCTCAACGAACACTGTTACTCGTCCATTCAACTGCCGCCACTTCTGGGCACGTGCAGCAAAAATATAAAAAGCCACAGGTGCCAGGGAACGAGGAGACACAGACAACACATTGGATGCACCAATCGGGAAGGTTGGTTTGTACAAACGCGTTGTGGACGTGTAAAATCCACCAATGCACCCTAGAGGCAGGAGCAGCGTGTGTCGTACTACGATTACCTCCTTCAATCCTGGTTGAATAGCCTCCGCAACCTTTGAAGGTATCAGCCCCTACCTCTGGTGGTATCCAAATAGGTGTCCCCCATTTTTCGATAGCATAAAGGCTTACCAGAAGCAGAAAAAGCCAACTCGCCAAAACACAGGCTGGACTGATTTGTTATTGATAGTGAAGGAATCGGGCACCAGAAACAGCACAGACCGATGCGGCACATAATCCGATTGTTGTTGCTTTCATCTTTTACTTCGTTCTTCTCCCCAGGTTCAAACGGTTCCCGAATGTTGGCATTAGACATGTGCAATTTCCGAGGTCGTGCCTTTCCAGATCACCAGCCTGCATGAGGTTTCAGGGTTTCAACGCTAAGGTGAAGCATTTCCTGAGTGAAGGTCGGAAGGGATGATGAAACTGATGGACTGTAGCCAGCTGACAAGCATACCATACCAAATTGCCAAGCAATTAATCATCAACGTTGTCAAGCTTGGCCCCTGATGCACGAAACCTACTAACTTCAATCAGTCAGAGTTTTGAAGACCAAACACAACTCAGACTGTTGGGTTGTCAAAACGGCGGCTTTTGGGAGTATGCCGACAATCGTCAGTGCTGGGAGAGCAGCCTGGAATTGTCTGTACCGGTTCACAACCCTCTGAAGTTCTTGCCTGTTGCCATGGTGGCAAAGCCTACCAACCACATGGATACACCTGCACACCACCAACACATATGGTGGCAGGGGCAGCAAACGTGGGTACAATTGGAAGAGATGCAGGTGCAGGTGGAGCAAATGGAGGTGCCAGTGCCACAGATGCAGCTGCAGATGTAAATGCCGCACCAATGACCTCAGCCTCCAAATTGTGGGCAAAAACTGGTGCAGCTTTCGTTACAATAGGAACGGCTCCGGGCTCTGGGATGATTTGATGCTGCAGCTCTTTGGGCTTGGTCTTCGGTTTCTTAATGCGCTGCCGCCACCCCAACTGAAAACATTCAAGTGAGATGGTGGACAGGGATGTGGTGGGGGAACAACAGGGGGTTGGATCAGGGGAAAAGTTGACTTTACCTCCTGGTTTTGTCATCGAATACCTATTACATTCTGAGAATTTGGAGTGCACAGGGGGTTGGCGGATTTTTCCATGCGGGGTTCACACACAGTCTATTTCGCATGAGAAATTTCCCCCAACCCCTAGTGGCCTTGAAGGTAGGTGTTCAAAATGACTGATTTACCTTTGCTTTGCCTGATAACACCGTTGTGAACTCTTCAGGTGTCACAATGCATCGAACACTTCAGGTGTGCAGGTTGGATTCATGGAATTAGGATTCTTGGTGAACTGTTCTAAGCCAAGCATCAGAGGCTGAACGGGTAGATGGGTAGATCCCTTATGTTGCTTCTATCCTTCTCCCACTATCACCCGCTGCGCTTCACTCAGTCAGCCCAGGCCCCACCTGTTGGCCACCGAAAAAGTTGAAGGCTGTGAAGGACCCCCCCTAGCAGCGTCCTAGCTCAACAAGGAAGAAGCACGTGAGACTGGGGAACATACCCCACACTTGCCACAGAAGAAGTAGGAGTGCCCTTTCCTACCACGCAAGCGTTCCCAAGACTCGTTGTGGTTGCAGCGACCATTTTGCGCAACAGGGAACTTCCTATCAGGAAGCTTGCTCTGGCGTCCTTTCGAGGACCCTGTTTCCTCTGCGGTTTGAGTGTCACTTGGGCAATCTCTTGCATCTGCAGTGTGTTCAGGAGCGACAGAAACTTGGGGAGTCTCAGGGCCCCGTGTTTGTATAGAGGTATTTGTTGAAATACTTGAATTGCTGCTGCTTGAACTGGTCGAATTGGTCCTCGAGTTGGGCCTTGAACTGGTTGAATCTGTCAACCCACTTTCACTTGGAGGGCTTGGTGGAGTGTTCATCCATTCCAAGAATTTGGCATCACACTTTTGCCAATTCATCCATTCGTCACTTTCTTCGGGATCATGGAAGCCGGCTTCGTCGAGACAAAGCTGCTCAACAGCATCAAGTAGATGCTTCTCTTCATTGCTCTCCTTTGGCGAGAAAGCAGCAAGGATCACATCAGCATCAAAGAGCAGATTAGCCATTGCAACAGAGGATAACACCTGAAGATCGGTTTAGCACCATGCATCTTGACATGCCCGATTATGGTCTTCTTGAGACCATCTTCAACTGTCCATTAACAATTGTTTGCGGCTACTCAAGGGCAGAAAGCACACTTGCCCTGGCTGTTGAAAGAGAAGCACCCGGACTGGAAATAGATATGGCAACTCTTGCATTGCTCATAGGTGCCATGTCTCAATGGACCGACCAATTGTTTTTTTGCATTGGCATTGTCATTTTGAGGGTGCCTGGCCCGAGTCTCCCCCGGTGTCCTCCCCCGCGTCCCACCCGCGTCCCGCTGAACCGGTTTTTGCCCCAAGAACACACATGCAATAGAAATGTCTAAAAAAAATCATTTTTTTTCAATTGGTGCATCACTTCTTTGCTTTGTATCAGGGACGGTTGCATCCCGTCGCGTCCCATTGCGTCCCTCGTCAAGGAGTGCCTTTTGTACCAAGCCCCGTTGTTGTGTTGTGTGTTGTGTGTTGTGTACAACACAATGCCAAAGGCAACAAGCAAAGGCTCAACAGATGTCACACAGACATTAACCTGACAAATCGAGTTGATTTATGCAATCGTTTTCACACATCACTTTTTCAACCAACGGCAAATTGTTCATAGACGGTTGTGTGTGTGTGCACCCTCCACCCTCCCTAGGGCGATGGCCTTTCCGTTGGCCACCCAGGCCTTAAGGGCCCCATATTCACACAGGCTCCCAAGCCCCAGTGCCTGCAGTCTACATTTCAGGGGCATGTACCGCCAGGACCATTGGTACCCTTTGTATCCAAACCCCGTTGCAACTCCTTCAATATTCAGGGACTGGTTGGCTCGGTATAGGGCAAACATAATTGATTTTAGCACCAGTGCTGGCACCATTGACTGCAGCACTAGTGCACAGCTTGGGGACCAGCGGTCTGGCCAGCGGTCCCAGACACTTGGGTCAAAAAAACCTGGGCGAAAGCCCTTCAAAGTGAGGGATAGGGTTGGTGTGCACGACACGCAGCACTCGCCCTAGCTCAAAAACTGGCTCTCAGGCTCCCATTTAAATGGGACCTGGTATAGTGCTTGTTGTAGATGAACCAAAAACTGCCTGGCCACACCCATCACATGTTGTGGTGTATTGCAAAATCCGTGTAGCGGGTCAATAAGATGGCAGGTTCAATGGACAGTGCGTCAGGCACCTGGATCGTTTCAACGACGATGCATTTGATGGGGTCTGCATGTAAGAAATAATTCCGTAGGAAAAAATGCTGACATCGCAGTGCACTCTGGATTATGTGCCCCACTCTTCCTTCAGGGTGTGAATCCCACAATGTGAGTGCGCGCAACTCGATGTTTACCCCTTGGACATTCAGTGTTGCCACATGTTTCCAGGAAGGCTCAAACCAGCCAGACATACCTGCACTGTTGAAAGTGTGTGTGTCCTTCGGCACCCATGCCACTTTGGGAAAGGTCAGGGTGGGACCAGGCTTTAAAGTAATTTCTGGTTTAACCCCAGGGCATGCATGAAACAAAGGCTGGTCACACTGGTATTGCTTGCCTCAGGCTCTCCGGCCCAAACAGTCGCCACTCACAGTGGCTAATAGTACAGTCGTTGAGCCACAAGTGATGCCTCCGCCTCCCCGCAAGGGACCTGACCAAATTCAGCACACGGACACACGCATACTCTCACCCATCTGCGGTGGTTCACCTGCATCTCTCCGACTTCCCTGAGCACCTAACATACAGGACGGCTCCTCTCCTCCTTGTAATTGAAGCCGCAGGGGGTGGGTGGGTGGGATACATGTTCCCACTGCTGTCAGACCCCCCCCCCTCTAGTCCAATAGTGCGGTTGTAGTGGGGGAATAGACATACCATCTTGTATAACAAAGCAACACGTAATCAGCCCTCGTCACTGTGAGAGTCGCGGCAGGGGTTGGGGGGGTGGGAAAACAAACGGACAAATGCCTAATGAAGATGTACTAAGTTAAACTAGTGTTTTGAGCAAGCTCAAAACACGAATTTAACATTAGGGCATGCACGAAACAAAGGCTGGTCACACTGGTACTGGTTCTTACACCAGAGGCGCGAAATCATGCTGACATCATACATATGTCAGCCCCTGGACCCACATTTGCGGAGCACATTCCACCTATTCCATGCATCCACCTCTGCCCTGAATACACTGCCTGCGAAATCGGAATCCACGCGGCTAAGTGGATCTGCTGGGTTTAACGTCGACGGTCCCCAGATCAACTTTGCCACCAAGCCTGAATTATGCAGCACCCATGTCAGTGCACACAACACACGCAACTGGGTACACAGGTACGACGCCGCACGCAGTCCCAAAGTCTGTGAGATGCCTACCATGCTATCCGCAAAAATTGTCACTGATTTCCAACCCATTCGCACCGCTAGTCGAACCGACCAGGCAATTCCCATAAGTTCGGCCACCTGTTGATCGCACGGTCCCTCCGGGCACAACCAGGTGCGCACAGCATGCATGCTCGGTAAAACACCACCGACTCGATACCGACGCAAGTCTTTTGCCGCATCCACAAACACCACGTGCCCTAAAAAATCCGCTTGCACTGCCGACCTCTCCTTCAAGCACCACCCACCCAAGTGACGAACACGGGTCATACGGTACCCTGAGATCGGCCTCCACCGTCATCGGCCTCCATCGTCATGAAATCTCGGCCAACCGCCAAATCACCCGGGGTTGTGACCAATCAATAAAACCGGCTTTTTGAGCCGGTTCCAATGAGCCTATTGGGAAGCATTTTCAATTTTCAACCAAAAAAACCGTTTTGGTAACCGAAAGTAACCGCGGTTGTCAATGATGACATTGTCACACAAGAGTAACAAATGACAAAATGCCGTATTTAGTAGCTCAGAGTATCCCGGAGGCGTGCAATGCTACAAGCAACGTGCACACAAAAGATGGCGTCGTCAGATGCACATGAGACTGTGAAGGCAGTACAATTGTGGGGTCACTGCTCTCATCCTTTCCCCCTGGCACTACCTGTGGCATGACCTGTGGCTTTACCTGTGGCATTACCTAGGGTCGGTTCACTGTGTGTGCCCACTGTTAATCTGACTGATTCACACCTCCGCTATCTACCACATTATCCGGGTACATGTCTGCATGATGTTGCATGTGGTGCTGTCCTTGAGACAGGTGGTGCTGCTAGTGCCTAGTGCTTCTGTGCTTCTAATGTAGTGTGTGTCAGTGGCTGTGGCAGTGCATGGTGTAGTGCTAGGGCCAGTGGTGGTGTCTGGGTATCGGTGTCGGTGCTGGTGTAGGTGTCTGTGCGGTGCAGGTGACCCTGGCATGGATACACATAGCAGCATATGTCCGAGCAGCCTATGACGGCCACGTAGGATGGCCCCAACCTTCCTGGTCCACCTCGCTGTGGAAGGGTCGCTGCAGGCAGACCCGGCGGATATTCCTTTGGCTACCATATGCGAATATTTTCAGGACCGGTCCACCGGTCTTTGCAAACTTACCACTTGGGGTCACTTTAATCACCAACCGTTCAGTTTAGACCGCTTCGTGCCACTTTAGTGTTTTGGGCTGAAACGTTCATTTCAGGAAGACCGGTCGGACCGGTCGGACCGGTCTTTGCAAACCGAACGGACCGGACCACTTTAGCACACTTTAGCACACTTTAGCACCTAAAGTGGTATAAAGCGGTCTAAAGTGAAGCGGTCCGATGCGGTTTAGATCACTTTGCAAAGACCGGTCTGACCGGTCCTACTGTAAAGTGTTCTAAAGTGGTCTAAAGTGAAGCGGTCCGATGCGCTTTAGATGATTTTGCAAAGACCGGTCTGACCGGTCTCTACAAACCGAACGGACCGGACCACTTTAGCACACTTTAGCACACTTTAGCACCTAAAGTGGTATAAAGCGGTCTAAAGTGAAGCGGTCCGATGCGGTTTAGATCACTTTGCAAAGACCGGTCTGACCGGTCCTACTGTAAAGTGTTCTAAAGTGGTCTAAAGTGAAGCGGTCCGATGCGCTTTAGATGATTTTGCAAAGACCGGTCTGACCGGTCTCTGCAAACCGAACGGACCGGACCACTTTAGCACACTTTAGCACACTTTAGCACCTAAAGTGGTGTAAAGCGGTCTAAAGTGAAGCGGTCCGATGCGGTTTAGATCACTTTGCAAAGACCGGTCTGACCGGTCCTACTGTAAAGTGTTCTAAAGTGGTCTAAAGTGAAGCGGTCCGATGCGCTTTAGATGATTTTGCAAAGACCGGTCTGACAAGTGCTCCGAAGTGCTCCAAAGTGTCACCAAGCGGTATAGAAAACAAAGACCGGTCTCACCAGTCTCTGAAACCGGTCTTACTGCTTTTCTTTAAAATATTGTTGAATCTAAGAAAACCATCTAAACCATCATTTCGGCCACCTTTCCAAACCCTTGACCCTATCTTTGCCCAACAAGTGGCAATTTTACCCACAAGACCGGACCGGTCCTCCGTCCGGTCTGGTAGCCAAAGGAATATAAAGTGACTGCATACAGCAAGAAAAATAGGTGGAAAGAACAACCTCGCATTGTTTTTTGGTGGTTTCTGATCATTTCCACAACAATTTTCGTCAAATTTGAGGCAAATTAATCTGCAAAACCCATCTCCTCAATTTGTAGACAAATTTGTAGACATCAGTCTCCGTTTCCTCTTCTTTGCGGGTGCACATTGTGGCTCAGGCACACAACTCCCAGCAAAGGAGACTGTTGTCTCAGCTGATATGTTGCCTCAAGGAACGGAATCACCGGGTAAGGGGACCGTTGTTTCCGAGGATTTTATAGCTGAGGCTATTGACACCTCCCCTAATAAGGGTAGTGTGGCCTCTGATGCTTTGTCTATTGCTGAATCCGTGGATCTCCTTGCTCATGACCTTGTGGTGGTTTCTTCTGATTCGGAGTGGGACTATGATGAGCACCCATTGACACACGTCTCACTCAAAAGGTCCTCTGCTGAGGCTATCGCGTAGCAGCTTTGGCAGCTCCCGCACCCTGTGAATGAGGACTTGTCCAATACTCCTCAGCCGTTGAGGAAGATGCGGCGACCGCGGTTTCCCCCTCAGCCTGTTCCTCACGATTCCTCAGAGAACATCTGCTACAAGTGTTCTAGGGAAAATTTTGTTTTGCGGCCATGGCGTGGTGGTAACCGCGTTCAATGCAATGCTTGCAATGCCCCTTTTCATGAGAAATGCTTCTATAGCTCTACTGTGAAGCCGGAGGATGGGGTGGGCCCTTGTTGTCTTGAGGCCAAGGATATCCATCTATAAATTTCGACTTTCGGAATCGGTGAGTGCATGCCTCACCCCAACGGAATCGGAGGACAAATCTTCAAACTGACATCCAAGAATAATCTTTACACGCACAACAAAGCGCAAGCACTACTGTGTGTGTATTGTTGCATGCTAACCCTCAAGAACCCAAACCTCACAACTAATGTGTACAGTGGGACTTTTTTTTCCCGTATGGGTTTTTTTTCATGCCCTATGTGGTTTTCAAGCTTTCACTCCCTTTGCTTTGCCTTGCACATGCTTGAGGAGGGATGGGGCATGTGGTGCTGATATGGAGGTAACGATTATCGTCCTGAAATCTCGCCCCTCTACCTAACACGTTTTATACCGGAAACGTGACATGATAACATTTCTTGGCCAAGAAATGTTATCTACTCACATTTCTTCGCCAAGAAATGTTATCTACTCACATTTCTTCGCCAAGAAACATTATCAGCCAGCGGGGTCGGTGATCACATTTCTTCGCCGAGAAATTGTGAGACCGATAACGGATATAAGTGATCGTTAGTAGGTAACGAGTATGTGTGGTAGGCGGTCCGCGGATCACTGATCCGCGGGGGTCCAAAAACCCCCCCCTCCCCCCCCACCGAATGATCCGCGGATCACGGATCACCCACCCCATAAACCCCCCCCCCCCCACTGCCTAGCAAAATGATCCGCAATTTTCCGGATCACTAATTCGGACACGTGGACAGTCCTAGGGGCTCAAGAACCCGTGGTCGTGATGCGTACACATATGGGATGGCTCCGACATTACACAAACTAGGCCACTAGTAGAAAAAGTAGAGAACACAAGGGCAAATGATCCACCAAATCATAAGCAACAAAAATGATCCAAAGACGGAGCACGCACAAAACAAGATAGTGATTGACCAATTTGTGTTGCAAAAAATGATCCGAAAATGCAACCCCCAAATGTAAGCATCACGTAGAGCACGCACAAAGCAACATATTGATTGACCAATTTGTGTTGCAAAAAATGATCCAAAAATGTAACTTCCAAATGTAAGTATCACGTAGAGCACGCACAAAACAACATATTGATTGACCAATTTGTGTTGCAAAAAATGATCCAAAAATGTATCTTCCAAATGTAAGTATCACACAGCAACATAAAAAAAAAGGAACCAAAAATGGAAGTTCACTTGTTCCATTAATTTAACTTGCAAAAAATGATCCACAAGTCCACACGACCATTGACACAAAGTTCAAAGTGCAATAAGCAAAATGGTCCGGAATGGTCCAAGAATGATCCAAAGTGATCCACGGATCACCACCCCCGAAAACCCCCCCCCCCTCCCCACTGCCTAGTGTTTGGATCAAAAATGATCCGGATCACCCACCCCGAAAACCCCCCCCCCCCCCTGCCTGCCGCACTATCGTCCTGAAATCTCGGCCCGGTTCGCTTCGCTCCCACCGGCCGAGATTTCAGGACGATACTCGTTACCTACTGACGATTATGTAACAAAAATGAAAATTGCCCCGCGTTGTGTGTTGTGTTGTGTGTTGTGTTGTGTTGTGGTGGTGCAAGCCCGCACTGCTCGCTGGGAGGTGCCTTGGGGAACTCGGTCATGGGCGAAAAAAAATAGACAAGGCGTGCGGCACAGGTCCCCATATTTGTGAAAGAAAGATATGGGAATAAGAGAAGAAAGGCGTGCACCGCCTAGCATTCGGGTGTACATTGATAGAATTTGAGCACAGAACTAACGTTTTACGCAGTTCTCGACAATGGAAACAGGCTGTTTTAGCAACAACATCTGATAAACCAACGTAAATGTGATAAGGCCAATTCCAAACTATGGGGCAATTTTTTTCATCCTTTGGGCAGGTGGGAACCCAACTTAGGAGACAGCGATCGCCGCTTCCCTTCGCGGGGGGTTTTTTGCAAAAGATTCAACAAACCTGTTTGGAGGCCAAGGCAAATGAATGTTAGAAACAACCTAGAACTGTATAAATCACGTGACATGCCTTTTCAAAGAGTGTGCGCTTACAACTCCTTAACACCCTACGCGACCTTCGCCCTAAGCTTGCCGGTTGGCGCAACCTTTGATGACAAAGCAATACACCAAACCGTCTTGTGTCTGGATCAAAAATGATCCGGATCACCTCCCCCATAAACACCCCCCCACTATCTGCCGCACTATCAATTGGGCGGGTAGGCAAAAATGTGAAACGCAATGCCACAGGCAATGAGCCATAACCTGCACTTCGGTATCAAGGGTGCAAGAAGCAAATATGATACCAGCACTACATGGCCACAAAATGGAGGGAGTTGAACATGAGGGCACGCGAGCTTTTCTTCACCATGAGCCTTTCATACTATCTTCAGACGCAATCCTAAGCAATATTGTTTTTGGCTTAGGGTTGGTGCTTGTGGTCACGGGCACGCAAGCACACGAAAGACAAACTCGTCAGTGGCCGGCCACAAGCTGAAGTACAGAAAACCACGATGAAGGTAGAGTCGGGTTTGCTCCCCGGCACCGAGGGTGAGGCACCTTTCACCTTGCACTCATACGAACATGCCCATGCTCGCTGGTTGTTGGGCTGCCTGGGCCACGTGTTTACGACCCTTCGTGATGCGGCACTTCGCCCATACACACACAACCATACCCCAACACGGGCCTTTCGTTTGTCTAATGCTTAACCGCAAAAAGGTTGGAACTATAGTGCGCAAAATGGTCCAAGAATGATCCATGGATCACTGTTCCATCACCACCCTCAACCCCCCCCCCATCCCCACTGCCTATTCTCTCTAATCCATCTCCGCGTCAACGAAGGCTCACGCTACCACAACCCGATTGCAAAGCAAAGAAAGCACATGCAAAACCACGTGGTAGCATGTTTTTTCGATAACATGCAAGTACAAAGCAACGAACTGCTCCACCAATTCATCGGAAAGAAAAAGGAACAAAAAGTTCAACTTCTCCCCCCCCAGAAAAAAAAGAACACGGAAAGGCACACAAAGGCACACGAAATTGGTCCAACAATCCATCTTCCAAAAAACAAGTATGAAGAAAATGGTTCAAAGTTTAGGCAAGGCACATAAAATTGATCCACAAGTCCACAAGAGCATGGCGCATTACTTCGCTTCGTACTTGCATGTTACACCAGGTCACTACATATGCTTTGAACGAATTGGTAAATAATTTGTTATTTGGTAAATTGGTAAATCCTTTCGTTTCTTCCACATGCCTTTTATGAACTCAATTTTCCAAACGGGCTACTAACGCGTTTTACCGGCGGAAAAAGGGCCTATATGAGGTGATATTAATATTAAATATGATTGGTTAACCCGTTTTCCTAGCTCAAAAAAAAAGGAAGGCTATTAACCCCTTATTCATGACCCTTGATACATTTTTGGAAAAACACGCATGCATGGCGAGAGACGGCGCAAAAGAACAATTGCTCACACATGCATCAATGGGTCGAGAGTCGAGAAAAACACATTGCAAATTCCACTTAAGTGTTGTCCATCCCAACATACCCACGCCCATCGCCTTTCATTGTTTCAAAAACTCATGTGACAGTATGTGAGGTATCCTGAGTTCACCGACGACCATGTCCCAAACCTATTTCCCACAAACCACGTGGTCTCACTAACTCCATGGTACATGCCAAAAACACTGAGGCACAAAAGGGTACCCAAGCATCAAACAATGGAGCCATTCAGGCACTCATGCAAAAATCTTGCAAACAAACATACAAACATCGCATAGACATGAAGTAACCGGAGAGAAAAAAATATGGGGTTGCCGCTCTTGTGCGATGTTTGTGTCGTTTGCTCATGTGTAACTTGGGACTCAATTCGTACAATCATACTGCTAGTACCAAGTTCATAAGGACCAATGTCTCACAGCACCAAAGCACACGAAGGCAGTATGGGTTCATCTCTCTAAATGTCTAGATACTGTAGAATCAATCGAAATAGAGAATAATAACTCCGTTGAAAAGCCTTTCCTCTTTTCCTTTCCCTTATTTTTTAATAATGTAGCCCGGACTGCTTGGATGTTTTCCTTATCTTTTAATGCTGGACATCATCGGAGGATTTTAATACCCTTCCGCTGTGCTCAGCGATCGCTTAGGCCGCTGCGCACGCTAATCGCTGCTGAAAATGGAAAAAAAATTGCTCCTGCCCGTGCACGTACCGGCAATGGAACCAATGTTTGCCAAGTCGTAAAGGAAAAACCCGCGACTTAGATTACCCCGCCTGTTGGACTGGCGCGCGCCGATGCGCGCCGAAATTTGACTGCGCGCCAGCGGTGACGGTATGCAGACTGCGGCCCTAGCAGACTGCGAAAGACTGCGCACGAACATGCGACACGCGCATTTACGACAACCGAAAAAACGACTGCAACTGATCTACTGCAACTGATCTTCTGCTAAAAGGCGACAAGGATGTTTTGAACCGTTCTGCAGCCCAAATTTATAAAATAATTGCATTATTTTATCGCCAGATAAGGGAAAGATACCTTACTGGTAAATCCACTCCCTCCTACTCATTTTCAACTCCCTCCTACTCATTTTCAACTCCCCCGTGCTCATTTTCAACTCCCTCCAAGTCAAAATCCACTCCCTCCTACTCATTTTCAACTCCCCCCTGCTCATTTTCAACTCCCTCCAAGTGAAAATCCACTCCCTCCTACTCATTTTCAACTCCTCCCTGCTCATTTTCAACTCCCTCCAAGTGAAAATCCACTCCCTCCTACTCATTTTCAACTCCCTCCTACTCATTTTCAACTCCCCCCTGCTCATTTTCAACCCCCTCCAAGTGAAAATCCACTCCCTCCTGCTCATTTTCAACTCCCTGCTGCTCATTTTCAACTCCCTCCAAGTGAAAATCCACTCCCTCCTACTCATTTTCATCTCCCTGCTGCTCATTTTCAACTCCCCCCTGCTCATTTTCAACTCCCTCCAAGTGAAAATCCACTCCCTCCTACTCATTTTCATCTCCCTGCTGCTCATTTTCAACTCCCCCCTGCTCATTTTCAACTCCCTCCAAGTGAAAATCCACTCCCTCCTACTCATTTTCAACTCCCTCCTACTCATTTTCAACTCCCCCCTGCTCATTTTCAACCCCCTCCAAGTATAATGCCTCGGTTTATCCAAGCAGGAGCGTGCCGGCAGGAGCGCCCAACAGCTTTTCTGTAAATCGGATTTCTGTACTTTTTAATTGGCAGAATTTCAATTCCTGTAAATTTTTTTCTGTATTTTTAATGAATACCGGTGCTGCCAAATTCTGGATCTGTATTTCGATTGATTTCTACAGTACCTGAACATTGGTTTATCGAAAAAAAAGCTTGATGGTACAATATTTTCTGTGGATCCACTGCAGATGATGCAAATGCAATCATCCTCACAAATGCAAATTGTCACAAAGCGTCCCACGCTGGGCTGGGGGAGGATGCGGCATAGTCGGCTCAACGTGGCTATCTTTTTACGGTTCACCTACCACGCCTAGTTATGTGCCAGGTATCCGGCAATCAGCATCCTGGATATGGAATCGCTGAGAATAAATCGTGCAAAGGAATATACCCCCGTGTGCGCGCTACAGGGTATTGCCGCGCGATGGCTCAGTGCGCACTACAAAACTATAGCGCGCAGCATAGCGCGCGCTATGGCTCGTCCGTGAGGACCTGTACTGTTGCACACTTTTCAGACCTTTCAGACAGTGTTTTTGCATGTGTCTTGGGTTGAATGAGCAACACGGAATGTTTTTGAAAAGCAAGGGGTTTTTGAGAAATGCAGGACACTGGAAAAAGCATGGTTTTGAAACATTTTCCGGTTTTGAAAAATTTGAAAAACGGGACAATATAGCGCGGTAGAGCGCGCGCAATAGGCGCGCTATAAAGGTCGTATTTTTGAAAATTTGCGCGCACTATGGAAAAAATGCAACATTGCGCGCACGCAAGGACGCGTACAAAATGATGCCAAGAGAGGTTGTCGGATCAAAGCCAGGCAGGCGTATATATGGGGAAAACGCCACATACCCCCCCATTTTGGGCCTTTTTGGGCCTATTCGCATACCCAACCCCAAGGGGTTGAATTGTTAGTTTAACCCCTTGTAAAATCATTATTTTGTCCAATAAACGCATCCCCCCCAAGATCATGAAGGATCTCGCAATGTCGCGCACGCGTCCAGTGTATAGTCGCAAGTAAGGGCAAGGTCGCGCGTGTAGCAGTCCGGCGCTGGACCAGTGCCGGCACCGTGCGGCACTGTTAACGGCTGACATGTTCGTTTCCAAACATGTACATACAGTGACTCCAGAGGCACTCTTTCAGGCAGGTTTTTCAGGCTGGTGGTCCCCTGCAGATAGAGTCTTCGCCATTGCCCAGGTAGCAGGACAGGCTGTACGTTTCATCCAGACCCTCCCCTGGGATGGTGCAGAAGGGGGAAGGCTACAGAGTATTGTTCAGCACTCCACAAAGAGAAATAAGCGCGTTGTGATGCAATTTTTTCGTAACTTTGACGCTCTGAATGGAGTAGTGGGGGAGATCCTATCTGCAGACACTTTGGGAGCCTGTGCGGGCCCCTTATCACAGTCTACACCCGTTGTTATCATGTCCAGGTATCGAGATAATGTTTACTTTGCTGTGGTGGGAATCTCCCCCTTTCTTGAGGCCCCCATCCTGTTTGTTATCGAAAAAATTACTGAAGTGCTATATAGTATCCCGTTGAAGTGGGAACCACACGGCCAAGTAACGACTTGGGGCGAAGCTTCCATGATCTTACATGTACAGCCCCCTGAAATGCAACGCGGTGCGAAATTGAAATTTGGTCTACGACGGAAAGGAGTGGTCCAGAAATTGAGTGAGGTGATGAGTGGTCATGTAACGGCGGAATGGGAACAATGGGTCGATACCCATTCTCCAAATGCCCGTAATGTGTTACGCTCTCTCTTCCCTGCCTTGCTTTATAAATCGCTTCTATACGCCTTGACCCGACATGATGTTGTTGTAAATCTGAGATCCCTTTTATGGGGATGTGGTGTACGCAGGTATCCTGACCAATGGTGGCGCCCTATCCTGTACCGGTTCTTCCACAGGTTCAGATTGCACAGAATTGTGGGTTTCAAACGTCTGATAGGCTGGTTTCAGGAGGGGAAACAAATTCCAAGTGCCTGAGCTTTTTCAAGGCGCTTTTGCTATGACATGTGTAACTACGAAGCCAACCCCAGATACTGTACATTCGCCAACTCCTGGTCAACTCCATGTCGAGAGCATTCAACTTGCTTGTACTTGTGCACTGTGTTGTTGCTACGCCTTGTGCATGAAACGTGAGGAACTATTGATATTTTACAGCTTTTGGTTGCGTTGCTTTGTTGTTATGATGCAATATGTGGGTTTTTTGGGTCGAAGCCAACTTTTTGGAAGCCAAGTCAAAGTTGGCGCGCCAACTTGGCAGTTGGCGCGCGCCAACTCAAGAGTTGGCGCGCCAACTGCCAAGCTGGCGCGCCAACTTGGCGCGCCAACTCTTGAGTTGGCGCGCGCCAACTCCGGTTTTGGCGCGCGCCAAGTGCCCCATTCTTCCTCTTCTTTTGCACCCTTTATGCATTCCCTTTCCCTTCTAGGCATTTCACGTTATCATGCCTCCAAAGCAACCCAAGAAGGGCAAGGGGAAGAAGGTGACAGTCACCGACCCCACATCTGCCCCAGCCCCAGCCCCCGCTGCACCACCTAACCCCGAGGTGCAGCCGGTGGTCGATGCCCACATCGCCAACGTGGGCTCCGAGCACTTCCCCGGGGGCTATTTTCCCATCCCCTACACCCTCACCTCCCCGGACGCCGAATCCTTCCCCCAGCTCCCCCCCCTCCGCGAACCCCTGGAGGCCGCCCTCTTCGGCAAGTGGGACCAGCCGGGCAATCCCTCACTCAGCGCCCAACGCCATGTGGCCATCAACATGGGGGTCAAAGAGGCCACCCTCACGGAGCTGAAGGGCCTGCTGGACAAGCACCCGGTTGCGCACCTGCTTGACCCCAAGCGCAGGCGGGCGGAAGAGAGCGAGGGGAGTCAGAGTCAGGGCAGCAAGCGGTCGAAGAAATGAGCAGGCACTGGCTGGGCATGGTTTTGGCGCGCGCCAAGTGGTAAGTTGGCGCGCCAAATCCTGATTTGGCGTGCGCCAACAGGGGAGTTGGCGCGCGCCAAATGGGAAGTTGGCGCGCCAACTTGCCACTTGCATCGGTGGAAAAGGGGAAAGGCCGTGAGGTGGGTGCAATGGTTCCTGGATCCCATTCGGATCCAGGCACGGACCGCCACCGGGGTGGCGTTGGAAGAGGAGAGGAAGGATAAGAAGAAGGTGCCCCTGAAAATCGAGCAGACGGCGGCTGCCGAGTGGGTGAAGAGTGAGGGATGGGACACCATGTGTGACCATCTGGAGGGGGAGGGCCTCCTGCAGCATGTCGTTGACATGGGGGGGGTCCAGGTGTCCTGGACGGACGCCTTCCGGCAATGGGGAAAATCCCTGTTGGCAACAAGCGATGTCGTCTGGAAATCCGGACCATTGCAGTTGCCCGACATGAAAATTCTGCGAACAGAATTGAAAAAAATGGGGGAGGCCCATAAGGCCTGTGAAATGAACGTCACCCTGTGGGCCCATCTGTGGATTGACCACCTGTTGGGATGGGCCCGCAGGTGGGGGCACATTGCCATTTTTGCCGCCTTCAAAGGAGAGGGGCGGCACAAAGCCCTGAAATGTGAAATCTCAAAGCGCAGCTTTCGAGGTGGAAGTAAAGGCGGCCGGGTGTCCAGACTGCGGGGGGCCAGAGTGCGGGTGAAGGGGGGCAAGGGGGATCGCACGCGGAAGGGGTGGGGGGAAGTGATCCGCTCAGATAATCTGGAATGGGGGTTATATAATAAAAAATTTTCGGTTTGGGAGTCGTCGTGGACGAAGCAAAAGGGGTACATAGAGAATAAGGGGGTCTTCGTCCAGGCTGAACAAGGCATGTGACCTCTATATATGATTTATATGATTGATTTGACAGCTTCTTGCACATTCGCAGTCTTTTGCACATTAATCAAAAAAAGATGGAACAATGCTTTCTTCGTGCCAAGTGTGCAAGGGCAGGTGAGGGACGGAATTTCCAGTGACAACAATGGTATGCAAGTTGATGGTTTGATCGGTGGGGGGACATTTGGCGCGCGCCAAGTCGCAAGTTGGCGCGCCAAGTCCGGACTTGGCGCGCGCCAACTTCCCAGTTGGCGCGCGCCAAGTCCGGATTTGGCGCGCCAATTTGTGAATTTGCGCGAGCCCAGGCCCGGGAAGCCAACTTTGGGACTTTTGTACCGTGTAGGAGTGTTTTCAGCACGAGAGGGGCATGAAACCCGGGTTTTTTCAGGGTAAAAAGTTTCCATTTACACCAAAAAGGAGGAAAAAATCCCTAGGTAGCCAGTGTAACAACATAATAGACACCCGCCATGATTTGGCTGCATTCCGAAGCAAGTTGGCGAATGTCTCTTGGCTTCGTAGTTACATGGTTCAACCGGTGTGACATGTGTGATGTTTTGTATACATAATCTGGATTGAGGGTACATGGCACGAAAGATGAAGGACGGAGATATGAATAGGACATTGATCGCCCGACTTGTAACTACGAAGCCAACCCCAGATACTGTACATTCGCCAACTCCTGGTCAACTCCACGTCGAGAGCATTCAACTTGCTTGTACTTGTGCACTGTGTTGTTGCTACGCCTTGTGCATGAAACGTGAGGAACTATCTATATTTTACAGCTTATGGTTGCGTTGCTTTGTTGTTATGTTGCAAAATGTCGGCTTTTTGGGTCGAAGCCAACTTTTTGGAAGCCAAGTCAAAGTTTTTTCACAAGTTGGCGCGCCAAGTCGCAAGTTGGCGCGCCAAAAGTCCGGATTTGGCGCGCCAAATCCGGACTTGGCGCGCCAAAACTGTCAAGTTGGCGCGCGCCAAGTCCGGCTGTCGCGCGCGCCAACAGCCCAGTCGCGCGCGCCCAACAGTTGGATCGTTGGGGGGACACTTGGCGCGCGCCAACTTGACAGTTTTGGCGCGCCAACTTGACAGTTTTGGCGCGCCAAGTCCGGATTTGGCGCGCCAAGTCCGGAGTTGGCGCGCGCCAACTTGCGAATTTGGGCCAGCCAAGGCCGGGAAAGCCAACTTTGGGACTTTTTCACCGTGTGGGAGTGTTTTCAGCACGAGAGGGGCATGAAACCCGGGGTTTTTCAGGGTAAAAAGTTTCCATTTACACCAAAAAGGAGGAAAAAATTCCTAGGTAGCCAGTGTAACAACATAATAGACACCCGCCATGATTTGGCTGCATTCCGAAGCAAGTTGGCGAATGTCCCTTGGCTTCGTAGTTACACTCTTAATTCTCTGCAGTCTATGATCACTGATGAGTGTTTTGTTGCTTGCCCACTGCTAGCGTAGTTCGGAAAGCCCCCTCTCTCTTGGACAACCCATGATTCTTTTGGCATTGCTGATAAGATGGCAATGAAGGGCACACCGTGCAAGTTTCGCATGGAGAATGGGGAATGGACAGACCGTTGGTACGTGTGCTCTGAGACGGTGGTCAACGCCCTTGGGGTAGAGGAGCACACTGTACAACTTGGAGATGGACAAACTCGTGTTCTGGGGCCTGCTGAAATCCAGTTCCGGGATCCAGATCCACCTGGTGCGGAGCCCAAGCAACTCACTTTCAGTTCCGCAGAAGGGTCTCAAGACTCCTCTGGTGCTGGTGTTGGTGCTGCATCTGGTGCTGGTGCTGCTGATGGAGATGGAGATCATGGAGCCGATGCCCCTGCCCCTGCCCCTGCGCAGCCATCAGACGATGCACCTGCTGAACCTGAAGCTGAAAACCTGGGTGAAGCCCATGGAGATGGAGATCTGCAGAACGACGCGCCTGACAAGACGCCTGCCAAGGACACAGCAGGTTGTCATTATTGCCTTGTTCTGACGTCCCCTGCCCATGGTGTGACGTGTGCGCTGACGCACCCCTGCGCAGTGCTTCCCTCCACCTCCACTCTGACTGCTCCTGTTTTAGATTCCGCACGGATTCCGCAGGGTTGCCAGAGGCCACGATGGCCACAGAGTATAAGCGGGTGGTGCAAGCCTCCATGCCCGCAGATTATTATAAGGAGTGGGTGCAAGGCCTCCCATTGGAACTGAGGCCATGTGACCCACACCAAAAGTAAACCCACACCAAAATGAATCTTTGCATTGGTGTGACAACAACGGGGGGGGGGGGGGGGGGGGCTGGTTTGGGTTGCAGTCTGGTGCAGTGTGCAGGAATAGCAATGGAAAGTGCATTCATGTCTATCTGTGCACAAAAACGTTGCAGAGCAGCTGTAGCAATGATAGCTACTACACCCCATTGCACGAAATGCAGTCATTCCTATATGCACACTTCGGTTTGATGGCTACGTGTACTCTGCAAAAAAGGGTCCCAAATAGCCAGGAGGGGTGCATAAACATCACATATTCCTTTATCTACCCGCCCATGTGCAGCCAAAAAAAGCAGCCGAAAAATTTTTCGTCACAAAATTTACTAAAAGTGGTACACGTAGGTTTTTGAACGTGCCGAACGCGATGGAAACGTCCGTTTTTGATGGTTTTAATTTTTTATTTTTGGCTGCATATGTGCAGCCGGTATGCACCCGAAAGCCTCAATTGGGGCAGTTTTTAAACAGAATTTTGGGTGCACTATGCACCCGGGCTGCACACGTGCAGCCAAAAATGCACCCAGTGTCCCTAATTTTCCGGGAATCACACCGTTTGGCTGCATCTTTCCAGCCAATCGGCTGCGCAGTGCAGCCATTTGGATGCATAGTGCAGCCGTTTAAATAAAGATATGCATCTCTCTTGTTTCTCATGTTTGTCCCAGAGTCACACATCATGGCTGTGCCCCCCCTGCCTGACGACTATCAGCGGGAAGGTGGTTACCTCACGGTGGCCAAGCCCGAGGATTTGGAGTTTGAGACGTGCATCTGCTTCCAGGTTTGTTGCACCTTGACTCCCGTTACACCCTGCTACGTGTGTTCCCTGTGGACCCTGCATTCACGCTCCCTTCGCACCCCTTAATTCCCATCCACTCCCTGCACTCATCCACTTCGCATGCAGAGCACGGCGGCACCCAAGCTGTACTATGCAGCTTGGGTGCAGAAGAATGCTCCAAAGAGCAAGAAGCTCTGGTTGACGAGCATCGTCAGCTACAAGGTCACCGGTCGGGGCAACAACCGGGTGGCCGGTGCCACAACCAACGTGGCGGATGGTGCATGGAAATACTCTGAGGTGTGCAAATCACGCTGTCTTTTGCTTTCGTGTTGCGTTGTGATCCTGTATTTGTCCAGCTGTAGTCGCCTATCCTATCGCTTGCTTTTGTTCTTCATTGTTGTCGTGTGGTTTACCTAGGAATTTCCGTCTCGGATCCGTGCACTTGTTTTTCAGATCACAGCGTTGTGGTCCCAATGACTCGGAAGAGGAAGGACAGGAGGAAGAAGAGCAGCAGCAGGAGGAGGAGGAGGAGGAGGAGGAGGAGGAAGGGGAAGACCCAGGGAAGATCCCCATCAGCCCTCCCCCCAAGAAGGCCCCCCGCACCAGCCAAGGGAAGGAGATCGTGAAGAAGGGCAGTCCGAAGGCCCAAGAAGCCCGAAGCCCCAAGCCCAGCCCCAAGAAGAAGGCCAAGAACGCACTCCCCGCCACAAGTTTCAAGAAGATCGTGGTTGCAACTGCTAAGATCTGTTCACATAGACGCGTACGTGTTGAAATCTCAACACGTACGCGTTGGTTTTTTCTTTGTTGGAAATTTGTCATTTTTCATGCAAAATTCATGTGTGGGGTATCACCTTACCCAACCCAACCCCTCTTTGCACTTCCCCTACACCACTGGGTGCCATGCACTGCAAACATTGCCGACCGTAGGTCGCCTTCTCCCTCTGCAAAGTGTCCCAAAAACCATACTGAATTTCCCAAAACCTTGCTTTCAGATTGTCCTCTGACGCGTGCGTGTTGGAAGTGCAACGCGTACGCGTTGGGTGCGTGGCGCGTACGTGTTGGTGTTTCGACGCGTACGCGTTGGTAACTTGGCACGTACGCGTCGAAACAGCAACGCGTACGTGTTAGATTACGGACGCGTACGCGTTGATCTGCTGGTGCGTACGCAGTTCGTACGCACCGCCTACGTGTTATGTGCTATGGCAGCTGGTTGGTCTAGAGGTATGTGCATGTTCCTTGCGTTTCGGAACCCTGGGTTCGAACCCCTGCATACGCACTGTGTCTGCACCTTAGGATGAGGACACACAAGAGCAGGAGAGGGCGTGAGGCGACCCCAACCGCATGACCAGGGGCCCACAAAGGAGGTGGATCCGGCCGAAGACGCGATGAGGAGATGCTTGTCATAGACCTACCTAGTGGGGCAACCAACAAACACAGGCGCTGAAGACAGGCATTGAAATGAGACCACCAGCTGCCCTTGGTTTTTTTAGTAATAAGGCCTGCACTAGAACACCATGATGAATGCAATGTGCATTGAAGACGTAGTATACTTGCCCAAAGCAATTCAATGGAATCCCAAATCAGATATCATTACAGCAAGCCGACGGCTAGTGGCATTTGTTTGTGTTGATTTCTACATGTGCTGAAATTGCTGCGCACCATTTGCCCTGCCACCTGACGAGAGAGAGGCCCATCGTTAGATAAATTGAAAAGATTTCAAACCCTGCGATACACCAAGTACGCGGCGTACCTACAAGGCAAGGAAATCAGAAGCTTCGTACCACGTGCATCATACTTTCCTATTCGTGGTAATTGTAATGCATCATCATCATCATCACCATCACCATCACCATCATCATCACCATCACCATGGCGGGTCAAGCGTGCCACCTCCCCAAGGCCAGCCCCAGAAATTCTGCAACACATGTGGTTGGAACGCCTTTCATGACACGGCTGGCCACCAACCCGGCGTGACAGGTTATATTTCAAAATGGCCCTGCAAGAACTGCGGCGGTTTTGGCCACGACCATAATGATTGCCCTCACCCCAAGGATTGGGACCGCATCATAAGGGCGCTGGAAATCCAACGTGAGAAACAAGACGCACGCCTACGCGGAGCCATGGAGCTGAATGCACAAGTTCAACGACAAGGTAAATCCCACTTGCTCCCGAATTCCATGCAAAGGCAACTATCGCAAGCAGGAGTGCTTAGTGGCGCACCGTCACCACCAACGGGAAGCGGAGCGGTACCATCATCGTAGGTACATATACGCCACCAATGGGAACCGGAATGCCGCCAGCACCAACGAGTGCACCGCCGATGGATGCACGACCGCCAGACGCAGTCCCGTGGGCGTTTACGTGGGGGAATTTTCGAGATGACGAGTCAATGGGAGTATTCAGCGAGCGCCTCAAAGCTATCGTCGGCTTCAAAGAATGGCACAAAAAGGATGAGGAAAAAATGGAAGTCGTATTCGAGAGCAAGGTTTCATCCCAACTGGGAACGACGCTCCTGAGCTCCATCCCACTGCTGAAACGTGATGGCGAAGGATACGTCCCAGGAGTTATCTCGGCGGTGTACGAATATAAACCGCCGCCCCCAGTGGTCATCGTGGAGAAGGAGATGGAAGTGGACGGGCCCGAGGATGCCACCGAAGGGCCGGTGCACAAGAAGGCGAGGAGAGCGGAGGACGAGTCCCGATTCCAGGCAATCGAAAAAGAGCAGAGGGCCCAGGGCCAGCAGCTTACGGCGCTGAACGACAAGATCGAGGAGAACAAAAAGGCAGTGGACGGCGTGAGAGAACAAGTGACCACACTGGCTGAACGCCAACATGTGGCCACTATGCAGTCGGGTGCCAACTGGCACAATCTGGGGGTCCTGGACAAAAAAGCACGGCACGTACTCAAAGGCTATATGAAAAAGCGGGACACGGGGGTGCACTGCTTTGTGGTGTATGCCGACGAGGAGACGGAACGGTATGTGACGACAGAATGCGTGATCACCGAAGTGGACGGCCCCGACATTACGTGGGAGTCGTCGACGGAGCCACTGGCTGGAGAGGACCCAGAGGAAGCGACCTGTACCAAGGAGTGGTTCTTCCAGGAGGCAGGCGCAGCGAGTGAGAGGGCAGGAGCCCTGAACAACATCCTGGAGCACCACGAGAAGCTGATCGAGAAGGCGGGAGGACCAGCACCTATGGACGCATAGGACTGGGGAGCACACCGAAGGACAGTGCAGGCCGAGGCCTGGGATGCATGCCTGCAAATGCTGGACGTCACGCTGAGCCACGTCATGGCTGATTTCTCGTATCATCCGCTATACAAAAGACTGATGTCGGTACTGCAGCACGCGAAGAAATGCGCACATGCATGCGGAGACGTGCGCAGCTACATTCCTTACGGGGTGCCCGATCACGAGCCGGACACGAGCGATTCGATCAAAATCAAATGCCGCCTGATGGAGACATCCCTAGACACAGGGGATGCGCCTGATTCGCCTGTTCTGAGTGCATTACGCACAGGGGTGACTATTCTTTATGGTGAGCATAACCTGGCATACCAAGAATACCCCCCCAAAACAGCCATTTTGGCACATTTTGGCACATGACATGTACCTAGTCGTTCCGTGTGCCCATGGGATATAAAAAAATGAGTTTAGCACCCTGAAAATAGGGGGGGGGGTCAAAAAACCGGAAAGCCAATTCCATACACCCACACCTTTGTGTGGCAATCTACACTTTTTGAGGTATTTGTCAGTATACTCGAAGTATTGGAGAAGTATTCTTGCCGTATACTTCGGAGTATACGGCCGTATACTCAGAAGTATACGGCCGTATACTTGGAGTATACGGGGACTTTCTACCTTCCACCCATGCCACCATTCTCATCACCTACCCCTCCCCCTTGCATTTACTCATGACCCTGCAACCCCCAAACACATTGTACACACAAAAGAGCACCATTTGAGCAAAGCAGAAGACCACAAGAAGCAACCTTGTTTGATGTCCCATCCGAAATGTCAAATGTGATCCACTTTCCCATGTTATATATACCTAATATACACAATTACGCATATTGCACATCACATGATATATACCTACATGTGCTTTGGTGCACGATGTCATGCACGAATGCTTCTTCCGCATGCGTTGCATGCCAAACTTGATCCCCTCTCTACCCAAACCCTTTTCCCCAAACCACAACCGGATGCCCCAATCAAGGGCATCCAGGTGCAGAGCATGCCTTAGTCCCCATCGGGTGACATAAGGCTTGCTCAGCTTCCACCCTTGAAAACAATGGCGGATGTCCATTTTAAAACTTTTGTTCCTCCATTCCGTGGGAATGGAGGAAAACTTAATAAAATTCCCCCACCTTTGGAGGTGTGCCCCACTGTGGCACACCACCCAATGCACCCAAACCGGAACACTCCACCCCAATGCCCCCCATGCCTTGGTGAACTGTGTAACCATGGATGCATAACGTTGGCGTTGATCCATGGGAACAGGACCCACATGGCGCCAAATCTTTTGCATATAGTAACAGGCCTGCAACATGAGGTGCAGGACGGCACTGGTTTTGAGCCACCTGTTGCCCTCCCACTTCACAACATGGGTACAATACATTGCTACAATGCGCACCAACTCGGCGTGCAACTCAGGTGTTTCGAAAAAAAGACGGGAGGCGTTAATGTCGAGAGTGTGTTCCTTCTCTTTCGAGGGAGCACGCATCACTCTCTCAGCCACAGGGATGTGCTTTGCTTCTTGCCGGAGGTTAGAAATGAAATGGGACACGGCCCTTAGAGCTCCTGGTGAACCCCATGTGCGGGCGCTGTCCTTGAGACGTTTCCCAATGCCTGTCCCCACCCTCGCACAACAATGTGCCACATCTCCAACATTGCGGACAGGAGGGATGCGCCTCATGGTGGGTTTTTGATGGGGGGGACGATATGGCCCATCTGCAAAGGATGGATGCCGTGGGGAAATTGAATGACCAAGTCAAAAAACTTGAAGCCGAGGGCGGCATAGAAATTGGGGGTACTCCCAAAAAATTATTGTGTTTTAAAAGTGGGGATGGGAAAGTCATGATGTCGGGTTCGTGTGGGAAATGTTGGAATTGCAATCTCAAGTATGACCAATTTCAAGCCCATTTGTTCGCAATTGCAGATTTTCCAGTGCTTCCTCGCATTGGGTCCCTTATGTCTTGCTGCCTGACCATCATGGTGTGCCCCCCTATCCTCCCATAGGTCCACAAACACGTCACAACGTTTGGCACTGGCATTATGAAAAACAGTGGCATCAGAACAGATTACAACAGCCAAATATGTATTCTCCTCATACTTCCGAATGCTGTCTTCGGCATGGGCACATGCAACCATGGTGGTGACAATATCATGCAATTCCACCACCCCACATGTCCGGGTACCCCCTTTAGTGGCCACCTCCAAAACCCTCCCCTTGGACAGGTAAGGTGTGAGGGTCTTCCTCGAAACCGTCTTGAACGGCCACCACTTCACCCAACCATAACTCTCCGCCAGTGCAACATCCATGAGGTGGTGCTTGTGCCCAAGTGCAAACCAATGCAAAACCCCGCCAATTGTGGTATCGGTGGAAGCCAAAGCAACACCACCAATCAAACCCCGCGAAACCACCAATGAGCCGGGGGGACAAGCAAGGAAAGTGCCATCCGAGCCCACAGAAGGCAAGGGGTTAGCATGCATTTGCCGCAATGGGCACTCCTCATATGAAGGGTGACCCTCAACCCCAACTCGAAGGGGGCTAGGGGACAAATGTTCATGAATTGCAAAAAAAGTAGCCCCATCAACGGGCATGTAGAACTGCAGTGGGGCCGGACAACGACCCCATGCAACACCACTGTGTTGCGTCATTGTCTCACCCTGATTCCAAGCGCCCTCCTCACAGGCACCACACTGCCCCTCCAGGGCGTGGGTGGCACACAATGGCACGTTGCCACATGTAACACAAAAAACTGTGGTAGCATCACTCACATCCAACAACACCTCACAACCAACTGCACCACAAGTGGCATGAGGGCCTTGAGACCCTTCGGGGGATGCAGCCGCTTTGCCGGCCCAAGGGGGAACAACAACAGGGCAAGTGTTGTTGTAGTCGAACCTGGAGGTACCAACCGAAATGAAACCAAAAACACGGAGCCGATGGGGGTTTGTGGTAGGGCAAATACCTCCGCGATGCACAGTCAGTGCATTGCCCAACCACACATCCCCAATGTCCAATGGGGCCATTGGGGCCACCACCCAAGGGTCCGGAAGGCCCGTGTGGGATGCAACCACAAAATCCCCAGCACAACCATCATCGGGTGTGGGGGAGAACATCGGAAACAAGCAAATAACATGGTGTTGGTCCGGGCCGGCAACATAGCTGAGGTTAATGTCACGGTGCCAACACTGTTTTTTTTCCACATCCACTGTACCGGCCTTCACCACAATAAAGGTGGTAACATTCACGACCGGACACTTCCAACCCAAATGAGTCTCCAAGTGGGGTATGAGGACCTCCCTTGCGAAACTGTACATTGCACCCCCCTCCGGTGGAGTCATTGTGCGGCGGGTGTCACTGTCCCCTGCACTAGTCTCGGCGGGCCAATCCTCATTAAAAATATTGAGCCCCGCATCTGCCCTAAGTTCCCCATACTCATCCTGAAGCTTGTCCATCCAACTGACAGAAATGAAGGCAGATTGGAAAGCATGGCCCCATTGCTTGAAATCCTTGAGGTCGTCGACATGACGATGATCGACGACGTCAACGGGGATGGAGACACGATGGTGTTCAACACCAAAAAGGGGGGTGGTGGTGAGGGGGAAGAAAAGGGAGGGGTGCATCCCAGTACCCTTGTACCAGGTGGGGAGGGTGTGGCCCTCCAAATCGGCATGCCACGACCATGGCGATTGGGAGTGGAGGGAGTAGAGGGGGGCGGTGTCCTCCCCATGCCCCCGCTGCACTTGCTGGGCCTTGCACTCCCATTTGCGCCAGCCAGCGGCCACGTCCCCCGAGACATGAATCCCCGGAGAGCCATCTTGCATCTCCCATTCCCTCAAATACAAACTCATCCCCCTATTGGGCCCCCCACAGCTTTTTTTAACATGCTCCACGACAGCGCGGGCATCCGAATCATGGAGCTGCAACACAATAGCTTGCAGATTAGGGTTGTTGTCAAACAACGACAACAAAGGGTCAGTGAGGCTGTGGGGTTGGGCAACGCCGGGGTGCGTTAGCTTCACCAGGGCCACAGGGGTGTCCAAGGTGGACCAAGCACAATTCTCAAGAGAAGGCCAAGACACGGTGCGTGTGCTGTCGGGGCTGTAAACACCTCTGTGCACTGTGCGGAGAGCTACGGCATCGGCCCACTTCTTCAACAAGGCATGAGTGCCCGCATCAGTCATGGTGGCAGAAAAAGAGGGCCTGGGAGAGCAAGAAGCAACATAATATGGATTGGAATGGACACATATGGAGACATACATTGCAATCTTGAGTGAAGCATGAGCCTAGATTGGTTTCAAGTGGTGTGCAATTGTTGGGCAAAGGCAAAGCATGCAACAAGATGGGCACAAAAGGCACAACAATGGAATTTTTAAACTTGAAACAACCACATGGTGCAAACAAATACCCCCAGTATACGGCCGTATACTCCGAGTATACGGCCGTATACTCCAGAGTATACGGCCGTGGACTGAGGTATTGGAGCCTTGAGTATACGGCCGTATACCCCAAGAGCCCAAAATGGGGTAGTTTCAAACACAACATTGACCATCACAATTGGCAAACTAGAGGTATTCCCCAACCCACCTATGCATGCATTGTGCATTATACATTCGTACCCACGTGTACATGCCACATACCCCTTTCTCCCAAAACCCCCTTTTTTACCCGTATACTCCCAGGTATTCCTGGTATGCCAGGTTATGCTCACCATATTGAGAGCCTAGAGGAAGAGCAGAATGCCTACTTGGCGGAGTTTGCGGAAATCCAACGAGCCCGCCAAACATGGGGGCAAAACACAGGAACACGCGTGGAGATGAATTGTTTTGATGTCTTGGAACCGCCATCACTATGGTTCAGAGAACATACTGCGGTGGTGTGCTTGTGGAGATCCATACAGCACAACGCCTTCATGCACTCATACTGGATGTCGTGGGTTTCATCGAAACGAAAATGGTCTTGGACTGATGTTAAGGATGAAGATGTGTTACATTTTTTGAGTTCCCTCCCCACTGTTGCATTACACACATGTGCACAAAGACACTACGCATTAGGTATGTCGATTGAGGCGTGGGAAACCACACACCGAACTTTTGGGGTCTCACAGATCTGGAACGGGGACGTGTGGAGTGGGATACATCAGGTTGGAGGACTTGAGGCCGGTGAGGTACACCCCTGGATTCCCGCACCGGAAGTGCCAGATTTGTTTAGCACCCCTGCTTCACAGGCGGCGTGCATATTACCTAGCGTCCAACTGCACACGACACATACTACTTTAGAGCATGGCACTGCGGATGCGGCGTTACACAGGTTGTTGCAAGGGCGGACTGTGACAAGTGATGTTCTCATTTTCACACAGGATGACACAGCGGCTCATGAGCTCGCTACTCTGTTATGTTTCACAGACAGCATAAAAAAAGTGGCTTCTAATGTGAAAATACACACGGCATTCCAATTCGTGCCCAGGACATTGATAGGCAGTGCGTACGGCTCGTGGTGGTTTGTCTCTGCCTCATACCAGCCGTTCCTGCCACACGCACTGAACATGATGTGGGGACCACTCCTACGGAAGTACGGTGCACACATACACACACCAGGGTGGACAGACCGTCAGCATGTGTATGATACGATCCCCAGCCAGAAGAGATTTTTTGATGAGGCATGGGCGACGGAATGCCAGGTGAGGGGTGAAGACTTGAGGGCAAAGTGGAATGCAAAACTGCGCCGCGTGAACACACAATTTAAGTGGGAACACATCCCAGAATCGCTGAACCGAGTTAATCAAGCCCTGGAGTTTGCGACTGAGGCCACACCCAGAAAAATCGCAGCTCTGAGGAGGACCAAAGCCCCCATAACCAGGCCAGGTACCTAGGTGTACGTGATGTGGAGCTGTAGGTCGGGGAAAGTGTATATAGGCCAGACCGGAGGGAAGGGATGTGTACGCACCGTCTTTGAGCGCTTTCGTGACCACATCCTTCTGGGCCGGGAGTGGGCCCTACTGGACAAATGGTCAAAAACTTTCTCTGTACCGGTATACGAATGGGTCCGCCGAGTGGGCCTGGAAAATGTGTGTATCACCCCCCTGGAGTTTTGCTCTGCAGCGAACGTGGATGCCAGGGAACGGTATTGGATGCGTGTGTTTGGTACCAGCAACCTACTGAACCGAAGAATGCCATCACTTAACCACGACAAGTGGCGATGGCTGTACAAAATAAAAAATGCTGTAAAAATGGCGAAATCACAGTGCGATACCGGACAGGGTTCGCTGAGGATACAGGCAGAAAAATTCCCGGGCGACCAGAGGTCTGTGATGAGCCTGGATGACCAGTTTCACCTACTGGTCCAGGGAAAACGGTACCTGCCAGAGCATATATCAGTGCCACTTGTGAAGAAGTTACGTGACAGGATACACCGTGAAACAGGGCTGGAGATGCTGTCCAGCTTTGTTGTGAGAACCCCATTCCCCTGTGCGGATACCCGGAGGGCGCTCAAAGAGTACATAGGCCAAAAACTGATGTCACTCGAGGGGCTACCGTCTGCATATGGGGCATACATAGGGGATATTTGCAGAGTTGTCCCCGCCCAGCTGCGACGGGTGCAGCAACTTTTTAAGTCCTTCCAATTGAAAGGCACCACTGACTATTTTTTCCATCGCTTTATACGCACACGTCCACGCTGTTAGTGCGTAGAGATATCAGAAAAGACAGGAGTACCCCTGGTGGACGGTCACATCCTCACCCGGGAGTTCGACTTGGTATATATAACTAAGTGGGACCCACGCCTGAACCCTTCTGTTTTCCAGCAATGTCTCAAAAACATGCTTATACGCCCATGGGCACAAGTGGAGAAACTGGTGTGGTCGTCACTACATGGTATGCTCCAAAAGCTAACCACTGTCCCGAAATCAGCGAAGGAAATGTTCTTGGCGCACTACATGCACGTGTCACGCTTACTACATGACGCATACACGCGCTCACACCCTGTGACTGCACGAGAAACATACGTGAAATCACAACGTGCGCTGATGCCCCCGTCCCTTATTGCTGGCTGGTTTGATAAAGGCCCTACAGCACTGTGGTATGCATGCCCGAACCTGTTTGTCACAAAAATGTGGGAAACTCTGTTTCACAGTTCAGGAAGGTTCCAGGAAGTATGCAGGGCTAACAGCCCAAATGGTGCTTCCACAGAGGTGACACGTGCCCTGCTGTACCCTATGGCCCAGGTGTTTGGCCTCCGTCTGGGGGGGATCCAACCACACTCCAGAGGTATGCAACAATTTGTCGCTGATGGGTTGAAAACGTTCGGGTCACTGTCCAAGAGGAAATTAAAAATATCGGAGTCCCTGAAAAGACTACTGCAGTCGGCGGCGGTGACTGCGAAACGAAAGCTAACCCAGTCTGAGGCACGCAGGGACCGTCAGTTGAGGGCAGCGGCACCGGTAAAAAAGAGGGGCAGGTCTGACCTCACTGTTGGGCTGCCCAAGCGCCGGAGATTGGCCCGTGGCACGCAAGTGAAGAGCACTGTTTGTACCCCTGATGCACTGGATATGCCTGTGCCAGTTCAGTGCATGTGCCCGATGCCCGAGACGACATGTGTATACAGATGCACACAAAAAACCCCCCCATACATCACGTACCGCCCCTGCCGTGTGCGAAGTGTGCCTGTGGAAGTCTGGCGAGAGGTACTGCAGTACCTCCAGGTGGACAGCCAGACACAATTTTTCTGTACACACCCCACATACATCCAGCTGCAGCAGAATATTTTGTCCGCAGGCAGGATCAGATTTGAATGGGCAGACAAAATACAGTGGTGGTGCAGAAGGCTGAAACGTACCTTGGGACTGGGAAGGCACATACGCCCAATAAAAGATGCCATACATACACGCGACACCCCATCATACCCCTACACGCCACAAGAAGTAACCAGATGCCAATGGCTGAATCCCCCTTTCCTGCCTGAGATGTGGGACATATTCCTCCATATTGGCACCTGCCTCATGCCTTACCACCAGTGGCGGTGGGTGTCGACATCCAGGATGGGACTAATGAATCTGCATATGTGTTTGTCAACGCATATTGCACGCCCAGGTGAGTGGAATGTTACGTATTTCGCTATCCGACACCTCAGGTCTGTCCTACTAAGTGTGCATAATGATGCCTGCGATGGGACCAGAGAAATCAAACTCCTCCCTATCCTGCATGCGAGGAGGACCCATTTACTGAATTGCCAACGGCCGCCCCCTTCGTGTGATCACTGTGCGGGAATACTATACCATCTGCCAGTCACAGAAGCCATAGCCCAGGACACGTGCCCGTCACCAGGGTTTCAGTATCTGTACAAATTCAAGAGTGTGGAACAGCCCACACCGCATGTTCCACGAAAAACCAAATTCCGTGAGGTTATTACCTATTCACTGCACCCCTACCCCAGGGTAGGAAAACTGATTGGACGATGCCTCACACAGTTCTGGAAACTGGTGATTGAGTACTTGAAACCACGAGAACTCCTGAAGATGACAGACCTCCTTGGTTTCGTGAAAGAGCTTATACACCGTCAAGAGCGAGGGAGGCGTCATGAGCACTGTGTTTGGGTGGAACTAGACCTTGTAGAAATGTTCCCGAATATACCCAGACATGAGATTGAAACCGCTCTGACATATTTGCATAAGGAATTGTTGAAAAAAATGGGTAGGTCGTCAGAACTAACTTTTTTCATCGCGAAAGGGGGCTTTCGACGCTTGGACAACTGTGTGCGGGGAGACCGGGGGTCGTTTCTATTTTTTACTTTCAGCGATGTTCTGGCCTACACCATATTTGATATGCAACTTAACACCCTCTTCACTGCATTTAGTTCCGTCTTCACCCAGACGACGGGGACCCCCATTGGGGGGTCCCTGTCGGCACAGATTGCATCACTGGTATTGATTGCCAGTGAGCTGCAGGCCCCAGATAGTAAGAAACAGCGGCTGGCAGCCAGGGAGTGGGTGAGGTACAGGGACAACTATATTATCCTCATGCTGATCTGTGCAAAAACGCCCGAACAGCTGCAACTCTGTTTTCAGAGTCTTGTGCCTTTCTTCTGCCTTGAAGGCAGCAAAGGCGCCAAGGGCATGCCACTGCTTAGCATACCCAAGCATGTGGTCAACCCAAAGGTGTACCCATAGGGTTTGCCCCAGTTGGCACCTTTTGTGATGCACTGCCATTTGGGGTAGCACATTTTTTAGGGTGTCAATTTCTTGGGCTCCTAACAGCCCCTCCTTTTTGGCAATGGTTGCACTTTTGTGCAAACAGTCCCACCACGAGTCAAAATTTTGCGCCCAAGTGTGACCCCCTTCCACGACATGTTGCAAGAGACCTTCATCATTCAGCCCTACAATGAGGGGACCCCAGGCCTTTGTCGAAACAAATAGAATTGCTGCGCTCTGTTCACAACGGAGTGACGGTTTGTCACCTGCCTGCCCTGCGATGTCTTGCGGTGCAACACTGTGTGAGGCAACCCTGCAAGGATTTACATGGGTCTGCACCCATGTAATAGCGCGTCTCTTCGTGAAGCGATGGTGCTGTACAAGAGCCCTCCAGCATCCATCAAGGCCACTGTCAGTTACACGTGTGACCCCATGCAATGCATAGTCGGGAGGCCTGTACTTGGGCACAATGCTACGTAGCACCTGCCCGTACCAGGTCCAGTGTGACAGAATGGGTGAAAGTCCCTTTCCAAAGTGGCGATCGCAATGTGCCCTGCATTTGCCGCATACCCAGCACACTGGGTCCGCACTGGTGCAGTTCCATCTTTTGATGCCTGCCATTGCCTGTTGTGCAACGACATCTGCAACCACGAAAATATGGGGTTTTTCCATGTAACCCCCTCGTACCTCATACCTTGTGTTTAGGGCCTCTTGCACCTGCTCATCCATTTTGCTAACTCTTGTGAGGGATCGCAGCACAGCACGTTTTTCAGAGCCATGCAAAATGCACCAGCTACCAAGCGGGTTGCCCGATCCAAGCACTCCAAGCATAAAATGCTCGAAGTGCCGCTTGTGTAGTTGTGTACCATCCACACATAGGCGTACCCATAGGTTCGGGTACAAATTTCCCTTACGGGCGGCCATCATGAGTCCCAGCTTCTCCCTCCAATTTGTACCGGCCCCCAGCAACGTGTGGTCCCCGTCCATTGCATTGTAGTCCACTACTGGTGGTGGACTAAGTTCCTCCTTCACACGTAGCTTCAAGGGGGGGGCAAGGAAAGTAAAAGGGGGGGTACGGGGACGGAGAGGTAGACTGGTGAGGCAAGTTTTCGTGAAAGGGTGGAGGGAAGTTGTAAAAAATGATAATCTGGATTGGGGTTTGTTAAAGAGGGGGTGGGATGTATGGGTGCGTGCATGGACACAACAACCACACGTGAAGGAACACAAAACGTATTGGAAGGCCAACGCGCCTTAGGATTCTGCATGGTGTTTCAGCTCTTGTGTATCTTTTCAATTTATCTAACGATGGGCCTCTCTCTCGTCAGGTGGCAGGGCAAATGGTGCGCAGCAATTTCAGCACATGTAGAAATCAACACAAACAAATGCCACTAGCCGTCGGCTTGCTGTAATGAGAGGCAGGATAAAGGACGAACCGCATTGTGATGTGTTTGGAACTTGGGTGCACTCCTTTTCCCGTTTTTACACATGCGCATCACGTGTGTACACATGCACATCTTAATTGGGTCATGGTTGCCATCAAAACCCCACCCTGTGGGTGGGGTCCCTCACAGTCCCCATTTCTGTACGTGCTTCCGCACCAGTGGCTTCCACCACGCTGGCGGGTAGCCCACAGCGGACAGAAGTTGTTCCACATCGGACACATTACGTAATGCTGTTTTAGTCGTGAGCGTGTAGTGCGCACAGGACCTCACTTCGTTTGGCACATATGATTCGACCATTTGCCTAGCATTGGGTGCATGGGGATGTATCATGCGCTGCACAGAGGAAGGGTGTGCTGCTCCCTTGGGGGACTCCCATATGGGGCTTTTCTTTCGTATGGGTGTCTCTCCCCTGATGTCACCCAGCGTAGCGCTCAGGAAATCCAGTTCGTGTCCCCACTGCTCAACCTGTAGTTCCATACCGAACACATCACTGAAATCCTGTATAGCCTGTGCTGTCTCACGCCGGACAGCCTCAAGGGGGCATTTGATCCTTGACGTAGGGATGGAGTACTGGAGGGCCCGCCAGCTTTTGCCCTCTTTGCGGCAATCCCACAGGAGGGCCTCGGCATGCCACATCTGGTTTTTGGGCATGGGCCCTTCCGTCGTTTTCAAAATGAGGGTGCCCACGTTTTCGCCAGCTTGCACTTGCCAGGTTGGGCCAAGAATTTCTGTGACTGCCGTTTGCAGTTCGGCCATCCGTTCCCATCTCTTAGTCCTTCCCAGTTGTTGGTACTCCTTGAACGGGGGCATGTTCCTTGAGGGGGGGGAAAAAAAGCCCTAGGGAAAGACAACAAGGGGGGGGGGGGTGCATGGACACAACAAGGTTCACACGTGTAGGCAACATGCAACACGTACGTCTGCGCGTACGAGCCGTGTACGCGTTCCATTCTTAATGCGTACGTTCCACAACACCGAATGGTACGTTTCATGAACGCAACGCGTACGCGCCAGAACGGCGAATCGTACGCGTCATGACCCCAGCGCGTACGCACCAACACAGCAACACGTACGATGCAACACTGTAACGCGTACGCACCACGTACGCCAGCGCGTACGCGCCCCTGCCACAACGCGCGCGTGTTGACGCACACTTCACCCATCAATCATTAATGCACAATGCATGCACATGCTACCCTGCACATAGCCGGAACCCAAGACTGCGCAGCAGTACGAGGTCCTCCCAGGACACCTTGCCAAGACCGACCTGGGTAAAAAACACCAGTGCGTAGCGCTCACCACGCCACGGGGCTGGCATGTGCAAAGCACCACTGCAAAAAGCAACCCCATTCCGGGCATCCAATGCCACCCCATCCTCATCCACTCTGTCTTGGCTCTCTGGCCCTGCAACACATGCCATTGTGTAGGGACGGGTTCCCTTTGTGGGGAACACGAGCCCCGCCTCTTCCACACAAAACTCCCCACCTGAAAAATCACCAACAGTCACAATGGCACTCAAGGGCAAGTGGTCCTGGTGCTTGTGCCGTGGCATAGTGCTTGAAGGGGAAATACCATGGTTCACTTGGACGGCAGTCCAAGTGAACCACGATGGCAACCGTGCGTGCCCGTAGGCGTTGATGGCCCGCAAGGAGAAGCTTCCACATCTCCATTGCACCCTCCACCTCTGCAACAACAGCAGCGTCGGTGATTGGGAGGTAACCCGCCACCCCTGACCACTGAGCACGCTTGGCCTGCTTGAGCTGCCCTCCCTGCACACGCCACGTCTGCACGTAACTGTGGCTGTCACCTTTGATCTGGTACAAAGTCCCCCCAAAAAAAACTGCTGCAGGGTCCCTGCCAACGGCATGGCCCTTCATCCACATGGGAAAGCGGACGGTCATGGGCTCAAGCCATTTGACCGCACCACTGTCTTCCTTTACCTTTGCCTGCAACGTAACCTGATCAAAAAAACTACACTTGGCAACATCCCCAACATGGACGTTGTCCACCACATCCTCCTTACTCACCTGCACCAGCTGCCCTGCAATTGTCCCTATCGACTCAGGGTCCGGGGCAACCAAGGGAGCGCCTGGGGGGCTCTGAAGAAGCGCCTTCGGCTTCAGCGCCTTCCGGCCCGAATCCGGAGGCGTCGGGTGCACGTGTGCTTCAGAGGGCCAAGGGCGCCGCTCCTTGTACTTGAAGGGGGTGACGTTCAACTGCAAGAGGAAAGCGTAGAGACACGTTAATTATGAAACAACACGTGTGGGCAGCACACGCAACACGTACGCGCTGGTACATTAGCACGTACGATCTACTTGGGCAACACGTACGTGCTGGTACGTCAACGCGTACGAGGCGCTTGGGCAACGCGTACGTGTTGCTACCCCAACACGTACGATCTTTGTGGCCTACACGTACGTGTTGGCAGGTCAACACGTACGCACCAAAAACGTAACGTGTACGATGCACTTGCACAAAACGTACGCGGTGCGTACGTGCCCCATGCGCAAGACATGCATACCTCCCCATAATTATCACAATGGTCCATGCACCCACATGAGTACGCCATTCCGCCCGTCGCCGTCGGCCGCTGCACCACCCAGTTCTGCTCCACCGCCTCCGCAACACTGGCGGGCGCCACATGCAGGGCATGCCCCATGGCTGCCCACTCCATCCATTCCGGCCCATCCTCATCCCGCCTCAACACGTAACCACACGTGGCAAACGTGAACACCAACGAACCTTTCTCAACCGTAAACCGTGTCCCGCCGTCAAAACTTGCCTTTGGGAGGTACCAACGGTGAAACCGGGCCAAGGGACATGGTGGCTCCTCGGGGCCTGGGGGGCACTTAAAAAAGAAAGTTGCACCTTGCACACCATGGCCCAAAATCACAACGTCGCCACAATAGGGGATAGCTTGCCGTCGCCGAACAAGCAACGGCGCCGAAAAATGGGTAAACGATTCCCAAGGGATAGGAACACCTTTCGCATCTTTCAGAAATTGAACCATAGGAGGAAGGGCATACAATTGGCGAGCAAGATGCACCTTTGACATGGTGGCAGCATGCTCCAATGGGACAAACGGGATGAACAAAGTGTAGCGCCCCTTCTCCCCACCACCCGCCCCGCGATGAAAGGTGCAACCTTTTAAAAGAAGGATGTCACCCAATTCCATGGAACACACATCCCAACGATTGGACTCATGTTGCCCAACCTGATGTGAACCCACTCCGACTTGCAAAGCACACTCGGGAGGAACATTGTCCAAGGGAATAAAGACTTGGATGCAATCCTTCATCCAAGGTGGACCCATAAGGTTGTGATCCGAATGGACCAACTGATACCCATCCCATGGGGCGCATGGGGTACAATGTAGCAATTTCAGATCCACGGGTTTCAACGCACTCCACTCAACACCCTCAATGCGCGTCACCGCATCCAACACTTGCGTGCGCAACTCCTCGGGCAACCATTTCGAAGACCGTTTTGTTTGCTTCCGAATCACGTTGGCACTTGCATAAGTGTCATCTTCCAACGTAATCACCTCCCAATCACGGGGGCAATGTCAACGTTTAAAATGGCTTCGCCAATAACAGCATCAAACGAATGCCTTTCAATGAAATAACCGGCATGTGCAAACCCATGCACATTTTCAACGGGTGCGTCCGGAAGCAATTGGTTTGAGGGCAAGGGCATATCACAAAAAAATGGTGTGGGTGCAACGTAACCCAATGCAAAAACCTCTGCTGCGGTTGCATACACATATGGCGTTGAACAATCGGGGTGGTAATTTACCGAAAGCGGTGGGGGCACACATTTAATGGGGCCATGCTCATTCCATTCATCCGATGCACAACCCATGTACCGCACAAAGGAGTCCGTGCGACAAATGCTATCCACGTCACTGGCAACGGGATTGGGGAAAAGGGTACCACCATTGAGCACCGCATATTTGTGGGTAAGGGTCTTGGCAACTCTCTTACGCAAGGACGCATTCATAGTTGTGAAAAGTGCGTCACGCTCACCAACACTCAAACTAATGGAAACCACGAGCAAACGCTCACCCACAAACTCATACAAAGCAGCAGGGAGAAGGGTGTGGGGCATTGCATCGGCATTGGGCCATGCAAGAACGGAACGACTATCAACAACAGCAATAACACCTAGTGCTTGCGCATTCACATACAAAAGCAAAAGATCTTGCCATGAACTTGGCAATTCCGGGAGACCCTTAATGTCTTCCTCACCCAACGCTAAATGAACAACAACAACACCATGAACACCGTGAGCAAGATCTCGTGCCTCACGAGTGTCCGTGAACCAACGCTCCACAAATTCATCCTCCTCCAGCAACACAACCTCCAAGGCCCGCTTCACAATCTCGGCGGGCCTATTGCCTTCGGCCACCACCTCATCCTCCTCCTCCTCCTCCTCCTCCAAATCCACGTCTCCCTCCACCACGTCTTGACCCACACTTGTCCTTGGCGCCCTCCTTGCCACGGCCCCGGCTTCGGCGGCAGGCACGGAGCCTTTCCTCGCCACCTTCTTCTTTCCGGGTTTTTTTTTGCCGGGCATGTGTGCAGAAAAGCACTAAGGAACGGAAAACAGACATGAAGGAAAGTAAAAGTGTTTCTTTGTCACGTCAAAAGGAGCACAATTCAACCGCCAGTACTGCAGACAGCGTACGGGCACCATAGGCAGCGCGCACGCGTTGCGGTGTGAGTGCGTACGCGCCAAAATACCAACGCGTATGCGCCAAAATACCAGCGCGTACGCACTCAGAACACAACACGTACGCACTCAGATCGCAACGCGTACGCGCTGGTTCGCTGGTTCATGCGCGTTACAAAATCAGTGCGTACAATAACGCGTACGCATACTTGTTAACAAAATGGGGCAGATCTTAGCAGTTACAGTCAAGGAGGGGCCGACCCGGAGGCAAGCAGACTTGCGGCGCCCTGGGTTCAGGCAGAAGATGCAGCAGGCCTTGGAGACCTGCGCAGAGGCCGGGTACGACTTTACCTGGGCCAAGTGGCGCAAGCACTACGCCGAGTGCATCGCCCACGCCGCCAAGGGGCAGCGGGCCTACTACAAGGAGCTCTTCTGCCTGTCTACTACGTTGGTGTCCTTGGCTAGCGGCGACGTTCTGCATGCAGGCTGCCGGCAAATGCCACGTTGGTTGGGCCGGCTCAGTGCAGCGCGCCAAGGGGAAGCGGCAGGCGATCTGTACGGAGAACGCGGTTGACAAGGTCCCGTATGAATTGGCAGGTGTGCCTGCTGCATCCAGTCTTTTGGGCTGCCCTGTGCAGCCGGTGGGCTGCAATGTGCAGCCCATTGGCTGCATCATGCAGCCATTTGGCTGCATACCCGGCTGCACTGTGCACCCGATTGGCTGCAAAGTGCAGCCCACAGTATGTTCCTTGTTCTTTCATAGGAGACTGCCTTCAGTCTTTCCTCGACTGTGAGAACTGCGACGATGCAGTGGACTCGGACGACCTGCCGGAGGGTGAGGAGGGCGGCGACCTTCCCTTTGCGCCCGCTGCCCACCCCGTCGCTCTCCCAGCAGCACCCCCGAAGCTTGGGTTTGCTGCTCCCCAACGGCCAGTAGCCCGGCCAGCAGCTCGGCCAGCCCTGGGGACCCCGGACGTCGCTCAACTGGCTGTGCTGCCAGATGAGCACCTCATGGAGCAGTACACGTCGCTGGTGTCTGCCCTGGGGTTTGTTCGTTTCGAACTGGAGAAGCAGCGCCAGCTGCCAATCCCTCCCACCCGCGGGCACCTCGTCGTGCTCACTCGCGATGAGTATGACAAATTGTCCCGAGCCAGCAAAAGGGAGAGGGAGCGGGACGAGGCGGACAACGGGAGGGGTCCGAAGAAGCCCAAGCACCCCGCAGACCCGGAGGAAGAAGAAAAGAGGAAGGCCGCAGAAGAGAAGAAGGCCGCAGAAGAGAAGAAGTCCGAAGAAGAGAAGAAGGCCGAAGAAGAGAAGAAGGCAGAGGACAAGAAGAAGGAAGAAGACAAGAAGAAGGAAGAACAAGAGGAGAAGCAAGATGAAGGCAGCAAGGAGGCCCCTGCGGAATCCGCCAGCCCCCGGGACACCCAGGTGGTCATCCCCCACCCCAGCTCAGTTCCCAGCCCCAGCGGTCTGCACTTGACAAGTGGGGAGACGGCCAGTCTACTGGAGGACTCCCCGAAGCACGACGTTCCTCCGAGGACCTTGTCCTTCGCAGAAACGGTATGCTGCCAGGGCGGCTGCGTGGTGCAGCCATATGGCTGCAGTGTGCAGCCAGATCGGCTGCAAGATGCAGCCATGCGGCTGCAATGTGCAGCCAACTGGATGCACAACTGGCTGCACAATGCAGCCAATTTCCGGCTGCATTATGCAGCCATACGTTTTTCAATGCAGCCACCACTGCAGCCAAATGGCTGCACCATGCAGGCATGAATGCAGCCAAACGGCTGCACCATGCAGCCAGCATAATTTACGATGCAGCCAGTCGGCTGATACGATGCAGCCAAGTGCATTTCGGTTCCCTGTTTGCATCCTGCTTCGCACTGCCACCTGCTCCGTGTCTCGCTGTTCCTTGCAGAGTGACAGCGCCAAGGCGGCGGAATCCAACGACGAGGTGGAGGAGGTGAAGGCGAACCAGGACAAAGCGGAGGAGGTTAAGAGTGAAGGGGTCGGGGAGGGTGCGCAAGCCTGACTCCCATTTATTTTGCCTGTTGTTGTACAATTGAACAACTTACCCCGTCGATTCCGCCTGAAAGAGAGCGGTGCCACAGTATGACTGAGTGACGTTGACTGACTGTTGTTTTGCTTTGTGTTGTGTCTCCGCTTTGCGTCTGTTTGACAATTGCAGAAAGATAGAAAATGTATTGGAAATAAAAATAAAGATACATAGAACGTGGAACATAGAACGTGGAATAGAACAACGATTTGGGACGAATCGGTGGTGTAACTACTTGGCTGCTAGGATGCAGCCATTTGGCTGCATCCATGCAGCCAGTCGGCTGCATAGGGCAGCCGACTGGCTGCATAGTGCAGCCGCTGTTATGTAGACCCAGGACGCACTTTCTTTGTTCTAGGCCCCCCACAAAATGCGGTACGAAGCCAGAGAGCTCAACTACAATGAGGTCCAGAGCCAACTACCTCGTGACCCCCTTCCGGGACACTGTGTGCTACCCAGGGCGCACCCGGGTCAATTTTTGAAGATCATGCTGAAGCCCATCTACATGGTGATGCGCCGCCACCTACGCAACCGCGGGAAGGGTGGCCTAGTCAAACATCTTTGGAGGTACCTGGCCTTCAAGATGTAGTTAGGAATGCTGAAGCCCCGTCGTATTGACGACCTTTTCGAGGACGGGCACCCGGATGAGGACAACTATGTCGCCAACCTCTTGCACCGCAAGCTGTTCTACAAAATGCAACGCAATTGCAATGTGGACATCACCTCCCTAATCGAAGCGTGTAATGAGGGATGGGTCCAATGGTGGGAGCAGGGGGATGCAGTTGCAATCGATGAAGCAGTTGCACCCCATAAGGGTAGAAGATTTGGGGGTATAATTCAATATATCCCCAGGAAACCACACAGTGCGGGGATTAAGCTATATGTTTTATGCGATTCTGTCTCTGGCTATGTACTGCAGGTGTATTTATACACCGGGAAGAAAGGTCAGCTCCGCAGGAGTGGCCCAAAAGTGGCTGGCAAGTGGGTGGGTACAATATTGGCACGCTTGTTGAATGCCTCTTTGGTCCCTAAGGACACATCTTCTATTACGGTTGAGGTTCTTAAGGGGGCCATCAAGTCGCTGCGCCGCAGACAGCCTGAGGTGCCTGGGTTCTTGAGGTTGAATGTCAACTGGGACCAATTGTTGGCACAATTGGAGGAGTGGGTGGAGGACACGGTTGATGTGAGGACCCAATGCTTTTGTTGTGCTTTTATGCCGTTAGCAAGGGAGGGAGGGGCGATTCTATGCCAGATTAGGGTTCATGGAGGTAGACAGGCGTGCAGAAAAACAGGGCCAAAAATGCCCAGAAATCGGCTCCGAAGACGCACGGAAAGAGCCACGAGGAGGGCCCAAAACAGCCCTTGAACCACAGTGGCGCAAAATTTGGGTCCTAAGGAACACGCAGCAACTTTCAGGGGGCTATTTTGAGCTGTTAAGCCAAAGTTAAGGGGGGGGGGGGTCATTTGAGTCCACGAATAGCAGTGTTTCCAGCGCAGGAAATAATTTGGGTATGGTCCAAAAACCCGCCACAAGAAGCAACCTCGCAGCATACTTGGCCTACAACAAGAGGGACATCTTCGTCTTGGACTTGAAGGTGGTGACTTTCTGGTGCCTTACACCATAAACACAAACTCCATTGGAAGAACCGAGAAAGTCGTCTCCCAATTAAGCGATCTCGAAATGGACCATTTTCCGGCAAATTAAATTACAAAAATGATCAATCATCGTTACGGAATTATAATGATACAAAAAGCACATTGTAATGGTTGAAAAACTCTTCAAGAAAGCCAATGAAAGGTTAGGGCACATGTCCCACGAGTGGCAGCCTTCCCCAACAACAACAACAACAAATTATTCAACTTGACCCCTGCTTTGTTACCAGCTCATGGACCCAACATGTGAAGCAGACTCTGCACTCCAAACGGCCCTCTGAAACCAGATTGCAGAATCTTGGCATGAACTGGCCCCTGCACAACATTTGATGGTCGTGAGAGGCAGTGAGCACGCCGCCACATGAGAAGATCTTCTCTCATGAAACACTTAGCAAACCCCAATGGAGTTCCAAAAAACGTTGGGTGGCCAAACACAGTGCTGCACCCCGCTTGTGCAGTCGGTAGCAGGTTGTGCTGAGTGACCAGATTTGGATCATTAACTGCCGGCGGTTGACAGTTAAACACCGCTGGCCCGAAGGGCCATCCTTTGTTGGAGAAAAAAAAAGGGACTCGGTCCTAATGGACCACCACCCTTGTCTGGCTGTGCACGCAGCGATGCCAGTGGACCCCTGAATTCCTTCTTTTGGGGGGGGGTGGAGACCTAATGAATTTGAGTGGATTGAATTGAAGAAAAACAGACATGCAGGGCAGCAAGACTGCAGATTGAGGCAATGCACTCCACCGTAAGACATAAGTGCATCTTTGTTCTCTATGCCGAACCTGGTTGGCGCAAGTGCACATGCCGTGTGCGGTGAATGTTAGGATGCGGTGTGTCTCAAGTTGACAACAATTGACAATTGGATTCGTAGCGAATGCTTGATCTTTGGTGCCCCCCCAATTTCACAATTTTCAGATTCCTGCGGACCAAAAGCTAGCATTCGTAGATTTCCAAAGTCAATCTGCAGGCGCGCACTACGAAAAAAAGTGCAATATCGCACATCGGCACTCGATGCCTTTGAGTGCAGCTCGTTGTTGTGATGGGGGGCATTTCTATTACATAATCATTAGTAGGTAACGATTATCGTCCTGGCGGGATTTCGGGACAACAATCGTTACCTCCGTCTCGCGGGAGAGGTAACGATTATCATCCTTAAATTTGGAGGGACCAAGCCAGAGGTAACTATTATCGTCATGAAATCTCGGCCAACCGCCAAAGCACCCGGGGTTGTGACCAATCAATAAAACCGGCTTTTTGAGCCGGTTCCAATGAGCCTATTGGGAAGCATTTTCAATTTTCAACCAAAAAAACCGTTTGTGTAACCGAAAGTAACCGCGGTTGTCAATGATGACAATGATGACAAATGTCCTTCCAGGAAATGCAAACACATGCGTCCATGTTGTGTCTGAATTCCTAACACAACATCAAGACCACTTCATCTTTCTGCCGTGTGACAAAAATGTAGGAAAGTGACCTTGTGGTGGTTTCTTCTGATTCGGAGTGGGACTATGATGAGCACCCATTGACACACGTCTCACTCAAAAGGTCCTCTGCTGAGGCTATCGCGTAGCAGCTTTGGCAGCTCCCGCACCCTGTGAATGAGGACTTGTCCCATACTCCTCAGCCGTTGAGGAAGATGCGGCGACCGCGGTTTCCCCCTCAGCCTGTTCCTCACGATTCCTCAGAGAACATCTGCTACAAGTGTTCTAGGGAAATTTTTGTTTTGCGGCCATGGTGTGGTGGTAACCGTGTTCAATGCAATGCTTGCAATGCCCCTTTTCATGAGAAATGCTTCTATAGCTGTAGGAGCGAAGCAAACGGGCCGAGATTTCAGGACGATAATCGTTACCTACTAACGATTACTTAAAAGTGTTAGGTAGAGGGGCGAGATTTCAGGACGATAATCGTTACCTCCATATCAGCGCCACGAGGTTTCAGGACGATAATCGTTACCTCCATATCAGCGCCACATGCCCCATCCCTCCTGAAGCATGTGCAAGGCAAAGCAAAGGGAGTGAAAGCTCGAAAACCACATAGGGCATGAAAAAAAACCCATACGGGAAAAAAAAGTCCCACTGTACACATTAGTTGTGAGGTTTGGGTTCTTGAGGGTTAGCATGCAACAATACACATGTTAGTTGAAATTTATAGATAGATAGATAGATAGATAGGCCTACTCCTTGGCTCTCAAGACAACAAGGGCCCACCCCATCCTCCGGCTTCACAGTAGAGCTATAGAAGCATTTCTCATGAAAAGGGGCATTGCAAGCATTGCATTGAACGCGGTTACCACCACGCCATGGCCGCAAAACAAAAATTTCCTTAGAACACTTGTAGCAAATGTTCTCGGGAGGCACAATCCAAGGAGGAAACCGCGGTCGGTGCATCCTCTTAAACAGCTGAGGAGTATTGGACAAGTCCTGATTCACAGGGGAATCTGCAGGTGCTGCGGGTGCTGCCCAAGCTGCTGCACGATAGCTTTCCCTAGCCTCAACAAAGGACGTTTTGAGTGAGACCTGTGTCAATGGGTGCTCGTCATAGTCCCACTCTGAATCAGAAAACACCACCACAACGTCATTAGCAAGGAGATCCACGGATTCAGCAATAGACAAAGCATCAGAGGCCACACTACCCTTGTTAGGGGAGGTGTCAATGGTGGGGGCAACCCAGCATCAAGCATGTTCTCCATCCTTTTGGACATGATGTCTACAAATTGTCTACAAATTGAGGAGATGGGTTTTGCAGAGTAATTTGCCTCAAATTTGACAAAAATTGTTGTGGAAATGATTAGAAACCACCAGAAGATGATGCGAAGCTGTTTTTGCAACCTATTTTTCTTGTTATACGCAAATACGGCATTTTGTCGTTTGTTACTCTTGTCATGACGATGTCGTCATCGACAACCGCGGTTACTTTCGGGTACCAAAACGGTTTTTTCGGTTGAAAATTGAAAATGCTTCCCAATAGGCTCATAGGAACCGGCTCAAAAAGCCGGTTTTATTGATTTGTCACAACCCCGGGTGCTTTGGCGGTTGGCCGAGATTTCAGGACGATAATCGTTACCTCTGGCTTGGTCCCCCCAGAATTTAGGACGATAATCGTTACCTCTGGATTGTTCCCTCCAAATTTCAGGACGATAATCGTTACCTCTCCCGCGAGACGGAGGTAACGATTATCGTCCTGAAATCTCGCCCCTAGCTAACACTTTTAAGTAATCGTTAGTAGGTAACGATTATCATCCTGAAATCTCGGCCGCTGGGAGCGAAGATTATGTAACATAATATTCGTCTGATGCGGTAATTCTATGTTTTGTGTTGTTGGTCTTTATGGGAGGTTCCAAAGGCAAGGCCACTTGGAGTATGAGGTAAGGGTATTCCTGAAAGGTAGGTGACCCCCCCCCCCACCCATACCCATACCATGCGTGAGAAGAGGCGGTATTGTGGTGCACTATGTATTTTGGCGTTTTTCCAGGGGCGCGCCAGCCAGCCAACCAGCCAGGGGGGGGGGGGGGGTTCCAAAGCCTCCCAGCCACCCAACCGCGGCTAGGCGCAGCTCCCTTGTTTGTGCACCCCAAATAGTCCACGATCACTTTTGGAAAGCGTGTTTTTGATGCATTTTTGACGCATTTTTGGTCCCAAAGCGGCCCATTTTCAAGGCATTTGGGGATTTTCCACGGCCAAAACGCGTCACCACCGGCTCAAAATGGGCCCCAAACACTTGTTCGAGCATCCCAAGTGGTCTAACCCCCCCCCCCCCCCGCCGCCTATCATTATCACGCACCGAAATAATATCACGCATGCATGATAATGTTTTATACCTCCAAAATAATATAACGCATGGAATTCTTGGCGTTAGAGGTAGTAACACAAAAGGCGGAACCCAGGATTTCTTGCAACACCATTGCTACTTGGTCCAGTTATTTGGAGAGAAATGCGGACATTGACAACTGCCTTGAAACTTGTTTAGGGTTGGGCTTGGGCTTGGGTTTAGGAGCGGATGCATCTCCCCTTAGGAGATCGGCACGTTGGCTATACACTCTACATTCGTTCTCTGAAAGCAAAGGGGGGTGAGGGTGAGCGTGATTTTGCGCATCCCTGGGCGGCGGTCAAAATAATATCACGCACCCCCTATTATCACGCACCGAAATATTATCACGCGCATGATCATGAAGGGGGGGGGGTGAGGAACAACTTTGGAAAAAGCATTTTTTCGGCCCCGGGGACCCTAGTGGACCCACCGTTGGCCCCCACCGTGCGCAGCCCGGGTAGCCCTCTGGCTTCACCAAGCGACCACTAGTATGGAGGTCTAAGCGTCTCGTTGGGCGATTGTGAGGCTTGGAAACCACAAAAAGCGGAGGCTTGCGGGTGGACTTGGTGCCCTCAGAATTGGGATTTAAGCCACGTAGCCCAAGATACGGCCCGTTCCTGGTTTTGGGGATATTTGACACAAATTGTGCACATTCTGGGCCATTTTTGGCCATTCTGGGGCCGTTTCTCGAACATACCGTGGAATTAGAGGGCAACAAAGGGCTCTTTGTCACGGGGAGGTCAAGCCGCACGCGGAGTGTCGCAATATTTCCGTTTGTTTGGCCGTTTTGAATGGGTTTCGGGCTATGTTTGGCCCAAAAAGGCCAGGAAATGCGCAATTTCGCGAGGGCACCTCCCAACTTGGCACCACTGTTGAGTTTTGGGCTCAAAACTTGGATTTGGCATGGCCACCACCTAGGCTCTAGGATGGCTAGAGTAGAGTAGAGCCCGTGGCGTTGAGAGGGTGTGATGGCCAAAACGGAAAGGAGAAGTGCTTGTTGTTGTTGTTGTTGGTTGTTGTTGTTGTTGTTAGCTAGATTTAAGGGGAGAGGGGTGCAGTAATATACATATGTGGCTTATGGGAGCTTTGCCCCCCCCCCCCCCTCACCCCGTTTGCCCCCCCCCCCCCCCCTAAAGGGGTCCGGAAGGGTTCGGTGCCCCTTTGGGGCTTCCTCACTCGCTTTGCTCACTCCGAATACATTCCCATATGCATGGGTAAATGCCTTTAGCATCCTGTTTTGGGGGGAAGGAGGCCTTTGGCCCTCTTCCAAAATATTGGCACTTTGTGTCTGCAATTAGCAAACTGCGTCTACTTGGGGTGGACTGCGTCTTCAAACTACACACCACCATGCCCAGGTAAACGACGTGAGCGGACCGTTTTGGGGGAAGGGGCCCCCCTTCCCAAATATTGAGGGGTGTTCGCACACGACACCCTTCCGGTGAGCGCGTCTACTTGCCGCAGTGCTTGATGTGGGAGGAGGGGATATGAGGCGAGGAAAAGGCTCGGTTTAGCTCATGCTGCCCACTTCGCTGCGCACTTCACAGGCCGGCATACCCAGCCGCGATACAAGCACGGCACGTGAGGTGAGAGGAGAGCTATAGTGGTGTATGGGAGGGGTCTCAGGGCTAGCCTCAGGCTAGCTCGCGGTGCCCGCTTCGCACCAACCCTCGACCACCCCTGAGGTCAATGTAGTACACAACGGCCCATGGAACCACCCCACACACCTAGACATGGCGTGCGCATGTCTTTGCATTTGTTTGCTGTTTCTTCAAGAAGGGTGCCTCATGGGCTCAACTTGGACCCAAATGTGTACATACACATTTGTGTTGGCTGATTTTACTGTAGTTATGTTGCATTGCAAACACGTTCCCTTATCCGAAAACAGAGGTCTTTGTGACATTTGTTCGTGTGGGCCTCACACTTTGTATCCGTGGGAAATTGGGGCTGCTGTAGGGCACACCTGAAGAGGATACAGGGTTAGGGTTCGGCGCTGCAAGTAAGACGGAGTGGTGCAGCCTCCTTTCCTCCATTTACAGATTAAGATGTTGTGCTATGATGTGTTGGGGTAAGTGCTGTGCTGTCCACCTAGCTGCTTTGTCATCAACTGAGGTACAAGCAATCAGTGTCCAAAAAGCATTACTCAGCCCAAGAGTACTCTGTAGGTCATGTGCATATGACCAATTTTGGTGTTCCCCTTGGCCCTCTCACAATTCCCAAGATGGTTTGGTGGATTCTTGGTTCCAGTTGTTGTTTGTATCACAGGCCCCTGACGGGGGAGACACAGCATTGTTGTTGTCATGCAAGGCTAAGGCACCTCAACTCATACTGTGCAGCGGGCACCTGCCTGCAAGCACAGCTGAAGCGGGGGCATCCCCAAACGAGTATGCCCTGAGTATCAAAGACACAGCATTTAGGACACTGTGAGTGCTCGTTGCTGCCCAACAGATGTCGCACATGCACCCAAGCACAATGCAGCACACCCAAAAACGCACACATGCATGTACACAGTGAATGGCCGTTGACAGCCACCGGAGGGCGCAGCAGTCAGAGCACACACAGATATAGTATGATACACGAGAAATGTGTCAGGTACAGCTCTACGTCAGGGATGGGCATAAGAATGGGTCCAATTTTTTGGTGGGGGTGGGGTTCAGGGGGGGTTGGGCTATGTGTCACTCAGTGACAGATGGAGTGACAGATGGGAATGGCAAGTGGGGAGGTTGACATGTACTTTGGCACAGATGTGGGAAAATGGGGGTGCCAAAGGCGCCGGAAATTTTTCTTTTGGCCTGCCGAAGGGGGAATTTTTTTTTTCTACCCATGGGTTAGGGTTTTCGCGTGGCATCCCTTTGTGAGGGCTTGCCTTTTGTAGCCGTGGTGCTCGCGCTCTTGTGCCTACGAGGATTGTCTTTGGACATCATTAAAAAGTTTCACCCCCCACAATCCACCACAATCGGCGCGTCCCAATGTTGTACAGGAGATCAGAGGGTAGGATGTGAAAATACGTGGCCCACTTTGCCTGAGATGGAACAAGGGAGCGCAGATTGCGCAACGCCTTCGCACAGTGACGGTCAGGGTAGCGGTACAGCTGTTGATGGTCCTTCGTAAATTTTTTGCTCTTGTCTGCCAGGGTGAGAGCAGTTGTTGCACGGTATGCCTCGTTCCATTTTGTCTTGCCACAGCTTTGCTCTCGCAAAAGGGCCTTGCCCTGATGTCACACCCGCTGACATTGTTGGATCGGCATCCCTCTGTCAATGAACTGACTTTCGGAGGTGCACCTCCCTGCCTGTGTAACATGTGTTTTGGGTTGGCAATGTTGAGAATCGGCTTTCAGTGGGAGCGTTCCTTACTTCATGTTTGCTGCTCAAGAGTAGCCAGCTTCCTTTGTGTGTATTGCTTGTTCCTCACTTTGCGCATCGAATCGAATTGAATGAATGAAAGCGCTGCAGACACGTTGTGCACATGGTGCACCTTGAACTGCGGGCCATATGAACAGCCGCGAATACCGCAAGACCCTGTGGCCAACTACCCCTCAAAATAAATTGCATTCCTTGGATTGCCAATGATATGCAATGCAGCCCAAGGTGACATGTTGGAGGCCCTTCGAAACCTTTTCATGCAGCGAAGCTGTGCTGTGGCACTTTCACTCCCAGGGCAATAAATTGCGGTCAAACACAGCAAAGGAAGGTGGCACTTAATTCAGATCACTTTCAAGGCTAATCTTGGCCATTTTTGTGTGTGGCCATAATGATTTCTCCCATGGGGGCTGCTGCCAGCCAGGACCCGACCCCCCAGATGGCATGGGTTCTGTACCTTACGTCAACCCATGGCTGTTCGCAATTCGCCAGTTGCCTTTGGGGAAACGTGTCAAAAGAGCAGCAACCCACCCGGTCACCAACACCACCTGCACTGGCTGTCACAAACTGTTGATTCCCTCCAAGTATCGTGGAAGGTGATGATGAGTTTATGGGTCTTGCGCTGGGCCGAGGGTGAGCTTGCGAACCTTAAGGCACAGCGTGCAGGTATTGAGTTGTCAACCGATGGCGACTTGCAAGTACGCAACCACAATGGTGGAGGGCCGTCGTCTGAAGAGGTTTTGTGCACCGTCCGTCCACACGCACACACACGCTGCTCCAAACTGTTGCAGGGGCAGGCATAGCTGGACTGTACGACGCCGTCTCCCAAGATCAGGCGCATGGCACACTGCGGCGAGCGCTGGATCTTGGAATCAAGTTCTTTGACACAGCACCGCTGTATGGAGCAGGGGCGTCAGAAGAATACTTTGGGCAGGTGACAGAAGTGCGAATAGGTGTTAGAATGGTTGTAGAACATAAACCCCCCCCCCGATTATAAGCAAGCGCTTGCTTATATTTATTCGCTTGCTTATAATTCTTGCTTGCTTATATTTGGAACACCCCCTATTTCCCCGCAGAAAGATGGCTTTGCTTGACACCAATGACCCCCATTTGTTTTATGATGACATCGCAGCAGCCGGAGAGGAGGATGAAGCCGTTGTTGAGGATTTTTATGAGGCTGCAACAGACGTTGAGGACACAGGCAGCGTTAGTGCACAATCAAATGAAGGTGTAGAAGAACATGCAGGGACTGGGAAAACTGTGGCAGACAAAGCATGCTTGTGCCTCTCTTTTCTGTCTTCGTCTTGCCTCTGAGTTCGCCATTTTGCCATGCTTGCTTATGTTCGAGACCTCACAAATATAAGCAGGCATGCTTGCTTATATTTCTTTGCTTGCTTATAATCGGGGGGGGGGTTTAGCCCCACGCCCGTGGACCACCTCTTGGAGCCCTCTCCCCCTCCTCCCCTCCAAAGTCCATTGCAGTGTTTTGTGTTGCATAGTGTTTTGCCACTGCCCCTATCGCATGACGTTCCATCTGCAATGCAGACGTCATGCTGAACGGACTCCACTGTCGAGTCTTAATCTGGCACCCCTAGAACTATGGCACTGTCCATCCAGGCATTATGTAAAAGGCCAAAAAGCCATGGCCTCAGAGGTAAATCAAAACCCGCAGCACAGAGACTATTGAACCATCCAGCTCACTCAACCACCACCCAAGGTGTCATTTTTGGCTCGCTGATTTGTCATTACGCATCGGGAAGTCTGACTGTCAAGTTAAAACTATGGAGTTGGCATATGGGTGGAAGTCTGGAAAAGGGGGTCAATTGCCAGGGTCATCAATCAGGCATTGTAAGATTCTCGAAAAATGGTCATTTGCACTTGCGACCAGGCAAGTGATGATGTGGATGCCAAACTAGAAATTGGCCAAAAATTGTACTGTGGCACAAAAACAACATTACTTGAACGCTTGCTGGGGCCTGATTTTTGGGTGGTTGATTCACGGGAGAGGTGTCTTAGTGGTGGTGTGTATGCGGATGTGCTGTGGCTTTGGGTGTCGCTTTGGGCGAGTGTGTATGTGTGTGGTGTATGTGGTGTGTGTGTGTGTGTGTGTGTTTGCTTTGTTTGAGGAGTTTTCTTTCCACCGCTTTTCTTGCTTTGTTGTTGTCTCGCGGTTCTCAACGTGTGTTTACGTCAAAGGAAGTACCTGCCCTGGCCCCTGTCCGCGTGTACACTGCCCCTCTTGTGGCCGCATTTGTCGGGACAAGGACAGAAAGAGGGGTGTGTGATCGGCCACAACCGTGCCCACGCCTGCCCCCACCCTCCTGGTGCTCCTGGTAAACGAAATACGAACCGAAGTACGTTTTCCCACCGCCTGTGGACGAACAATACGAACGGCTTCCTTCTCAACAAGTCTGAGCTCTGGAGTGGCGGGCCGGAAGTGTGTAGCGGTGATGCTGCGAGGATGTGCATCGGCAATGAGAATGTGAGAGTGCAAGAGGCACCGCAAGACTGCAGGTGCGCAGTGTGAGCCACACCCACTGGAAAATACGAAGCACGTGTGGTGGGGCTTGGCGCGCTGCTGGCGCATGGGGGGGTAGGTGTGGCGCAGTTGGCGCAAGGGGGCGGGGAGTGCGCATGACCAACGCTCGCAAAACACCTCTGATGGATATTCACACTCAGGGGAAGTTCTTGCACTGCGTGCATACTACGCATGCAGAGGCTGAGATGGGGAGGGTCCGTTTTCCAAAGTTATAATCCAATCTTTGGTGTGACCTCTTGACTGTCCAGTGGCCAAAATAAGCACTCTGTGGGTGATTTTGAGACATGTAGTGTGGAGACTCTTGTGCACAGGACCGAATGCATTTTGCACCATTGTCTGCTTAATAGAGCCCTTAGTAGATGGTGACATCCAAAACTTCGCACTGCGTGCGCATTGCGTGCAGGGCATTTTCTCAGTGATCTGCAACACCCTCGCTTCGCGTTGCACGTTAGTGAGCACACCCTTTGAACCATTCATACCTTGCATACCCCAATTAACTTCGGGGCGAGGTGCCAGAAAGCCCAGTTGCCATGTACATCGGGTCCGGTCACATTCTCGCCTCATAGAGTTTGGGTGGTTGTGATGAAGGGGAGTGGGAAGGGGGGTGTTGGTGTTTCATCTGCACACCATGCCAATTGTTAGAGTTCGCATGGTGGAGACTGGTGTCTACACCCTGCAATGCTTATGTTACCCAAGGGAAGTGTGCTACAGACATGGGGAATGGCAGCCCATCATCCACATTGAATCAAATCACAGGCCCAAGCCTTAGCAAGCACACCCAACCAGCGTAGCAAGCACACCTAGCCACCCGTGGCGATGCACACCTAGTCGAACGCCCCACACCCCGCCACAAGCAACACACCCGACCATGAACACCGCACCCGCCACACACAGAGCATAGGAGACTGGACACACACACCACCTACAAAGGATTTCCCCCTAATACAACCCTCGTCACCCGCACAGGCCTCAACGTGCAACTAGTGTACAGAGGAATGGGAATCACCCGAAACTATGTAAGGGGGTCGCCCATGTGAGGGGTTGGCAGCCAGCCATGCGGCTGACCATTGGGCAGCGACCAAAAACATGTACAGCCCATAAGTAGCTAAATTCTGACACCAAGGCCTTTGCGTAAGGGTCCTGGACATGCTTATGAGACAGAGTGTCCATACCATTGGTGGTCCGTGCACTGTACAACCTGAGGCCGCTCTTTCCGTGTGTAATTCACAGGCACGATGCACGTTTTAGGGTCATTTAAAATGCAAAATTATACCCCCGTTTTGGGGGTTTTGCATTCCTGCCGGGTGCTCGCTTTTCAGTTACAACGACTTGCACAACCCTAGGTACATGTAAGTTGGTTCTGTATTGAAAATGCTGAAATGTGCTGTGGATTTGACACAAAAAGAACACATTGTAGCACGTTCTTCAAACAAAGTACTCTTTTTTTCACCCACCAAAGCATATATTGATACGGTGGTGTCCATCGGGCACTCACAACCACTTTCCACATTGTGTGTGCTTGAGATGTCACATCCACACTCCATATGATGATGCCTTTACGTCACGACACGTCTCCATGATTGGACGGGAACCTTGTTGCAATTTGGGAAAAATTACCCCCCAAAGCACCTATCAGTCAAAGAACTCGCTGCAATGCATTCTTTGACTTGAAGCGGGCAATGAGGACACTATATGGCTATGTTGATGTTGCAACATCCTAAGGCGTCACGCGGATTTGCTTTTGTGTAATGGTGTGTTGCCGGTAGTAGTCGTATATTGTTGAAATGATTGGTACCGTTTTGTTACGATGCATCCGTCTCCACTATCATTTGTTGTGGTTGTGAGTCTGTCTGCATATGTTTTTATTTTATTGGAGTAGACACACAATTTCTTTGATGGTTTATTATGAACGTGCTGCTGCGCCTTCCTTTGGCAACATACAAGGTTTGTAGACCCATTGTGCTACCTTTCTGTAGCCTGCTATTTCTCCTACAGGTTTGGTTGTATGCAGTCTCTCCCCTTCCATCGGTTCCTCACTTTAGGGATGCCGTGGCTTTGTCAAGGGTTGTTGGTTATGGTAAGCTTGTTGATGCCTTTGTTGATTGGGCATTGCAGTTAAGGGGGGACAGCCGGACCCGTCGAACTTCAGGCGATTTCATCCAACAGCGGGATAAATGTATGCGCCACTTTAAGCCTTGCCTTTTGGTACACCCTAGTTGTGCAACTGCTTAGCCTCTTGCGCAAGCCTCGTTTACATGCCATGTGCCGTGGATGTTATGCCAGGATTCCCAAGCATGTCTCTGATACGTCGTCATGTCAGTGAATTACTTGTTTATAGTCACCAAGTGTTTTGTTGATGGTTTGAAGGACCTTATGTCCGTCATACGGGACATTGGTTGTCCATTTGACACCAAGCAGACACATGTTTCAAGTCCGCAATGGGAACACTCATGACATGTGATCTCACTGTCTTGTCCACACCCGACCTTGTAAAGATCTTGCATGGCATACAATCAAGAGAGAAGAGGACACAACACCACATGCCATTGCGTGTCGACGAGAAGATCCACTGCCGTCTGCTGAAACTTGTGTATATTATCACTTATGCAAAGTATAATACCCCTTTGTTCCTCAACAGAACACCGCAACGGTATGAAGTGTGGCATCCATACAGGTATTGTGTAACATGCCGGCATCGTTTCTTCCCATTGTCTATTTACTTCTGGTATGGTAAGCTGTCATCTGTAAGGTTGTTCCCACTTTCCCAAAACTGATATACATGGAACGAGTGATTGCCTTGTCACTGCATGTCGGACACCACTAGTACGATAGTCTTCACCACAAGTTGCATGATTTGAGGATTGTTCCCGCCCCCCATTCAGCTACACATAAGGCCATGTTGCACTAGGTGGGGGGCATAATTGACTTGCTGTATGGCTATGTACCTGCCTTGTTCATGATTTGCTGTCAAGTAAGGGACTGTCATTGGGGACCCTCTGCAAATTCTGACAAGAGTACTATGTCATACTACCGATGCCTACAAGTTCTCATCTGTCTTACACTTGGGTATGAGCACAAAGTTGAGTATGTTCGTACCTTGTTGGTTGCACGTCTCATTAGTCACCACCCATGTCTCTTGGAGGCCCCGAATGTGGTTGCGTGTTTTACTAGCCTTGCTGGATTGTTTCCGGAGTTTGTGGAGTGGGTGATTGCTAATGTTTGTGACATGTATGCCTTGTATATTGTGAACTGGGAGAATCAGGTCCCCAAACTGACCCACTGTGTGCCCTGTGGCTATGGTGAAACCGGGTGGTGATGGTGGAAATGATGGGGATGATGGGGAGGGGGGGGTGACCCTGGGCAACTAGCATGTGCACCTACGCAGTCCGGCAGTTGCAAGGAGGCCCCCACAAAGTGTCCCAAAGAATCAGAACCCTCCAGTGACTCACATCTCGAGGAAGTCGGTAGAGATAAACCCCCAAAAAAGAAAAAGGATGCCACACCCACAGCCACATTCCAAAACAAGGTTGGCAGGGCCAAGGGTGCTAAACCAGCCATCAAGAAGAAGGAATGGTCCCACCTTGCAAGTACTTCAGTACCTGTGTTCTCTAACACAGGAACTGTAGTCTGTGGTTTTTTGTGTAAGTTTACTTCCATGCTTTGAGCCTAACTTACAGTGCATTTTTTTTTGGGGGAAAGAACGCACTGCAGAGCGTTTTTTCGGAGAAAGTTGCAGCCCAGTTTGAGCCTATGTTTTTGCCTATTATGATTCCTTGTTATTCTGGTGTACAGTGTATACTGTTAGATGTTAGATGTAGTTTGCCATGTTTATCTATTTGGTACCTCCGCATCACATGCGACTTCAGTACTTCTGTGCACCACTGGTACCCTAAATGACAGCAAACACATCGAAAACTATGCAGTATGAAAAGTGACTGTGGGAACCAAGGAGAACACGGTGGCGCAAGAGAGGGATGGCAACGGGCCACCAGGGCACAGGGCACAGGGCAGGAGACGGGGAGGACCGAACACGCATGCGACCGTCTGCCCCTGGGGCAAGGGCACGACTCTCAGAGCAGAGAAGGGGGACGTGCAGATGGTAGACAATGGGGACAAAGGGACTGGCCTGGCCAGCCAGTCCTGCCGCTCCCGGATGCTAGGGCAAGCCCCGGCATCAGGTGCGGGGTGTCCCACTGCCACCAGGGACAAATGTCCTAGTACACAGGGAAGCAGGGCACGGGACACAAGGCCACAGGGACGTACACCTAGCACAGGCCAGTGGGAATGTGAACAAAAGGGACCCCTGCCCCTGCCCCAACCCCCACCGTCGTCCCACGTTCCCATTTTCCCCATCCCATCCTATCCCATGCTATCTATCTACACCTTGCTGCACACCACAGGACAGCCCAAGAATGAAGTAGGTATTCGGCCACCATGATAGCTGGGGGTCACCCATGGGGCGTGGCCCCAGGGTAGCCCAACCCTGGGCCCATGTCATGGTGAAACGGTGGGAAAGTTTTCGTGCTGATGCGCAAAGGGGGTCCCCAATCCAAAAAGCCACCCCTGGGGCCCCTTCAGCACCACGTCTGCAACATCAAGCACGAAGGGAACCACCCATGGGGCCTGGCCCCAGGGTAGCCCAACCCTGGGCCCATGTCACGGTGGGACAGGTTCCGTGTTGTGTGCCATGCACGCTACACTGCAAGAGTGTACACAAGGACCCGCAGACGGAGCCAGGTGCACAACGCAGAGGAAGGCGGTATGCAGGATCACAGGGAGGAGGACCAGCAGCGGAGTGGACCAACTCACATAGTGGTTTGCAGATTGCAGAGGCGCCCTGTGCAAAAAGAAACCACCCCAACATCATCAGCCACAGCCCCAGCAGACTAATTATCGGGCCTGAGTCTCACATAAACAGGGCGATGCACGCCGAGGCCATGGCTGAGCAGGCAGTGACAACCAGAGGCAGTTTGGGTGGCTGTCCAGGGCCCCGGAAGGAACCCGATGGAGGACGACCCCCCCAGCACCAGCCACAGCTCCCGAAGATAGAACAGGGCCCTACGCATACACAAACAACGCAACGTGCACACGCCCTACAGCCAAGCGAGCAACGACCACCGAACACAACCTGCGAAGGGAAGAAAGGGTGACTGTCCAGGGCCCAATAAGGAAACCAACGAAGCACGAAATGTCACACAGGGGGGCATGAGGAGATGGGGCCATGGTCGCCGTCTTCGGGCAACCATTTTCGTTGAGGGGCGCGACAAGCTGGTGTGTATGTAAGTTCTTTCGAGGCCACGGCCGGGGCAAGTTTTCAAGCCGAAAAACACCCAAAATGGCAATAAATCGCGATTTCCCGGGGCTACGTGCATTTTCAGCAAATGTTGCTAGAGACAAAAACGAAGAGCAAGAAATTCCGCATCCGATGGTCAAAAGTGCCGCCCGTTTTGGAGCCCCTAAATCGAGTTATGGCCATTTTAGTCACCCGGCCGGCCACGGCCGGGGCAAGGCATCGTTGAAATGTTGGTGGCACGTTCTGCTTATTCCCCCGAGGCACAGAGCCCTGCAGCTTCGGGTCGGAGCTCCTGTATTCCTGACCTCGGCATTGCAGGTCCTCTGCGGAGTGCCAGACGTTGTGGTCATCACCAAAGTCGGCCGCCTCATCAAACCACGTGACAAGACCTGCGCAGATCGATCCGACAGCTTCTTCAAGGTCACTGGGGACGGAGAGGCCCAGATGTGGTGCAACGACTACTCAGGTCCCGGGGTGCGCAAGTCCTTTGCTGACAGCTGTAATCGGCTTGGGGGCATAAAGGTGCTGCGCTCTCAACCTGCTTAGGCGTTGACCTCCGCAGGCCCATAAGCTCACCAGCGTGTCGCCGAGTGGCGGTGCTTTCCTCCTTTCCCCGTGTTCCTGTGCCGCTCAGTAGGGTTTTGTGAAGGCCGTGGTGGAAGTCAACAGAGGCATCTCCCTAAAGCAGTGGGGGAGTCGATTCACTCAGCGCACGGGACCATTAATCAGTCAGTATCAAGTTTGGCGTGATTTACCAACCATTTTGAAATCCGATGCCGAAGGGACCAAAGCGTGAGTGGGGTTTCAAAATCAGTCAAAATTTCTTTGGACTGGGGATGCGGCAAACGACAACGTGCTGAACCTCCGACCTGCTGATTCCCAGAATACCATTCTCTTTCCTCCTGAATTTCATGGTTTTGAGCTTCGTCAAATGGGAAAAAAAGTGCTTGGAAAGCACTGAGGGTTCTCGCCCGTTTTCTCTCCAATCTTCTCCTCTTGCTCAAAGTTTCTCTTGAATCGATCCGAAATCGAAAACTCGACACGTGGACCTTGAGAAATAGAGAAGCGAAACAGGAGGGCAGCAGACGTGCCAGAGTCCAGCCTGATGACACGGATCATAAGGCACACCCAACGGAAGACCGTTTGTGCTCCATAACATCCGTCTCACCACGCCACATCCAACCCGCAATAGTCACTGTCAGCCACGGGGCTCATCGGATGTCCTCAGTTCCCGCCAGTACGACAGTGCGTCTCGTCTGCTTGCTGCCTACACCAGCCGTATCGGGGAGCCCAGAGAGTGTGTACGCCGTGTGGCGAGCACAAGCTCCTTCCTGCCGGCTTTGCCCGTGGGCGGGGGGCGATTTGCATGTCAGTGTAGTTTCGTTTCTTCCGTCTCAGCCAATCCATGAACCCGGTGCCATAGCTCAGGCCTCTTTTTCTTTTTCGGGGGGGATGGGGCTGGCGCTTATCACGGCCAATGGGGGAGCTGGCAGGCATGGCACCGGACTGCCCCTCCGTGCGCTGAATGCCGGGTGGTAACCGGTGGTCACGCCGTGGTGGCGGGTGGTAACGGGGTGTCACGCGTCTGAGCGGTGCTTTGTGTCCGTTCTTCAGGTCGACTGCCTGCGCTTGCACGACGCGGAGACACCGGAGTCCTTCGCCCAGGCCACGGCCCCCGGGGGCGCAGTGGATGCGCTGCTGGCGATGCGCGAGGAAGGCACCATCAAGCACATCAGCCTGTCCGGTAACGACGCCGAGTACCTGTTGAGGTGCCGTCTGTGGCTACGGAGTCTCATTACAGGGGCCAAAGGGGTGCCTTGTGTGCGGGTGCACCAACCCACAACGGTTCAGGACCATCTCAGCCCCCACCCCGCCCCCCCAAAGGCGGTCCCAGTCCTTCTTTGAAATAGGCTGCCATTGAGTGGGTGCCATGCAGGAGCTCTTGGTGGATGGCTGCGTCAAACGGGGTAAGTCTATCAAACGCTCCACCTCCACCTCCCTTACCCTCACCCTAATTATCCCCCCCAACCCGCGCGCGCCAAAGGCGCAGCGATGCGATGGCACCCCCTCCCCTGCTGGCCTGCGGTTGGTTCGGTACTTTTAGGGGACGCGTCGTGTTGGGTTGATATGGTGCCTTGAAACACGCAAGAACGACTAATACGAATGTAGTCGCTGCCCAATGGCTAACCTCATCGCCGGCTGCCAACCCCCCACACATGCGACCCCCTTACTTCGTTTCGGGCGGTTCCTGTTCCCTCTCTACGCCGGTTGCACGTTGAGGGCTGTGTGGGTGCTGAGGATTGTATCAGGGGATAATCTTTTGGGGATGGTGTGTGTGGGCGGTCTCCTCTGCTCTGTCTGCGGGGATCATCTGCAAGCTTTGAGAGGTGGTGGGCACGATGCACCGCCCGTTGTGATGTGTCCGGCAGGCTGATTGACACGTGCCCGCCGAAGACTTTCGACAAGGCCATGGCTGCAAACTGCTGGAATTTGCTGGACCAGTCCGGGTACGACCTCCTGCGGAGATGCGAGAAAGAGGAGATCGATGTGACGGTGGTGTGCGCTCACTCCGGTCCCCTTCTTCTCCCGCGTGCGTGTGAACGGCATTCGCTGCGCTGGCACCGCCCCACGATGCCGGAGCGGAAAGCCATCGGTGGACTTGCCCTGAGTGAAACATCTTTTTGCGTGTCGACCTGTGTTCACCTATGGTGGCCCACTTGGGCCTTTTTGCATGGCCAGGTCGCTCTATCCCTGCTGCCCCCCCCCCCTCCCCGCTCAGCCGCTGTACTTCACCCACAGTCCTGTGCAAGCTTGCTCTCCCCGTCCTAGCCCACTCCCATTTCGCCTACCAATCCGCTGCGCGCTCAAGAATGTGCTCGGCGCATGAGGCTGACACCGTCAACGTCATTGTTTGCCATGAGTGATGTGCAGCAAGTTGATCAGTCGCCTGGGGAACCAGTGCTTTGCTTTTGTGTCAGAATGCCCACCGGGTGGCGCGTCATCTGCCTTTTTGGCGATCTGCACCGTTGCCAAACGCGCTCAGCGGTGCCACAGTGCACCATCTGGCTCGATTTTCTGTCATGATACGATCTCTAGCCTCCGATGCATCAGTATCAGATGTATCAGGTGAGCAGTGTACTGTTGTATTCCACGCCCTTTGTTCTTCACCGGCCACTGCCAGGAACATTTCTGCCCGTTTCATGTTGCAGTGCATTGCGTGGCCGAGCCCTTGCTTCGCTGCCGTACATCGATGGTTCGATGGGATCGGTTCGGCATGAAACAACGCCAATCCCTGTACTGGGGGAAGGTGGGCAAGTGCGTGTACAACGGACTGGTTGGGTGGGCACAAGAATGGGGTGGCCCAGCCAAGCGTGTCCCAGCACTCTTGATTTGTGTCCCGTGCTCAGCCTTTTGCGTATTGCTTCAACGCGGGCAGGGCTCCTTTTAACAACTCGGCGCCACTGGGGGGGGGGGGTTCCCCCCCACCCCCCAAAAGATTTTGGGCGCCAACTGTCTTAGACCACACATTTTCTTCGGCCCCTCACCTCAGCACCACTGGGGTGGGGTGGGGTGAGGGTGGGGGGTGGGGGGTCTGGACCCACCACCCCAAACCCCCCCAAGACCCCCCCCCGTTAAAACGAGCCCTCAGCCCGGGGCTCACTGGGTGTGCTGATGTGGGTAGGAGGCTCACACTAGAGCCAGAGCCCCCTCCCAAGAGTTGCCAAGTTGCATTGGAACAGCACTGCCCCCCTGTACAATGTCCGTGCCTCTGTCCCTACCATTGCCCCCACAACTGTGGCCAAATACCCCGTAGCCCCGTCGTGCATTGCTCGGCAGTTGCCCCCACCCTCCCCCCTTCGCCCTCCGTCCCAAGAGGACGTGCCTGCCTGCCTCGGTGTCCACCAACGCCCACTCCCACAGGGCGGGGCGTTTGGCACCGGGCTACTGTGGGGGCAGCCCTACTACTTGTACGCCAACCCCGATCCGGAAGTGGCCGCCAGGGCTGCGCAGTGGGCGACGTTGGCCGCCCGGCACAACGTATCACTCCCCGCAGCCGCCGTGGCATTCGCCTACATGCCGGCCTGTGTGGAGCGTGTGGCCGTGGGCTGCGCAGCGCCCGAGCACGTGGAGTCCAACGTGCGCCTCTGCGACGAACGCGTGCCCGTCGAGCTGTGGAAGGAAGCCCAGGCGCAGGGCCTGCTCCCGGGCTGTCTTGTGATTCCGCACGCGGGCCCCAGTGGGAGGACCGGCCATTGCTAGCGCCCCGATGCCAAGACGTTGAGGCTGCCGTCACTGACTACGAGCAGTTTCACATCTGCGCCGTGCAGCGTTTCCGCCACTTGCCCCACGTGCTCACGGACGCAAAGCGGGGGATGCCCGAACGCTGGCCGGACCCCGTTGTGGCAGTGTACCAGAGGGGGCCGCCCCCCCTTGTCTGCCGCTAAGGGGCTCTTGCAGCAAGGGCTACTGCGGCTCATGTGCATTGGCCTGGCGCACAAGAGCGCACGGGTGGCGGCACCGGGTCCGCGACCTGTGCGACGATCGGTCAGCCCCCCCCCCCCCCCCCACCGTGGGGTTGGGAGGTGGTGGATCCCGGCCTCGGTGGGTGGGTGCCCCGCCGCGTCTGAGTGCATTGGGTGACCACGAGGACACATCCATCAAACCTTTTTTGCTCTTGCAGTACCCCTCTCAGGGGCTGCCGCTGCAGGCTCTTGTGCTGGCAACGGGGGTGCACGAAACGGTCATGTCGAGGGTGCGGAAAGGTCCAGCCCGACCCCCTGCCGCTGTGTGTGCAGCCAAGCCCATGCCTCACAGTACAGGTCCTTATGCCTGAATTGCAGACGGCACACGGAGGGGAGGCCTGAAAGATGCAAAGAAACACATGAATTTGGTTGATGGTCTTGCGGCAGTTACAGTAATTACGGAAATTGCGATCGTAATCTGTAGTTGTTCCCGCGCAATGCAGCCAATTTGGTACGGACATCACAGGCGCACGGAAGGCCAATCCTGCGTCCCTCACAAAACTGCTGTACGTGCAAATCGCACTGCTTCCGGGAATCCTGCATCGCCCGAACCAACGGCGCAAAAGGGCCCGGGGAGACGGGTGTCCGTGGGTGGACAAGCCCGCACCTGCGCAACGGCGAGGGGCTGTTCTGTAAAGGCTGATCGGCTACTGCACAGGACGACCGGCGTCCAGGGCAGAGGGATGCGACCCAGGCAAACACCCGTGGGCAGCGTACTGTTCCCAGAACAATCAACTCACCCGAGGGTCAAAGGAACAACAAAAACAACGGCTTCTGCGACCATGACAAGTCCCATTGGCACATTGGCACTGCATTGAGTACCTCCGTTGGTACCTCCGGGTGTACACACTGAATTGAGTTTTTTCGGAGTAAATTCTGTCCACTGCTTGCCCTAAGGAAAGGTGCTTTTGGTAGATGAGAGTGGGACCGCTGTCCCTGTGCCCACAAGTGCTGCTTCTGCCCACTGGACTCCCTCCCCCCGCCGGCGCCGGCATTGCTTCACATTCAGTCATTCCCATAAAGCTGGGGCGTGGGGGTTACGGGGGTACGGTAGGGGGCCTCTTTGTGCCGACTATCCTGTTATCCCGACAGCAACGCGCGGGCATGAAAGATAGGGGCCAACCTCTACTGGCTGTGCCAACCATGAGCAAATGGCACTGTTATAATGCGGCTCAACAACTGAATGGGGCATGGTGACGATGGACCCCGGACAAGCATGGCTCAGCTTGCACCCAATACATGTGGTCTTCTGGCGGGTGGGCCGTCATTCTTTACAAACACTTGTGCACCACAGCTTCCTCCTCATTCTCCCTTGGGGCTTCGCTGAGGAAGTGCATCTAAATGCAAAATCGCAGACATCAATTTGCACATTGAAAATGATTCGGCAACTGCAGAGAGAAACTGCCAGACTATCGCACTGTACATACAGAAGGTCTTGTAAATATCCCCATCCCTTACTTGTGCACTCAAAGCTCTGCCATTTCGTTCATCAGTGAAATGTTCCTTTCTCCAGCTGTATGCTTTGTGCAGAGGCTCGGCAGCAGGGTGAGATGTTTCGGAACGGATTTTGCGACATCTGCTTGAGATTAACAGCCGGCATCCCTGTGGTGTTGCACTTTTCGGGGCCACTGTGGGGCCGCGGCGTTTTTTGTGGTCCAAGTTATACAAAGACATGATTGTGGGTGCAACTGAAAGCTGCCAAATGGAGCATTGACTTGTGCATGTGCCATGGCCTCCATAGCCTGTGCGGGTGCGTCTTGGGGCACGGCTACAAAGGACAGAGCTCAGAGGCGTGTCCGTCAGTCATAAAACCCACCCCCCACTTAATGCAACCCCCTCCCCCATTTAATGCACCCCCCCCCCCCACACACACTTAATCCCCCCCCCCCTGCGGGGCCGGAAGAACACACGATGAACTGAGAGAGCAATGAAGGCCGTGGGGCAGGCGTTGCTGGAGCGACAGTGGCGGGTCCACACCTGACCAATTGCAGCCCTGTGGGGCTGGTCAAAGATGAAATGTTAATGTACCCCCCCCCCCCCCAAACCCACCCAACACCACAGTAAATTTTCCCCCGATGGCACCCATATCTATCGGCATAAATGAATAAAATGTACAGAAGCATCTGGCATTCAAGAGCATCCCCCCCCCTCGAAAATATGTCTCTAGGAGGCAAATGCATGCCACTGTCAAGACGCTTTGGGCAAGGGGGGTCCAGAGATAATGCGGCTGGGGGGAGACACGGATCAAAAATGTGCAAAATTGTAGTAGTTGGACCCTTCAGTGCTGTGCTCCCTTCGCAAGCGAACAATACGTATCGAGAGGGTTCATGCTCAAATAGCACTCCAGAAAATTTTAGCCTCCAGCCCTCAAGAAATTTCGAGAAATCGGCCATTCAAATGTCGGAATTGTGCTCAAACACTAGCGCGCGCGAGCTACGGTAAGAAAAATTACCACCGTGAACTCCGCATCTAATTAACAATGCACATCCGGGAACAAGCAGTCTCAAAACACATGAGAGGTGTCCATGTCACTGAAAGAAGCACCACCAAGTTCAGCACCATCCACTGCCCCACCACCAACTACAGCATCCTGGTGACGAATCGGGTGCCTCTAGTTCAGGCGTCGTGTGCAGGACGGCTGAGCCACGTGACCTCTTTTGAGGCTTTTCGCTCGGGGCCTTTGGCAACCCGGACCGCGCCGGTGTGTGCAGCTGGAATCCACTTCCCAACAGAATGTCGCAGGGAGAATTGATCTTCCCGACCGATCCTGTTTCATGGGGCAAGTTCCGATTTCTCTTAGGGGGAGGGGAGGGGGTCGCAGGTGCAAGGTCGGCTTCGACCAGGGGGTTGGTGGTCCATGCGGGCCAGGGGGCTGGCATTGCTGGTCACAGATGGTGGCAGACAGTGCAGACATGTGTAGCGGTGAGGGCGCGCACAACGCCCGGGTTGTAGGGAGACCCAGGGCTTGGCACAGGGGAGGGGAGGGGAGGGGAGTGTGTGCATTCGTGCTTGAGTGAGTGCCCAAAGGACTGAGTGCATGAATGAGAAGTGTGGGCATATAAGGTGAGGTGAGGGAGAGGGTGAGGGAGTGAGTGCGTCTAAACCCATGGTGCAGCGCATGCACAAAACATCGCATTCCGCAACACGAACAGAACGAAATGAAGCCCGCATCAGCCACGCATGCACACCTACAAGATGCATGAAATTTGTACCACTTTCCGCGTCCACCGCAGCACACTTTCCACCTGCTTCTTTTGTCTCTCTAGCCGCCTCGTCCAAAGAGTATGAACGCGCTACCGCCTTCAACCCAGAGTCACGGTGCACTGCGGTCCAACGGGGCAGGTCAAACGCCCTGTTGTACTGGGACACATGGTCCTCGAGACTCAGAATTGGTTACGGTGGGTGCATGTCAAGCGGCAGGGAGGCGTATCGCACCGTGACCCTCCTTCGTCCGCGTCTCTCTTTAGATTTGATGACCGCATCTCCGCCCCTGGGGCCGACGTCCGGTCACCCATTCCCTGAGGAGATCCAGACGTGCATCCACCAGTACCTCGTTCTGCAGGACCGCCTGACGGCAGGCTACGTCTGCGCGCTGTGGCGCAGGGCCAGCCTCAGCACCATCACCGGCATTTGCCTCGTGGGCGGGCCATTGCAGTTGGCCGAAGCCCCTTTCGACTGCGCTGTCCGGGTGCCGGTAGTCATCGAACGCCACCTTCACTTTCTTTGCACCCGCTTCCACTGCCTCCAGGTCCTGGACCTGCAGGCCCCGACGGAGCCGCAGGTCGACTTCGCCGCGGCCCTGACCCACTGCCCTGCGCTCCACACCCTCAAGATGAGCAATGGCGCCGCCAGAGACTACGCGGTGCTCCTGGCGCTCTGTGCCCTGCCTCGCCCTCACACGATGCGCTGCCTCGACCTGGAGTTCCCGAACGTTCCCCTTGGCTCGGACGTGCAGGACCGGGGCGGGATGCTGTTCCGGGGGCTGCGGGCCCAAGGCCTTACGCTGCAGTTCCTGCGCCTCAAGGAGTACCACCGGGTGCCCATGCCCGCGCCCGAGCAGATCCGCGCGCTGTGCCCGTGCCTCGGCCGTGTCACCGTGTCGGAGATGGAGGACACGGTGGTGGGCTCGGCTGCGGGCTGGCTCTCGGAGCGTCCGGGGGGGCGGCTAGGGGGGCTGCTCGCTGACATGGGGTGGCAGTGCGCCAGGGTGGAGCTGGCCTCCATGACCCCGCAGGACTGGGCCGCCCTGGGCTCCCCCAAACTGCGCACGCTGCAGCACCTGGACGCCGGCGGGGGCCTTGGCCCCGCCGCCGCCGGCGACGACGACCCTGAACCCGGCGACCAGGCGGACGTGGCGGCGGTGTTCCGCCACAACCCGGGCCTCCGCTTCGCCAACCTCGGCTTCTACGACCACCAGGTGGCCACGCTGTGCCCCTTCGCGACGCGCCTGACCCATGTCTTCTGGTTCGGCCTCGAGTTTGCCGAGGCGACGTGGGAAGTGATGGGGCGGGAGCTGGTGGCGCTGGAGCAGATGCGGTCCCTGGACTGCCACGGCCTCGGTGACTGCCACATGGCCGCGTGGGGCCGGGGTATGGCCGCGGCGGGGGGGCGCGCGCGGCCGCTGCGGCTCGTGGACCACTGGTACTCCGCCGTCTCGCCGCTGGCGGTGGCGCGGCACATCCTGCCCCACTGCCCGGCGCTGGAGTTCATCCGGGTGCACGACGCGTGGACGGACGCGGCGCTGCAGGCGTGGGCCGGCGCGCGCGCGCTGCGGCACGTGGAGGTGAGCTGCCGCCCCCGGGACGTGACGACGGCGGGGCTTAGGGCGCTGCTGTCGGGGCCAGCGGCGGCGCGGCTGCAGTCGCTGACGCTGGAGAGTCCAAAGGAGGACTTGGTGCTGGACGATGAGACCGTGGGGCTGCTGGCGCACAAGTGCCGCGGGCTGGCGTTCCTCACTATTGGGTGCGTCACGGGGGTGTCTGCGGAGGGCTGGGAGGCGTTGCAGGGCCTGAGGGGCACATTGCGGCACGTGTCCATTGGGTCCGATACCATCCCCCCGGACCTGCCGGCGCTTCTCGTGCAGGATTTCCCTCTGCCCCCCGAGCCCGACACCCCCAACAAGCGTCAAGCCCGCGACGCCCTTTCAAGGGTGCAGGCAAGGGCGGCGGCGGAGGAGAGGGAGGCGGCGCAGCGGCAGGTGGCGGCGGAGGCGCGCGCGCGTGGCCACCGGTTTGTGGAGCTCCACTGGGCCGAGGTGGAGGCGGACGCGAAGCTGTCGGCGATCCTCCCTGCTTTGAAACGGCTGCTGCTCGCGGAAGAGGCTGCCGTTGAGAACTGGAGGGAGGTCTGGCAGGGGGTCGTGGAGCGTGCGAAGGAGATGGCCCGTGGGTGCCGGCCCCACTGCCTCACGGAGGCAAGCTCGTCCTCTGGGTCCCTGTGACACTGTGCTGAAACACACCCACCAGCGCACGTCCAGTGCATGCGTAGCCGTTCTGATGGAGAGTTCTCTTAGGGGACACCGAGGGCCAAGAGCCGTGAAATCGCATTGAGCACTGCCACGCTGCGTCTCAAAAAGGCCCAAGTACGGAGCTAATGTCTCGACGTGTGTTGTGTGTCATCTTCACCTTCACTTCTTCCCCATTGTTCACTTGGGGGGTGGGGGTAGATGATACCTGAACCTACCAGAATTAGTTCTTAGGACGTAGGTGCAGTGGAACAGCTTCGCACTCTTCGTGTCCGCTTCTACTGCAGTGAAAGGCGCCTATGACATGTCACTGAAGAGCTCTTTTCTTCGACTTTTGCTTTGCACTTCTGCTTTGTGCTGAACAGTAGCGGTTGTGCACACGCATCTGTATCCTATAGCGGGGGGTGTACTGAGAGCTGCCCCCCCCCCCCCCCCGCCACCCAAGGCCCCGAATTGTAACCTCAACAGCTCAACAGCTCTTGGTTCAACCAACACAAGGTATCCTTGTCCATCAACCAATCTCCCACCCCCAACGGGTCTGTTTCACGAGGGATGGTAGTCTGAGTACGCCTTTCAGAAGTGGTGGGTGCGACAGGGGACACACCTGGCAAGGCCTTCTCTCCCTTCACCTTGTTCCGTGGCACAGGGGGCATAGTAGGAGGCGCAAAGAGGTCCAATCCATATCCCCATCTGGAAAGGGGCCGGCCCATATCCCCAACCGGAAAGGGGACCCGAATGTATCACCACAGCACCAAAAGGGGTACCCTTTTTGAGTGACATGACAACACCACACACAAATGCACTAGAAATGAGGGCAAGGCATGCAAGCAACTCATGTAAATGCATGACAAGGCTCATTGTTACTGCTGTACAAACTTTGTGCACGGATGAAACATGAGGCTGTCCAACATAGCTGAGCATTCTCATTATGCACAACTCGTATTGCAGGCACTGCCGAGAAACTGGTGAATCCAAGAAAAGTGAGGCCCAAGCCCTCTGTAGACCTTTACAGACCTTTGCGGACCTTTACAGACCTGTGCGGACCTTTGCGAACCTTTACGGACCTTTGCGGACTTTTTGGACTGTGCACCACTGGGCAGTTTACAGCCCCTGTAGCCGTTGAGCGGATGGTATCAGTTGGAGGTCATCACACTCGCCACCACTGCTCCTGCAAGCATGCACCCCGGTCCCCCACTCCCTCTCGCTTTCCTCTTCATTTCCGCTGGTACTCTGACTGTCCCGCATGTAACGCTTTTCCACAGCCCTGCCACGTCTCATGCCTCCCATTCACCCTCAACTGCTGCTCAATGTTTGCTGCTGGTTGCTGTTCCTCCCCTGGACCAGCACTGCCCCCTGCAGTCTGCCTCCTGCAGGGCCCAGGGAGGCCCTGCTCGGAGCCCTGCAGCTGGATGGCACCGCAGCCGAGCCTGAAGCCCGGCTCCGGCTTGCCGAAGGGGCCATCGCGGAGGCGGCATCATGTGCAGTGGATCTGGCGCTACTTCCTGAGCTATGGGCCCCAGCACACCACCTGCCGCGGTACGCGGCCCTTGCGAAGCGCTTCGGAGTGAACGTAGCAGTGCCATACATGGATGGCCCCTCCACTGCTCTGCGGCTGTTTGACCGTTTTGGCAACGGTGTGTGTCGCGCACTTCGGTCAAGAGGTTGAGTGCGTCGGGTAGGTCATGTAGATTTGCACGGCAACAGCGACTAGACACACAAGCGCTTGGGAGAAAATCCGCGTTTGTGGGCGTTGCGAGGAAAGGCCGGTCTTGCAGATGGTGTCCTGTGTGTCAGCGTTGGTGTTTGCTCGGGTCATTCGCAAGGTCATGCGTACTGAGGGCCGCCCCCGCCCGCCCAACCCCGCTGTGTACTGGTTGGATGGGCCGCACTGGGCTGTGCGTTCGTTGCACTGTCACGGTACGCGGACAGAGCCGCACCACAGACGAAACCAGTCCCTGGGATGTGCTGAACAGACGCAAGCAGTGGGATACCTGCGTAGTTCTTTGGTCGAAAAAAAGTGGCCTGTGGACACTGGCATGGCAAGGCCCCCCCAACGCCCTTATCAGAACAACAGTAGGTGGTGTTTCCGTCAAATTTGGGAACTTAGCGCTTTTCGCGAAAAGGGAGGAGGAGGGGTGGGGGGGGGGGGGCGCGCGCACAGTGCAAAGCCCAGGGCATGCGCACTGCATTCCCCGTCCTTTCAGACACGCCGCTGCAGTATGCCAAGCCGCACGGCACCCTCGCACAGCCCACCATGGGTGTGGTGTGGAGCAACGCCACTGCCACAGTCACCACACGCCACAACACCAGCTTCGTGGTGGGCGCCCTGATCGGCACCGACTACACATTCATGGAGCCCATCCGCAGCCTGATGCTCCTCGGCGTCGACGTGGCCCTCAACCCCATCAGCACCACTCCCTTCGGCGACTCCGACCGCCGCATCCTCTCCACCCACGTGCAGGACAATGCCCCCTGCACCGCGAGGGCCTGTGCGCTGCACATTCTCACCGCGAATTACGCCGCCGCCGGCGGCTCCGGCGGGATCCCCAACGCCCGCGGGCGCGCGACGGCCGGCCCGTGCGCGTGGCTCGACCCGCGCTGGCGCCCGCACGCGCCCGGCGACGCGCCGTGCCAGTTCGCCGCGCCCGGAACGCGCGTCGTGCTGTACCAGGTCGACGTCCCTGGGTCCGCAGAGGTGCGGCGGGGGCCGCAGCAGTGGTGGACCGAAGGCAGCCGCCGCCCCTTCCAGTACCAGGCGCTGTGCTACGAGGGGGCCCGCGCTGCGGCACAGCGGCGCGCGCGGGAGCTGGCGCAGACCCACGCCCCGCCCCCTGAGACGCCCGCACGGGAATCCCCCGTCGACACGGATCCGATACCGCCGGCCCCCGGCATGCAAGCCTCCGACACGGTACGAGCGCGCGACGTGCCGCAGGCGCGGCATGACGGCAGTGGCCCCTTCCGTGTGAAGGTGGCGCTGCTGCAGCTCGAGGCCGTCGCCACGACGCCCCCCGGCTCCGATCCCGTCCCGGCGCACCTCGCCAAAGCGGAGGAGTGGATTGTGCACGCCGCCGCGGCCGGGGCCGACGTCACGGTCCTGCCGGAGATGTGGGGTCTGGGCAACGACCGGAACTGGCCTCGCGAGCACTACGAAGACCTCGACTCGGCTGCGGTGCTGTACCACAGCCTGGCCCGCTGGGCCCAGCCGCGGACCGGACCGTACATTCGCCGGCTGCAGGCGGTCGCGCGCGCTCACGGGGTCGCTATCGCGGCGCCGTTCTTGGAGCAGGTCGTGCCCCCGGAAACGGAGGATGCGGGGCACTTGGACGCGGAACAGTCCGGCTGGGACCCGTTGCCGCCGCGCAACACCGTGGCTCTCATTGACCGCCACGGCGCGCTGCTGTACACCTACGCGAAGGTGCATGTGGCGTTCACAGGCGCCACCGGCTCTGATAAAGGCGCGTCCGTGGAAGGCTTCACAATGCAGGGCCGTGGCTTCCCGGTGGCGAACCTCGACGTCAGGTACCCTGTACATGCTCTTTCCCTTACCTTTTCCAACACAACACAACGCAACCCAACCCAACACAACACAGCACGACACCGCACAATACCACATCGCATCACACCACACCACATGTAACCCCCCGTATAATATCAAGCACTGGATGTTGTTAACTGGGTATATTACTGGATATTATTCAGGTTTCGGGTATTAGTTTGGACGTCTCGTGTTCTGCTACAAATTCCCGCCCAGAGCCGCTTTTTTTTATTTTATTTTTATTTTTATTCTTTTTGCCGTTGCACTATTCATGTGAAGGCCAGACAAATTTTTATTCAAGATCGAAAGCTGCACACAAAATTGAAGTGTTTCTGTAAAGATCAAATTCCATCGAAAACATTTTTTGTGCCAAGAATTGCAATAATAATAGGTGATGTGATTTTATGTGTGCCTTTCATGGGAGTGCTGGATCGAGCGCTGGATATCAATGCAGACGTCCCAAAATACTGTCAAGCACTGGACATTCCTTTGAACGACTGGATGTTATACAGGCGGTTTATGCACCAAGCCACTGGCGGCAGGCAGATCGTCACCCACAACTCCGTGCTGCATGCGTTACAGACGACGCCTAGCGGCGTCATGCACATGTCTGTGTCTGCTTGACGTGCCGCCTGACGATATTCCCCTCATCACCGACGTCCTCGTGTACTTGCGGGGCCAAGGACCAGGCCCAGAGTTGTGACATGTGATATGTGTGTCTACGCATCGTATAGTCCTTGTGCCCTATTTCCGGTGTGCGTTTGTGTCGCTTGGCTTTGGTATGTGAAATGGGATTGGCATACATTAGGGGGTAAAATGGATATTGGAATGCATGTCACGTGCTGAAATATGTCCTATTGTACTTGTACAGTTGAATGTACAATACCAATACCACAGTCCACGTTACAGTGTCAATTGGATGCCTGTGCGGCTTGCTTTGCAATGTGCAATGTGTTCTCCAGCTCTGTCCCGACTGTGTCCAGGGGTCGCAACGTCTCCATCTGCTCATTCATCTGCTTCGACCGGGAGCATCCGGAGGCCGCCGCGATGTGCGCCGCGAAGGGCGCGGAGCTGGTGCTGATGCCCACCGCGTGCCCCATCCCGTACGCGTACTTCGACAAGATCTCGACGCGCGCCGCCACGAACCTCGTCGGCATCGCCATGGCCAACTTCGCCAACGCGACGGCCCCCACCTGGACGTCCGACCAGTGGGGGCGCTCCTACGCGGCGGACCACACCGGGCGGCCCGTCGGGGTGGGCGCCGGGTCCGGCGACGGCCCGGCGCCCGCCGAGGGCATTGTGTGGGCGGAGTTCGACGTGGATGCGCTGCGGGCGGCGCGGGGCAGCGCCCGCGGGCAGGCGGTCCGGGGGCGCCCGGTGTGCCCGCTGCTGTGCCGACTCCCGCTGGCGCGCGCCTGGCAGCAGCCGCAGTGCGACTCGCACCGCATGTGGCTTTAGGGGGTCGTGCGGGGGCGCGGGGCCGGTCCTGGGCCCGGGCTCGCTCATGTGGAACAGAAGCAGCGCGAGACGGGGGTTGTCATGGGGTCCACAGGAGGGGCCGGTGGGCGGCGGCTTGGGGGTCTCGGGTGGGGCATCGGGGTGTACAGGCCACCGATGGGGAGCGCCTGGTTCCCACTCCACGCGCACCGGCGCCGCAGACATCTCAGCGGGCCTTAAGGACGTCCACAGATTTTTGTTTCTGACATTCAGGAGCCCACCCCCGCGCGCGCAGGGACCGCTCTAGTTACCGTTATACTGCCGTCGGTTGCCTTCCAACCGCCGTCGATCACTCCAACCGTCGAGCTGCGTCTGAAGGACGCCAGCGACTCTGTTTTGCTTTCTGGGACTGCCCCAGCAGGCGGCCCACAACAGAACTGCTGAGCGTCACCCCACAACGAAGTGGGGGAAAGCACGACGGGGCAGTGCACAAGGTCCTGTACATTACCGAGTCGACGAAAGGCTGTGCACACAGAAGGAGGTGGGGGGGGGGGATTATGGTGCGATTGCATCGGGCGTCGTGTAAAAGCTCAACCATTGCTCTTACAACACGTCGGGGGCGATGGCATGCGACCCCACGAAACCGGGCTGTCAGCCCCGCCCGTCCCCCACACACCCAGTCCCGCATTGCTGCACACTGCACCCCGCGTGTCCCCTCTACTGCACCTTGCCTGCACACCGGCCGCCACATTGTCTCCTTTCTACATCACTGGAGAGGGTGCCCTCGAGATCTGTCGTGGAGGCCACCCTCCGAACCACACAGCAGACCGCACGCCTGCAGGCAAGTCGTTGTACATGCAATTCCTGCCACATCCAATACGCTTCACCGCTTCACCACCGATGTCCTCACGCCACGTCTCCCATCGATCCAGGCCGAGCCTACTGTTCACCTCGCACTCCCCTGTCACCTGCAGCACTTTGCCAACAAACTTCTCGTTGAGCAGACACCAGAGGCGCCACAACCCCCCCCCCCCCGAAAGAAATGGTCTTCCACGCGGTACAGCGCGTGTCTGTACAGCGCGGAAGACAAATGGAAGACGCTAGCCACCAGCCCGTAGCTGCAGTATTGTATGATTCGGCATCAACTGCCGACAGGATGCGTCTGGCCTCTCCGGGACAATGAGGGCACTCTTGCCGCGGTGCGCGTCCGGTGCAAACTTTGGGTACACCTGGGGACCCTCCGGGTGATAATTGCAACCATCGAGAGGCCCGATGCTATCCATCAGTCCCCGCACAAGGGAGCCAGTAGCAGTCAGTCAACGACGCTCCAAAATACCATATTGCCTCGGATAGGCCTTCCGGCCAGGGTCCAGAGCACGGTGGCGCAGGCCGTGTGCGGCTCGGCAACAGGCCAACAAAATGCTGCAGCAGAATGTAGTCCGCTGCCCTTCTTGTTAAACCTTCGACGTGTTTCAAAGCTGTCCCCCACGCCGCAGGAACCATCACTGGAGGCATGCCATTGTGGCACGTGGTCCTTTGAGTCCGGCACCCTCCGACGGGGCGGGGAGGCGGGGCTGGACAACACCTCCACCCGAGTACAACCCTTTGGTTGTGCAATGCTGTGCACTGGTTGCGCTGCATAGTTTGCTTGTCTCGCAAGCGACTGCATATGGGGACCGTTGAGTCGGCTGCCATGTGAATTTTTGCAATTGTAAAGGCCATCGAGGGGCACTACTCACCGCGTGCCTGCGTGCGCACCGCGCAACCCAAATCGCCACAAGCTCAGATGACGCAAATGCAATGAAAACCCTGATACAAACGGCTGTGCCGCGTACTGTACCGGGGAGACCATTTTCTCCGCGAGACGTGATGCCTGCTATCCTCTAGATCTCTGTGATGGGTTTACGGAAAGCTGATGGACAATGCTGCGGTGATGTAGGGTATGCGTTGGGGTATGTGTCTGCTGGGAAGCCTCTGCAGCACGGCCAGTGATCCACAGAGAGGACGGAGCACAGGAGGGCGCGCAGGGAAGCACCGCGTTCACATGCGTGTACATCTTTGCTTGACCACGCAATGCGTTGCACCGTGCTCCCCTCAAAACAAAATCAACAAGAGACGCCATGGCAAACACGGTGCTGTACCGTATGGCCAAACGTATTCAGGCAGGTGTTACACTGGGGTCTTACGTGTCGGGGCCGAACCCCCTCCCCCCGTCTCCGCAGGACCCCCCAACCCTCACCAACGTGAACAACGAGGAACAGCCAACGTGGGCGCCAGCGGCGCCCGGAACTTTTTTCTTTCGGCCTTTGTGGACCGGGGCACAGCACCCCCCCCTCAATTTCCCCCATTTTCCCCCACTTTCCCCCATTTTGTGGTGCATGATAAAAGGGGCTTTTACGCTCCGAGCTTGTGTATATTCCAAATGCTCAGAATGCAACAGAAAATTCAAAAATGCCGGGAAACCCCCGAAAAAGCATTGACCCCCCCCCCCTTTCCCCCCTTCTTCCCCTCGGACGCCCTTCCCCACGCTGCAGGGGTTGGGGTCCGGACCTGAACCGAACATCCCCCCGGTGGGTACACTTCACACGATGAAGCCTCGTATGCTGGCAACAGGCTTTTGTCTGAACACAGGGCTTCTGGAACTCTGCAGGTCAAATTCGATACCAGGCCACGCCCGTTGGTGTTTTAAGACCGCAACCCCCGGGCGTGAAGGATGTATGTACAAGAGTGGCTGAAGCGGCACAAATGAGGCTTTGGCTTGTGGCCGCCGTGCTTCTCCTTCACTGCTTGTCTTCGCCGTATACGTGAGGAGAACCCTTCGCCGCGAGTTGGGGTTCAGAATTCTCTGCACTTATGAAAATCATCCGCCGTGCTCCAACTGACACAGACTGACCTGGTGAGGCAAATCAACACTCAGAAAGCCGCTTTGTTGCTTTGTCGCTGTGCACATGCGTTTTTAGTGTGTGTTGGGGGCTACAGAAGGGGGAGTCTCTGGGCTGGTGAGTGATACGTGGGTGGCAGCATGGGGACCCAGCTAGTTAAAGGGATAGAGGTAACTGCCGACATCAATGCAAGAGCTCGATACACTCCAGCATTTTGGCCCTCTAGAAGACGTGGTTGCCTGAAGACGGCGTGCCTGCTATTGGGGGGGGGGGAGGCATACCCAGACACACAGAGCCGGGATTGTGGCTACATATCCCCTTTGGTATTGGGATAACCCAAAAAGAGAATGGATTGTGACGATACAAAAGGGTCCCAAACTCACAAGTCGTGCATTCATCTGCGGTCAATAGCACAAAGCAAAGAAAGAGGAGGAAAACAACAGAGCAACTTCTGTAACATGCGCATGGTTGTAGTCAGGGCTCCCCATAGGTGGGCGAGAGGCCCCGTTCGAAAATGTGATGCACCCCCCCACCACCGACGTTCTCTTTACCCGTGACACATGGCTCATTGGGATCAGAGCAATGAGGCGAGGGGGGTATTTCCCCTCGGGCAGACCGCTCGGTCGGACTGCTGCTGTGCTGGCTCATGGCAAAATTCAGGCAAAGCAGGGGCACTGCTGTGTTTGTTGTACGCGTTCTTGAAACGGTGGGTCACGCCAGTGGAACCAAAAAAACTTGAGACAGCATCTTGGGCTGTCTAGCAGGTATCCCCCCCCCCGCCCTTGCAAGAACAACACTGAAAATGCTGGAAACAACATCTCCTATTCTTCTGAGGGTTGTGTGTGTGGGGAGGGGGGGGGGTTCAGCGAAGAGCTTTGCTAAGGGTGAGTGGTGTGGCTGCAGGGAGCCAGGAATGGCGTACGATAGGCATGACGGTGCTCTGACCATTCCTCCCGGGGGTCAGGGGCACCGTCGCGCGTTCTGCGGGGACTGTCCATGGGGGCGGTGGGGGGGGAGGGGGGTACACAGGGAAGTGGTTGCAAAATGCACTCAGCACCCTCATGAACGCCCGGCAGCACCCCGAGCCAACCAAAATCGAAAGCATGTGCCTCAGTTCCTGGCTCGGCCCGGCCCTGGCACGGGCAGGACACGGCTTGGCACCGTTTTTGACGGGAAGTTGTGCTGGACACCGGACATTCCTGATTCCCACAGGCCCCACCTGCTCTTGGGGGGCCTCCGAATCCATGCCGCCCACCCGCCTGTTCATGGTCACTGTCCAGCCGTGTGCCAAGGTCAGTGCCAGGCCTGCAGCCAAACCTGTGGTTGGGGACCTCATTCCAGTGGCCCCCCTTCAGCATATCGAGTCATTCAATGTGGAGGCTTCCGACAAGAGCAAAGCACACCGACCCCGTTTCTCAGTGGACTGGGACATTCGTCAACGCACCACTTGATGGTCGTGTGCTGCCCGCTACGCCTGCGGTCTGCATAACGCGTGCTGTTGATCGTCCGCGGGGGGGGGGGGGGGGTGGAACTGTCATTTTGGCGTTGTGCGCCTGGAGAATGACCTTGGCACGAATGAGCGTTTTTGGAAGAGTTTTAAGGTCACCATCAAAGATATTTGTTCAAATGTCCCATGCTGGCAGTGTCCATGCTGTTCAACACTGCTTTTTGTGCTGAGGTTCAATGTGCTTTATGACCCAACTCCGTGCTCTGTATTCTTGAGAAAGAACCCGGACATGTTGTCACTGGGACGCCAAGGCCAGATGTCTGGTACACATCTGAGGTCAGTGTTGCTGGTGATAGGTAAGTTATTCCGGCCTCGTCCAGGCCGCCTGCAACACCCAAGCGGCTGGGCAAAGAGGGAGTGTTATCAGGGCGGGCGCACCTGGAGGCCTGAACCCCCAGCCCCGCCCTGCTTTGGACAGTAATTGGTTGTACGTGACAGACATATCCGAACCCAAGTCCTCAGTGTGTGGAGACCAAGGTACAGTTGAGTTAGCTCCGGAGGCCGTATGGATTTGTCTGGGAATTGGGAACCGCTGTGTAACCGCGACGGGAACAGCAATTTCCGAGGTTGCTGCGAAACAGAACGGAAACAGATGGTATTTGCAGTTGAGTGCCGGCCTGCACTTGATTTTACTGCGCCGATCTTGTTACGAACCCCCTTTTGTATCCGCTTGCCCTGAGCCAAAATTGATCATTTGTGCGATCTGCCGCACCTGTGTCCTTGTTCCACCAGGAAGTTTCCATATACCTCTGTCATTTTCGCGCCACCTGCCCTTTTGGCCCATGCACTCCCGCAGGTTGGTTGTGTGAATGAAAACTGTCGGCTGCATAGACACGACAGGCATACATGGCACAGGCTGCTGCAAAGGCAGCATCATCTCAACGCGTCCCCGGCAGGTCCAGTTTGTCAGGGCTATTGGAGGAGCGCGTGCGCAACATCCGCTCTGCCATCACGGATGGCTGCCTTTCCGAGGTCCTTAGGATCACAGCGGAGGACCCTGACTGCATGTCCCTCCGCGATCCGGCCGGCGCTGCCCCTGTACACTTTGCGTTCCTGTTGGGTCGAGATGAGATCGGCAAAGAGCTAGTCCAGCGCTATCCGCAGTGCACCACTTGGGTGTACTCTCATGGGCCGTATGAGGGCGAGAATCTGCTGCACATTGCCATTGTACGGCAGAACGAGGAGTTGGTACAGTGGCTCTTGACAGCCAATCCGGAGGTGTTGAATGCGGAAGCCCTGGGGCCGTTCTTCAATCCGTCGGGACCGACATACTTTGGGGGCTACCCGCTCCTTTTCGCCGTTTCTACCAACCAACGGAGATTGGGTATGCCCCAGCATTCGGCCTGGCCTTACCCCGCCCCCGCCCCGTTTGCAATGCCCTGATGTTAGTGGGGTGACGTTTGGCGTGCAGCCTTGTCCCCAAGGGAGGGCCCATTGCACGCGGCGTTGGTGTAGGGTACGAAAACTATGGGAATGCTGCACACTGCACTGCACTGCACACACATTGCAAAGTTTTCTAAGTGACGATTTCCGAGCCCACAAGGCACTGGGTTTCTTGGTTGGAAAACTATTTTAGTTCTACTGATGGCATCCCAGTGATAAGAATTGTGTGCAAGGAGTTTATAGAAAGGGTGTTTGGTGGTTGTCGAGGGGTTTGGCTGACACAGTTGACACAGAGTTGTTATGTAGCCATGCCAGGGCCGCACCGCGCGCTATGCGCATTTTTCACCCCTTTTTAACCCCCTATCACCCCAGTTGCATCCACTTGTACACCTTTTTGTCCTTTGTAAATTGAGATTGGATTATGATCACGGGCAATGACAGGGCGACAAGTACATTCATGATGCAACGGCCATGCACAGCCAGCTGGTTCATGCACGATTTCAGCCTCAAGGATGTACAACCAGACATCTATCAAGAGATCATGCAAGGGTGGAGGCCCTCGTTGCACATTTGGAGACAGCAGAATTTTGTGTCTGTGCCCTGCTGTACAGAAGTGGGTTAATCTCGCGAATTTTACCAAATATGCTGCGCGCAGTCCACTCGCAGTGCAACAACGTTGTCGATTTCGTGATGATGCCGTTTGCCCATACTTGCACCTTTCCCCTCAAACACACACTCGCCTATGCATTGCGCCGGGGATCGTGCATTGCAGTTTCGTTCACCTGCTTCTGTGGCCTAAAGCTCCTATCACCTTGTGTCTGATGCTTCCTGGTGGTTGTTTTGTGCACAGCGCAGCAAAACAGTGAAAGGGGACCACTGTACTGAAACTGTGGCTCGCTCCTGCAGCCAACGCCCCGGGTGCATTCCCGCAAGCGCCGACAAATTGAAGCGTGCAAATCCTTGTCACCCCACACCTTTCTGCATCCCGAACCCTTTCATCTGCCCCCAACACCTCCACGTTCCACACAGTCGAAATGATGGTCTGCACCAAAGCCACGGGGGCGGACCAGACGCTGCACAACAGCATCTTCCTTCGTGACCAATTTGGCAACAGCGCCTTACATCTGGCGGTCATCCATGACCTGCCAGACATGTATGACTATGTGTTATCCGTTGCAGCCCAGAAAGGGGCTGACAGCCGCGCTGCATTCCAAAACTGGACCAATAATGAGCGATTGACTGCTCTATCTTTGGCCGCGGCGATGGGGAAGGTCCGCATGTTTCAGCACATCTTGGCTTCGCTGTCAATCATAGCGTGGTCGTATGGACCGGTCACGCGCGAGCTGGTGCCTCTCAGAGGTCTTGTGGAGGCGCAGCCAGAGAGTGGCCCAAATGGTACGCTGGCTTCTGACGAGATTGTCGCCATGCGATGCATTTGCGCAGGGGTGCACCAGCCGGTGACACAATGTTTGGGGGATGATGACTCACAGGTCTGCTCCTCCGCATACAAACCCCATGACCCCCACACCCACACCACATAACCCATGCCACACCCAACCAATCCCATGCAACACCCAACCAACACCGATGCGACCGGCTTGCCATACCCTTGCAACACTCAACAGCACTCGCACTGCACCTATGCAGCTTCCGTCCAACCCCTGTACCCGCAGCGATGGCTCTGGTACAGAATCAATCCTTCAGGGCTGCTTGCAAATCAGTATGAGGCAGAGTGGTACAGAAGGGGGGCGTGTGGGGTCAGTCGTACATGTGATTGTGTGTTCAGTGCTCCATCTTTGTTGCAGGCCCCATTTTTCTTGTGGACTGTGAGTCACCATTCCTCCGAAAGGAAAACCAAACTGGGACTGTCCCCATCCAGGCAGGAACACGTTGCACGCGATGCCCTGTACAGAACGGGGGGATCCACAGAAATAGAGCATCGCCCGCACGGTGCATCCCCGCAAGCATGCCACGATCACGTGGCTGGGACGGCACTACCTATCGTTTCTCATTTTTTGAGCATACTTTGAAGTGCGGCCGATGCTTCGAACAATTGAGCTCCTCTGGTTGGTGCCACCATGACCAAGAGCAAGTGCAAGACTGCAAATGCTTGTCGTGGGAAGAGGTGTGCTGAAAACAAAGCTGCCTGTATAAGAGCTGTTCAACATCCGACGATATCCGTACCGCCCCCAAATGACATCTGTAAAGCACCTGTTGCTGCCATAGCACATGCTGTCATACAACACCCATTAAACTGCCATGGATCGCTGTGTTGTGCCGAGGGTTGTGGCTGTGCAATGATCGTCGCGGCGCGGCAGTGATTTGTGCCATGGAGCACCAGATGCTGGCATGGTGGGCTGGGCACTGCTGATCCCCCGAACACACATCGCACTGCAGGACTTCACGCGGATTTCCGAGGAGGTACACAACGGGCGGTTAGATCTCATCATGTTGGACGAGGTTAAGGAGTTGATGGATCGCAAGTGGCAGTCGTTTGCCAAGCCCATCTACCGTCGCAGGTTCGCTGTTGCCAGCGGGGTCCAAGCGCTGTTCCTCATCTCTTCCGTCCTCCATCCTCACGATGGAATGCCACCATGGCGAGGGCAGGCGTCCACCGGCTGCCAGATCCTGATCGCGTGTGTCATTCTCTGGCAGCTGTGGCGGGAGGCTCGCACCGTGTGCCTGCAAGGCAGCGCCTACAGGACGCACGCGTACGGGGCCGCCATGCTCCAGAAGGTTTTGGGACTCCTCTTCTACATTTCTTTCGGGGTTGCAGTGGTGCTGCAGCACGGGCCCCAGTGGGCCCGTGCTGAGCATGTTGTGGCGGCTGCAGCGGCTCTGCTCGGGTGGTCTCATATCTTCAGCCTCCTGCTTGGGTTCAAGTCCTTTGGCCCCTTCATCATCATGATTCTCGAGATGATCCGATATGACATCCGTCGGTTCTCTGCGGTTTTCGTGGTGATGCTCTTGGGGTTCAATTTGGCGCTGTACCATGTGATGGCCGCATATGAGGGCCGGGGAATAAAGCAGTTTTTCGGGCATATGGAGAAGCTTCTGGTGCTGGGGCTCGTGGGGGAGACCTCGGGGGACACCTACGAGGATATGTCGGGCGTGACCTTCGTGCTGTGCATGACTCTGACGCTCATCTACACATTTCTGATGGCGATCTTGCTACTGAACCTCCTCATCGCAATGATGGGCAACACCTACAGTACGATCCTCGGCGTGTCTTTGAAGCGGTGGAACGTTGAACGCGGCAACATGATGATGGCGTTTGAGGCGGAGTATACGAAGGAGCAGATGCGGATGCAGCGGCAGAAGTACGCGGTCTCATTGAACCAGGACACCCGCCGCGCCGCCACCTCCGACGATTTGTATTTGGAGGTGACGAAGCACAACAAGAACTGGCAGCAGGTGCCCGAGACCTATGACTCCGTGTTCCGGCAGTACCGCTCTGGGTTTTGTGGTTTGCCGTCTCCGCGCCCCTCGACTCCGACCCACTCGGCGTCACTCCCGTCAAGTCCCGTTTAGACGAGGGGTTTGACTTTCAACCGACTTAAGTCGGCAGCCTTCGACATTTCGACGCGGATGGTACTGTACTGGGCTGATTGAGGCCCGGCGAAGGAAAGAGGGTGGGTTCGGTGACGCCGTTTATAAACCAGGCGGTCTGGGGACCAGCAGTGGCGCAAACCAGGGCGCGCCTAAAGGACGTCCATAGTTTCTTTTTCTCTTTTGTGTCAAGGACAGCCCCCACGGACTGCCCTATTTGATCTTTCAGCCGCCACCCCCCGGTTATCCTCCAACTGCCCAGATATCCCTGTTAGTCGAGGAGGTTAGCGCACACTACTGCTGCTCCCAGGGTCCGTGTTTCGTATCCTGTGGTCCGAGGTTTCCAGTCGAGTGAAGCCGCGACCTCCGTACGCTCCTCAAGATCCCACATTTCGCACTCGTGCTTTGAAACGCGCCCTGTCGTGCGCCGGCGTGTCGGCGAGTGATCCTCAGAAATAGACTTCACGCCCCGAAATGCCCTCCAACCGCCGTCGGTTGTGCTCCGGCCGCCGTCGGTTGTGCTCCAACCGCCGTCGGTCATGCTCCAGCCAGTGAGCTTTGAAGGACGCCAGCAGGTTTCTTTTTTTGCCCTTGAGACCGCCCTGGCCTGAGGCCCGCCCGAGCTCAAAGCCGGGCCGCTTTCAGTGCCTCAGGGGATTGCCCCAGGGGGCGGGGGGGGGGGATTTTCAAGTCGCCCTTACTGTACCCTCGTCTTGGCTCACAGACTTCTACGCGCACGGGTTACGGTTCCTTGAAGCCCCAGTGCACCCTCCCACCGCCTCAGGGGGTGCGTGCCTTCCGGTGCAAGCCTCCGCTCGCGATCGCATCACTTTTGGCCAAGCGGCACTGCGCGAGCGTCTGCTGGGCTTCACCCCCCGGCTCCCGGGGATCGACGTACCTGACCTCACTCCGCTGCTATCCCTCCCCCTGGTCGAGCACTACCTTGGCCGGGATCTGTTCCCCACGCATAGCCCTGTGAGTGGTGGGATGGCCCTATGCCTTGCCACAATCGCCTGACCTTAGCCTCAGCCAACCAGCTAAGCGCGCGGCCGGGGTCTGCCTCCTGGGATCACCCTCCGAACGATAGGGCGTGGCCAAGCAGGCTTGAGTGTGGGTGTGGTGGATGTGGATGCGGCCGTTTGGCATGCAAGTCCGTCCTCAGGCATGCCATTCCAATGTGAGTATAGTTCGAGTGACCGACGGTGGTGGTGGTGGGGGGGGGGGGGCGAGCAGGGTGCTGCTGCTTGCGCAGGACGGTTTTGGTTGCGAATGCCGAACTGCAGGAGGACTTTGCCAAGGGAGCTTTGTAACAAGCTGCTGTGGTCATCTTCTGAAGTCGTGGTAGGCCAACAATGGGGCAGCAGAGGATGCCATCAATTTACAAGTTGGCGTCCCAGACCCGAGGGTGTGACCGTGGGCATAAGAGACATGTGCTGTCACCTCTCCACTGGGCCCTGATGTAGACACCCTGGCATTCGACGACCTGGAAGTAGACTCATCGAAACTCGACGACGAGGATGTATCTGAATCCGTAGTTGGAATCACTCGAACTTGTATGACTCGACACGGATGAACTCTCCCAAAGAGCCACTCGATGAGACTTTGCTCTTCTTGCTTCCAAAGCTTCTTCTTCTCCTGCTTTCTTTTGTGTTTTCCGTGTGTTTCGCCTTCTTCCGGACCGGGATCCCAGCAGAGGTGGTGTAACCAGGAATTACTGGGTGACTCCTCTCCTCCCAAAAGGTCTCCCGTGATAAAAGGACAGTTCCCACGCTTCGGAGGTGGGGAAGGCCGGGGGGGGGATTATGCACGTGCATAATTTTGCATAATTGTGCATAATGTTCTGCTTGACTCTTGACAATGCAGTTCATTGTTGTGTTTATCATGGACAATTTTGTCCGCCAAAATGCACCTGCACATGTTTCCACTGCTGAAGATGCTTTGCAAGACGATGAAATTCTTCCATCGTCTGAACCTTAGGAAGAACGTGGTGTCCCTCCTGCTGCCAAACGACAGAAGGTTAGCAGTCCCAGGATCCCTCTTGTTTGCAATCCCCTTGTGCCTTCGTCGAAATGCATCGTGCATAGTTATGCATAATCGTGCATAATTGTGCATTGCATAATCCAAGGCCTGTGCGTGCATAATACCCCCCCCCCCCCCCTGGGGAAGGGCCTGGGATGCCCCGACGGACACACCCTGAAAGGATCCATCACACGCTCATCATCTGGATGAGGATGTGCCACGGGCCATTTCCCACCCGGTCCCCAGGCAGACACCTGGAAACGATACGCGGCACACCGGTGACAGGGACGAGGACGGATCCATCACGGGGCAATAGTGCAGAAGCGTTGCATCATTTTCAAGCCGCTGCCCGCCCTCAGGACTGTCGCCGGGTGTCGACAGGTGTCACAGGGGGTGGTCTCAAAACTCTGTGCCCTTAAGAGTGCCCCCAACTCTTAGAAACCATACGCCGAGCCCTCGCATGTGGTTGCGAGTATTGGGGACGGTGTTTTAGGCGCAATCTTTGCTTGATGAGTCTCCTTCTCCAGCCCTTTTGGATGAAACACCGGAGCCCAGGATCCCACCACCCAAGAACCCCGAAAACAGCAAACACGGTATCACGAAATTGCGTGGCAGCACATAGGCAACATCTATGCTGTGATGATTTGGACCATGCTTCTGAACTCCTGCATCCCTCCAACCCCATCCTGGTCTGTTGCCGACGCCCATCAACTTCGTTTCGAAGCGTACACAGACGGTGGATGTGCAGCGGTGTTATTGTGCCCCAGGATACAGCGAATTGTGTACAACACGACACATTGTATTAGGATTCCAGGGAAGGCCTGCACATACCATTGACCCCAGCCCCCATTCTCCCCCCGAATCGTTCAACAGGGGCTAAACTACCATTGACACTGCTACCAATGGGCAATTAATCGGCAAGACTGCGGGTACACAAGCCGGCGGAATCAAATCGACAAGTGACAGCAATGTGGAGCTGCGCACTTATCGTTTCACGCACCCGCCCTTGCCGGGGAGGGGGGGGCTGGGGGACACAAGAGCACGTCGGGTTTGTGCGCAGGTGGGTTGGGTGCATCGACATGTGTTTATGGCATGTCACACCTCCGTCGTGTCACCCGCCGACTCCTCTGCAACCGTTTCGTTGCAATTACACATGCCGCCATCTCTGTTACCCATGAGTAAGTGGGCTTCTGATATAAATGCTGAAAAAAAAGGGGGGGGGGCGGATGAACGCGCAAACAGCACAACGTTTGTCCGACCAGCAGCACCAATCAGCAGGCAATCGGAGTGCGGAACAGGAGTGCAAAGGTGGCACCAGGAGTCTAGGAAACGCAAACGCACATTCACTTTGCGATGGTCCAAAAAGCCTGCAGTTGACGTCTTGATCCACACAGATTCCATTTCTGCATGGCTCCCCGGTGTTGAAACCTGTTGACACTTGTCGGTATTCGTTGACTGGGTGTCGCTTGTTGGCCGTCGTTGACACTATGGTGTACAATGCTGACATTTCTTGCCACTTGTTGCCATGAATAATCATTTGTCGCTACTTGTTGAGGTCAAACAGCCGCACGGTGTGTGCGGCAGGTAGACCTTTGACTACTTCCCCCAAATCCAAGGCTCCCTCCCAGAGAATGCCACGACGCCGGCCCGACACCACCGCAAGGCCGGGTGCAGTGCGAGGAGTCTCAAAGGCTCCGGGACTTGGAGTATCGCTCTCTGCTTGGGGACCAGTGTGCTGGGGTCCAGCTTTCCAAGTGGAAGCAGATGCTTCGCGATAGGGCGTGCCGTGTGGGGTTGGGCCTTGACTCGCAGTCCGTCAAGTCTACGTCTGTGGACGCGGTAACCTCCAGGATTTACAAAATAAAAAAGAAAGGTTTTCAAGTCGTGACTTCCGTCAGCCCGGACGGGAAATATTTTCCCTCCCGGCCAGCAGAATTCATAGAGGAGGCACGCTCGCAGGCCCAAGAAACCTACGGTCTGCGGTCACTCCACTGTGAGGTGCACCGCATAAGGGAGGCGGCAGACAGAGTTCGTGCCAGGCACTTGGTCCGGGACTCCCTGAGCGTTCATGACTTCTTTTTGAATTTCTTCAGTGGTCAGGGACGAAGGCTGGCTGTACGAATTATAGGGGATTCATCCCCGGTGCCCTGTGTCACACTGGAGGAGTGGTTCTGGGTGCTTCAGAAGTCAGGCTCTGAGGCTACGGCCCTCGACGAGATGTGTGAAAGCCTGCTGCAGGCGCTGAGCTCTTGTGGCCACCAAGCCCTGGTGTGTTGGCTCAAGAAGCTGCGAGAGGGTCATTTCTCTTACTTTCTGCAAACTGCTATCCATATCTGTCTGCTCAAAAAAGTCCCCACATGGCTCCTCCGCAACAGCAGGCCCATAGTGATCGGCCCTGTTCTCCGTCGACGGGAGTCTACCCTGGTTTTTACCAAACTCCTCTCTCGTGCGGAGGTGAGTGGCTTTATGCCACCGTGGGCGTATGCCTATAGGAAGCAATTCACGCCGCATTTGCTGGGCATTTTTCTCCGTTATTTTATCGCCTTCTGGGCCATCAAAAGTCCGGATGGGATCTGGGTGACTGATTGGGATGAATCGAACGCCTTTTGCAATGTGATTCGGCATGCCCTGGCTGGCCTCCTCTTATCCGATCCAGCACTAGAGCACATTGGCCGGTGGGTGGACTGGTTCTTTTCCTCCACGCTGGTCACCCTTCAGACCCCCTTTGGCCTCTCCCCTCCTTACTACTTGTTGCAGGGAGGGATCCAGGGTGATTCCATGGGGGTTGGGGGGTACTTAATCCCCAGGGTTCTGCGCTCTTGGGCCCTGCGTGACGAGGTTTCTGGCCCCCCCCACCCGTGTATTGATGGAGAGACGGTGCCTGAGGTCATTTTTTCGGATGATGGGCGCCAAATGTCCTTGTCGTCGGAGGAGATGACTCGTAATCTGGACCTGTCTTATGAGCTGGCCGTGCTGTCCGGAGGGTCGGTGAATATCAGCAAACTGGCCTTGTACAGGATCAAGCTGCAGGATGGTGGTCTAGTTTACATGAATGGCGATCTGTCTTGTTGCTTAGGTACAGCTCCATTGTCCCTGTCGGGGCTGAAGACAGTTGGTATTCCTTGTGTCATGGGTGAGCCCCCGACTGCGATTCTGGCCGCATCCCGTGACAGCTTGCGTCGGGTGCTGGCTAAGATTCGGAGGGAGCGCCCCTCCTGCATCTTGGCCCTGAGGGTGACCCTGGCGTATGCGGTCTCCTCTATCGATTACAGCTTGTCACTGGTCCCCTTAACCTCGGTACAGCTGCATTCCCTGCAGGTTCAGGTCAAGCAAGCAGCTAGATCCGCACTGTCTGTTCCCTCATGGTTTCCCTCCCGCTGGCTGCTGTGTCCCTTGCGGCATGGGGGATTGGGTTTCCCTAACCTTTTCCTGCGGCTCCGCTTGCAACGTGTACTGCACACGGTATTGGCGGCACAGTCCCGCAGTATATATACTTCGTCCCTGGTCAGGGGTCTGCTTTTTGACCCTGTGTGGCATGCACTACCTGGTTCTGACCCCCTCTGCTTTCGTGCAGACTGCGATGAGCTGTCCCTCGCCTTATGTGTGGACCCTTGTCAGGAGCTACCGGCGTCTGAGGTGAAATCCTGCTGGCTGCGGTCTGAGCTCCAGCCGCCTTTCACGATGGTTTCCGATGGTGCTGCTCGGCGGCATGCTCTGGGCTTTGCTGCAGTTCTTGTTGATGCTGCGGGGATCGCCGCGTATTTTTGGTGCCATGCACGTGTGTGGGACTCATCCTCTTGGTTGGCTGAATGGCTTGGCAAATTATTGGCGGTTGAGCAGGCAGTGGAGGCTGGTGCATTGCAGTGCCTGCTGTTGGGCGACAATTTGTCTGCAGCTATCAATGACGGGCCGACTCGCTCTTCCTCCTCCCATTTTATTGACTGCATTATGCGTGCCGTGGCAGGCAGGCTGGCGTTGGGTCATTTTACTGAGGGGTTTGTGCCGTCTCAGCATGTGTCTGGCTGGACAGGCTTCGTGTCTGCAGCTCAGGCACTAGCCCATGAGTTGGCTTCGGTTCCAGCCGGTCTGGTGGTCCCTCCCTCCATCCCTTTTCTGCATGCGCTACAGCCACAGGCGTTGCTTCTGCGTGAGGGGATGTTGTGTGTGTCCCCCAGGGAAGTTTTACAGCAGCTTTATGACAACCAGATGGTACCCGTGGTACTGCAGCCCATGCCGGGCGCATCTCGGAGTAGCCTGCTGTGTAGTAACTGGGAGGCTCAAGTGTCCGAGCTGACCCTTTCCAACGATGATATACGTGTGTGCATGTGGCTTCGGTCGTCGTCTGTGGTTGGCCAGGCCCCCTCTTCTGCCTATTGCCCCTTTTGCGGAGCCGTTGTGGGCCGGTGGGCGCAGCATTTTGCCTCTGGGTGCCTCCATGTTTGGGTGTCGGTGGCGGCTGCCTTCCGCACGCTCATTTTGGACCTTCTCTCTCACGAGTGGACGGTGCAGTCTTTTCATCTTTACAGCGCTTCCGTCACCAAAGGTGGCCGTAGGCTGGACGTGCGCCTTAGGTCGGACGTCGACCACCACCCAGCAATTGATGTGCTCTGGGTCTCCATGTCGGGCCTGGTGTCCCTGCAGCTTCCTGAGGGCGACTCTTTGTCGCCAATTGACGTAACTCATGTGTCCACTGTGTACATACGTGCCCTGCGGTCTGCGCTCAGTGTGGAGCATGTTACTGACCTACTGGTCTGCGGCCTGGCTCCAGGGTTGGGCTCATCTGAGGCCATACCGTGGAGTCTGGCCGTCTTCATGGGTTTCATTTATTCCCTGCTGGGCGCTCGGGGTGCCCTTCCTGTCTTACATGTCCCTGACTGGGCCCGTAGGCCCTGGAGTGGGTGTCAGGTGTGCTGGCGACCGGAAGGACCACTGCCTGAGGACGAGACAGCCATTGTGCTGTCACCAGAATGGGTGGGGAGCTCGATGGACACGGTTCTACGGCTTGATGGGCTCTGGGTAGTCCAGTGGAACAATCCAGTGGGGACAGCAGACTACCCTGAACTCATGGACCAATTGGCTCGTTGTTGAACCCGGTTCTGCTTGCGTTCTCCTGCTCTGTGCTGTACGTGCGTAGCATCTTCTATTGCCTCACCAGCTGAAGCCCCCTCTGGGTCAGGTAGTCTTCATCTACCGGCTGGAGCCCCTTCTGGGCGTCTCGGTTCCGTCTGAACCTGCAGCGACTCTCCGTGTTCCGTGTGCGTGTGTTCGGCCAGACGTCTTGCCGTCGGACGCATTTCGCGGGCTGACGGACAGTGGTAGCTGGCACTACCTGACCTGACCTGACCTGCAAGTGCGCACAGCAACAAAGTGAAACAACAGGAAACACATGACAAATGTGCACGGCATTATTCTGCATCTTTGGTGGTGATGGCAAGATTTGCACAACAGTACAATGCGCAATTGGGTCCCACTTTATTCCGACAATAGCCTCCGTCCCTCGCCGTGGTAGCCCCCCCCCCCTTGAAATCTACCCCCACAGCGTGCGAAAGTCTCCCCCTCGAGGGGGGGAGATGGTCGCCAAGTGACGCCCCCCCCCCCCCCTGGAGGATGGGGAGATTGCAAGGGTATTTCAAGGCAAACTGTGGTGCCCTCCACTGATGCAAGCAGGTACAGGGTACTTGTCGGAAAGTCTCTCCAAAACAGGGAGCAACCATTTACAGAATTGTTCCTCCACATCTTGGCCAAAAGTTTGGTTGATTTGGACCTTGTCACACCCTTGGCTATATGGGTATGGCTATATGGGGTGGTGTTCGGGGGGCTAACGTACATGTACAACATTAAGGAAAATGGCTGCATGCAAACCACTGCAATAGATATTGCCTAGCAAAACAGTGAAGTGACAGTCTCCCCACCCCCCCTGGGGGGGGGATTTCAAAGGGGGGGGGGGGTTGGGGGAGGTAGGGGACGAAGAATGACCCACACCCACAACTGAGCAGCCCCATGGACATGCTCTCAAGGATCAACAAGAACAGTGACACAAGCTCACCCCCGTCCCTGACTCCGATACCCCCGAGGCAGATCGCACCCGGCTGCTCAATTGCGCCTCACGGCAAGATTGGGACCATCTCTTTTTGAGATCAAGCTGTGAAATTCATTAATTCATTGTCCTATTGCCGCTCAAAACAACGGGAATCTCTTTGATGCGCAGACGGTATGGCTCTATGTATGTGCGCACAAACTCTACTTTCTTACAAACCTTCGGGGGTCCTCACCCCCCCCCTTTTTTCTGGGGAGGGGGGGCGGGGGGTGCGGACCGTGGACCGTCGGTTTCTTTCCCTACAGGGCTGCATGTTATTTTGTCGCCATTCGGGGAGTTTGGGTCCGCGTGGGTATGGGGCTCCGGGATCGTGGCATGCCACAACATTGTGACTAGGTCCTGATTACCAGCAATATTGTGAGATATTCAGGGGTCTCGCATCAGTGTTCCAAGCAACAGTAACAGTGACAGTGTCAACCCGCGCATAAATGCATGAAAAATGAAAGGCACTCATGAGCAATGACTGTGGACCAATGTGTGTAGCATGGAGTGCCAAACGGTGCCGTGGTGCCTTTGGGAGGTGGAGGTCTTGCATCCCCGAGGTTCCTGACGGGCTCCGCACCATGACACAACCGCAGGCAGTGACAGTGACGGTGGTAAATCACCTCGAAGAGAGGTTGTTAGATCAAGCACAGGCATGGGCCCCATATAAACCCCCTTTTGGGGGGGGTCATTCGCGTAGCACACCCCAACGTGTGGTGTCGGATGTCGAATCCCTTGTAAAATCATCATTTTGGGAGACAGAATGATTCCCCAATGAATTTTTTGATTTTGAGCCCTGCCCCCCCCCCCCCAGTACCTGGGTACCTGTTCTTCCGGGGGCGGAAGGGGGTGGGGGGGGGTCAAAACTTCCTTGTGTATTGCGGCCGCTGTGTGTGGATTTTTTGCACCCAGGTCCTGAGGGACTTTTTTCTATATATGAACCCCCTAACCAATGGCGGGCGTCCCGGGTCCGAACTCCAGGTAACCCCGGCCGAACTCCCCCCCATATGGGCCCTTACCGGTGAGGACAACCGTTTTCAGACTGGCATGCATCGGCTGAAAATTTTCCGAAATCCTTCTGTCGCCCCTGGGACCTGTTTGGGTGGTCATTTGGTGACAATACGGTTGCTTGAGCACCCATAGGGACCCATGTAGGGGCCACTAGGCCCGTGCCATGTAGCCCGTGCCATGGGCAGCCCGAAAGCCCCGAAATTGCCGTTGTTTCGGCTGTTTCGTGGCACTTGATTTTCGAAGAGACCCTTCTGTTGCCCCTGGGATGGGTTTGGGTGGTCATTTGGTGACAATACAGATACTTCAACACCCATGGGTACCCGCGTAGTGGCCGCTATGCCCATATAACCCGGGGCTCTTCTTTCGTCTCTCTTCGAGGTGCCTTGCCGAAGGCAATAGAATTTTCCTGGTTTTTTTGTTCCGAATTTTTTTTTGTTCCAAATGTGTCTTCATATGCTACAGTGTCTTTCCGGTTCCCACATTTGCAAGGGATGCGTCAGGGTGCCGGGCTTTGGGACCAACAATTGACCCCTTTTGGTGACGGCTATCATCAGGGATAGTGTGCAGAAACGAAAGGGGGTGGGTCCCAATCCCAATGTATATGCATTTCTGCCTCTCTGGTTGCAGGGGAGACGCATGATGTCACAGTTGCAGGTGCTGTGCTGCTCCGCAAACATTGGGAACACAAAGATCGATCCGGTTGACCTCCGGAAGTGGGTTCCAGAGGCGGGGTGCCTGCTGAATGAGGGGGCCGGGCAATACGACATCATCGCCGTGGGCATGCAGGAGTGCATATACAAGGTCGACGGGGATGATGTCGCTGATGCCGGGCTCAGTTCCAACGACGAACACGACGTCCAAGAAGACGGGACGGTGCAGCGGAAGAAGCTCGACAAAACCGCTGGCGGATGGGGCACCACATTCAACGACATGCTCTCGTCAGAGTGCAGCACCCATGTGCTGCAGGTGCTCGGGGACTGCCTCGGCCCGGACTACACGCTTGTCGAGTCTGTTCAGGTGCGTCATCCCCGAACTACCCTCCCCTCCCCTGTACACACGGGACTGATTTGGTTTGTGCTGCAGGGCAGCAAGGCAAAACAATGAACTGAAAGTGGTGGCTATGACCATATGCCTGTGACACGGGGGTATATGCGAGCTCAGCATCCGTTGCTCAGGGCCCCCTTACACAAGCACTGCCTTGTCTAAGCACGCGGACCCGCCTGACCGTCGTTTTCCTGACTTTCAGCGCTTGTGCAAGGGGGACGGGGAGGGGGGGACAACACACCGAAATACATGCGGCGGAAAGGGCTCGCGTTTGTGCGCGATGCCTCAATTGACTGTGTCCGATGCCGCCTCCGCAGCCCACGCCCATCTGCGTCATTGTGTGCGACCGCTCCGACCCGACTCGAGGGCGGTCGCACAACGGTTTTGTGCAGAAGAGTGGCCTTGCTGAGGCACGGGACCCCCGTGTGGCCGCCGTTTGCCTGAACATGGCCGTGTTAGTGCGAAGGAGGGGTACGCGGTGCACTGACGTATGGATGGCATTGATTGGGGATCTGGCTGTACCGTGAACCAGGTCAGGGTTGGGGTGAGAGTGCCTCACGCGCGGTGCGTTCAGGCAGGACTGGCGTAGAATGATGGTAACGGAATGTTGCACACAAGCGGTCGTGGGGTACTGGGCAGCAGCAATGGTCGGCCATTTCCTTTGTTTGAGTAGAAACGTCTTTGTTTCAGCCCAGGGCTGATTGCGTGTGGTTTCTTTCTCCCACCCCCAAGCCTGCATTCCCCCTGGAGCCCCCCCCCCCCCCCTCCCCCATCCCACTCCTGGACCGCGGCAATGGTGACAGTGACCGTGAGGAGGAAGAGACTGCCTCAATCGCGCCGCGCCGCGCGCTTTAGTAGACGCATCATGCACCGATGTACTAGCCCCTGATGGCAGGCGGGGACGCGGTGGCCTACAAGGGTGGGGTCCCTCACGTACACCGCGCGCTCTTTTTCTGGCGCCTTGACCGTGGTTGGGCGCTTACCCACAAAATGCCAGAACCGGCCGTTTCCCGGCGTTGAGGGCTACCCACAGCCCCTTGCCAGGGCCGAGACCCGCGCCCTCACACCGCGGGCGGCCGCGGCTTCCGCGGCAAGTACTCCGATGGGGGACCAGACCGCGGCCCTGACCGCGGCCCTCACCGAGGCCATCGTCGCGGCGTTGCAGCCACTGCTGCAGCGCACCCCGTGGGGGGACCCCGTCATCGCGGAGGACTCCGACCAAGGGGGTTGGGTACGCGATGGAGCCCAATACTATGGGGAGGAGTACTTCTGGCTGCCCCCGGGGCAGAGTCCGCGACAGTGGCGAGAAGAACATCGTCAAATGCGCGAGCAACAGCAGCTCTACGCGAAGGAGGTCCAGCCCCAGCCCGAGCCCGTCGAGGGTGCCGCGGCAGCAACGGCGGCGGCGGCAGTGCTGGCGGCGGCAGCGTTGGCAGCCAAGGCGGAGCTGGCTATTCAGCAAGCGGTCGAGGACGAGGAGGCTATCGTGCGCATCGCGCGCGCCGGGGCCCAGCCGGGGCAAGCGGCCGCCACGGCGGAGTGGCCGGAGCTGCCGGCAACATGCGTGCCCTCGCCCACGACGCCCTCCCGGGGTGAGCCGGGCCGGAGGGCACCGGGGCGGGCCCGCGCCAGGGCGCGTCGAGCGGTCGCGTCGTTGGCTGCGGCGTCCACGGCGGCAGCGACCGCGGCAGCAGTGGCAGCGGCAGCGGCCATCGTCGTGTCGGTCTCGGACACGACGCCGGAGGCGGCATCGGCAGCCGACGCGGCCCTGGACCACGTGGAGTCGACGGCGGCAGCGCACAGCGGTCTGGGCCTCATCGAGTAGGGGGCCATGGTATGCCTGCAGCGCACCGACCCCCTTGGCCTGTGGGGCCCAGTGGGGGCATGGATGAGCCCTGCCCCCTGTATGGAAAGCTGGAGGTGCAGGCGGCAGCAGCAGATGAAGCAGCAGCAGCAGCTGCAGAACTGGCAGCTGCAGACGTGGTGGCAGCGAAAATGGCAGCTGCAAACAAGGCAGCTGCTGCAGCGGCGGCTGCAGGCATTGCAGGTATGGCACTCGCAGCTGCTGACAATGCAGCTGCACCGGTGTCAGCAGCAGACGATGCAGCCGCGCAACTGGCAGCTGCAGACGTTGCAGCTGCAAAAATGGCAGCTGCAGGCATGGCGGCTGCTGCCGCGGTGGCTGTCTGTGGCGCTACCGGGGCGTCTGGGGCTGGTGGGGACGCATCCCCCAGCGCCTAGGACGCCATCTGTGACTTCTTGGGCAGCCCGCAGGCTGCCAATGGCGCTGTCTGTGGCGCCGGGGCGCCTGGGGCTGGTGGGGACGCATCCCCCAGCGCCCAGGACGCCATCTGTGACTTTTCGAGCAGCCTGCAGGCTGCCAATGGCGCTGTCTGTGGCGCTACCGGGGCGCCTGGGGCTGGTGGGGACGCATCCCCCAGCGCCCAGGACGCCATCTGTGACTTTTCGGGCAGCCCGCAGGCTGCCAATGGCGCTGTTTGTGGCGCTACCGGGGCGCCTGGGGCTGGTGGGGACGCATCCCCCAGCGCCCAGGACGCCATCTGTGACTTTTCGAGCAGCCTGCAGGCTGCCAATGGCGCTGTCTGTGGCGCTACCGGGGCGCCTGGGGCTGGTGGGGACGCATCCCCCAGCGCCCAGGACGCCATCTGTGATTTTTCGGGCAGCCTGCAGGCTGCCAATGGCGCTGTCTGTGGCGCTACCGGGGCGCCTGGGGCTGGAGGGGAAGCGTCCCCCAGCGCCCAGGGTGCCATCTGTGCTAACCCCCCGGCCCTTACCCGCTTGTCTGGGTTCCCTGGGGGGAGGGGGGTGGAGGGGTCATGACCAGCCCCCCCCCCCCCGCCTTGAGTTGACCCAATGCCTTGGGGCATCAGGGGGCTGCATTGTTTTTGAGGATGTCTTTCAGGGAGGGGGGGGGGCTGCAGGAGATGCTGGAGGATGAGGTGTGCACCCGCACGTGCATAGAGGAGCTCCAGGTGGCGACGTTGGAGCTCCTGATGGGTAGTTTTCGGGAGGGGGGGCTGCGCCTTTCTGCCCCCCCCTCCCCCATCAATTTATGCCCGAACCCGCCCCCGGGCCGCCTGCCCTGTGCGGCGCCCTGGGGTCAGATTCTGTTTGTTCTGGCGGGGGATTGCGCCTTACCCCCCCCCTCCACTGCCCTCGCCCCAGCCTCCTGCCCCCCAGACCACGGGGCCAGGGGAGGGGGGGCGTGGTGGCTCTGCCACCATCTTTGAGGGGGCCATTGGCCCAGCCCACCAGCGGTGGGAACGGAGGGGCCCTGCCGGTTGCCAGAGCCGCCTGCCTCTCCGTGAGTGGTGGGGCCCAGCTGGCTTTCGGTTCTGCTAGCCCAGTGGTGTCACGGGCTAGGGAACCCCCCCCGTGCAGTCCGAGCCCGCGCTCAGGGCACAAGGTGCGTACATGGGGGGAGGGGGATCACAATCACCCCCTCCCACCACAGGTGCATCCAGCAGCTCCAGCGCTGGAGCTAGGGCAGTCAGTTTCCGCAACCGCCAGCCCGGAGGAGGTTCATGTGGGGACGGCGGCTTCAGCCGCCGCCGGCCCAGCGAAAGAGGCGTGGGGGTTGGGGATTCCGGACCGCCCCCTCCCCCCTTCGTGGCCGCAGGCAGCGGCACGGGTGGTCCTGGAGCACAGCCCAGGAGGGGGGCACGCCCCCCCAGCAGGAGGCAAGGAGGCGCCGGCTCCGGCGCATCAGGGGGGCAGCAGGGTGCCGGTGATGGCGCACGGGAGAGCCTCAAGTGAGGTGACCTAAGTCAAGGGCGGACGTCCTTCCGCCACGCCGCGGCATACCGGGGGGCCGGGGGTGGGTTAGGGCAGGCTTCAGGCAGGCTCTAACCCGCTAACCCCTAACCCTCCCGTCGCAAGAGCGGCCAGGACATTAAAAGCCATCAACCCTCACGTACACCGCGGTGCCCCCGATCGCGTCAAGCTCTTTCGCCCGGCTGTGCCCAACATCAGGCTTGGCCTCCATGCCTCTTGCCCACGCCACCTCCGCGGCATTGCCGGACTCTGCGGTGTTAATGCCGCCGCTCATGCCGCTTCTGCAGTGTGACAGCGCCTACATAGTGCCGTGGCAGTGCGATGGCGTCATTGCAGTGCCCGTACCGCCCTCCCCAGGTGCTTCAGATGCGACTGCACGTCTACGTCCTGTCCAAACACCACCCGCACGTGTCGGAGGTGGAGACCGCGAAGGAGAACACCGGCCTCGGGATCGGGAACAAGGGGGGGCAGGTCCTGCGGTTCCGGCTCTACGGCCACAGCCTCGGGTTCGTGTCCTGCCACCTGCCGGCGCACCGCGGGGCGAAGCACCGCAAGGACCGCGACAGTGCCGTCGCGGAGATCATGCGGGGCGCGCGCGTCGGGTACAAGCAGCTCGACGTCGCCTCCCAGTGCACCCACGTCTTTTGGATGGGCGACCTCAATTACCGGATCAACATCACGGACCTGCCCGGGTACCTCGATTACTTTCCGGGGCCCGAGGCGGGGGGGGGGCAGGAGGGCACCCTGGGCCCCGCTGGGCACGCGCAGCAGTGGGCGGCCGTCAAAGAGCTGGTATGCGCCCCCCCCTCAGGGGTGTAGTAGAACGGCGGTCCATCATCGGAGGAGGGGGGTAACCCCCCCCCCCCTCTGGACACAGATTTGAGAGTGAGGGTGGGAAAAGATGAAATTTACTGAAGGAATTATGGATTGGGGCCATTTTGGTACACAAACATTTGGGTTTCAGACCCCCTGTGCCCTCGTCTCTTCTAACACATCCCTGCGCCCCCCTGGCCTCGCCATTCGGGCCTGGTTCGGTCTGGCCAAGGGGGGGGGGCTGATTCAGAACCTGCACACAACCCCCGTCCCCGCGCCCTCGCCGGAATCCTCAAAGTTGCCGGACCCGACTTTCGGCATTTTCAGATTTTCGCCGGGGCTGTGGTGGGGGGGGGGGGTGGGGGGGGCAGACCAGCCGTGAGGGGGAAAAGGACATATGGTGGACGGCCGGGACAACGCGTGGAGGAACAGGGCACCTGGGCCTCACGCACACAGAAACACAGCGAGGCAGGCTATAGACGGCCTTTGGACAGAGGCGCGTGGACAGCAAAAACAGTCAAACGACCCCGGCAACAACCGGCACATCCTCAATACGCCAACTATTGGGCGCCGCTGACGCGCAAGCGGCACACCATGCCACATTCAGCACAGCCCCAACACACCAACTACTGGGCTCCGCGAACGCGGAAACGACACCAGCAAGAGCACCGACCGCAGCGGCCGACAGAAAGCAGCAACCCGACGCAACATGCGAAGGGAAGAACGGGTGACTGTCCAGGGCCCCGTAAAGGAACGACAACCAGACGGAATGTCACACAGGGGGCCTATTTTTCACCCGATGTATGTGTGCTCAAAAGGCGGAGAATTGTATGGAGGATTCGAATATTCATGAAAAACGCCCCCACCCCCACCCCACTTATTTGGCTGCTTGGCGTTGCATTGCACGAATCATTTTGACGTACGTATGTTGGGGGGAGAAGATTTTTGTGGAAAAAAATTTCTGCCCCTCCGGAGGGGGGGGGGTTGCCAAGCGCTGATCATTGTGACGTATGTGCGTTGGGGTGCCACGATTTTGCCCCGGCTGGACCCCTGTCCAGCCCCCAACCCCCGCGCCGGGACTCCTGAAGGTCTTGCACATGGTCGTGTGTCGACATTCAAACGGAGGGGGGGCTTGGGGAACGCTAATCCTGCGGCACGCGATTTGGGTAATTATCGTGGAACAGGGGAAATGGTTCCCTTTGTGAACCGTACTTTTGAATGGGGAGTGGCTATCGCAACATTTTTGTCCGTTTTGAGTGTCGTGCCTCGGCATTGTGCCCGTTTGGCCTACTTCCTGCACCCAAAATTGAGGGAAATTCATGCGGTGCTAGTTACCCCACAGCCAATCACCCTTCCCCTGCGGCGCCTGCGGTGCGCAGGAAGCGTTGCCTTGGGTCTGGCAATACTGGGCTCCAGCGTCCACCGACCTGCCAAGGGGTCGTGTGCCAAAGACACACACGCATGCACACACCGCACACCCCTCACGTCGCCTCCGTCGCCGCCTCTACACTGCGTTTGGCAGCAGTGCCTGCCCCATGCGGATGGAGGTCCACTGGTGGTGGGGCCACCTTTGCTCTTCTTGAATGTCATGCCGGTGCCCATGCGGCTCTCGGCTGCCGCCATTCACAGAGCCCCTGGGTGAGCCGCATGTTTCGGACGCCGCCTGCGACGTCGCGCTGCACGTAGGCTTTGCCGCGTATGTATCGCCCGATCGCGGCGTTGGTGCATGCGTCCGGGCTGCATGCCTACTGCCGGCATGCGACGTGGTGGCTGCTGCTTACTGCTGGCCGCTGCAGGTTTCCCAGCTGCAGGCGTGCTGCACCCACATCGCCGGATCCTCTGATCAGCGCGTTGCACTGGCCATTCCGAGCCAAAGATATCCAGCCCCGCCCCCCGTTTCACATCATCAACACCACGATGCCCCCTATGTCATCCCGTCTTACTGGTCTTGCTGCTTGACTGCTCGCACCCCCCGCGAAGTGCGTCCCACCTCCTCCTGCTTCCCCCCCTCTGCCCTCACTGTGCTTTCCTGGCTGTGCCCCGAAACAAAGTTGATGGGCGTGGGCGGCCGCCTGGTGCCGCTCAAAATAGCGGGAATCTCTTTGACGCGCAGACGGTATGGCTCTATGTATGTGCACACCAAGCCCTACCTTCTTACTAACCTTCGGGGGTCCTCACTGCCCCCCAACCCCCCCCCCCCCGCTTTTTCTTGGGGGGCTGCAGACCGTCGGTTTCTTTCCCTGTAGAGGTGCATGCTATTTTGCCGCCGCGTGGGGAGTTTGAGTCCGGGTGTTGGAGGGGGCTCCCGCATTCCCACTCCCTTGCTTCTGCGCCTCGTCGCCACTGCGTCGGGGCGACTCTTGTCTGTCCTCCCACGGCAGCGCGGCGCTCCGAGGTGCGGCGGCTTGCGTCTCGTTCACCGTCCGCAGGTGGACAAGCTCCCGGACGCGGACGCGCTGGCGAAGCTCCATCTTGCAGACGGACTTTCAACGGAGATGGCCAATGGGAAGGTCTTCGTGGGTTTCCGAACGGAGGCCCCGACGTTTAAGCCGACTTTTAAAGTTGAAAGGGCCTGCGACCTCAGCTATGTTGAAAAGCGGGTGTGGATCCTACGCTGTGGGAGGATAGGCCTGTGCTGGAAGGCGTTTTCAGGGATTTTGTCTCAGCCTTATTACCCATGCCCTTTAGAATCAATTAGGAGGTGTGCATCACAAGAGGCGGGCAAGTAGGTGAGATCTAGTTGGCGCATCATGGAAGGTGCAATGAGGGAGATATGGTGTGGTTGATGGAGGAGCTTGGAAATCAGGGTCAAAAAAGCAGTTAGGAAGTACTGCCTTGCGATTGTTCTCATCTTGGAGACTGTAATCCGAAGTAAACCAAGCGCAGTCCGTGTCGTGAGGCTCATTGTTGGCATCGTGTTCGTTCCTTCCTTTGTCCCTCTTTGGGGACGAAACAAATTTGGCTGTCCTCGGCAGCCAAATTTTTTTATTTGTCTGGTATTGCTTGATGGTCACTGACAATCTTGTGAAGGCAGGTCCCATGCTGCACAGGATTGGCTCAGCAGGCACGTGCAAACAGTACCTAAAAACAAACCAACGCGTGTCAACTCAACAGCGACGGGTCATTCCGGTTGAGGTTTCGTTGGTGGGGGATGCGTGCAAGGCTAGTGCCATCTGTGCTGGCAGCAGCCTTGAAGAACGGAGAGCCTTCATTTATCCGGTCAGTTCCATGAATGTGGCCCTGGGTCTGTCGTCCGCATGAACATCATGATGAGGTCGCATGCCCATGTGCACTTTCGCCAGGAACTGAAGAGAGCAAAGGTGCGTGTGTGTTCAGCGGGGGGTGAGTTGTGACCTGCAAAGGTATGTCCATGGCAGAAGGGCGACGAGGGTATTTCTGATAGAGCGCCGAGGCCGCACTCTTGTGGGGAGTGGGTTTCTAGTATCCTTGATGGGTTTGGAGCAGTGTTGAAAAGGTCATTTTTCACCCGTTTTTGATGGTTTTCGACCGTAGTTTTCCTCCGCCAGCTGTGGCTTGAGTGGCCTTCACAGTGTCCATGTCGAGGGATGGAGGGATGGAGGGAGGGAGGGAGGGAGGGATGGAGGGAGGGAAGCGAAGGAAGGCCTTCAAATACCCAACCCCCGTCGCTTTGATCCTCTCTTAATGAGTGCGGGCGTACATCTTCAGGTGGTTTACCAATTTGCAAAGGCTTCACTTCCGAGACCGGAAGCCGTCATAGAACATCAGCAGGGCGGTGGCCGGACAAGGGAATCCTGGGTTTGCCACTTATCCTCTGGTGGTGTTTGGGATGCCGGGTTTTCAACTCCCGCGGGGGGGGGGGGGGGTCGATTGAACCCCCCAAAACTGGGGGGGGGGGGGGGTTGGGGGTCGGGGAAGGGGCTCAGTTGACAGGACCATGATTCAGTTCTTATGAACTGAAAATTGAAAATGGTCCATTTTTTTCACGAAATACATGGCAAATGAACCCTTTTCTGAACCCCCTCAACGCGCTGATTCCAGAAACCCCATTTTCATTTTTTGCCGAATTTCGGGTCTGGGCCTGGGGTTCAGTCTTGGTGGGATTTTTTGTGGGGGGGGTGTTAATTGAGCTAATTTTTTTGAGGGGGGTTCTAGCCAGAGGGCTGTACCGAGCCCCCACCCGGCCACCAAACCCGCCCCCCCTTTCTCCCGGGTCTTCACTATCCCCGTTGGTTGCTCCGATGTGTTGTGTATGATATATTGCGGGAGTTCGGGGGTGCGTCGTCATTGGTAGTCGAAGCTACTCCGCAGCCGATTTCTTCTCAAGGATTTTGTCCATCTTTTCTGATGCCTGCAGACGTGCATCTGCAGGTGGTCTCCCAGCCGCGAACCGAGGGCCGCAACGCAGGCTGAATTTGCGGAGCCCGAAGCCAGCTTGTGCTTCACCCCCTAGCTGCGACCCCCCCCCCCTCCCCAGGGCCCCTTTTGACAAGTGAGCACCACTGGAGGGGTGGGGGGATCCCACACCACCCACCCAACCCCGGTCCCCTTAAAAAATGGGCCAAATTTTCTTCCGGGCCTTCGGCCGATCAAAAGCTTTTCTGGTGCCTTCGGCGCCAATTGGTTTAGACGAAAAATATTTTTCGGCCTCTCTAAAAACTCAGCACTAACGGGGGTGGGGTGGACCCCCCCGTGGACCCCCCCCCCCACACCTTTAAAAGAAGCCCTGCCCCGCCCCCCTCCTCCCCCGCCGTTCCACGCGTGGAGGATGCCCTCCTCAAAAGGTGAACTTATACGTACACCCGCAGCACCACTTGGCCCACTCGCTCAGCCTTGATGACACACACACGCCCGTTCTGCCGTGTTCCCTCGCTGTCTTCAGGTCCCCTCGTGGTGTGACCGTGTGCTGTGGAAGAGCCTGCCGGGCTTCGTCGACGACATCACCCCGACGCTGTACGAGGCCTGCACGGCGTACAAGACGTCGGACCACAAGCCCATCCGGGCGGGGTTTGCCGTGGGCCTTCCTGCGCCGCTTCCCCCCGTTGGGGACTGGACGCAAGTGGTGCATCTTGTGTTCACGGGACTCAGTGCAGAGATCCTTCGGGAGATGTGGCCCGAGGTGTGTGCTTGGGGCGTAGGGCAAGGACTGGGGTGACGAGCTGCGGGTGTCAATGGCTGATACGCATATTCAGATCAAATGCGTATTGGCTCGTGCGTAGTAGATCGCGTGGTAGGCCAGCTTAACCGGTGCTTACCAAACTCTGATAGGCGTATTGTTTGCCTGTGTATTAGCGAATACGCATATTAGATCGAAGATGTATTCGATCTAATCCATCCTGCCCCCCCCCCCCCCCCCCATGGTCGTGGCTGCAGGATAGTGCGCCAAGCCAGGTTACAATGGCTGTCGCAATGGTAGACAATTGCTACAGGTGCCCAACACATCCCTCTCAAAACGGAAATCACTGGGAGGAATGTAAGGAACGCCTCAATGAGTGGAACCACACCCCGCTGCATCCTTATCTGACGACAACCATCGGCGATGCGTACCCTTTGCGATCTCATGGTGGGGAGCCGAAGCATGTCCTCTACTAGCCGAAATATGAAGAGGACGTGTTCAAAATCCTTCTGGTGAATGATTTACTTGGCAATGTCCGTTGGTTTGGAGGCATCTCTTGTGGGGTTGGGGCTGATACCCAAATCATGAAGGAGTTGGGACCCTCTCTCACCAAGATGAAACGTGGTGAAGCCCTTCTGTTGGGTGGTGGGTTTGGCGCCGATTAGGCTCCATAGCCCCGTTTCCGTAGCCAAAAAACCATGCCTCCTTGGCAAAAGCGAACGACGGACACAGCTTCCTGTGGGCACGGTTGAAGCACATGCTCACACAATTGTACTATTGGGGTGTTTGTTGTCACATGTACACCAGGCATGGTGCTGCCCTTCCGGATCGTATCCAGAAACTGCAGTGCATGATGGCCTCCCTTGTTGTATGCTAACCCCTAACATCCCTGCCATCCTAAAAATACACCAAATTTCCAGAAATGGCCTCGTAAAAACACAAGCACAGTGCGCGCACGGTGCATCCATTTCTCTCCTAACCAATGATGACGGTCTTGGGTCCGAACTCTGGGTACCCCGGGTTGGCCCCCCCTATGGGCCCTTGCCAGTGAGGACTTACACGTTGTCAGGCTAGCATGTGTTGACTGAAAACTTTCGAAAATTCTGACTCTTCCCCGAACCCTTGTGCCATTCCTGCCTCTGTCCAACAGAGCACCGGATGCTGGAATCTTCAACCCTCTCGGTAGCCCCTCTTTGCCCTATTCCTCAAACTCCACCTCTTTTCTCGCTGTGCTCCGCCCCCTCGCACCCTGCCCCATTTGGTCAGCTTACCGACACCCCGGACCCGTACATCGAGTTCCTGCCCGAGCCCTCGGATCTGGAGATCTCACATCTGGAGCCCAAGGCGGCGGCGAAAGGGAGTGTCTTCGGCAAGTCCGGCGTCCCCGTCCGGACCCATACGCTCGACAACACCTACGCGCCAGCGTGGCACGACAAGGCCCCGGAGTTCACCGTCGCTGTGAAGGTTGCGGGGCTGGAGGACCTCAACGGCTGCCACCTCCATTTGGCGTGCATGGACCACGACACCCTCACCAAAGATGATCCCATCGGCTCCGCATCCCTCAGCCTCGGGCGCTTGTACGCGCACCATCAGGAGCATGGCCGGGACCCACTGCCTCTCCCCAGCGCAATGCTCATGGATGGAGTGCGGACGGGCACGTTTGCGGGGTCCGTGCAGCTGGTGTACGCGGGGAGTGTGGCGCCGTCCGGCAAATGACGCGATTCGCTTGGGTCATGGGTTGCGGCCGCCAAAGTTCATGTCTCGCTGCCCTCGTGGCATGCGGTCTCCAGTCCAGGCCTTTGCTTAAGGGGGGGGGGGGGTCAGGGCGGGTTCCTAGTGAGGAGCCTTGTGGATGGCGCTGGGTCCTACCCAGTTGCCCATAGGGCGGGGCTCCTTCCTACTGAGCTGACTGGCACGTGGGGATGGATCCTACTGAGATCCCCTCATCGGGGCAGGGGGTCACTCCCAGCCCCTGCCCCCACTAAGCAAAGGCCTGCTCCAGTCACGGGCCTGTTCGGGTCTGCCCTCAGCAAATGCCTGCATTTACCGTACATGTGAAGTGGTTCATTTTCATGGCCCTGGCCGACCAGCGATAGCATTGCAGATCGAATACGGCGGCGTCGGCCCCGACGGGAGGGTGCTGGGTCAGCCTTGACAATGCTTTGTGCACCTAAAACCGCCAACAGGCAGCTCGCTATCTTTCGGTCTGGCACCCAGAGCCATGCCAGACCAACTGTCTACAAACGCGCCGGGACCCCCACCCCCATGTCCATGGGCCCCTCATGTCAATGCTGCCCCTGCCACAGCCTCCCCTTACCCCATTCCCCCCCAGCCGGACCGGACAAACCTGTCCCCCCCCCCCCCCCCTACTACAACCAAGCCCCTGTTGCGGCGACCGCATTTCGCCGCAATGGCCGCAACTGTCTGCCGCAACGTTGCGTTTCTGATTTTCGCCACTACATTTTGCCAATACGGAGGGTTTCGCAGTGAGCTGAAACAAAAAACTGTAAACTGGTTGCCAGGGATAGGTATAAGAAGTGGATGGCATTGCCTGCTGTGTGTATGTGACAACCCCCCCCCCAATTCGGCGGCCGAATTTGGCCGAACTTGCCGAATTGGTCTGCCGAATTGTTCGTTACCTTAGGCATTCATGATGTGTGTGCGCCAAAGATATTCAGTCTTAATTTTTTGTTCTGCCGCTGATTGTACTACGTGGTAACAGCCTATTGTTGGTGCTGTGTGGGGCGCGGCGCAAACCGCCCCGCCTGCATCCGATGACCGGACAATGCTGCGTGTAGCACTGCAACCTGACATTGCACTGCAAATTGTCCTCAGCTTGGCCTTTGAAGCAATGCCAACCCCCCCCCCCAATTCGGCGGCCGAATTTGCCGAATTGGTCTGCCGAATTGTTCGGTTTCTGAATTTCGCCAATTTGTTTTGCCGAATCACTAGGTTTCTGGGACTTTGCCGCCTCGTTTTGCCGACCTGTTGGGGTTTATGGGTTCTGGGTCACCTGAGTTGGAGGCATCCCTTACTTTGGGACACTGCATAATACCTTTTCTTTTTACATTGGTTGTTCAGATTGGCACCATGCAGTGTTTTTACTGTCCACAAAAGGACGCTGGGATTCGTTGTCCTCCGCTGATCAAGCTTTGCTTCGGGACAAGTATCCTGATGCCGGTGAGGGGGCAGTTTGCGAATTTTGTGTTCGCTCTGCACGGCCCAGTGCGTTCTTCAGCCGCCGTTCTTCGGGCAGCTCATCAACAGGCCCCCAATCAGTGGATTCCGGACTCTGAGACTGCGATTGCAGTCATTCCCACTGCGGACTTTCATTGCTTGAGAAATCTCTGTGCATTTGTTTCTGTGTGCCTTTGTTCTCTCTCTGCATTTGTCCCAGACCTGCCCCCCCATAATTGGCCCCTGGGCCGGAACAGACAATCATGCTCCGGGCCATTGGCCGGGGGTACAAGAATTCCTTCGTGGGTACAAGTGCTCGGAGGTCACCACCAGTGATTGCCAATCAAGGGCCCTGATGGTGGGGCATCGCTCACAAAACCTGATATCAACTCCCAACTTGTGGCCAGCGCCCTGGGCCGCCGCCCTTGACTTTTTGGCTCCAACTCAGGATTTGGCAAGGGCGGCTGTGGGGAACTAAGCCCCTAGACTTGCAGCCACGCTGGGCCGCTATGACGGAGTAATCCACGACAGGGAATGGCGAAGTGCTTGCAGCAGGATTTATGGGGAGGAGGGTGTCGTGATATCTTTACGCAGATGTTGCTTGCCAGCTTGGTACAAGGGGAGTAGTAATATATATGAGATCTATGCCCCTCTGGGGCCAACAGAGCCCCGTGCGCGCGTCCTCCCAGTCCAATGCAGGGGCAGTCTGCGACACCCAGACGGGTGAGCCGGCGTGTACCGTCACATTGGGCGCTTCTGGGCATGTCAATGCTGGTGCTGGACACATTTCCAGCCCATCCATCCCCCCTGTGATACATACCTCAAAATGATCAGTGCCTCATGGGGATCATTTTTTAGGGGTGTATGGTGAGTGCCCCCTCGCATCCGTAGCCTGCCTGAGTATGCTCCTCCGGAGGACTGGAATGCTCCTCCGAGACCAGAGGTGTCCAAGTGATCGGGTTCGCACACATTCGGAGGCAGGGCACACGCCTCCGATTTTCAGTCGACGAACGTCACTTTTCTCGGCTAATTTTCCCAGAATGGTCTTTTCGCCGGGAATAAGTGCATCCGTGGCGCAGAGTTTAGGAATGCTCATTACTCATGCTTGAACAAAAATTGCGCCACGGCTTCACACAACGTTGGTGACGATATAATCCGCAGAACCTGCCTTGAACTTGGCATCTGTGGAGATTTTATGAATAGCTTGACATCAATATTTTCAATGCTGCTGAGAACGATTCGTGTTGTCGACTCGATTGGATGAGATTTGTTTGAGCCTTCTCATCGTTGCTCGACGTCTTTTTGTCAAGGCCCTTAGTCCGCTTCATGGATCATCTTGTTTGCGAATGAGTCAATGATTGTCTGCTGATGCATTGAGAGTGAAAGGCTGTGGTCATAAATGGTGATTAGACACAAATGGGAGCTTTTTGTGAAGCAACCCAGCATATTTAAACCACCAGGGGACTATTTCTTTTATGCACACATCTTCCGCTGTTTGAGGCACCAATTTTGAGCATTCTAGTGCCTGGAGTACGCAGGCACAAGACGAGGAACCACAACTCCAAGAAAGCACAACGCAGAAGGATCAAAGGGATGTGGGAGAGCCCACGCCGGTACTGCTATGTTCCCTCTGGTGGGAGGGGTCTCACGAAACTGCCAATGTGCTCCTGCTTCATCACAACCCTTAGATCGGTCCGGATAACGCTTGATGGGCGGGGACAACCTCCTCATCTTGGAGGGCTGCAGGAGTTGGCAGAGAGGAAATGACAGCCCACATATTTAGGGGGGAGCAACACTCTGTTATGGCACAAAGACTACGTGATGCAGCAACGTCCCAAACACCAGTCTTCCTTTTCTTGCTGGAATGGGCTCAACATGTCCATGCGACTGTCAGCAGTCGGAGTGCAGTGGGAGAGAGTACACTGATGTCGGTCGAGCACTTCAATCTTGGGTGAACAAACGGCTTCAGCACATGACTGGTTCTTCTTGATTTCCCGAGGTTGTGTGTGTCCAATGGCTGTGGGGATTCCCCCTTCATCCCACATAGCAGCCGCTGTCACTGTGGGTGATGGATGTGATGTCTATTCTTGTGGAGAAGGTTCTTTCATGGTGAACCTGGGATGTATCGCAGCTGAGATGTATTGCAAAATACTGGATACCAATGCTCTGAAATTGTCATCAGCACTGATTTCTTTCGAAGTGCCCTCCAATATTTTCCATCCCAGGGACTCAACACCACTGTTGGTGGGCAGGAGATAGCTGTACCTCTAGAGGTATTAGGGAACGATGAAACACCACGATAGGTTTCCCCATTAGTACCAAAAGACATTGTTCTCGTCGTAGGAACAACGCAGAAGGCAATCATGCTGAGTGTAGCTCGTAAATAGTTTTCGTCGTCGGAACATGTTTACGAACACGTCTCTCTGCCATGAGTACCTACATTCTATTCGTGTCTCACTGAATTGAGGACGCCCAGAAGGGGCTTTATGCTGTACGAAGCACAGGAACCTGGGACTGTCAGAAAGCCGCATGCAGCTTTCAACACTCTTCTGCTCATCTGTCTCATGCAATAAAGAAAACTACACCCTAGAGGTGCAGTAGTACGAAGAAGGAAGAGAGTTTATATGCACCGTAGAAAGAATTATGCCTCAGCGCAATGTTCAAGGGTGCCTGGACTGATCAGGGAAATTTCTCTGAGAACCGATAATGGCGACGTGGGGCCGGGGGTGTGGGGGGTTATATCAGTGGCAAAGGCGTAACCTCACTGAGATGGGCGCAGTAGCAGGAACTGGAGAGAGGTGGAGGCTGTCCAAGTACCCAGAACAAGGACCCATCCTCCATAACACATAAACACAAGTTTTGGAGTCCAGCTCATCAGACCATCCGTAACTTGATTTGGAGGATAAAGTGTTGGTGAACGCATGGTCAGCACACCAAATGACTCCAAGAGCAGGGACTGCATTCTGATCCGCGAACGTGGCATTGCCGCAATGCAGTTTTTGCGTAGTGGTCATTTATGCCTTTGCCAAGATCAGAGGCCACACAGTTGCCTAGTGGGTTCATGTGGGTTCGTTAGCTTTGCACGTGCTTCCCCTCATCAAAAACACATGAAGTGTGGAAGAGATGGTGAAGATTTGGTGGGACAAACGACAAAGATTTTCTGTTTATGGCACACCAAAAGAGATCCACTTGGACAACTATGTTCGGCCTTGGGGCAATGCCAGGTGGAAAAAGGGAGTGTGTGATGCATCCGATGTGAAGGTGGACACTGCGTACCCCACACCCGCATTTTAAATCCCCCTTTGTGAACACCAAACAGGGGTACAGTGTAACGACTTCATATCAGAAGTCGGATAGCATTTCGCTAATTCTGCCTGGAGAAGGAACCTCGGGCAACGTATGCAGGACCAATAGACTGCCTGGCACTGATATTAGTCTCATGAGAAGGCCCCGTTGTTTCAAGCCTCGGGAATTGGCTGAGGGCTGATAAGCTCACATTTGGTGTGCCCTTTTGGTATTCGCTTTCTGGGTACATCAGGAGAGATGATCTTCAGGAAGGACAAGGTAACACACAGAGCCCACAAGGGATGGGGTGCCACTTCCGAGAGTCTGTTTTTTCATAGACATTTTGTGTGCCGCACCACAGTCCTGCGCCGCACGTGTTGAGGTGCGGGCAATGGCCCGCAAAGCTGTCGCCAGTGTCGTCGAGGTGGCTCTTTACGCCGATGAAATCAAGGGCATGATCGACAGCGCGGCCGACGAGCACCAAGACGGCGGCTCGGCCATGGACCTTCTGGTGCGCATCATGTCCGGCATCGGCGGACAGCTTTTCACCGCCACGGATGTGCTGTCCGCGGCCGTCACCGCCAGCCTCCCTCCGTCCCACGTACCGCCTGACTTCGCCACCGCCTTCTCTACACGGCTCACGGCCCTCGCCGATTCGCCGGCACAGAGCTGCACCTCCACCCTCTGGGCCATGGCAATCGGCTCCAGTACCGACGCATACACCGACTTCTCGTCCCCCGCAATCGACGAGCTCTTGGACAACAAATTGAAGACGCGGCAGGCGCGACTTGCGGCCACGCTGGGCACCTCCGCGACAGTGACGGCCTCGGGCGCGGCGAAGCACAACGACGGTGCCAACCAGCCGTCGGGGCTGTCGGCGCACGTCCCCGTGACCCTGCCGACGTCCGCCGACGTGGCTGCGGTCCAGGCCTCGCTCCGGGCGCTGCCGCCGCGCGTCGCCGACTGCGACGCGGAGCAGGTCGAGGCGCTGCTGGCGGACTACGGCCGCGACGGTGCCGCGCGCGGCTTCGCCAAAGCGGCCGCGGCTGACGGCCTCGCGGAGCACCACGTGCTGTCCCTCTACCCGGATCCTGAACGTCGCCGACGGGGTCCACGTGATCGAAGTCGACCAGATCGACGAGGAGGAGGCGCGGATGGAGGGGCTGCTGCAGACCGCGCGGGACCTGTACCTGTACGAGCGCGACATGTCCGCGTTCGATGTGGTCATTCGGGAGTGCCCCGGGACGCACGGCGCGCTGTTCGCCAGCGGGATGAAGCTTTTGTACGCCAGACCGCCCAATGCCGCGGCCGCGCAGGCGTATCTAGGGCAAGCGGTGGATAAGGCACCCGAAAACGTCACGTATCTCAAGGAATACGCGTACTGCCTGTCGCTCCTCAAGCAGTACCTGCCGGCGGATTTCGTGTACAAGAGAGCCCTGAAGGTCGATCCGAACAACGGACAGCTCCTGTACTCGTACGCGTGGTCGCTGGCCGATCGGAAGGACGCCGCGACACTGCGCCGGGTCGCGCCGGTGGCCGCGCACGCGCTGCTGCGGTACTCGGCGCAGGTCGAGGCGGCGGGACTGGGGACGCCGCAGGTGCACTACGGGTGGGTCTACACCGCCGCGATGGTGTGGCCGTACGTGGCGGGGCTGGAGGCGGCGCTCGCGCGCCTCGGCCCCGGCAAGATCGACGTGTCGAACGGTGTGCCTCAGGCGATGCGGCCCCGGTGTGAGGGGAAGGGCCTCGCGTCCGGATGGACCTCCCACTCCGATGACGAGAACGTTCAGGCCACCCCGGAAGTCGTGCCAACGGACTAGAGCGCGGGGGTCCTCCCCATGAGGCCTCTGTGGCCAGTCGCAGACGATTGTGTGTGATTTCTGTTGGGCCAAAGAGGTCGTCTCAGTGCTCGTCCATGGGCCACTTGCCGTAAGGGAAGGTCGAAATGCCACAAAGTTGACGAGAGTTCTTTTGGGTTTCTTCGTGTATCTATTTCCGCAAACCTTCGGGTCCCTCCAGGAAGAGCCCACACAAACAAATAGCTCTCCCTCAGTTACTCGGACCAATTATGACCCATTTGTCTGGTGCAAGGGGTGTGTGGTTTGCTGCATATATTGCTGAACAATAGCGACCATGAAGACCATTGTTGATGGCAAAATGGGCCGCAGCAGCCTTCAACCCTGTCCCGAAACCCCGTCCAAAAGCTTGTCCCAAGCCCCAACCATGTGCAAAAACACATCTTGGGCCTCCACAAAGCGTGTCTCCAACATCCTTGTCAAGCGCCCAAACGTTGGTTGCAAACCTCGGCCGGGTTCCGGTTCCCAGCCCCATCCCACGGCCTATCCTGGACCCCATCGCAAAGCTGTCCCAAGCCGGTCCCAAGCACCACACCAGTCCCTGTCCCATAACCCTTTGCCGGACCCTGGGCCAAACATTGTCCCCAACCCCATCCCAGACCCTGTCCCTGACCTTCTGGCCCAACCCTGCCAGACCTGCCTCCAAAATGGTCCCCAACACCGTCTCAGCAGTTCCCAAACTGCTGTCCCAAACCATGGCCCAAAATCCTGCCCTTGTTTGTCCGAAGCCGCTACCCAATGCCTACCCGCAACCTTAACAGAACGAACGGAACGTGTCACAAGCCCGTCCCAGGCCCAACACCAAACCCTGTCCCAGAACCGTGTGCCAAATCCTGTCGCAAACCCCAGACTCCCCAACAAACCGTGTGCCCCGAACCCTGTCCAAAGGTTAACGTTGGGGTTGTGCTGGAATTGAAAATGAAAGACCAAAAAGCAAAGCCGTATACAGTTACGCCCCGGTTTGGCAAGGTGGGCGCCTCCATGGTCGAACCCTCTCAGTTCTTCCTCCTTGACATGCTCAACAGCACAAAGCATCAATCGCAGGGTCTGTCTCATGCGACATGGCAGTCCTCATACTGCAACGTCACCACTGAGGCCATGCACAATTTCAGAGAGCGTGCAGCAAATGTTTCTGCATGTGTCGTAACCCCACAGCCAACAGGTTTCGGACCCATAATTGCGATGCTTCGGCGAAGTAAATGTTCATTTTTGTGTTTGAAGTAAAAGTGCAGGTGAAGCACCGCCTCTTTTTACATATGTGGTGTGATTCCATGAATATTTCGTGCAGCAACCTCCTGCGCACTTGCTTCCTGTCGGGTGAAGGTTTCCTTGCGACATTCTTTATCATTTGTAGTAATGTCTTGCCCACCTCATCAAACGGGGTGAGCGGGACCAGCAAACTATAATGGAACTGCGAATGCCACAAAGATCAACGTTAAAGGGTGCATCATGCTGCTGGTGGTAGGGGAGAACCCCCCCCCCCCCCCAGTTTAGGTGAAACCCCCCCGGCGGTTTTTTCTCCACAGAGGGGGGTTTTTTTCACCTAAACTGGGGGAGTTTTTTTTTGGGGGGGGGGGGTTCCGCCCGTTTTTTGGGGGGGTTATCAGCACTTCTGGGGGGTTTGTTGTGGGGGGCTTTTCTTCCCGTTTTGGGGGGGGGGGGTTCTCCCTGTTGCCAGTTTATACTAAAAACAAGGGAGTGCGACTGCACTGAGGTAACCCCCCTACACCCACCCCTCTCCCAAGATGTGCTCTCTGTGTGTTTTATGGTACAATTCAGGGCGGTCGAATCCCCCCGTACATTGGGCTGGGGGGTTGTCACCCTACAAGGGGGGGGGGGGTATGGTCCATCTCTTTGTGAACCAGAAATCGCAGTACTCGAAGACAGGTTGCTTTATGTCTATATGTTGTGCTGCCCCCCCCCCCTTGCGCAAGCACCGCCTTGTCTAAGCACCGGGACCCGGTCTGACCGTCACTTTTACCGAATTTTCTGACCACAGCTTTTGCGGTCAGAAAGTAGGCAAAGCGTGATTGTGTGCCAATTGTAGAGGGAAAGAGGGGCTGCTTCATGCTTGTGATAAGTCCTCCTGCTCATAACAACATTCTGCTTGGTACTGCACCGCTCGAAAAACGACCACAAAGATCAATCTCGCCAAGCAAGTATTGTTGCATGTGCGCAAGTATCTATGCAGCGGTGGATCTTTTGTTTTTCAGGCCCTTACCCTATATACCCTCATGGCTCGGCCTTTATATACACACCTCAATGCCTTGTTGACATTGATTGCTCAGTGGTCAGTTATGTGATTGGGGTCCCCCCTTTATTGGGGGGATCCACTTTGTTATTTCATCAGTCAGCAACATCATGAAGTGGGGTCCCTCCTTCAATGTGGGGGACCCCATTTCTCTACCGCCTACTGTCTACCCCTGTGAGGTCAGCTAGCAATTGGACAGCTCTCAACCCTCCACTCAACCCTGCACCCCAAATCTCAGCACTCTTGCTATGCCTTGTGCTATTATTTTCAGCCTACAATGTTTTGTGCCTGGTGCGAACTGAGAAAAAAAGTGTATAGCCATGGCAGTGTCCCACTAGATGGTCAGATGGAATGGGACAACTTCATTATGTGCTGGCAGAGTAATTGTATCACAATTACTTGTCAGATCTGCTAGATCTGCTAAATTTCTGCGGGGTCATGTTGGTGTGTTGCAATGTGCTGTTCGCTGCTTGGCAACGGAGTGCAGTTTGAGCCGAAGTATAAAAATCAGTCTTTGGTCACGTTACGTGAAGAGGGAGGAAGAGGGGTAACAACAGGGGAGTTGCAAAGAAACGTGTTCCGGTGGGGAGAAGAAGCTTGAAATTGAGACAGGGAAGGGTGCTCTTAGGGGGCAGGGGGGGGGGTTAAGGCTGAAACCTGCATGGGAGGTCTGCAGAGAAGTTGGGTTTAAGGCCCAGAGTTTGTTGTTTGAACATGGCTGGGGGGGGGGTTCCTCCCCGGAGGGGGGGGTTCACTCCAAAGGGGGGGGTTATCCCCCAACCGGGGGGTTTTTCCTCCTGCGTGTAGCACCAAAAGCCCTCCCTGGGGGTCCAAGCTTTTTTTTTAGATGCGAAATCTTAATTTTTAGCACTTATCTTATTTTTTAGCATAAAAAAAAAGATTTCGCGCTAAAAAAAAAGATTCCGCGCTAAAAAAAAAGATTGCGCGCTAAAAAAAAAGATTCCGTTCTAAAAAAAAAGATTGCGCGCTAAAAAAAAAGATTTTTACATGATCATCATGTATGTCCCAAAAAGTTGCACGGGGGGGTTACAAGGAGTGCTACTGCATCAAGCCAACCCCTGCCCATGTTCACAACTTCATACAGTAGGGGAACCTGGGTTTCGGGACTGACCCAATATGCACCCAGTGGCCCTCTTTCCTTGTTGCCTGCTCCATGCGGTGAGGAGGTACCCTATGCAGGGATGTCATGAATGTGGAAGGTTTTGGGTGCATTACGCAGAACTTGTGTTTCACAACAGGGGTGTCCCTTTGGAGCTGGGGGGCCTATGCAGAGAGTTCATCGGAGAGGATCACAGGTAATGTCTGAATGTTGTAAAGTAGGGTACTCAGCCACCGTGGCCAGAGCCCATGTGCACAATTTCATCTGCTCAGAGAACAGGGGTTTCCCTTCGCTGGGGGACCTATGCAGAGAGGTCATTTGAACGGATCATAGGTAATGCTTGGATTTTGTGAAGTAGGGCAGCCAACCATGTTGGCCAGAGCCCAGGGGCACAATTTCAAGTCTCAGCGGAACCGACGTCTCAAGATCGAGGAAGGGACTACATGCTGGTAGCTGGAACAAATGTCTCACTCCTACCCCCCTGCCCCCCTTTCCTTCCGCCCCCCCCCCCCCCTTGTCGTTCCCCACCCCTTGTCGTTCCCCGGGGGGGGCTGGGGGACCGTCACTTGGTCAACCCAAAAATTTTCGTTACGGCTCATTGTGTTGTTGTGTGGGTGACTGTGTTGTGGGGTACTGCCACTTGTATCCTTTGTACTCATGGCAGGACATTTTGCTCCCTTTCGCTGAATGGAACTTGACAGCACAGCCATGTTTCTCCCTGGGACAAATGTGATGTTCATCCGCTCTGCGGGGGAACCTGTTTTGGCACAGGTCGTTGGACGCAGTTTTGGGAACAAGTTGTATTTTACAAGGGACATTCCCGAAGGGAAATAGGTTCCCAAAAATCTGCTTGCGCCTGCCAAGCGGGTCTGTAGTAAAACCTAGTAAACGTTTTTTCAAAAAAAATTTACTAGGTACCCCCCCCCCCTCCCATGCCTAGGAACCACCTTGCGCAAGAACCGCCCCCTGGTTCCACGGTCGAATTTTCCACATCACCTTCTTTTTCCAGGGTAATGGGTTTTTGATGGTTCTGGTGGATGTAGGACAGCTATTCAGGTGTGCAGGACAACAAAGTCCCCCCCCCTCCCCCAATGCCAATGGACCCCCCATGCCAATGCTCCCCCCCCCGTCTCAAAAGAAGAAACATGGCCCCCCTGGCTACCCCCTCTCGAAGGAAGAAACACCCCCCCCCCCGAGATTTTTTCACCAAATCGCACACAAATTGCCCTTTTTTGCCTAGTTTCCTGAGTGTGCAATGGCATGTGATGGGCACCATCCTTGGTGTCATGTGTTTGGTTTTCAATGTAGATTTTCATTTCTCAAAATGTTCCAAGTCCCCTATGGAGCAGACTGAGGTTGTCTGGTAGGTCATGCCTGCATTTTGTAAAGCCGAGTACTTGGCCATGTTGGCCAGAGCCCATGTGCACAATTGCATGTTTCCGGGGAACCAAGGTCTCGGGTTTGAGGAAGGGACTACATCCAGCCAGGTTGTTTCTGCTCATTTCTTCTGGAGTGCATTGTGCCACCCAGCTGCCCCTGCTTTGCTGCAGCATTTGACAGCCATAGTGATCAACTTCTGGGAGCTTTGCAACACAGAGTGATCCAGCCAGGTTCACAGTGCTGAAATTTTTTCAAGCAGGCGTGGGGCCACAGATTTCAGCATGTTTCGCTCAGGTCAAAGTGCCGTGATTCATTCTGTCATTCAGCCAATTGCAGTTGCATGGGATTCATGTCTATTTGAAAACATTATTATTGCGCACTTCACAGAGCTGAATTTTTTCAAGCAGGCCTGGGGCCACCACTTTCAGCTCTGTTGTGTGCCTGGTTTCCACAATGCTTCCCTGATCAGTGCCACATCTGGACCCAGTGGTATGTTGCGATCCAATGCAGGCCACGCTCGTCAGCTTCATTGACTGCCACATAAAGTATATGGTGCTGAAAAATTTTGAACCAGGCCTGGGGTCATTTCCACATCACCTTCTTTTTCCAGGGTAATGGGTTTTTGATGGTTCTGGTGGATGTAGGACAGCTATTCAGGTGTGCAGGACAACAACGCCCCCCCCCCCCATGCCAATGGACCCCCCATGCCAATGGACCCCCCATGCCAATGCCCCCCCCCCCGTCTCGAAAGAAGAAACATGGCCCCCCTGGCTACCCCCTCTCGAAGGAAGAAACATCCCCCCCCCCCGAGATTTTTTCACCAAATCGCACACAAATTGCCCTTTTTTGCCTAGTTTCCTGAGTGTGCAATGGCATGTGATGGGCACCATCCTTGGTGTCATGTGTTTGGTTTTCAATGTAGATTTTCATTTCTCAAAATGTTCCAAGTCTCCTATGGAGCAGACTGAGGTTGTCTGGTAGGTCATGCCTGCATTTTGTAAAGCCGAGTACTTGGCCATGTTGGCCAGAGCCCATGTGCACAATTGCATGTTTCCGGGGAACCAAGGTCTCGGGTTTGAGGAAGGGACTACATCCAGCCAGGTTGTTTCTGCTCATTTCTTCTGGAGTGCATTGTGCCACCCAGCTGCCCCTGCTTTGCTGCAGCATTTGACAGCCATAGTGATCAACTTCTGGGAGCTTTGCAACGCAGATTGTGTGTGGTCAGTACATGGAAGAAGAATGACAGTGATCCCCACTGTTTGCCTGTCCACACAAGCAGTGTGTCGTGGTTGCTGAGTGGGGACCTCTTTTCAGACGCAGAGTGATCCAGCCAGGTTTTTTCTGCTCATTTCTTCTGCACTGCAAAGTGCCACCCACCTTCCTGTACATTGCTGCAGTGTCTAACAGCCATAGTCATCAACTCCTGGGACATTTGCATCCCAACACATCCGTTCCTGCATTGTATGCTCACTTTCTGGAGCTTTGGCAGTCTGCCCAGTCAGTCCCCAGTTCCAGATTCCTTGCTCAGATTTTGTTTACAGGGAGGTTTTTTCACAGTTTTTTTTTGCGCATTTCTTCTGCAGTGCATTGTGCCACCCACGTGCCTGTGCTGCAGTGTCTGCCAGCCATAGTGATCAACTCCTGAGAAACCTGCATTCAACACATCCGTTCCTGCATTATATGCTCATTTTTTGCAGCCTTTGTTGTCTGCCCAGTCAGTCCCAACGTTCAGATTGCTTGCTCAAACTTTGTTTAGAGGCATTATTCGGCGCACAAAGCCGAGTGGCATTGCCTCGTAGAGCTTGTTTTCAACCACTACTCAGTGGGTGCACAATTTTGCCCATAATTTCATGCTCAAGTTTTGCTCGTTTCAAATATCTTGAGGTGCACACAGGGAGGGATGCTGCTTCTGTATTTGTTTGGCATTTCCAAAAATCCACGGCATTTTAGCCCTTCTCCACAAGGAAGGCGTCTTGTGCATCAGTTGCACAGTGGCATGTCCCGACGCCATCAAGTGGGTTACATCATCTTCACGTAATGTACTGTTTACTGCAAAAGCACGTTCTGCAAGTGCTCAGCCATCTGCTCCGGTCTTGTTGGCATTCTTTACTGTTCTTTGCTTTGTGCCTTGTTTTGCAGGGTTCGCCTCAGGAATGTGGATGATTCGTCCGGTGGGGTGCCCCTAGGAACTGCATTTCTGCCTCCCCTCCCCACCCCTGGCTTTGTGTTCTCTTAGTTTTACCAAAATCTCACTTTTTACCTGGCCATCTAAAAAAAAAGATTCTGCTTTTTTGACGTTTTTAAACATGCGAATGACTTTTTTTTTAGATTTTTGGTTTTGTTGGAATCTTATTTTTTAGTAGGGAATCTTTTTTTTCAGATGCGAAATCTTTTTTTTTAGATGTTTTTGCTCATTTTTTAGCTGTTTTAGCTCATTTTTTAGCTGTTTTGACTTAAATTTTAGCACTTTTCTCAAATTTTAGCGCATCTAAAAAAAAGATTTCGCATCTAAAAAAAAAGATTACCCCCTCCCTGGGGGGGCAGGGGTTCTTGCCGTGGTGAATACGAAAAAACCCCCCGTTTTGTACTAAAAAAACCCCCCGTTTTGTACTAAAAAACCCCCCGTTTTGTACTAAAAAACCCCCCGTTTTGTACTAAAAAAACCCCCCTTTTGTACAAAAAAAACCCGTTTTGTACTAAAAAACCCCCCGCTATGTACTAAAAAACCCCCTGTTTTGTAAGGTACTTACCTTACTAGAAAACCCCCCGTTTTGTACTAAAAAAAACCCCCGCTTTGTACTAAAAAAAACCCCCTTTTGTACTAAAAAAAAAACCCCTTTTAACCACATAAAAAAATTTACGTCCGCCAAACAGGAAAAGCCCCCTTTACCATGTCTCAAGCCCTGCCAAACCCGCACACTCTTACCCACGTTCTTTTGGCGTGAAAACTGTCCATTGCAGCTACTTGCTTCCTCCTTTATGGCACCGTGTGCTCCTGCATTGCTGTATTGGGCCCCAGCACAGCCCTCTACAGACCCCCAACCCCAAAAAGAAAACTGCCACTGCCACACCCTGCAGGCAACATGAATGCAAAACAGCAGGTAAGCATGTACTGAAATGCACCACACCACTGACATTTGACTATACAATTCTTCTATCCCTTCACAGAATGGCCCCACAGAAGTCCAGGAGCAGATCTGACACGGAATACTGATCACTGACTCTGTAAGCATATAATGCAGCTGTCCCATGTCATTCAGGATGGGTCGCTTCTTTTTCCGGGTGCTCAGCTCTGTGTGTGCTCCCTACCACACCCCCCCCCTCCTCTACCACACCCATCTGTATGCAGATATGTGGGTATTTGAGGCATATTTGCATACCCAAAACAGCCACCACCTGCGGGCATTGTACATTGGGCACACCCCCAAAGAGGGCACCCCTCCCCCATGTGAGGATTTGAGATGGGGTCGCCCCGGCAAACAGGATTTTTGAGGCCCCCGGCTTTGGAGTCATTTCTGTCTAGATCTTCCACATCCTCGTCCAACCCCCACCCCATGGATAACACTACTGCTGCACAGAATCTTGGTGGTGCACACTGCTAATGAAACACGGTTCCTGAGAAATGCCTCAAGATTAGCCACTCCTCGTAGGGGTGCCTAATCTTTTAGGTATGACAATATACCCCTCGGCCTCCCTCTCCTTGACTCTCTGGTGCCTAGGCGTCCTCTCGGGCCCCCCACACCACCCGGCGAAGAACCCCTTGCACCCCACCCAGGCACCAACCCTGCAGATAGTGTCATTTAACTACCAGAAAAAAAATGCCATGTGGAAAATAGCAGGCGCACCTACAAAAAAATTGTTTTTAGCAGACAAGACACTGCTGTGGGCCCCCGTTTCATTGAAAAAAAGAGGGGAAGAGTCGAGAGCGGGGAGAGGGGGGTAGACAATAGACGGTAGACAATGGAAAAATTGGGTTCCCCACACTAAACGGGGGACCCCACTGAAATCTGGGGGTGTGAAACAAAGCAGAATAACCCTCCAGGCAAACACACAAAGAATGCAAAACACATACACAGAGCAAGTACATTATCTTGTGAAGCAAAACACTAAATGCACAATCACATGTGCTTCCATGAGCCTGCATTGCCTCTCCTATTTTCATACCGGAAAAGGAAATGGGGCAACCCCCCCCTCCACATCCCCACGGGTGTTCTACGTACAGCACAACATATAGACAACCTGTCTTCCGAGACTGAGATTCAGGGCTCACATTGCCCCAAAAATGCCCCGAACTGTACTAAAAAGCGCCCCAAAACGTATTTTCAAACCCCCAGAAATGTACTAAAAGTTCTCCTGAAGCCGGTTCGGACCCCCGTGGCCATCTTGGGGTCACTTGGGGTGTGTATCTATGTGCCGGCAAGCCGCCATTGGCTAATATCATACTCTCCCATCCACCTGACCTAACCCGATGTGATAGTGTGATAGGTTTGGCCATTCCGGCTATGAGCGGCCATATTCAGTACCGAGGCGCCGCCAGCGGAGATTTGTATATCAGAATATCAGGAATCAACAGGGTTTTTTTATCATAATGTTTCCGTAATTTTTCAGCCTTTCGTTCTGATGGTCAATGTATCGGCGACTGTCAGTTGGCTCGCGATTTTGCGTTAACCGATTGGTTAACTGTTATTTCCAGATATTTTGGCGGAAACCCCGATGAAGGGTCAGATTTCATCAGTAAAGGGTTCGTTGCTTCCGCAATTTTCTAAATATGCACTCGAAATTTTATTGTGAATTTTTCGCGATGTCGAAATCGGATTTTCGACTTCGACATCGCCGCACTTGATTTGGTCTTCTTCGAGTGGTCGTACTCCTTTCCCTATGTCCGAATCAGGTTTCCCGTATACTTGCCACCCATTTGACTTGGAGATATAAGGGAAACAAAAGTGAATCGTGGGACCACTTTGAAGGGCCATATCTACGCGCGAGTGTGAGGAAAGAGAATAAGGAAGGCTGCGTTGCAAGCGCCTTGGTCCCAAGTTAATTTAGGAAGCATCAAACGCCTTTGTTGTGTACACATGCCCGGTGTAGCAAGGGATAAGGGTCAAGAGGGTAGAAAGGGATATATAACTCTTGGACCGTGCAACCGAATATTTTATTGCGACTTTCGAGTGTACCGCATGAGTGTTGGGGTTGCATAGATACTTTCCTTGGGTTCCCACGTATTTTTAACGTGAAGTTATGTCCATGGAGGGGCATGGCATACCATGGTGGGAGCCACTTTTTGAGGGTTGTGTTATATTCATGGTATCTGCTTCGATATGCTCACGCCCATGTTATATATCTTCGTGTGGCCGAAGAGAAGGGGAGCCACACGTGACAAGGGCTTTGCCCATGTCCCAATTGTGGAATTCAAAGCGCTAGACTAAGTCTACCGCATATGTATTGCTCATGGTATGTTTGGCAAAGAGATCCATGAGTGCACTCCCATTTTCATGGGGCATGTAGATGCGAGTGGCGAAGGTATCTCCATGCGCCCGATTGGGGATCCATGTGGGGGAATTGTTCGCAAATGGTTCCAATCATTTGTGTATTGAACCATGAGCGGATATCATGGGTGAGCATAGAGATATACTATCATGACAACTTTGTATTTGGACATATTTTCATGTTTTTGACCTCATTTTATGCTCATTTTTGTATTTTATGTGCTCAACTGGTCGGCTAACAGTAAAGTGCCTAGAGATCTGTGAACTATGGTATGTTGCTTATATGTTAGCATATGCTTCGGTGTTGTACCTCACCATATGCCGGATCACATGGTCACTTTGGCGTGGCACACGAGGCCTCACAAAATTAGGTCTCAAATTCATGAGTTGACTTATGAAGCATGTCATGTACATAACCGGAGGAGTTTCGGAGCCAATGATGGGATATTCTTGGGCATGGACCTTTGGTCTATATCACCCTTGTATGTTACTTTCCGGTTTGACACATGCATGGAGCATTTGGATATTTGCCGTATGCATTTTTGAGTATATAATTGAATTTTGGGCACTAAGTTACTTATGGTGTGACTGGCCTGAATTTGCTATGTCATGAGGTCACCTTCATGGGGCAGTTCTCCAAGCCCATTCAACTCCAAGTCCAACCAAGATTATGTCAGGGTAGGGCATGGTCCTGAGTGCCACTCTAGGCCACGACACGCCACCTCCCCTATTGGGCTAGGATTTATAGGCTTGGGAGTGAACACATTTTTGGGGTTTGTGCAGTGACTTTTGACACATGGCATTTAGCCATCCTATTTGTTTGGGTTCAGGGCATCATGTTGATGAGTCAAGGGAAGGTCTTGAGTCCAGGGAATGAGGGGCCTATGGCTGTGACTGTGTATGTTTCCATCTTTCCCCAACTTTGCTTTATTTGTGTTCATATGCCAATTTCAGGGCTTTCCTCTTTGGTGCAATTCTTGTACATGCCCGCCACCGTGAGACGACCGGTGTGCTGAACGGAAGCCCGCAGCCCGTATTGGATTGTGAATTGGGCTATTGCTGTATTTGTGGGATCTGGTTGCTGTTCAGGGTTGAAGGAGGATTACATTATCTATATTTTTGGATTTTGGACCCTGGACTTTGAGGATTTTGAGAAATGCAATCGTTGATCCGGAGTAAATCAGCAGGGGTAACAGGCGGAAGGGGCACAGCGGGGGCCGGTCCTGGTAGGGACCTTCTTTACTCCTGAAATGCACTAAAAACCCCCAACAAATGTATTAAAAAACCCCCCTAAATGTACTAAAAAAAATCTTCTAAATGTACTAAAAAAACCTCCTAAATATACTTAAAAAAACCCCGTGAAATGTGCTAAAAAACCCCCCGCACAAAACCCCCCCAATTATACGAAAAAAAAACCCAGGGGTTTTTTTTAGTATAATTGGGGGGTTTTTTTAGAGTATTTTAGAGTGGGGGGTTTTTTAGTACAAAAACAGGGGTTTTTTTACTAAGCACCAGTTCTCGCCGTTGGGGGGGAGGGGGATATTTTCCACTAATGGTGGTGGTGCAACATGTAGGACCAATGAGGGCCACAGTGTAGACATTCAATAAGCACTGCTGCATGGCAAGAAATGAGGGGGAACTAGCAGCCAGAGTTTGGATCATTGCAGTCAGATGGCTAGTGTAAGTGGATTTTGGTATGCAGCCTACAGCAGAGGTTGTGCGTGCCATAGGATTGGCCAGGTCTAATGCTGCAATACCTACTTGGAGCAGTGGCACACCACATGATGACACAACAGCTGTATACGTGCGGGACATCCTCCATAGTTACAATGCAGCGTGAAAGCAAATGAAATGGCATGCCACCTAGCGTGACGGGATGCCAACCGCCAATACGGGTAGAAAAAGGAAGGAAAGGAGAGGTATAAAGAAACGAAGTAGCACACAAAGGAAAAACAGAACACATAAAAGTAGATGAGGTCTGTGTGCTGACTTGCAAGAGACTTAGGCGGCCGAAACAGGTACACTTTTGTACTGCTCTTTTTTAAAAAAGAACACCGAGAAACGATGTGGGTTATTTCAGTTTATTACCCTGTTTTTTTGGCCCCGATTTTTCATGAATGTTTTTTCACTAGGAAAAGGTACTTTTTTCGTGATGTTGCAACAAATTGGGCTCCTTTGTATTACTGCGTATGATGGTATCTCAATACGGAGGGGCAACCCACTATGCGTCGTACCACGTGTAGGTTATTACGCCTTTTTTTCTGCAACAGATTGCGAGGCCTCGCAATACAAGGATTCGATTTCAGTTGTTTTACCAGAATCCAACACATGCAGAGTTGGCATAAGGGCAATTACGACAAAAAACATTCTTCTTCGAATGCGAGGCCTCGCATTCCGTTCCGAAATATTCGAAAAAGGTGTAGTTTCGCGAATCGAAATGCGAGGCCTCGCAATAATGGAGCAGGAAACAACAAAATGGACAGATCCACCAAAGACACAGCATGTGCATTCCCTTTGATGCGGCACTACTGTTTGGGCGCCCATATAGGTCCCAGCGGCATCTCTAGTTTTCATACTATGGTCACCACTGGCTTCACTGCCCAACAGCAATGGTCGCGATTTGCAACTGGGTACCGCAAGTGGGATAAACAAGAGAAACGTGGGACCAGTTGACCGTTACCAGTAACCGAGAATGCGCATGCACGGCGCAGTTGCGCGCAAAGATCGATATGCGTGTGTCGTGTATGCAGCGCTGTGCTGGCAACACATTTTTTCACCTGTAGCGTTAAAAGAGCTTGTTTTGCGCGGCAATGTAGAATCGAGATACACATTTTTCATTTTCTGAGATGATTCTTCATGCCACGTAACATTGCGCATCGAGCGCAGAGGGAGCTGGAACGGACTGTCAGGCGATTGCGAGCTTTCTGTGCAACGGAACATGGATATACCACTGCTGAATCACAATGGGTTGCCGTTGAAAACAACAAGAGTGGAGCTGTTTTCTTTTTGATTTTGCGCGCTTGTTGCGACTGAACAGGAAGACACGGCACTCACTACTGAGGTTGAAAAGCAGATCAGAGAGACGAGCGGCAAATCACTTCAAGGAGGACTTCTTCAACTTATACAAAATTCTGCGCTTGCGGTGCACACCCCAGCAGCAGGACGAGGACGCCCCCGGTTTTGCCTCTATCGGTCGGCAGAACAGGCGCCGGTTGCGCAAGACAAGACTGCTGCGGCTGCGAGAGGAAACTATGAAGCAACGATCCGCGGGAAAATTGCTTGAGACATGGCGATGGATGGAGAACCGGCAGGTTTGCGTCTGGATCGACAATTGTTACATTAAGCAGTATGGAACGCATCCAACGATCCAGGATCAGTTGCAAAATTGTACAGCCCTTTGCGTCGTTGAGATTCCGTGCAGGTTGCCGTAGTTCAAAGCACACGCAAACATAGATGTGCTCATCTGCAGCATCGGCAGTGTGGCTGCAGCGCTTGTGAGAATGAAACGGAGCTTTTATGGGATCCCGACAGATCTGGGCCTGCTTGCGGACGGACCTGCAGCAATACCGAGCATCAGGGCACCCCTTGACATCGTGCAAGATCCACTACCAAATCCTGGTTGGAAACCGCTGCTGCTGAGTACGCATCAGGTATCCTCGTACAAGGGCCTGGTCCAGGTGTTGGACTACATTGCATCACCGTCGAACCACACGCACTCCATTATGCCCATCTTCGTTGATGAGAAAACACATAAACGATGCCTGAAGTTGCTGTACTCCAACAGAACGCAGCGTCGGAAGTGGCACGAAAAACTGAAGAAGACTCCTGGCTTGTACGGCTGTTGGCATCCCTATAAATACCTTGTGACAAACGTGTGGCGGCGCTTTCATTCGCTGTTTGTGTACTTCCGCTTTGGCCGCTTAGGAGTGGGAAAAACAGTAGGGTCGTACCCGAAGCTGAGAGTCATGGAGATAACTATTGCCGGCATCCTCAAAGGAGCGCCGCATTTCTTGCGGCAGTTACGGCGGAAGTCGAACAGGTTACACGCTGTTGCCGATCACGGTGGGACGGCGATGGATCGACTGAGGAGTGAAGTATGTAAAGCAATGGTGAACCTTCTTCAGAACAGATGTCCGCTTGTCCTCTACTGTGGATTTTTTGTGAGACAATGCAACTGGTCTGGACGGCACCCAGGATCCGCCATCGACGCCCAAAATGTTTTGGGACTGGTGTTCGTGCTTTTGATAGAGCTCTGCAGGGCTGCAGCTGATCCAGTTGTGTAAGCGAGGACCATCGGTGTTGCGTTGTTGCATTGGCAGGCGTTCAACAGCGGCCTGCCCCGATTGTGCTATGGTGAGGAGTTTGGCATAGTAGTCATGGTCAGTCGACTTGGGTCCATGAAAGATCGCCACACTTGGGCCGTGACCACCGAGCGACGTGGAAGATTTGTTTGTCCAAATCTGCCCTGCGAGAATTAACAGACGCCTGCGGGTTAGTGGTTTGTCCTCCGACATTGAAACCGAGATCCGACGGCGCTTGCACTCTTATGTTATTGACGACCGCCTGAGAATTCGGTACTGTCCTTGGCAGTCGGGTAGCTCGACCATGGAGAGGCACTGGGAGGCTGAACCAGATTTTCCGTCCAACCCTTACAGCGAGCCGGACGTGGACACATATAGGACTGTGTTGACAGATGTTTTGCGTACATTTCTGCGGCAGCCCCGGAATTTCTCACCTGCCGTAATACGATTGATGGACAACAAGGTTCCTGTGCGGTCTGATGCGCAGCGCAAGAACATTTTGGACACAATCGGGGCCTTTACGGATGCATAGAATCGGTTTTAGGTTGATTCCCAGCTCCGATGGTGTTGTTGCACGCACGCCGGTGCTTTTGCTCACTACTGCCTGTTCGGAATGCGGGCCTTCGCAATCGTCTTATCAAAAAGTACGTTTTTGACTACATGTTGTTACCTTAACGCGAGGCCTCGTAATACGAAGTAGGTAATTGCCGACAAATACCTATAATGTCGATTGCGAGCCCTCTCAATCAAAGGATAAAGATGTACAGTTTTCTCCCTTTTTACAGGCCTATTTCAACATGGCAGACAGTTTGACGCCAACAAAAGCGGGCAGAGCATCACCAGACACCTCACAAGTACCATCCACGCAGGAAACAGTGCCAGAGGAGTTCTTGAGGTTCTACAAGAGTCCTTTGCAGGTGGAGATTGACGTCGGGAGCCTTTCGATCGACAAGAAGAAGAAGTACGGCCAGATCCGAAAGTATCAACAGAAGCGAGTGGACGAGGTTAAGAGAAGTCTTATGGCAGATCCTCCTGAGGACCCCATGACCGTGACTGCATGGCAATCACGAGGTACGTAACCTGGCCGCAGCGGCGATGTTTCATGTGTATGCTCTCAAAACCCTTTTTTCGTCTCGACGATTGGATCGTCACTGTAAAGCACCACTACATATGTGCTCTGAAAGAGCTCTGAAACCAACGTCTTGAGAAGGGCCTCGACCCACCGCAGTGGATGCAAATCGTTAAGGTCAACCTGCTGAAGACCGAGACCAGCTGGGCTACCAGAGTATCAATTGCCGGTCAGAGGCAGACCATCAATCTAGACATCTCCGCCGTGCCACGGTCGGAAGCAGCTGACAACTTCCTTATGCATTTGCGACATTCGCCGGCTCGGCCTGACGAGACTGCCAGAGAACACATTCACCGAACCATCCAAAAAGCCGCGAGCGGAAGTGCCTGGATTCCACCACAGGTTTCCGATGATGAAATCCAAGTATGTTCCATTTTCGAATGCGAGGCCTCGCAATCCGAATGTGGCTACGTATCCTCCTCCTGTGCACACTCATTCAGTTAAGGCGTTTGGACCGTTCTTCACGTGGGTGTACCATGCGGAGGACGCAGGGGTGATGTCCCTGGATAGTTTCGAGAAGATGGACACGCCAATGACAATGAACCAGCTGAAGTTTCTGCAGGGTCTGTACGAGCCATCGCTCCTACAACGGGTCGCCGCCGACATGTCCAGACCAAAGACGAACATCAAGGAAATCCAGGACCGGGCCTCTGCCTACCAGAAGCAGCAGTGGATCAATTGGTGTTGGGGAGCCGCTCCGGACAGCGTCATCCATCCCTCCCGAAGTATGTTTCCTTGACAAGCAAGTAGGCAAACACGCAAACACGAAGCACAGTTGGTAAATACAATCTTTCCACACGTTTACAGAGGCCAGTCCGGCAGAGAAGGTACCGTTGCATGACAGGGATGTCCTTTGTTTTCGGATCCCTTTGGGGGCTTGCCAATGGAAAGCTGAGGCTCCGTCGGCAAAATGGGAAACGCTCAGCAAGGCGCGGTTCTGGACGGCGATGGGACATGATTTATCCAAAGCATGGGGCATCAATGGACCTTGGTCGCCTGCGGCAACGACTGCCATCGCCCCTGACAGAAGTCAAGTCCACAGCGTCTGGAAAAGTGGACGTGGTGAACATTGAGGTCAGCGGAAAGATTGTCAAAATGCTGTGCGCCCCCTACAAAGATCCGCAAGATCCCCTGAAGTTTTTGGAGGCTCTGGACACCGACATGATCATTCTGAATGCGAATCTGGCGGACGCTGCTGATGCTGTGAGTCCCGTTGTGATGGCCAAGTTGATTAAGTTGATTGACAGCCCTGAAACTGTGCTTGTGATCTACGGCGAGGTGCAGCCTCTTTGGGACGCCCTGCAAACAGTTCCGGAGACGCCTGGAATTGCGGAGAACGATTACTGGTATGAACAAGTGCAAGTGTGCTACTGGCTACCTGGCGCAGGCAAGACGGGAAAAGGCGCAATTCAGGTAAAAGCACTAGTTCTGCTGGCCGGTGTGAAGATCAAGAAAAAGATATGTACAACACTTTTGGATTGCGAGGCCTCGCAATGCCTTTGCCATCTGGTTACTCCTCACTACAGATCCCACCTTACATCGGTTTGGGTCGTCGTGAACGTGATGAACCAGGGTTCATGCCCCTTTTGCTTTATACGTGGATGGCAGCGGTGATAAAGACCAAAGACCGCGCGGAGAATGTCATGATCTTCGATCGCGATGTGCACATGGCGGCAAAAATGGCAGCGTTGGATGATCCTCCACAAGTTTGTTCTCTGCAATTGACCAAACAGAAGTGATCGGCTTGGGCACGGAGCTACCATTACAAGGTGACGCAGCGTGTGCAGGCGGGAGTTGACCAGACCAGGTTGGCGCAGTGCAACCTCTGGATCCAGTTCGGCATGCCAATGTTGGTTGAGGACGAGAATGTGGGGTATGCGCGTCTTGAGGTGTCGGCGACAGAGGAACCAAGTCGGCATGCCCATGAAGAAGTTGCAGACGAAGACTTGGAGGGTCTTGGGGACGATGACCATGACCCGCCGCTGACAGGATTTGATCGGCGATCTCCTCAGAAGTCAACGCAGGTTCGGGCGTTCCAGGCTGGCGATGCAGATGATGACGAACCGGAGGCGAGCGGGGCGCGGAAGCTGAAAAAGCGCAAGACCAAGGCGGCAGCTGGGCCGAAGCGGACGACCCTGAAGCAGCCCCAGGGAGTGAAGAGGACGCTGAGCCTTCCGGATCCCGGAACAGCAGTGTGATCGACGTCGAGGACTAAGATGTTGGCAGCAGGATTGAAGAAGAAGAAGAAGCCCTAAAGGGCGTTGCAGCCCTGTTTTTCATGATATGTTGTCTCGCATTGCAAGGCCTCGCATTCCAGATTAGGCAATGCGCAATTTCAGCTCTGTTTTCAGAAGCGTCATCTGGAGATGACGATTATACTGACCCTAAGGCAGCAGTCAGTATTGCGAGGCCTGGCATTCCAAAAGCCTCACGTGCCGACGCACACAATGTATTGATACTCTGTATTCCGTGTTTGGTTGTTTCTGAATGATCTGAAGCTGTGTGTAATTGCAAGGAATTGCATTGTTTCATGTCTCGTATTGCGACGCCTCGCAATACAAATAGGATAATGGTACCCTTTTACAGCATTTTGGAAACCACTGGCGCAAAAAGTGCATTTTTAAGGTAGGAGAAAAAAGGCATGGAGAGGACAACAACAAAAAGCAACGTTGTCTAGTTCAAGAACCCCCAAAATATGGTGCATTTTACAGAAAAGTGGGTAAAATAGCAAACATTGTGAGAGCTTTTGTGGAGGGAAATCATGCATTTTCAGGGGTGATTGGGCCAAAAAACTGAGTAGTCAAATTTTGTGGTGGAAAAAAGTAGGTAAATCGGTCAAATTACCTATACCAAATTTGCAGACACCCCGGTACAAAAGCGTACCTGCTTCGGCCGCCTAAGAGATAAGCAACCGGAGAAGAACTGCTGAGGGCTCAAGGGCATCAGGAGGTAAGGATTAAGGAATGTGTTAAGGTTTTGGTGGCAAGGCTATGAGGCAGCATCTGCAACCGCTTTTCATTGTGCGGCAGTACTGCGATGCGGCAGAATGAGGCAACTGCACATGGGAACGTATTGAGCTGTGATAAGGTGGTGTTTGAGAATTGATTGCTGATCTTTTGAGGATGGATGGTTTGGATTTCAAGATGGGTATTGGCATTGCTCGATTGGTATCGGACATGCGCTGCCGGTGTTTGAGGGTTAGGGTTAGACCGCGACGCCAGAGTGGTATTGTCGGCTAATCCTCAGACATACTGCTATGGACGGGAGATGGAAGGAACAAACGAAGGAAAATAGCAACTGAAGCATAGCGAATGTAGGATGCACTCATTAATCATCAATAGCGGTAGATCAATAGCAGCTTGTATGGACACACGACCATGATCGGCCTACAAGGTAGTAGAAAAGTTCTTTCTAGGTCTCAAATGATTGTAAATTTGACAACCATATGTGTAATTAAAATTTGTCAGCATCACGATTTGCAGTTACCTTTTGGTGAGCAGCTGTTGTCGGACCTGCACGTAGTTTCAGCCTTGGCGTACAAGTTGACTAATCCTCTACCCAGAACAAAATTTCAACAAGACAAAGAAAAATATATACAGATGAGAGACAACAAAGCGAGGACGGCGGTACCCACCCACTTCACACTGTCCAAAATGAATTGTGCACAACATTAGGGTTTGGAACTTGACAGTTTTGAAAATGACTGTTTTTTAAGGATCGTTTTTACAACATCAACTGGTTTTTCCGATGAATGGTTTTCAGAAAAAGCAGTTTTTTTCAAGAATTGCCCTTTACTACCAAAATTGTGCCATCCATCAAAAAAGAGGTTATACAACTTACGCCGCAAGGGTTGAAAGTATGCATAAAGGTGTATTTAACCACCGACCATAAGTTATGGCTACCAAAGCTTTTTTCTAATGCAAAAAAATAAAAGAGACCGAGCGCAATACCGAAAACAAGCCGGAGGGACTGCAACCACTCCAATTCATCAATCAAAATTATTGGTCAAAATAACCGATTGCGCCCATTATTTCAAAAAGAACCTCCCATTATTGTTGATAACTGGTTTTTTTATTAATTGGTAAAGTGGGTTCCGTATTTTCAGCTTTTTGTATATCGTGGCAACCACAGGGTGTCTCGCAATTTGCCATGTCAAAGCAATTTCGGAGAAGGGTCTATGTTGTGGCTTTTTCTGAGTTTTTGCGGTGCTTTTTAGTGTTTTGGTGGTCGTTTTGCATTCAAGGATGCTAATGCTCCTTTAGCGCAAAGATGACCTAGACTGTGAAATGATACACAGTGCTTTTTAGTGTTTTGGTGGTCGCTTTGCATTCAAGGATGCTAGTACTCCTTTTGCGCAGAGATGACCAAGACTGTCAAATGATAGGCCGCCTCCGCACTGCGCACATTGAAGCTTCTCCTGAGTGAAGCAAAAGCTCGGTAGAGGCTCCGTCTTCGCTGTAGCACCTGCCAAGAGGCACCTCAACGTCAGTAGCAACACCCACAAACGTTGGTCGGTGTCGAATGAGACCTTACAGTGTGGGGCAGATACCCTGTTAGACAATGCGTCAGACAACGTCTTTCGCTGGCAAATGTGTGCCTTGCCTTCTCCGCAGTGCATCGCGACATGTTGTGCGACGCAACATGCCCACCGGTTCCTTGTTGTCTCCCCTCAGTATGGTGGCGGGTGCACCCCGTTCATTACTTCGTGGATATGGTGAAACCAATTGGCCAAAGGAGACAGCCTTCGCCGCTCCTAATGTGCTGGCGGAACTGGAGAAGAAAGGGATGTTGGAGTACATCAAAGCAGTTCAAGCTGAAAGAATCCTTTTTGACATCAAAGCCATCCAAGCACAGCCTGCAGACGTGATGCATGCTCACAGACCAGCTTATCACTAGCGACCGCTTCGAGCCCAATAAACAAGACGTGTTCCTTGCGAACAGGGGGCAATTAACACATCAAGATGTGCCGAACAAGGCAAGGCGTTAAGGAATCGCATGGGACTCAACGATTCGGGGTGACCTGCAGCTCGCAATGGATGACAACCCATGGTAGGGTTTGGAGGCTCCTTGTCAAAAGATAACCAGTTTTTTTATTGTTTTTTCAAAAACAAATGGTTGTTTCATTGATTAGTTTTCAAAATAACCGGTTCAATGCGATTATTTCCACTACCCAAGCCAGTTCGGCGGTCATTTCCAATTAATTGGTTCTTCCCAATTAATTGCATTTTATGCATGGTGAAAGGTTCTTTGGTGGTGACTCCGGTGTGTTTCTTCGGAAATATGTTGGTACATTTTTGTGATATCAACCTCTTTTTGCCTTGCAAACTGTGTACCAGGTTTGAACAATGTCTCCTGGTTTTAGAGGCACTTCATACGCCAATAGGGAGACCAAGGCTTGCATGTCGGAGATGGGAGAAATTACAGGCACTGAGCAGCTGAAAGCCCTCAGATGCCTATGATTGTCAAGCCATCTCTTCATCTTGAGTAGTGCTCAACCCTTTTGGATTTGAAATTATTTGTCTACGTTAGAATCTGCAAGGTCTTTTTTTTGGAAAAATCTTCTTCTACCGACGATAGGGATTTCAGTTCAATGGCATTTCACCGATGACAGTTTGGAGTGGATCCGTGCCGAAAAACGTGTGGTGCAGCACTATGACATTCAATTTGGAGCCGAGACACGCCATGAGGATGAATCGTATGCCGATAGTCACATGAATTACACAGATTGGAAGCTGAACAAGCACTGAATAGCAGTTTTGTATCCATCGGCAACTACTTGCAACGACATTCAGGGAACAAAGTATGTCGCCAGCTCCTTGGTTCTGCCATCGGCTTACATTTTGATCAAAAAGACAGGGGACCAGAATGTTTCCTATCCTTGGGAAGACCACACCGTGATTAAACCAGCAGACATGATCCTTCAGGTTATTGTGAAGCGGTACCCAGAACTCCATGGCTAGGGCAGGGCATACAACCGGTCTCCGGTCCACTAACCCTATGTACGGAAGGGAAGACCGGCCTCCGGTCCACTAACCCCATGTACGGAAGGCGCCCGTTGACGCCCGGTGCGAGCCCGGCGGGAGCATGTTCCGTGCCGTAAAGCCCCGCATCGGCAACCGATGCACCGCCAGCGGAGATTTGCATATCAGAATGTCAGGAATCAACAGGGTTTTATTTTCATATTGTTTCCGTCAATTTTTACGCTTCCGTTCTGATATTCACTGTTTTGACTGCTGGCGGTTGGATCGCGACTTTACCGTGACCGCCAGTTTAACTGTTTATAATGGAAATTTTAACGCTATCCGTGACGAAGGCTCTAAAGTCTTCAGGAATTGCGTTGATGCATCCGCAATTTTCACATTCCACACTCGCAACCTTAATCCGAATTTTTCAGGATGTCGAAATCGGATTTTCGACTTCGACATCCCCGCACTTGATTTGACCTCTTTCGAGTGGACCTACGTGCTTCCCTATGCACGAATCAACTTTCCTTTTATCCTGCCCTCCATTTGTCTTAAAGATATCGGCAAAACAAAGTTGATTCGTGGGGCCACTTGTGAAGGTCATATCTCGTGTTGCTTGCGAGGAATGACAACAAGGAAACGTGGGATGTATCCACAATACTCCCGACGTAATTTAGGAAGCTTCATATGCCTTGCGTTTCCACACGTGCGCGCTAGTGTAATGGATCATGGTCAAGAGGGTAGAGTTTGCGTTGTAACCCTATGGCCATGATATTGCGTGCGTTAAGATAACCTTCGAGGGTAGCGCGCGAGTGTTGGTGTTGCATAGGAACCCTCCTCAAGTTCCTATGAGCGATTGACACAAAGTTATGCCCTTGGAGGGGCATGACATATCGTGGGGGGAGCTACCTTTTTGGGCAATATGGAGTATGTGCCTTGTGTTGTGGTGCGTGCCCATTTGGCGGGTCCATCGCTCCAAGCCAAGCCCGCCAATGGACCTCATATTGTGCAAGCCCCTTCTCCATACTCCCTACGATCAATTGCAAGCCTAACCTTCGTGAAGGGAAGCTTGTGTGGCGATCCCAAAGCGATGCGTTGGGAGCAAGGTGTGTGTTTTGCAATTTTCCATAATTTCATGTGCCCACTTGGGAAGTAGCGCTCGCGACCTTTCAAAGCGCCCCAAGTGGAGCACATATGTGGATTCGAAGGTCATTGGTGTCAAGTCATTATGTTTAGAAGGATTAGTTGATTGCACGATCCAAGCCGAAGATATTATAATATAATTGTGCACCTTTCAATGCACTTTTGTGTGTCTTTGTGCCAATTTTGCCGTTTTTGGCCCGTCATGATGTCAAATGGCGACCGTGTATCTCAACGTTGCGCTCAATTGACATCATGACCCAAGTATGTTATGAGGGTACATACTTCGGTGCCCAACATATCTTGGACCCGGCGAATAACTCCTCTTGGACTTGGCATACTGTGGCCGCCATGTTGGCGATTTGGGACTATCCCAAATCATGGGCTCACTTGGCGACCCTGCCATTCCCAAAACCGGAGGAGTTGGGCGACGCCCAAAAGATATGTTAGACACATATGACTTGATACCAATCCTATGGCACACTCCGGTCCAAGTCGGGCATGTGCCTCATTTGCCCCAACCATGAGTGTGCGCATCTTTGGCCATTTTGAGCAATTTTCCACTTTTGTTGCCCGCCGTGCACTATGTTCAGCCCACCCGTGCCCGCCGGACGCATGGACCAATGGACCATATATGACATGGGTGTTATGTATATTGGTCCCCATGGTTCACACACCACGTGGGCGAAGCGGAGCAACCTTCGTTAAGGCGCTAGCCCAAAGTGAGTGTGGGCAATTTTACCATTTTGGCATTTGTGGACCCAATTGGGATCGTCACCACGCCGAGTGGCATGAAGATCTTTGAGAGCCAAGAGCATGGGAGTCTCCGTTGGACTCCCGGTGGATCGCGTATGGAATGGCGGATCCGATCTCCAAGCAGGCGTGGAGATACACTATTGGGAGCACACCGAATTTTGGCTCATTTCGAGCAGCCAAAATGACCCCATTTTGGGACCCCAATTCCCCCCTTCCGTGTGGTCATTTGGCGGCCCCATTTCTCTATGCCCATAAGGATCCCGGACTCAATTTCAAGTTGTACACTCAGATATAAGTCCTAGGTCCTGCCTCCTAACCTGTGAGCCATTGGCCTTGCCCTGGCCGGGCGAGCCACGCGTGGAAATGACGCCAATTTTGGTGATTATGGCATCATGACCCCACTTGACGAATCCGTGTTGCCCTGATGCCGGGACCTCAGAGGGAACCAGGTTGGGTGAGGGCTCCAGGGAGTTCGTACTCGAAGGACATAGGGTCAGTTGCCTCGTCCCTACCTCTGGCGGGTCCGGGCGAGGGGACAATTTTGGAGATTTTGGAGTTAATTTCAGTTTGGGCTGAAACAGCCCATTTTCAGCTACCAACTCCTGAGGGATAATGGCGGGGCCATATCTCCGGCTCAGAGAGGAGTTCGGACCTACCGTTAGGGGAGCATAGGGAGCCACTGTCGGTTGGCCTTGGAGCTCATTGGTTCCCAGGAACTCGCCTGTGGCTGGGCGGGACACCCCCCCTATTGGCAGGGTTTCAGGGTCCGGACTGAGCAGGGCATGGGTTGTGTTTGAGCCCCCGCCCCCACCAGCCACTGAGAGGGTCAGACCTGGGATTGGGATATGAGTTGGGAATGAGTGTCTATTGTCCTGTAATGCCCTTACCCCAGTCCAGTCTTAACCCCATGTGTACATATCCTGATGTGTTGTTGTACATACCTTTGTTCCCTCTTTGCAGAGTGGCAAGGATTCTGAAACGCTTTGTCACATGACACGAGCGTATTGATGCCCTTGTGAGCGTAGTGTCTTGCCTGCCTGCTCACCTGTGCGTGTCACCGCAGCGTCCCGTGGCCGGCCCCCCACGGGAACGCGTCAAAAGCGTTTCACCGCCGCGGGGTTACCCAGCCCTCGCGTGCCACTCGGGGCCACCAACCCCGAGCAGCGCGGCGCAGCAGCTCGCAGCTCGCAGCTCGCAGCGCAGCGCAGCACCTCGCAGCGCAGCGCAGCGCAGCGGCTCGCAGCGCCGCCCAACGACAGCGCCGAGTTCGTCACGGAGCCCGCAGCGCCGTCCAGAGCATCGCCCTGACCACGCCGCGACCGTGAAGGAGGTTCACAGACCAGACCCATCGGCCGACCAGCAAGGCCGCGTCAACCACCTCCACAACCACCGGCTGACCAGCACCAGCCGCACTTCCAATCCAGTGCTGCAGCACCCGCCTCAACAACCACCACCAGTTCGTTGAGCTGAACGAGTGCATACCAAGGACCTCAAGACCAACTACGCCCCCGCTGCCATGGTAAACTGGCAAGAAGCGGGCAGGACGTGGCCGCGGCCCCACCCCCATGCAGTGCGCCTACTGCGTGGGTTGGTCTGGGACCAGCACTACCGCCACAGCCACCCCCAGTGCGAAGGCGGCATGCCCGGGAGCTTCGAGCTCCGCACGGACATCGCCCCCGACCGCCTGCAGGCCGTGGAGGACTGGCTGCGGGCGGAAGGGTTCGCCTTCCGCTTCCAGCAGAGGCGCTGGAGGACGTGGACCCGGCGGACAGGCCCGGCGAAGGCCTGCGTCCCGACGGGATTGAGGAGGACGAGGAGCCCAACGAGTAAGAAAAAGTGCTTTTCCATTGCTTTGGGACATACTCTAGTTGTATTAGAGATGCACTGAGCATCCATGCATTTTTATCTTAGTATTGGTCCAGCCAAAAGTGGTGAGAACACATTTTGACCTATGGAACCAAACACCCAATCAGGATATGGAGTGGACCCCTTAATCCCCTTTCAATCAGAAGTAAAACATCTTTTCCTGAGTTGACTGAGCACTGACATACCTAAGGTAGAACCTATGAATTTATCTATGTTTTTCCATGAATACTTATCTGCCCTAGTGGTATGCACCATAGGGGGTTAGGCACCTCTTTTTGAGAGGTCCTGGGTTCAATTCCCGGTCAGCCTAACTAAGTAGGAAGATCCCAACTAAGTAGGAAGATCCCAGGTGACATGGCAGTGACCTCATCGCCACATACCATGCCACCTCAGCACATATGGGAGCCAAAACAAAGAGTGCACATCTCCTAAGATGGCACTATGGAGAGAGAGTGATCCTGAGGCAGTTTTCTAACTCTTTTCCCAAAACATTTCAGCTATCTCTGTGAATATGCATTCATTTGTATCCTGAGTTGCAGTTTCTGTGAATATCCAATCATCTTTCACTGTTTACACTGCAGCCCTTCATGCTTTGATCCTGAATTACCTTCTCCTTGCATACTATTGGCTTGGGCTATCCTGAATTGAGTTGGCTTTACTGTATTTCAACAAACAAAAGCTTTTCATCATCCAAAACCAGCAGCAGGACACCCTACAGCAACAACAAGCAGCAGGAGAAGCAAAAACACAGTGCTGAAAACACTATAAACTTTTCTGGTAGCAAGAGGCAGCCTGTCTCTGTGCACCGGCAGCGACCCCGCGCCGTACAACCAGTGCTCCGAGCAGGCAAACAAAAGCAGAAGGGTGGATTAAGATGGATCCAGGAAGAGTGGACGCCGAGGTGAACACAGCGCCAGCGCCAGAGACACCGGCAAGGCCGGCGCCTGACGCTGTACCTTCGGTGGAGCCCTTACATGGGCCAATGGATACGGCGGAGGACTCCTTGGATGGCCTCCAGACGGCCTTTGGGGCCCTGTCGGTGAAGGAAATGGTCTCTCAGCCTCAGCCTGTGAAGAGGAAGAGAGGAAACGAGAGCGAGAAGGATGCTGGAGAAGGAGCAGACGAAGGAGAGGAGCAAGGGCAAGACCCGACGGATGTCCCTACCTTCGAAGGCGCACCAAGCGCTTCTGGCCTCCAAGCATCACCCTCTCCCATAACCACCACACACCCAGCCGCCGCTACATCCACTTCCACAACCAACCAGCCTATGGCAGAGGGCACAGGCTTTACTGGCATGCCTCACTACCCCGCCTATGGCATGGGCCCACCTACCACTGCGCTCCTTGAGGCAACTACTGCCAGTGAGCCGGTGGCTTCCAGCTCTGCGCCGCGTTGGTATGCGGCTGACCATCCCCATCCACTCCACGCCACTGGAACCTACATGGAAGTTCCTGGGTATGCTCCTGGGTGTGCACCTGGGTATGCACCCCTGAGTGGGTTGAGGAGAGGACCAGAGTCTCTGGGAGGCAGGAGTAGAGGATCGGGAAGATCCTCCAACAGGTCCCTGACGCGGTCGGAGATCAACGAGGTGCTCCAAGGAGCCACTTCGAAAATCGTGAGCGACCTCACGCAAGAGATCAGGGAGAAACTGCAGCCCCTGATGATCCCGTCCCATGCGTCACCTACGACAGTGGGGATGTCACCCCACCGAGTACAGGCTAACCACCTGGCGGCAGGGTTGACGAATACCCTGGGGAGCCTGAGGAGCCGACCGATGCCGACTCCTGCAGCAGTACCAAGAAGCCCATTCGTCCCGAGGACAGCCCAGCCGCCCTACAGTCACGTAACGAACTCGACGAGGGCCGAGCTGGACCAGCTGGGGCTGACAGCCCTAAGGGCTATGGTGGACGTGGAGCCTTATGGCTCCAGTGATCTAGGCGGAGACCCCTCCGATGATGGGCCGCCTTCGATGACTTCTTCTTCGCCATCGGATGACGAAGACCCTGAGGACCCCGAGGACTCCAAGGGTAAGAAGAGGAAGAAGAAGAAGAAGAAGACCCGACGCCCTGAAGGACGCCGAGCTCAGGAGGCGAAGGCTATTGCCACCTCCAAGATAGTGGTGAACCTGCCTGAATTCACAGGCAAGGACCTCAGCGAGTTCGCTGAGAACTTTGGCCGGTTCCTACGACTGACCGGCCAAACCCACGCGAGTGGGCGAGTGAAGTGCGACCTGCTCCTGCAGTGCTGCAAGACGAAGTACCTGGAGAAGCAGGTCAGGCAGATCGTCACCAACTCCGCCACCTTTGCCGACGTGTTGGTTGCCCTGGAGAGGCAGTACCCAACCTACGAGACCGACCTCTCCATCAGGGCCGAGATCCAGAACCTGCCCGTCCTGCCCAACAACCCCAAACCCGGCAGGGTCTCCGAGCTGTTGGCGGACCTGGACCACTGGGCTGGGCGACTGACGCCCGGTTCCTACAGCAGCGACGACCTGCTGTTTTGGTTGTGCTCCAAGCTCCCCCGTGAGCTATGGGACGAGTGCCGTCTGACGGCTGAGCGCAAGGCTAGATCCCTCCGCTACGAGGATCTATGCGTGCTGCTCCTGGAGATGGCACTGGAGAAGGAGAGCGACCAACACCTGAACCACTACCGTCCTGGTGGTGGAGGTTCTGGAGGCAAAGGGTACCAAGGGTCCCGACCTGGGCAGGGGACTACCCCCAAACACGCCCACGCCCGCCTAATGGAGAACGTGAAGGAGCTATTCTGGTGTGATGCCAGAGATGAACAGGGCCACCTGCAGCATGCCTCCGACTGCGAGCAGCGAGACTGCTTTGTTGTCCAGGGGAAGCAGCAGGAAAAGATCACCGGCGCCAAGGTGAAGATGCCGGATCATTACCGCTGCACCATCACGTGTGCATTCTGCGGTAAGCGGAAGCACTATGAGGACGAGTGCTACCATAAGCAACGCCTATCGGCGAAGCTTAAGGGGGAAGATCCTGGCAAAAGCTCAGGCAAAGGTGGAGGCAAGGCCAAAGGCAACGACTCCGGCAAGGGCAAGTCGAAAGGACGTGGTCAAGGTGGTCAAGACAAGGGTCAAGGCGGACGAGGAGGAGGCGCTAATCGCCAGAACGACAACAAGAACAAGGACAAGAACGGAGGTAACCCCAACCCTAATCCAGGGGGGAACTCCGAGCCCTCTGGAGGGCAGTCTGGACCTACCACACGCTCACAGACGCAGGCCCAGCAAGAACAAGGAGCCAAGCGTGAGCATGAAGGTGGTGACGACGGCAACGCCAAGAAGAGAAGCCGTTTCATGAGGATGGCCCGCAAATTGCGGAACAAGGGGTTCGAGGTGACCTGTCCCGCGGAGTTCTGACGGGGACGCTCTGGTGGCACCCAAGACCTGGTGTTTTGGGTACGTATCCGACTAGGGGGACGTGAATACCTGGGGGTACTGGATACTGGAGCCACAATATCGATAGTGGCCAAGAAAACTTTACCTTGTGGGAGCCTGAAGAACACCATGACCACCGCCGCTATACGGATGGGGGATGGACATGTGGTGCACAGCTGCGGGGACTGCGAAGTGGAGGTACCTATGGGCTCCAGGACTATCGCCCATCGGTTCTATGTGATGGACACTGATGCCTTCGACTTTGTACTGGGTACTGACTTCTTCGTGCAGCACTCCCAGATACAATCCCTGACGCTGCAAGCGCCCTACCTCCTGTACGTGGACCACGGCAGTGGCAGAGAGTCTGTGCCACTGGAGCAGTCGGAACATACCTCGAGTTACCTGAGACTATCGAAGGAGGAGCCCTCGAACATGATGGCGGCCTCCAAAACTGAGGACTATCAACTATTGGGGGAAGTCCTAGACCAAGGTCTGAAGGAGTTGGGTTACTCTCGAGAAGACCTAAGTGTGGAACTGTTCGCCAGCGACAAGCAGCATGTACTGGACCTATACTGCAGCAAGGGGAAGAACTGCAGCTACAAATTTTACTGGCCCTCTTTCGGGATGGCCTACGGGAACCCCAGATTCAGTGACCTGGGGAAGGTGCTGACCAAGGTGGCCTTGGAACGCTCCCGTATGGTCCTGTGTTCCCCCGATTGGGGAGCCCATGGGGGCAACGAGTACTGGCGAACCCTCCTTGACAAGCTGACTATCAGCTCTGTGCGGTTACCTGATGAGGCCATCTACGTGCCTCTGGGACGCAAGACGCCCATTGGGAAGCCCGGATGGGGGAGTATGCTCAGCGTGGTGGACGGAGGTCTTACCACCATCCCCTGGGAAGACCTGGACCCTACTCTGGTCCAGGCTATACAACGAGAAAGCGATGGACTCGCCTTGGGTGACTTGAAGGATCGCCTACGACCTCAAGATGCTGTTGAAACTACACCCGGAGGAGATGAGTACGTCGTGACTGACACTAACGCCCCCAACTCTCCCTGTCATGTACCTGTTCCTGATGGAGTCTCTGAGTGTGGACTATCTGAGCTACCTAGCTCTATCCACTCAGACGACGAAACTGAGCACGACGCCTTCTTCGTGCAGACTGCGGTGGAAGAAGTGGAGAACGCCGAGTACGTCGCCCCACTAAAACCCCTACTCTCCATGAGGGTGGAAGACCCCGTGGATGAAGAGCTGGACCCTAGATCCAGGCTCAGGGAGTATGTGGATTCCAAGAGGAAGTTGGTGGCGAAAAAGCTATGCTACGCGAAGCCTACCCGCAGCTCGTGGCCACTGAAGCAAGGACGTATGGGAGACCTATCCCAACTGAAGGAGGACCTCGAACAGAAGATCACCACCTGGCAAAGGGAGGTAGATCTCAAGCTCATGAAGAGCGTATGGGGTGCCCATGTGAGGACCCCAGATGAGGACGACCTCTCGGAGGAATGTGTATGTGAACCCCCTAAAGCGTGCCTATGTTGCCATCGTCCACCGGAGATGGTTGAGCAAGACCTTCTGTATGCCTACCAAGGGCTGAAGGATGCTACCGCGGGCGAAGAGTCGGTGGAGGACCACCTCCCGACGTCTATTCAAGGGGCAAGCAACTTACACTCCGACGAGGACATGGAGGACAAGATCAAGGTACTGGACCCGCGGGTACAAAAGCTGATAAGGACCTATCTGGAGGTGTTCGGAGAACTACCCCCTCCAGCCTCATGCGACAAGCTGGTACAGATGGACCTCAAGCTGAAACCCGAGTTCGTGGGTCACAAGATCCGGAGGAGACCCTATCCAGCTCCTAAAGAGCAGGCCGACGAGATTGAGCGACAGATACAAGAATGTATCGACGCTGGCCTAGTCCTGGAGTACAAGGATGGGGACTACCCCCTACACTGCAGCCCCTGTTTCCTGGTGGCTAAACCTGGGTCTACAGCCAAACGGCTGGTAGTGGACTATGGAGAGCTGAACAAGAAGACGCTGAACCACTCAGGGTCCATTCCCAATATGGAGTCTACCCTGGAGAAGATAGCCTCCTGTCGCTACAAGACCAAGATGGACAAGCGAAGTGGATTCTGGCAAGTGGACCTGACGCCCAACGCGCAGGAACTACTGGCCTTCATCACCCCTCAGGGGAGGGTATTCAAGTGGAAGGTCATGCCATTCGGCATGGCTAACGCCCCCGCTCTGTTCCAAGAGCTGATGAACAAGATCTTGTCCATCCTACGAAGGAGACCTAAGGTGCAGGAGCTCATATCCCGTGGGGCCCAGATGGAGGCTCACATCGACGATGTATGCCTCGGGACCAATACCCAGGAGGATCACCTAATCCTCTTGGGTGAGTTCTTTGCGGTCTGCCAGGAGAACCACACACGACTCAAGCTGGAGAAGTGTGAGTTCATGCAGGAGACCATGCAGTACCTGGGGTTTGACGTTGGCTATGGGTGGTGGACCCCAGCGGCCTCTAAGGCCAAACCCCTGATGGATGCCAAGGTACGACACGAAGACCCCAAGAAAGGACTTCATGATGTACGCAGTTTCATTGCGGCGTGCAACTTCTATCGCCGCCACATCAAAAACTTCACCTACACCAGCGCGGTACTGACTGACTTGATCAAGAAGAGTACTACTTGGCGCTGGGGCCCACAAGAGCAACAAGCGTTTGACGAGCTCAAAGACAAGGTAGCCAACGCTAAGTGCTTGGGCGTGCCTAGGGCACAAGGGGAGATTATCCTGGTGACCGACGCCAGCAATGTGGGCGGTGGTGGAACGTTGTTCCAATGGCAAGCACTAGAGAAGGAGGAGTTCGACTCGGCCATTTCCCAATGGGGGACGGAAGGTCTCAACCGAGATGGAACCCTCAAGCACAGCTACCCTGACGACAAGTGGGTCCTAGTACCTCTGGGCCACTGGAACTGGAAGTGGAACCAGGCCAGAGGGAACTACTCCACCTATGAGCAGGAACTGCTCGCGGGTATGCTGGTGCTATCCTCACAAGCACGACTGTTGGGGAGTAACCCTGTGGTCTGGCTATGCGACCAAGAACCGGTCCGCAGTTTCCAGAAGGGCCCCCCACCTGAGAAGGCCAAGCTACGTCGCTGGTGGACCTACCTCAGTCAACTACGGCTGACGGTACACCATATCCAGGGAGTGAAGAACGAGTGTGCCGACTACATCAGCCGCAACAACTTCGACGCCCTGATTGGTGCCCGGTCTGAAGCGCTGGCTAAGGAAGCGTTCAGCCGTATGGACGTACACCTGGACCTGAACATGACCATGATACGCCCCCTGGATGGACTCCAACAATCGGAGTACCTACAGGAGCTTGGGGATATCTACCGGCGCCTGGAGAAACGCCTTGAACCCCTCCTGGTCAACCAAGACCAGTGGAAGCGGGACAAGAGCTACCTCTGGCACGAGGACCGCATCGTGGTGCCTAGTGACCGAGTCCCAGCGCTGCTGAAGTGGACCCATGAGTCCAGTGGTCATGTGGGTGCTGACCGTACCCTGAGGCTGTTCAAGCAGTGGTTCCACACTACGTGGACTGACGACCAGCTGCGGAAGACGCTCCTGCCTATCGTGGACAAGTGCCCGTGCAGGTCCTGTAAACCAGGGGATATCAGGGACAGAGGTCTCTACTCGACCCTGCCCATCCCTCACTGTGCTAACAGTGTTCTATACGTGGACTACACGGAGATGCCGAAGTTCGGGGGCTATGACTTCGCCCTCGTGGTAACCTGTGGGTTGACCAGGTTTACCAGGGTGTTCCCATGTACCAAGCACATTACCGGAGAGGAGACTATCAAGATACTCCTGGAGGAGTGGTTTTGTGTCTATGGGGCGCCCAAGGAGATCAACTCCGATGAGGACGTACGAGTACGCTCAGATACTGGCTGGTACAAGAGGGTCCTGAGGTCCCTCAATGTCCAGGTGTCTACGGGGATTCCCTACTCCCACACGAGCAACCCCCTATGTGAGCGACAGATTCGTGTCCTGAAGGAGAACGTCAGGATATGGTGCAAAACTGAACGCACCAGAGACTGGGTGAGACTACTCCCCGTCATATCCTTGATGATGAACTCCCAAGAGAGTTCAGCTACTGGCTACTCGCCACATGAGCTGTTCATGGGGCGCCCGGCATGGTTCCTACATGCCCCCTATCCAGAGGACACCCATTCTTCTGTGGGTGAATGGGTCCAAGAGCAACAAGCGAAGGTGGACAAGGCCAAGGCTATGCTCCAGAGAGTGAGGGAGCGTCAGTGGAACAAGAAGAACAAGCACCGTGTACCGGCCACCTACCAAGAAGGGGACTGGGTGCTGGTGCACCACAGTCGACTACCCGCCTGGCCACGCTCTACCAGCGATGACCCATACTTCGGGCCGTACAAGATCCTATCTGTGGATGGACACCGTATCACCGTGCGGTGTTCTCCCCGTCTAGGGGGGACCCTGGTGTGCGCCGCTCAACACCTGAAGCGCTACCATGATCCTGAAGACCTCTGTGGGGAGGAGTGGGAGCTGAACGACGAGGAAATCGCCGCTCTGGACCTACAAGGGGCTGCCAGCCCTATGGAAGTTGAAGGTGAACTCCCCGACATGAACGCCGAGGAGATGGCTAAGGAGGGCTTCTACCTGGTGAAGTCTGTCCTACGCCACCGCTATCGCCAGGGTTGGCGCTTCCTCACCCTCTGGGAAGGGTTTGGAGTCGAAGAGGCCACCTGGGAGCCCTTCTCTGCATTTGTTCTACCTGAGGGACGCCTAAACTCAGTTCTGGTTGACTACTTGTCCCAGAACAACCTTGGTGAGTTGTTGAGGCTCGCTGAGATGCTTGCCTCCAAGAATAAAGCTAGGGACTGAACCTTACCCTTACCTGCCAAAGCGTATGTGTGAGTGTGCTAGTCCTAAGGTCCTGAGAGCAAGCCGCAGAAGTGGTGTCCTAATTATACCCAAGTCTGCGCCCTTGCTGAACCTGGAGGGTTGGCTTATTGATGCCACGGGGTACGCCCCGGGTCTCCCCTCCCCTATGCGCCCAATTTCTGTGCTGGCGCAAAACCTTGGGGGAATACCCAGAGTGTTAATCCAGGTATTGTTTTCCCTACCTACCTGTCTACTACAGGGAGGGGTGGCCAAAAGCTATGAAGGCATGCAAAACGCCTGTTTGCTATGTGGCCAAAAACACTAACCTAACCCACTGTCACAGCCCACCAACCCAGCTAAAATTGCAGGAAAAGGGTGGGACAGTGACACGCCCCCTACAGGTCCTACACACCCTACAGTGGCACCATCCTGGTGGGCGAGCGCTGGGCAACTGGCTCTAGCCCCCACGCAGGACTACCACTCCTACACGCACGCTCTACTTGGCGTTGCGAAGAGAAAGTTCTCGAGGGTCCTAGCGACCCACCTGTGAAATGACAAGAGAACACAGCGCTGCTAAGCAACTGTGGCCTCACAGGGGACGCCACAACGCGTTTCCCCTGCAAGGGCTTGGAGGGAAGGAGTGCTCTCGTGTGCAAGGCGCAGATGTCGATGAAGTCGGACTCCCTGCTCTGCCACAGGCGGAGCGGAGTTACTTGTTTGTGTGATCTGCGCCCCTGTTTAGCAGGGCATAAAAAAAATGCTGCTGCACCACTCACCCTACCTGCCCACCTGTAAAACAAAGGCAAATGAAAGGGCGTTTGCGGCGGAGGAACCAAGGCACACTCCAGGTATTATACCCTTCTCAGTGTGCCCTATAATACGCTGTCCGCAAACACGCTGCATGGAGCAGCTACCCTTATCAAGCAAGCAAGCGTTAAGGGACTCCTCAGGTTCTCTTAAAGAACGTACCGAGGAGCCCCTGGGTAGCCTAAACAAGGTTTACCGTGCGCACTTCGCGTGGCCTACCCTTTAATGCGTGTGTGCATGCACGACTATGCACAATCACGTGGGCAAACCTGCCCATCTCCACAACAATCTTGACTCCACCAGGGGGTGGCCCCGCCTGGGCGTACCTACCTTACCTACCGCTGGGAGGTGAGGCAAGGAGAGAAAACAAAAGGGGCGCACGCGAAGAACGTTGCTATGCACTTGTGTGTATGACTAATCACCCTGATCTGACCGCTAATCATCTGCAATCTTTTCAATCAATCCCTCTACCGCGTCCTATCGTGGTTATCGTTGTTAACGCTGCTACACGACTCGGTCACGGAGACTCGAGACGAGCAATGTGTATGCGGCATGCAAGACGAGCATACCTGTAGTTTATACCTGATTCATTGAAGTCTTTTCAATTGATTTTCGAATTCTTGAATTTTTGAAGCTTCTATTAGTGTGGGTGGAATCTGTATGTTTGTTTATTAATGTGTGTCTCGTCATTTTCAAGACTACGTGATACATACGTTTATAATTCCATTATTTTTCCATTTTCCGGCGCTTCGCTAGGAGCCGCTCCTGCGCGCCGCCATTTTATGCGTATGAATTTCTGGACTTAAAAAATCCAGAGATGACTATAATTTCTATAAAAATGTGCCTTTGATGCACAATTGGATTCTACTCAGGTGTGTCGTTTCGGAAAATTCTACGCCGTCATTTGACGGATTTTGGTGTCGTCGCTTCGTTTTTGCGTGGATTCGTCCATAATTCTCCCATTCCTGCCTCTGCAGATACCCACGCGCAGCCTCGCTGAGTAGGCCGTGTTCGGGCCGAAACGCAGGTGCCTGGAGAGACTGAGCAGAACCAAGACCCCACCAAGGGGCAAATTAATTTCTTTTCGACTCCCTACGCCCTAAGACAGGTCACAGGTCGCCAGCAGGTTTACGAGAACCCATGCGAGTGTGTATAATGTGTCTTGCGTTTGGGTTGTGTCGACGCTGCGTCTTGGAGGAAGGGATGTATATGCACATGTTTGGCATGCTCCCAATCTAACCCAACCAAGCCACAGGAGCCCCGGCAGCGCCAAGAGCGCTGAGTCTTCTGTAGGACACTGTACAATCAGAGCAGCAAAAGGACGCCAGCCATGGTGAGCGCCCATTTTTCAGTGTGAGGGAGACTGTAGGTATTTTAAAGTAGATGTGGAAACCAAGGAAAGGCCAAGAAAAATTCCCTTTTTCCTAAAATGCGACAGTGGTGGCCACCACAGCACAAGGGGGGAGTAAGAAAAAGTGCTTTTCCATTGCTTTGGGACATACTCTAGTTGTATTAGAGATGCACTGAGCATCCATGCATTTTTATCTTAGTATTGGTCCAGCCAAAAGTGGTGAGAACACATTTTGACCTATGGAACCAAACACCCAATCAGGATATGGAGTGGACCCCTTAATCCCCTTTCAATCAGAAGTAAAACATCTTTTCCTGAGTTGACTGAGCACTGACATACCTAAGGTAGAACCTATGAATTTATCTATGTTTTTCCATGAATACTTATCTGCCCTAGTGGTATGCACCATAGGGGGTTAGGCACCTCTTTTTGAGAGGTCCTGGGTTCAATTCCCGGTCAGCCTAACTAAGTAGGAAGATCCCAACTAAGTAGGAAGATCCCAGGTGACATGGCAGTGACCTCATCGCCACATACCATGCCACCTCAGCACATATGGGAGCCAAAACAAAGAGTGCACATCTCCTAAGATGGCACTATGGAGAGAGAGTGATCCTGAGGCAGTTTTCTAACTCTTTTCCCAAAACATTTCAGCTATCTCTGTGAATATGCATTCATTTGTATCCTGAGTTGCAGTTTCTGTGAATATCTAATCATCTTTCACTGTTTACACTGCAGCCCTTCATGCTTTGATCCTGAATTACCTTCTCCTTGCATACTATTGGCTTGGGCTATCCTGAATTGAGTTGGCTTTACTGTATTTCAACAAACAAAAGCTTTTCATCATCCAAAACCAGCAGCAGGACACCCTACAGCAACAACAAGCAGCAGGAGAAGCAAAAACACAGTGCTGAAAACACTATAAACTTTACTGTACCCGTCGGGCGCCTCGATCAATGTCTCCATGTGGGACATGATCGAGAAGAACTTCCCGGAACCGGGGAGCGAGCGCAGGCTGCAGGGCAGCAGCAGCGCGTCTCCGGGGAAGGAGAAGCGGTCCGCCGGGGACAGGAAGCGGGACCGGAGGTGGCGGGAGTACCAGGAGTCCCTGGCCGCCGAAGCCGCCCAAGGCGCCAAGGGCGGAACACCAGCCCCCAGTCCCCAACGGGCCAATGGTGGTCATCACCCCGGCCACGCCACCCTCGGCGACTTCATCCAAGTCGCCAGGCAGACCAAGGCCAAGCCCCGTCAGCTGCTCCTGAGGCCCCAGCAGGCCCCAGCAGGCCCCAGCAGCGACATGGAGTTGGCCCACCGCGGGAGGATGCCGGCCGACCAGGCCAGCTCCAGCAGCAGCGTCGCTCCCGACAGGGACGTGGCGCGCGCCTGTGAGCGCGTCTGTGGGGTGCCCTGCAACCTTCGGGTTGTCCGGCAACGGGCCAGGCAGCACAGCGCTGCCGTGGAGGGCGCCGTCGGCATCGCCCAGGAGGAGGCTGCGGAGTGGGCGCATCGCATGGCCATCCACGCCCGGACCGTGGCGGCCATTGCGGCCGGACTCACGGCCGTAGCCGCCCATGGGGCAGCGACTGCCCAGGTCAACGGTGAGTTGGCGGCAGCCGACGAGGAAGCCCGCCTGACGCAGGAGGCTATTGCCTGCAGGGAGGCCGAGGTGAGGGCGCTGGAAGAGGCGCTTGCCCAAGAGAGGGCAAAGAAGGAGGCGGAGGAAAGGGCCCACGCCGAAGCGACGGCCAAGGCCCAGGCGGACGCCGCCAAGAAGGACACCATCGAGGCCGCGCGACGGAAGGTCGCTGAGGAGAAGGCAAAGACGGAGGCGGAGCTGGCAGCGTTGGAAGCGCAGAAGGCGCGACTGCAGCAGGCCCGGGAAGCCGAGGCGGCTCGTGCTCGGGAGGAAGCCGAAGTGCGAGCTGCCGCAGCCACCGCCGCCGCAATGGAGGAGGCAGAGGCCAAACTCCGCCGCGAGACTCCCCCGGGAGGATCACGAGTGGAGACCCTTCGAAAGCTTTTCGAAGGGGACGCCTCCTCCAGGATGACGCTGGATGAGGCGGACACGGGCAGCAGTGGGAGCAGTGGCCCCACCGCCCATCGACGGAGGAAGGGCAAGGGGAAGACCCCCGAGAGGCCGCGGAGGCCAGCGGGTGGACACCCCCACGACAGTGACCCCTTCTTCACCGCCAGTGACGGGGATGAACGAGGCCGCCGACATCGCCAAGTGGTGGCTTGGACGGGCGGAGGAGGCGGAGACGTCCCCATGGAGCCAGAAGGTGAGGATGAGGATCTCCCTCCTCCCTACCGGAGCTCGGAGTCTTCCGAGACCGAGACACCCAGGTGGGGCGACATGGACGAGGATGACGACATGGACTTCGGCATCACGAAGAAGCGCCCATCCTCGGACCCACCGAGGCGACCCGGCGGAGACCCACCGGGACCCCCTGGCGGAGGACCATCAGGACCCCCTGGAGGACGCCCACCAAGTGGACCCCCTGGAGGCGGACCACCGGGCGGGGGAGGACCCCCTGGACCGGGCGGACCCGGCGGAGGCCCTCCTGGAGGACCCCCTGGGGACCCCGACGACCCACCAGGGAACGGCGACCCGGATACCACCTGGCGGTGGATTGTCTACCTCCGCAGGAGAGTCCAGTTGCTCGAGCTGGAGGTAGACACGGGCAAGGGCGAGATGGCTCGCATCTCCAGGGTCGCCGCGCGCGCGCAGAAAGAGCTGGACATCGCCAGGGCCGAGACCAGGCAGCTGAACACGGTCATCAGCGGCCTGCAGCAGAGGCTGGACGCGCTGGAAGCCCGTGGGAGCGTCGGCAGCGACCATCCACCCCTGGAGTCTGGCTGGTCGGACGACGGCTGGGGACCCGGACCAGGTCCAGGCAGACCCCACGCCCCCGGCGGAGCCCCCAGGAGTCGCCCCAGCGCCAGTGCCCCCTCTCTCACCGCCCCCTCTCACCGCAGCGCGGGCCGCCGCAACGAGCGCGTGCCGCCCGGCAGTGGCAGTGAGGATTGGCGTGATGAGCGGCTCAGCGCGGAGTACCGCAACCGCCGTGCTCCACCGCGGACACCGGTACGCCCCCGGCGCCCCGCACCAGCCCTGGAGCCAATTCCAATGGCTGGTGGACGTTATGGTGGACTCAGGGATGAGGTCCCCAGAGGAGACGTGGAGTGGGATGTCGGCGAAGGTGAGGATCTGGACCTGGACCTGGAGGAGTTCGACATCAGCCCGCCGCGTGGTGTACGACGGGAGGCCGCTGAACGCATCCGCCAGCGCCGTGATGAGGATGCGTACATGGAAGCAGTACGGCGTGAACATCTAGGTTCAGCGTACATGGAGGAACCGCGGCGTAGCCACAGGGATTCCATGGAGGAGATGGACGTGGCGGCCGTGGGAGTCCGTGGGCGAGGCCGATGGGAACCTCGGTCGACCTCGCGGCCGGCGTTCATGGTCTCTAAGGCCGCGGACGCCGCCGTGTGGGAAGACTTGAAGGACATCAAGCCCCCCATGTACGACGGCAACCCCCTCAACCTCGACCGCTTCTTGGAGAAGCTGGACGATTGGGGGCTGACCGTCACTGAAGACATGCCTCACGCGGATGCGGAGAGATATGTCTTCAGACGGTTCAGGTACCGCCTGCCGGAAGTGCTCGGAGAGCTATACTTCATGGCGACCAAGGAGGGGAAAATCAAGACCCTCAAGGAAGCCAAGAAGTGGCTCAACGAGCAGGAGCGGGTGGACGCTCCGCAGGTGGCTGCCAAGCGGTGGAAGTCCATCAAGCTTGAGCATGATGGACGGGAGATCCGCCTGCGGGATTGGCGGGACTTCCGAGGGAAATACACCCTCCACCGCCGCAACGTGGAGGATTGGAACGAGGGTGACGAGCAGGCTCGCCTGCTCTCCATGCTGCCGGAAGCATGGATCAAGAGGGTCACCAAGGAGGAATCCAAGAGGGCCAAGTCCAACCACACGGTCAAGATGATGCTCCCCAAAGAGTATCATACGAACGTGGTGGCTTGGGCGAAGAAGAACGTGGCCCCGGATGTCAAACGGCACTCCTTGCGGAACGCTCTCCTCATCACCGTCTCGGGCGATCGCGAGAAGACCGCGATGTGGCGCCTTGACGAGTGTGAGTTGAGCGGCCAGACCATCCGTCTGCAGGCCATCCCGGCGCGGATGAGCTGCGACGAGATCCTGGAGTGGGTTGGAGAGGAGGTGCTCAAGGAGTACCGGAACCTCCACCACACCCGCGGGTTGAGGCCCGGCGACCCCGACGTCAACTACGTTGGCGAGGGACCTGGCGGGGAAGCTGCCATGGACCCAGCGGGAGCCGGCGGCGATGAGACTCTCGTCGACGATGACGACGACGATGAGCCCGCCGAAGTGGCCGTGTGTGCCTTCGTGGCCAAGAACCTGAGCGCGGGGAGCAAGCCGGGAAACTGGAAGCCCCTGCAGCAGGGTTGGAGGAAGCAGGAGAAGAGGGACCCTCGCCGCATTGGCGACCCTCCGCTGTCCTTTGGTGAGTTCATACGAGCTCACCCTCAGGGCTGTTTCGTGTGTTATGGGAGGAAGCGAGGCTTCAACCATGACCACCGAACATGCCCCGTCCACAAGGCCGACACGGAGGCTTACAAGAAGGCGCACGGGTCGAAGAAGCGTGCGCCCGCGGGTATCCGAGAAGCCAAGGTGGAGGTGGACAGGGACGAGCTCTCCAAGCTGGTGTCGCCGGGGACCGAGTTGGCCAAGGAGATCCAGGAGATCAAGAGGAACTGGGTCCCCAGGTCGGACAACAAGAACAAGGAGAACAACCAGAATGACCAGAACAAGGACAAGGACAAGAACAAGGGTAAGAAAGGGGGAAGGAAGAAGGGCGTCAACGAGGTTGATGCGGAGGAGAACACCCCTTCCTCCACAACCGACGCCCCCTAGCGGAGCCCCTGCAGCCAAGGGCCCCAGCTAGGGCGGTCGCAGGATGGTGACGTGGGAAGCGCCGAGCCATCCCAGTCGGGAGTCGATAAGCACAAGGGGACTGCCGCGGGCGGAAGGCCCGGTCCGGCGCCCAGTCGCGGAGGCGGGGTGAGGGCAAGTGAAGGCACGAACCCTTGCAACCGTCCGTCCTTCGCGACCAAGAATGTGTTTGATGTACTACAGGATCTATCCGAGAGTATCGGAGGATCACCCGGACCGCAGCTGGATGCTGCAGATGGGCAGCCTGAGCCCATTGTCCACGACCTGCACCAGTCGCTTGTTGAGCTTCTGGAACGGCCGGAGATCCTGAGTTTGCACGCCGTGCGCCGTGTCGGTCGCGAGCGGCAGTTGCATCTTAAGGTCCGTGCCTTATGCGGGGAAGTGGAAAAGGTTTTCGACGTGTTGGTCAACACGGGAGCTCAAGTCAGCTTGGTCAAGGCTGGCCTACTTCCACCAGAGTGTCTGACCGACAGTCGGAAACCTGTCAGGCTGAAGGTGGCGAACGGCCAGTACATGGTGGGAGGCACGAAGGAAGCGGCCATTGGGCTGCAGTTCGTGAACCATCGTGAGCTGAGCCGCCCAGACCTCGGCAAGGAAATCCTCCTGCACGGTCGCTTCTACGAGGCCGAGATGGACTGGGACATGATCGTCGGGTACGACTTCATGATGGAGACGGACTCCGGCGTCCTCCCGGCCCAGGCCTCCATGACCCTGTACCAGGACGACCAACTCTCGTGGCTTTCGTCACCTGAGCACCATGTGGAATGCCAATGGATCCAGCCCGAACGCAATCAGCTCGAAGTGGCCGCGCTGGACACTGAGCCAACTGGTCCTGCAAACCAGGAGTACGGCGTAAGGCCGGAAGTGGCGAGCCGAGTTGTCGCGGACTTGGGAGCTTCGGATCTGGCCCTGGATGCGTTCTCTTCAGGAACCTCCGCCCATCTGCGGGTATGTGAGAAGTACTGGAGCGCACAGGACTCCGCGTGGAAGAAGCACTGGGGTCCGCATCAGGGATTGATGTGGATCCATTGCCCCCGTTGGGACATTCCAAGAGCGATAGCGAAGATTCGCAAAGACCGCTCCAAGGCAGTGCTGGTTGTTCCTATGGGATGCACCGAGGAGGAAAGTACCCGACATTGGGTAGCCTCATTGACCAACATGACCTTAAACAAGGTCGTCCTACCGGCTGGAGAGAGTGTCTATCAGGACGCTAAGGGACAGCCCATGCCAACCCAGAGATGGCCAACGGAATTCCACTATGTGGATGGGGGCCTTGATCAGGCCGACGCCACGGACTTCGTGTGTGTCAACCGCATCATAGCGGAGCCATGGCGGCAATGCTTTGCGGTTCCCCCTGTTGACATCGAAGAATCGGAATCGGAAGACCCCCTCACTGAAGAGGAGTGGGATCTGGTTCAGGGGTATATGGATCAGCCCTTTCACGACTGGGGAAACCAGCGTGAGGGCAAGGGCCAGGACAGAGCCTGGTGGGAAGTGGACTCCATCGTCTCCGGTTCCTATGACGGGAACACCTTCGTTCAGAGGGTGCTGGATCATATGTCCAGCCAGGACGAGCCGCCCGGCGGTAACCCACCCACCTACGGCGATCTATTCCGAGGCAAGACCAGAGATGGCCCTTTGGGCCACCTGGGAAGACCACCTGAGCCGAAACCGAGCGGGGTCGCTACCCCTCAAGTAAGCTCCGTGGTTCAAGTGCCCGGAAAAGCCAAGGCGGAGTCCGATGACTGCCCCAAGATCCAGGCATTGAGGGCCAGGCTGAAACAGAAGTATGGTGATACCTTCTTCAGCGGTAAGCCTGTGTTTCCCCCACCGGTGCGTGGACCGTATGGCGAGGCCAAGATACGACTGAAGCAGGACCCCCGTGTGTATCGGCACCGGGAGTTTGCCCTGAGGGGCGAGAGGAAAGAGGCCATGGAGAAGATCCTCCGTGACTTCATCCAGAGAGGCTGGCTCGAGCCGTGCCACTCCGAATGGGCCTCTCCGTGCTTCGTCGTCCCCAAGAAGGTTGCCGGTGAGTGGCGGCTCGTGGTCGACTACCGCGGCCTGAACGCCCAAACGCAGCACGACAGCTATACGCTGCCCCTCATTGAGGACATGCTGCAAAAGCAACACCGGCGGAGGATCTTCACGGTGATTGACCTGAAACATGGTTATCATCAGATGCCTCTCGCCGAGGAGTCCCGTGCCTGCACAGCCATGAGCACTCCACTTGGACCTCTCCAGTGGAAGGTGATGCCCATGGGTGTTACCAACGGCAATGCGGCTTTTCAGCGGATGCTGGAGAACCTGCTTGAGCCGGTGCGTGACTGTGCGGACCCCTTCGTGGACGACGTGATCATCGCGTCCGGGGACCCCAGTATGAGCTACGAGGAGCTCCTGGAGGCACATGAGAGGGACGTCACTCGAGTGCTGGACCTTCTGGTTCGGCACAAGCTCACGGGCAGCAGTGACAAGGCCACCATTGCGGTAAGCGAGGTGGTCTTCGCTGGCCACGTGGTCGGGAACGGGCAGCGAAAGCCCATACCTGGCAAGGTGGCTGCGATCGAGCACTGGGAAAAGCCCAAGACGGTCTCTGAGCTACGGGCGTATCTGGGGTTCTGCAATTACTACTCGGGGTATATCAAGATGTATGCCGAGTATGCAGCCCCCATGACGACCATGCTCAAGGGCAACCGAGAGGAGACCAAGAAGGGGTCCAAGAAGGCTCTGGTCTGGACAGCTGAGTCCGACCGTGCCTTTGAGGGGATGAAGCAGGCGCTGCTATCCGCAGTGGGTCTGCACCTCGTGGATCCCAACCGAGGGTTCGTCCTGCGCACCGACGCTTCCGACTACGCCATTGGCGCTGTGTTGGAGCAAGTGCTTGACGACGGGAGGCACGTGCCCGTGGCCTTCTGGAGCCGAGTCCTGGCGGAAGGCCAGAGACGGACGTGGACGCCCCGTGAAAAGGAGGCGTATGCCATCGTCATGGCTCTCAGGAAATGGGCTGGGTACATAGCCCTCCATCCCGTCACCGTCTGCACCGACCATCAGAGTCTGCAGTCGTGGCACAAGGAGCACGTGGACACCCCCTCAGGTCCCGCCTCCCGACGGGCAAGATGACATGAGACCTTGGCCAAGTTCGACCTCACGGTTGTGTATATTCCTGGAAAGGATAACACCGTGGCGGACTGTCTCAGTAGGTGGGCCTATCCCACCAGCAAGGGCATGACGGATATCTCTGCCCATGGCGATGAGGCTGAGACCGCTGAAGCCAAGAGGATCATTGAAATGGAGCGCCTGATGGAGGAGGAGGGTGCAAAATGCTTCGTCGTCATGGCTGCGGATGCCCCCCTCGCGTCAAGGGTGAGCAGAGCGGTCAGTGTACTCGCCCCTGAGGGAGCTGAGTCCGACAAGCACCTCTTCCCGGAGTCTTGCCTCCAGGACGACTGGACCGACGACTACGCCAAGTCTGAGGCCTTTGCGGCCGAGTATAGGGCTGTGACCGACCCTGATGACGGGCAGAAGTGGCCAAAGGGGCTGACCGAGGAAGATGGCAAGCTCTACCGGAATGGTAAGCTGCTAGTACCGGAGTCCCGGGTGCTCGAGCTTTGTGAAGCTTGGCACCACCACATGCTGCACCCAGGGGTCAAGAAGCAGGCTCTTGACATGCAGCGTCGGTTCGAGATCGACCATATCGTTCTCTACACCGCCATCAAGAAGGTCAGGAAGGGTTGCTCGGTCTGTCAGGCCTGCAATCCCGATAACCGGAACGTCAAGGGGGAACCCCAATGGACCCCGGTTCCTGACCAGCCCATGGAGAGCGTGACCATGGACGTCTTCTCCATGCCCGAAGTGCACATTGGCAAGGAGACCTTTGACTGTGTGGTTCTCTGTGTGGACCGCCACAGCGGCTACGTTGTAGCCGTTCCGGCACGCAAAAAGGGGTTGCTTGCCAAGGAAGTGGCAGTCATGATGATTCGTCATTGGCTGACCGTCTTTGACATCCCCCGCACCATTTGCAGTGACCGAGGGCCCCAGTTTACTGGTGGCTGGTTCAAGGCTATGTGTTCCCTCATGGAAATACGTCACACCAAGAGCGTCGCCTATCTCAGCCGGTCTAACGGCCGTGCTGAAGTGGCTGGACGGCAGCTGTTCGAGAAGCTGCGCAAGATCCACATCACCAATCCACGTTGAAACTGGTTTGAGGAGATGTGGCCTGCTCTGAAGGCCCATCATGACACCCCCACTCCGGGCGGTTTGTCACCTCACCAGATTCTGTTCGGCAGGGACCCCCTGGGTAGGGGACTTCCCTTGTCTGGTGATGGCATGGCTATGGATGCCAAGGAATTCTTCGCGCGGCAAGAGCAAACGGCGCGGGACATCCGCCAGCAGCTCGAGAAGGAGCATGCTGAGCGTCAGAAGTCCGCCCCGAGCTCGACAGCGCAGAAGTTCAGGGTGGAAGACCCGGTGTGGGTGATCAGACCCCGCCCCATGGGCACCCACCGCACCAAGACCTGGTTCACACCCGGCGAGGTGGTCCGCAGGATTGGTGAGGACACCTACCGCATCAAGGTGGGTCACGGACAGTTCCGGGAGCGCCACGAGAGTCAACTCCGTGTGCGGGAACCCGACCTCCGTGGCCAGCATGTGTCCCTGAGCTATGCCGCACATGAGGCCGATTCGGACGACGACTATGCTGAGCAGGACGACTATACAGTCGAGAAGATCCTGGCTCAGCGTCCCAAGGCCTCGGCACCCGGAGGTCTGGAGTTCAAGGTTCGTTGGCGAGGCTATGGGCCGTCCCACGACACCTGGGAACCCGTCTCCTCGTTCGTGCCGCGGGTCAATACTCCCTTCATGGAGTACATCCGCAAGCACAAGACCAAGATCCACGTTTCGGACTTGGCAGCACTCACCCGGGCGATTGCAGCCAGGGGTGCCTGATCAGCGCCCCGAGCTCTCCCCTGATGCGTTTTGAGCTCCTGTGAGGCCGACGGACCGTCCCTTACTTGCTTGCTCTCTTCCGTCTTCCGGTGACCTGCCATCAGAGTGGCCATGTACCCCCCCCTGCTGAATCCAGAGGAGGATGGCCCCTCTCTTCTTCTACTCGTCACTCCCCCCCCTGCTGAATCCTTGGGAAACCAGGTAGGGCGACTGACCTTCATATTTCTGAGCTCTTGGGGCCTTGAAGCCCATACGACGTTGCGCAACGGATGCCGCTGTCATCGGCATTGCGATTTTTTGGTGTGTGGTCTGGTTCCATGGCACTTGCGGAATCCAGACCAGTCGACGTGTGTCTCGAGACTATATATGGCCTGAACTCAGGCGTTTTCCTGTCCACCCTCCTGCATTGCCTTATCCTAACTGGGTCGTTTGTTTTGGCGCTCTATCCAGAGTGTGTTTACACGCCTATTTACCCCGCTTATTGCATCTTTTTCTGCCCCCCAGGATATGTGCATCTGTATGTTGAGTCTTGTCGGCCCATCACTGAGATGTGGACTGTTTTTCCCCCGAGGGGATGCGAATCGTATACAAAGGCGCCTTGAGTCGCCGTGTACATGTTCTTACAGCCTGGTCCAGCCTGGACCAGTACCTGAGTACAGATTCTACTGTTTGAGTGCTCGTGATACCGTGTTGCCCTATTCGCTGTGATGTGGAGATCCTGATGGCGCCAGGCGGGAAGCCCAGTTGCCTGACTACACTCCCAGCGGTCCGCCACTGTCAGTCCCAGTGTGAGCCTACCGATTCGCAGACGCACTTGCAGTCGGATGGCGGCCTCCGGTGCTCCTGACCTCGGTCAGTCTGCCTGGGAAACTGGTGGTTTGAGGAGTCGACGCCTCCGCCCACACTGCATGAGGACTCCCTCATGTATGGCCTTCGTGGTAATAGGGCGAGGGAAAAGACGGCCTTGATGCCCGATCCCTTAAGGAGGAGCCCCCTTAAGATCTCTTAAGGAGTTCGGCTGTACCACTCTGGACTCGCGTCGTATGGATATGGACATGGTGCGCCCGAGGAAGGACCCGTGGGGACTCTCCCCAGTCGGCGGGCCTTGGGAAGCTTGGGGTAGCCTGATGGATCTTTGTGGTCGCTCTCGACCTGTGGGACCACCTCGGTCGTCGTGTGTCGCCTATGTTGGCCGTGTATGCCACTGCCAATGTGGTGGTGACCGTAGCAGCCGGCACCCGGTGCGCCTGGTATGGGTTAACGGGTCCTTTGGATGCCGAACAATCGCCGCCAGGACCCGGGACTTGATACTTGATACTATACATGTGCTACGAGCCTTTACAGCATCATACCTATCTTACTGTGGGATTTAGGCAGCCTAACCTGAGCCAGCCTGAAGTGAGGATGTGACACCCCCCCCCTTCGGGGAATGGTCCTGGGTACCCGCTGCCATGCGTGGGTGTTATCGAGCCCCCCCCCAGGGTTTGCTCTAAGGAGGGGGGTGGAGCGGTACCCAGAACCCCATGGCTAGGGCAGGGCATACAACCGGTCTCCGGACCACTAACCCTATGTACGGAAGGGAAGACCGGCCTCCGGTCCACTAACTCCATGTACGGAAGGCGCCCGTTGACGCCCGGTGCGAGCCCGGCGGGAGCATGTTCCGTGCCGTAAAGCCCCGCATCGGCAACCGATGCACCGCCAGCGGAGATTTGCATATCAGAATGTCAGGAATCAACAGGGTTTTATTTTCATATTGTTTCCGTCAATTTTTACGCTTCCGTTCTGATATTCACTGTTTTGACTGCTGGCGGTTGGATCGCGACTTTACCGTGACCGCCAGTTTAACTGTTTATAATGGAAATTTTAACGCTATCCGTGACGAAGGCTCTAAAGTCTTCAGGAATTGCGTTGATGCATCCGCAATTTTCACATTCCACACTCGCAACCTTAATCCGAATTTTTCAGGATGTCGAAATCGGATTTTCGACTTCGACATCCCCGCACTTGATTTGACCTCTTTCGAGTGGACCTACGTGCTTCCCTATGCACGAATCAACTTTCCTTTTATCCTGCCCTCCATTTGTCTTAAAGATATGGGCAAAACAAAGTTGATTCGTGGGGCCACTTGTGAAGGTCATATCTCGTGTTGCTTGCGAGGAATGACAATAAGGAAACGTGGGATGTATTCACAATACTCCCGACGTAATTTAGGAAGCTTCATATGCCTTGCGTTTCCACACGTGCGCGCTAGTGTAATGGATCATGGTCAAGAGGGTAGAGTTTGCGTTGTAACTCTATGGCCATGATATTGCGTGCGTTAAGATAACCTTCGAGGGTAGCGCGCGAGTGTTGGTGTTGCATAGGAACCCTCCTTAAGTTCCTATGAGCGATTGACACAAAGTTATGCCCTTGGAGGGGCATGACATATCGTGGGGGGAGCTACCTTTTTGGGCAATATGGAGTATGTGCCTTGTGTTGTGGTGCGTGCCCATTTGGCGGGTCCATCGCTCCAAGCCAAGCCCGCCAATGGACCTCATATTGTGCAAGCCCCTTCTCCATACTCCCTACGATCAATTGCAAGCCTAACCTTCGTGAAGGGAAGCTTGTGTGGCGATCCCAAAGCGATGCGTTGGGAGCAAGGTGTGTGTTTTGCAATTTTCCATAATTTCATGTGCCCACTTGGGAAGTAGCGCTCGCGACCTTTCAAAGCGCCCCAAGTGGAGCACATATGTGGATTCGAAGGTCATTGGTGTCAAGTCATTATGTTTAGAAGGATTAGTTGATTGCACGATCCAAGCCGAAGATATTATAATATAATTGTGCACCTTTCAATGCACTTTTGTGTGTCTTTGTGCCAATTTTGCCGTTTTTGGCCCGTCATGATGTCAAATGGCGACCGTGTATCTCAACGTTGCGCTCAATTGACATCATGACCCAAGTATGTTATGAGGGTACATACTTCGGTGCCCAACATATCTTGGACCCGGCGAGTAACTCCTCTTGGACTTGGCATACCGTGGCCGCCATGTTGGCGATTTGGGACTATCCCAAATCATGGGCTCACTTGGCGACCCTGCCATTCCCAAAACCGGAGGAGTTGGGCGACGCCCAAAAGATATGTTGGACACATATGACTTGATACCAATCCTATGGCACACTCCGGTCCAAGTCGGGCATGTGCCTCATTTGCCCCAACCATGAGTGTGCGCATCTTTGGCCATTTTGAGCAATTTTCCACTTTTGTTGCCCGCCGTGCACTATGTTCAGCCCACCCGTGCACGCCGGACGCATGGACCAATGGACCATATATGACATGGGTGTTATGTATATTGGTCCCCATGGTTCACACACCACGTGGGCGAAGCGGAGCAACCTTCGTTAAGGCGCTAGCCCAAAGTGAGTGTGGGCAATTTTACCATTTTGGCATTTGTGGACCCACTTGGGATCGTCACCACGCCGAGTGGCATGAAGATCTTTGAGAGCCAAGAGCATGGGAGTCTCCGTTGGACTCCCGGTGGATCGCGTATGGAATGGCGGATCTGATCTCCAAGCAGGCGTGGAGATATACTATTGGGAGCACACCGAATTTTGGCTCATTTCGAGCAGCCAAAATGACCCCATTTTGGGACCCCAATTCCCCCCTTCCGTGTGGTCAATTGGCGGCCCCATTTCTCTATGCCCATAAGGATCCCGGACCTGATTTCAAGTTGTACACTCAGATATAAGTCCTAGGTCCTGCCTCCTAACCTGTGAGCCATTGGCCTTGCCCTGGTCGGGCGAGCCACGCGTGGGAATGACGCCAATTTTGGTGATTTTGGCATCATGACCCCACTTGACGAATCCGTGTTGCCCTGATGCCGGGGCCTCAGAGGGAACCAGGTTGGGTGAGGGCTCCAGGGAGTTCGTACTCGGAGGACATAGGGTCAGTTGCCTCGTCCCTACCTCTGGCGGGTCCGGGCGAGGGGACAATTTTGGAGATTTTGGAGTTAATTTCAGTTTGGGCTGAAACAGCCCATTTTCAGCTACCAACTCCTGAGGGATAATGGCGGGGCCATATCTCTCGCTCAGAGAGGAGTTCGGACCTGCCGTTAAGGGAGCATAGGGAGCCACTGTCGGTTGGCCTTGGAGCTCATTGGTTCCCAGGAACTCGCTTGTGGCTGGGCGGGACACCCCCCCTATTGGCAGGGTTTCAGGGTCCGGACTGAGCAGGGCATGGGTTGTGTTTGAGCCCCCGCCCCCACCAGCCACTGAGAGGGTCAGACCTGGGATTGGGATATGAGTTGGGAATGAGTGTCTATTGTCCTGTAATGCCCTTACCCCAGTCCAGTCTTAACCCCATGTGTACATATCCTGATGTGTTGTTGTACATACTTTTGTTCCCTCTTTGCAGAGTGGCAAGGATTCTGAAACGCTTTGTCACATGACACGAGCGTATTGATGCCCTTGTGAGCGTAGTGTCTTGCCTGCCTGCTCACCTGTGCGTGTCACCGCAGCGTCCCGTGGCCGGCCCCCCACGGGAACGCGTCAATTGCTGCACGCCAGTTGTTTCGAGCTGCTTGTGAACAACGCTTCGTGAATGCTCTGTTAACGCATGTGTACCGCATTTACTCCATTGCTACACTGTTCTATGGATCTCCGCTTCCAGAACTTGGGATTCATGACTGACCAGGAAAAGGATACAGCTCACCAACAGCACGAAGGTACTTTGTTCTGCAGACTACAAGGAAGGGCCTGCGAGAACCGATGAAAGCATGAAAAACACTTGTTTGCTGCATGGCCCAAATCTAAGCACCTCTATGCGCAAACCAAAAAGCATGCAGAGGGTAGGCCACCACTAAACTTCACACTCTATTGGTGGCAGCAGCCTCGGCTGGACACGGGTCTGGGCCTACCTCACCTACGAGAACTTGCTACCGGGCGTTGTGTGCAAGACGAAATCAAAAGCTTATTGCCTGTAGGTACCTGTAGGTAAATGTGAGTAGCACGGCACACTGTGGTGTGACCCTAGCATGATGGGGACGCCACTGCGCATTTTCCTGCTAGGGCTTGGAGGTAGGGGTGTGCTAACTATGTTTGTCAAGTGTGTTGTGGGTCGCGGGCTAGGGCTCTCACTTTGCACATGCTCGAATTGTTGTGATATGCGCCCCATTTCTGACTAGGGACGTGTGCACCAGCCATCCTCTTGCCCTACCCCATGTGTGCGCTGCAAAGTACATGCATTCTACTCAAGCAGGGCTCCTCACCTGGGTTCTACGCAACCTGTAGCATGCTTTCATTGCAGGATAGTCTAGAACTCCAAGACTCGTACATGACGAGTTGTGCCTATAGCCTCAATGAGGAGGTGCTCAAGGGGCCACCGCGCTAAGGGCGCGCGGCACCAAAAACAAGGGATACCCATAACGTGCAATGCAGAACCATCACAAAGACCTCCTGCCTCACTGATTATCCTTTTTCGGGAGACGTCAGGCGGGTTACCGCGCGCATAAACATGCACCACTCTAAACAATGCGTCTCACATCTTATACTTGAGAGCAAAGGAAGTGTGAAGCGCGGTAATCGTAGTTTTGACTGTTTTAGTCCATCCATTGTTAGGGCACGACGCCCATCCGGTAAACCTCTATTAGAGCTGGGCTACCTTGGGCTCACCTTACCTACTATGCATCATGACATGGTGTGCCTTTTGTTTCGTGAAAAGAAGGAGAACACAACTTGACCAGTGAACGAGCAAGCACAGACCAGGGGAACGAGAAGGAAGCCTACATCGCTTCAAACAACCCTATTTAATATGATTGTGTTTTGACTTTTCACAATGTGTGTGTTTTAAACGCAAGTTGACGCAAGCGAGGCTGAGGCAAACAAGGCTATTGGCGTATAAGCGCCTTGCAACTCACTCTCCCTAGTGTGTGTGCATCCATCTTTAACTTTTTTGTATTTTTGTAATTATCTTTAATCTTACATCTAATCAATCTCTATACTATCTACACTAGTTGTTGCTTCTTTAACGTACAGTGCGTGTCTATGCTAATGTACAGTGTTTGCAAGCGGGTGTAGGCACAAGACAAAACAAGAATACCTAAGGTTTCATTCTTTCATTCTCATTCGTTTCGAAGAGTGGAGGCGGAATCTTTATGTCACTATCGTTTATGACAAATTTGTTCCTACGTTGAAATGCGTAACATATGTGTTTTTCCCGTTCATTTGCCGTATAACTGCAGTTTCATTGGAGAACTACAGACGTGCCTTTCATTTAAATCCTTAAATTGAAAAATTGTTCAAAATGCACGAATGTTTGGAAAAATGTGCATTGTGTGTGTCTTTGGGTTTTGACCAGGTATGACCTTTCAAAAAAAACCCTGTGACATCCTTCAACGAGTCTGTCTTAGTCACGGATCATTTGGAAGAAACCTAGGGCTAGTCCTTGTCATCCCATCTTTGCACATGTCCAAGAGCAACAGCGGAGGCGACCATCGTGTTTGGATGCTGCTTTCAGCCTCAGGAAGACTAGGAGAATTGAAGACCCCATTTCAACGAGCACAAAATGCTTTGCGCGTCCTGCGCGTAAAATAACACAACAAGTGTAACAAACACGTTCTGCACATCCTCTTGCCCCAGCGTCGTCAATGTCAGGTGTCTGGCAATGCGCACTGATACTTGGAGTGAAGGATGCATGGGCACATGACCTAGCATGTCGTTGAACCCCATCGAAGCCACAATCTGGTCAACAGCGCCCCAAGACCGCTATGGCAAACTATCATCAATAGTTGTATTGGTATTTAGAATGAGCAGTGGTCCAGCGGAGGCTGTGCGCAGTCTTCACAGCACTGTCTTTTGCAGCCCACAGTCATGGCCACAAAGAAAGAACAACGACCATCCAGAGCCCACTAAGTGTGAGAGGCTATGGCATTTTTCTATGCTTTTTCATTCACTTTTTAGCTGTCTTTCCAAAAACGCCTTGGTCGAGCTGAAATCTGTTGGACTTAAGTAATCGTTCCTACCTTTCCTAGGTACAGCCCTTCATGTTTGAATTACAAATTGATCCTGGTCACCTGCTTTGCCTTTGCTACATTAGGAGGGGCGATTTTTCAATCCGCCAAACCAATTTACTCGGAAAAGCTGCAATGGAACAGCAGAGCAACAACCACGGAAAAGACTGCAAAAGAACTTTGAAATACCATTGTTAAAACTTTCTTTCCACACATGCCTAGGACACTTTTAGAAGTCATTGTGACAACTACCGAAATGGACCAAGGGACTGAGTCCTAATGCCTTTGCGGTGTCATAACTGTCAGTTGCATCGGAGTTCCACACTGCTTTTTCATTTCGGCATTCGATAATGGTACAACACGGTCCAGATCCCTATTGTAGTGATAGAGGGGCATGCATAATGGAGGTTACCATGACTCTTCGCAGTTGTCATATGAGAAAAATGAATGTGGTCAGTCCAATTGGTATTGTACTTCGGGGACTCATTGGCGATACGCAACGCCAATTTCGGCGTCGCATAGAGATGATATCTGATTAGCAATTTTGCGAGCTAAGACCTTGGGAAGCTGACCATGTTTAGCAAAACAAAGTACAATATTTTTTCGGCTTCCTCCGCCTCCAAGGCAGTTTTATTCCCAATGGCGAAATTTGTATGTATGGCTTTGTACTCTCAAGACACTTCGTCTCGGTTTGAAGATGTCTGTCAAGATTTGCAGGTACCCACAGACTTGGCAAAAACATGGATAATAATAGCATTGTGCCTACTAAGTCTCGGGCCTGTGACTAAGCCTAATAATGGCGCTTTGTGTTCCAAACAATGAACACAAAACAGATACAACAAGGGAACTAGAAAAAAAAAGATCGGTACAAAAATCTTTGAACCACTAAGGAGTCATGTCATAAAGCTAGCGGCCTATCCATGAAATGGGTCTTAAGAAAATCATAGATGCACACACTTCTGTCCCCAACACACACTCACTAGCTCACTTAATCTCTCATTTGTGCACACACCCACACACTTATTTTCGCACATTCAACCGCTCACAGAAAGTGGTCTGCATGAGCATTGACAAAAACCCACAAAAATTGCGAAATGACCTGCAAACTGCCTCAGCACACCGCGCACCACCCCGCGCACTTAAGTAGAGGTTGTAATTTCTGGGTCTACTATATTGATATGTCTTCGGGACAAGCAAAAGGGGCAAAACATAGTCACACCGATATTGCCAAATGTACAAACAGCCTTGCTACCCACTCTTAGGCCCAAAAAGTATTGACTTCATGCAAACACAACTTTTCTTTAGAGACACAACAATTGGCCTTCAATTTGTGGTCCCTATGACCGCTTTTGTCGTATAATACCTCTGTTCCGTGCCAACCAAGCCCTTCCAATATGACAAAAAAAGATCAACACTGATGCCTAAGAGGACCGACCACGGACCGACCTGGGATATCAATGATGTATATGACTCACCTTCTCCCACCAAATTTACGTTGATAGGTATTGCTGAGGACTGGCCATATCGCGCGGTTTTAACTGCTCCCCCGGCCCCACACACCAAGATCGTAGCATGTCATCAGTTCCAAGCGCAGTTCTGAGCAAATGAGTCCAGCGGTACTGCTGTATTTTGTCACAGCCCAAGGGGCTGTGTATGCTACAACACTCAGTTTATGGTCGCACCTTCACTTCCACTGTGGTTGCTCTATGATGGAGCCGGCTCACTGGTGGCCAACCTGCAGTGGGGCTGACAGTTGACAATATGTAGTACAGAGGGGGGGGGTTCAAGGGCTCCGAGAAAGCATCATAGTGTCACTGCCAGTGCCACTGTCCGTGTCATTGGCTGAACTGGCCGAACCGCACGTATCATTGGGATATTCAGATGAATCTAATTGTGAGCTGGCTTCAGCGCTGCAGGAGGTGGTGGAACAACGATCAATGCACCAACTCGCTTTAGTGCTACACGACCCCGACCCTGGGGCACAGGAGTTGCTGATCGGGGACGATGATCGACCCACTCTGCCACAGGGTGAATCTTGCTGTACACCCTGTGGAGAATGAAATAAAGTACAAGCACAACATTCAAGCGACCAAACTGCCTGTGTCAGTGGCTGCATACGCTCAGTGTAGGGTGTGATGTTGGCAGCAATGTGATCCCCTGTATAGGGCACGTATGTGGAAGCCATCTGGGAGCCCCTCTGGTGACCCCCTCAACGGGGAAATGCTGGCGAAACGAGTGGGGGCCACTACACGACCCCGGGGGGGGGGGGGGGCACTGGGACATTAGGGCTGTGCATTTGCTGCACCCCATGGGGGGGGGGGGGGATCAAGTGTTGACGGGATTGACTCAGCCACAAGTGGCAAATGCTCGCGCCCGAGCTCCGCAAGCTCGTCAGGTCTTTCGTTTCCTGGGACACCCACATGGGATGGCACCCAAACCCATTGCACTTCTGCGCGGCATAGGTCAAGCTGGAGGACCAGTCGCTTCCAGAAATCAGCATTTGGTATCAGCCCTTTCTGTGTGCACCGGCCGTCTGCTTTCCATTTGTATACAGGTCCTTCGATACCCGAGCACAGGTAATGCGAATCACTAGCCATTAACAGTTTCACAACGGGCCATGAGCAACGGATACTGGACTCCCATACACCCCTTGACACACGCTTACAGTTTCACAAACGGGGGGGTGCGGGGACAACGGAGCACTTCAATTGTGGCCATCAGCTCACCTCTGTTGTTGGTTTGTAATTCTGCACAGGGAGGTCTTTGTGCCGCCAAAACGACGAGCCGCAAAGAACGGCAAGCGGTGCCACCCTCTCCAAATTTCAAAAAGTGGGCTCGGGTGCAGACTGTTGGACAATGTGTCACTGCATTTTACTATACCTCTAGGTCATTTGTAGTTTGCTGTTATATTGCTTGAAGATCTGAGACTCACAGATTGTGGTCGTCACGGGGGCCATGAGCAATGGATACTCAGCTCACATATACCCCCGTGACACGAGTATATGGTCATAGCCACAAATCTTAGGTCATTGTTTTGACTTGCTGCACCTGCAGCACAAACTAGATCAGTGCCTTGAGTTCGCCGTGCACCACAGCTATCGAATGTTTCTTGGGCTGTCTGGGTCAGCTCATCCCCCTCCCATAGGCGCCGGTTAGACCTAACCTTGCACTTAAGGGGTCACAACACCAGCGCAAAAACGCCCCACCGATTGGGAGCAATATGTGCAAGACAGCTACACAATTTTCATTGACCATGTCACTAAGGCAGCCCACTACAAGCCTCTCGGGTTGGAACTCATCCCCGGGGGGCCTCAGGCCGTGTGCATAGCCACTACACTATCAATAAGACGATACCTTGCATACCTTATACTACCGTATTCTTGCCCCGCACTCGCCGCAGCACTCACCACTTCATTCATCAATTTTTGGCTCTTGCCTTCATGCATGCATGCAAAAAGGGCAGATGCGGGTCGTTCGGTGCATCCCCATCCCCCGTCACAAGATTTGAACCACCATGTGTTCCCCATGGCATTTACCTTTTTGGCGGATGGGATAGCACTGTTGTGCCCTACTTGGTTCCTGTGTCCGTCAGTGGATCCCTGCACACTGCTGAGGTCCTCCTTGACCTTGACCCGTTGTTGGACCACACATAAACCCACCGCAGTTGAAAAAACTGCAGTGCTAGCCGGGTTTGAAATTACACAACCTACATTGGAGATTCCATGGCTTCCATTGTGCCAGCCAAGGGATACTTTAGCTGGCTGTTACTTTAGCTGCAGTGGCAAGCCACCAACTGTGGGCAGGCATCTCAAATCAGCAAGTACCTTCCTATCATATTGACGAGGGCAAAAGAGTTTTGGGGTCAAGACACTGTTGTGCAAAGGGGTAATTGCAAGTTAAGGGTGAAAGTGCCCTGTTTGAGGCCAGCCGTTTGAGCCAGGGCATAAGAGGGACCAACGAACAGCAGCTAAACATCCTAAGCACACACCCTCTACCTCTCAGCCTCACGGGCTGGAGGATAGCTCCAGCAAAAGCAAGGTGCCCCCATCCAAACCTGCCCCCTGCCACCGCAAAGCCTTACCCTCCCATGCATCATGCCTCTATCCTGCCTGCATGTCTGCCTTTGCATGCTTCACAGCCGCCGGGTTGACCAACCTACCACACCTGTGCCATGACCCAACATGCCAGGATCACATTCCACCCAACATATAAGGTGTGTTACCTAGCGAAGTGCATGCAGAAAAAAACAACAATGCCGAATGCCGGTGAGCTTGCTCCTGAAATTGCATCCTTTTTTCTTGACAACCATCATCTCAAAAATAGGTTTTTGTACATAGTGGTTCAATAATATTAAAACTCCCCGTGAAGATAGCGATGAGAAAGATGTCCTTGAATTATGCCCTAGGTCTTTTGATGTATTCCTGCAGGTTTTGTAGTTGAAAACCCCAAACCAAAGCAGCAAGTAGAGCAAGGACTGAATGTGGATCGAATCAATGATTGGTTTTGGAATCCAGTGTAACACAGAAGGGCTGCAGATAGACAAAGCAGGTTTATGCACATAGATTCAGTCATAAATGGATGATACAAAAGGTTTTATATGAAAATTGGTCAGACTCTAGCCTCAGAGGTTGCATTAGGCACTTCATGTGCACTCTTTTAGGTGAAATGGTGCTGGTTAGGACTGAGTGGCATAGATGTCAGGACCACACAGAAAATGACTTGGCCAAGTACTTGAATTCAGAAACAGTTACAAAGTAGGACCACAATAAGTGGTAGAAACAATTGAGTATAGGGGTCTTGGGGTGGGAGACCACTTAGGCTTAACCTCCAAGGCCAACAAGCATGCAATGCCTGATTTATTTTGGTATGTCCTCCATGAAGGAAGGTACCTCCGCTCAGTTGAGTGGTAGGGGTGAACTTCATGGGGGGGCTAGGGTCACAACCCTAGTTACTTTGAGAAAGTGTACTTTAGGCAACAAAAGAGAGATAAAAACACTTAAGTTTGTCTTAGCATCAACAAAGGGTTTTAAGGGGGGCTTAGCCTGGATCAAGCCCTCCAAGAAAGACATGGCAGTGACCTTTTCTTACTCCCCCCTGGAGTACTAGTTAGCTAAGCTAGTAGGACCAAGGAAAAAGGCTCAAATATTCCCAAAATTACCTCAAAAAATGCATTAAACTTACCAAAAACATCCTCATCACTTCAAAGAAGCCTATCACACTGTAGGGACCCTTGAAAAACAGTGTAATCTACCGTGAATGATGTCCCTTCGAAGGGGCATTCCTCAAAAGTCGCCGGCGTGCGGCGAAAACTTTTGGAAAAAGTTTGGGGGCAGTGGGAATTGAACCCAGGACTCCCTCCCTAGAGCCAATGTGCTTGCCCACGGACGGCTATCGCCGTATAAACAGCGTTTTAGAATACATCCTGACCAAGGGTCAGGGCGGAGCAATACTCCCAATGGAGGACACAAACCCCCAGGAGCTGGAAAAAATAGAAAATGGAACCAGCAGGGAGTGATTCCTGCGGTTTAGCGGAAGGGGTTGCGATTTAGCAAGTGAAATCGTTGAAAATCGACGAAACCACGCGGGAAATCGTCATTTTTACACATAACTTAAAGTCGCAGACAAGCGCAAAGGAATCGGACGCCAAGAAAAGGGTTGCGCAAGCGTAAACGGCTTTTGGAAAAGAAGGTATGAGCCGTAGTTTTTAAAGTTTTAAAGAAAATTTTTGCACAGTTGCATCAAAATTTTTATAAACTTCAGAGTCAAGCATTCAAAATCAGCCCACACCACAGAGCAGTTCAACAACCCGTCTCTCAGGTATGTCTGTGTCACTTCACACTCACGCATTGCGTTCGTGTTGGTTGTTTCGTCAAAACGTTAGGGTTGTCAACGCTGTGCTCGTTGGGGGGTCGGGTGTTCTTCTCTCGTGCTCTGCACAGGTGAAAGCGGGAATGAAAGGTATGTGATGCGAATGGAGCGCGCAGCGCGCACGTAGGGTTAGAATATGCGCTGTGCTCGCGATGCATGTGCCTAATCTAGGCATCCACACGCTGTGACGCTTTACCTGTATCCGAAATTCACCCTTGTTTTCTTCTTTACAGGTAAGACAAAAAGCGTTTGTCCGTGTGCGGCCGCGGCGTTAAAGTTGAGTTGCTTAAAACGCTTAGGTTTGTTTTGTGTTCGTTTCAATTCGGCATTCACACGATGCATGGTGAGTAAGGTAGGTTAGCCCAGGAGGAGCTCAGCTCCTGGTTGAGTCAATGGTTCAGCCTCCCTTCCCTGCGTGCACATGATGCATTAAAGGGTAGGCCACGCGAATTGCGCACGGTAAACCTTGTTTAGGTTACCCAGAGGCTCCTCGGTACATTCTTTAAGAGAACCCGAGGAGTTTCTTAAACCTTGCTTGCTTGACAGGGGTAGCTGATCCGTCAGCGTGTTTGCGAACAGTGTATTATAGGTCACACTGAGAAGGGTATAATACCTGGAGTGTGGCTTGGTTCCTCCGTCGCAAACACCCCTTCATTTGCCTCTTTTGTACAGGTGGGAGAGGTTAAGGGTGATTGGTGCACGCAGCAGCTGCCTTCGGCGGCTACCATTTTTCTGCCCCAGCAAAACAGGGGCGCTGATCACAAATCAAATCACTGTGCCTCAGCCAGTACTGGCGAGGGCAGTTCGACCTCAACGACATCTGCGCTGTGCACGCAACGAGAGCACCCCTTCCCTCCAAGCCCTAGCAGGGGAAACGCGTTGTGGCCTCCCCTGTTAGGCCACAGCTGCTTAGGAGCGCTGTGTTCTCTTGTCCTTTTCACAGGAGGGCCATTAGGGCCTGAGTGAACTTTGACAGCAGCACCCAGTAGCGTGTGTAGGGGTTAGGGTCAGCAGGCCTGGCAGGCGGTGAGTGCAAGTGATGAGTGCTCACCCTGCCTTCGAAGGCCGGTGCTGGCGTTAGTGAGTGTAGTGTAGTGGTGTCTCCTGGCCCGCGTGCTTTTCCTCGTGGGCAGGGGAGTGCGTTAGCTTTTGGCCTGTAGCAAAAATGGGCGTTTTGTATGCCCTTAGCACACTTGGCCACCCCTCCCCTCTTAGTAGGTAGGGCTTTTGCCGTCTTACCCCAAGGATAGGCGCCAGCACAGAAATTGGGCGCCATAGGAGTGGTAATAGTACCTGATGAGGACCTTCGGTCCGACGTCAGCGAAGCCCGGTCTCCGGGAGCCACGCTGGGGAGAGAAGTGAGACACATACAGACATACGTAGCACACTTAGGGGTATGGTAAGCCCAGTAAGGAAGGGTAGAACCCCATGGGTCTGGACCAGTCAGGGGTCCTAACTGTGGGCTCGCTTGTCCCCAAGGAGGGAAGACACACCTTGCCTCATAACACCTTGCTTGCCATTCCCCCTGGTGTAGTAAGCCACCGTTCTTCGTTGGCTCACCAAGGTCATTACATTAGGGCAGTACCCATGCAACACATGGTCAACAAGGCAAACACTCGCTGGGTGGCTGCAATCTTGATAAGCGGCCACCTGGCTCACGCTGGAAACCATAGGCATGGGTCTGCAGGGCACAGACAGGGTCAGTGCAGTGCTCAGTAAGCAGTAGTCTGTGAAAAACCAATGGTCTTCGGCCAGGGAGTGGTTGTCACGGGGGGCTAACGGTCCTGTCCTGCGATGCAATGCGGGGTAACTGTGACAACTGCTCTTACACCCATACTCAGGCACGACTGCAGAAGAGTGCTCACTGCACCTGTCAGTAGACTGACACAGGGAAATTAGCTTCGCTTCTTACGCTGGGACATAGTCTCAGCACGGGTTAGGAGCTGACCCTCGTTGTTCTCAACGAGGTAAGTGCGGAAGATGGGGTTGATACTCCCATCTGGTTGTATGAAGGCTGACATAGGTTCCCAGGTCGCCTCGGACAACCCATAGCCATCCCACAGGTTTAGGAATTTCCAGCCCTGCTTATACTCGTGGCGAGCAATACCTGCAACCACGTAGTAACCATCGACTGCCATCTCATCGGCAGTCATCTCTTCGAGTTCGTCTGCCTCCTCTGGACTGGCAGCGTTCTCTAGGTCTATACGTTCGACCTCACTGTCGCTGAGGCGCCACTCATCCCAAGAAAAGTCGTCAGGGGAGTGATAGTGCCTCAACTGCTTAGGTGCACATAGCAGTTCACCACCTAGACGTGGGCTGCACCTGACATGGATCCTGGATCCATCTATCCTGATGATACGATAGGGTCCAAAGTAAGGGTCCTGTAGGCAGTTACGTGGCCAGGAGGGTAGGCGTGAATGGTGTACCAAAACAAGGTCACCAACCTTGAAGCTGGCAGGTCGCCGTAGGCGGTTCCGTCGGCTCTGTTCACGGTCACGAATGTGCCTCAGGTTAGTACCAGCCTGGTTAGCCAGAGACTGCTTGTGTTCCAGCCAATCTCCCACAGGGCTCTTGAAGTCCTCAGGGAAGGGGGTTTTGAAGAACCAAGCAGGTCGTCCTCCATGGAACAGTTCGTGGGGGGTGAAACCCGTAGAAGAGCTCCGCTGTGAGTTCATGGACAGAACTGCCCAGGGCACTAGGCGTACCCAGTCGTTGGTGCGCTCCTGTTTCATCAGGATTCTTAAGTTTTGCTCCACCACACGGTTCTGTCTCTCACAGAGAGGGTTAGACGTGTGAGTGTAGGGCACACCTGTGGTTACCTCCACGTTGAGGGCATTTAGCACTCGTTTGTACCACCCAGTGTCACTGCGGATGCATACATCCTCATCAGAGTGCACCTGCTTAGGTGCTCCATAGGGTTCGAACCATTGTTCGACCAACATTTTTACAGTCTGCTCACCTGTGATTTTCTTATTGCAAGGGAACACACGGGTGAAGCGAGATAGACCACAGGTGACCACGAGGCAACTATCATAGCCGCCAAAGCGTGGTAGGCCGTGGATGTAATCCACGTAGAGTAGAGAGTTAGCACAATAGGGTATGGGTAAGCTGGAGATCAGGCCCCTATCCCTACTGTCGCTCTGCTTGCTGGCATGACAGCCACAAGCATCCACAATGGTCTGCATACGCGACCTCAGTTCAGTCAGGGTTAGATTAGAGTAGAAACACTCACGGAAGAAGTCCACTGAGCGATTAGCGCCAGTGTGACCAGAACTGAGATGGGACCACTGTAGGTACCCATCCAGTCGTGCCTCAGGCACCACAATTCGGTCCTCGTAGAAGAGGTACTGATTGTTTTTATACCACTGGTGCCCGTCAATAACACGGGGTTCGAGACCAGTGCTGAGGGTTTGGAGAATTTCTTCATACTCTGACTGATAGTCGGTTAGACTCCAACCCTCCAGGATTCCAGCAGTGCGCATGGACAGGTCAAGCTGGACATCCATACGCTGGAAAGCCTCTTTGGCGAGCGCCTCAGAGCTCTCACCAATAAGCGCATCGAAGTTGTTGCGCGATATATAGTCAGACAGTTCATTCTTAATCCCGGGGATATGATGCACTGTCAGCCTGAACTGGCTCAGGTAAGTCCACCACCGTTTTAGCTTCGCTTTTTCTGGTGGTGGGCCCTTCTGAAAAGACTTCACAGGCTCCTGGTCACACAGCCAGACAATAGGGTTAGACCCCAGGAGTCGGGATTGTGACGATAGCACCAACATACCGGCCAGGAGTTCCTGGTCATAGGTGCTGTAGTTGGAACGCGCTTGGTTCCATTTCCAATTCCAGTGTCCTAGTGGCACCAGTCGCCACTCAGTGGTAGGATAGTCATGTTTCAACGAACCATCACGGTTCAGTCCAGTAGTACGATAATGGCAGTGGGTTAGTTCCGCGGGGTTAAGCTCCTGCCATTGGTAGATCGTACCTCCCCCCCCTACATCACTGGCATCAGTGATCAGGACTATCTCGCCCTCAGGGCGGGGCACTCCCAGGCAGTTGGAGGAGGCAATCTTCTTCTTCAACTCCTGGAAACACTCTTCCTCTCTGGAGGTCCACCTCCAGGGAGTAGTTTTCTTGATAAGGTCAGTGAGGGGTGCAGAGGAGTAAGTAAAATTGTGGATGTGACGCCGATAGAAATTACAGGCGCCCACAAAACTCCTCACATCGTGTAGACCTTTCTTAGGGTCATCGCGAATCTGCATGTCCTGTAGGGGCTGCATCTTAGACGCGGCTGGTTTCCACCAGCCATACCCCACGTCGAAACCCAAATACTCCATCTCCTCTTTCATAAACTCACATTTTTCGAGTTTGATTCGCAGATGGTTTTCCTGACATACAGTGAAGAATTCACGGAGGAGAAGGACATGGTCCTCTTTGGTATTAGTACCCAAACTCACGTCGTCGATGTGAGCCTCCATTTCTGCACCCCGAGAAATCAACTCTTGTACTAGAGGCCTGCGCCTCAGTATGTACAAAATTTTGTTCATAAGCTCTTCGAAGAGCGCTGGGGCATTAGCCACCCCGAAAGGCATAACCTTCCACTTGAAGACACGACCCTTAGGGGTTATAAAGGCCAGCAGCTCCTGGGCTGCGGCGGTTAGGTCAACCTGCCAGAAACCAGAGCGTTTGTCCATTTTGGTCTTATACCTACATTTGGCAATACGCTCCAGGGTGTTTTCCATGTTAGGAATACTCCCTGAGTGGTTCTGAGTTTTCTTGTTGACCTCACCATAGTCTACAACCAGACGTAGGGCAGTCGACCCTGGTTTAGCAACAAGGAAACAGGGACTGCAGTGATGGGGATAGTCCCCATGTTTATACTCTTCAACGAGGCCAGCATCAATGCATTCTTGGATCTGGCGCTCGATTTCTTCAACCTGTTCCTGTGGAGCGGGATAGGGACGACGCCTCACTCGCGTCTTTTCAAATTCTGGTTTCAATTTCAGGTCCATCTGGACCAGTTTTTTACAAGAAAGGGGAGGCGGCAGGGCGCCGAACACCTCCTCATAGGTTATAAGCAGTTTCTTCAGGCGAGGGTCAAGGTTAAGACTCTCGACTTTCTGAAGGAAATCCTCCTCAGCATGGAGGTTGCTTTTTCCATGTTCTTTCTTTTTATGCCGATCAGCAGTTTCGGCTGGTACAGTACCATCATCCCACTCCGGGGGACATTGCTGCCCATAGTGTAGAGAATACACTAGAGGTATCTCAGGATCAGGCAGCGTATAGGACTCATCGTCCTCCTCAGACCAGATGGAGTATTTCCAGGTCTGTCTGAGGTATTGCAGCCGCTCTTGGCGCTCAATACCTTCAGCCTTCAGGTACAACAGTCGTCGGAGTTCTTGAGTGTCATGCTCAGACAATGGCATGTTATTAGCAGCAGGCCGTGCCAGAGCATCAGCACTCCGGGCCACGGGTTCACCTGTGTGCACAGGCTGCATGTGTAGCACTGGTTTCCCAACAGAGGAAGCGGGTTCAGAGGTTGACTCTAGATCTACCTCCTCTAGCAACAGCTGGCCCAGGAAAGCACTATGTTTTAGGTCAACACAGCTGGGATCAACAGAGGGAATAGTGCTGGCGATCTCAGACAGTTGGTCGTCAGCATCCTCTTTTACAGCTGCAGGTTCCAGATAGTCATCAGGAGACTCACACCCTGTAAGTGTGGCAGATAGGTGCTCAGGAGATCGATTTTTGAGATCATAAAGGGTCAGGCCACGATTTTCGGCCATGACCTCTTTTAGTAGCACCTGGTCCAGGTCACACAGGGGTACAGGATTGAGAGATCCATCGATGATGGACAGGAAACTGGCCCACTCAGGGGACTGCATAGCTGTGTCCGAGTCCTCAGGCGCATAGATAGGGCCGTCGGGGAGTTGCACTCTTCCCACGGTCATTCGGTCAAGCATACGGCGCCAGTAAGCATGTTCACCAGAGCAACCCCAGTCAGGGGTGCACATAACAACCCTTCCTCCCTCATAAGCGATCTTGGTTAGAACCTTCGCGAGCAGGGAGAAGGGAGGGTTAGCATACGCTAGGCCCATTGCTTTCCAGAAGAAACGGAAAGCATTGTTCATTTGTTTCGAGCAGTACAACTGCATGATGTGCTTTTGTTGGCTCGCAAACAATTCCACCTGGATCTCATCCAGGTTTACCTGTAGGGCCGCCAGTCCATTTTCAAGAACGTGACGGGCCAGTTGGTAGTTTTCAGTACGATAGTTCGTCTTGGCTGCGTAGCGCAGCCCAGACTCTTTTCGTCCTGACAGCTCCAAAGTAACGGAGAATAGCCCACTGCCAAAGTCGCAGTGTAAAGAGTAAGGACGCTGTAGGGACAGCATTTTAACCTGGGGGTTTCTTCTTAGAAAGTCAGTGCCAATGACGATGTCAAAGGCGTCAGTGTCCAACACTCTGCAGTGTTGGGTCACGGTTTCGTCGCCCAGACATATGGTCACATCGACCCCCCCCAAGGAATGCATGGTACGCCCATCCCCTACTCTTATGGCCACGGTCTTAGTTTTCCTGAAAGTTTTAAGCAGGCGCCGGGCCACTATGGAAAGTGTTGCACCGGTATCAAGCACCGCTCGAAAAACCTGATCCCCGATTTTCACGAGGATCCAGAAAACCAAGTCCTCCTCTTCGGAGCCGCCCCCCTATTCCTCATCAGGGAATTTCACATCCACCCCTGCAGCCATGAGGGACTTGGCCATCCAGGCCAAGCGCCTCTTCTTAGAATTATTCCCCTCAGGGGTAGCATTATCCCCTTGGGGGCGCTTCTGGGGGACACCTGCGGCAGGAGCGGGTGAAGCAGCAGGAGTGGGTGTTGCAACAGGCGCTGATGAGCGCCTCTGGGGGTTAGGGGGTCCAGTCTTGCCACCCCCCTTGCCACCTCCTTTACCTTTATCCCCATTCGGGGGATTTCTGGCGGGCGTCTGGGTCTTCTGACGCTCAGCCTCTTGACGCTTCAGTTTGTCACTCTCGCGTTTCTTGATGTGGCATTCGTCCTCGTAGTGACGACGTTTGCCACAGTAACCACAGGTGATGGTACACCTGAAGTGGTCCTGATGGGTCACCTGTTTCCCATCTTTGGTGTGCTGCTGACGTTTCATCTGCAGCATACAGCCACTGCGGAGATGGCAGTCAGAGGCATGACAAGGTCCCCCCTTGTCATTGACAGGTCGGCAGTAAAACAGGGGGGGTGTGCCTGCATCAGGTTGTACCTCGTTCATGGCACGTAGGTTGCCCCTCCCTTTACCACCTCCCTGGTGGGTGTTAGTGGGATTTTTATGCCCCTTCCCTTCGCCACGTTCGGGGGTAGGGGTACCACCTCGTCCCAAATGCTTCTTGAGGAATTTCTCCATGTGGGAGTCATTCTCTCGCTCAAGAGCAAGCTCAATCAAGAGATCCACCAGTGTATCGTACGAGTGGGTCCTGCTCTTCCTCTCAGAGGTGGAGCGGCAATCATCCCACGTACGCTGGGGGATCTTACTCATGAGCCACAGGTGGGGCTCAGTGGCTCCGTAGGAGCCCACATTCATCCTCGAAAATAAGTACTCCAAGTCGCACACATACTCAGAAATTCGCGCAGCGGATGGAAACTCCGGGAGCATAGGTAGCTCCTCGATCTGTGTGCGTACGCTGAGGTCAGTCTCATAGACTGGAAATTTTTTCTCTAACCTCAGGAGTACCTCTGCCCAGGTAGAACAGGTTTTCACTATCTGTTTGACCTGTTTTTGCAAAAATTTCTTTTTGCATGAGCGTTTTAGCAGTGAACATTTGGTGGCCACATCCACATGGGATTGGCCAGTCAACAAAAGGAACTCTGCAAATTCTTCTGCCCATTCAGGTAGATTTTTGGGGTCGAACTCCGGCAGTTCCAGCTGGATGTTCGCCTGGGCAATTGGTCTGCCCGTCTTCCCACCCCCCGGAGTTAGGCCTGTAGGCGACACGCCGGCAAGAGGGGCCAGGGCTTACAGTCCTCTTCTCTCACTCTCTGTGACAGGCACGTCCTGTAGATCCGCCATAGGCACAGTCCTGGCACGGGGGTGAAAGGGGCTGGGGCAGGTGACCTTAGGCAACAGCCTTGAGACCCTTGATCTCTTGAGATCTTCGGCCAAGGTACTCAGCCCTGGAGAGAGAGAGAGCAACTCAGGCTTGGGTAAGGGTTCTGCAATACCCAGTTTAGCCTTAATGGCCTCTGATAAGGCCGTCACATCTGGATCTTCTGATCCAGACAGGAATTTGGCCAGCAGCTCGGCCGTTTGATCCAGGGCACCGTAGGTCGGCCTTGGATGATGTTGTTCTTCGACTCGTGTAGGGCCCACTTCGGGAGCCCTTGGGGTTGGATACTCAGGTCTTAGTCGTCTTGGCAGGGATGCAGTGGACGGAGGACCTGAGTGTGCGTAGGACCCTAGATCTGTACGTGGTCTGGACCCATGTACAGCCAGTGGCTCCTCTCCATCTTCCCCACGGATGGATTTATAGTACTCCTCATGCATGATGTACTCATCCATCTTCATCTTCAGCTTCTCATACTCCTCAGGTCCTTCAATGGCAGTTGAGGATGAAGCTGGACAATTGGATCTTGATACTGAAGCAGCCACACGTCTGTGGAGGTGACTGAAGGTGTCTCCACCGTGTGCTGCTAAGGCCTCGGTGGTAAGGCCTTTATTCTCTTCCGCCCTTCTGCGTTCTGGATCTCCTTGGGACCCAGATGCGCCACTGAGATGATGTGGAGCTCGGTGTGGTGGTTCACTCATTGGGTGGACCACGCTGCCCATTTGTACTTGGACAGTTCGGATAGGCCAGGTCCTGACGCTTGGCGTGGACATGATGGACTTGTTGTTGAGCTTTTGTTCTGCACTTCTTCTCAGGGTCGGTTCAAAAGGTCACAAGGGACTGTCTCTGCTACCGGAAAGATGTCCTTGAATTATGCCCTAGGTCTTTTGCTCTACTTGCTGCTTTGGTTTGGGGTTTTCAACTACAAAACCTGCAGGAATACATCAAAAGACCTAGGGCATAATTCAAGGACATCTTTCTCGATGCTTTAAATGCGCCTGCGTAGATCAGTTGGATTTTCTATTATTTTAGTTCAGGACATGGCGCTTCACGCTGCCTATGCCCAACAGTCAGTTCGGCACCTTTTGGCATAGCGCCAGCAAACAGAAACGTACGTTGAATACCCTTACGAATCAGTTTGAAAATCACCCTGAAATCGATACAAAGGGGGGGATAAGTTTGCCTGGGGGCAATTTCGACGGGGATAATTTTAGAAAGGGAAATTTTCGCCACCTCCAGGAATCCTGAAGCTTGTTGCCATTTCCTGTTAGAGTCTGGATGATACCTGATATTTCTTGGTGGGCACTGGATGGAACAAACACATCTTTGTCCCTTCCCTCTGCCTGGTACACGGCTGCACATGTCTGAATTCGAAGTGCTAGCGTGCAGCAGAATTCACAGCAAAGTTGTTGGTCACACGCCATGAACATTTCGCCAGGAGAGAAATTTCGCCACTTTTTTTAACGGCGAAATTTTCCCTGCGAAATTATCCCCTCCCAAAACTTCCCCCCCTCTTGTAAACATGTGATTTCTACATCAATGTGCACAAAAAACAAAACATGCGCCTTCTCCCCTGAAGTTGTCAAAAACTGAAAATTTTGGGGAACTTGTTTTGGAAAGATTGATGAAAATGAAGAAACATGAGAAACCCTTGTCAAAAACACTATTGGAGGGAGGAACGGGGGAAAGATGGAGACATGGACAGGGGTTTTAAAGGTTGCCTATCACCAAACCTTGCATGCATGACATGCCTGCAGTCATCTTGCCGCTGCATTCCTGTGTTTTCACGAATGCAAAAATGGTGTACAAATTCAAAAAATCATGCATTCCACCCCTTTACACCAATATGTGGCAGGGCAAAAAAAAAACAGATTAGGCCAAAAACCCCCTTGGGGGGGTTCTTTCTTACCATGTCAGCGGTTTTTTGTCCAAATCAGAGGGGGGGGGGTCTATGAAAAAAATGGCGGGGGGAGGGTTGTGGAGTGGCAGGGAGTTTTCTCTCCCTTTTCTATGTAATACTTGGCTTCCAGGGAGGGCATGCGTAATCCTATATTGGCTTTTTGTTCACCCTTCTGATGGGGTGCAACCCCATGCCTGCACGCTGTACGCGGAGGTGTAGGGGACCTTTCAAGCCGGGGGACAAAATTAGGGGAGGGTTGCTTAGGCGCAAGTTAAACCCCAGGGGAACCCAGAAAAAGTCACCACATAGAAAAGGAGTCCTAGGGGAACCTAACGCGGAGAGTGATCCCCCCCACCAGTGAAGGCAGTCAGACGAAACGGGGATAGATTGTGGGGCCAGTAAGGGCCGATGCATCGTCTTGATCGTCTTGTAAACGGAGTAACAATCAGTGCGGGGAATGTAATGGGATTAGCATACATTAAGGGGTAAAATGGATATTGGAATGTATGTCACATGCTGAAATATGTCCTATTGTACTTGTACAGTTGAATGTACAATACCAATACCACGGTCCACATTACAGCGTCAATTGGATGCCTGTGCGGCTTGCTTTGCAATGTGCAATGTGTTATCCAGCTCTGTCATGCAAGTCATGCAGATGTGCTGCAGGTTGGTGTTGGCCCAGTCGTTGGTTGTGATTGTTGGAGAATGGGGAGGGGGAAGGAGAGGAACAAAGAGCACACCATCCCTATGGTGCTAATTCTGACTCCCTGGAGCAATACTGCTTTGTTGCTGTGCAGTGGCTGCACGAGAGCTCCAGCAAAAGCAAGGTGCCCCCATCCAAACCTGCCCCCTGCCACCGCAAAGCCTTACCCTCCCATGCATCATGCCCCTATCCTGCCTGCATACCTGCCTTTGCATGCTTCACAGCCGCCGGGTTGACCAACCTACCACACTTGTGCCATGACCCAACATGCCAGGATCACATTCCACCCCACATATAAGGTGTGTTACCTAGCGAAGTGCATGCAGAAAAAAACAACAATGCTGAATGCCGGTGAGCTTGCTCCTGAAATTGCATCCTTTTTTCTTGACAACCATCATCTCAAAAACGGGTTTTTGTACATAGTGGTTCAATAATATTAAAACTCCCCGTGAAGATAGCGATGCTTTAAATGCGCCTGCGTAGATCGGTTGGATTTTCTATTATTTTAGTTCAGGACATGGCGCTTCACGCTGCCTATGCCCAACAGTCAGTTGGGCACCTTTTGGCATAGCGCCAGCAAACAAAACCTACGTTGAATACCCTTACGAATCAGTTTGAAAATCACCCTGAAATCGATACAAAGGGGGGGATAAGTTTGCCTGGGGGCAATTTCGACGGGGATAATTTTAGAAAGGGAAATTTTCGCCACCTCCAGGTTATCCTGAAGCTTGCTGCCATTTCTTGTTAGAGTCTGGATGTTTCCTGATATTTCTTGGTGGGCACTGGATGGAACAAACACATCTTTGTCCCTTCCCTCTGCCTGGTACACCGCTGCACATGTCTGAATTCGAAGTGCTAACGTGCAGCTGAATTCAAAGCAAAGTTGTTGGTCACACGCCGTGAACATTTCGCCAGGAGAGAAATTTCGCCACTTTTTTTAACGGCGAAATTTTCCCTGCGAAATTCTCCCCTCCCCAAACTTCCCCCCCTCTTGTAAACATGTGATTTCTACATTAATGTGCACAAAAAACAAAACATGCGCCTTCTCCCCTGAAGTTGCCAAAAACTGAAAATTTTGGGGAACTTGTTTTGGAAAGATTGATGAAAATGAAGAAACATGAGAAACCCTTGTCAAAAACACTATTGGAGGGAGGAACGGGGGAAAGATGGAGACATGGACAGGGGTTTTAAAGGTTGCCTATCACCAAACCTTGCATGCATGACATGCCTACAGTCATCTTGCCGCTGCATTCCTGTGTTTTCACGAATGCAAAAATGGTGTACAAATTCAAAAAATCATGCATTCCACCCCTTTACACCAATATGTGGCAGGGCAAAAAAAAAACAGATTAGGCCAAAAACCCCCTTGGGGGGGTTCTTTCTTACCATGTCAGCGGTTTTTTGTCCAAATCAGAGGGGGGGGGGTCTATGAAAAAAATGGCGGGGGGAGGGTTGTGGAGTGGCAGGGAGTTTTCTCTCCCTTTTCTATGTAATACTTGGCTTCCAGGGAGGGCATGCGTAATCCTATATTGGCTTTTTGTTCACCCTTCTGATGGGGTGCAACCCCATGCCTGCACGCTGTACGCGGAGGTGTAGGGGACCTGTCAAGCCGGGGGACAAAATTAGGGGAGGGTTGCTTAGGCGCAAGTTAAACCCCAGGGGAACCCAGAAAAAGTCACCACATAGAAAAGGAGTCCTAGGGGAACCTAACGCGGAGAGTGATCCCCCCCACCAGTGGCGGCCGTCAGACGAAACGGGGATAGATTGTGGGGCCAGTAAGGGCCGATGGATCGTCTTGATCTTCTTGTAAACGGAGTAACAATCAGTGCGGGGAATGTAATGGGATTAGCATACATTAAGGGGTAAAATGGATATTGGAATGTATGTCACATGCTGAAATATGTCCTATTGTACTTGTACAGTTGAATGTACAATACCAATACCACGGTCCACATTACAGCGTCAATTGGATGCCTGTGCGGCTTGCTTTGCAATGTGCAATGTGTTATCCAGCTCTGTCATGCAAGTCATGCAGATGTGCTGCAGGTTGGTGTTGGCCCAGTCGTTGGTTGTGATTGTTGGAGAATGGGGAGGGGGAAGGAGAGGAACAAAGAGCACACCATCCCTATGGTGCTAATTCTGACTCCCTGGAGCAATACTGCTTTGTTGCTGTGCAGTGGCTGCACGAGAGCTCCAGCAAAAGCAAGGTGCCCCCATCCAAACCTGCCCCCTGCCACCGCAAAGCCTTACCCTCCCATGCATCATGCCCCTATCCTGCCTGCATGCCTGCCTTAGTATGCTTCACAGCCGCCGGGTTGACCAACCTACCACACCTGTGCCATGACCCAACATGCCAGGATCACATTCCACCCAACATATAAAGTGTGTTACCTAGCGAAGTGCATGCAGAAAAAAACAACAATGCCGAATGCCGGTGAGCTTGCTCCTGAAATTGCATCCTTTTTTCTTGACAACCATCATCTCAAAAACGGGTTTTTGTACATAGTGGTTCAATAATATTAAAACTCCCCGTGAAGATAGCGATGCTTTAAATGCGCCTGCGTAGATCAGTTGGATTTTCTATTATTTTAGTTCAGGACATGGCGCTTCACGCTGCCTATGCCCAACAGTCAGTTGGGCACCTTTTGGCATAGCGCCAGCAAACAAAACCTACGTTGAATACCCTTACGAATCAGTTTGAAAATCACCCTGAAATCGATACAAAGGGGGGGATAAGTTTGCCTGGGGGCAATTTCGACGGGGATAATTTTGGAAAGGGAAATTTTCGCCACCTCCAGGAATCCTGAAGCTTGCTGCCATTTCCTGTTAGAGTCTGGATGGTTCCTGGTATTTCTTGGTGGGCTCTGGATGGAACAAACACATCTTTGTCCCTTCCCTCTGCCTGGTACACCGCTGCACATGTCTGAATTCGAAGTGCTAACGTGCAGCTGAATTCACAGCAAAGTTGTTGGTCACACGCCGTGAACATTTCGCCAGGGGAGAAATTTCGCCACTTTTCTTAACAGCGAAATTTTCCCTGCGAAATTCTCGGGGGGGGGGGGGTCCACAATGGGGGGTTGCGGGGGGTTCCACAGGGGGGAGTTGTGCACGGGTATGGTACCCCCCACCAAGCGGGGGTTTTGGTCTACAATTGGCGGGGTGCTGTTGTTCACAACTGTGGGTCTTTTTTGTTCAGACCGGAACAAGCATGAACCAATACTCCCTACACCAATGCAAAAAAAAATTCCTGCATAAATTGATTCATTCCAAATCCTGTGTAATCCAGGATCTGCCAAGTCTGAAGTTAATGAAGCATGTCCACCAACTGGCAATTCCTGTAAAGCAAGAAGTCCAAATATGAGGGCAGGTGAAGCCCATTCAATCCGTCGCAGAAACCCCATGTATGCATGGAACAGCATTACAAATGCAATGCATTGTGCAGCAGCTTCGCCCTTTGCCAAGGCATCATCAAGAGACCGAAAACTCCGATCCGTAAACCTTCTGAAGAAGCAAAGCACAGCTTTTAAGGGTCGGGGTTATGGATAAGGGTTACTCTGGTGGGCCAGATAGATGGCAGGATCCAAAAAACTTTTATTGCAGCACAAAGCTATATAGAACAGTCCAAAAGCAATCAAGACCTACATTTCCTGACTGTTTGGCCCCTGGTATCCTCTCCACAGGAAAGGCAGACCAAGAGGCTCTCACCATAATTACAGATTATAGTTTGTGCAAACTCAAATCTTAAACGCGCACAAATTTAGAGCCATGGGTGATGCTGATGCAAATGCCCAACTAAATTGCACCACATGGGATTCAATGGGGTCAATGAAAAACATGTAATCAACCTATTACTACTACCACTTTGTATGATGTGCAAAAAAGTTTACTTTGTCTTGCTTGCATCATCTGCACTCTCTGTTTCTGTCTTCTTCTCTGGCTCCGGCTCTGGCTCTGGCTCTGGCTCTGGCTCCTCCTCTTCACCCTCAACAACATCATCTAATGCACTTTCCAACAGCTTGTTAAGTCTGCCCAACATCAAGCGGGGATCGTCCAACAATCCTGCCGCAATCAGTGCATTGTCAAACACCTGCAAAAGACACAGAACCGCCTCCAACACAAATGTGTGTTGCCCTGCAACTGCGAAACACGCGCAAACACAGAGAGAGAGAGAGAGAGAGAGAGAGAGAATGTGCTCACAGACTCATGCACGTGCAATATACCTGCAAATGCGTGCATCACAAACAGTAAACCACCATTCCTATGACAAAAACAACCCATGACGTAACTGCACCCCATTGTTGTTATCTTATTTTTAATGTTTTCATTTCTTTTTGCCATGTTTGGCATGTGCAAGAGGGGGGGGGGGGGGATGCGGTCGCCGACATTTGCAAAAAAAAATGCGGAAAATGCGGAAAATGCGGCTAAAAATGCGACGGAAAATGCAATTTTCTTACAATGGTGTATGCCCCCTCCCCAAACCCTGATGTTTGTCAAGATGCATGTTGATCTGTTGACACCATTGCTCTTTTCAAGAGACTACGGCCCTGACTCAACATGCAAAGCGTGGTAGGGATTCGCACCCTGTAGGCTGGGTTGCCTCATTGTGGCCTTATGAGGTAGTGCCTTTGCCTCTGCTTCTAGGCGGCGCTCGACCCGGGCCTTCTCCCTCTTCTTCATAGTCTCAACGGCCACTTGGTGTTTTTTGTTGTTGAGATGACCTTGGACTGTGCTCTTCGTTGTGTGGCTCATGGGGCATCCACACCTATCACACCATAGTACTTCAATACCAAGATGATTGGTGCGCACACTTAGTGGATTGCCAGGGAACTGTTCCTTCCGCTTCCAAGGAAGGGCTCATGGTGCAATACTTTGCGCCAACACCCCCTTTCCCCTTACCAGCTGTTGTTTCCATCATCAGAATCGGGCTCACAAGGAGGGCAAATGGAGGGCATAGAATCCAACAATGTCTATTGCAAAAGGAAGAATGTAAACAATGAAAGTGGCAGTGTTGGGCAAATATGCAATCACTAACTGACTACAAGGCTACCCTGTAGTTCAAGCGCAAGGTCCTACTAAAAGGTTTCCTCTTGAACACCACACTAAGAGACCTACCCAAAAGATGCAAAAAAATGCGAAAAATGCGAAAAAATGCGGACCGCATACCCCCCCCCCCTATGTGCCTGGACCCCTGGCCCCTGCATCACTTTGATCTCGGGGCATCCCACAAATGCACCTGTTGTTGTGTTCTAATATCTGTGCCTGGGATAAGGGATATCAAGCCGTATGTGATCAGAACTATCCCAGCACCAAGCTACCCTGCTGCCACAAAAAGGTCAGCCAATCCAGCAATCAGTGCAATGCTCCTACAGCTACGAGCTCCATCCATCCAGCCCTTGTGCCCCTCTTTAGGGGTGCGCACAGCACAGACACCAAGCAGATATGCTTGCATAGGACGTCCTCAGGCCACAGGTCAAACGCCTCCAAAGATGTGTGGTCTATGCCTAGTAGGGTTGGCACAACTGCTTTTTCAATACTACCGCCTTTGGAGGAGACGCCGCAATCCCCAAGGAGACAGTACCCTGCTGCAGTCCCTAACTTTCCATCATATTCAAGAAGGAATTAAACGTGTGCGTCTGTGTGTGTGTGTGTGTGTGTGTGTGTGTGCGTGACACCCAAGTATTTCAATCAATGCTCAAACTGCGAGGTTCAACATTCCTACCGTCCTACAATCCATTAGCGAAACCATGAGTCCAAAGTTCTTCTGGCCTCGCTGGCAGGCCTGTCACTAGCACGGTGATTCACAGCTTCGGGTTTCGGTGAGTTCTCAGGGGCAGTGTGTGTGTGTGTGTGTGATCTGTACTATTTACGAGGTTGATGGCTTTTAATGTCCTGGCCGCTCTTGCGACGGGAGGGTTAGGGGTTAGCGGGTTAGAGCCTGCCTGAAGCCTGCCCTATCCCACCCCCGGCCCCCCGGTATGTCGCGGCTGTACTATTTACGAGGTGGATCCATATGCAGCCATGAGATGGCAGGTGTATTCGGCTCAGTTTGCTGTCGCCTCTTTGCGCCTGTGATCCATCCCTTCTGCGGAATCAGAACCTCTGTGTGTGTACGGTTAGGTAACCTCGGAGCTGGCCCTTCCGTGTGCCCCCAGAAAAAGCTGGCGGCATATTGCTTCCGTATCCGGCGTCTCTGCCAGTCCCTGTGGAACAGGGGTTGGTGGGGAGGGCGGGGATGGCGTTTTGGGCCTCCGCCGCTTGGGGGCGGGAGGCGTTGGGGGTTGGTGTGGAGACCTCAAAGAGGCTTGACGTGTCTGTGAAGGCCCAACTCGTGGGCGCTCATATGGGCGCTTCGGCTGTTGAGAGGAGCAACGCTTCCTGGATGGCTGGACTGGGGTGCATACTTTGTGGTGCCCCCTCGCACAACAGTGCCTTACCCCCCGTTGTGTGCGTGCGCAAATGGGGCACGGCGGCAGTCTGTGGGCCTCACAGAGCTGTAGTTGCGGGCGGCGAGGAACGTGCCCCGCTTCGTGATGCCCCAAAGAGCAGCATTCTTGGGCTGTTTTGCGCAGCCTCCTGCACGTGATGCACGCTGGTTGAGAGTGTGTGTCACATACAGTGGCATTTGCTGGCGCCCTGGCTACGTTTGCCTGTGCTGCTGGCGGTGCGTGCCTGCGTGTTCCTGTGTATGGGCGCTGTGGCAAACGACCGTCGCCGATGATGGGGAAAAAATCTGCTCCAAAGTTGGAGCCTGTGGCTCCACCCTTAGCTGTGAGCTGTGCACCAGATGCTGGTGCCAGGCCTGTCTGCAAGTTCCCGCACAGGGCTCTGTGCAGTCTATGCGCTTCAATCTCTGCTGCTGTCTTACGCGGGCGGTATGTGTATGGGCGCAACGCATGCGTGCGGTGTGTTCCCGCCTTGGCCACCCACTGCTCTTCGCAATACTGAACGAGTTTGCGGATGTGTGAAATCATGGCCTCTCGGCGTGCAAAATACGGGCGTTTATTTAAACCGCAGATCGCCGGTCCCCCCAGAGGCACAAGCGAGCCACAGCGGGTCACCATGCCGGCTGGGTGCAGCTGGCCTGAGGTGACCAGTCGCTGAGCGCTGGACATTGCCAAATGCAGTACCCTGCCTCGTTCTTGGAGGGACAGGGTATGTCCTGCATACTTCGCCTGAGGCGCATGGGGGAGGGTCCTTTGCGCGAACTCTTCGAAATCAATTGCCAGTTCCAAAAAGGTGACTGTCCCCGGTTCCTCCGGCCACGTCAGGGCTCGTAGCCAACCGAGTAGGTCCGCGAGAAAGCTCTTTTCCCACTTCCATTCATGCCCCTTGGGGGTGCGGAGTGTCAAGGCACCGTGTGCCACCGTTTGGGGCAGTGGCCCAACCGGTTGTTGATAGGGGTATTGCCTGACTTGTTGAGACAGGCTGTACCCTGCAAAGATGGAAGGGCTGTGCGCATCTCGCTTTTTGCGTGCTGCTATAATGCACACATACATGGAGTGTACCGCGCGCAGGAAGGTGAAAGCTGCACCAGATTTTATTGCCTCCGTGGAAATTTCTGGGGCTAAACCACATCGCCGTAAGCATGCCGGCCACTGGCCGGGTGGTGGAAGCTCCAGCACCTGGGAAAGGGCCGTGTGCACAAGCGCCAACAGCGGGTCACGGACGTGGTCCCACGCGACACAATGCCAGAGGATATGTTCCTCATCTTCTGGGGACGCATTACAAAAAGGACATGCGGAGGTGTGTGTGTGTGTGTGTGTGTGTGTGTGTGACGCCCAAGACATTTCAAAGCATGCTCAAACCGCAAGGTTCAACTCCTAGATCCTACTACGCAACTGTAACGTGTCTGTGCCGGAAAGGGGGGGGGGGATGCGTGTAACAACAACAATGTGTGTGCATGCGTGCATGCGTGTGTTTGTGTGTATGCGTGCGTGCATGCGCGCACCTGTGCGCCTGAGCATGTATTAACAAATCATTGGTCAGTTGGTCAGTCTACTAAGGAACGAACAAAAAAGGTTTTTCAAAACAAATTGGGTGTTGACATAAAGTGGCCGGAGGGAGGGGAGGGGAGGGGGAGGGGGGGTCATTCCACGTGTTCAGCGCCCGCGCTAGGGCTCTGTCATGAGGCAGGTCGCTGACCCATTGGTCAATTGCCTGGTCACAGCCCTTTAACACTTGCAGCGGTCTGCCGCGTTGCGCATGGTGCCAGTACACTTGGCAGCATTGAGACAAATCATTGATTTTGCGTGTCCGCCACCCAAACAATGACTGTCTATGTGTCGGTGTGCAACAGGGGGCTCTGAGGCTGGGAACCTGCTTGCTCACATCAGCCCGTCCAAAAAGGCAACAGTAATATCAGGCCCATTAAACCCTTGGCCAGGTCAGAGACCGAGTCAACAAGTAGGAAGTGCATTCTGCACCAGTTTTATTCGAAGAACCTGTTCCTGCACGTAGAAATGTGCCAAAAACCACCCTGAACATCAAACAACCACCACCCCAAATGGAAAAATGAATTAATACAAAAAACCGTACCACAACCGTCAGTCGAGGCCACATGCTCCTTCCAGCACCCGATTTCGTACAGAATGAGTGGTACCTGCTCTGCCATTTGGCGACTCTTCGCAATTGCGTCAGCATTGTCCAACCTAGACAACCAATACAACTTTTTGATGATCTTGTGCTTTGCATTGAACTCCATGACTTGGGGCGGAATCCCAGCTTCCGCACTGCAAAAGCAACAAGACAGAAATGTCGATGAACTCTGAACAACTCACTTTGTATACCAGTCCAAAGCATTCAGGACTTTGCATGCCTTTGAAAATTTTCCAGGCAGACAGTCGAATGATGCATGCCGGAGCCTGTTGGGTGCAGTGCACTGGGTGTGTTTGCCAGACTTCCACTTAATGTGACTCCGTGCGCATTTGGAGTCACACACGCACCGAGTATTTTTCGTTGTGGCACTCACACGTGTCCATGAATTTGGAAAATGGTGTGCACATGCCCTCACACAAAACCTCACAGGTCTACATGCACAAAGCCTTGACTTCAAAGAATGTTGCTTCATTTGTGCTGCGTTTGAAGAAATGGGCCGTACATGAAAGTGTTGGGGCTCAGGTGCAACCACAACCACCACCACGACCACTAGCACAACCAGGATCACCACCACAACAACCACAAGCAGGGCCACAACAACGACCACCACAACCACAACCACAACAACACACATCTGGTGGTCATTACATGTGTTCACAGCTGTATTTTGTGAGATTCATACGTATTCACACGTTTCGCTTGTTGGATGTAGAGGATTCACGAAAACAAAAATGGTGCGCACTGACTGAAAAGCTGGTGGCTGTAGAGGTGCCGTTTGGAAGGGGCAATGAAGCATAAAGCGTTGTGCAATGTGCACAGCAAAATCACGGTAGCTTTTCTGTCGCTGGAGCATGAAATATAGCCCCAGGTGCTGCCACCGCCTCTTGACAGGCAGGAGCTGCTGGGGAACATAATTGGCCAGAGTATCGTGCCATCAGCCACCCCCAGATAGGGCATACTGACAGCCCAATGTGGTACCAATGCAGGGATGTGCACAGCTAATTGGAATCATGTTGCGCTTCGCAGAGGTGTCTGCTCAACTGAATGTGCGCTGGCCATTGGCAGTTCTGGAGATTTGGCAAGCCCAAACTCCGTGAGGCCCAAAAAAATTCAATTCGGTCGGCTGAATCAGTGCAAAGGGCTGTGCTCCGTGTAGACATGTCCTACAAGCGGTAGGCATGAGGAGACAAGCCCCCTCATGACCATTAGTGACCCCCCCCCGGGGGGGGGGGGGGGGCTGGCCAGCCCCACCCACACGCACAGTTTTCCCCATGCAAAAAATGAAAATCTGAGGCTGAATTTAGGTACACAAACTTTCTTTTGACCTCTGACCCACCCACCCAGCCCACCACACTAAGCAATGGCCTGGTTATGGGGGGAGATACGCACCGCACACACCGCACGTGTTCTTTTGCATGTAGTATCGAAAAATTGCAGTGATTTTTCAGGTTGTCAGGGACGCGGGTGGTCTAAGGGGTAAGCATACAACAACGGAGGCCTCCACTCCATCCTCCTCACCAATTGATGGTGGTTGTAGCCGCCCACACCCGGCCGTTGGTTGATGACGAAAGGGGAAGGATCCGCTCTTTAGCACGACCCAAATCCGCAAGGTACTTCGTTTCGACTGTTTTGCGTTTCGATTCACCACCCAATGGGGTGCCCAATCCCATAGGGTAGTCGTTTCGTTCGTTTCGCATTTCGCTTCACTACCTCATGGATTGCCCCATTCCATAAGGTAGTTGCATCAATTCATTTGTCTACTCCTCGTTCTCCTCAGCGCGTGTTAGGATGACGCTGAAGAGGATGATGAATCCAAGTCGGAAGAGGATGAATCCGAGTCGGTGCGCCGTCGTGTGGCCTTTGGTTGGCCAAAGATGGCGCAAGGAAGGTGGTCCCACGGACCGTACGGCTCGTAACAGACGTTCCTGACATTCAGAAATTGTTGGATGTTACGGGAAAAGAGTGAGCCGCACTACCCAAAAAACCGCGCAACGTGCACGTATCGCGCATCGCACCGTGCATTGTATCTCCCCTTGTGCTCCGTGTAGACATTTCCGACAGGCGGTAGACATGAGGAGACAAGCCCCCTCGTGACAATGGGACCAATAACCTGCGCACATGAGTTGGTCATTGGTATACACTCACCGCCTACAGTAGTCTCCGGTTTTGTTGGACATGCCAAGGTACCACAAGCCACACACCCCACCCACTCAAAGAACCGACCCAATCGTGTCACTCACCCATGCGCATGGCTCGTGCACATGGATCATGCGGCTTGTAGCCATCGGCACCGCCTGCTAGGTTAGAAAGGGTCTGCTCATTGCAGGCATGGTGCTCATGCGCAGAGATCACATTAAAAAGGGGCTCTTGGACCTTGTTCTGCAAAGAGGTCCGAGAACGCCATTTTGGGCCACAGTGCAATTTGCCATACCCAAATCCCGCTGATCATTTTGATTGATGTATGTTGGGGTTTGCCCCCCGCCCTTTGCCACCGGTTGCAACCTAGGGACTAGGGAAGTATCATAAGGGAGGGGAGGGGGGGTCTGCAGTCCAAAAGTTTGTGTACCCAAAATGACCCAACAACATTTTCCCAAGGGTAAATTTTGTTTTTTCCCACAATTGTCACTTTGGTCTGGGGGTCCAGGGGGGGAGCCCCCCTCCCTCCTCCCTGCAGTGTACGCCCATTCTAATACTTCCGTGCTCCCCACCCACCCGTCGGCGGGACCCCCACCCCCCGAGTGTTGACAGATAGATGGGGGTCAGGTCACCGTGGGACCGGGTCCAACCCCCCCCCCCCCTCTGAGTAGTCACATAAATGGGGTGGCTTCCCGGGAAAGGTCACTCGTCAGTGGGTACAAACGGGGAGTCCTTGTTCTTGCTCAGCGTCTCCAATGCCACAGCCACAGCCCCAAATCAAAGCAGCGCAAGCAGCAGCGAAGAGTACACAAGAACATTGTAACCCATAGGTTTCGGCTCTGTAAAGTCAAACGAGGCACATGTGCATACAGTAGTTCAGGGCAATGCTGGTTTTGCCCCCCCCCCCCCCCCCTGGTTCCAAAGGGCTGGGCTCGGAATGCACACCTGTTCTTTCCTTGCATCAGGGCCATTTGCTTCATCATGCGATGCATTGATGCCTGTTCATGCCCAGTCACAATGACTGCGGGACTATCTGTGAGTCGTTTGGAAACCTGCAGAAGTGAAGAACCCGCGTTTTGGAGAGCTGCACAACTACAGAACCAAGCGTTCTCAGAACAACACAGCCTTGCAGACCCAGCCACCGAGAGCATCAGGAAGCGGCGCACTTGGAGGCCCATAGCTATGGCATAGTGTTTTGAGCATCTCACCCTCCACTGCCCTCCACTCCAAGAACGGGAGACCCCCCTGCCGACAGAACAAAGCATGGCTGCCAGCCATCATTCGGTCGGGGGTTAAATGAGAGGGAGAAGCCGAGGGATCGCCAGGCAGCAGCAAAACCTTCCAGCACCACACTGCGGAACACAACAAGTTCACATGCTGGCCGGTCATACACACCTGACACATATGAAACCTGACCAGCAGGTACAGCATGAGGATGGGGCATGCAACATTACGCCCACCCGCCCGTGGCACTACGGCTCCTCAGTGACCCCACAAGCCGAAAGGGTCTCATAATGCTCAGCTGGTGCCTGGAGATTGCCTGGGCATTCTACCTCTACCTCTGCCACCCCATGGGACAACATGGAAAGCCCTCAAACCTCCTCGGGGCCTCACAGCCCTGGACCAGCCACAAACAATGTTGCACCCCGCCATTTCTGCCTCAACTAGATCAGCATGATACGGGTATCATGCCCAAATCAGCTTCCACGGGGGGCACTGCAGTGCAGTTCTAGACCCCAACCCCTGCTGCGTGGGTGGGTCCGGATGGGGGGGGGGGGGTCGAAAGATTTTCTCCATTCAGGGGGCATTTTTGAATTCCCCGTTTCATTCTGAGCATTTTGAATATACACAAGTGGGGTGAAATCACCTTGCAGAGGTTGTTAGATCAAAGCCAGGCAGGCGTATACAAGGGAAAACGCCACATACCCCCCCCCCATTTTGGCCTTTTTGGGCCTATTCGCGTACCCTACCCCAGGGGGTTGAATTGTTAGTTTAACCCCTTGTAAAATCATTATTTTGTCCAATAAACGCATCCCCCAATGAGTTTTTGGTCCGGACCTCCCTAGACCCCCCCCACTTGAAACGCACTTTTTTGAGGTTTTGAGGGAGGTGTGTGGGGGGGGGGAAATGTCGAAAAAATGACCCCCCCTTTTTCGGGGTCAAAAATCATGAATCTTTTGGTTTTTTTCGATTTTGAGCCGAAAAAGCGTTCCCGGGTCCCGACTCCATGGGGTTTGTATGGGGCGGAGTGGGACCAGCACGGCGCTTTTGGCGACCTCGGTGACCCCATGGTACCCACTCTCAAGGGTGTGAGTGGGGACAGTATATGCCTACTAGGATACGAGAGGACGTTTTTTGCAGTCTCTAGCTTTGCTGAGGGCCGGTCACAGCCCGTGCCAAAGACGCGAAATGACTGTTTCCACCAATAATGGCTCACATGAGTGAATGGGCTAGTGCACACCCTGCTTATGCAGTTTTTCACCCTGGACAGCTCAAAAATCGAAGTTTTGGAAACTTATTTTTTTGATACCATGATCACCTAAAATGACCATCCAAGGTATGTAAAGCATGTTTTAGGGCGTATTTACGTGTTTTTCACCTTTGGGCGTGGGGGGGGGGGTCTCCGGGTTGGGGGGGGGGTCTCCCAAGGGATTGGTACACAACCTGCTGATGCAGTTTTTCACCCTGGGCAGCTCAAAAATCGAAGTTTTCGAAACTTATTTTTCTGATACCGTGATCACTTAAAATGACCATCCATGTTTTAGGCCGTATTTACGTGTTTTTCACCCTATTTGGGTTTTGGGTGCAAGGGGGGGGGGGGGGTCAAACGGGATTGGTACACAACATGCTTACGCAGTTTTTCAGCCTATACAACTCAAAAATCGAAGTTTTCAAAACTTATTTTTTTTGATATTGTGATCACCTAAAATGACCATCCAAGATTCGTAAAGCATGTTTTAGCCCGTATTTATGTAGACACAACCTGCTAATACAGTTTTTCAGCCTATACAACTCAAAAATCGAAGTTTTCAAAACTTATTTTTTTTGATATTGTGATCACCTAAAATGACCATCCAAGATACGTAAAGCATGTTTTAGCCCGTATTTATGTAGTTTTTGCCCTATTTTGTGTGTGTATTGCTTGGGGTAGATTCTCTGCGAGGTGGACTTGCCGAAGGCAATAGAATTTGGTTTTACCACTCACAACAAATGAAAAACACTACCGGATTCCAACAGATGTACCCCTGAATCACAACCGCATCCCGGCAAGCTGAAGAAGACACGTGGCACGGCATTCCCTAACTCACTGTGAGCAGTTTCAATGTAAACAAGTGGGGGGAAATCAAGTGTGTTGCAAATTTTCCGGGCGCCGTTGGCACCCAAGTTGCCAATTCTAACCAGGTGCTAACTAGTATGGGTTTGGGGGTCCGGGGGGGGGGGGGTTCCAGGCCTCACAGGTAGGCGCCCCCCCATGTCAGCTTCCTTGACACAAAATATGAACATTATGCATCTCAAAACCAAGGTATCAAACAGCAAATGTAGCACACAGCAAGACCAATCGAAAAATGCATGGCCAAAACCACGGTGCGGAAATTGACCCAACCAATGCCTAGTGTTGCTTGGACAAGTGGCGGGGGGGGGGGGGGTATGTATGGCGGGACCAGTCTTCCCCCATGGAGCTCCCCCCAAGCAGCTTGAACACCCGATGGTGGTCGAGGAAGCCCCCCCCCCCCTTCAAGGTATGATAGCCCCCCAAACCCCCCCCCAAATGGTTTTATCCCCCATTTTTTTTTGGGGGGGGGTGATAAAAACCTCCCTCTGGGGGTAAAACAAGGGGGGTGGTTGATGAACCCCCCCCCTTTTTGAGGGATAAACCACCCCATGAATGAAGCCCCGGCACAAAGCACAGAGCACAAAGCATCTCATCATCATCAGCCATGCACTGTGGAAATGCGGTTACACATGCAAGGCACTGGATGAGTTGAAGGTAGGGAGTACTGTCATAGCATGTTTTGCACAGGGGGCGCATTGATATGTGCTGATACTCGGCCAAAACTCTTGGAATCATTAGTATGCAAAGCCCTTTGGCAACGGCCTCTAAAAGGCCAGGCTGGAAATTGGGCAGCAGCCCAAACAACAATGCTTCTTTGCACTTTTGTGGTCCTTGTGAAATACTGGGAAGCATGTCCATCACACATGGCATGGATGCCATCGTGGTCGCACATATGGGAAGGAGCATTGATATGACACCTCCGTTTCCAGCTCCCCCGGTGCAGAGATAGAAAAGGGTGGGGGGGAAAAGGTTTACAGGGAGGGGGGGGTCGTTCGAGCCCATTTTTCGGACCCCCCCCCCCGGGGTGGCTCCCGTGACGAGCCGTGAAAAACAAGCCATGCCCCCCCCCCCCCCCCCCCCGCAAGAGGGCTCCCATGACGGGGACCTCCAAACAACTCCCAAACCTCCCCTTGGGGGGGCTCCCGTGACAAACGCTAAAAATAACCCCCGTATTCCCCCCCCACTGCCCACAGTGGTGGTATTTATGTCTGGTCAATTCCGGCTGCATCTCATCCCACAAAAATTTATTAGGCAGCGCCCCACCTTGGCCTCTTGTTGGCAGTTACAATTCATCGTCTAAGGAATCAGACGCATCAGAACTAGAAGCAAAATCAGAAGTAGACTCATCATCAGAGTCTAAGCTGGAGTCGGAGCTAAAAGTAGAGCTGGAGCATGAGCTGGATGCTGAGGTGGCAGAGGATGCCAAGGGTTGAAGGGGCATAATCTGCATCCAGCACACCAGAATCAATGTCAGACCTATCACAGGTACACGCGGGACAAAACCGAGAACAGTCGGGAACTTGTCAGTTTTTTCTTTTCCCCCCTCCCCTCTTTAGATCCTCCAAAAAAGGGTGTAACACCTGCCAAACATGGCTTTAAATGACATCATGGCCGAGCGCACTAGGGGAACTGCCCCCCTAAGCCCTGCCTGTGCCCCTTTTATACCCCGTAGGGACCGGCGGGAGTTAAGTCCGGAAAATTTCAATAAAATTTTGCTTCGACATCAGTTCTATCGCGGGAGCCCCTTTTCCAACCCCCCCCCCCCCCCGGGGGGTAAGGGGGCTCAAACGACCACCCCCCTCCCCACAAACCTTTTTCCCACCTCCCAAATAGAGATAGAAAATGGGAGAGAGATACGTTTTTTTGCGGTGGCGAGGGGGGGGGGGGGGGGGTTCGAGGCTACCTTGCGGGGTAGTTTGAATCACTGGGGGAGGAGGGTCCGGACATGTAAGTTTGAATCACTGGGGGAGGAGGGTCCGGACATGTAAAACTCAAAATGATCCCCATGACTAACTGATTGCGTTGTGGATTATGTCATCGTACAAGTCCTTTTTCCAGAAAATTTTCCATCCCAGCCGCAAAGTTGGGCTTTCATTTTAAAGACTGCCTCAAGTCATGGGAGCCCATATTGCAAACCAAGCTGCACCCCATTTTTCAGGGACTGGAGCGCCCCTAACCCCCCCCCCCCCACTCCTTCAGCCTTTATGGTGCACCCCCCCAACCCCAGTAGCATTTTTCACCCGGCAAACCAGGTATTGATTGCATCCTGTTAACCCCCGTTTTGGAGGTTTTGCTGTCTTGCTGCCTTGGGCCGACCATTCCAAGGCACTAAATGGGAAGCCCAAACTCGCCACCATGTGTTATACCCACATGACCACCACATCCGCTGCTTGTGCCGCTTACATTCCTGTCCCTGTGCTTGAAGCATCAAGCACAAAACGGTTATACAGAGGGCATGCACACGCACCACAAAACAAAACTGACCGTCGCCAAAATCGGACACCGTACCATTCGCGACTTCTGGCAGACGTGGCGCACACCCACAAGAATTCGGAGCAAAAAAGCTTCACAATGGACCAAAACATTACGCCAGCACTTTTCAAGACAAGTAGCGACGACAACATGCACCTTTGCCTCATAAAGCTTCCCCGTCAAAGTCTTCATCAGATAATCACTCATCCGCTGGCACTGCTTGTCGGTCAGTTCCCTGACAATCGCGTCCTCCACTTTGTCAGCATCGTCTTCGTCGGCGTCCTACAGAGTGCGTTACATCCAGAGCATCAGCAATCAGCCTGCCGCCAGACAAATGGCACACAAGAGTATGCAGGGGCGCACGTCCTTGTTGCCAGGACTCCCTCTCCGTTTGCCTGGGCCCCACAGACGGAACGAAAGGTTCCCCAGGTGGGATTACTGGATCTCGACTGGACTGGGAGGAGGTGGGCGTTGGAAGCCGAGCCGCGACCCCCTGCCAAGACCCCTGGGACTCCTCCAGGTGTGTCCACACAAGGTTGTGTTGGCGCAGGCGACTGGGGGCTGCAGCTGGACCCAGCCACTCAGGCAAGTGGGACTACATGACGGTCGAAGGTCTCAGGTAATGTTCAAGGTAAGGGTCAAGTGCCAATGCCTGGGTCGCCTACTGCCAATATTAGGGCTGCTGTAAAGTCGGGCGAGGTTTTCCAGTGGGCCTCCGTCTTCGGCCTGTGGATTGCAATGTGGTCTCCATTCCTTGCGCGGCAGCTGAATAATCACGTGTGTGTATTGTGCATGAACACGGCAATTTGCAGCGGGGCTGTAAAGAGAAAGGAGGAGCTGACCTGCGGCCTGCAGATTGTTGAAACTGTTTGAAACAAATTGTTGTTCATTTCAAAGGAGTAACATTGCTGTGTTTCATTCTACCGGAAAATGCAGTTTTAATTCTTGTTTTACGCCACTTATAATGGTCAAGGCATGCAGGATTCCTTGTGTCAGGTGTGTATGACCGCCCAGGATGTGAACTTGTTGTGTTCCGCAGTGTGGTGCTGGAAGGTTTTGCTGCTGCCTGGCGATCCCTCGGCTTTTCCCTCTCATTTAACCCCCGACCGAATGATGGCTGGCAGCCATGCTTTGTTCTGTCGGCAGGGGGGTCTCCCGTTCTTGGAGTGGAGGGCAGTGGAGGGTGAGATGCTCAAAACACTATGCCACAGCTATGGGCCTCCAAGTGCGCCGGTCCCCTGTGTGAAACAAAAAAACTGCTTTTTTTTTTCAGACACATATGCCAGACGCCACCACAAACAAAAACAAGCCAGCAAAGAGTGTCCAAGTGGTGAAACAAACGCAAAAAAACACTCTCCCCCAGCTGTCATCGAACGTCACAAAACACCAAATGAAGCAATAAACATCGATAAACACTGATGAACGGCGGTTTTACGCTGTTCTTTAGAGCAATCGCTACAAACCCCGTTGGCACCATCTGCAATCAATTATTGCTCAACTTGCGGTTGCAAACGGAATAGTTCATGCAATTGCACATGCAGTGCACATGCAGTCCTTCGTGCGGCTGTGTGGCACTTGCACATAATATTGTGTGTGCACTTGTACACGCATGCCTATACCTCAGTTGCTTTGATCTTGTCCAATTCAATATCAGGATTTTCAATACCGTACAGCTTGAAAGTCTTGTACTGGTCCACATGCCCCATGACATACTCATCAATGTTCCCATGAAGGAACAACACCTGAAAATCCAGGCACGGATACGGCACACACTACTCATTTGCTGAATATAGACCAAAACCCCGGCACAAAACGATACAAACAGGTCGCACAAGCTGAGTCAACCGCAGCATTATACGGCGATCCGAAGGGGGTACAACAACCTAGGTCCATATCAAGATGCAGCGTGAAAATAATGTTCACAAAGGATGGGAAAAGCGGTGCTTTGAGCAGGTGCATTTCAGACCATTCGGCACCATGGGATGGAGAAGATTTGAAAAATGGAGCGAAGATGCCCCAGTTTGCGCAGGTCAAAAATGTACACTGATTTGTTTGCGCATGCGCACTGCCCCCACAGAGCGTGTCAACTGCTTTGTTTTTCCCACTGAACAGTGTCCTAACAGACATCCGTCAGACTGTTGGGCATAGCTTGAGGCTGTGACTGGTCACCTCCCTCACCAGCCTTGTTCCCCTTCTCGATTATTGTCAACGTCGGGAATTCCGGCTCTCCTTGTCGGTAGCCTGAACACCTGAATCCACCAAACCGGACTGAAGCTCAGGTTCTTGGCGTTCCCTGTCAGTTTTTTGGCCATCTTTTCTCAGTGGGTACTAAATAATTCTGCCAGGCTGCAGTTGGGACTATTCCTTTTTGCGTCCACCCCCTTTGCTGCTACTGTGCTCTGACGGCTTGCACTGCGCTCAGGGAAATCCTACTGCCGTTGGGAGCCGAACGCCCCCCCCCCCCTTTGCCACCCTTGCCTGCCATGGATTTGGCAGAGCATGGGGCGCCATCCTTTTAATGGTGTCCATACTGGTGTGTCCATCACATGCACACGGTGTTCAACCGGTGTAAAGACAGGATGCAAATACTTATGCAGACAGATGGAGACGGTGCAGACACTCTGACAGGGCCTCAGGCTGGGGAGCAAAGATCTGGCATCGCTCAGCCGACACCAGGGTCTGTTTTGCAGCTGCTTGGCACACTGCCTGGGGCCTTGGCCTTGACATTGCACGCATTTGTGGTGCTAGCCGATTTTGACCGTGCCGCCATTGTTTGATGTGGCCAGGCCATGGCGTTGATTGAATGCAGATGTCCCGGACACACAAACAGAGACTCCACAATTCGCTGCGCAGCGGGCAGCCCCATTTGTTGCCCTGCAAAGCCAAATGTCCTAATCACAACTGGAACCATATCCATGAACATTCAAGTCCAACACCACGTCTTCTGATTCTCATGCCGGAATGGTATGACAGCCCGCTTCTTTCCTTTGATCGAGACATGGTGGACTGTCGCCACAGGAATGGATGCCCGGTCCATCGCTGATTGGCGTGTACCCGTCGCGCCAGAATGCTTCAACGGTGGGGTTACTGTCGCCGTGGTGCGCGCCAGGTGTGGACTTACCCCCGGCAGCGCTCGCACCAGAACTGCCATCTGGGCGAGTGTACGAGGTATCGCATTGTGATTTCTGGGTTCCACTGTTGGCATCTTAAATCAATCAATACTTCTCATGACTCCTTCCTTTTTCTTCCTTTCCTTGAAAATGCCCCTGGTAAGGCCATCATTCATCATTTATCAGCAGTCCAAAAACCATCGCTTTACCTTCCCCTAAAACCCTACCCAGTGCGTGCGCAGTGTGCGCGTGGTGCAATAACGATGAGCACAGAGCAGCAGTCGTCCACCAGCCCACCTGTCTCACAGTGCAAATGAAATGAAATGCTCCGCCTCCGACACACGCACGCCTCCGACACACGCACGATCAATGTACCAAGCTGTAGACTGTCAGACTGCCACGGGGGGGCCGTCTCCTCGCTTTTGTACGCGACTCCCCCCCCCAGTAGAAGTGGGCCGAAGGCCCCTTGGGGGGGGGGGGGGGGGGGGGGGGGGGGGGGCATTGGAGGGGGGGGTTTAGGGAGGGGTGATGGGGGGGGGGGGGCAGTCGGGAGGGTCGGTTGGGGGGGGGGGTCCAGGTGGGGCAATTTGGGGTGGGGGGGGGGGGTGGCACAAAGCCTTGGTGGTTAGCTCGGGGGGGGGGGGGGCTCCGCGTACCTCCCCTTGCCCTCCCTCTAACCATACCATCACCATAAACCTAACCCTAACCTTTGCAGCAACCTGGTTTGGCCATGCCAGCCATTTTGATTGGGCTGAACATCATCCACCAGGGTTAGGGTTAGGTGTGGGGTTAGGAGTAGGCTGAGGGTTGGAATGGCGTTAGAGTCAAGGTTGGGTTCAAGGATAGTGTTGGGGTGCTCCACCGCCTGGGCGGGGAGGGGGTGCTACGTGGGCAAGGGAAAAAAATTTTTGGGCGCCTTCGGCGCCACCATATGTATGGCCGGCAGCTATTGACCCTTGGTAACTAAGTGGGCCCGGAGGGCAGGGAGGGGGGGGGGGGGCGGGGGGGGGGGGGGGGGAGTCGCGTACCCGAACTGAGGAGACGGCCCCCCCGTGCAGACTGCTTGTCCGGCCGCAGCCACAAAACCAGTCAAGAAAGTCGCCATACAGTCACGTCATAATGAGGCCTTTCGAAGAGGGGAAAAAAAAAGCAGACACTTCTACACACACAGGTGCCCCACACATGCGTGCGATGCATCACATAGAGCCTCAGGCTGGGACTTCCACAAACAGACCTCAATTCCTTTTTTGCGGAACTGCTCATAATATGGAGATTGCAGTGCCGTCTCTCGCGATGGAGTGTGCAAGAAGAAGATTTTCTGTGCAACCAAGCGGAATGATACAGCCATGACTGATCGGGAACGGCAACAGCTCCCCTCTGACACGGGACGCCTCGTTTAATCTGTACTGTGTACTGTCGGGAGTGGCACCGACACACACACACCTCCTGCCCCTCTGCCATGCGTTCAATATAGTCATCCAATGAAATGAGTTCTCCCCTCTCTCTCTTACTGGACTCGAAGCGGAGCAGCTTTGCAATCTCTGGCTAAAAAAACAGGAGAACACATTGGGCACGGGAACAGGTCCGGAAAATTAGAGGCATCTGCATGGGACACAAATGCAAGACACACAACATCATGAAATGCAGGCTGGCGTTGTGTCACGACGTCCCAGTGCTGCAGTATCTTGCTGCCACAACAACAGGGCCACAACAAATGCAGTGAGGCTGACATGAAATTAGAAATGCGCGGGTGTACACTCCCACCAAACGGCATGGTGACCAATTAGAAACATGCTCTCATGTCAGGTTTCTTGTCAGCTGAAACCGCCAAAATCTTGGAAGGGAGTACCCTCAGCACCCAGCTGAAGCGTAGCCATTGAGACGTGGCAGTTTCTTCAGCTGTACAGCTGCCTCTTCTGTTGCTGCTGCCACGACGACGACCACTGGCACTCCCGCTGCCGATGCTGCTGCGACTCTAGTAGGCAAACACAGGCGATGCATACAAGCAGAAAGAACCTTGTTGATCATATCCATGCATGCACCCTCCTTCAAAAACGTGCCAAACTCCAGGAAGAATTTGTCGTACTGTGCAGGGTCCTTTTTGGCCTCGTCTTGTAACCTACATCATCAGAGAGAGAGAGAGAGAGAGAGAGAATCAACCAGCATCTTGAGAAACCTCAACAAGATTGTCAACTTCTCGTAAAGAGCTAAAACGAAAGACGGAATGAAACACCAAATGCAGCACATGCCAACAATAAATGCAAATAAAACAGCACGAGGCATGGCACCCCACGTTCAGTACACAGTGCAGCTGTCTTCTGCCAGTCCGCTACTACACACTCATTATCAGTCCGCCGCGCACACATTCATTTTACACAGATGTGTACGCACAGGTGCACAAATGGATAGATTAGGGGGGAGTGGGGGGCTGTTTCTGAAGGGTGGGGTGAAATGGAAACAGGGTGCGCCAACCAGATGGGCTAAGTGGACGGAACCCTTGGTCAATGCCATTTCTTGAATGAAGCCACCGAGGAGGGGGAGAACATATCAATATGGAATGACATCTGCTCAACACCGAACTACGTTAAGGCAGCACACCATTTCAGGACCCTCTTGGAGAGAACGCTGTTGAGCTTCCGCACGGCCGCACTGTCTTGGGTATTCTCACGGGAAATGTTCAAAGGCAGATCCTCAGAATCCACAACACCACAGATGAATCTAAGAGCAGACATTCACAAGATACAGAGATAAGATGCATTACAAGAAGCAGCAGCGTGGAAGCTTCTACCCCCCACCCTATCTTTGTGTCGGGACAGGGGGGCCATGGACGATTCTGTGGCTTATTTCGTGATTGACCTTCTCAATGCAGACACCGTGCTGCACTGCGATCACTGCTGCTGCCACCCGACCTAATATGCGGGATGTCTCAAAAGCCTGGGTTTTTTCCAGGCTACAGTATGCCATCACGAGCGGGCCAGAGCATGACCATGGAAAAGATGTCCCGTAGCCTTGTGTTCATCGCCTTCCAAGGCTCAGAGAAAGAAACCTCACCACACAATTCGTCTGAGGGCAGTCTTTGCGTCACACCTCGAAGATGTAGATGATGAGACGTGCACTTCTGCGAGATACCGGTTGGAGAAATGTACAGAGCAAGTGGAGGCCCTGCCCCTGCAATACCCGCCGACACGGTTTGGTTGATGGATTCTTTAGCGTCTTCGATGGAGCGTCAATTTTAACCCCACTCAATTGTTAAGAGACAAAAAAAAACAGGCCCTTCGCTCCACACTGGCCGCCATGTTGCAGAACTTTCCCTGTTTCATCCAAAGGAAAAACCGAAATTGCCTGGACTCGTGACATGTGGTACGTCAACTGGCGGTCATTTAACCGCCAACCACTATCGGTTGAACATCAACCGCAGGCAGCTGGATGCCAACCGCCAAACTGGGTGTGCAGACTTTCTGAAGTGGACAAAAAGGAAAGAAAATTCTGGTCCCTTGTGCAGAACCCAGGTAACACAATTTTGTGGTTTGGCTTTGTGTGCGCGCAGCTTTTGTGACGCCCCACACAGATGCAATTCTCGGAAAGCCTCCGGATGTGGCCAGCACACCCCAAAGACTCAGCGGGAAGCGACAAAAAACACTGTGTTGTGCTGTGCTGTAACCCCTAGTGGATGGGACAGAGGCCCCAGAATTTCATGTAACTGAATCTGCCTCCAATTTGGGGCCCCTGTGAGAAACTACATTTTTTTCCTGGGGAAAACTTTCCGATATGGGTGCGTGGGTGAGTGAGGGGTCGGCTGGGGTTGGCCAAGGTTCCAAATGAAATGGCGCAGGGCAGGGCACGAAATGGTCCTTCAGCAAATGCGGAGCGGGGCCATGCCACGAGGCCACTATGCCACTGGCCCCGCTGCGGCGTGTTCGGATGCACAGTGCTTTGCGGTGCTGCGCTGTACTCTACGGCGTCGGTAGCCTGTCGAGCAGGAGGGGTCAGGGATGGATCAGAGGGACCTCAGAAGTGGCCCCAGAGGCGGGTAGGCAGGCGATTGCGGGCGTTTGATGTCGGTTACAAATGCCATTCAAGCTGGCACTTGCCGTCAGGGAGACAGTGGCTGGGTATAGGCTGGGCCCTGGAGGGGAGGGGGGTACCTCCCCCCTTCCAATGCATCCCTGGGAGGGGCCTGCAGCTGCAGTACCAGCGCGGTGGCAAGGCCAGAACCAGGCTCTGTGCAAGGCCAAGTGCCAGTCTCTGCAGGGCCTGAGTCGGGGGGGGGGACCCCACTCTGCACACAACCGCACACCTCATCCACTCTGGAAGCAACGCTTTGGATTTGCTTTGGATCAGCACTTTCCTGCAAAACGTTGGTGATGGACCAAACCAGCATTCAGGGGCCGTTTAGGCGTGAGACAGTGGTCGACAGCAGCCGGTTGGGGTAGGGGAAAAAATAAATGTCGGAGGGGGGGGGGGGTTTGGCACAAGGCCATGGTGTTGGTTTGTTTCCCTTTGGTAGCGCCTATTGGCCTCTCACCACTGCTCATTCTGACCCTCTGTGGTTAGAACGTGTTTTGGTTGTGTCAACGGAGCCCCTGGATGACGTGTCCTGTTTGACTGCTCCAGGGTTAGCTGTCCCAGAGTCGGGATGCTGCCCGTGCTGTTGACAGAGTGCATCCAGATGCACACTCCGAATCCATGCTGGTTTTGCCGACTCCAGCACTGACTTGTGCGCGCTGGTGTGTGCATCTGCAGGATAATTTTCCTGGCAGGGGCTTCTAACAACCACAATGATTCTTTCCCTTTCGTCCCTTCTTTTGCCTCCTTCTACGCTCTGCACCATTTTCTGTGAGCGTGGTCTGCCCTGCCCTGTTACCTCCCCTTGTGTTTCCCTTTCCCCCTGCCCAGCTTCCTCTGGGCTCTCCCTGTTCATCCTGTCCTGGGGGTCGCCCTGGCTCAGCCACCCGTCCCTATGCCTCCCTGATCCCCCCCCCCCCCAAAACCACACGCCGCCTCCTCCGTGCATCACCCCCCTGGTCAGCCCCCCACCCCCACCCGTCCTACACCCGCGGTCCATTGCTCCACCCCCCCCCTTCCACAGCCTCTTTCATTGCACCAGGCGTCCGTGCCCCATTTGTCCCCTCCTTCCCCTTCCCACTCAGCCATCCAACAAAGGAACCCACTGCTCCAAAATCGCCTACTGCACAAGGAGGGGGCTTGGGGCATCACCACGCGTGCCTCATGGCACCCATGTCAAACGCTACACCATCCCTGGCTGCGCAAGTGGAATGGAAATCCACATGGTGAATGGGTGGTACCCTCCAACCCCCCCCCCACACACACCTAATACCGAGGCCTTGTGCCAAACCCCCCCACACACCCACCCATTCAGACGTAGCGCGAGGTCCCCACTTAATGCAGCGCAACAGCCCCCTATATCAACACGTTCAGTGGGGGAGGGGGGAGGATGGCGGAGGCACCGAACATATGCGAAATGCACGCACACTTACACAGGCAAATGGCAGGGTAGGATTGGCGCATACTTGCAATAAAGGTGGACGTTTGGCTCCAAGCGAGCAACGCCGAATTTCTCAGTGTGGGACTGCCCAATGTAGAAGACAGAGCTGATCATCAACGGTGCATCCACCTTGTAATGCAGCCTGCAACAGAAACCAGTGCACAGTTTGATCACACGAGGTGTCGCCGAGTGCGTGCAATGCACATTGCAATCTGCTCACTCTTAAACTGGTCTGAGCAAATCCCTTACATCCTCGAGGATGTTCAGTCTGGATTGAAGTCATGTCCCCCAAAACTTTTTCGATTTCCAACACAACAACACAAAGAGTCACTCCGGAGCACCCATGAAACACCCCGAACCACAGATTTGCTGTTGCACCTTGTTCGAACCTTTCACCCTCGCACCATGCACACATGCAGCAGTATCATGTCAGCCGGGAAGCATGGCGCGCAACCGACAACATCTGTCACAACCTTGTCTACTCCACCAACCCTTGCCCATCCCCCTGTCGCAGCAGACTGGCCCCTGGCGCCCAGCCGCCCGCAACCGACCCCATGGCTGTGAGGTTTGGGGGTCTGATATGGGATGTACAACACAGGACACGGAACACGGTTTGCTGACCACGCAAGCAAACCGTCACCACTCATCACTGCAGACCTGTACTGGGGCTTCTCGTATCCGTTGGACATGTATTTGAAGAACTCCTCGTGTTCCTCTTGAGTAACGGAGCTCGGGTTCTTCCTCCAGAGGGCCTCCACGGTGTTGACCACCGTGCTATTCAGGAAGATCGGGAAACCAATGAAATTGCTGTACTTCTTGATGATCCCTGTGGAACGCACGGAATTTTCTTTTCCGGTACTGGTGGGGATGGGGCGGATGTAATTGATTGCTCTGCCCCCTCCCCCCCCCCCTACAACACGGTGGACGCCTTCTTTGCAAAAGAGCAAAGCCGATATGCACAACTCGGCGCAAAGTAAACAACCCTTTTGTATGCAACTGCGGAGAGCAGGTGGCAGCCTTGGCACAGGGTAAAAATCCCGAGGGTGGAGAGGAAAGAATAACAGACACGCCTGGCTGACAAGATGTTCAATAGAGCCATGCTCAAGGGAACACGGCGGTGTTGAACCATCAAAGCCAAGAAAAATGCACCGGTTCAAACACCACTAAAAAAGATTTCCTGCCAGGGCAGCCTGAAACGCATGCAAGACGTAGGCCTGTAACCGTGAAAAGGTCACCATTGAGGCCCGAGTCAGTGGTGTGTCCAAAGCGAAGGGGCCGGCGGCTGGATAGTCCCAAGGATGCCATGTTTCGTGTTTCATGCTGTCATCACCCAAAGGCCCTGTGCTCTGCCATTTCTTTTTCCAGAACATACGTTCAACAACACTCTGCGACGAGAACGAGCTTTCTGTCTCCTTCAGGTACATGATGATCTTTGTGCCCTGGGCAACGCCGTCGGCTTCAGTGATGCTGAAATCTCCGGATCTGACGGAGAAGGGGATGACCGAAACTGGGGCACAAACCCCACACATGGCTGCCTATTTCAATGCAACACAACACAACTACACCATTGAGCACGTGCAACGACACCATCTATACAAAAAAGGCGCCAAAAGCGCCGAAGCCTTTTTACCCCAATTACTTGGGTTGCCCCAAGTCATTTTGAAGCACTGTGAGCGTTCTTGCGCACCATACCGTACCTTCGCAAAGACATTGATCCGAATTATTTTGGGGGGCTACTGAGTTGTCACTGAAACTTTGGCAGGGGCTCACGGGACTGCAACTGACGCATACTCCGTCCCACGGGTCCGTGTGGCTGGCAAATACAATACCCATGCAGACGGGGCACCCATCAAAACCCAGCACGCTCAGGCACATACCCATCAGACTGCCAAAGGTATCCTTTGGAACCCTTGAGATGGGATCGTGTGTACACCTTCACGGTGTCCGCCACCATGAAGGAGGAATAGAATCCAACACCGAACTGACCTGCAAACGGATGGTGTATGAAACGCACTTCTTTGTCGCACCTGAACTCTGTGCATAATTTGGGTGCGTGGCACGTGCGCCCTCGGGTGTCAGCAGTGAGGACTCTGGACCACTCAAGCCCCCATGCCAAGGGAATGTTGTGGCTGTCATCCTTATTGATCTGTGGTGATGAGTATAATGAGCGTGACATGCGGTTCTGTGTCTGCTGTTGCATATGCACGTTGTGACAAAGGGTCATAATCTGACATGTGTTCTTAACCCGTGGTTTGGGGGTTTCAGGTTTTCAGGCTGCTCATGTGCATAATCAGAGATGGTCGATTGCCTTACTTTGGTCATATCGAGTGTGTTTGGGCGGTTTGCCGCATGCTGATGATGGGACATTGCTTCATAGCCCCAGTGATAACGTCTTCGCCCAAAGAGACGCCCTGGGGAGGCACAGACCTACTCCACCTTGATGGTTCACCCCGCACCCCCTCTTGGGAGTGGGCAGCAGGAAACCTTGCCGTGGCTCTTGATTTGCTACGTTTCTATCATGATCCCCCCACTGCGAATTGCGCTGCATTGGAGTCACCAAAGAATCAACAGCAGGCCTATGTGGACCATTAGATGTAGCCCAACAGGGACGCCATCCAGTGGTGACCGCACCTTCAAGCTGCCGTGATGGGGTCCCGCATGTTCCTGGCCCAGTAGCACTGGGGTGGTGTCTGACCAGGGCCCTGTGACGGAGACATCCAGCGATGGGGGGACAATACATTGCAATGTTGGTACAGGGGTTCTTGCCAGTTGACCATACATGGGGTACAATCAGTGTCTTGCTAGGGTGGACTATCCCCTAGCTGGGATACTCTCACTTTGTCCCGTTAGGGCACTCTCACAGGCCCATTGAGAACCAAAATTTCCAACCTCTCATCTCCATTTCCAATCTTCTCATCTCTCTCTCAACCACGGTTCTCTAGCACGGTGCCCACCACCCTGCAGCCTCTGGCAGAGGGTTGTGCTGTCTTTGCATAACTGGTGGCCACCCTCCCCCTTTGCAGGGTGGTCCTTAATGGGAAAGGAAAAGTGTTCCATTACACAGATTTCCCAAAAAAACCCGCGGGCACACCATGTGTTGGCGGTGGGCGGTTGGCGACTGGCGGTTGGTGGCAGTTGGTGGCGGTACGCGGCAGTTGGTGGTTGGGGATTCGTGGTTGATGGCGGTTGGCAGTGGTTGGCAGTTGGCGGTTGGTCGCCGCTGGCGGTAGGCGGTTGGCGGCGGTTGGTGGTTGGCGGTTGATGGTCCCTTGGGGCGGTCCCTAAGGGCGGTCCTTAACAAAAAAAAAATCTAGTTCCTTAAGGACCCCCCTACCCCTTTGTAGCAGACCCCAGAGCTGATATGATTACCCCTACATGCGGGGTTCGGTGCACGTGCAGCCCACTTGGGTCAGAAACAGAGCAGCTGGATGACCCCACCCACAGCCGGTGCCCTTGCAGGTGGATAATGGTAGCAACCTGCCGCCACCGAGGGATGGGGGGCCACGGTTCCGTAGAGCTAAAGGGCTGTACCTCCATTGCAGGTCACCCCTCCACCCCCAACCCCCAGTACTAGTGGGGCAGCCTCCACAGGCCCAGCCTTTGGTGCCCATGCAGGCGGAACCCTGGTGGCAACCCGCAGGGCCGTTCCCCGTGACACTGGGGGCAGCTTCCCTGAGGGAAGGTGGTGAGAGGGGAGGGACCACAGGTTATCAGCTGCGCCCTAGCTCCCCTGTCGATTTAACCGGCATGGGTTGCCTGTCCAACGCTTCAGCAGCAGCACCCGAAAAGCCTAACATGTAGAGGAAATGGGGGGGGGGGGGCACACCGCAGCACTCCATATGGGCGAATTGTAGTTGGCAATAGCAGTAACAATGAGAGACTGTGAGACCTCACAGCTTTGCCCCACTGCCACCAAGGCTGCTCAAACCTTGATGAATTCATCCCCGTAGACCACCACAGGTGATAATGAGGTCCGGACAAACAGACAAACAGACAAACACACAACTAGACACAAACCGCCCTCCCCCTCGTGGCGTCTGCCCTTGCGTTGGGTCCCAAACACTTTGCTGTGAGGCTGTGAGCCATAAGCAACACTTTTCCGCAGGGGCACTGCCTTAGATATTCCGCTGTGCCCAGCCCTGTTCAATGGTGAACAGGGCAATGCTAAAAAATCCTGGAAAACCAGTGTAGTACAAAACTGATGAAACTGACGGTGGAACCATCAAGTATGATTGACTGCGTGCATTTTTCAAAAACACAAAATTTTTATTTTTAGTAATTTTGGTGTCCATGTGTGGAAACTTTTTCCATCTTTCCCATTTTTCCTGGACTTTTTCCACTGAGATCACCACCCATGCCCTGGCGGGTGAAAACGCACCCTACTCTGAAGAACTTCTGCACCCCTTGTTGGTCACGGAACAATGGCTGTGCCAACTGGTTGGCTAGTCCACCCCCTCCTCCCCAGCACTGTCAGCACATTGTATACAAAAGCGCTGTAATGTAGGTACGGGGGATGATCGGGAGGTGGTGAAAGAAAATCTGAGTGAGTATGCTGGTTGGTAGTTCCGGGTGTATGTATTTGTTCACTTTTGAGGAGGAAATCCTCTACGCATGGATAGGTGGGTTGGTTGTCCACCGATTGCGTTGGGCAGGTTCAAAAATTGCGAGGGATGGGGAGCCTGTGCACAATGTTACCAGTTTGGAAGTGCCCTACCTGCTGGCATCCTAACTTTGGGAGTTGGTGCTGGGCATTTTGCCTCCCTGCGGGAGGTTATATTGGGGGCGGGGAGGGGATTTCATGGGAAGGGTTTTTTTATCGTGTGTGTGTTTGTTGTGCGCAGCGGCGCTGATGTTATGGGGGGGCTACAACCCGGGCGGAGGGGGCTTCATGCACTTTATCTTTCGGGGCAAGGTCAATGTCATCAGTCCACGAATGCACGGACCATCCACTTTCAGCAGCGGCTGCATACTACACTCTCTCAGCCAGAACATACCACCTCAGACAAGGAACCAGGGGCAAGGGGCAAGAGGCGCGCGAGACTGGGCAAATGCAGAATATATAGTTGTGAGGGGTGCACACCAATGATCGCCTCTGCTGCATCACCTGTTACTTGGCCGTCTTGCATCTTCTGAAGGAAAGCTTTCGATCCTGCGGCAAACCATGGCAGTCATGCATGAACGAGACAGTGGTGCATGCAGGTGCGGAGGGGGCGGGGGGCGGGGGGGCGGTCACCAACACGGGACGTGCTGTCAAGGCAATGACCCTGGCCTAATTCCAATGACATGACGTTGCCAAAATGCTGCCAATGATGGACCTGTTCCACAGCATCCACACTACCCTGTCAACGGCACATCACAGGGGGCAGGCGGTGGCGTGGCCACCAAAGCTGCTGCTTCGTGGTCTGGCTGAAGAGGTTTGGAGCTGCTGCAGGGGCAGTACCAAGTGTTGCAGTTGCTACAACTGTTGCTGGAGATGAAGCGGCAGAGTTGCTAGTGGAGTAAACCCCCCCCAAAAATAGGAACCAGTTCTTATTTTTGGCCCAGTTGGTGGCGGTAGCAGGGGGGGTTCTTATTTTTGGGGGCGATCCCTATTGCGTTTGACACCTCCTCCTGCCTTCAGAAAAAATGGACATTTTTGATGGCTTGCACCCACAGTGTGCGGACTCCATTGACATGGAAAAATCAGACACATCTGAGGACTCGGGACTCGGAATCAACAACATCTGTAGGGCAGTACCTGGACACAGATTTCAACTTCCTGTTCAAAGATAAATATGCTAATATTTTTACCACAGAGGTGGAGCCTAAGCTGAAAGGCAAAGGGTTGTCAGCCAGAGACAGACGGGTGTTGGTGACACGCATTGTCGCCAAGGCTCACAGCTTAACCATCAGTGCTGGCAATGCCAAGCAACATGAGGTCTTCAAAAAGACGGGCTTGTCTTGCTTGTGTCCAAGGTGGTTCTTATTTTTGGCCCGCTCGGTGGAAAGCCCCAGGTGGTTCTTATTTTTGGGGCGGTTCTTAGTTTGGGGCATGTTCTTATTTTTGGGGCGGGGGTTTAGGTGGTCCTTGCAGTTCGATGCAGTGGAGGATTGCAATCAGCAGAACAATGGACCCCTCGCAGGCGATGCATCTGCTGACCAGCCCACCCTGTACGTTTGTGTGCACACAGCGCAAAGGAATGCAGTGTCAATCATCACTATCAATCGCTTGCCATGTGTGTTACCCTTGGTGGGTGTGACGTGGGAGTCCCTGTCTGCTGCAGCATATAACTCTCTGTGCTCCGTCGGGACAAAGCTGATGAAGAAAACAGTCTGCAGGCCCTCCCCCGCAGATTTGGACTGCATTTCCCGTCGATTGGGGCTCGCGGGATGCACCTGATCTTGCAATGGTGCCAAGATGGGCCACAAGCTCCTCCTTTGTCATCCCCACTCCGGTATCCTGAATGGCGAACGTCCTCTTTTTCTCATCCACCGACAACCTGCAGTAGTCGACAGGAGGGACAGCAGCAGAGTTCATAACCAGGAGACATCAAGTGTTGAGCCATACCCGATCCTTGCTCCTGTACCTCGACCAGACTTGTTCCACTCGCAAAATAAGCGGCCCTCGTACAATGAAACAAGATACACTTTCCAGATCTGATGAACATACAGGCGTGGGCACAAAGCTCCCCTTGGGAACATAGGGCTCCCGACTACCATCACTACTGGTGCAAGACCTCCTGAGCCCGAGTCACTGGAGCTAGAGCCTCGGCCTGAGGCAGAGCCGTGCCCACGCCCACGGACACCACCACCCAGAAGGCCACAAGCACCTTATACAAGAAAAACATCAGCCCCCCCCCCCCCCCCCGGGGGGGGGGAATGGACTCGGTAAGGGCTGTGAACTTACCCCACATCACATCACTAAAATTTGCCACACCTCCTTTACGAAATGTGTTTCTCAAAGACCAATGCTTAGGCGGCCGAAACAGGTACACATTTGTACTGGGGTCGTTAGAAAAATGAACAGAAAAATATGGTGGGTAAATTCTACCAAATACCCACTTTTTTGTCAATGATTTTTCGAAGCGGGAATTTGTCTCAAAAAAGTCAGTTTTTCAACAATGCTGTACAAAGGGGGTGCCTTTTCACACTTCCTCATCAGGGCGAGGCCTCGCAATCCAAAAATCATTTTTGTGGGAAAATGGAGCTATTTACCCACATTTTGGATTGCGAGGCCTCGCAATACACTCAATTGGCATGTGTAAAAGGACCCATTTCACCAATATGTGGTTGCTGTTCAGTGCAGCTATCAATGTAAATAGCTGTATTTCTAAATATGCATTCTGAAAATGAGGATAAAATAGCCAAATTACCCAGTTTGGAATGCGAGGCCTCGCATTCCAATTCAGAATGTGGGTAATTCAAGGGATTTACCCATTTCGTAATTTGTATTGCGAGGCCTCGCAATACAAATTGAAAATGGCATCATTTACTTACATTCTTCAGTCAGTGAGCATAAAAAGGCTCAAAAAAACATCATGACAAAACGTTCTGAGGTACAAAAGTAAAAAAGTAGGGTATCTAACTCAAAATACCCCAGATTTTGGGCCTCTACCAGAAAAATATAGGTAATTTGCCAAAACCACCATGTGCTTTTTTGGGCCGAAAACATGCATTTTTGGGGGTAATTGGACCAAAAAGCTGACTGCTTAAATTTTCCCTCGGCAAAAAGTAGGTAAATGAGGCAAATTACCTAGTCAAAATTTGCAGACACCCCGGTACAAATGTGTACCTGTTTCGGCCGCCTAAGCAATGTGCGGGTAGTGCTGACCACTGAGCTACGCCCTGTGGAACTTTGAAACAATGTTCCACAGGGATGCTGCTACATTCCTGTGGCACACCCTCGACCATCATAGGTTCCCAATTTCTTTTGGGTGCAAAGAAGGCGAAAACCCTCCCAACAAACACACTGTCCGGAGAAAAGGGGGGATCCGGTACCTAGATCGACCAGGGCCATCGGCACTATTGCAGAATGGCGCCAGGTAGGGCTCGACTGTCCCCTGGTGCAGACTGGCAATCATCCAAATTGGGATAGTGCAATGCCCAAAATCTTTCCCCAAGCCCCTTCCTTCGGGATAAGTGCAATGATACAACGCATGATGCCCCCCGTGACACTAGGAAGGTCGTTGACATAAAATGGAGAATGGCTGTTTGCATTCTTGTAGCTGTTGCCTGCTACTGCCAGAACCAGAGAGCAAGGAATGCGACAGCAATTGAACGAGAATTGTCAGAATTGCTTAAAAGCATTTTGGAAAGGCACAGGGTTTGATCATGTAGATGTGACCTGCCCCATGCACCGACATTCGCAAAACCGTGATACTTGAGCATTCAACGGTCGGCCTAATACCATCAGCAGTCCAGAGTACCCTTTCTCCTTTGCAGAGTGGTGGAACACGACCCGGGCCCACCTTCCACATCGTTAGTGCTTGTCCAGAGCCAATCGCTCATCAGTAAGACAAGATTAGGCAGGAGAACTGTGCACACATGTGCTAAAACACCACCACCAACCACCAACACTACCAAAGATACCACAGTCGCCTGCTAACAACATACATGATCTTTCTTTCATCCTCTGGGGCATCAATCTCACTGTCCGTCACCAATTGCAGGTGCCGGACCTTCTCAAGAGCGTCTGATGCATTGGAAATCAACTCGCGAATAAATACCTGAAGGGTGCACAATGTGACGCCAGAACGTCCACTCATGCCATCAGCGAGGATGCACAAGGATAGCGTGCATTGAACAAAATTGCAACCACAAAAAATGCCTTGAACTAGATTAAATTTCTTTTCTGCAAGCACCCAGGCAACAGACAGTGCCCCAAGAGGCTGAAACTCTAGTAAAGGGCCAGACAGATGCCCATGCTGGGATGCATTGATTCACATCTCCATGCACTACTCGGATACAATTTGTGGGTTGTCCGTAGTACAGTCGCATTTTTGCCCAGATGAGCGGCAAAATAGAACCCACTACTGTCGTAAGGCCCATATTTCCCATCCTTTTTCACACATTCATCCACAATGATGGTTGATGTCTTTGCATTCTGTGGTATTTACTCAGGCTTCAGCACCACACTGCAACTGCACTGTGCGCTACCACCGAGTACCCATAGTACAACAAGTATGACCACCACGCTGATGTTCCAATCCCCTGCCACACGCTGCTGCCACACCACTACTCCACTTCAAATGATTTACGTCTTACCACAGCGACACATCTCATCCTGTCACACGGCCTCTGTACCACGGGCCGATTGCAAGACACAACAATCGGGGTGCACTGCAGCCAACCAACTGGAGATTGAACATACATTCGTTGCATGCACCGCCCCGGCCACCATGACCCACAAATCCAAATCACCCCAGCCCCAGTCACCCGTGACGCAACGAAAAGCGACAGGCTGCCCCAGTTTGTTGGATAGGGAATCGGCAGCACTCTTACACTGAGTGGCACATCACCTCTTTGTCAGTGTACAAAGATCTTGCAACGATATCAAGGATTTGCCGGGTCTCCGTCTGAAAACCGAATTTTTCAGCATCCCCTTTGACTGTCTCCGTCTCTTCAACAACGTTTTTCGCCTCAGCTTCGCCTTCCTTAGCCTGCACACGGAACATGAATGTAGATCCCACAATCTATTGGTCAAGCCACACGTTCCACATTGAATGCACCTCAAACCCACACACAGAGGCTTGCAGGGAGTGGGGGCCATGGCAATTTCGGGGGGCTTGGAGCCCCTTTTCCAACCCCCAGCACCACCCCCCTGAGGGAGTGCATTTTCCATGACAAAACCACCTAACCTGGCACTGTCAGAGTCTCTCACTGTCACTGTCACTGCGTCACTCCAAGGTGGTGGGGGGGGGAAAGGCGTTACTTGAGCGGAGAGGGGAGGGAGGGAGGGGGTCCAGGGGGGGAGCCACCACCCCCCCCTGCCGGAATGAACCATATCGACCAGGAATTGCAAAAATGCACCACATTGACCCATTCAGCATATACATTTGTCATAATGTCTGAACACAGGCACTCAAATCATCTTTTTGGGTCCATACATTGTGCCCTCACCTAAACACAACCAGGCAACACAAATAGGAAAAACAGTGGAATGCTCATTGTTATCAAATTGTTTGCCGAAGATCAATCAGATTTAGACTCACCTGAGCTGAACTCACCAATGTCATCCTCTTGTGAACTGGAAGAGGAACCAGAAGAGGAATCTGGGTTGGATGACAAGTCACTGCTTGGGGCGGACACATCATGGAGCGTTCAGAAACAGTGTGGAACATGCTTTCTGTGCCACATTATACTCTTGCCTTTTCTTCCCAGTCCATCTATCTAGTAAATGTAAATAGAGGATTGCGTTTACAACGCCGTCGCATTTTACGCGGGGACACAGTTGGACTGGGGTGCCGAAGAACGCACTTATGGTGTCTGTCTGTCTGTCTGTCTGTCTGTCTGTCTGTCTGTCTGTCTGTCTGTCTTATGGTGTCTGCAACAGAGGGAAGAAAGGATACAGTGGAGTGACCAAAGAACCCTGCTATAGGTGCGCTGAAGGCGCGGGAGGAAAAAATTGGCCCAAACGAAAAAACGTTCCCAGAACCTTGATTCTCAGGTGAATTAGAGTGGAGGGGGGAGGGGGGGAGGGGGTCCAGGGGGGAGGCCCCCCCCCTGCCGGAATGAAAATTCAAGCAATGCCCCGGGGGGGGGGGGGGGGCTGGGGCACCTCCTATGGTGGTCAGCTGTTCTAGTACATCACTGCCCCCGCCCCCCCCCCCCCCCCCCATAAGCAAGTTGGAGCCAAAATTTCAGACATTTGTGTTGAGGAAATCAGCTTGTAGCCCTTGGAGCCCCTTTTCGCGAGCCCCCCCCCCAACATTTGGGGTGGCTCGAAGGGCCCCGCCCGCCCCCAGTAAAATTTTCACCAGCCCATGATGATTCACCTGACTTCAACCAGAACGTGCCATTGACCGCCTCTCTGTTACCCCTGTACTGAAGGGTGCTCCTGGAGCGCCTGTGGTCACACCACGGGTTTGAGAGAGGCTCATTGGGATCCTGTCGTCTCATAAAGGGTTGCACAACGGGCCAGTTTCAGCGCCCCAGGCACAGCATGATACACGGAACAGCAGTCTACCCCCTTGGGGTATTGCACACGAGTCGGTCGGCCGCCTGAGTTTTCTTTTTTCCCCTCTGGCACAGGAAATTCGAAGGGAGCGCTCCGGCGACAGCCCGGATCAAAGAGTAGCACATATAGTACAAACGAGGATCTCACACGTGCATTGTGTCAAGTTGGCCGCCCGAGTTTAACAGATCTTTGCAGAGGTGACTCTGAGCAGCAGAGTGCGGAAAAACAACCCGAACAACAGGGGACCAAATAATTCTGGAAAATGCAGGGGGTGGCACATTCACCATTAGGTAAACATGGATCCCAAAATGACCCCATAACCACAGCCCACAGCCCACAGTCCCACATTCCATGACAGCCTTTCCTGAGCTGTAATCCATTCAGCACATCCCGTTCAAACACACTCAAAAATATAGTCTCCAATGGGCAAGCATCTCTACAGCTTGGAAGCCCTGTGGTCGAACTCACTCTGCCGATTGCAGACTCTGTGAGCTGCTGGAGACACGCACCAATGCACAAGTGCTGTGGCCAAGAGCAAGCCATGACTGCACACACTTCAACAGGGTCATCGTCAACCATGTCATCTTCCTTCTTCTCTTCAGCTTTTGGTCCTGCAAAGGCAAAGAATTCAAGGTAAAGTTGGCAAGGGACTGGGTGGCCCTGCCCATGGACCACAGTGCCAGGCCTTGCTCAAAAGGCAGGATGCCTTGGAATGCTGTGCTGGATGTGTAACACTTGATGATCCGGAACAGCCTGGCCCTGTGTTGCATTTCCCACATCAGCATTGGAGAGCATCCTCCAAGTTTGAATGTCTTGGGAAAAGATTGGTGTGAATCATTGTAGGGATGCCAAGGGGCGGAAGCAGCACCCACGAGCACAGAGCCAACCGGCCCACTCTCACCTACCTAGAAGACGTTTCCCCACCAATGTAAACAAACAATGTCGAAAATTTCTTCGAAAATGCAAACCAGTCCACCATTTTCTTGACAAAGGTGCGATGGTTCGGGAACAGTATGAGATAACCTCGGAATTAGGCCCCCAGAGATGGAAGAGTGTAGGATCCTCCCCTGTCCACAGCAGCTTGTCCACTGTTTGTAAACAAAAAATGTGGACAACTTCCTCCTGAACCAGTGCATTGTTATTGTGGGCTTCGGTGTCTTTTGGTGTTTTTGGGTTGCAAGAGAATTATTCCCAGCCTGTGGCATGGGGGGTTCTGCAGTTTAGTTCTAGACACCAACCCCGCGGCGTGGGCGGGGGGTCTGGGAGGGGGGCCATGAGGCAACGGATACTGGGCTCGCATACGCCCCCGTGTCACAGGCGCATGGTCATCACCACATTGTTCAGTGTTTTGCTTGCTGCACTGCAGCGCAGACCAGTTCTGTACCACACCAGGTGGTTGCTGACTGTGCATTGGCTCTGGCCCTCTGGACATTGAGGTCAGCTCGCACCCACCACCCACCCACAGTGCCGGTTAGTCTCTAACCCTTGCCTTGCAGGTCGTGCTCCTGTCATGCACTTGCTCCCTGGCACGTGAGGACGTGTCGTACTCGAGCCTCGGGGGGAAAGGGCGCCTTTGGTGGCGCAAAGGCGTCTCAACATTTCAGCAAGTGCTCCGGCTGTCAGGCAACTCAACAGATCGTTGCTGTACTGTGTGTGGCGCTTACCATTTCAGCTCCACACCATGCATGCGCATGCTGCCCACATATTCATGCCTACTTGCTTCCGTCTTCCTCACATGGGCCGCACTCTCGCAGCCCCAGTCATGCATCGGCCTTTCAACACGTAACGACGTGTCGAGCCTGTGGCTCAGGGGCGCAATGGCGCCCTGTTATTTCACCATTTAGCTGTTCTGTGCTGTCTTGGCGTCCCATACACCCTGGTCAGCTCAAACCCACCACCCTCCCTTTGCGCCGGTTAGCCCCCGACTCTTGCTCTATGGGTCTCTCTCCCACTCTCTCCCTCACATTCTCTCCTGCTCTCTCTCCTGCGCCCCACTCTCTCTCTCTCCTCTCTGTTGCTCCTCTCAGTTCCTTTCCCACTTCGTCCTACTCTCTCTCTCTCTCTCTCTCTCTCTCCCTCTCGCCCCAAAAGGGGGGTTCGGGTCGTTCGGTGTATCTCTATCCCCCCCGGGGTTCGAACCATCCTCTACAGGACAGAAGAGGTGTGGTGTATCCACTGGGCCACGACGATTGGGTATCTGCACCACGTGCTCCAATCTTTCTTTCCTACCCCCCCCCTGTGTGTCATCCCCCGTCATGCGTATCTTCTTTCGCATGGGGGTGTGCTCAGCAGCGTGTAGAGGAACCGCACAGCGTCCCCGGGTACCGGGTCCGCCTGCCTGAAGAGCGTTCTTTGGAACAGCCGCAAGAGGTCCGCTCGGCCTGCCAGCCACACATGCATGCAATCTCCAGTTCTGCTCACCGAGGAGGGCACCGCTCTGTGTCCCTCTGCTGTCGGATAGTGGAGGATCGCCTCCCACTGGAACGGGTGCCACTTGCCTGCACTTTTGGGTCGCCACTGGACCTGCATGTTCGCCAGAGCCTGGGACTTCAGGGTCCAGTTGATCTGGACCATCACCGAGTAGAGCTCCTGATTGCTCATGAGCAATGGTTCCCCATGGTTGTCCACAATCTCGCAACGCATCCTGGTGTCATGTGGTTGGTCCAGTCGGAGCCAGATCTGCTGATTGCGGGCCCAGGCCATCGTGGTCAGCTCTGCTTCAACTGCTTGCAGTCCTTGATTTGCAATGGCGTCTAGCTGGCTCAGTGCTTGCACTTTGAAACGCTGGCGTTCTTGCTGAGGCTTGACCTTCTTTGGGGCTGGCTGGATGTGTGTGTATGGGCCATGCCGCTGCTGACGTGATCCCTTCTCCTGCTGTGTCCTTCCAGGCGGCATTACGCCTGGGTGCCTGTCCGCGACAGGACGCGGAGTTCAGCCGCTTGGTGGTCTCTTCTGTGTGCTGCTGCTTGCCGCAACAAGACGCGGCTTGAGTGACGATATGCTCTGCGTCAGAACGCAAAATTCAGACATGCATGCATTGTTGTGCTTGAAACCTGTGAAATGTCCGCACCAGTACGCAGGGGCTACAGGTTCTGTCATCATCGACCCTGTCCTGGGTTCCTGCTTTTCCTGAGCCTTCGCCTCTTGCGCTGCCGCCTGGTGTCGCTCACATCTGTGCTGAAAGACAGTGTGTCCGCTGCTGACAGTTCATGCAACAAACCTCCCTGGTGTGTGTGTCCTGTCCTCATGTCGTCACTTTCTGTACTGCTTGAGGCGTATGATCCCATTTCACGTGGCGCCGGCTCCCCGGATGCTTCCCCTGTCAGCTCATCACTATCCATGGGTACCATACCCAAGGATGACCAGAGTGCCTTGGTGTCCTCTGACTCTGATCCCGATCCTCCTCGCAAGCCTACCGTAGATTCCGACCCTGATGATGAGTTTGGTGCAACATGCTGAGACCACAGCGGGCTCGAACACATGCCTTCCATCGCCAATCCATTCGCCACCTCATTCCCCTGCACGTTGACATGAGCTGGGACATGCTCCCACCTGACTTCTCTCCCCGGCGTCGCCATTTCTTGGAGCAGCATTTCCCAGACTGGGACGTGGACCTGCAGCTTTCCAGATGTGGTTGTCCATCCCTTTGACTTCCAGTGCTGGGCCCTGCCAGTCGCTCCCAGTTGCAGGTATTGCGAGTCGGTGAGGATTGCCAATTTTGGCACCCACAACCCCTGTAAGGCTTCTACGGCTGCCCAAAGCTCCGCTCCGTTGTTTGTTTGCCTGTGGCGTGTTGGTACGTAGCCGCAGAAGCGTACCTCTGGTCCTTGCTCATCTTCCGCTGCGAACACGCCAAAGCCCCCGGCCCTGCGCATGTCCTTGTGGCTCAGTCTTTTTGACGACCCGTCCGTGTACACAATCCTGTAGCCCTTGGCCACCAGTTCTGCAATCAGATCTTGCACTCCTTGTAGCACTCCCGGGCCTGCCTGCCTCGGGCGCTTTGGGCGTGATTCCGTTTCCCTATGCCAGCTGTAGTTGTTGGCTGATTTCTCTTGAGTGAAGCACTCCGTGTGTGTTTGCCACCATGCATTCAGTCCCCCATGAACTTGTACTTCCCCTTGTCGTGGTTGCACTCCGGTATCTCGAAGCTGCTCCAGTGACTTTTGAAAGCCTCTCCACTGTTCCCTGCGCTCTCCTGAGTAAAATCCCACCCACTCACACAGCTCCCTTAGCCATGTTGTCAGGTATGACGTGAACACCGGTGACGCTCCTGCTTTGACTTCGCATCGGTATCGCCAGTGGGCACTTCTTGCCGACCACATCGCCCAGCCTTGGTTCGTGTTCAGTAACCACTCCTGGTGGTCGGACTCCATCATGTCTCGGACTGCTGACTTCCCGTTACCAGTTTCCACCAGGCCATAGTAGTGCTGTATAACCGAGCCGCCGCTTTGAACATGGGGCATTCGACCATCGCGTGCTTGACCGTCTCCTTTTGTGAGCACACCGGGCACTTGTCCGTCCCCGACCTCTTGTAGACTCTCGCATGTACAGTTAGTCTGTGCCACAGCACCTTTTGCGCAAAGTCCCGGACCCTCGGCGGTAGTTGTGCCTGTGCCCACTGTTCCCATACCTCCGGTGTTTGCGGGTCGCGGACCCCTGGCTGAGAGGCGTAGAACTGTAGCAGCCACGCCCTGGTCCAGTTTTGGGCGTGGACTGCGGGGGTATCAAACCCCCCTTGTGACAAGACTTTGTTGAGGAGTCGTCCGCCATGATTGTAGACCCCTTTCCATGTCCGAGGCAGTGCATTGAACAATCTTGCATCCTCCAAGGATTGCAATTGACCCCACGTCAGCACCCCCTGCCGGATCATTTTCGTGTTGTAGTAGGAGCAGTTGAACTCATTTCGGAAGTACACAGAGTGCCATAACGGCAGATGGTCCCGGTTTGCCGGGGGGGCCACCTGCGGGGCCACCCGTTGGATATTGGAGTGTGCCTTTGCCGACCATCCCAGGAACGTCAGTTCTGCCGTTCGGACCATGCCCAGCTGGATATACGGGAGGTTATCTTTGGATGGTGTGAACCCGATGGTTGTTGCCCATGCATAGAAGGTCTCCACTGCCTTGTCGGGATACTTGTGAGGCTCCCCTAAAAGGCTGACGAACGGAGCCGCTGCCTGGTGCATGAGAAACAGCTCTGGCTGTGGCAGTGCCAGTCCCCCTTGCGTTCTTGGTCGTGAAAGGATTGGCAGAGTGATTCCCCAGCTGTTGGTACCCATGGTCACGTGGTACACCAACTTCAGCTGTCTGATCACCGAGACTGGGGCGTAGTATGCCTTGGATACCCAGGCCACAACCGGCAGGATCCATGATGTCAGCATAAATGCACGTTCGTCCATTGACAGTTGCAGCGTGGACACCACCCGTGCGCGACGAAAGGCCTCTTGCAGTGCTGGTGCGAAAGCCTGCTCTATCGTCAGCCCCCATCCTTGGTCATCCTGTTGATGCCGAATATTCCCCAAACGTACACCCAGATACTTGACGAAGTTTTTGAGGTCCACTCCAATGTCCCGAAAGCACCTCGCCCACTCCATTCCCCCACAGTTGCGAACTATCGCCGCCGTTTTGCTCAGGTTGACCTTCAGACCAGAAAACTGCCCAAAACAAGACACCACTTCCCATACCCTCCTCCGCAGCTGTGGGTTGGCTCGTCCATCCAAGAAGATGATGAGGTCGTCCGCATACATCATGATAGTCAGCCCTGGACCCAGGTCTTGTAGTGGGAAAATCACAAAGGATGCCACCAGGGAGAACAGTGCCGGGGAGAGAGGATCCCCCTGGCGCGTGCCTGCCCGCGGGTGGTGGTAGACACCTGGGACATATCCTTTTCCAACCGAATACAGATACGGTGCACGCAAAAGATGTAGTATCAGCCGGATGTACGGGAATGGTATGCACATTAGACCCAGTGGTGCCGACACCATCTCGTGAGACATTGTGGGGAAAGCATTTTTGAAGTCTATTGATAACGCCGCTCCTTCACGTAAGCCATCCCAGAGTACCGACCCGTAGACATGCTGGAGGATGCTTCTGTGGCGAAGGAAACCCGTTTGTTGTGACGGGATGCAGTGAAGAAGTACATCCTCCAACTGGATCAGGAGAATGTTGGTGAGCCCCTTCTGCCTTGTCGTTTGCAGTGCAATTGGTCGGAGTGAGTCCGGCGTCTGCATTGCCTTAGTCTTGGGGATCATTGTCACCACTCCCGAGGTCCATGTCTCCGGCATTTTACCCACATCGAGGAAGCGTTTCAGTGATTCATACATTTGCGGTTCGAAGATGTCCGAGAACCTCTTGAAGAATTTTGCCGAGAAACCGTCCAATCCAGGGGAGCTGTTGCTGTTCAGCCTCTTAAAGCCTTCATGAACTATGTCCAGGGATAGCTACTTGAAAAGGAGTCGACCTGCCTTGCGCAACCGCTGCTCCACTCCTAACGCTTTCAGATAGGCCACACATTCTTCTTCTGTGGTTCCCGTTGGGGTGGACACTTTATCCCAATGGTCCACCAGCTCTTTTGCCACCGCCTTTACTCCGCGTATCGCCGAGCCTGTCCTGGATACCAGCCGTTGAAGTTTCTTTCGCTCTTGCAGCTCCCGCATTAGCCGATACAATTCGTTTCTTCGCGTTCTCAAATCCCCTGAGGTTTCCCCCGTCGCGATCACCCCCTTGAGCTTGGAGAGTGTTTCCATGCCCGTTCTGTCACGCTGTGCCTTTTCATACACCCCCACCAGGAGGGTGTAGGCTGTTGCCGCATCTGTCGCTGCAATCCCCAGTGACGAAAGAAATTGGTAGACCGCTGGTGTGACAGAGTCTCTTGTGGAACCACGCAGGAACCGTAGGGCTTGTAGCTCAACCGATTGCTTTTTGTTTTTATGTTCCCTTTGGTGGCTGACCGCTTTCTTTTGGATGCAGCCCAATGCCTCTTCCCACCATGGATCTCCCGTTGAGTTGATAGACTTGAGAGAGGTTTCCAGATCTTCTATTGCCTCTGAGTCCTGGAGGATGGTCTCTGGGCAGTAGAATCTGGGGACGGTGTCCTCTGTTTCGAAGGACGGGGGTGTGAATTCAGCCAGGATTGCCTTGTGATCCGAGTTGGCAGCAAACATGGGGTACACGCTGGTCGCCAGGCTCAACAAGTCGGGCATCGTGTGTATACGGTCAATACGACGTAACCTCTGCGGATCGAGCCGCTCTCCTTCTCGAGGGTAGCCGTATGTGAAGCCCGTCGGGCATGATGATTCCTTGTCCTTGATGTCCGTCAGGGTTGGACAGTGGATGTCCACCCAGACGTCCTGCAGACCTGCTTTCGCCAGGGTTGTCACCTCCTATTCTCTGGCACGTAAGGACGTGTCATGCTCAAACTCTGGGGGCGCAAAGGCGTCCCTGTGTTTTACAACTAAACTATTGTGATCTGCACACAAAATCAGGTTCGGTCCATGTAGCTCCTTGGCGATGGACGTCGGCGGCAGTTTGTCAAGGCCCAGCGGCCCGGGCAAGCATGGACAAAAAGACACCGAAAAAAAATAGACACTCAGAAAGTCTGGGAGGGGGGGGGGGGCAGTCGAAAAATTTTCTCCATGTTGGGGGCATTTTTGAATTCCCCATTTTATTCTGAGCATTTTGAATATACACAAGGTATGACACAAGTGGGGTGAAATTTGGTTTTACCACTCACAACAAATGAAAAACAGTACCATATTCCAACAGATGTACCTATGAATCAGCAAAGGCTTCCCGGCCAGCAGAAGAAGACATGTGGCACGGCATTCCCTAACTCATTGTGAGCATTTTGAATGTAAACAAGTGGGGGGACATCAAGTGGCTTGCAAATTTTTCAGGCTCAAAAACATTTCCGGGCGCCTCGAGCGCCCAAATTGCCAGTTCTTAACTAGGTGCTGACTAGTATGGGTTGGGGGGTCCGGAGGGGGGGGGGGAGGGTTGGTGTCAGGCCTCACATGTAAGCGCCCCCCATGGCCTGTGGCAAGTGAAAGTACCCCCTCCAAGTCCTCACAAGTGCAACGGCTCAGTGTGCAAGTTGGCACTGCTGGTGTCCATCACCCTTTATGAAGGAGCCACGGCTCAATGCGCAAAGCATGGCACATTGTAGGGGCTCCTTGAACGCAACATGCTACCTTGGTGGCTGTTGGGTCACACCACCACAGGGGCTCCAAGGTTGCATGACACGTGTTGAGTTGAATGTTTTGTGATAGTGTAGTGTTTGCACACACATACGAGCATAACTTAAGCTTTCTTCCACAGTTGGTGACCATGGGAGGGCCAACTAGAGAGCAAGTCAAGATATGTGCCTGTGGGGTATGGCACAATGGCCGTGCATGCAACCCCCAAAGTCATGAAGTTAGCGGTTGGGGCTTTGTCACACTGGCTTCATACCAATGCACGGGTGGTTACAATGGCTGAATAGAAGAGGAGGTTGATCAGTTCATCGGCTCAAAACACAACACAACACAAAACAACACAAACCAACACAACACAACGCAACACGAAAAGAACACAACATAACACAAGACAACACAACACAACGCAACACAACACAACACAAAATTCTACAGGCAAAGTTAACACGGGCCCAACGCAGGAGGTGAAAAATACCCCCCCACCCCCTACCGTGTTGTGTTGGCACAACCGCAACACGGAGGTGAAAAATACCCCCCCCCCTCCATTCTACTGGCTGAATTGGTCAAAAATCATGCCACACGGCCCACTACAGAGGGGTAACTCCCTACATCATTGGCGCAGAATCGTAATTTGGGCGTCAACATGTGCCGACCCTTGGGAGGGCCTGGAAAAAAATTGGGTGATCATTTGGTGACAAAACAAGTCCATATTAAGGGTATTGTGCTGTGGCATCCGCATGAAGACGCGCGATATAGGTTGTGAGTGCCGTAGGGAATGGTCCGGGTATGCCATAGGGCGCGGAGGCTAATGGGTGCAGCGTGGATGAGTCCTGGGGTGTGTGGTTCATGGCTAACCGGCGCCTATGGGAGGGGGATGAGGTTACCCAGACGGCCCACGAAACAATCGATAGCCGTCTTGTGCGGTGACGTCAAGGAAACATTCGGAGTCATCTGGTTCGCGCTGCAGTGCGGCACGGCGAAACAATGTACTATGCTTTGTGACCATGACCATATACCTGTGTCACGGGGGTGTATGCGAGTCCAGTATCCGTTGCTCATGGCCAAAAAGCGTCTTTTGCAGAGACTCATAACAAGGCTATGATGGGCCCTTTAGCTATTACAGGGTTGGTGCTGCATGAGCCCCATGGCCCCATGCAGGGGGCACTTCAGAACAGAAAAGGTTTCCAGACCCCAGAAGAAAGGCACGACCTGTCGAATTGTGGACCATAGACTGTGATCAGAAAACAACGGTCAGATGGGGTATCCCAATTTCCTTTTAGGACAGGGCCATGATGTCAGATTTTCAAATTACCAGCATGGTCCTGACCTCATGCCAGACTCAATTCAACTCAAATCAGTTCACCGAATGTTGCCTTGAGATCACTGCATTAGTGCGGCCATCGAGTATTTCTTGGGCTGTCTGGGTCAGCTTGTGGAGAGGGGTTCATGGATGGGGGGATCAGGGGGAACCCTCTCCCCCAGCGGGGGATGCTGAATTATTGAGGGGCCTTGTTCAGGGCGAAGAAAACCTGAGGACAAAAACTGGTCATCACAACCGAGGACAAAAACTGACCACCATAACTGAAAACTGGCACTGCATGAACGGAAGAAAAATTGCCCCAATCACTCAAGGGGATGATGTGGGGACTCTGGGCCACCGCACCTTGACAACCCCCTGCTGGTGCATGCAGTTGTTTCCTAGATAGCAGGTAGCGTGATACTGCAGCACACCTGTACTGTAGTATCGATATGCAGGGAACCTCAGCGCTGTATACTGGGAGTTGCTGACGTTGCGCATCAGTGTCAGTGAACCATTATAAGTCTGGCAGGAGGAGGTTGCCAGTCTCGACACCCGAAGTGCATTTCGTGGGGTTGCGCGTAACGCAGAGCGCATACTTACAGGCGTCTGTCAAACAAATAATGGGAGTTGACCCTCTCGTCTGCTTCCTCTATCCTACTGTTGGAATCGCATGCGACGATGCTCGGATTGGACGGTCTGAAAAACAGGCTCCAAGGGCTGTTGCGGCATGAAATCACTCAGTCTTTATGGCAAACCCTTTTTATTAGGCTCCAAATGCATCTCAGCAATTCTGAAAAAAAAGATTTTTCCACAAAATTCTATTGCCTTCGGTAGTGCACCTCGAAGAGAGGCTGACAGTCAGCCAATCAGTCAGTTAGCCAGGCCAGCAGTCAGTCAGACAGAAACACACAGTTTGGGTTTTTTGTCTGTGGCAGACTCGGCTCCAAGCAGTGGGGAGGACCGATGTCCTCAGGGCAAGCAGTGGCCGAATGGTAATGCAGCCAACCACAGACTTTTTGGTCGGCGGTTTGAATCCCAGTCGGGCGAACATGGCGGGGCGGCGCCACCGACGACAGTCGACCGACCAGGATTCGAACCGGCGACCTAAAACTCTGCAGTCAGCTGTGTTACCATTCAACCGGGGTTTGATGTGACAGCGATGTGCCTCCCCACTGCTTGGAGCCTTCTGAGCGAAAACTTTTGATCCCCCCCCACCCCCACCCCTCCCCCCTCAAAAACGTGATATCCAGTTTTAGGGGATAGAGGCCTCAGAATCAAAAAATCCATTGGGGGATTGTCTTATTGGGCAAAACAATGATTGGACATCAAATATCATGCCTTGGGGTATGCTACGCGAATGACCCCAAAAAAGGGGGGTATACGACGCCCGCGCTTGCGCTTGATCTAACAACCTCTCTTCGAGGTGATTTGGGCAACTGGTTCACACCCTGTTTCCCCCCAAAGTGCTGTGGACCAATTTCAACCAGACAAGATAATGTCATCACAGCAAAACTCCATCAGTGTTCTTGCACAATCAATTGAGGAATTGACAACATTGAAGCAACACTAGGGTTGAGTCTTGTGTAACTGCGTACCTTACAGTATCTCGGCAAGGATTCAGCTCATTGGCTACCACCAAGGAAGAATGAATGTGCCACAGCTGGCAGAAACTGAGTCTTCAAACATGATGCATCATTGTAATTCGGGCCATGAACCATTCATTCATTGAATCAGTCGAGCTCACCCAGAATGTTCCATGAGAGGTTTCACCTAACTCTTGCTGCACCGAATGTTGCCTTGAGTTCGTGACATACCCTATCAAATGTTTCTTGGCCTAGATACTGCTCATGTTCCCTTCCATGCAGCATGATTAGGTTTTGGAGTGACGGAACAACATGTCACACCCAGTTAGCCTAGCGTGCATGGGCACAGCCTGTACTGCTATTCACTTGGAGCTTCGCACTCTTGGTCCAGTTACAATTGCAATTTGGGGGCAGGCTCAAAGGGCCCACCATCCCCGCCATGGCCCCACACTCTACCATGCCCGCCATGGCCCCACACTCTGGGGGAATGTATGCCCGGCGCGCACCCGGCGCGCTACTTTTCTATTAACTATCCCAACTTCAGCCCCAGATTTACCCTCTCATGGAGAAGCCCCCCAAGTAGACCACGTTGCACTGCACACCTTCCCTACAAAGTACTACATAATAAAGCAATATCTGGGAATTCAACAACTCCAACTGTCATCTGTATTGTACTTAACAAACAACATTGGTCCCACAAGTGTGGGTGTCAATACATTCAGTACAATAATGCTCCTTACACTCATCACAAACTGCGACGGTGGAGCGCTTGTGGCAACACAAGACACACACTTTTGCCTCATCTTCTGCCTCATCTTGTGTGGCGGCCGAGTTGCTTTGGTCAGTCCAAACATGAGGCGCGACATGCTCCCATGGTCCGCAACAAAGCGTGGATTCGGAGATCGTCCCGGTTTCCTCAATAGCACCGGAAGGTTGGGGCCCAAAAGAGGGCGTAAATGCTACGTCACCCCTGCATTCTCGGGGGTCCCCAACAAAGGGGACAAAATCAGAAGTCAAAACCTACGCTAGGGGTCACCATGATGCTCCTAGTATCTCAAAGTATGGGTCTCTAGTACAGCCAGACGCCCAAATAGCTGCACTGCGCTAAATGCGCCCCCTTAGTGCACCCCCTAGAAGGCCACCGGTGGGGCACGGGTCACAAAAGATGCCCGGTGCGCTAACGTTCCCCCTCTACAAAGGGGTTCCCAAATGACCCCCCCTGCAGCATTCCAGCCACTCATGGGCGCATGAGCCCTTGAATAGTCATGTTGACTTGTATCACTCATGTGCTTTTGCTTACCCTTGTTGCCTAGCGATATCCAATAATCGCACGCATTACAACACAAATTGTGGGCATTTTTTAATTGCGGGCATCATGGGTGTTGATTGCTAGGATAGGAATGTGGGGGTCTACCGAAAACTTCAATTCACGATCGGCCTGGAGACAATTAGCACCAAGCAAATGAAGCATGTGGCACGCAGTTTAGCCAACTCCCCCAACCAAAGTACCTAGCATACACATGCATACTCCTACACAAACCATCCTCCCTTGTCACAATCACACCCAACCCCCTTGTGTTCCTCAATTACTTCCCCTCATACTTTTCATGCATGGGCCCTCCCCTCCTCAACTACCTGACCTTGCATCTGCCCACACAATCTTTCACTGCTCCCAACATACACCCTCCTACAGGCGACCGCCTAGACTCTTTGCTGCCATTTTTGGGTTTCCTTATCGGCAAGAGGGGTGTACAGATGCATGCCCAGAATGCACCGTGCCCAGCTCACGCTTGCAACACAATGTTGTTTGCCCCCCCCCCCCCCCGCCCATGATCTGCAGGGTTGAGGTCTGGCAGGCCATGGCTAATGCATCATTAGGAGGGACTAATTGATGCTACATGACTTTGGGAGAGTATTTGTGTGTGCGCATGCACCGCGCGCTACTTTTGCGGCACGTGGTTTACCCAGAATAGGTTGGCCCCCTCCCAAAATGCCCCCTAAGGAGAGCCAACCCTTGGGTGCAACACCTGTGTAAACATCCCACCTTCCCAGAAACATTGCCCAAGCAAAAGGGCAACACAATGAAATAATCTACAAATATGTTAGCAATCCATCCCCACGAGGGACAAAGCTTGAAGGTATCCTCGGGGGTAGGGTGGAATATATAGACATATGCCTCGAGCTGGAGGTTGGATGGTGACCCTGTCCTTTTCACAAATTTTTGGCCGTGGCGGCATTGTATTTAGATGGGCAAGCCAACCCATGCCGGCTTGAAAACAGCTAAGACCTCTCCGGTGGGGCCCCATACACACAAACACACACATGTTGTGGCCGATTTCGGCATCACGCGTGCATCATGCTGGGGGTCGGAGCTACAAAGGCAATGCATTGACCCCAGTGTCAGCTACCTAGGTTGGTTTTGGTCTTTTGTGTGTGTTCTAGGCGCAATATGGTGTTAAGTGTGAAGCACAACTTGGCTGTTCAGCCCAGAAGATATGCCCAGTCATCACACCATTGCCGTTGGTTTTGCACAGGTGCACCTGTGCCACCTTCCAGAAAAGATGGCAAAGAAGGAAGGAACAGCGCCTGTGGGGGCAGGCTGGGTTCTTTTTTGATGTTGTACTGTAAGCTGTGCATTGATGTTGCCATGGTGCTGAAGCCATCGTCCACAAAATGGAGAAACCACGAGAGAAAGTGCTCACTATGGGTGGCAGGCTAGGCTTTTGTCAATCACTGGCCAACGACTGGGGCTGGGCAATGCTCAGTTGTTGGACCTACCACAAACATGGCGGTGTACGTCTGCACATGACAAGACACCCTCAGGTCAAAACACCAGGAGGAAGACTCTGACTCGAGTTGTTAAGGTGCTAGAGGGCTAAGGCTAGGCCTAGGCCTAGGCCGAGGAGAGGTGGGGGGTGTCTTCAGGTGAGCTATGTGAAGGTGTAGGTTGAATGTTCCAGAGGTTGAACGAAGCCACCACCAAGAGCTACTGCATTGCAACCACTCAAAAGCACATAACTTCAAAGAGAAGTGGGAAGGAAAGACAATGCAAACTGGTGTGTAAAATGCACATTGCAAAAACACACTGTCAGAGCTAGCATCTGCTCCAGCTCCTTTGCCTATTCCTTCCTCCTTCACTGTGTATTGCCTCAATTCTTCAGTGGCACCGCCGCCTGGAGTAGGTTCTTGCGAGACCTGGTTATCCCTCGAACCAGAAATCGCCCTGACCGAGGGTCCCGTGGGAGGCGGGGTTGGTGGTGGGAACCTATGCTTGGCTTGCCCATCCAGAGTCTCTTGCTGTTGCTGGATGCTTGCTGACGAGCATGCACCCAAGAGGGGGCAGTACCAAAAAGGGGGCAGTGAGCAAGGACAAGCCTTCAAGCACGATGCGCAAGGGTCCCTGATGTCGTAGCGCGTGCACACAGTGTGTGTATGTGCACAGCACAGGGCTGTGGGTACACCAGGAGAAATCACAACCATTGAATTGAGAGTCAGGGGTCCGTCCATGGCTCCAAGCTCGAGCGGTGTGACGATGTTCAAGTAGGCACAAGCTGTGGACCGTCGGTGAAGAATGCGGACCACAACCAATGTCTAATTAGGCTAACCCTCGTGCACCATGTGCAGGGCTACAGTGGTGAGAACGGCGACGGGAGGGAGTGTCGGCAATAGACTGCACTTCCAAAATTTGCTGACAAAACCGCATCTGCCAACCCAGGGGAACAGTTGAAGGAATTGAACAGCTGGAAGAGCTATGGGCACAACCCTGCACACTTGCACTTGGTGCTGATTGAGGGAGGGGGTTCCAAAAAGGATGATGCTGGTGGCGCTTGCGTTGGATACCTCTGTTCTTGTCCCATCTGTTCTTGTCCCATTTGACTTTCGCTGTCGGAATGATCTATTTCCTATGAATGGTGAGCATAGCGGTTCTGGAAGAACGGGGAGGTCAAAAGGTTCGTACAACCACGTGGCATTCGTTGGCTGGTCGTGCACTGTGTGGAAGCGTGGTGCAATGGTTGTTTTGCGGGAGGGGGTTAATCACACAGGCGAAAGAAAAACAGTGGCGTCGGCTTTGGAAACATCTGGAATGGCCGATGTGTGCTGCCTTTTGCTCTGACCGTACGCTCGTGAATGGCGCGTCTTTTTTGCACACGCAACTGCGATGCACCCTTGCAAAGGGCCTCAGATCGCACCACAGACAATGGCGTGACGGCAGACTCCCCTGGCTGGTGTCCTTCTGTTGAGGGTGTCCCATAACGGCATGTTGGTTACGGCGTGATGCAACCAGTGTGCGGTACCATGTCTTTGGTGCTTTGGTCAAGGTTAGTTGCGCCTTAAGAGCGGGGGAAGAAAAATGCAGTCTTTGGGTGTGGGTGGACGTAATGCCCACTGCTGACAGTTGCATACTGCCCTAGCGCCTACTCCCGTCTCCTCCCCTGGCGGCCCCAGCAGGCGTCATTCCCATGACCACAAAATTCGGAGGGTGCGTAATCGTAATACAGGGCCAGCCATTTCCGATCACCAAAAATTACCCATCAGTAATATGCTACGTTTCCAGCAATTTTGCCCATGGAAGGTGGGGGGGCTGGGTGTTCCATTGAGGCTGGTTGGGTAGCGTGATGGCAGCCGGTGTCTGGTGCCATGTCTTCTAAGTGACGGAGGTCAGTTATGGGGAGAAGGGGGGTTCAATATACTCGGTGAGAGCAATACGGAACTAAATATGTAGTGCTGCTGGAGAAAAACACTCACCCTCTACTTTCCAATTAAGGGCTATAGAGCAACGTCGGGCCCGGTGGTGGGCGTGAACAGACTCAACTGGCAGTGGCTGCAGCTCAGTTTCTGAATGATGGGACAGTGAGCACACACTGAGTTTCGTTATTCACACCTGAGTCTATGGCGCAACCCCAGTGCCCTTGGACAGCGCTGGTGTAAGACGTGAGTAGCAGTCGTTCAAAGACCAGAAACGGCCCTTCAAATGGTTTCAGTTGGCACGGAACCAAACTGAAAGCAATAAATAGTGACGTGGCACGGTGCTTGTGCGAGCCTTAAAGGGCTGTTATTTTCAACCTTCACAACTGAGGACAAAATCGTGGTTTTCCGGCTCCCCACAGGATCCAACCCAACCATCCCCCTTTTCCGTTTGCAGTAATGCGGCACGTTAAAAAAAAAACTGTCGGCTTCTATGCAGGCTCGTGGGTTGCAACGTGCGTGCAGTCAAATGGATTCACGTGGTTACAGATAACACGGTGCACATCCAGTGCTTTCCCTGCTTTATCTACCAGAACGTGGACGTCAGGCAGAAAAAAATAGACAAAATTTCAGCGTGCATAAGATGCAGGTCAGCGGATTCGTTCGCCTTGCTCGTTCCTCTTCCTCGGTGTTATCGGCTCATGTCCCAGTAGAGGTTTTAATGCCATGTTCAATAGGTTCTCAGGCGGATACTGCTTCTTCAAATCAGGTTTAAAATAGTATGCAAGCCCCAAGCCCACCTCGGCGAAGCCCAAAAGCCGCAGTGGGTGGTATAGATTCACCATCAATATGAAGACGCCTGCGCCAACGAACCCGAAAACAATATTCCAGCTGTTCTCTTCATCCCAATTCCAGAATATCGCCTTTTGCGCAACAGAATCCAACGCGGCTGCCAAGCGAGGGAGCCACTCGTAGATGTAGGTTTGCTTCATTATTTGATCTGCGGTCATACCCTTCAACTCGTGGGCCCGTGGGTCTCGCAGCGGATGCTTTTGCATGAAGTAAGCGAACACAGTCAAACATCCCAACACCCACCCCAGTAGCCGTTCAACAAACGCTGCAAACAAGAAGGAACCACAAAATATCAGACTCCAGTCCCATTTCTCAGCATCCCAGAACAAGAGATCCACTACAAACAACAGACCCCTCTCCGCAAGGCTGCTGTACATTGCCACAGTTGCCGCACAATCCTGGAGCTCCTTCGGCTTGGGCTGGGGCATAAGCGCCACTTGTTCTGCCTTTTTCGCTCGATACTCAGCGTCGGTCTCGTTGCTGAGTGCATCGAAGAATCCGCCATCATGTTTGAACAGCGTAGTGTACTGAACGCAAAGGGAGCCGGCTTCTTTCCCTGTTTCGGTTGTAAGGTCCACCCACTGCTCCGTTGCGCTTCGGACAGCCCCTTTTACAGTGAAGCTGCCCTGCCCGACTTTCACTCGGCCCACACCACCACTTCCACCGACATCGTAGACTTTAACCACCACATCCACCGCCCGTGAATCAAGGGTGATATTAAGTGTCTCCCCTTTCCAGGTTGGATTGCGGGACAAGCTCTCGCCTGGGGGTGGGATACTGGATGGTTTGGACCGATACCGCCGCGTCCCGTCGGCCACCACATCCACGAGGAAGGGACCAGTCGAATCGAGACGGCGCGCTTGCAGCAAAGACAAATTCAACCGGCCGAAATCGGCGAACTTGCGATCCATAAACGCGTGCAACGCAAAGCTTTTGCGCTGCCGAGCTGAGTCGTCCTTACTGCCTGACTTGCGTTTGGAGAAAGTGTAGGATAAAACGACCACTCCCGCGCTGCATGGGTTTCTAACGTCGGGCAGGGCAACGATCTCCGGCTGGTTTTCGCAATAATCCCTCAATTCGAAAAATGACCGCCATGCAAATTGGCCCGACACAAACTCGACCTCCACCTCGCTGCCGGCGTGCTCAACGTTGAAGCGGAATTCTTCGCCGAATTCTGGGTTGAGAGTTCCCCTTTGTGTTGTGGTCGACTGGGATTCGCCATCCAAACGCAATGTTACGTAAGTTTCACTGCCAGGAGGGAGGGGTAAAGTTTTGAGCAGGCATGTGGCACGCACCACTTTGACGGTCAAATCTCCACTTTCCTTCATTGTTGGATCACGCTTCACGCTTTGGGTGGCCCGACGCGTAAGGAAATTTACAACTCTATGTATAATAATACTGGACGGGGGGTAATACTCCCGGGCTGCGGGACGGTGGTAATAGATTGCACCCAAGGTGAACTGGAACAACCCGAAAAAGAACAGCATCCAGTGGATCGAGATTGTTTTCATGAGAACCGCCACGATGGCGAGCGTGGATACCAGTCTCGAACCTCGCTGCTCATCGGTGTAAAACAATACGGCGTCTGCCCAATGGTCAAGGGCGTCTGCAATTTCCGTCCAAGCGTGGGGCACACGGTGCACCGCGCACTGTTCGGGGATCGACAACGAGGTGTTTCCCTCCCGAGGGTCCTTTGGCGGATAGAAGTGGCACTGCATGATCAAGATGCCAAGCCAACAGAGCATCCACGAAAATATCCAGGTGTCCCACATAAACACCCAAAAAGACAAACAGAAAACGCAACTCAACGGGCCATGTAAGAACACAGCCAATTCCAGCAGGTAATTCAGCCCCTGTTTCGAAAGGTTGTAATAGATAGAAATAGTGATGAGGTCGGGCACCACGTCTTCAAACTTGTACTTCAGCTGCGACCTCTTTGCCCCAAGTATTGCATTCTTGTCCCGCTCCTCTGTCACCGCATACGACACATCAATTTGTGCTGGTGACTTTAAGTGATGGTGTTCCTCCACAGGTTTAAGTTCGACATCCACCCGGGTATGTGGTTGCTTTCCGTCAACGTCAATACCACCGGTCGCAATAACCGTTTCGCGGCCTGACCAAACAGAGGTGTGGTGCAGGTTCACTTCCACTCGGCATCTGCGATTTTCCAGTGGCAACTGGAACCCTTGATTCCAAGCTGCCTTGTTTATCTCCTGAGGTTCAGTTTTAAAAGCAGCCTCCCCACATCGTATCTCGATGGCCACGTAGCCCGTTGTACCAAGTTCAAAGTCAAGGCTCTTCAATGTGTAGATCCGAATGTCGAGTTCGGCCGAGAGGACTTCCGGGGGGGAGGCAGCCTCCCGTGGTGGGACTGGTTGGACTGGTCGTGGGGCAGGTTTTTCACCTGGATAAGCCATAGGGAGATCTGCTGGGGGCGAGGCTGGCTCAGGCGGCGCAACTGCTTGAGTTGGTGGTGGGGCCGCCCTTTCGCCTGGATAGCCGACAGGGAGAGGATCCACGACCGCAGTGCTGTACAACATGGTTGTCTGAAAACACAAGCAGAAGAATCGAACCAATGGGGACCCACACCCAGATATTGAGCGACCCAGTGAAATTTGGCGGTGGGTTGCGGGACGGCAACTACTGGAACCCCAACGGTGAGCATTCTTGAAACGGCAACAGTAAGCTCATAGTTGTTTTCGTTCCGTAACTGGATATAATCCTGGCAATAAAAATGAGACTGTGGCACAAAGAGGAAGGAGGGAAGTGCTGAAGCGAGCTCGCTGTTTGTGACTTTGCACGTGCCCATGCCAGCACGAGGTTTCTGCACCAGATACAGTAATATGTCGATTCGTGCACTGAAGGTCCAAAGTAACTTACAGTAACAGCCAGTAACGTGCTGCATCGCTACTTTTGAATTTACGGTCACATTTTGTGCCACCCAGCGAACTTGGGCTGCAGCGCAACTCAACTGTTCCCCATGCGACGGTTTCGCGGTAGCGCAAAATTTTCAAATACTACCAGCGGCTGTAATGCTTACGCGCGGCGCTTTTTGGCCGGTTGGTTCAAATTTTGGGAATATGTTCAACAGAAAAGCAAGAAATGTGGATTTTTAGACTAATTTATAGCTTGAGAGCTGTTTTATAGCTGGGAGCATCAGAATTTCTGTCACAATGCACTGTACCAGAATTCTTGCCCTGGAGGGTTGGGGCATTTGGGCCCATATCAGGAAAACTCCCAAAATTGTTGTTCGAATTTTGGACATTCCTTCATGCCAATGCCATGTTTTTTGATTCCGAGGTTTTCTGCTACATTGGCATTACAATCCGCATTAAATGGATACTCGCCTAGGTCAATTGGAGCCAACGTGCCTCTTTGAAGTCCAATGTTTGAACAACTGTTTTTTCTCCTTTTCTGTCAAATTTGTCAGCATTATGAGGAGATCTTCTCGGAAATGCCCTGTGGTCACAGACCACGAGAAGTTGATTGCAACTCTCTCTCAAAAAGATGGTGCCTTGCGAGGTGCATGGGACATCCTCAATGGAGTTCTCAAAGGTCCGACTCAAGCCGAAAAGAAGTGGGTTATTCCTAAGAACCATATTGCCTACTACTTGAAGAAGCTGAAGGAAGAAGGGGTTTGCATTTAAATAGGGGTGAATGCCCCTCAACCTGAAGAGTCAACCCCTTGACGTCAAGAAGATGTTAAGGTTGATCCTTGGGACCTATGGGCGGGTCAAGAAGTAAGTAAAGGGAAACTAAGTTCTCGTAAAGCTACTTCTGAGGTGTACCTTCGATTTGCCACAAAACTCACCGGTGGCGCCAAGTTCCCCCCCCGGGACATTCGTTGCACGCCCGAAAATACGGTGTAAGGTAAAGAAGCCAGTTGTTGTACCAGGCACTAGTTCTTGTATCACGACATGAAAGTTGGAAAGAAGGTAGTTTTTTCCATACAAACTTAGGATACGTGTGTTCAATAGTTGACAATACATTGTCTGAGGCCTCCTTTGTCTTCATATGTCATAGTTACCCATACTACCCTTGTTAGGGCCCCGGTGGGAGTGAAAGTGGAGGAGACCAAGTTTGTTGTCCACTCCGGGGGGACAGATCGAGTGGCTTTGAGTACATATTGGCATTTAGATAATGAAAAAATATAAAATAAGGTATGCCAAATGAGTATTCTGTTCAAATTAAAATGTTCTGTCGTTAAAAATCAGCGTGCGCTAGTTCCGGAGGGAGCCCTGCCGCGCCAAAGATTCAAGGTTTTCTCAGCTGGCGGAATGTATTTGAATAATTCAAGGGTCAATTTTACTGTTAAATTATACCTTTCAAAGTTTGAAATACCACTATGTTCATCAATGCAACAAAACATTGATACACTAAGGTGGTACACAAAGTAGTCCACCCCCAAATAGCAGCGCCTACATGACGTCCCTTTATTTGTGAATTTCTCAGCTCCAAGGAAATATTTTGCAACAAGTAAGATTTTATTTCAAACTTCAACTTTTCTAGTTCCCAATGCAAACTTACGACCAAAAAACTCAAATGCTAGCTAATTGTTTAAAAGCATGCAAAATGGTACACCTATTGGCTTCCTTACCTTAGCACTGTCGGGGTCAAACCTGGAGAGCCCCACCCACCGACCAAAATAGCTCAAAGTGAGCAAAAGATGGCCTAGCGGGGCTAAGGATATCCTTTAACGATATGTTTCAAACGACATTGTCAAAAAAAAAGCGCTACGAAACTCACCGGTGGCGCCAAGTTACGTCCCGGAAGAAAAAAATTCTTCCCGAAAAATTAGAAAAAATTTTGGTAAAATTTTACCAGGTCAAAATGAAACACTGCAAAAGGTTTCAAAATTCATCCGATATGAGTGATAATTAAATACATTATTGTATTCTACACAAAAAGGGCTTTCAAACAAAAAAAAACGGTTTGTAAAATGGCCATGGTGGCACCAAGTTATGAATTTTGGGTGGTGGACACATGTGACTGTGTATGCGTGTGTGCACTTGGTGACTTTTGTGTAAATTTGTGGTATTGTGCGTCCTATGTGGGCTTTCCGGCCCTATTTTTCATTTGCACATGTGCCCATTGATGCCCCGGGGCACATTGAGTGGTGATTGGTAAGGACCCCGGCCTTGTTTTTTTTTTAAAAAATTTTTGAACATACTAGGACAAATCAACAAGCAAAAGCGCCAGAAGAACAGCCGGCAGCGGCGCTGCTCTAGCGGTCTTAGCGCTGGAGTCGTAGCCGACAGGCGAGGGTTCCAACCCCACTGTGGGCGACGTCGATGGCTGGCGCCGGCGCTGAGATTTTCTCAATCTTTGCACAAAGTGTAAAGTTTTTTACAATGAAAATTTGACGCAACCCCAAAATGCCCCAAACCCCAAACATACCTACAAAGCTAGCTACCAGCGGCTGTTAATTGATTTACACCCGTGTTCAAATTTTGAGGTTTTCTCTTGGCTGCCGCGGAGTTTTGACCCCGGATTTGGACACCCTGGCAGCTGGAGTGATGGGGAATGGGATCCCAGGTAGGAGGGGAGAGGATTTGCTAGGAAATCCCAGATTTAGCTGTCTGAAGTGGAGATGTTATTTGTACAACCTCAGTCGTAGTTTCAATAACAGGCTGCACTTTTTCTCGTGGGTCCTTCCCTGACCGTTTCTAAGGTTGGGAATCGGATTTTACGTAATAACTGATTTCTGTCGATCAATTTTTTTTAAAAATAATTGATGAAACCAATTATTCCCTTCCAAAATAATTGATTCATTTCGATTGCGCTCGGTGAAAATCGCTCCGTCGCCGGCGTTTCCACATCGGCGATTTTCAGACTGTTGTTTTTTTTTTTTGGCATGGCGGTCTCCCGCCCAAAACACACAATCAGTGCTCATGTGCGAGGTTCCTCGAAGGACAGCTGCAATATTTACAATTTCAAAACACAGAACGGTTTTGGGGTGCAATGCACTGCCCTGATGGCATTTTCACACTTTTGTCGTGCCGCACCGTTCTCATATAAAAAATGAGGTTTGGCTTCAAGAAGCTCGTCTTAGCCACGTTCTACTGCTGGTCGGGGTAGTCTTCGAAATTCCCCCGGGAAGCTTGTGACAGCATGGTGTAACCCCTGTTGTCGTGGTTGGTTTTGATGTGGCGCGCAGGCTAGTTCACCCGGAGTTGCAAAATCGGCTTACACTGCTTGGGTCGGGGACGGGCATGCCTTAACTTCGGCGGAAATTCTGTGTCTTTGGGAGTCCGAAAACACTGTAGATCTTTACGGAAATCATGAGCACGGGCAGGCAAGGGCGGAAATGCTTATGCGTCATTGAAATCAGTGTCGTCGCCCGGTTTACGACTTGGAAAAGGGTGACGTTGGACAGTGCTCCGTGAAAGTGATTTGCCGGACGACTGCATAGTGGGCGACCGTGCAGTTTCGTCTTTTGCCGGCGCCGCTTTGTGCGAGTGCAAGAAGGCCGAGGTAGGATCAGACCACCATAAAAGTGTTGCAACAAAATGGCAAACAGGCCAGTGGCGATCCGCATCTCTGAGCTTCGAAAGCACGCTGCTTCCCTCGGCGTGTGGGCCACCGACGGCTGCTGTGGCCGTTGATTGACTGCTCTGCAACCTCTCATTGTCGGCATAGGCATCAGCCGTTGAATGCACGTCGTTTTGAGACCACACACGTGGAAAGAGATGCGGCTTCCATAAAAGAGATGCAGTATTCCGATGCTCTTTTATCCATTTCAGGAGTTGATAAACAAATCTGTGCACCGCAGCCTCGGCAATTTGTCGAAGCGTCGGGTCTATGTGTTTTGGAGATAGCTAATGTGAATTCGTAAGCTGTGGCGTAGTAGTCATGTGAGCAACACTTCTGGCTTGCCTATATATCGGTGGGTCGGAGAGAAAAATGAATATATCCTCTTTAGGGGTTATTACTTCCGGATTTTGGAGCTCGGAGACATTTGCCAGAGATTTTGATACTTTGCCATTTTCAATCGATGAGAGCGCGCGACGACCCATAGCCCCCTTTGACACATTGTGTGTCTGGAGGTTCAACCAGGTTTAGCATAGAGAGTAAAAATGGACTTATGCCTTGCTATGGATTGTATAACCTCTAATTTGTATTTGTCTAAGCTTTAATTAGGTCTCGGCTCGACATCCAATTGGTGCTTTACTTGCAGTACTCCCAGTCTGAAGATGTGCCCCGTCACGCCCCTCTGCCTGGCACTTCGTTCCCCAAAAGGTCCCTGGGCTAGGCTGGGCTGGGTGCGGCCTGCAATAGCAAAACCATCAGTGCACACCTCCACTATCCTATTGTAGTATGCACATACTACCGCCGCTAGGGAAGCATCGCACAATGTTTCGGGGGCACTCGCACTGTACCCGTTGTGCCGCCGTGCGATTCACTCCACTGTCTTTTTCAGCCTCTGGTCGTTTGTGCCCCAACTATGGGCTGGGAACTCAGGAGCCCAAACCCTACAACCTTTGTTGACAACTTTGAGGGTGAGCAACTGATCCGGAGCGAAAATAACCCTCTTTTGTATTAACCAACCTTTGCGCTAACCAACGGAGAAGAACCCCTAGCACCCCGGGGATTGAGGGGATGCACAGTGCAAAAACCAACGGAGAACTGTACAGAATTGTGCCATGGGGATGGGCAACGGGGGGGAGAAGACTTTTGAGGGTGGGTAGGTGGGAGGGTTGGGGGGGGGTTAAAACTTGATTGGTCGAAAGCCGCCACTGTGTGTTGATTGGGACCCAGGTCTGACTCCACTTTTTTCTTCAGACTAGACCCCCTACCCTAACCAATGACGGGGTCCCGGGTGCTATCTCCAACTTTCCAAGATCGGCCCCACTATGGGCCCAAAGCCCAATGGTGAGGACTTACCTGTTTTCAGGACATTATCGGGTGGCTGAACCCCTGGTCCATCATTCGCCACACCCCTGATACACCGTTGCCCCACGTCAGGGTGGATAGAATGATTTGGTTACACCCCCATAAAAGTACCAGGCGATTAAAAATGAGTTATCCATCACGATGAGCAATCCAACAAAGACCATTGTGTACAAAGACAGAGCACACCAGCGGTGCATGTGCCAACGTTGGCAGAATGGTACAGCTAGGCAGCCAGGCAGGGAAAGGAGCATGGCACAAACACATCATGAGAGAGAAAGATGACCGAGCGACCACACCACAAAAATGTTAACAGGAGTGCGGACCAACGGATGGGGAGCCAGGGGAGCAGCGGCAGGTGACAAGAAAAAAAGCATCCGACGAACCCCCCCTAAGCCAAAACGTCCAAGGCAAAGGGCTTTCCATGAAAGAGAGGCATGTAGTGCCTCTGGGCACCAGAAGACACTGCACAGTGAGTCCTTGTGAAGCCACAGACCACAGTGTGCCACACGTGGTATTGATCCACCATCTGAAGCATAATAATAATTACAATAATTATGGCAGAGGACATCAGGCACCAAGCGACGTTGCAATGAACAATGCTTTCAGTTCTCTGGTCCTCTCCCCAGAGCCACCGGAAAATTATTCCCTTCCCCCTCGTCATCCCCCAACCTGCACACAACGCCCCCCCCCCACCAAACCCCGGGACAGTGACGGTCAATCCACTCGGGGACGGTTCCGCAATGGCAGAAACCCGTTCAAGTGGATCACCATGTCTTCCAGGAGCAGGGGGTGGGGCGGCGGCGGTTCATGGGGCTTCAGAACAGAGGTTGCTTGCAGTGTGCGTTGCATGCATCAGTGAACCTCCGCTCGCCTCTCTGCCCACTTCGATGAAGATTTCGTATATGGCGTATATTCACGGCTTAAAACCCCCTGACCACAGTCTACCTCCCACGCACCAGCACCTTTCACTCACTCTGTTGTTGCCCAGGCCAGACTGGGTGCAAAGCACCCCAAGCAAAAATAATGCCATTGATGAACCCCCCAACACTGAGTTTCCGGAGTTTGTTGTTTTGTGCTTCCCTCTCTTTCCCAGTTTGCACCTTTTCGTCGCTGATCGAAAACTCTTCAATCTCAAACCATTATCAATTACACTGTCGAGCTCATCAATCGATGCAGGCAGGGGTGTCGTTAGAATCAGAGTTGTGGTGTGAGCAACTGCTGGCAATTATCCGGAGGACTGGGAATGATTCAATCGTTAATGTCAATGTCAATGGTTAGGGTTCAATGAAAAAAGCCTGCACCTGGCTTTAGATCACAGGACTTCACTGTGCGAGCATCCTGTAAAGGCAACTTGTAGGTTCCCATGCCCAGCACAACACCGTTCAAGGAACGGAATGTCTCGCTGTCGGTGGCGGCAATGTACACAGAATACCACTGTGTCTTGTGGGTGGAGCGGCCCCTGCGACTTTTGCGTTCTTGTGTATACTCCAGTTGACACATCAGATACTTGAAGCCGGTAGCACTGAAGATTCGCTTCATCTCCGGTATAAACATCGTGATATTCAAATACACACCATGAGGGGCCATGAATCGATTCATGGTTTGTTTGACAACCTGCGTTAAATAAAGCAAATCAGAGAAACAATGGCTAGCTAAGTCCGTGAAATAGGCCAGACCACACAACCAGCAAACATCAACAATGGGCTGCCCGCCCCGACTCGCACCCCGCGCACAGGGCCCCCGCCCCAGCCGAGGCGCACCCCGCGGACCGTGGGCCTGCCCGCGGGGACATGAACCGCGGGCCGAGGCCCCGCCCACCCCAACGCGCACCCCGCGGACCAAGACCCCACCCCGGCCGACGCGCACCCTGCGGACCATTGGCCGGGGTCATGGCGTCTTGTTTGCCATGCAGTCCCCCATGGCTTGGCACGTTCACCTCCGTTGAGTGGAGATAGAGCGTGCGGGAAGGTCGGTGTCAGAGGAAAGAAGAGCGGACGCATACTGATCTGACTGATGGGTACCGCCCGGCGAGTGGGAGCCCTGCAGAGCCCTATGGAGGACATGAGGCCTAAAAGACATTCATCCGGTCGGGCTTCCAAACGGGGGTGGGGAGGGGTTGGGGGGCGGAGGAGCTGCCCTTCTGCTGGCGAGACCCCGCGGCAAAGAGCTGCAGCTAAGGTGTCCACTCCCCGTGTCCCCCACACTCTTCGCAATTTGCACTCTGCACACCCCACTGCACCCCGACAATACTCAACACCCTGCCCATGGGACACTATGCACAGTGCATACTGTGAACTCTGCACATTGCACACCGCACGTTGCACATTGGAACCATCCTCGATGATGACACTCTGGGACCGTGCTCGGTAGCTTTTCTACCCAACTGGCGGCTTATAAACTCTTTTTTGGATACAAATTGGCCAAAACCAGCCCTGAAAATGACCCTTATTGTCTACGTGCAAATGGTACCATATACTTCCTTTGTCGCATAAATGGGCAAAAATGTTTTTTTTTGCCTTTCTTTGCAGTTTTGGGAACCACTGGCTGCACGTTCAAGACCGCCACCGTTGAGTTCTTTGCTGAAACTTTCTGAGTTGTTTCCCTTGCGCCTTGCTGCTGCTGCTGCTGCTGCTTGCTAAAAGGGGTAGCCCCACCATGCACCCAAGGAAGGGTTATAAAATCTTACTGGTTCCACCAGCACGGCGATCCTTCCCCTAGAACCCCAACTCCAGGGTTAAAGCTAGGGTCAACGAGCTGGTGGAAGCGGTCAGGCTTGAAAAACCTTTCAGAGTGTAGGGTGAAACTGCCCCTTTTAGCAAGCAACAGCAGCAGCAAGCAAGCACGCACGCAATAGGAAGAAATCAGGCGTCCGTTGTAGTGGTTCAGTTTTTACGCAAATGCTAGCACCTGACTATCAAGTTGAATGACCCAAAATTTGAGCACAAGAAAAGAGCGGTGGCGGCCGGCTACGGCCCTGCAACTGCAAGTGGTGGGCTCCCAAAACTGTCAAAAAAAAACATGCGAAAAATGCGGTTTCTGGGCATTTCATAGTATATACCATGTATGTGGCGGGCCAGTTGCGATGAAACCAATCCAATTGCTGAAACAAAAGTCCGGGCACTGTTTGGATTTTCCAACCAACTTTGGTGTAATTCATATTACGGTTTGTCCTCAACCAATTGTACAATTATTTTTTGGCCACTTCCAAATATGCCGTGAAATGCATAATTTTGGTGCACATGCAATTGGCACTCCTCCCATGGTCCCGGTGCACCAAGCACTTATTGGAGATATCCCAATGACACCTCCAGCCTCAAGCATCCACTTGCAATGGATACATGGCAGATACTGTGTGTGGCGGGTGACTGCAAGAAAGGCACCCACATCGTCCCATGTCTTCAGCCTCTTTACTGACACCACATCTCATCAACAAAATGGGGAACGGCAGTGTGGTCCACATGATTGTCGTTCAAAAGGATAAACTCAAGCTGTGCAGATTCTGCAGCGGTGGTGTGGCGCGGTGTAATTCGGTCGACTGAGGCATGGGGGATGCACCGCAGCGCGGGACGGTGTGGCAGGGTAGAGGATAGAGCACGGTTTGGCGGCGCCTTGCAGCGCAGGGTAACAGGCAACAGATAGACACAACTGATGGATGGGCAAACGCTGCGCGGTTGGTCTCATACCTTTTTGGCAGAGTCCTGCCCCTGCAGAATCTTGATGGCATCGAGCGTCCCCTTGTCCAGTATGATTTCCACTGGGTCCAATGTTGTAGAGATGTTCAGCAGGTCCAAGGAGAAAACTTTGATCGCTGATGGAGAGGACAGAATCTGCAGTGCATTCCTCCCCACCTCCAAATTTTACCCTGTGGTCTTCATCTGTTCTGCTTGGGTGGTCCCTTGAAGTGCTCTATTTTTTGTTACTCAACAATCCACAATGATAGCCCCGAAAGGGGATGGTCATACGGTCTGTATCCCTCCCTCCCTCCCTCCCTCCCTCCCTCCCTCCCTCCCTCCCTCCCTCCCTCCCTCCCTCCCTCCCTTCCACACGTCTCGTCTTCATCATCTGGACAACCCTGGAACCTGGACCCAAAGCCCCTAGTAACGTGGTGTAGTGTGTGGTAGAGGGCAGGAAATGAGGACTGCAGCAGATGACGTCGCTTGGAATCAATCAGTGACCTACGGGTGGGCCCTGATATGCATCATGATCAATGCACGCACTTCCACGGATCCCCTGGACTGCAAGAACTAACAGGCCGCTACACCCGACCGCTGACCTGTGATCTCACCCGCCCAGCAAGCTGACAGACACCCTGGAGACACGAGCTGATGCGCACCAGGGGGCCACCCCCATACCGCCCTGCGAGACCCTACGCTACTTTGGCGCAGATCATACACTAAACCAAGCATCGCAATGACCTTGCTCGAAACCAGCAGACTTGACAATCATTTTCTGGTAACGCATTGCATCCTCATCAATGTCACTGGCCAGGGGTATGTATCGTTTGTCTTTTTTTCGCAGAGACACTGCGAGCTTCGAGTAGCCCACTCCAACAATGAGGATCCGCACATGTTTGGCTGTAGGCCACAATGCAGCAACCAGCGAATCCACAAGGGCGCACACGTCATCAGTACTGATGTGCCAATCCTCCACTTCTTTGGGGCACCAATACTGCATACTTCAGAAGGATCCTCCAAAAACGAGGGTCACATGTCACATGCCCTGGGTAAGTGAAGACATTCTGTGGCACAATGCTTTCGTTTTGAAACTGACGGGATGCAATGGAACATTTGAGCTCTCCTCCATGGCTCATGCTGTTCGTTTCGGGGGGTCACGGTGTTTTTTCAATGTAGGCACCACACCCACCAATGCGGGCTCCATCACACGTTTGAGTTTGTCGCCCTAACGGCCCATGGAACGGGTCATGCCTCCAATGTGTTCATCCATGTCATCTGGTTGTGTGTAAGTACACGTCTGCTTGGTGACTGAGCCTGGCTCTGACCTCTTTCTGGTTCTACATCTGAACGGATACAGTAAACCAATGGCATACATTGTAACAGTTACAGTATGCAACAGAACCTGTTGCTGAGCACTGTCCACGGCTGGGGAAGGGATGCACCAATGTGCAATGCTACCGTTTGCTGGTGCGCGGACGGCCGCTACACAAATATTGGTTACCATGTGATGCATCCGGTGTGCAACACTGTGCTATGTGATGTGTGTCAGGTAGTAGACAACCAGCATGATCCGGCATATATCGCACGAAGTCGCCCCCCCTTACCTAGGGGGTAAGGGGGGGGGGTTAGGGGGGGCATGTTCGGAGGTAAGGGGGGGAGGTAAGGGGGGATTTGATTTGATTTGATTTGAGGGCCAATCTTAAGGCTCACAGGCTGCCCCGGGGGCGCATGATGGCTTCCCAACAACTCTGCATATCGGCCGGCCATGCGTGTGATGCACACCTCGTGCGCCGCCGCGGGCCAGAGGGATAGGGAGCAATCCAGCCTCCCCAGGCAAGGGGGGGGGGTGAGGGATGGGCCTGATGTTGCTGGGGGGCACTCTTGTGCACACTAGCACAAGGCGGCGGGACAGGTTCCCCGCCCCCGTGCACATTAGCACAGGGCAGCGGGACACGAACCCCACCTGGGCACATCAGCACAGGGTGGAGGGACAGGCTCCCCACCCCCGGACACCGCAGCGCTGGGCGGTGGGACAGGTGCCCAGGGCGGAGGGAGTGTGTTCCCCTCCCCTGTGCACCACAACACACGGCGGAGGGACAGGGTTCCCCTCCCCTGTGCACCACAGCACAGGGCGGAGGGACCGGTTCCCCACCCTTGTGCACCATAGCACAAGGCGGAGGGACCGCGTTCCCCATCCCTGTGAACCACAGCACATGGCGGAGAGACAGGTCCCCACCCCTGTGCACCACAGCACAGGGCGGAGGGACAGGGTTCCCCTCCCCTGCACACACACACAAGGCAGTCGCCCCCCAGCATGCACCGTGCAGGAGGGATGGCGGTCAGAGCCATGTCATCTCCCAGCCCAATCCGGCGCAGGAGGGGTTGCAGTCAGAGTCAAGCGGGGGGGGGGGGGGTTGACCGTGCGCTGGCGGCTGCCACAGTTCCCCAGCCCTATGCTATTGCAGCAGCAGCACAGTGATGTACGCTGGCAGCAGCTGCAGGTGCTGCGCCATGGCAGTGGCAGCAAGGTGCTACACTATGGGAGCCGCAGTTGGGTGTTGTGCAGCGGCAGGTTGCTGTGCGCTGGTGGCAGCAGCACGGTGCTGCGCCATGGCAGCAGGAGCAAGATGCCTTGCTGTGGCAGCATCAGCGGGGTGCTGTGCCATTGCAGCAGCAGTAGGGTGCTGGTGCCATTGATGTGGATGGCACCAGCAGCAGGGCGCTACGCGCTAGCAGCAGCAGATGGGTGCTGTGCTACGGGTGCAGCTGCAGGTTGCTGTGCTATGGCCGCAGCTGCAGGGTGCCGCGCCATGGCAGCAGCAACTCAGTGCCATGCGCTGGTAGCAGTTGCAGGGTGCTGTGCCGTGGTAGCAGCGGTAGGATGCCACGTTTTGGCAACACTAGTAGGGTGCTGTGCCATAGCAGCAGCAGCAGCGTGCTGTGCCCCGGCAGCAGCCGTTGGCTGCACTCTAGGTGTAGCAGCATGTTGCCGTGCTGTGGTAGCAGGAGCAGGGGTGCTAGCCATGGCAACAACAGCTGGGCGCTGTGTGCTGGTGGCAGCAGCAGGGTGCTATGCCGTGGCTACAGCGGTACGGTGCCGCTATGGCACCAGCTGCCGGGTGTTGTGCGCTGGTGGTAGCGGCACCGTGCTGTGCTTTGGCAGCAGCGGCAGGATGCCGTGCTTTGGTTGCAGCAGCAAGGCGTTGAGCTTAAGCAGCAGCAACAAGGCGCTGCGCTATCGCGGCTGCAGCAGGGTTCTGCGATGTGGCTGCAGCAGCGGGGTGCCGTGCTATGGCTGCAGCAGCGGGGTGCCGTGCTATGGCAGCAGCAGCTATGCTACGGCAGCTGCGACTGTGCTATGGCAGGAGCATCGGGGAGGAGGGGGGAGAGCTGTAGGCAATGCAAAGGAAGTGCGCTGGTGGCAGCCACAATTCCCCAGCCCTGTGCCATTGCAGTAGCACGGGGGTGTTGTGTGTTGGCAGTAGCTACAGGGTGCTACGCCATGGTAGCAGTAGCAGGGTGGTGCACTACGGCAGCCACAGATGGGCGCCGTGCTGCAAGAGCAGCAGCGGATTGTTGTGCTATGGTAGTGGCTGCCGGGTGCAGTGTGCTGTCAGCAGCAGCTGGGTGCTGTGCCATGGTAGCAGCAGTAGGGTGCCGCGTTGTGGCAACATCAACAAGGTGCTGTGCCAGGCGGCGGCAAAGTGTTATGTGATGGCAACAACTGCAAGGTGCTGCGCTATGGCAACAACAGATGTATGCTGTGCTATGGGAGCAGCAGCAGGTTGCTGTGCCATGGCAGCAACAGCTCGGCGCTGTGTGCTGGTGGCAGCAGTGCGGTGCTGTTATGTGGTAGTAGCAACATGGTGCCGCGCCGTGGCAGCATCAGCAAGGTAGTGTGCCACTGCAACAATAGCATGGTGCTGTGCGCTGGCAGCAACAACAGAGTGTTGCGCCATGGTAGCAGCAACAGGGTGCTGCGCTATGGCAGTAGTAGATGGGTGCTGCGCCGTGGGTGCTGCGCTGTGGGTGCAGCAGCACGTCGCCGTGCTATGGCAGCAGCAGCAATGTGCTGCGCCATGGCAGCAACAGGGCGTTGTGCGCTGGTGGCAGTGACCGGGTGCTGTGCTTTGGCAGTAGCTGCAGGGTGCCGTGCAATGGCTTCAACAGCAGGGTGCTATGCTACGGCAGTTGCTGCCAGGTGTTGTGCTATGGTAGCAATGTTGGGGGGGGAGGAGGGAGCTGCAGGCCATGCAAAGGTAGTCGTCTCCTGGCGTGCGCCGCACAGGAGGGGTTGCAGTTAGAGCCAAGTCATCACTTGGCCCAATCCGGCGGGGGGTATGGGGGGTGAGGGGGGGAGGTACGGGGGGGAGTTGGTGTGAGGGTAGGGGGGGCGGGTGAGGAGGCGGGGGGTTAGGGGGGGATGGTAGAGGGGAAGCAACGGGAGGTTGGGTGGTCCACACACAAGGCGGTGCATACACAAGGTGGTGCACACACAAGGCGGTGTGTGGCCACGGCAGGAGTCTTGTAATTTAAGGGGGGTGCAGGGGCTGGCCCTTGTGTTGAGTGAAGTGAGCCGTTTGTCGAGCGAAGCGAGCGGAAGCAACGGGAGGTTTGGCGGTCCACATACAACGCGGTGCATACATAAGGTGGTGCACACCCAAGGCGGTGCAAACACAAGGCGGTTTGTGGCCACCGCAGGAGTCTTGTTATTTAAGGGGGGTGCGGGGGTTGGCCCCTGCGTCGAGCGAAGCGAGCTGAAGCAATGGGAGGTTTGGCGGTCCACATACAAGGCAATGCATACACAAGGTGGTGCACACACAATGCGGTCTGTGGCCACCGCAGGAGTCTTGTAATTTAAGGGGGGTGCGGGGGCTGGCCCTTGTGTTGAGCGAAGCGATCGGAAGCAACGGGAGGTTTGGCGGTCCACATACAACGCGGTGCATACATAAGGTGGTGCACACCCAAGGCGGTGCAAACACAAGGCGGTTTGTGTCCACCGCATGAGTCTTGTTATTTAAGTGGGGTGCGGGGGTTGGCCCCTACGTCGAGCGAAGCGAGCTGAAGCAATGGGAGGTTTGGCGGTCCACATACAAGGCAATGCATACACAAGGTGGTGCACACACAATGCGGTCTGTGGCCACTGCAAGAGTCTTGTTATTCAAGGGGGGTGCGGGGGCTGGCGCCCGCGTTGACCGAAGCGAGCCGAAGCAACGGGAGGTTTGGCGGTCCACACACAAGGCAAGGCGGTGCAAACACAAGGCGGTTTGTGTCCATCGTAGGAGTTTTGTTACTTAAGGGTGTAGGGGTTAGCCCCTACGTCGAGTGAAGCGAGCCGTCTGTCGAGCGAAGCGAGCTGAACATGCCTCTCAACACGGGGTGGGTGCCTGTGAAGGCACACAGGCTGCAGGATTGGGGGAAATTGAAGAAATATGTTCCCATTCACAAGCAGGGGGATGTCTGCCCCAATGGTGTCCCACCTTGTGTGGAGAGGGGCAATGATGACAAAAATTTGGACTCGGAATAATGAGTGGTCCAAGCTGTGTAGTGCATGTTTTGTGTACATCGTCCCATTTGCTGTGCTCTGCTCAAAAATGTGCCCCCCCTTAACCCATACAATTCTGAAACGGCGTTTTTTTCATCTTTTGTGTACATCGTCCCATTTGCCGCGCTCTGCTCAAAAATGTGACCACCTACACCCCACCCCCCCTAACCCATACATTTCTGAATCGGCCTTTTCTCACAAATTTCAAAAAGTATACGCATACCCCCCCCCCCCCCAAGGATATGATAATTTGGCGCATCGGACCGAAAGTTTAGAAAACCTGGGAACACTGCCAAAACCCACCAAGTTGGCATATTATGAACTGCCCCTGAGAGACATCCATTCACCACCTTGGCAGAAATGCGGATTTGGACGAGAACCAATAGAGGAAGCACCTAACTATGCAGCACTGTTCTGCTCCTAGATGGAGAAGACAACTACAACATGGGATAGGGTCTCAATCGCCATCGCCTACTCAAGGATTCAGGCCATGCAGTGCGGCAATTGTCTGACTAGCGGTTGTGGGCCACAGTAGCACAAGGCATGATGGTTCAATGACTAGTCGATGCCCCTGCATGTGCACCCGTGGAGCACACATGGCAAAGGATAGTTTTGGAACGGGAGCATGAGCGTGCGCAGATAGAATGGCTGGCCCACAATGTGTTTGCTCTTCTCCACACATTAGTCCATGCCATGGACCATCATGTTGGTCAAATATATCACTACACCAGTGCACCAATGCACATGACGTACCTTTGTGGTTGGTACGCGACCCAAGCCAACCGTGCTAAGTGCCTGGTGAGCCTTGCGTCAGTCATGAAACATGTCTAATGTGCCCCAGGCCAACGGTGAAAAGTGCCTTGGGGGGCCCGGGCCCACCGTGCAGACTGCCCACTGGGGCTTGGGTAAACTGTGAACAGTGCCTTGTGGGGGGCATGAGATCCGGATCGATAGTATGCACACATTCGCCCCCCCCTTACCCCCCCCCCCTTTAACCCCCACCCCCTATCATTCCCCCCCCCTTACCACCCATACCCCCCCCTAACCTGACCTCCTTACCTCCCCCCCTTACCTCCCCCCTAACCCCTCAAGACTTCCAAACATCAATACCTTAAACAAGTTCACCCTTGTATGATGTTTAGGAACCGCTTGTGTGCACAAACAATGTATATGAGCAAGGAACAGCGAATACAGTACTTGAGCATGCAAGCGGCATATCCGATTGACACATCTTTCATGCCTTCCCTCACAGTCATACACGGACTTCAGCACTTTCACACTTGTCAGCATGGCCTCAGCTAGAGCATGACAGTCATCCTCAGTGTCGCGTGCATGCAAGAAATCTGAAAAATGTTTGGGAGCTACACAACACAGTGATATAAGAAAAGTCCTTAATCATTTTGTGGTGGTTGCAATGGCCCGCTATGTATCCCTATTTGACGAAGATATACCTACAGTGGCCATTTGCCGCAACTTCATTGCGGCAGGCTCATGCCCACAAATTGTTTTGAATGTGCCGTGGCAATAGTCGCTGAACCGCTTGGAATTCAAAGCCCTCCCATTTTGCGGATTTGCAAACGAATGATTGCCAGCCTTCGGAAACCATGTAGAGTTAAGGAGTCGAATCCGCATCCAAAGGCGAAAAAGTCCAGCTGCTAACTTGGGCAGTCTGTACTTCCGCATACTTTTGCGTCTTGTGTTTGCGCACCACCAAGATAATGAATGAAGCCTTTTCCGTCCAAAAGTCTAAACAGTAAAAAACCACAGATAGAAAACACAACAAGATGTAGGAACCATTTTCCATGTTTGACGGCCTTTCAAAACAAAACGCAGTTCCATACTATTGAATCCATTAGCTTCATTCTCTAGGTTCCATATTGGGGAGGCCCGGATCGAGGGCAGAAAGGACAATATTGTGGCAACTGTTGCCTGCTGCACAGTCCAAATTTGAGGCCAGGGATCAAAGTCGAAGGCCGATGGCGCCTCCATCCCACACACATTCTTTCCAAACTTGTGCACCTTCTGAAGTACCTGGCAATAACAAAGTAAGAGGCCAAACTGTGGAGACAAATCGGGCCATTGGACTAAAACAACCGCATTCAATGCCCTTGGCATGTCATGGCATAACGATCCCTTTTCTCAGAAAACTAGAATGGATGCACTACAGCCATCATGCCGTGGATATCAGTGTATAGCAGGTATTAAACCTCATGTTTGGCATGTCGTACTATGCATGAGGCAAACAAATTTTTCTTGCTACTCTCCAGTGGTGTCCTTGTAACTCCCCTCCAGCATGCTCGCACTTAAGCCTATCTTGGTGCATGTTTCCCACTTCAAGTATCATGACGAACGGTTTGCGGTTCACTCCTGAAGGCAGTGATTTTGTGGTGCCAGTGGTGTCCCTTGTTGACAACGTTACGTCACCCAGCCTGCCACTGCACCTGTCCTCTTTCACTTCACCTCTCTACATCCCCTCCTCCCTTTCCCGCTCTGGTTTCCCCTCTCTCTCTCTCCCCAATCCACCTCTCCCTCTCTCTCCACCACTCTGCATTTCCCTCCCATGGTCATCCCCCTCTCACCTCACCCCCCCCCCCCCCGGCTCTGCCTCTCCCTCCTCTACATCCCCCTCCGCGTCTCCTCCACCTCAGGCTCAATTTTGGTCTGAGCAAAAAGAAGCAACAGTTGTTCCAGTAATATCCCGCTACGATGGCACTGCTGCGGCGGATTGAGCGGCAGACAGGAAGAATGGTGAATGCAACAGGCTTCGAATCGCTGGGGGCGGCTCCTGCCCGTTTCCTTCCTCCCCCTGTTACTCTCCTCATTCCTTCTCACTGCCTCGCCCCCTACTGTTCACTGTCTGGGGCCTATTTCCCCTGCATCCGCCTCACCTTCCAACGCGTGAGCCTGCCCTCATTGCACTCACACTTTGGGCGCGGGTGTGTGGCACTCTCCACGCATCAGTGTCGCTTTGAGTACTTTGATGGTGCAGCTGTCTGGATCAGGCTAGTGCTGAAATACCCGGGGGGTTGTTAGGTGCCCTGGCCAGCCCCAGCCGGCCGACTGGCCGACCGACCCACCCACCCACCCACCAACATCAAAAAACTTTTCCTCTGGCAAAAATGAAATTTATCAAAGGGGGGGGTACACTTTTGTTGGGGGGGGCCTCTGACCCCCTGTGTGACATTCCGTCTGGTTGTTGTTTCTTTACAGGGCCCTGGACAGTCACCCGTTCTTCCCTTCGCATGTTGCGTCGGGTGGCTGCTTTCTGTCGGCCGCTGCGGCCGGTGCTCTTGCTGGTGTTGTTTCCGTGTTTGCGGATCCCAGTGGTTGGTGTGCTGGGGCTGTGCTGGATGTGGCATGATGTGCCGCTTGCGCGTCAGCGGCGCCCCCCCTCCCCCGCCGTGGGGAGGTATTCTCCATTCTCCTTAAGCAATGGCCTGGTTTGGCTAATTGCACCCGTCCGAGGCATGTGCAACAGCTTTCGGTGGAAGAGATCACAAGGGGCAGGAGCGCCTGGACGCCCTGGAACGGGATTAGAGGTGCTATCGACTTGCAGGCCGGGCTTTTTTTAAGGCGGGGGGTTGGTGGTGGGTGGGTGGTGTGGGGACCCCCCACCCCCAGTGGTGCCGAGTTGTTAAAAGGAGCCCTGCTTGCAGGCCGCGCAGTACGCATTACCGCATTACCGTGACGTGGCGCAGCCGCACAGTGGGCACAACCATCGCTTGTCACAGACACTCCGAGGCTCACCTGTGGGGCCACCTTCCTTGACGCCACAGTGCAACGTGCAGTGTGCAGAGGGCCAGTGCGATGTGCCGAGCGCACAACGCGGTCAGGGGGTCAGTGCGCGGTGCAATGCCTCTGCACACCGCCACGCGGTCGAGCGTGCGCAGTGACCAGTGCCCCTCTGTTCGTGCGCCGAGGGCGCGGTGGCGTGGGGTGCGCGTTGTGCACGGGGCACGTGCGCGGCCCACTGTGAGTGGGCACCGTCGGCCTCCCCCCCCCCCCCCCGCCCCAACTCAAGGCCCTGCCGCTCCTCTGGACGTGGGCGGGACCGTCCAACGGCATCAGGCCTGTGCATCCGCCACCTTCCCCCCCCCCGTGGGTGATAGAGAGGCCCAGCGCACAGTTCACAGGGCCAGGGCCGGGGCGACGGTCCCCAAACCCCAACTGCCCAGCCCATACCAATCAGCCGACGGGCGCCCACCAAACGTGATCGAGGCGGAGCGGTTCGGTATTGGCGGACACGCTACAGAAAGCCCCAAAGAGAAGTGCACGCCTGGCGAGCTCACTCCCCACCGTCTCGACCCAAAACCACCATGTGCCGAAGCGGACCCAGGGGGGCAACGTCCTTTTGGCATTGCCCGGTGGTGCTTCTGGCCCCAGGTCTGGTGCCGGGCTATGCGTATGCGAGGCCATCGAGCTCCCCCACCGGCCCTGTGAATGTACAGATCGCCAGGCTACAACAACACGCTGACGAGGCCGCTCGGCATATCGCAGTATCAAAATCCAAATTCCTTATCCAAAAGTTCAAGGCAGTGGAGCGCCTTTCGATCTGGCTGCCCGCCGATACCTCTCACACACTGCCCGTACCCCCCAGCCCGAGGATGTGGTGGGTCCCGTACCGTACTCCGCCCCCCCCCCCCCCCGGGCAAGCGCGACACTTCTTTCCAAACGAAAGCCGTTGCATGCGTTCGAAACGAGTTCGGAGACTTCGCAGCCAATGACGAGCCTATGGACGACGATGAAGTGACGGCACTTATGAAAAGAAATGGTGCTTCCGGGACGGAGGCTGCGCGGCGTCTGCCTGGTCCCCCTCTATGACCTGTGGCGGCAACACATCTCGGGCCTTTACAGTGTTTTCCCGTGCCCCGGATTCAGAAGGGGCTCCCCAACGTCGGCCCCTACCATGCAACGAGAGGGCGAAATCACTGCCAGAACGCGCGACCGCTTCCGGTGCTGAACAGTCACTGCTGTTGGACCCCCCACCCCTCCCCCAAAGTCGCCCCTGCCCCTCATGCTCGGCGATTGGGTTGTGTTGTTCAGACATTGCATCAGTCATTATTCACAGGTGGTCTGACCCGCCCAGCCCCCCATTGCCCCCCTGTGAGGACACCGCGTCAGACCTGAGGACCTTTGTGGCGGTTCATCTTACCCGTGCACGTAATCGTGCACCTGAGACCAGGTTGTCCCTGAAGCACCCCTCCACCTCAGCCCAGCTCACCAGGCTGCATCCCCTTCCCCCACTATCCCTCTCTTGCCAATCCCCCCCCCGCGGACCCCTAGAGATCTGGCCGACTTCGTGCGGTTTGCATTACGTTTCCTGCTTGCGACCCTAACAAAAGGGGTCCGGCTCCGGAGCATCGGGAACGGGCTTTCTCCGAGGTCCGAAATGCACCATCCGGACTTGCAATCGATCAAATCGACGGGTGGCCTGCAGTGAGAGAGGGCACACAGAAGGGGGCGGGCCCCCAGCGGATGGGGCGGGCGGTCGGGTGGGCGAGGCGGGCAGGGACGCATTAGAGGAGGGGAGACGGGCGGCGGCGGGGGGATTGTGTACCAAAAACTGTCCAAAAATATTTTTTTGAAAAAAATTTGGTTTTCCCCCTAAGGAACGTTTTGCTGGACCGGGGAGGGCAACTCAGGAGGAGGGTGTGTGTGGTCTGGTCTGGTCTGGTGTGCCGGGCAGCATCGGGACGTGCCCCTGGGGCTGAGGAGGAAGGGATGACCCTCTTCCTGAAATACGTTCCGCTCTAGTGCGTCCCTGGGGGCAGGGCGGGGTGGGGGGGTTTGGCATGACGCCTGGATGGATTGCTGGGGTGGGGTAGGGGGGGGGGGGGGCAACGAGAAAATGCTTTCTTCTGGGTGGCTGCGCTCATAAAGATGGGCGCCAGCAGAAGAACCCTTGCCCGAAAACACCAAAACACACTCCATCCAAGAATATGGCATGTGACGACATCGACCACTGGGCCGGTCACCAATGGCGGTCGACCACTCACCCACGGCGGTTGGCAGTCATCCAATGGTAGTTGGCATGTAACTGACAGCAACTGCCACTGAGACAGCGATTGGTGGTGACCGGGCAAATCTGTGCCAGTAACAACGGGCAAGTACATGTTCCCAGGCCAAGGGGAGGGTGGGGGGGAGTACACATCCTTCAGACCTGTTGTCAGGCTCATCCCTGAAGTCCCGCGGAGCATATCCTGGAAGCCCAGGGCCAGTGGTCTCAAACGGGGTCGACCGGGAGCCCAGGGCTGATAGCAAGTGGCACTCTCTGTGACGTGATTTCAGAATGCCACACCATCCCAAACGGGGGGGGTCCGCAGTCCGGGCACGCACATGATTTGGCCCAACGGGTGAGGGGGGGCAGGGCTGCGCTTGAGGGGGGGGGGGGTGAAGGGAGGTGTCCAGAGCGGCTGCAAGAGCGGGTAATCGCGGTTGGAAAAACGGGTTCAGTAGCCGTGCTGGCGGTTGCAAAACGGTTGGAAGACAATGGGGGGCGGAAACAAGCGGTCCGGGGGGAGCTGACAGTCACTTCAAGGGGTGGGGGGTGCACAACCCCTTCAAACGCAGGCCTGAGGGTGGTGGTGGGGGGGGGGGCATGCGGGCTCCAACGCCCCCCCCCCCCCCAGGTGAGTATTAGAAGGGGGGCAGGGGGTTCGTAGGGGGGGGGGGGGTTGGCTGGGACCCCGCTCCTCCGAGGGTATCCAACCCCAAAAAGGGCCCAAAAATCTTCCTTTCTGCCAAGCAGACCCGCATACCTCTGGATGGAGAAGGGGTATGTGATGGAATGCAAGAGGCAATACTCTCCTTGTGGAACGGAGAAGCAGCACTGTTTCGAGGAAATGTTGGGGATGGAAAGCGTCAGTAAAACGAAAATACATGATGGCAGCCATCATCTCTTCAAAAGTTGCAGTCTCCACCGCCTTTTTAACAGAGATCAGCGGAGTCCCACCCCCAGTGCCCGCCCTGAGTATTCGACGGAGGGGGACGCCACCGGGTTTTTGGCCGCGCCGGGCTGAGCTCCCCCGGCGCCGCCAGCGGGCCCAATGTATATCAGCCCCTGGCACAGTCCCCCCTCCCCCCCCCTGTCGCAGCCGCTCCCCCCTCAGAAAACCGCCTCTCCCCCCCCCCACCCAAGGGACTCCGGCGCGGGGTCCAGCCCCCCACCCCCTCCTCCCATGGTGTACGGCCATCCTAATACTCCCCCCCTCCCCCCCTGCACCCGACCCACCCACCCAACCACCCCAAATTCACTGGTTCATCAGCCCACCGATGGGAAAAGTGGCACCTGGGGTATGGCTGTAGCATGGGAAACACCGTGGACGACTGAAGAAGGGGCTGTGAAGAAGGGGCTGAGAGTTTACACATTGATGGCTCTTGACAAAGTAAAATCAGCTTGCACGTGAACCCCATCACCACGAGGCCCACTTTCAAGGCTTTTTGGACTTGTGAGGGGCCAAAATGCCCCAAAATGGGCTCAAAATGGGCCCATTTCACCCGCTTGTGCACCCCAAATGGTCTAGGATGATTTTTAGAAAAATGCGTTTTTGAACCATTTTTGACCCATTTTTGGTCCCAAAACAGCCCATTTTCAAGGCATTACATTGACACAGTGGCATTGGCTCTGGCTGAGTCCCTCAAACTTCGGTCCGCGGGGAAACACAAACCTTGAGGTCCAGTTCAAAATCCATCGTCCAGTCCATATCCCACGCATCCAACAGCGTCTGCGAAAGCGCCCAAACGTCCTCACGCTTTTCGAGGGCGGTGTACTTTTTGTCGCGCGCCTCCACGTCCGTCCGGATGCCCTCATCCCCGAAGTACTCCAGCAGCGCCTCCATGTCCTCCTGTGTCCATGCCTCTTCGCCGGGGATGCTGCAGCACCGGAGCCACAGGAAGCACGGCAGAACTCAACCGCCCAACCACTTTACCAACCGCCCAACCACTTTGCCAACCGCCTGCAAACTCTTCTGAAGTTCGGTTTCGAGGACCCCCCCCCCCCTCTCCCTCCGCTGTATCTGAGCCTCCCCACACTAAAGCACAGCTCTGACCACCAGGGCCCACAGTACTCCATTGTCCATGCTCAGCTTGCGGGCGATGCTCACTACCACTGCTAGTGGTATGAGGCCGAAGCACTTCACTTAAGCAGGGCTCAAACCCTCCACGCTCCACCGATTGAGGCAGCAGTGCTAAAACGAAAAGGGCCTTTAGTGCCGCCCGTCGATGCCCCCCCGCTGCGGCCGGGAGTTGCAGGCCTTGCGGTGGACCCACGCCTTTTGCCACCACAGCACTGCAGTCCTGCCCATAACCAGTACACCATGGAAACGACCTTCATGTGACACATCCCTGGTGGGCCCTCTTCCCTAGCTTGGGAATCAGGCAGCTGCACCCCTCTGCAAGCAACTCCGGCTAGAGGCCTTTCACCTTGACTATGGTCAGCAGTTGTGCCAACCATCACAATAGGCGATCAGGGAGCCCACAAGTCCTGGAGGCTCCAGGCGTCCAAGCCCATGGGCGATGGCCCTATCCTAGACAGGTGCTTGCACAGGCACTCCTGCGTGATTGAGGACATAGGCACGGGTGCCTTCCTCGGGTGATTGTACTTTGCCAAGACCACCTCCAAACATGGTTCCACCGCCTCTGCATACTTGCGGTTGATGGGGCCCCAGGCCGCGCAGACCGGGGCATCCATCTTGCGCACGGTGTCCGTGGGTGAGCCATCCTGATGCGCGATGAACCCCACTGGCAGGGAGCACTCCTCCTCCTTCAACCATTGGTGCATGGCACCTTGGCACATGCATCACTCCAGGGGGTCCTTAAGAGGGAAAAAAAAGTGTTCCTAAACGGCAGTTTTGTAAAAAGACCGCGTGTAGCTCATATGTTCAACCATGGTTGGTGGCGATTGGCGGTTGGCGCTTGGCGACTGGCGGTTGGTGGTGATTGGTGGTGGTTGGTGGTGGTTGGCAGTGGTTGGCGGTTGGCTGTTGGTCGCCGCTGGCGGTTGGCACTTGGCGGTTGGTGGCAGTTGGTGGTTGGCAGTTGGAGGTCCCTTGGGAAGGGCGGTCCTGAACAAAAAAAAATCTAGTTCCCAAAGGACCCCCCTGCCTCACTCTCGCGCTAGCTAGACCTACTAAAGTGCCGTACGCTCCTTCTCCTCCTAGCTTGCCTGCTCCGCCATCCATCGTCTTAAGGAGGGAGGGAATTTGGCCAGTTGCCGCTCCGAGGGGTGGGGTGGGGAGGGGGGGCAGTAGAGAAAAGAGCCATTTGGCACAGTGCGGGCTGATTTGCGCATGTGAGACACCTAACCATCAATAGCATGAACTATCATATCCCACCTCTCTTGGTGCGCCACAGCAATGTTTGGAATCTGGCTGCCAGCCATCATATCACCACGGCACAACATGGCACAACACATTAATGTGTGTGAGCGTGCACACACATACACACACACATGGAGATCAAGCCAAGGGTGTAACAACATGGAGGGACAATATGTGAACATCAAGGGGTTCGGCAATATAGCACAACCGTTGCATGTGCACATGGGACACTAGGCAGCAGCAGCGGGTACCCCTACAGCCCTCCGCTATTCATTATCATGACCAGCCCCCAGCCCCCCCAAGTCTCTGTCGGCCCAAGTTTCAGCCACCACAAAGCGAGGGTGCAAGCCATGGGCTGCTTCCCTCTTGGGGACCAAGAAACAGGGCAGCAGACCTTCCCCCCCCCCCCCCCCAACAGAAGCACGTTTGAATGGGTGCTGACCCGACGCAACCCCCCCCCCCCCTTGACCCCCTACATGCCCTTTGCACCCTCGATGGCACATCACATGGCTGGCACACCGCGATTGAGGTCCCTCCCCTCACGGAAGGGGGGAGGGCGCTGGAGGTCGAGAACTTTGGGATGGTAACCCAGCAGGTGGTCCTCCTTTCCCAAACAAGTGGGGACGACGAGCAAATAAGCAAACAGGTAGACTCCCTCCCCCATAGGACGAGCCCCCCCCCCCCCCCATGCCCCGGGAGGGGGAAATAGAGTCGGTGCCCTTTGGGCTTGGGTGGCTATGAAGGGGTCACAGCTAGACCGTTGTGAGTATCCCTCAGGCGACATGCCTTGGGAACCTCCAAGTGTGCGCACCCCTCCAGCCTCAACACATCCACCTGCGCCAGCACCACCCCGTGCACTCTAGTGCAGTTGTGGGTGACCCCTGAAGGCCGGTCGGCCGCCAACCGACCCCTGCCCTCCCCCTCCCAATGGAGAGGCCATTCGGGTGTGGTGCCCTCTGGGCCCCCTTGTCTATGTGGGCTGTAGCGCCGCAGCCTGTGCAGCTAGCACCGGTGGCACCCAGGGCAGGGAAGCACTCTCTGCACCTTGGGGCCCCTCCACCTACCCGGGGTACGCCCTCGGCCGTGGGGAGCCAGACCCAGCCCACGTGGCATCACCACCTGTGCCGAAGGCAGTCAAGGAGTGCGGGTCTGACCCCAATCGTGCCACGTACCACCACCTTCCCGTGCCGACGGCAGTCGTGGAGCAGTTGGGTAGCTTGTCCTTGTGACATGGAGGTTGCGAGCCCATGCCCACATCTCCCCTAGCGGGCTCAACGTCAAGCTCTCCAACCTCCCTGCCGGGGCTTGGAGCACCAGGCACACACTTACCTGCGCCATGTGTGCCAACGCCGAACACAATGGAGCAAGCACGTGTGCCACAACCCCCCCCCCCCTTCAGACACACAAGGGCACATACACATAGGCACGGTGGCATCTCCCACCCGTGAGCGCCACCGCGGGGTCTGGGGGCGGTCAAGAGCCCGTAGGCTTGGTGACCGGACACCCAGGTACGGCTGCCCAGTCGGGTCCCGCAGGGAAGGCGGCGCGGACCGTGGATTGGCGACCAGGTGAGGCCTTGACCCAACCCCCCCCCCCCCCGGGGTCGGGTCAGGGGGTCGAAAATTTTTTCCTGTTTTTCACCCACATTTGAATTCACCACAAAAATCTGAGCATTTTGAGTGTAGACACATGGATAGAAAAAAAATTCCCCCCGTCAGAAGGCCAAAAAAATTCTTCGCCTTTGGCGCCCCATTTTCCCACATCTATGCCAAAACATATACATGTCACTCTCCCCACTTGCCATTCCCATCTGTCACTCTCCATTTGTCACTGAGCGACAGATAGCCCATCCCCCCTCCAAACGAAAAAAATTGGACCCGTTCTTATGAACATCCCTGGTCATGACCCTGTGTATTGCTGAGGGGTGAGAAGGCAGTTCCTGTTTAATGCGCTCCTAGCAAATACTTCCTGTTTTACTTATGATGGGGGAGAGGGAGATAGGAGTTGGGAACTTGGATTAAGATGTTACCGTCTTGTCTCTCTCTCTCTCTCTCTCTCTCTCTCTCACTATGAGCATCGTAGAGAGAGGTGCAGTCCAGTCAACACAGGTTTGTCATGGCACCAGCACCCGTAATACCGTTGGGCATACAGCACTCAGGCCACTACCATGCGGAATACACATCCCCCTTTCTGAAACAATGTGTTTGTATGTATTTTAGGACCTTTCTGCAACCAAACCCTCTCAAACATGCACTAACCCCCCATGCCATCCAAAAATGCTTCTCAAAATTGTTGATCCTCGCAGTGGCTATTGTTTTTTTTACAACTATTTTGCCGCGGCCAAGATGCAATTTGACACAAAATTTGGGGAAATGTCCAGGGACAAGCGGGAAATGTCAGACAGGGCGTCACAAAGAAGCTGCACCAGACTGGTTTGTGTGTAGGGCGGGGCATTGCTATGTTGTCTCTGAACTGCACACAACCGAACACACACACACACACACACACACACACACACACACACACACACACACACACAATTGAAGCAAGACGAACAGGCGTGACAAACAGAGCACTGCACTGGTCACTAATGAATCTCGTCAGGCCATAAGAAAGCACAAGAAGGAGTTGAAAAGCATGCGGCTAGGCGCCTTTCTGCAGTACAACGAGTACACGGTCAGTAGGCACCAGCAGGTGGGGTGGTCCACGTGTCGTGTCCACCCCTGCAAGCAGGAAAAAACAGGTTCAGCCAGTGCCTGTGCAGTAGCAAACCCCTCCTCCTGCCAGCCCCTTGGATCCTCGCTGCCCGCAACCCCCGTTGTTCTACCAGGACGATTTGGGAAGTGGAAACTTGCAAGAACCACCCGCTACCGGGGGGACACACACACACACGCCTGCCTCTGGGCAGCTCTGTTGGCGGATTCTCTCCAGGGCTTCCCAGTCGTCGTTCCATACCACTTCATATACCCGAAGGTCCGCACAGCCCAGTGGTGTCCAGGACGTGTATTTGTCCCCTTCCCAGTGAGCCCATTTGCCCAGCCAGTCCTGCAAACCCTTAACTGCCAGAAATTTTCCGGTTGGTAACAAATACGACGCTGCGTACACTGCTTTGATTGTTGCCTGAATGAAGTGCGGTTCCCCTGCACACGCACACACACACACATACACACATACACACACAGGAACACACACAAATACACGCAAATAGAGAGAGAGAGAGAGAGAGAGAGAGAGAGAAAATGCACAGCACACACGCACGCACACACACACGCAGACACACACACGCCCAACCGTCATTCCCGTATCGGCACACCCTCCATCGGTACCTGACAGCATCGAGCTTATACAAGAAAGCGTCGATCGACCAAGTGGATGCAGCACGCACCAACTCGAACACGAGGACCCGGAGCTCCTTCTCCATGCGATAGGGCGTGTCGGCGATGTTCATTTGCTGGGCTGCCTGGGCCAAGGCGCGACAGCATCGCTCAGGAAGATGAGTGTACCTCTCGAATTCAGGGCTCAGAGTCCCAATTGGGCACCGTTTGGACTTTGGGGGGGGGGCAGGGGGGCACTCTATTCACTAGTTGGTGTGACAACTCGTGACGCACGGTACCCAATGCTAAGCAAAAGGGTGACATTGTTGGTCCTGTAGTGCTGTCACAGCCTCTGAGCTCTCAAAGTGCAGCGCCTTGCTATTGCATGTCAGTTTGGATGAGGTTGATCACGTCGGACGTGTTTACTCCCAAGCAACACGCGTTTTGGAAATGCACACAACCATTGCCACACAGTGCCACAGAAAATTAAGCAGTGCGGAGCTGATATTTGCTGGCTTCGGTGGTTGCACACCATCTGCATGTAGGTGCCAGTGTGCCGTCATGCGGATGCCTTGATGGAGGTGCCTTCATGCAGATGCAGTTGTGTGGATGCCTTTATACAGATCCCTCATCCCATACCCCATTCCATTTGGCAGCCAATGCTGCACCATATCACAGGGCAGTGCAGACTGAGGTCTGTCCCGGTCACCTGCTGGTTGTTGACCTTCAAGCGGGGCGACACCTGAGCACTGCCGCCCTTTTCCACCGTAAAGCCCTCAAACAGGGGGTCCAACTGCGACAACTTCTCCCACTCATCAATGAGACTGGAATCCACGTCACGGATCATGGATTCGAAATAGAACGTGGCCTCATCCAGGGCGTCCGTCTTCCACTGCTCTGGGATGGTTTGGTCCAGCACCTGAGACCAGCACGGGACGCAGATGACTCCGAGGGAGAGGCGTGACACAGCACAACAGACCACTGGCCCCTGCCCTTGTCAGGAGGCACACGAAATACAGGGAGTTGGGTCATCTGCAGAGGCCTTTGGAGGAGGGGCACCCGCCCTTCCGGACCCAAGTGACCATCGTGGGAAAAAACGAAATTTACCATCGGGAAAATTTCATGGGCCATTTTTGGTACACAAACTTTTGGGACCCAGACCCCCCCTCCTCCCTCTCCCCCTTAAGCACAGCACAGCACAGCACAGCACTGCCCTTCGACCCCTCCCCCCTGCTCTCGACCAACAATCCCGCAGATTTCTCTGGTGTACATGGCCGGGCAGATACCGCCAGAGCCGATTCACTGGTGGAGGCACAATTTTTGTTCTCCCGGGTCCACAATGCCACCTGTTGGCAGCAATCGACCCCACCCCCCCAACACAGGTCAGGGAGACACGGAGGCGATGAGGAAGGCTGGTGCTCGCCAATGGCCGATCAAACAGCGAAGAGGAAGACCATACATGAGACAACTCGGCGCCTCACGGAGAGGGACGCAGCGGTGATATGGCAGACCGACATCAGCACCCGCCCATACACAGACGCATGCGCACACACGCACGTGAAATGGGCAAACAGAGTGACAAAACGATTGTCTGGGGGTACTTTGCCTCGTCAGGCCACAAACAACAGAGACATTGCTTGACCAGGGGCCTTTCTGTGACAGATGGGGCGTGACAGTGGCGTGTAGTCTGAGGCACAACAGAACCAGTCCAACACCTCCTCTTTGGCGTGCTATGCCCCATGCAACACGTGGTCCTGCGGGTACAGGCGACGCGGTGTTGGGGCTGGTGGGGCGCGCCCCGGCGGCCGAAGTCATTTGGGGCAGCTCCAGGCGGCGGAAGAAACCCATTTTGGGGCGCGTCCGGCCGGTGCCCCCGATGAGCTGGGTCATCATATCCTCTGACTTGTATGGCCATGCTCCCGTGATCAATTGAAGGCCACGCCTTGTGTGTGTTTGCCCCCCCCGAGTCATTTCAGGGTCTGTACCGGAGGGGATGGTCGGCGCTTCAGGCTGGGGGGCCTTGCGGGGGGACATTTCGCCACTCTTGGAATGCCTCGCGCTCAAACTGCCTTGCGCGCTCCGGACGTGCCCAGACGCACGAGATGTTCACACAACCCATTGAGGAGTTGGGACGCTGAGCTTCAAGCTGCACAACACGTGTCCCCCCCCCTGCCTTTAGACCTGCCTTCGGTGAGTTGGTCATGTGTCCAGTCACAAAACGACCTGCGCCGACTCCCATAAACTTCGGTACCTTCGTCACAGACGAGAATTTCCCACGAAATCAGCCCCGCCGAACTCCCCCTCCCCCTCCTCTGCGCACCGAACACCCTCGGGCACACGACGGATGCACACACCAGGCATCCGCGCTAACCGCCACATAACTAGGATTTTGGAGCCTGGAAAAATGGAAAAATGGGGAAAATGGGGGGAAATCGGGGGAAATGGGGAAATAGCTGGCACGGCACACCTCATGTGGGTTGTGGAGGGTTGTGGCGGGACGTGGTTGAAGAAAATGGGAGGAAAATGGGACGAGATACCCATTTCTCACAGTCCCCTTTCCCCCATTTGGCCGGAGGCCGAAGATCTTCCCCACAGTTCCCTTTGTAAAAATCAGCTCACCGCACTCACCGTGGAAAAAGTGGGATTTTTTGCAACTCACTGCCACTCGCCGCCACGGCGGCTAGTGCGGATGCTTGACACAAAGACACACGCCGAGACGTACGCACATGCGCCGACACCCTCACGCCTGCAGCAGCACCTTAAACACCCCAGAGATATGCCTCAGCAGCACTCCTTCGGACCGCTGCAGGCCATACGCCTTGATGTAGTCGTTGAAGCTCATGAAATTCTCGAACATCTCGGCAGCCACGGCCTTGGGCTGAATGCCCTCCTCCCCAACCCACGGGTGTTTGTTGGAGAACGCATGGAAAGTTTTCTGAAGGCAGCGAAACAGGCCTCTGCCCCCTGGGCGCCCCACACCGCAACAGCAGAGATATGTCCACGGCATGCAGGATGGATCAGAGATCCGAGACCAGAGGTCCGAGATAACAGATCAGAGATCAGAGGTCAGTGATCAGAAGGCGGGTTGCAGTTGCCAAAGCAGCTGCTGGTGGTTGGAAAGGAGGTTTGGGAGGCGGAAGGTGTGGCGGTTGCAACACGGTTGGTGGGCCGTTGGGGGCGAAGGGAAGCCTTGCCCCCCACTTCAAGGGCATGCCCGCTCCCCAACCCACCCCGACCCCCAACAGAGGCCCTTCCTGAGTGGCCCTGCTCCCGTGCATCCGCCTCAGGGCCCTGGCTGCCCCAAGCCCAAGCCCAAGCCTCTCGCCTTAGCCCTGACAATACCAAAATGAACTCCTTGTTGGGCTGGGGATAGTCGATGTACTGCACTCGCTCCTGCCGTTCTTCGAAAGTGTAGCCCTCCTCCTTCATCTTCTGGACGGCGCGGCTGCGGGCCTTGTCCCGCTGCTTCCGGAGGACGATCGTGGGGTCCTCCAGGATGGCCTCAACGAGGCCCATGGTCTGCCCAGAAAAGCGAAGCGTGGGGAACGGGGGGCACCGAGCGAGACGGGCAGTGCGCGGAGGGGGGTCTACACGGGCCGGGCGGATTGGAAGACACTTGATGGCGGGTACCAAGCGGTTGGGGGGCTGTTGGGGGCGGACAGAGGCGTTTCAACGGAGTTGTTTAACGGAGCTTCGGGGAAGGGGTCGAGAGCAGGGGGAGGGGTCGAAGGGCAGTGCTGTGCTTAACGGGGAGAATGGGGGGAGAGCAGGGGTCTGGGACCAAAGAATTTGTGTCCAAACATGGCCCCATGAGGTTGTCTCCTTGCGGATGAAGCACAGGCTGTGCTGGGAGAAGGAGGGCGGGAGGTTACCCCACCCACCGCTTTCCCTCAAGCGATTCGTTGCCTGACACGCACCGGCTCCGGACCTGCAACACAAAATCGTCGGCGTTCGGGTCCAGTTTGGGCATGGTATCCAGCAGGTACAGGGACAGGGTCTGTGACAGCGAGAAGTCCTGCTGCAGATCCACATTGGCCCTGGAACACACGCGAATGCCGAGGGCCGAGGGGGCGCAGGGCACGGGGCACGGGGCATGGGCATGCGCTGGGCAGTCAAGAAGAACACGGACACAGTGCGGGTGGCGGACATCCGGGGCCTCTGAAGGCGGTGCACGCGCACGCCCTGTGCGGCAACCAGCGGACGAGACCCTGGTCAAGCCATGGACGGCCACCGGAGCCGACGTACCGCGCACCGCGTGTGCAGATGCCTCCCTCTGTGGCGAGATGCCCCTAAAAAACGGTGAATACGAAATAATACCCGAAGGAGGCACATCGTCACTGCCGTTGTTGTGCGTCCACTTCGGATGTGCCACTGGTGTCCGCCAGGTCTGCGTGATCATCCGGGGCTGGATCCCAACCCCCATCCGCCCCCTTGCGAGAGCAACACTAAAGTTCCCAAGCTTGACGGAAACAAGACGTCTTGTTGCCCTGACAAGGGCGATGTTTGTGCGCGCCATGAGAACACATAAGAAGCGACGATTGTGTCATGAATGCACGAGTCGTCAGGAGATTCCCAAATCTCCACCTCCAAAGGACAAGAAGGGCTGAAAAAGGGCGGCAGGGCAGCAGCCAATATCCCTAAAATACCATCCCCGGCCTCAAATCACCGAAGACGTGATCTCCATGGACCACCAGAAAATGGAACCGCCAAATTCCATGGCTCCAAAGGCCGCGGAAACAACATCTACTGTTGCTTTGACAAGGGGGGGGGGGGGGTAACTGACTTGGACACGGGACTCAGCTGATTCCTGCGAACTTCCCGGTGCAGGAGGAGCAAACATGACTGAATAGCGGATTTTTGCCCCCTCACAGCCCCTCGGGATGACCCGGAGGTGACCCGGACCCCAAGTTGCAACAAAAATGAAAGTGGCCTTCGTGCAATCAGCCCGACGGAGGGCGTCCCCAGAGGTCATCATTTGTCTGGCTTCAGTATTCTGACCCCCCAGAAATTTGCTACGGACCCCGTCGTCGCACTGATACCATGTTCAATGTGTCTGAATTTGCGGTAGGCCATCCCATGGGCTGTAAAGGGGATGGTGTGTTCGGGGGGCGGGGTCACGGGGGCTCTATCCCCCCCCCCCCATCCCCCACGGCATCATGTTCGGTCCATGGAGCCGCTGAGGGGAGGGGCGGGTTGCCATCAAGACTGAGCAAGTCTGCCGACTGGCGCTTCGGGGTGTACGCACTGGTTGCAGTTCTCAGTAGAAAATTGTCTGCAGGGGTGGGGGGGATTCGGGGGATTCGGAACGTGCAAAATTTGGAATGGCAAAATATGATGCGGTGAATATTTGGCACGAATTCTTAAATACCACTGCAAAATTTGGCACAAAATTCCTCCATTGTGGCATGAGAACAAGCATACACCACAAATATTGGTTGCTTGCTTTTGCTTGCTGGAGGCTTCTGGATGGTTGCTGTTAGTTCCTGACGGCATCTCGATGTGGTGCTGAATTCTCTTGGAAATAATGGACCAAGCATCATTTACAAACGCAAGAGGCAGGCCGCAGTAGCCCCCAACTGACCTACCAAAGGGTCCCTGTAGAGCAGACTGCGTGGGCACAAGGGGACAGTGCATACGAAGAGCGCTAAAACCGACAGCCAAACAAATGGCCTTGGTCTTTAAAGCACCACGGCAAAATTTGGTACACTTTCGTTGTGCCAAAATTTCGCCTATTCCGAATCCCCCCCCCAGACCATGGGAGACGCAGTTTTGGTATGCGAGAGTGGGGCTGCTGTCTCCCACTACATCTGATGTGGGAACTGTAACCCGCAGTCACCGCGGGGTAGTGGCGTCCGGCCCGGGAGCTCCACCCACCGCTGCTCCCCCGCGCAATGGACAGCATGCCGCGCTCAGCCCTTGTCGAACACTCCCCCCGCCCACGCTCTCCTGCTTGCGGTCGCGGGCGCACATCCGGGGCCTGTGCGCCACACCGCACACCTGACCCTGGCCCCAGAGGCGAGCGGCTCCGGAAGGATCTCGATGATGTCGCGCTCCAGCAGCGACCGCGCCAGATCAAAGGCCCGGCGGCGCAGCACGCGCTTCATGGTCGGGGACTCATGGCAATCGCGGACCAGATGCTGCATGGCCTTGACCCCGTCGGTGTCCCGCCCCAACACATTCAGGAGCATGTCGTGCGTGACCTGCGCACACAGTACACAGTTTACACATTTCATTCTTCAACGTGGGCTAAATGAAAAAAAATCATGCACAGGGTAAAGCGAACATGGGGAGTATACCCCTCAACCCCCGCGCCCCCCCTTCACTGCTGACCCTGCCCACGTCCCGTTGACCCCATGAGTCCGCAGAACAGCACCTGAAATTGGGAAATCAAAGGCTCCGGTTCCGCATCGATCAGTTTGCGATATGTGTCCTCTGTCCACGTCACAAAGCCCTTTTCCGGGGCCTTCTTCTTGGTGGCCTGCGGACATGGGGCACCCCAAAGCACTTTGTATGGCCACACACCCCTGCCCCTAACCCTCTGCCCCTCCCTGTCTGCCGGGTCACGTACCGTCCCCAGTTCTGCAGCGCATCTCAGCACATTGACACGTAACTTGTGCTAAAGACCCATTTTGCCCAGCCACTACCCCCAAAGTGCCGGGTTTGACGTCGTCGGATGCGGTGCCAAACCACGAGCCGCCCCCCCCCAACGTCATGAGCGCGCACAATGCTCCGGCATCCCCAAGCGCCCACAGCGCTCGGAAGCACTTTTGGTCCACGTCAAAGAGCATTGGAGTGCTGACCTGTCCCCAGGAGCTTCGCTTTGCAGAAAGGCAGCCGCTGTACTCCCGCACATTCCTTGTCCAATACACAAAAAGCGCAGACGGGGTGTGCTCGCCGGCACTGATGTCACCCACGAACAGCAGCACGACGCCACAAAACACGTCGTACTCAATCGCCGCTTCTGTGTGGCAGCGGCTGCGGGCGCGGGATGAAAGTCCCGCTTTTCCCGCGGGCGCAGGGCCCGCGCATGGGCGGGGGAGACAGAGGCCGAGGGGCACGGGACTGGGCCCGGGAGGTCACGTACCTTCTTCTTTTTGGGGTCCGCTTTGGCTTTGGCTTCGATTTTCAGGTTCTCGATGATGTACTCGGGGGCCTGGCACACGACTGAGCCCTGGGCACAGAGAATACCAACGTCCGCAAGCCTCGGGGCGGCTTCTGGGGCCGGTTCGCACGGAGGCGCAGAACTCACATCCGTTGCTCTTCTGTTGGTCCCCGACGAAGGGGCAGGGGCAGGGGCTGGCGCAGGGCAGCGCCAGTTCCCGCGGGCGGTCTCCATCGCCCTGTGCTTTGGGGGGGGGGGGTCAAATTGGCCCCCCGGGATTTTGGCTGACCCACCCACCCACCCACATCAGAAGATTTTTCCTCAGGGAAAAAATGAAATTTATCAAAGGGGCCCGAACTTGGAGGTCGATTTTAGGTACACAAACTTTTTTTTGGCCTCTGACCCCCCCCCCCCCCGGTATAGTATCAACCAACCACTAAGCAAAAGCCTGGTTCGAACCCAACCAAAGACACTGGTCCTGTAAAATTCCCCTCCGCTTGGACGCGTGCTGCAGAGGCGGTAAGCAGAATGATCGCCACACCGGCCTCTATTGTTACGAAACAGCCACCAAATGCCGCCGGTTGACTGCCAAACGCCACCGACTGGCAGCAAGTCTCGACACCACACCAACTGGAGGCAATTTCTGGTTTGTTGCCTCCCCCTCGAGTGTGCCGTTGTGCCAGGCTGTCCCAACCTAACCCTAACCTGATGCTTCTTGTATTATTCCCATGCAGGACAGCCTGGGGTGTTCGGGCTGAATGACGATGAACCGATGGTGGTTGGCAGTCATCAAACATCGGCACGACCAGCTTGTGCATGAGCGGGGGACCGGGGGGGGGGGGGGATGTGCGAGGTCCGTAGGGCTTGTGGACGAGAAGAATGGCCAAAAATATTTCTTGCACAAGGTTGGTATCTTTTTGTCAGGCGGAGGGACCGTGTCCCGTCCCCTCCGCTGTCGCGACGGCGCAACAAGCGGTGTTCCAGCTCCTCACACCGCGCCTCAGGCCCCATTGGGCCCTCAAGCACCGCCCAACTGTTGCTCACTCAGTGCCTCAGGCACCGCCACACTGTGGCGGGGGCTGGACGGGTGCTTGGACCATTTGGGGAGGGGGGGGGGTCCTCCTTACAGTTGTGCCATTCAAGCACAAGCCCGGGGTCGAGCTGCTGGTTGTACGTTGAGAGCTCAACGGTGGGGCTTGGGCGGCCCCTCGGGATTCGAACCGCCCGTCTCAAAACCCCCTCCGCATGTCACGCCATGCGGCCGGTCAGATCGGCATGTGGCAGTCAACCGACTGCGGTGGGCGGTTACCCCGACGGTGCACAAGCTGCGCGCGGGGGGCGGGGGGTTTACAAAAGGAAACAGAGAAAGAAAGGGCTCCAAACAAACGCTGGTACAACTGCCGCTAGGGGCCCCGGGGGAGTTCTGCGGAGGCCGGAGGGCGGGTTCGCACACCGACTCGTTGAATCCCTTGCGGCCGGCGCGGCCGCAGATCTGATGGAAGTCGCGGGCGCTCAGGAGGCGGGTCTGCGCCCCGTCAAACTTGCAGAGCTGCGAGAACAGCACCGTGCGGATGGGGATGTTGACCCCCACGCCCAGCGTGTCCGTGCCGCAGATCACCTTCAGCAGTCCCTGTGTGGGATGTGCGGGATGGCGCATGCGTCGCACCCAGCACCGCCAAGAAAACCCGCTACAACGCCTGCAACCACCAGCATGACGAAATCCGAAGCACGAGCTGACCCCACAAAGACAGCTGCATCAACGGCTACATGAACAGCTGCATCCACACCTACGGCTGGAACCGGATTCAGCTTGCTCAAAAATGGGGTTTTAAAATTAAGGGTCAAGCTGGGGTGTTCCCTGCGATGTTCCCAAATGGTGCCAAAATGGCCCTTGGCCGGCCAGCTGGCGGAGACCGATTTTGGCAACACGTGCGGGGCACGACGCGCAAAAATGTTCCCGTTTCCGCCCGGAACAAAATTTGGGTGGATTTGGCTTGCTCCAAAATGGGGAAACAACGTTCGACAGTATGGGTCAAGCCGGGGTGTTCCCCGCAAAACCTGCATCGCCACAGGCACACGCGTAGCGGCAGCCGCCGTGGGTGGCCACAGGCACACGTTGAGCCACAACCAACATGCGTCGTGATGGCGGTGCCTGGGGATGGCCCTTATACCCTCGCCCCCTCGCACGGCGGCAGGCGACGGCATCCGCATACCTGCTGCGCCAGCTGCTCGACCAGGATGCGGTACTTGGGCAGGAGGCCCGCGTGGTGCAGCCCGATGCCCCGCTGGATGAGGCCCCGCAGCTCCTTCCCGAACGGGGACGTGAACTGCGTCTCCGCCAGCGCCTCCGCGAGCACGGCCTTCTCTTCCCTCGTGCACAAGTTGGTGCTCGTGAGGGCCTGCGCGGTCTCGGCGCTCTTCAGTTGCGTGAAGTGCACGACGTAAATGGGCGTCTGCCGGGGACAGGGAAAGGCATGGGCCGGGCGATTGGGGGCGGTGGGCGTCCGGGGGGGCGTCCGAGGGGGAGGAGGGGGGCTCTGGAACAAACATCCCTCAAAATGGCCGGTGCATCGCGCTGATCATTGGGAGACTGATGGCGCGGGGGAAAAAAGCAATCTCAGAAATGTTGTTCTGGCGTCTGTGGCGCCACAAGTTTTCTGGAAAACTGTCTCGGACGCCTTTGGCGCCCGATGGTTCATGGCGGTCATGACGCAGTTGGCGGGGTCGAGAGGGGGGGCGTCCCGGATCCACACCTCAACGCCCCCTGCGCCTTCATCACCGTCACTCTCACTGCCAGTCCTCTCACGGATCCCACTGCACACCGCATGTGCGAAGGGGGCCCTCAACGCGGACAATTGCCGAACCGTCCTTCATTGCAGCCCCGCAGACCCCTGGCCCCTGTGGCACGAATCCAACAAACAAACAAACACTGTTCCGTCGCCCCCCCCCCCAAAATGGCTGCAGCACCGGCTCAGCAGCCAACGGCCAGCGCCGCCCCCATCAACAACGCGGGTTGGCCAGTCACTGACACGGCGTGCCGGCACCCGGTCACAAAAAGCGATCGACCGAAAGCAGTGGGCAGCGGTCGGTGCTCAATCCACCAAATTTGGACAGTAACCGCCGGCGGTTGGTGCGGTCAACGCGGGCCCCGAGGCTCGTCCTCACGCAATAAGCACTGGCCAGAGGGGTCTGGCCAGTGGCCAGTAGATGGTATTGTTGGGTGTTTATTGTTCTACTTTTTGATTTTCTTTTGTAGAAAAAGCGTTAAAAAGAACAAATTGGTTTGGCTGCCGAATCCATCATCAAACAGTGCGCACACATCAATCAACACCAATATACACCAATAGACACGGCCGCAGCCCAACAAACGGACGTTTTTTCGAAAAATGTACGCATACACGTCCACATTTCCCATTCGGCCAGTGGCCTGGCCGGTGTTCCCAACGGACCGTCCCGGTTACCAACACCTACTCCGCTTCATCGAGGACAGCGCTGCGATGCAAACCACAAGGCAATCCCCCCCCCCCCAAGTGCACACAGGTCGGGCCCCCAAGACAGCGGTCGCAGGGGTGCCCTCCGAGACATCTCACGCCCGGCGAGGCTGACCCAGGAGCCGGGACGGGCTGCAGGGGCAAGTGGTCGGGGGGGAGGGGTGGGCTGCGACCTTGCCTTCCTCCGCCAGGCCCTCGACGGTGTGCACGAGGCGTTCGGTGCTGTACTCGAAGTCCAAAGGGACGGGCCGTTGGCTGGAGGCCACGATGACGGTATCCCGTTGCGTCAGGTTTTGCACGACGTCCCGGAAGAACTCGGTGCGGCCCATGGTCGCGGACATCAGCAGAAACGTCGCGTTGGCCATCGTCAGCAGCGGGGTCTGCCAGGCCACGCCCCGTTCCTGAAGCGGGGGGGGGGGGACGAGTGCAGGGCAGACTTGCCACTCGCGCCTGCCCGCTCAGACATCATGATCAAATGGAGCAGGGTCCTACTGAGCCACACGCTGGAGGCAGTACATTGCTACTGAGTTCCGGTGGTGCCGGGGGCGGGTAATAATGAGTGGCCTTTGATACCGCGCCGATCACTGGCGAGCACCCGTTCTTGCCAGACGCTAGTGGCATGTCTGAACCTGGCCCGGCGGAGGATGGTGCAGACTTGCCGCTGGCCTCCAGGTCAGATGTGATCAGATGGAGCTGGGTCCTACTGGGTCCCACACAGGACGCAGCGGGTTCCTACTGAGTTCTGGTGGTGCGGGGGGCGGGTATTACTGAGTGGCCTTTGATACGGGGCCCATTTTTACTGAGAACCAGTTTCCCTGCCAGACGCTAGTGGAATGTCGGGTGCAGGGCCTCCGTACGTTTGGAGTCTGCGCGGGCGGTGCTGTATGGTCACGTACAAGAGGACGTGCCATGAGACTCGGGGCTCAATGCCAATCGCAACGATGTAAGACCGCCACAATGCGCCAGTGCTCGACTGTTCACAACGTAACACCCGTGTCAACGGCACAACAGGCGGCGGGCGCTGCCAAAATAAATCTGTTTCTTAGTGTTGCTGGCTGGGCTGCGGTGGGGTCAGTACCAAATGGGGCTGTTGTTTGTATTGTTGCTGGAGATGAAATTGCAGAGTTGCTGGTGGCCTTGCGGTGGTTGTTGCAGTTGTATGCGAAGCTTTGATGGTAGCTGCAGTGGAGTATGTGCTGAGGTTGGTGTTGCGGTTGCCGCCGCTGCTGCTGCTGGAGCGGTGCAGTCGTCGTTCACCGCCCCTCAGTGCACAACCAGTGCAAGGAGGATGCCACACCCGGTCGGAATAGTAGTGGAACTCATCGATGATCACGTCTTTGAACTCGCTGGCGGCGCCGTCTCGCAGTGCGATATTGTGTAGAATCTGAAGGAACCAGCGACGGAAAGTCATTCTACTTCGGACAGACGTCACTCCCGTTCGGACCGGTTCACCTCGCGTGACACTTCACTCCTTCCGGGTGTCCGCACTGGTTGTGGTTCTCAGGGGGGAAAGGCCCACAGTGTTTGTCCACAGACGGCACAAACAATACTTTAGGTCGGGGAGAGTGGGGCAGTTGTCCCTCTGCTGACAGGTGCTGCTTCCGTCCCTCAGTCCCCCGCCGGCAATGCCTCACGCGAAGCCTTTCTCGGGATGGTGGACTTCGGAAAGCGCCCACCCCCACTGACGTGGGAAATGTGACCCAGGGCCAGGGCCAGGGGGTTCTGGGTCACCAAGTGTGACCCATCAGCGGTGCCCGGCTTTGTCATGCAGCATCGTTTTGAGACAAAATAAGAGCAACAGGGGGGGGGGGGGGGGCGCAGAGACGCTCAAACAACCGCCACGTCGCGCTGACCATCATCATGACATCTACATGTTAAGGGTTATTGGGAATGCCGAAGAAGCGGAATATTGAGGTTTTTTTCTCCATAAAGAATACATAAATGCATTATGACTACACGATGGTGAGGTCTAATGTGTGCCCTGTACCCAGCCTGCACGTGCACCAAAGCCTTCAGAGAATGCATGTGGGGTCGGCGAGCGCCCTGCCCCAGAGGGTGTGCTGATAGGAGTACTCGCAGAGAGTCGGAGTGCCATCGTAAACCCATGGAACAGACGCTTAGCTGTGGGTTGGGCGGGGGGTGGGTGACAGGGCCATGCTGGGTGGCTGGGTGAAGGTGGGGGCGGGTGGGTGGGTCAAAAACTCAGAGAGTCTACAACACAGACAGAGGGTACCACAGTGGATTACACTTATGTTTATTTGCATAAAAAGGGGTTTCATGGCACGGTGCATGATGCGGGACGAGGATACAGACGATGATGGTGACATCCATCCGCGATCCAGACGCCACACTGCCCGCTGTACACCACCGTGGCGAGTAGCCGACCAGAGGCGTTGACCCTCCCTCTGAAAACTTGTGCGGGACCCAAACATTTTCCGGCGACGCCCTCTGGCACACTTCACCCATGCACTACCACAAGGCACAGACGCAGTGGTAGCAAGGCATCAACTGGTCGGCACGCTGAACCGGATGTCCCGGGCATAGACACTTCCAGCCAAATGGTCGCGAGAAAGGGGGCTGGACCATATCACAATGGGCCTCGTATATCAAACACATGCACCACAGGGGGTGGGGGCGACCCCTCGGATTTGGACGTGGGCTACCCCCCCCCCCCCGCCACTAACTGTTGGCCGGAGGCCCCGTGGGGGGGGCGGGGGCTGGGAGGGGGGGTCCGGGAAGGGCGATTTGGGGGGGGGGGGCTGGAGGGGGGCACGCACACACGCGCATGCACTCGCACACGCACACACACTCGCAAACCGTACGCGCGCGCGCACGCACGCGGACCCGCACACACACACTGGTCACGGGGCAGAGGGACACTATCGTGGCGTTGCGGGGGCAGAGCGCACCTCCGCCGTGCAGCACAAGATGGGGGCCCCACGGTTCACGGTGAAGTCCCCCGTCATCATGCCGACGTGCTCCGGCCCGAAGTCTCTGCAGAGCTGCAGGAACTTCTCGTTGACCAGGGCCTTGATGGGGCACGTGTAGACGGACCGCCGGCCCAGGCCCAGGGCCTTGTAGTGCATGGCGGCCGCCACCAGCGACTTGCCGGAGCCTGTGGGCGTGTTCAGGACGACGCTCTTCTGGTCAAAGACCTGGGCAGCAGGGATGGATTTCGTGGGGGGGGGGGGGGGGTCCCCCCTGATGACGAAATGACGCCTACGAAATTCGGCCGGCCAATGGTTGGCCAATTTTCACCACTTTTGACCCTTGAAGAAAAAAAGGATTTTTGGCCCCCACCACACAGATCTGCTTGTTTAGCACATTCCGCTGATCAATTCGATGCGCCTCCAGATATGTTTTGAAAGAATTTGTTCCCTAGTTTTTGGACCACTTTTGGCCCTCAAAAAAAAATATCGGCGGCTTCTGCGCCAAAATTTACCCTTTACCATGAGAGGGACGGAGGAGTTTCGTCATCGTCATCTCGGGCCCCTCAGAGCCCCCCACTCCCACCGCCACCAAAATAATTCGGTCACTATCATGTCCGTCCCTGCTGGGCACGACCAATGGTCGACGCGAAGGATGCGGGTGCTCCGGAGGGTCCGGGCGTGTGACGGGGCAAACAATGTCGCTATGCCCCACATACGGGGGGGGGGGGGGGGGCGCCCCCTCCTGTTGCTGTTTGCAGGAGGCGGTGACTGGGCGGTCGCAATCTGAGGGCATCTGAGGGTCGGGCATACGCCACCGAAGTTCAAAGCGCTGTGGAGGACCCTCCCGCCAGCTCTTCAAAGCCCCGCCCCCCCCCCCCACGACCATGCGTCGCTGCGTCATATCATCAACGCCACGGTGCCCCATGTCGCATCCCGTCGCATCGCCAGACGATCTCTGATGCGTTCGACGGCTGGCACTCGTTGCTCCCGCAGCTCCTCCTCCTTTGCCTTCCTGGCGGTACCTCCAAATGCCTAATCCCGTGCTTCTCCGGGGCGTTGCCACTGCGTCGGGGCACCGCTTCCTCCAACGCCTTCTGACGGTCATGGGCCGCTGAACGTGGCCTTACTTGAAGAGTAGCCCGGGCAGAGGGGCGGGCACAATACACACGACACCCGTTTGGTTTGCTCCCACCGTTGCTCCCCCCCCCCCCCCGAACGGGCTTGCTCACGCAGGGCCTGAGCCCCGCGTTGTCCAACAGACGCCCTTCTGAAAGGTACAGTAGGCGTCTGGACTATATCAATGTTTGTTGTTCGACCTTCAGAGTGTGCGATCCTCGGGACACAGTGGCAGGACATGCGGTGAAAGTACTCCGGAACATGGAATCAAGTGCATCCAAGGCTTGAAGACGTGACGTCCCCACGGTATGAGTGTGTTGAACTTGGGATGAAAGCGTCTCACTCCTGCTGATGAGATGGCCCCATCAAGTACAGCCGATGCTGCCACCCCAAGCGGCAAGATCGAAGCTGAAGGATCTGGAACTCAAAGCAGGTACAACACGGTGCTCGGCGATCGGCACTCGCCCAATGGGCTCGGATTCAAAGGGTCAATCAAACAGGTGTCAGGACCGTATCAATATGCGCCGGGAGCGTCTCTTGGCCGTCGAGGGGTGTTCGTACAACGGCGCGCCGGGCGCCGTGTCGTACGAATGGTGTCCAGCGCCATGTATTGGTTGGGGTCAGTCGTGGGGGAGTGGGCCTTGGTGAGAGAAACACCCACTGCACACTGCACGGGCGGTAAATCCCTGGAACCACTGGCAAATGCCTGAGCATGCTGCACACCACCGATGGGTACCACTTGGGGGTCCGGAACCCCCTGGCCCTGTGTTACATTTCCCACATCAGATGTGGTGGTGGGCACCCTCCAAACTTCACTGTGTTGGGAGGCCCTCCCAAGCCTCCCTGAACCCGCGCAGGTTTACAACTGAAATGAGAGTGAAGGGCTATCCACATACATGGTCGGCACCAACTGTCAGACGCGTTCTCCTCGACCCCCTGCAGCCCACATGGGCACCGTATTGGGCAGCATCCTACCCATCCCAAATCGGGGGAAATTTTCGAACAAATCGGGGCAACAAATCGGGGGACCACTCTCAGCAGGTTTTCAGCACATTGGTTGGCAACACAGCTTCCCACTGACCTAGATCTCTGTCCCCATCCCGAAAAACACCTTTCTTTTGGTTGTTGCACAGTCACATGGAAACCCTGATTCCCTGATTTGAAAAAAAAAGTTCACCATCCGGTTTGTACATAGTCCTTGATCAGGGTATGGGACCGAAGCTCAGTGACCTAGTGGTTACAGAATTGGACTCACAAAGTGGGGCCCCTGGTTCAAATCACATTAGGGGCATATTTGGCAGCTGTCTGAATGTAGTCAGCCTCCTGAAACAGTTGTTTTTCATGCACAAACAAAGGCTGTCACAACAACAAACAAGACGAATACACGCAACAATCCCATCTGCCTTGTGGCAGCGGTCATGGGACTAGTGGAACTGGTGGTAGACGTCACAGTTTTAGCAGCAAAAAATGGTTGACAGTAATGTATACAGAGTGAACACAATTCAGCATCTGCTGGCAGCTGAGAATGGTGTTGTGCTACTTGGGCTTGAGCGGAAGGTGCAAGATCTGTCACTGCCTGCAAGGAGGAGCGCTTGCAACCACAAACATGACAGGCCATGGAGGTAAAAGCAGCCTGTCCACACAAGAAGTAAGACGCATGGACTCTAAGTACTGTCATTTAACAGGGCCAAGAATCCAACAGATCGGGGCCCAAAATCGGGGCAAATCGGGGAAATCGGCCCCGGATTTGGGGGGGGGGGTTGAGCATCATTGGACAGAAGGTCGCTGCCGCGTCTCCTGAAGTCCCTGGGATGTCTAACTAGCCTGCCGATGCATCAACGCCAGCAGAACATCTCATATCAAGCAGCCCCGCTCCTGCGCACATCATCGACACTGAGCCAAGCGGACCACAGATGTACCAAGCTCCTGCTTCGCAACGAGCAGCTGCGCGGCCAGAGAGCGGACACCAGACTCAATCACCCGCTTGTTTCTCTTTTTTGAGGGGGCAAGGGCGTCCGACGGGAGGGGGCAGTCCTACTCAGCCACTGCGAAGCAGGCCCGAGCCGGGGCACGCACCTCCATGATGGCCTCCTCCTGCGCCGGGTACAGCTCTATCCCAAGCCCCTCGACGTACTGCATGAAGTTGTCGTACAGCTGGTCGCACGTCGTAGTCCCGGGCGGCGGTGGTCGTAGAGGGTAGTCCGTGGCTGAGGCAGAGCACGGGAACGCGTGGGATCGCCCTTGCCTTGCGGACCGGGACGCTGCGGAGTGCCTTTCGATGACAGAACTTGGCGGGCGTTCCCCGCCCACACGCGCCACAAATGGTCAGGTTTGCCTACATGCGATTGGCTCGAACCGCTCCTGCCACCCCACGGGTTTCATCGCCCAGTGATTCCATACAGACTATTGCTTAAGGACCCCCCGTGGGGGGGGGGGGGGTTGTTTGGGGCCCTGGCCAGCCCCGGCCGACCCACCCACCCACCCACATCAGAATACTTTCCTCCGGCAAAAAATGAAATCTATCAAAGGGGCTGAAAATTTGAGGCCGATTTTAGATACACAAACCTCGCCCCCCCCCCCCCCGGGCGGGTTTTCTCCTCAAGCAATAGCCTGATTCCATAGTCCAGCATCACTTCGATCCAACGTTTGGCCTCGCTGACCGTTCGCGTGGCAGAGGAGGGCTAGAGCCGTCGCTGTCTGGCTCGCTAGGCAGGTCAGACTGGGATGGCGTATCGGCCCTGATGCACCAGCTGCTCAGGGGCATTGTTGCCTCTTTTGGGGGCGTGCATTGGGTCACCCGCTGGGCTGTAGTTGTATGCCGGCCCCATCTGGGGCGGCTAGCCACGGGACGGAGAGTGCATGGCCCACACGGGAGGGGGGGGGGTCTTAGGAGCCAATAGAAGCCGCCTGTAGTATTTGCGGTCTGGAATGGCCGCCAATCGACGGCTGTTGGATGGTATTTCCGAGCAGTCGGCGCCTCGGCATTGACGCCACCAGCAACTCAGGCACGATCCGAACCCCCAATGGCGCACGGGTCCGGGGGTTGTATTGCAGGAGGACGCCGGGCAAGCGGGTGGTTCCGGCAAGTGCCTGAACAGGGTGATGTGCGGGCGCCTTGTGAGAGGGAGGTACTGGGTGTGTGGACGCTGGTCACCCAAAGGCCGGAGGAGTGTTGCTTTGGGGCACGAATCTCAGGTGTGCAGGGTCTGGATGTGTGAGGGAGGTGGATGGTGGAGCTCCCCTCCGCTCGAGGGTAGGCATCTTTCAAAGTCCTGGACGCTCTTGCGAAAGGAGGGTCAGGGGGTCAGCGGGTAGGGCTGGCTTGTGCTGTCCCCCTCCCTCCCCTGCCCGCCCTCCTCCACTCGAGGGGCGGGTGTGAAAATGGCGGCCAACCCCCTTCCGCAGACAGCGACGAGCAATGCTGGACTCGAGTGCGTGAACGTAAAAGGCGAGTTACACGAATGGCGTGTTGTAGGACGAATGAGAGGGCGATGTGACACTGGGATAAAGCGTCTTCATTACCCTTTGCACGGCTTGTGGATGATTCTCATGCCACGTGTTGAGTGTTTGTGGTTTGGGACGTGTTGAACAACATCCGCACGTACCGGGCGCATGTCAATTCTTGTCACCCTGCGGCAAGTTGTCCGATGGTTGTTGCTCGCTTCGTGCCTTCGTCATCCTGAGAAACTCATTCGTCAGTCACGATCTCAGATGATTGACTTCAATCAGTGAAATCATCAATTTTTTGTCAAGTCTTCGTTGCTTGTACAGTGGTTGAAAACCGAGGCCATGATCACTCTCCTTGGCTTACTAGGAAACCGGGGATGGGGGCGAGTCTCGCAACATTGGCTGCTGGGATATACAGGCCACAGCGCAGGATCGCAGGAAAAGGGCTGTGCCGGCGGCGAGGCGTACCTCCAATGCCGATCTCCTCCATTGCCTCTTGCCGCAGGTCTCTAGTACCAGCGACGGACACCATTGCCACGGCGCGCGGCCACCTGCGGTAGCGCAGAACCCGAAGGGCACTGCGCGCGTTGGGGGTCAGGGAGGGTCTGGGTCGTTGCTGGTCCCCCCCCCCCCCGCAACCTCGTTGGACTCTGCATCCGACAATCCCATAACATCTTCTTCTACTTCTGTTCTACTTGCATCACTTCAATGTCATCAAGTTCTTCCTCTCTATGACATGCATCCACGACAAAGCACAAGGAACTCATGCGAGAGATCCAGCAGTCGCCGCATGGCGGCGGCATGCAGTGCCGAACGTTGCGGGACAGCGGTCCCCTTGCGGGTGATGCCCTCCTGTCTCATTACAAGACGAAGTCTGATGCACTTGGCCGCTAGTAAACCCCACCCCCAACCTATACCCCCCCCCCCCCCCCCACACACACCTACAACTCCCCCCCCATCCCCCCCTTGGGAAAAATCGCCTCAATTTAATTGGAGGTGGAGCTGCGATGGGCGCGAAGCCGCGAAAGTAATTTTTTTTGTCTAGAATCGCATGACCCCCGGGGAGTTACAGGCGGGGGGGGTTCTAGGTGGTGGTGGTGGTAGGGGGGGTTACTCATTCACCCACCTCCTCCAGTACTCCGCCTATGCCTTTTTGGCTGTGCCTCTGTGCACTCCTCATCTCTCGTCTCTCTGCTGCATCGCGACCGCGCTGGGGCAACTCTGATGCCTTGTCCCTCTCCTCTGAAGCCAACGTGGCTTCTTCGTGCCAACCGCTGTGGGCTGTGGGCCTTTGAGCTTGGCCTTGCCTCCGGCGGTTTCGGACGGGGGGCTCACACTGTCCTCGCCAATGGCCCGATCGCCCCCCCCCCCCCCCCCCCAAGCCTGTCAGCACTGGCAGGGAGTGGGCGCTGCGAGGGCACAAAGCTGCAATTATGTACGGTAGTACCCTCCCCCACAAACCCACCCGCCCCACCCTCTTCCGTGCCCATACACCGTCCTCCCCCCCCACACACTCCCTGGAACTGACCTCAACCAACAACACCCGGCCGTACTAAGACACGGCCCATGTCTCCCTTCCCTCTGCCCCCCCTTCTCTTTCTTTTCAAAGCTGGCGGAGAGCCAGGGCTCTCCTCAAGGAGAAAAAACCCAAAAGGGTTCGTAACGCCAACAGAAACGAACGTTCACGGGGACGCTCTTTGGACATGGGCAAGACACAACACAGAAACAGTATTGAACAATGGTTGGCGGCCGGCGGCGGTTGGTGGCGGTTGGCGGTTGGCGGTTGGTGGTCCTTGGGGGCTGTCCTTAACAAAAAAAAAATTGGAGTTCTTAAGGACAGCCCTGTGGAGAGCTGCCAGCGTGTTGTGCGTCACATGCCTCTGCCGGTGTTGGGACGGAGGTCTGGATTGGGGGGGGGGGGGGGGCTGTTGCGGCACGGCCCCCCACTTAAACAGCCACTGCGCCCTCCCGTACGGACCAGACCCCATGCTCCTCAGCACAGCGGGTGCCGTCATCGGACTCAGCCCCCGACAGAGGCCTGGGGCCGGGCAGGGGGCAGCGCAGCGTTGTGCCATGGAGACCGCACGCGCAGCCCAGGGGCATACCGCAGTACCGTGGCCGCCGCGACCACCCCCGCCAGCAGCACGGCCCAACTGCGCATCAGGCGGCCCAACAGCGTCTGAACGCCCGAGGGCGGGGCCCCGGGGGGCACGGGCTCGGGATCCGGAGCAGCGCGCCCGGTGCGCCTTCGGTCGCGAGGGGGCTTTGCATGGGCGTGCGGGGGGGAGGCTGGGGCGCGGTGGGGCCCGGGAGGAGGGGTCGTGGGAGTGGCCCGGGGCCGGATGACCGTCTGGGGCTGCAGCGTGTGGGCCACGAGAGGCGTGCCTGAGAAATCGAGGTGTGGCAGTGTCGGGTGTGTGTGTGGGAAATGGCCTTGATACGGGGCACTCCCCGGCGGCGAGGGGGAGAAAGGCCTCAATATGGTCAGGTTGCAGTGTCCGCATTAGGCTCTGGTTGCGCCTGCCCTGCGACTGTCATCGCCTTCTGTCCATCATGCCAACGTGTGGCGCGTCCGTTGAGTGTCCGGCGAACTGATGTTCATCCCTCGACCCTACCTCCGCTGGCCGCATTGGCGTTCTGGGCCCTACTGGGTTAGGCGTACATGCTGGTCAGGGGTCACTCCCTCCCCGTGCTGCTGCGGTAGCTGGCCCCATCTGGCCACACTTGGTCGGGCGTCGTGGGGGAGAAAGGGGGGGGGGTTTGGTCACAATTGTTCAAGACCTGGATCTTGCCCCACAAACAAGGCCCTTTCCAGAAATTCCCCTGGAATATATTTCAGAAATTCCCCCGGAATATATTCCACGGCAATCCGTTATCTCCAGAAATCCCGCGTTTCTCAGAGCGGCCTGCCGATCCTGCAGTGGGGTGTGCTAGCTGTGGCAGTGGGGACAGTGGCATGTGTTTGTGTGCATGGTCTCAGTGGTGGACGAGAGGCGGTTGGGGTGTCAATGGAGCCTCAAAAAACTGAGGGATTCGATGGACAGGCGATAAAGTTTTAAAAAATTTTGCGCCAGAAAGATGTTGCGAGGTCGCACTGGCGCGAGGTAGAGATAGACCCGTGGATAATGGATACCAGGGGTTTGGGGGTTGGGTGCACGCGACTGCTTCAACCGCAGTAGCAATGTCCATTTATAGAGGGCGTCGACACAACCATGACTGGGGCACACAGGGGACAACAGACTTCAAGTAGGAGGAGGCGAAGGTGTGGCAGGCCGCCAGGATGACGATGGTAATGCAGTGGGCATATCCTGTATGCCACCGCAAACGGCAACGTCGGCTTCTATCATCGCTCAGACGACACGAAGAACGAGTTGCACGAAAATGCCGCCTCGGTGACGTTAGACAGCGGGCACAGCGGGCACACCGGGCCAGGGCTGTCCTTAAGGGAAAAAAAAGAAAAGGGTTCGTAACGCCAACAGAAACGAACGTTCATGAGGACGCTCTCTGCTTCATGGTTCGTGCTTCATGACCTTCCTTACTTCAAAGGTTGGCGGTTGGCGGCTGGCGGTTGGCGGCTGGCGGTTGGTGGCGGTTGGCAGCGGTTGGCGGTTATGTAGTGCCGTCAAGGAAGGAAGCCCCACATGTGGGCTTCGAAGTGTGCGTCACAGGTGATTGCCGAGCCCGGTCCTTAAGAACCCAGATCTTTTTTTTTTTGGTTAAGGACAGCCCTGAAGGACAGCCCCCAGGGACCACCAACCGCCAACCGCCGACCGCCGCCTGCGCGATCGCCAGGCGTGATTGGCAAGCATGACCTGGGTCTACACCCCACCACCACGGGGCTGAGGCACACACTGCGGGGAGGGCAACCACGGTGTAACAGGGTATAGTAACATGTAACCGAAGTGTGACTGAAGCGTACCCGAAGTGTTACTGAAGTGTAATCGAAGTGTAACACATGCACCCAATGGGGGCGTTTTTGCACAGCGCGCGCACGGACACAGCACGGGCACAGCCCCCAATAGTAAGTTAGCTTGCCCGTGACACCCTGAAACCCACCCACCACCGGGGGGAGCTACGTCCACAGGGCCAAAACAGCAGATTTAGACAGCAATCTGGCATTTTTAGGGGTAAATGTAGTTTGTTTTAACTCATTACCTGAGTTTTTGGACTGAGTAAGAATCTGAGTAGTCCTGTGCATGGAAACACAGTAGTTACTGCGGTCACTTTGGCCATCTGGAAAACGGGTCCAAAATCGCCTACTCTTCGCACAGCGCGTGGACAGCGCACGGTCCGCCCCCAATATGTACCACAGTGTCACGGAATTACAACACCGCGTACCTACAGTGTAACACAGTGTACCTACCACTCGGAGCGGTACCGTGTAACACGGGTGTAACCGAAGTGCACCATGCTCTAACACGCAACGGAAGTGATACTGAGCGTAATGGAAGTGCAGCACGAGTGCACTTACAGTGTAAGCGAAGTGCAACTGAAGTGAAACTGCACCACAACACAGTGTAACCCAAGCGAGACACAGGGTAATCGAAGTGCAGACCAGTTGACCCGAAATGTAAGACAGTGTAACCGAAGTGTAACTGGAGTGAGACTGAAGCGTATCTGAAGTGTGGCACAAGCGGAACACAGTGTCATACACTGTACCCAACGAGAAATACAGTGTACTCCAACACAGTGCAACACAGTGTACCTCAAGTGTAGCACAGTGTAGCCGCAGTGTGACAAAGTGCAACCGAAGTGTGTCGGGGCTGAGGGCGGGGCGCACCTGGAGCGTTCTCCATCCAAGTGCAAAGCACGCACACCCCGAGCAGCACCGCAGCCGCAACTGGCCACCGCAGCGGCACCCCGGCCACAGAGGGACAGCGTACGGCATCTGGGGCCCCAGGGCTGTAGTAGGCGCTGTGGGAGGCGCTCAACAAAGGGGCGCCGGCGGTGGCCATGTGGACGCAATGAAAGCAGCGCTGTGACAGAAAAGGCAAAGGCAGAGTGCCAGAGCGACCTCCGACGGCACTGTTCTGGTTGGGCAGTAGCTGCACAGCAGGCGCACAGCACGCACTGTGAGGCAGTAGTCCCGCGCGCAGCAAATGGCAGTGGGTGGCAGATTGCCACGAAAGTGGTACACCGCCTGCGACGCCGGTCCCCGTCTTTGGGACAGTCTGTGCTCAGACCAGAAAATGATGCTGGACGTCTCCTAGACAAACTGCATCCCATGCTCGCATGACAGACATCAATCGTCTTTGGCTGCCGCCGAGAAATTTGTCCCAAAACGCTTTCACGCACCGTGCACGCTGTGCAGTGGCTTCCTCGAGGAGGGAGTATGCGCAGTTCTGCCCGTGTCCTACCCCAGTACCCGCCCCTGGTCCAACCAATTGTAAGCCAGAATTTCTGAGAGACATTGTTCTTAAGAGCGTTCTTTTGCGAATAACTGCAAAACATGCATTCCCATATCCTATTTTGGGCAACCGTGCACTGTGCATCAAAGTGTTCTTTTAAAAGCATGTAATTGTTCACCACGTGAGTGTCTTCCTAAAATTGCATGTTGCGTGCATGGGTTTTTTTACACCACGTAACGTGCATGTTCAACGTCGCAAAGACACATGGATGGGGCCGTCTAAGACCCATTGCAGCCTGAAAACGGCTAAGTCCTCGTCATCAGTTGAGGGGTCCATGTAGAACAAAAAAACTTCTCTAGGACCTGGGTCTGGATCAACGCACAGTGGCGGCTATAGGCCAACCATTTTTTTGCCCACCACGGTGCAAACACGCCCAAAATAGCGCTTTCTGGGTCCACTAAGCACCACTAGGACGGCCCAGATGGTGCTACATGGCTCCCCATGGGTCTATACATACTCCTTTTGTCGCCAAAAAAATCACCCAACACTGGCCCAAGGGTCCCCGGGAGGTTGTTGGAGGTCACCGAAAAATCGTGTCAACCCCACCCCACCACCAACTCTACCACAACTTGATGCCACTCCGCCTGCCCTGCCCTGCCCCACCCCACCCCACCAGCAACTCTGCCACAACTTGATGCCGCCCCGCCCCACCCCACCCCGCCCCACCACGCTATGACCCACCACCACCTCTACCACAGCTTGATGGCACCCTGCCTGCACCGCCCCGCCCCGACCCACCACCAACTCTACCACAACTTGATGCCACCCGCCCCGCCCCGCCCCGCCCCGAATCCAGCACAGGTGCAAGTGCCACATACCCCACTTTTCGGATTATTCGCATTGCATACCCCAACATATGATACCCAATGTCTAACCCCTTGTATCATCACCATTCTGGGAGACAAAATTATCCCCCACAAATTTTTGCTTGCTATTCATTTCTAGGCATGTTGGAATGCTTGGTGTTAATTCTTCCAGGCTTCTGGATGTTTGCAGTCCATTCTTAGAGGCTCTTGGATGGTTGCTATTCATTCTTGGAGGCTTTTGGATGGTTGCCGTCCTTGCTCTCCTTGCACATTATGGTATTGATGCTGTTGTTGGCCTTCGGTGTCTTATTCAATGCGAGCCGAGTGCCCACACACAGAAGGGGAGGCAACGGTGGCAGGCACGTGCCTGTCTCCTTTTCTTTTTTTGCAACAGGCCTGCGCTGAGTAGCGATAAGGCTCTCGGGTTCACAACCCGGTCTCCACATTAGTGCTGCAGGGCGCAGTATAGTCACTCAATATATCGTGTGTCCCAAAGTGCAAACCTGAGTCTGTGCCTGCAGAGTATACCAATGCATGGTAGTGCAGCGGGTACTGCCACGCCGAAGCGACCCAAATGAGTTCAACCATGGATGGTAACAGGAGTTCATCGACTTTTCTATTTGTATTATTTCGGGAGTTGGTGGTGGTGCGTGAGCAGGTATACTGTCCTCAACACTCAATCTTAGGACTAGGTAAAACGGCGATCCATGCAGTGGGTTAAGGCGACGCCCCAATTAACAGTTGGGAGCACGGGCAAGGATGAATTAAACACCGGCCATGAGGTTTTTGGCCAGTGGCCAGTAGAATATTTATTTCAATGTTTATTTTTGGTTTTTTTTGTGTTTTTTTGTCAAAAAAGTGCATGACATGAATGAGTGTACATGGTGTGTCCATGTGTGCATTTATGCCATCACCCACATCCCAGATCTTCCCACTATGATGCACCATGCCGGGTGACACACAATGCTAATCACCTCCCCTCACACCAGATTCCAAGTTTGATACCCTCAAAGATGCACAAACACACAAATGCTGTAAGGATACGTCACAAAGGGGACAAAAACCATCTGCAACGAATGCAAAAATGTCAATAAACACCAATAAACGTCAATAAACAACGGTTATCCCCCCAAAAAGGGCATTTTTTGAAAAATAAACGCATGAACGCGTTTATTTGCCATTTGGCCAGTGGCCTGGCCAGTACTTAATTCATCCTTGAGCGGGGGTGTTGTGGAGTGGTGTGTGAGGGAGTGTGAGGGAGGGAGCAACGGTGGCAGGCACCCTGTCTCCATTTGGTTAGGTGTAGGTGGCCATGCAAGAGATAATGTTGGTGCTGTACAGTACGCGCAATAGTAATACAGTTTGGGGCCCTAACACACATGCACTACTCTTCACACCTGAAAACTCTTAAAACTCGTAAAACATAGGTTTCAGCCCCATGGGCCCAAAACTACTCAAGCAATCCCTCCCCCCAGATGCCCCCAACCACAACAGACAACCCTGGGCAGGGCTAAGTACACAAATGGGCCCCCAAACATCATATTCATGGTTCCGCTGCCACCATATTACACCAATTATACCCTTTGAGGAGGGTGCCCGTCGACCCATAGAAAAGCAGTTTTTTCCTTTGAAAAATGGTGCATTGGAGGCGTTTGACCATCGAAGGCAGGGCTGCAAGCCATAAAGTAGGCCTCCCAACATCCTAACTTGGTTTGACTGTCATAATCATACCCATGAGAGCCCTGCACCAGGACGCCCTGAAGTCCCCTAAATTAGTCCCCCGCAATGCATGAGGGCATACTCCACTGCACCCCCTACACGACAGAACTTTGTGCTAGTACCCGCACTGTACTTCTGGATGTGTCCATTGGCTCTTGCAGGCTTCTGGACGTTGCCATAACCCTGTGGCCCAGGCTCCAGGAATTGTACTAAACCACGTCCCCTTCAGGATACATGTTGTGTCTGCACAAAGGAGACAACACAAAATCCGTACAACGTGAAAAAACTGGCACATACCGAAAAAATACAGACACAGTAAATGGCTCCATCAGAATCCGGGGGTGTTCTGGAGACACTCTCAAACTGAATGCAACATTTTGTTGAAAAAACGTGCAATTGACAAGGCCCCCTTCAGGGGTCCTATGCAAGGGTGGGGAGGTATTCAAGGAGACAGTACCACCAGATCCCAGCTATCCCAAAAACCATGTCAGCAATTTCAGCCACTTGTAGGAGGGAGGATTTTGGCCACCCCCCAGCCGCCTACCCACCTACGCCCCCATCCAGCCAATATACGTTGGTATGAACCTGACTTCCAGTATGGACATAGCGAGATCGAGGGTCCCTGATGCAATGAATGAATTTGAGCCGTGGACAAACAGGCCACCCCACCATGCAAATCAGTCAATGCCACCTGAAATGGGCACATCTTTATCTCGAGGGTTTGGGACAGGGCGGTGCTTGACGGAAAAAAAAAGTGTTCCGGAACCAGTTTTCCCAAAAAAGCCCGCGGGCACTCCATGTGCTCAACCATGGTTGGTGGTGGTTGGCGGTTGGCAGTTGGCAACTGGTGGTTGGTGGCGGTTGGTGGCGGTTGGCGGCGGTTGGTGGTTAGTGATTGGTGGTTGGTGGTTGGCGGTTGGTGGCGGTTGGCAGTGGTTGGCAGTTGGCGGTTGGCGGCGGTTGGTGGTTGGCGGTTGGTGGCGGTTGGTGGTTGGCGATTGGCGGTTGGTGGTCCCTTGGGGCGGTCCTTAAAGGCGGTCCTTAGCAAAAAAAAAAAACTCGTCCCTTAAGGACCGCCCTGGTTTGGGATGGAAGAATTCCTTTGAGAGCCCCAAAAGGTCTTCCAACTCTACCTGCCATACAGCTCCCACCTGCATGCCTGCAGCATCACAGCACAATGCAACACCATTCACCGTGGATCGAAACATAATGTCTGCCCATCAACATGATCAACTCTGACAAAGCAAAGCTACTATGGTACAGCGTGATGGACAGTGCACTGGCATTGTACCCACCTCTGTCATTTAAAAGCGCAACTGCATCGATATTACCCACTCCTTCGCCTGCTGTCTGTGCCTGGACAGCACCGCTTCTGGGAGGATGGAGCTGAAACTGTGAAAGCAAGTTGCTATTAGTAACTCCAGGGCATAATGCGCAAGTACCCCCTCCTTCCAAGCTACCGTCAAGGATCAACAAAACATGGTCCCTCCAGGGGGTGCATCTTGGACAAGCCGTACGCACGACCGACAAAATGGTGGGCCATATCAAACAAGGGGGAATATCAGCCACAGGGACACGTCAGCAATTGGGAAAATTTTCTTGGGTCCTGACCAAGATGAGCCAGCGAGGCCTGCTCAACGTAGGGCACTCGAGATAACTCTCGGAATCAAGGTTCAGGGCTGCCCAGTTCTGGGACTGTCCCACAGATGACCGTGGTAGCGGACGTACCACGCAGTGAGGATATGCTTGACTCTGATACCAGGGACACCGAAACATGTGGAAATGGGGGAAGCAACCAGGGAATACGTCCGATTGATTGTTCACAAACAGAAAATTGCCAGAATCAAAGCTGCTGAGGGGAAAACATTAGTGTGGTACCGAATTTTGGAACCAAGTTTCAACTTCGATTTTGAATACCAACGTACGGTACCCAGTGGTAGTGTAACTTAGACACGGTGTAACTTGGCCATACATCCGACGCTGGCCGCCACCCGCTTCAACATGCAAGTACACGTAGTCAGCAGGGCACCGTGAGGTATAGCTTGAACAAGGAGGGACGGCACGTGGGGTGGGTGACCCAAGAAGCTGCGGCATCTGAAGGGGGCACTGAACTGAACATGGTCCCTGCAACTACCGTTTTGATGCCACAATCACTGTCGTTCACTGGCGGCTGCATCAGCCAAAATCGGTCCTGTTCGGTACCGCCCATTCCGCATCACTGGCACCCACCCCTTCAACCCCTGTGTCTGGCCTCGCAGCGGGGGGAGCGGATGCCTTGCTTTGTGTCGTGTATGGCGAGTTACGCAGGACTCCAACAGGGTCAGTCACAGCAACCCGCCCAGAACAGAGAGGGAAATTTGCACAGAAAATGTGCGGCAAGACGGGGCCAAACAGTATTCGGCCTCATGAGAAGGGGTCTGTGCGATGGAGGCCCAAAAATCACCGCCGGAGTACTTATTTCAGCCTGAGGAGGGCCCATGGGTCACGACAAAGATCGGACCGTAACCTTGCAAAACAGACCCTCGGCTTGCAGACCACCCGCACTCAGTGCTGCTCAGCTCTTCCTGAAGTGGGGTACCTCAACATACTCCTCGGACATCGCGTCAGAGAAGCAAGAGCCCATTGGACTGCATGCGGTTTGTGAAGAGCTCCACCCGGGCTCTGCGGCTGACTAGTCCTTTTGGGGGTCAACTGGCTATTTGTCGTGCAAAAGGGGTGTGCGCAGATACTTTGCTGCCATGGTGCTCCCAATCGACACACGTTCCTGCACCAACACTGACTTCCGGCTCATGGCCCCTCCCCAATCAGTCGCTGGGGAACAGCAAGCGTTGCATGGGGAGGAGCTTTCCAAATCAACAGAGTGTACCATACGTGAACACGATCGCAATACAAAGCGCTGGGCGTCTTGTGCTGTGTTGTGTTGTGTTGTGTTGTGTTGTGCTGTGTTGCGTTGTGCTGTGTTGTGTTGTGCTGTGTTGCGTTGTGTTGTGTTGTGTTGTGTTGTGTTGTGTTGTGTTGTGTTGTGTTGTGTTGTGTTGTGTTGTGTTGTGTTGTGTTGTGTTGTGTTGCGTTGTGCTGTGTTGTGCTGTGCTGTGCTGTGTCGGTGTTGGTGTAGGTGTTGGTGTTGGTGTTGCTTTTGGTGTTGTATTGTGCCTTGCTGTGCTGTACTCTGCTGTGCTGTGCTGTGGTGTACGTTGTGTTGTGGTTATGGTTTGGCCTCATCAACCAGATGAGCCGCAAGCCTCAGAGCACTTACCCAAAGATTCTGGCACGAACGCTGCCACAAAGGTCAGATTCAAACTACACCGAGAACCACCACATTTTTCAAGCACTTGGGAAGCTCCTTGCGGCAGTGCCCTGGGGTGACCCCCCTCATCATCCGTCACTTTCGACGATGCACAGTGGCCCACCTCCACCCCGAATGCCCCTTGATTCCCTCCTGCAACCGCCTTAACCCTTCCAGGGCAACAAAGTGACCACTTTCTGTCGTCATGGACGACATGCCCATCTGGCGATGGGGGGCGGGGTGTACCAGAAAGGTGTCTGAGGAGGGCCCTTTGAGCACTCGCTCCATAAACTGCCAGTGAACAACGGGAGGATGGGGTGGGGGGTGTTTCCATGCCACAATCAAGTAATGAGCCCCTGTGAAAACCACCAACAGGAATGCGTGATGACCCACGGGGTCATGTGGACCGGGACATGGCACTTCGGTGTCTGACCCACCGCCGGCGCCCAGTTCCACGTGGGCTAAGTCCAGCCAAGGGTCCCGCTAGCGTCTGACCCGAGGGGAGGGTCGTGGCCCGGCAAGGACCAGGACATCTGAAGCCCCACGTTCGCGCCCCGCCGGGTCTCGGGGCGGCTTCGAGGACGGATTGCACATCGGACGCGGGTCCTGGGTGTGTGTGGGGGGCACTGTGGCACTGTGGCACTGTGGCACTGTGGGGAGGAGCCCGGGAGCAGCGGCGACTGATGACCCGTGTCGCATGGAGGTTGGCATTCCCGGGGGGACGCGAAGGAGGAGAGCCGACCTTCTTGGGTGGGCGGTGGGCGGCAATGGTCCGTCGGGCTGAGTAGTGGTCGTATCCCAACCACCCCCTCCTCCTCCCAGAACGGGTCTGTCTGTGTGTCTGGGCCTGCGCCCAACCCGTGTTTCAGCCGCGGCATCAACAGACGAACCCCCATTTGTATGTACCTGTGACCATGTGCATCGGTGATGTGGGGACTCAGGGCATCCCCCCTGGCAAACGCCTGATGTCTTTGCGGTGGCAGATGGAGTGGGGGGCTCAGGGGCATGAAATTTTCGGGGCAATTTTCGGAAACAAATATTTTTTTTGGGGGGGGTTAGCCGCTCGTTCTAGCGCCCTCCCAGAGGAGCGGTGTGGCGCAGGAGCGTTGCCGGGGGTTGCAGGCGGTTGCACTATGTCCCGCGACCACTGAGTTGTGGGGGACAATGGGGAATCGGGGCCTGCCCTGTGCCGAGCGACTCCATAAGAGGGGGGGCACGGGGAGTTTTTTTTTGGGGGGGGGGCGTCAGTCCAGGTCCGCTCCGCACCGCCCCCCATGCCCCAGGGGGGGGGGGCGCCCGACAGTAGTCCGCCGCAAGCGGATGGCGTGCCCATCACCCCTCGGACCCCTTGGCTGTGGGTCGCAGGAGGGCCGCCACGCCCTGACCCGTGGTGCCCCGTGATGATGAAGAGCGCACCCCTCGGGCCGGAGCAGAAGCGGGAGGGAGCGGAGGGCCACTGTACCTTTCTGCCCCCCTGTGTGACATTCCGTCTGGTTGTTGCTCCTTTACGGGGCCCTGGACGGTCACCCGTTCTTCCCTTCGCATGTTGCGTCGGGTCGCTACTTTCTGTCGGCCGCTGCGGCCGGTGCTCCTGCTGGTGTCGTTTCAGCGTTCGCGGAGCCCAGTAGTTGGCGTGTTGGGACTGTGCTGAATGTGGCATGGTGTGCCGTTTGCGTGTCAGCGGCGCCCAATAGTTGGCGTATTGAGGATGTGCTGGTTGTTGCCGGGGTCCCCCTCCCTGTGTGACATTCCGTCTGGTTGTTGTTTCTTTACAGGGCCCTGGACAGTCACCCGTTCTTCCCTTCGCATGTTGCGTCGGGTCGCTACTTTCTGTCGGCCGCTGCGGCCGGTGCTCTTGCTGGTGTCGTTTCAGCGTTCGCGGAGCCCAGTAGTTGGCGTGTTGGGACTGTGCTGAATGTGGCATGGTGTGCCGTTTGCGTGTCAGCGGCGCCCAATAGTTGGCCCCGTCCCCTCATGCCAAGCCAAGCGGGTCCGGCATGCCCCTCCACAACGCAGGCCATGTCAGGCACCCTTCGACCGCTGGGGGGCCGTGACTCAGGACGTCTTGGGTGGCGGCTAGTGCCTGCAGGTCGCCCAGGAACTCAGCCTCTACCTCAACCACCCAAGGCCCAGAACAAGCCCAGCCCCAGCCCCTCGGGGGGGGAGGGTATGGTATGGTATGGTACGGTGGTGCCCGGACCGACTCGGGCAAGGTACAGCGAGGCCGAACCCCCTTCCAGTGCCAAGATCGACCCGTCTTTCGCTTTCCCGCACATGCAGGCACAACCCGGAAACCCGGAGTAATCAAGAGAACAGTAGTGCAACGGAGTACGACTGGTTCGCTACGGCCTGCCGTCCAGGCCCCGCGATCAGTACGTCCATTGTGCTGCTGTCGGCCCAGGGCAGGTACACACGACCACGAGACGGTCCACTGACACTGGCCCTCGGGGGGGGGGTCCCAATTTGCCCAAAAGCCAAAGAAAGCAGCTCTACCCGCACCTACCCCTTCGCCCCACGCCTTCCCTGGCGGTCCTGTCACAAAGCACAGGCCGAGTTACGCTATGCCCCCCCAAACCATTGATTTGTGGTGCCCGAGAGGGAGGCAGGGGCTGTCCTGCATAACATTAAGGCGGGTGCACAGGTCCTCGCGGGTGGTCAACTGCGGCGCTTCGCCTAAAGCAGGAAATCCTCGTCGTCGTCAGGGGGTGCCGTGGGCGGGGCCTGGGAGGCCGGCTGGGGCGCCGGGGCCGGGGCAGCGGCCGCCGCGGGGGCGGCCACCGGGGCCGGGGCGGGCGTGGCCGCGGCGACCGTCGGGGGGGCGGGGGCGGCGGCGGTGGTGGGCGGCTGCAGGGAGGGCGGCGGGGGCGGGGCGGCGCTCGGCGCCGCGCCGTTGTCCATCGCCACGAGGTCCTGCATGTCCTCGAGCACCATGTCGTCCGCGTGCGGGTCGTCTTCCAGGTCGAAGTCGGACTCGAACTGCTGCGCCGGGCGGTGGTAGCCGGAGTCCCGGAAGAGCTGCGTCGCGAACTCGGCCGCGTCCGTGACGGCGCTGAGCAACTTCGTGACGTCGGCGAAGAGGCAGAGGGCGCAGACCACGGCGACCGCGAGCAGCGCCCAGAGCCAGCCGAGGTGGGAGGGGCCGGAGGGCGCGCCGCAGGGCTCGTAGGTGATGTCCTTGTCGAGGCCCCCGGTGCACCAGTTGTCCGGGATCTTGACGTAGCCTTGGCTGATGCGTCGCATGCCGTTCTCGCATTCGTCCTTCAGTTCGTATTTAATGTCCTGCGGAACAGGCGGAGGGGGGGGGATGCAGAAGCAGAGATGGAGATAGGGATACCTCGACCTCTACCTCTGCCCCTACCTCTACCTCTACCACTGCCTCTGCCTCTACCTCTGCCTCTACCTCTGCCTCTTCCTCTACTCTACCTCTGCCTCTACCCCTGCCACTACCCCTACCTCTGCCTCCACCTCTGCCTCTTCCTCTACCTCTTCCTCTACCTCTACCTCTACCACTGCCTCTTCCTCTACCTCCACCCCCACCTCTACCTCTGCTTTTACCTCTACCTCTACCTCTACCCCGACCTCTGCCTCTATCCCTGCCTCTACCTGTATGTCTGCCTCTTCCTCCACCTCCACCTCCACCTCTACCTCTGCTTGCACCTCTACCTCTACCTCTAACCCGACCTCTGCCTCCATCCCTGCCGCTACCTGTATGTCTGCCTCTACCTCTACCTCTCTACCTCTGCCTCTACCACTGCGTTTACCTCTACCTCCACCTCTACCTCTGCCTCTGCCTCTATCTCTGCCTCTACCTCTGCCTCTGCCTCTCCCTCTACCCCCCCCCCCCCCCCTTACAGCCTATACACTCCCACCCCGCTGCCCGCCCTGAGTATTCGGCGGAGGGGGATGCCACCGGGGTTTTCGGCCGCGCTGGGCTGAGCTCCTGCCTGTGGCCCCCGCCACCAAAGCACCTCCCCACGCAACGGCCCTGCTGCCCAAGGCAGCCCCTCTCCAGCCTACGCATCCCCACGTTCGCGCCTGTTACCCAGCAGGCGTCCACCCACCGAGTAATGCGCGTCACTGGCCTCCGCCCCCAGCATACCAACGCCATGCCCGCTACTCTCACCCACAATCTCCAGACCACACTCTACGTCTCCCCCATGGATGCCCGCAAGGGCTACGGCTTCGCCAAAGTCCCTCCCCCACCTGTACCACACCCTCTTCTTCGCCTCCCACCCACATGCACCATCCCCCACCCCGACGGTTGGACCCTCACCATTGTGGGCAGTCGCGATGACGGCACCCCGTGGACTGCCCCCACCAAAACCGTCAACACCGCCCCCTCTAGCCGCCAACCCCCCGCGTCCGACGCCCACAAGCCCAAGCGCATCCGCACGGAGTCCCCGCCCCGTGCCTCCCCCCTGACGCTCTCCCTGGCAGCACGCTCATCACGTGCACGCAGGCGAGCCCACCGGCAAAACCGCGCGGGGTAAACTCTTCACTGGCGCCCGAGGCCACCGCTGACTGGCCCTCCCAGACCACGTTCGCCAACCTCCCCCCCGCCGGGTCTGCGGTCACCTGCGCGGCAACCAGCCTTCAGCCTGCTCGGCGCTTGGCGCATCAACCCTCACCCGGCCACCCTCCCCTCCTGGATGCTGCAGGCCGCGCGTCTCACCGCGCCCCTGATGGACGACGGCCTTGCGGACCCAGCCCCCTCATCCCAGCAGTCGAGCGTATCCCCTTGCACATCGCGCCCTGGCCTCCCCCACTCCCGGGACACGTGCCCACCCCGCTTACCACCGCCGCGATGTCCCTCTGTCACAGCGCCGCCCTGAACTGGGTCCTGCGCAGCACCCACAGCTAGCGCCTTTCCCTGCACCCCAGCCCCCCCACTCTGCCTCTTCCCGCGCGCCCCCCCACCGGCCCTTGCCCGGCGCATGTTGTGTGTGCCCTCAACGCCGCCCCCCGCGCTGTCCTCAAGCTCCTCGCCGCGACCCTACCCCACGAAACAGTCGCGCTCCTCGCTGACCCGTCCGCCTTGGACGCTGTGCAGATCGGGTGCACCGAGCTGCTGCAAGCCCGCCGGCTCCTCCCAGATGTCTATGTGGCGACCTCGCCTAGCGCCCCACTAGACACAACAACTTGGAAAGCCCCTCCCTCCGGTCCCAGATGACCGCCGTCATCCCCGCGTGCCCGCCCTCCTGCCGCCCAGGGCTAATCTCGGAAGGGAAGGGGATACGGGACATACGCATACTGAGCCTGAGTACACAACAATACTTCACAACTCCCTCTTCGTGCCCTCGCTTGCCCGCCAGCCCTGCCCCCTACTCGATGCGCCGCGACACATGCAACGCGCCCGCGCTGGCGGCAACAACAGTAGGTCCAAGGCCAAGCGGCGCCCACCAGCCGCCGCATGGCCTCGCAACGCCCGCAGGGCCTCCACCCAACAACGAAATCTCCCCGGGCGAAACTGACCCGACACCGGCAGCAGGCACTAGGCACGCACGACACGAACATTTTGGGTGAAAATGTTGGGGCAAGGCGCGGTGCAGTGGCACACCTGGACCCGCCATACCTTGCCAGCCCCGCCCGCCCACGTGCGCCCCTGCCCACACACCACCTGCCGCCGCCTGCACGTCAGCCCGCCCTCCGCAACATACACGCCCCACCCAGCAGTTGTTGAGCCCCCCCCCCCCCCTATTGAGACCAGCGTGCATCCGTCGCCCTCTTGGCCAGAGGGGCCGTACAATCGCTGCTCCCTTGCGCTCTTCCCAGGGAGAGCGTGTCGGTATCTTTCCCGCCGGCATGTGCTGGGCGCCCCAGAGACCAGAAACCACAATCCCCCTTTAGCCTGCCCTCCCCCTGCGTAGACTAGGGGGAGAGGGGGGTAGACACACTTTGTAGCGCGGGGGAGGGGGGTTTGAGGCTCAAGGCAGGGGGGGGACGTCTCCTCGCTTCTGTACGCGACTGCCCCCCCTGTAGAAGTGGGCCGAAGGCCCCTTGGGGGGGGGGGGGGGGAGGGTTAGAAGAGGTCTAGTCCAGTTTGGCAGAGACGCGGTGGCCTAAGGGGTTACTCTACAACAACGGAGGCCTCCACTCTACCTCCTCACCAATGCAATGGTGGTTGTAGGCGCCCACACCCCCTGCCTGGGGAGGGCCGGATATATATGTTGTTCTCTCCGACACGGCCCGTCACACCGGAGAGCTGGGTGCCTGGCAGGTTGCCCAAGCCTACGAGGCACCCGATTACTTTCTTTCTTTGCCGTACACACAAGTACTGCTCTGTGGGAATAGTTTTCTTTTTCCTTCGCCGTATACACAAATACAGCTTGTTCCGTCCCTTTTTTTTCACTACCCCACGGCTCACTGAAAAAGTTCCCCCTCCGACAACGAGTCGGAATCGTAGACATTTGTATTCCGCCGCTTTCGGGGCCGTGTCCATGACAAATCCATTTTCTTGTGCTGCCCGACACTCTCCAAAGGGCGTGTGCGTTCCGCACCTGATGACGCCTCAGTGGAGCAGGACAAGGAGGAGGAGGAGGAGGAGGAGGAGGAGGAGGAGGAGGCATTCTCGGGGGTCTCCAGCAAAGGGGGACAAAATTTTCAGGCGCCTTTGGCACCACCCTATGTATGGCCTGTAGCCATTGACCCTTGGTAACTAAGTAGGCCCGGAGGGCAGGGAGGGGGGGAGGGTCACGTACCCGAACTGAGGAGACGTCCCCCCCTGGCTCAAGGCATTGTGACCAAAAAGCAGCCCCCAAAACCCAGCGGGGGGGTGGGGTCATCTCAAAGCATCACCGGGGGAGGGGTGGTGGACCGTTCGGAGGCTGGACCTGGCGGGTGGGATGGGATGCGATGGGGTAGGATTGGGCCCGGTACTGGTATCCTGGTCCCATTGCGGTGGCAGCTCCCTTGCTCGCTCACACCTGTCCACGGTGTCCCAAAGAGCCAAAAAATAAAAACTGCCGGCGTGGAGCACAACTCAACGCTGGGAGGGTCGACTTGGGCAGTTGGGGAGTAACCGACGGCAGTTTGACGCGAAGTAGAGCGGTGTGGAAGTAGTGCCAAAAAATGCCCTTAGTGTAAAAAAAACCAGAGGCATCCCTAATGACCGCCCTGCACCTGTCCAAGGGTCTTCGCAGCCCACCAGGGCAAAGGGAGGGCGCACACCCTCTTGCATTCCGGCGTGCCATCGTGTGCCAGGCCCTCGTAGTAGCCGTAGTCGCACTCATAGTCATCCCACGTGCAGCTGCAGTTGGACACCTCCATGACCCGCATCGTGCCCGCCGGATCCCAGCACACTGACGTGTCTTTCTTGATGGCGTACTTCTCCACACGGCCCATGTAGCACTTCTCGAGATTGCCGCGGGGCACCCACCAACTGTAGTCGGACGCTGGGTCCTGCAGCAATGCGCCACAGCAAATGCAGCAAAGCATGTGGAGTGCAAGGGATTCCGGTCTCACTGGACGGATATTGAAGAGGGCAAACCATAACAGGTGTCTGAAGGATGCGGTCTCAACCCGGCCACTGCATTGTGCAACGCGCACGCGCGCGTGTGTGTGTTGGGGAGGGGGTTGCATCAGGAGGGCAGATGCCTAGTCAAGTCCTGGACGCTAATGCGAAGGGGAAGGGCGAGGGCTAGCGGGTTAGTGCCTGCCCGAGGCCTGCCCTAGCCCTCCCCCGCCCGTTCCGGTGGATCGCGGGGCGGGGTCTTCGGAGGAGCGACCACACCCAGACTGCGGGCTGCGTTCCTCCCCGCCGTCACCCGTCAGCACGGCTGCCACTAGGGCGCCCCCCTGTGGCCGCACCTGCAAGGTGAAGCCTAGCCCCAAGAGGACCCCCCCCTGGGTCGGCTGCGAAACGGAGCCCTGCACTAAGTGTCACACCTGTTTGCCCGTACCTGCTGGCTGCTATTGGCAGCTAAAACGAAACCCCCCGTGTCCTGCACAAGCAAGACACGCAGGTGCGTCATGCTCTTCGGACCTGAGCAGCATGGGACACGTCTGCCAGGCTGTCCCCCTCACCTCATATGAGGGAGGGCACTAGTCTATTGAGGTCCAGGACGCTCGCACACCTGAGGGTTAGTTGCATTGTAAAAGAACGGTCTGAACCCTGCCGCTGCTCTGTCTGCTCGCCCCGGAGGCGTGTTGTGACAGAGGGGCCATCATATCAAGGAGGGAGACCCGTACAGGCTCTTTGGGGGGAGTTGGGGTTGGTGGCGGGGGCCATATCATGCCTGCTGGCTACCACTTACTGTCCATACCGCGCACTCCCCCCTACCACTGGTCAGAACCTCCTGGCCTCTCAGGTGACCTCAAGGGCTGTGTGTGTTGGGGGGGGATTGCCATCAATGCTCCGTACGTGTGCCGGTTGGTACTTCCAGGTGCACGCACTGGTTTTCGTTTCTCAGGCGGAAATTGTCCACATTGCTTGTCCACAGACAAGGAAAGAGCATTTCTGGTGGATGAGAGTGGGACGGTCGCCCCTTTACTCACAAGTGCTGCTTCTGCCCCTCGGCGTCTGTCCCACGCCGGCTTGCTTGTCCCGAGTCACTGGGGAACTTCTCCACAAAGGGGGGGGGTGGAGGTCACGTTGGGGAATGGAGGGGCCGCCCCTCCCTGCGTGCCGCCCCTGACCAGCCCCAACCAGCACTCCACAACACCTGGGGATTTGCCAGCCCCTTGCAGTCCGGCGCCAGCCCACTGAAGTCCAGGCGGTAGATGCGGCCCTCGCCACCGGCGGTGGCCGTCTCCAGGATGACCTCGTGGGCCGTGGGGTTGAAGGGGTTGTAGATGATCTTCTTGACCGTCACCTTGGCGTCCTCTTTGGTGAACTCGAAGGGGACCCACGTCCGGCCCTCGTCCATCGAGTATGACACGACGTTCGTGTTGTCGTGTGCGGCCACGACGATGAGTGCCCCGTGGTCCGAGAAGCCGTACAGCCACCGCCCGGACTTGATCTTCCTGAAAAACAGTGCAGACCCTCATGGACTGGCTGAGGAGGGCCAGAGGCTCTGCCGGGGACCACACAGGGAAGGCCGGATTATCTGCACCGTGTGCTACTGTTCAAGGCGGGTTTACCCGGAATGGGTTGGCTTTTATCCCCTCCCCAAATGCCCCCTAAGGAGAGCAAACCCTTGGGTACAAGACCTCTGTAATCATCCCTCCGTCTTGCCCTATCTGGCGCCTTCCAAGGTGGAAATATGTAAGATGGCCCCTTGGCGGCAACCACCACCTAATCAAGAAAGATACCCCCTGGAGATGGACCTCCAGAGAGGAGGAATGTTTCCAGGAACCGAAGAAGAAAATAACCTCCTCCAATTGCCTGGGTGTTCCTCGCCCCATTGGCGAGATTGTCCTGATCACCAATGCTTGTGATGTAGGGGGGGGGGGGGGGTATGATTTACCAATGGCAAGAGCTTAACCCTACGGAGCAAACCCATTGCCATTCGTACCTCTGGCCTGAACCGGGATGGGTACCTAAAACATGACTAACCCTCCAATGAGTGGCACTTGGTCCCACTTGGCCATTGGAACTGGAAATGGAACCAAGCACGTTCCAACTACAGCACCTACGACCAGGAGCTCCTGGCCGGCATGCGCAGCCCTGGAGCGTCACCGACCGAGCGGAGGGTATTTTGGGGCACGAGGCCCATTTCTGAGGACCATCCCCCCGACACGCTGGCCCCCATTCCCAGCCATCAGTGTCACACTTCAGGTTCGAACCCACGACCTCTGGTTGGGCTTTTTGGGCGGTGGTGGCACCTTCGGCTTTACTCCGGTCGAGTGGATGTGCCCTGCCTGGGGCTCGATCCCGGGATCTTGGGGATCTCAGGGTATCAGCCGGGCGCGACAATCACTCAACCAGCCGGAGTCTCTCGCCAACGGAAGGAGAACCAGCAGTTGGGGGCTTGACCAAAGGCGGATGGTGGGTTACCAGCGACGGTTGGGGTGACTGACTCCGACTGGAAGTAACGAATGGCGGTTGACTAGGAACTGACGGCGATTGGATAAAGCCCCGATGGTAGTCACTGGGGCGTTCCCTCGGCGCGGTCATGAACGCAATACAAAATGGGGTCCTTCCAGACTCATCCTCCTCTTTTCAACCCCAGTCCCCACCCATCCTGGCCCATTTCGGATGACCCCAGCGCCATTCATATGACCGCAAGCGGCTTGAACTGACCCAAACCCGCTCTACAGACCTCAGCCCCCTTGATACCACCCCCGCCCGGCCCCAGCGCTCCCCATAGCACTACGCAACTGCAGCCCCGTCTTTGTTTGACACCCACACACACCCATACCCATGCACATGAACCCAGCGTCCTTCGCATGCCTCCCACACGCCTTCTGTGATACCAATCCTCTGCCTATGACCCCGGCCGCCTCCATGTGCAGAAGGGTCCCTACGCACTGTAGAAGGCGCGGGTTTACCCCCCCTGCCCGAAAACAAGGGGACCCTGTACGGAGCGGCCGTCCTGTTTACAAAGCCCGTGTGGCATAGACGGGCGTGGGACGCAATGCTCACGTGGGACAATCCTCCGGATGGCCGTTGCCCAACAGCCACTTCCCAACGTGGCACGCAATGCGTCCTGCATGTCCACACCCAAAGACAAGAAAGCGCTCGTGTGAGCGACCCTCCGCGACGCGTGGACGGGCTGCGTGCGGCACGTTTCACGGAGTTCTTGCCCCCCCCCCCCACCCCCTCATAATCCGTATCCAAAACGAAGGGTCTTCATGGAACCCCCGGGCTCTGCCTTGAAGCCACATGAAATGCAGTCATCGTTGCGGGGAAATCAGACATACCACGACGGTTTGCGGGGAATCAGCCCCGCACCATGTACCAGTCAGTGATACCTGCACCTGTCGCACCCAGAAAATCAGTAAGAAACAATTACGACCAGCATATACCTCAGTAGGGCCCAGCTCTCTGTGATCATGCCTCGGGGGAAACGGTCTGCATTGTTGGTCCCTTTTTTTTGGGGGGGTGCTTTGCCATCGCACCACACCAGCGCTTGTAGGGCTTCGTCTCAGGAGGCCAGCCGCCAAATTGGGCATGCCCCACGCAGTGAAGCAGTGGAGGACTGTACTTCTAAATAGCCCCCAGGCACTTGTTTTGGTGGTTCTGGAGGGGGTTTTGCCTTCCTTTGCCTCGTTTTCACCACGAAGTCATGTAGAGCCACAACGCCACACCACAACGCACACTCAGAGCGGACAACACCTCCACGAGGCCCCTGCATCACGGCTGAGGTACAGGTCCACGGCCTCGTCCTCCAGGCCCAACTTCCGCCCGGTGTTCCCGGCGGACAGAATGACCCCCGGCGACTTCTCGTGGCTGACCAAATTGCCGTGGGTCTCCTCGTCGGTGGCGTCCAAATGCAAGTGCAGAGAGCAGTCTTCCGAGGTCTCCCCCCCGCAGATGGGGTCGTCCTCCGGGACCTTGAGGGGCTGCCACGTGTGCCCCTTGTCGTAGCTGATGCGGGTCTGGTACGTGCAGGCCTTGTCGCAGTCGTCAATGGAGTCGCACATTTGGCACGCAAGGTTCTCGCGGTAGCGCGCAATGCTGTTGGCCACGAATGCCCCGTTCATGCCGTACACCTTTGGAAGAGTACCGTCAAGGAACGTCAAGGAACGTCAAGTGCAGAGTTTCAGATAATGCGACTCCGTGCGCGCTTGGAGTCACACTTTTTGATTGTGGGATTCACACGTGTTCACACATTTGTAACATGGGATTCACATGAACTCACACACAACCTCACAGGTTCACATGCACAAACTGCCATACCAACGAAGGTTGACCTGTTGAACTCGACGGTCATCACATGTGTGCACACTTGTCATTTGTGGGATTCACATGTGTTCACACTTTTTGTTTGTGGGATGCAAAGGATTCGCAAACCGAAAAAAGTGGGATGCGCATTAACTGAAAGTCTGGTCAAGTGGCACCAATGCATCAGGGTCAGCAAAACAGTGGCCGCCGGTGGGGACGCTGATCGCAGTTCCAGGACCCCAGCCCTGGGGAAGTATTAGAAAGGGGGAGGGGGGGGGGGCAGGGGGGTCTGGGACCCAAAAAATTGTTTGCCCTTGGCCCAACAAGATTTTTCCTGATGGCAAATTTCGTTTTTTCCCACAATGGTCACTTTGGCCTTGGGGGGGGGGGGTCCAGGGGGGGGACCCCCCTTCCCCTGTGGTGCCTTCCCAGCCCCCATCCCCCCTCCGTGAGAAGGGACACTTCCTGCCCTATCCTGCACGCACTGGACTGGGGAGGACGTGTGAATGATGCGGGGAGGATGCGGAAAGGACCGCAAAGGATGCGAGAAAGACCGCAGGCGGACCCCCCCCCCCCGAAGAGTTTTGCTGAAGGGTGGGGGGGGTCTGGAACCCAAAAGTTTGTGTACCAAAAATGAGTCAAATCAATATTTCTTTCGTCCCAAGACCTTACAAGAGACGGCTAATGCGGCGCTTGCAACACATGCGGACTGCCACCATGCCCTGGGCACCCCCCCCTAAAAAAAACGCGCGATTTTGTCCACAGAGCGCTAAGGAAAAAAGTGCGCACTGGGGAACGCCAGCGTGACTGGAAACCCCTTGAAACCCACTGTCCCATTGATCATTCTCTAGAAACTATCAAGCACAGCATACATGAGTGCAAATTCGTCAAACATGCTTTTCAGATTACTCAGGACTGTTTCAAAGTCGACATCTCGCATGTCTTCCGCACGGACACCTTGGCCACACTCACCACATTTGCGGGTGTTCTGGCGTGGTCAGCCGTGCATGTAAACTGGATCATCCGGTGCGCCATCAAAAAACATCAAACCATGGCACCGCCGCGGACTGCATTTTTGACCAAGTGGTGCTCATACCCGGCTAAATGGGCCACTGACACACACAGATTCATCACCTTGTGAATTTGATTTTTTTACCACAATGAAATCCGGGGGGGTCAGGACCGCCCCCTCCAAGGAGATGCTGAGTTGTTAAGCAAAACTCTGCCCCCCCCCCCCCCCAATTGCTCCCGACATCCTGCGATCTGCTGAGCAATGGAGCTCTAGTTCACAAGGCATGAGGGGACCCCGGAATGTGGGCGGCTTCGCGCGGGCCGGGAAACAATGCCGCCACCTCGGGGTAGCAGGTTGTACCCACCCGTTTGAAAAGGCCCCTTTGATGCATTTTGAACGAGGTTCTCACCGGACTTCGGAAGTATGGCCCTGTCAGGGTCTGGACCCCCTGGTCACCAAGTGGGCTCACGCACAAACTGTGAAGACCACACCTTGGCTTTATGATAGTCACACGCGCATGCATAACAAGAGAGGAGGGGGTCCGGAACCCAAAAGCCTGTGCACCAAAAATGGCCCAAAAATTTTTCCTTCCCTAAATTTCTTTTTTTTTTTCCACTCTCAAATCTGGATCCGGGGGGGGATTCGGGGGGGGGGCTCCATAGTCACCCAATTAGACACCTGTGCTCCATCAGAAAAAACAAGATCCCCCATGAGTCATTCGTTGCTTGAGGTAAGTCTGTGCCCCATGGGGAGGGTAGAGGGAGAGGTAAAGGTGGAATACCGGGTGACCTCCAGGCAGAAGTGAACCATTTTTTGGCCTGCGGGGTGCGGAGGACAGCGCAGCACCTAGTATTGATGCCCCATCTGCGATTTGAACTCGGTACCTCCTGGTCAGGCGTCATGTGCTGTGCCCACAGGGGGTCGCAGCCGCTGCTGAGTGGACTTGGAGAAAAGCACCCTTGCCCTAGGTGGGCGCTTTGTAGGGTGGATGGATGGGGCTGTGACGTCACAGCCCAAGTGATGCCGTTGACAATGTGGAGTTGGATTTCTTTGATCTGGTGGTTCCAATTGCGATTCCCTTGAAGCGGGCCCGAGACAAAATCAGTGCAATTGATCGAGACTCCCAAGAATGGGGCCGGCGGAGGGGGGGGGGGGGGGGGCTGGGTGGCGAGCGGGCTCCGGGTTCAACTGACCCAACCAATACTCGCGGGACTCTGGGGCGGTATGGAGGGACGGCGCCGTGTGACGGTATACAGTGACGGTGCAGAGTGATGGCATACAGGTACGGAAAAGAGTGAGAGAAACGAGCTACGGTGCAAAGAGACGGTACAGAAGAACGGTGATGACCCCTAAAATGACAGTCCATTCACTCAAAGTACAATGCACATGAGATTTCTGTTTCACATGACGTCCAGGTTTGTGTGTGTGTGTGTGTGCGTGTGTGCGCGTGCGTGCGCGCGCGCGCGTGTGTGTGAAGGGCTGTATGAGAGAAAAGGGCTGTGGGTGTGGGGTGGCGTCTTGATGTGTTCTACGGGCACCCTCGATCGTGGTAGGTGGCAATCCAATGCCCAAAGTTCAATTCACAAAGTCAAGACACCGTCTGGTGGAGTCGCGAATCAGCACCGCAGGACAGGCACCTTGTGGAAATCGACCTCCCCCTTGATATTACGGCGCGTGTAGCGGAGAGACGGAGTGTAGAACTCCCCTTTCTTGTCGGAGGAGTACGTCGAGCCCCAGGAGCTTCCCTCTTTGTGATAAATGTTCAGGAACATCATGTGCTCACTGTAAAACGAAGGACACAGGGTCAACCGGAGGTGTACTGGCTTCCTTTCCCACAGGCCGGGGCCCGCACTGCCATGTGTGACGTGAGGCCAAAACGTCAGCTCTGAAAGCTGCTCGGTCTTGGGTTGCAGATGGGCATTCGGGCTGTCCTTGCTACTTGGTCCTCAGGGCTCCTTTTTTTTGGGGGGGGGGTCCAGCCCCCCTCCTCCCCCCGAAGAAATTTTTTGGCCTAAACCAATTGGCGCCGAAGGCGCCAGATAAAAATGTTGATTGGCCGAAGACCCGGAGAAAATTTTGGCCCAAATGCTTGGGGGGGGGGTCCAGGGGTGGGTGGGTGGGACCCTCCCCCACCCCCCCCAACCCCCACCGATGCTGAGTTGTTAAAAGGAGCCCTGTTGCCCCCCCCCCCCCCCCCCCACACACACAGTGCTGGCGTTGCCCTGCAAGGGGTCCCTGTGGCACAGGGAGAGAGGAGCTATCGTTAAGGGTTCTCTTTTGGGGGGGGGGGGGCGGAGGTTCGCCATTGTGGGTAGTGGCAAGCGCTCAACGACCCAAAAGTGGTGGTGGTGGCCAGACGGAAGGACCCGAGGGGGGGAGGGGTCATAGGGTTGGCAGAGATCAGATTCCCGGGCACCACAACCTCCACCGCAACCTCCACTGCAACCTTCTCCAACCTCCCAACACCTCCATCTCAACCTGCACCTCATGTTGACAAGTTATTTTCAACACAAGGGGGGGCTTTTCAAATTGGACGGTTGATGGCAAGTCTCTCTGCACCCATTAGGGCGTAACACCCGAAAAGCAGCTCCCATAACCACAGCAACTTCCAGCAACCATCACCGACAAAACACCATTTTCTTAGTTTGGCCAACCGTCGGCGGGCACATGGACAGCACTGACTCCTGGAAACGGCTGAAGGGTTGCACGTGGGGATGCAACAGCCACCTGGCGTCCACAATTGTGAAGCGAAACTGCGGGTCGTTGTTGGGGATGTGCACGGGTTCCCACGTGTCCCCGTTGTTGCTGCTAGTGAGGAGTTTTGCAGTAAACGTCTCCACCTGCGCCGCAAACATGAACTCGTGCCTTTGCGTGTATGCGGCGCAGTACATGACTTGAATGTCGGCCTCCTGAAGCGCAATCGGCATGAAGACCGTGCAAGCGGTGTGCCGCACCTTAATCCCCTCCCCCAAAGCACGCCCGCCTGGCACAAGCGCATGCAGTCAGTGATGTGTGTGTGTGTGTGTGTGTGTGTATGTGTTGTGCAGCGGTGTGTACGATGTGCGGTGGTGTGCGGTGGCGGTGGCAGTTGGCGTGCCAGAAAGCCATCTCCGTGAAACAGTATTATACGGTGTATGCGGGTCGACAACCAAAATATGTTGCTTGTCATGAGGCATCATGGCAATTTCATCAACAGCAATCCAAAATGTACCACAGCATCCAATAGATCCTTCGCAGCATGCAAATGTGCGTGGTGCATAGTACAGCATCCATCCCTAAAGCCACTTTTGAGCCCCCCCCGAAAACAAGACTTAAGGCGAAGAGAAAGCAATCTCACCAGTGAGATGCGCTTTGCTCGGCACGAGTACGGGAGACATAAAATGCAAATACGCCGAGTGACAGCAAATTTTTCTGATGGCAGTTCAAAGGACATGCCATGGTATTACAAGTAATAGAGGACACATGCAGACACAGTTGGATATGCATGGATCACAAAAAACTAAATGCGAATGTTGTACAGCAGACAGGAGGTCCATGCACTTGTACTCAAGAAGACTGCAGAGCAAATGAACCAGGCACGCTTTCAGCTGAACACAAAGGCACGTGGGGGACCACTTTCAGTGAATTTCCAGCTTGGAATTTCGGGTTATCGAAATGCTCAGGGGCTGCTGAGGGTTGTGACGGTTCGTCAACGGTTGTGCCCTTGCCACTGGTCACCTGCGCCCCTGCGCCCCTGCCCTCAAAACGCAGCAATAGGAGCCACCTTCGATTCCAAGTGCCGTCGCACGAGAGTGAGCATGTGCATGTGCCGCACCTTCACGTAGAACACGAGATTCTCGTCGAAGTTGTCTGCCTCAGGCAGTCCCCAGCCCAGACTCTGCATGTGCCACACCCCTGGCGAAGAGATCAAGAGAAGGGTTTACCGCCGGGGGGGGGGGGGATAAAGTGTGAAGTGTAAAGTGAGATTCAGCAGCAGCTTCGTCCAACGCGACAAATTCTGGGCCAATTCCAAAAACACACGATGTGGAACTCTGGGCAGGAGCATGACAAATGAGGGGGTGCTTCCTGTGTGTGCTTTTCTGCAGGGGCAGGCGCTCGCCTTTACTCCTTGGGCTGCCTCAGCACCCGCACATATTCAGCGCAGCCATACGCTGACCACAAAAAAAGCTGATGGAGCCGACAGCCCACAGCACACAGGCCAACGGTGCCATAATAAGATGGCAGTGCATGTCACCCGGAGTTGCTGTACATAGAGCTGCTATCCTTCGATGAACTTCGGCTCGCCATGGACGCTTGCATGCCCGCGGTTAGGCCGCTGTTGTGCAACGCTTGCTAAAGGATCCCCCCACGCATCAAAGAACATGAGGGAGTGCTTGAACGGCAGTGCAAGACCAGGGCCTCACAATGTGAGTGTGGTCCTGAGTGCGCCAGGAGACCCAGATGTTTCCACGTGTGCGTCCTATCCTTGGATGTGGCTTGCTGCGTTGCCCTACATTTGGGCCGACATGCGGCACACCTGGAACACACACCCGACATCAGAAGTGCTTGCTTCACTGCTGAGCAAACCGCCACCAAACAACCTGGGTACCTCCGGTGTACCAAATGCCCCTCCCCACCCATGCCTAGGAGGTGGGGGGCTATCGGCGGGAGGTATGGTATGCGAGGAGGATGGGGTGGGGGCGATTCCGTGCCGGCTGCCGTGAAGACTTCATGGACGTAGGACAAATTGTTGGCATTTGCACATGTGAACTACGCGCGGGCGCTGATTTCCGTGATACACGAAGAATCTGCAGCCCCGTGGCAAGCAGAGTATCACAGATTTGTGGCATCACAAGTCCTATCCGCACGTCCGTCACTCCATACCAGCGCCCAATACCGTCGCTGTATGCCGCTGATTTGCATCCTTGGAAATTTCCCATGCTCACATGTGTCTGTGGTGGCTGTCTCAACAGTTGTCATATTCCATATCCGGCCTTCGTGACGATTTGTCATCTGCTGCATCTTTGTGCACCAGGTCCCGAGCGCAGTCTACAAGCAATGCTGACCAAACACATGGGGGGCATTGACACACGTCCCCTCCCACGTTTTATTGGCACTGTCTGTCCCGCTGCCACCCAGGGCTCCTGATATTACTGAGGTAGCAGCCGCGGGCCACATGCTGGGCGAAAGGTGAAGGACGGGATTTGTCCAGCTCCCTTGTGCGGTGCATCTCCGTAATGTCACCAGCCCACCCTCTTCCCGTATCGGGATGTGCTGAGATGTGCCGGACACCTTGGGCCAAAACACAATGCAACATGTCATTTGACAACATGTGTGCACCAACGTTCAGTCACAAGCCTCCTCGCAACAGTGCGTGCTGATCCGAGGCATTCACTGGGACAGAGTTGGCGTTGGACCGCCAGCAACGACATGAAGGAGGTGTCCGCGCCCTCTCCATCGTGCACAGTTCTTCCGTGCAACTGGCGAGCAGCCCAGAACGGCGTTTGTGCCCTGGGTCCGGCGACAAAGAAGCTGTCCGACGACACTTGCGATTTGGGGGGGGGGGGGGCGGTGCCGCGCAGCGAAATGGAAGTCAAGGCTCTTCTCCGAGGATTCTTGAGAAAGGAGGAGGTGGGGCTGTAACTCTCGGTCGCTAGGCCACAGGAGGAGCGCTGTCGGCAGGTCCTAAGTCGCCTCCTGTGACCTCCACCTCAGAGTTGGGCCTGGCTGGGGGCTGTGGTGTTAAAGGATGGACTGGGGCAGACCAGTGTTGTTGCCGTCCCCCCACTCACCCTACAGTCATGCACCCCGGATGCCGTTCGGTGGCGTCTGTAGCCCTGGACTCGGAAATAGGACGGCATAATGCGCCTTGGAGGTGGGGTTGGGGGGATTTGGGCCAGTACGAGGAAGCCAAATATCTGCTTGCATTTCCAGCTTTGGCTTTTCCAGCCGAAATTGACAGCAACTTTCGACACGCCTATCGTGTGACAGGTGCCCTTTCAAGAGCGCCATGGCCGCGTCCCACCCAAGCACCCCAGGGGGACACCAGCAGGACGTTGAGCTCGTAGAGGGTCATATGGAGGGGCCTCCGGTCACACAAGGGGGGGCCTGGGTCATATAGGGCGCCGGGGACATGTCGAGGGACTCCGTCTAGTTTGCTTTGGACCTGAATCTAGAGCTGGCCATGGCCATACCTAAGGGTTCTGGGCCTCGAAAGCACACACCTTCATCGACTTGGTCGAGGGACCTTCCCCCGTCCTTGCTAACAAAGAGGTTGCAGCTTTGCTGCATGTCGAAGAAGAATGTGGTGCACGCCACGGCCAGCATCCAATCCACGTGGATTGGGTGGTGGACCACCTGCTCCAGAGCATGCGGGATGTGCTGCACGACCGTGGCGTTGGCATCCACGACCCAACTTTCTTCGGGGCCTTGCAACAGCATCAAATGCTTGTTCTTGCCCGGTAGGGGTTTCATGACTTGGATGCAGTCTTCCTTTTGGCATGGCTGGAATATCTCGAAGCTCCCGCCCTGGTTGCTGCTAGTGTACGCAAACCCTTTGTCGGTGCGGACGTGCACGCTCCAGTCATTCACCCACCGGACGTCCACAATATCCCCCATCAAGGGGCTTACTTTCAGATTGATCGACCGGGCGCTTCCAATCATGGCGCACCAGATGAGGACATGCAAAAGCCAACGCATCGTCTCACGATGGCAAGTAACTATGGGCAAATAACCGTGATGCATGTGGTCACGGTGGTCAAAGTGCATATGTTCAGACAACGTGTGCCCAAGGAAGCCAATGGAATGTACTGAACAAGTCCGTCCGTAATTGAGAGATATTTATCTTGCTTTCGTACCCCCCCCACTTGCCCGCCCTCGAACATGGAGACGATTCTTGCTCGAAATAGAAAGCACTAGAAAGCACTCCCCATTCCAATTCGCTTGAACGCATTCGAGAAGCCAAATCCTTTTGCAATCGCACCGGCCCTGGACTGTCTAGATGCATCGAAAAGAAAAAAAATTGCAACGTGCACCCAAATCGACGTGAAAATGTTTTCATCCCTCTATTATGAATCTTGCGCACCCGCCAATTGGCAATGTAGTTCAAGTGTGCAAGGCAAGCAGGCACCAGGCACCAAGGGCGGCTTCTTCGGTTGAACATGAATAAACTCAAAATGTTTTCAACTTCCACCGGAAGCAAAGTTTGTATGGCATGACCAACACCATGGTCGCATGGCTTGTCTGCCGTGCTCACCAAGCCAAGGGCTTACCTAGCACGGCCCTTCAGTACCATCGCTCCAAGCTCACATGGGAGACTGGCGCTCACTGACATGACACTCAATGTGCAATGGGAACGGCACCCGCAAAAGGCCCAAGCGCTAGACGGTGGTGGTGGTTTTGCCTTTGTGGAGCTCAACCTTGCTTCTTGCAAGGAAGGGGAGTATAAATTAAAGTGTACCTCCAACCTGTGTGTGTGCTTTTGGTGTGTTGCAAGAGCTCTTGGCTAGTTGTACTACTACTTCGAGGGTCACCACCGATGCATCCTCGACCCGGTTACGTTATGTATTGCATGCAGCCAAAATTACCGAGCACAAAACGTCCCACGTGCTACATTGCATGCTCAAAGGCACTACCTTTGGCCAACATCACCCGAAACCACAGACCGCCTCCAAGCACACCCGGTGAGGTAAGAAATAATGGAAGTTCTTAAAACCACATTTGTCCCAAGGCTCCAAGCGACACCCATGAGTCATCAAGGTACATGAGAGGAGTCCATTTCAACAAAACATTGCAACGACATATTTCAACGCGCCGCACCAAAAAAACATGAGGAAGCAAGAAGAGTGATGAAGAAAGAAGAGATAAGAAAGGAACGAGAGAGACGAAAACACACGAAGAAGGAAGTGCACATAGGAAGCAACATAGGAGAAAACCCACACCCCGGCCTTACATCAGTTGATGTTGAAGCTCTCTTCAGGTACCTCCGATGCAACACACAACTACTCCAACAGGCAAACAAGCACCAACTCCTCAGCCAAAATCAATTGAACATGGTAGGGTCTGAAATAGGGTGCATGCACTGCATTCATTGCATTAATGTCTACACACATGCTTTAGTATACACACACATGTGGAAATTTTCTGTGTATGATGCTTCACCTATTTCTCCCCATCCCTTTCGTGGTGTTGCCAAAAACTGTTAGTACCATTTTCTGATAGGAGCAGACTATGCACGGCACAAGCACCTGTCATGAGTTCGGGAGCTTAAAAAATGATCCCACAGGGGCATGCACACAGCTCAGCACCCTATCCCTCCCCCTGGCCCCCTAGCTGCCCTCCCATACAGCAGCAGGGGTCATTTCTGACTGGGCCAGTGCACAAGTACAGGTGTTTGCACCGGGCTCAGTCCATTCCTAGGACACCAGGCGCACGCATACACACAGTTACTCCTACCCACGCGCTGCACCCACACACGCTGGGTCGTCCTGTGCATATATACACTTCATGTCGGCATGGCTCCACGGAACTCCTTACCTTCGTTAAACCATCTGTCTATGTCAGTGAAAGGGATGCAGTCCACCAGTTTCAGTTCCTGGAGGAACCCTTTCACTGAATTCTTCCACCAGTCTGGGGGATATCTGTGCCATCCTGCCCCCCACACCAGTGATCTCACATTCATCCTGAATCCCTCCAGATTACAACAATAGAGGAGGCTCTTGTGCAACAGTGAGGGGAAAGTGGACGTCAGGACTTGCTTGGCGTTGGGGGAGGACACAGGCAGCCACCTCTGCCATTCAAAGTCGTGTCTCAGTGGCTCCTGTAGGTTAGGAACAATACCTTTTCGTCTCAGGAATACGTCCTCACCTGGCACAAACTCGCACTCGCACAGCTGTGCAATGTCACCGTGGTTTTCCCATTTTAGGCCTATTTGGTACATAGCCTTTAGGAAGCATTCAAGGGCTTTGAAAAGCCTCGGCTTTATTGCCTCTGGCACATGAATCGCTGCCATGGGCACGTTATCCTTGAACCTCGCAAGCAACACACAAGGAATGGGTGTAGGCGTGTGATGGTTGGGGCAATAGATTTCGTGAATGACAAAATCAGCCAGCGTGAACTGACTGAAGAAATTCGTCAGGAGCCGCTTATCCCTCCTTGGGGAGAACCTCAGGATCGACTCAGTGCGTCCCAGTGCAGCCCCATCCCACGGTGTGGAGTATATAAACGGAATTTCCCACCCATCAATGTGCACCCAAGCCACGAGTTGCTCGCTGGGGGCCCAGAAACCTGAAGCTGGGCAGGTGTGGCCATGCAGAGGGGACTTGTCTGGCGCCTGCTGCCTGTCTCTGTGCGCCCAGATCCCACTAAAACGAACAAAGTCTCCCTGCCCACTCAGTGGGGTAAACTGCCCCGGCCCCGGTACAACGCACACTGCACCTACTGCTGTCGCGTCAAGCGCCTCTTGCCACTCCTGCTGAAAAGTTTCTGTCTGTTCTGAGAGAGACATGTGTTCACGCCACATTGCCCAGAGCTCAGATTTTGGTGCTGACAGGCAGCAATGGGTACTCCTGAGCTTCCTTGTTCTAAGATTAGTGGCCCTAGTGTGAAAATGGTGTTCATGTACAACTCCCAGTTGACATATTGCAGTACAAAGGAGACAGGGACGTTCCAGAACATATCCTCAGAACCCTTACCCAGCCTGTCCAGGATTTTGTCTCCACCACGATGTATGGCAAAAAAAGACACAGGTCGTTTACGCTGTTCACCCAGGTGTTTGACAGCCCAATTGAAGGACTCCAACACCTGTACTTTGGGGATCTCCCAATACATATCCTGCATATCCTGCTCACATACATGGACCGCGGACGATTGGGAGGATAACCTGATGCAGGCCTGAGAAAAGTCGCGGGTCCCAAGCATAAGTGGGAACCCCAGCGTCGTACACTCAAGGTACAGGGCCTTCACTAGAAGCTGGAGGCATCTCCCTATGACCCGGGCATACCTCTTCAATGGCACGTTGCAGAAGGCAATAACTTCGCGCCATTTAATAAGGGGGTGCACACCTGTCTCAATTGACTTCCATTTCAGCATGGAAAAGAGCGTGGGGGCACACAGGGGTGGGGTCAGGTGTACAGTGACACCGTCATGGTCAAGCAGGGTCGCAAAAAACTGCTCTGCTGAGCTCTCCAGTGGAACAAACAGCTCAAACAGTGGAACACAACAACAAATTTTGTCCAACGGTGATGCAATCCTTGTGTTCACGACTTGTGCCTTGGTTGGTCCGCGCCAACCAGGCGAACATGAGAAGAAAATTGAGGAGTGAAAAAGAAAGAAGATAGCACGAATATTGTTCAACGAAAAACACAAAAAGGCCCAACCAATAACCACACAGCAACCGCAAATGGCAATCTAGTCCTTTGATTTTTCTTTTTGTTGAGGGATGCATCATAGGACAACCTCCTACCATGCACCCATGCTATTCACACCCATATTTCACCTTCCTTCTCATTTGGTCTCATTTGGCGTTCAAGTAAATACACAAACTGACCCACACTGCAATGTTACCCCTCTCCTTCCCCACCGTTTGTAGGTGGAATTGCTCCATGCGTTACGCTCAATGCATCCTACATCGCTTGCGACCTATCTCACTACACGTTGCAAAGCATCATCCAAGCTAATCGCAAGCATTGCAACTCACACCGCCAACATGACAGGAAACATGAAACAATCCCCTACTTGGGCAAAAAGCTACCTCGACGACAGCACCGGTCTCAATTCGAGGCTAGGATGGTTGGCGAATATCACGCAAAGTAAGCACAAGCTCTTCGGTGGCAACAATACTCCATTGGCTGCAGTACACATGGAAACATATATGTTCGCCTTGCGTTGAGCTCATGTTCACCCTACTTCTCAACCGTTCATGACAGTTGGTTATCACATGCTTGGTGCGTGTGTGTGCGTGCGGTGTGCTTGGTGACCTCTTGGGGGGTACTCTAGCGTCCCTGTACCCCCCTTGGGCTAAGGGGTTGATCCATTGATCCATCGGTTCACGGGTGGGACGTGTTCTGGTGGCAGGCCATACTTGAGGAGAGACTTGACCAGTGGGTTGGCGCACCAGGCGCGTGGATACCTCTTGCGACGAAACTAAACGATCCTTTGTTATACGCAAGAGGCAATCCACAGATGGCGCGCACTAGGCAGAAATTCAATATTCCATTGAGGCTGCAAAGAAGTAGCATGTGTAATCGAAGAGTGTCATCGCCCGATCAAAACCGCTTGCATGTTGTTTTACATTGGGCCATGGCATTCATACGCATGTAAACATATGCTATGCACTCACAAGGGGGGGTGGTCCCTTGTCACCTGTCCTGCCTACATGCCCACACTCATATAACGCTCGTTGTATGTTATGCATAGTGTCGTGGATGTGGGTGGAATAAAGCACACATTTTCGGGCCGGGGCTAGTGTCGGTGATCGCAACGTGGTTTTTGCATTGCCTGCAAACCAATGAGGACAGCGCACCTCTCGTCTTAGTGGGTCCTATTTGGAAAAGATCTGACATTTATCCTGCACGCCCATAGTGATGAAATCCGATTTTGGCTCAATGAAGAGGTGTGATTCAAGTGTTTGGAGATCTTTGTGCCAAGTCCCTCCTGCTGTAGATCAAGGCCGATTCGCAGCTTACATTAGGTTGTATACAAGTAATGAACCACACTTCATAAACTGCATGTTATGCCCAATGGACCAGTGGGAAACAGTGGGAATTTCATCAACTGCATTGTGACCAATGCGACAAACAGCAAATTGGTAGCTCGTTCCGGGAGCAAACTTGCAGGACGTAGGCAGTAACTTCACTAGACGGGGATAATGGTGACTGGGGAAGAAAAATGCCTAAAAAAAGGAAGATTTTGGAGGATAAAAAGGAAGATTTGGATCTACAAATTGGAAGGATTTGGGATGCATGGAGAGGGTGAAATCCAATGTGGGGAAGGGATTTGGATGGGAAAATCCGATAAATTTAATGGATGCGGGATGTCAAATGCGACTTGGGGAAGGGATTTGGATGGGGAAATCCTACAAATTACATCGATTTGGATGGGGAAATCCTACAAATTACATCGATGTGGGATGTCATTGGACAAATAGAAATTCATGGATGGGCAGATTTGGGATGTCCCAATGGATGTAAAAATTGTGTTATTCATCCCCATGTAGTGAAGTCACTCATATAATAGGCACTAACTTCACTACATGTGGGTCTATTGAAGTTGGATCCTAGGCACTTATTAAGGGCAATTGCAATGAAGGGCAAACAAAGACAACAAAAGGCATGCAAGGGACATGAACAACTTGACAAATTGATGAACTCAAATTCTCTGAAGGGTCAAAGGATAGTGTATCCGTAGCATGCAACTTGTTGGAATGGTTATACATACATTTTCGCTTCATGACCAGATTCAGGGGTTGAAATATTGCGACCCAGGCAGAGATGGAAATGGGGGTTGTTGTTGAGTGAACTGTTGGGGTTGTGTGGTTGGAGTAGGTGGATGTGGAACTATTGGTTGTTGTGTTGGAGGTGGTTGTGTGATTAGAGTATGATACAACATTTGATGTTGTTGGTGTTGTTGTTGTAGTTGTTGTTGTTGTTGTTGTCGTAGCTGTTGTAGGTGGTTTTGCAGTTGTTGTTGTTGTGCTTGTTGTTGTTGTTGTTGTTGTTGTAGTTGTTGTTGTTGAAGATGTTGTCGTAGTTGTTGATTCTGCTGCGTAAGTATTTGTAGTTGTAGTAGTTGTTGTTGATGTTGTTGTTGTTGTTGTTCTTGCTGTTGCTGGGTTGGTACCCCGGAAGAGGAGGATGCCACATCCCGGGAAGGTTGTTGTTGTTGTTGTTGTTGTTGTTGTTGTTGTTGTTGTTGTTGTTGTTGTTGTTGTTGTTGTTGTTGTTGTTGTTGAATCGGGGTCGTGAATCACAAATCTGAGGTGCAATTGGGAATGTTCGGTGTTGCAATTTGTGTGTCACAAAAGTAATTTCAACGATTTTCATCATTCTCCAATGCCGCAAGCCACATTCAATTCCCATGCCCGCCCGGGGCATACGGACCACAACAGTATGTGTGGTCCGTATGCACGGGATTGAATCCCGCTTGCGTACAATACATACATGATTGGGTAACCTATATACGTGTAAATACAGTAAGGCAGTTCAGGTGGGAGTATGGTTCCGCTGAGCGTACCTCTAAAATGGAGTGTAGCTCAAAAGGTAAACGGAACCATACTCACGTGCGTTCCCCGGTAAAACGCACTGCCACCCAGAGGCAAATTGGGGCTTGAATTGAGAGTATCATCCCCAACCACGATCCCGAAACGCGTCTAGCATCAACCAACTTTTGGAAATCTGAACCTCGATCGTTGCTTAGGTTCCTTAGCGTTGCTTATCTGCCTTATCTACACCATCCTACCACAAATGCAAACCAGAAAGGCAACCTTATCACAAGTCAAAGTCAAGCTTTCACGAACCTTTCCTTAAATGCAATTTCTGCAGCACAACGAAACTGGAACCAAAAAATCAACCTGACTGTATTGCGATTCATCAAATAATTAATTCATTAACTGCGGATGCGACAAATGCATTCCATAATTCAACAGAACATTTCTGATCGTCTTTTTTTCATCATTTTTTGTCTGTTACCGCAGCCCTTATTGCGACCTAATGTCGACCTGATGTCGACCTAATGTCGATCGACTTAGGTCGACATTAGGTCGACAAATCCCCACCTAGTGGCGTCAGTGCCGACAGGACGTAGGCCTACCTAAGTTAGCTCGCGCGCTCACCGTCCTTTCTCTGGAAGCTGAAACTTTTGTAGAGACAGCTGTAGTATGAAATTTTCGACACAAATTGATCGCATGTGAATAAGTTTCAGAGATGAATGATCCAACTGCTACGATTTTGAGCATTCGTGACCCGTGGCCCCTCAAAATCTTCTGATGTCTACATGCAAAGACCCACACATAGAAGCGGGCAATGTCCGCATGTTCGGCATTCATCATGTCCCATCTCCTTGGGCTAGTTTTGGAGAAGTTACTACATGTGTGCATGGTGGAAATGAGGATTAGTGAAAGGTGCAATGCGTGATGGAAAATATTCGAAGATGGATGTGGTTTCAGTTGTATACTCAACAGATACTGAGACATGTCTGTGACCAATTCCTGTATGTGTGCTCTGTGCGTGTCTGAGGTGTCTTGCTAGTCCAGTCAAGGAGATGTGTGCCCTCAACCCCACATGTGTGTCGCTGCACTGACCGTGACATGCCGAATGTGGTCATCTGCTGTATGGCAGCGTGTGTACATACAGTCACAGAAAATAAGATGGGTCCCTACTACGTGCACCCGAAAAGCATTCCTTCTACAGTCTGTTTATGGCTTTCCGCTTCATGTCGTGCCACTGACGAGGGTTTTGCAGCCTATTGTGTTCCATTTTGCTTGTTGCTAAAGTCGTAAATCTCCGTCGCGATCTGCACAACAGGGCAGTGAAGAAAGGAGCTTCCTGCGGTCAAAATCAAATTCTCAAGGAGGGCGCGGCTTGGCTTGATGGTCGGAATTGGGCATTGCCACGACCCATGAGCACACTCTCTTGTTAATTTGCCATGCCTGTGCTTACTGAATGCCCCGCTGAAGAGTCTTCGTGGACAAAAACAGTGATAGTGACGTGGTGGGGGTTGGGGTAGGCTCCCCACGAAGGGGATTAGGGAAGCAATGCGAAGCTCCAACATAGGACCTTGCCCCTCGACCAACTTGTAATTTCTCCACGGCGGTAATTTTTTTCGCGATGGCACCTAAATGGATCCGCAAAAATGAATGAAATGCATAGGGGCATTTGACATCCCAAAGCATTCTCCCCTACAAAATATGTCCCATAGGAGGCAAATGCAAGCCACTATCCATGCGTTTTGGGGAGGAGAGTCTAGAGATATTGTGCCTGAAGGGAGATTTTACCAAATGTCTTGCAAGAAGGCCCCCCGAAGGTGAACATCCTTCCATTCAAGCTCGTAGTTTTCCATGCGTAACGAATCATTTGTGTTGGTGTTGATCGTGCTCTTGTCGGCGCCACGTGAAATTGGAATGTGGAATGTGCCAAACAATTTTAAACTCGCGTTGGTTTCATCGGGGGTGCTTAGGTGCGAAACATGTCATCAAACTCTTTTCATCGCTGTGATTGATGGATTAACGAGTAGACATTCACAACATGTTCCGATGGTAACGTCATTATTCCATGCAAGATACCGTGTGTGCGTCCTACGTCAAGCTTTTCGTCCACCATTTACTTCATTTGCTTGAAGAGACACCCGGGTTGTATCGGTTCTACAATCGACGCATCAACAAGGCGGCAATCCTAGGGATTGTGGTAAGTCGGAAGCACCGCTCGGATAGGGTGTCCTTTGTGTTGGATGACGGGACGGGATGCATTGATTGTATTTTGTGGCTACACGGAATCGGAAGTGATCGATCTACGGTCAACCCAGTCAAATCCCTTCAACAACAACGGATAGAACTTGGAAGTCTTTTGCACGTTTATGGAAGGATTTCCAATTGGGATGGTCGTCGACAACTTGTCGCTTACAACGTCTTCCTTGAGACCGACCCTAATGGCGAGGCCCTGTTCGTTGCCGAAGTCATGAAGATCACACGAGACCATTATGACAAATGACACCTAGTGTCCCAACAACGAAGGCGCATCCAAGCAAGGTCTTTTTGATTGGTCTACAAATGGCTTGGAAATGAGGTTTTGAGCACTCAGATCTCGCAAAGCGCACCCAACATGCAAATGGGGAATGTAACTCATGTTTCTAACATGGACATACATGGTGCATCTGCATTGTACCAGTGCCCCTCGTGCTATTGGTAAGGGCAACATTGCGGCTAGGGGTGTAGGGCTAATACTTTCGCATGCTTCACACATGCCTTTCAACTAATCATCAATGGAGGTTCCCTTAACTATTCTTATGAATAGAATGGAAGGGAGCGCAAGGCAAACAACGTTGGGTGAGAGATGTTTTACGCTAATATCGTCTTGTGCTATGCGCGAAATATTGGTCGTATCGTGCACGGCTTGGGACATTGGCAAGGACCGATCAGTTGTAGTATTTTCGGTGTGGTTTGATTCTCAAGTCATAACTAAGTCATCCAACTAGAGGCGTGCAAAACGATGTCGTAAGAGTGGGTGATTTGCATAATTTCAAGGATTTTGACGGCTAACCGTTGTTGCAAAGCACGGAAGTTCCATTTCGTGTTGGACACCTACCCTTGGGATCATTGGTGATTGTTGGCCGTATTTGTGCAAGCGCTCGAGTACTCGTTGTTTTGAGGTCGGCGGTCGAGAGGATGATGTCCAATGTGTTCGTGCCATTATCAACATGCTACCGACAATCCGTCTTATGCTTGTTTTATGGTTTGCACTCTTAGATCTCCCGGGAGGCGAGGGTCACATATCACTAGCATTGAGCTATCTTGGTCTTTTGTGGTGGCCAGTGTCATTCTCGGGCTTGCAAGGCACAAGGAAAACACACCCCGCCTCCACACAACGACAAAAAAACAACAATAACATCGCTTAAACTTTCTCTCAGGAAAACGGGCTAATAACCCGTTTTTCTGCCAAAAAAAAACGGGCTGTGGTGAGCGAAGCTCACAGCCCGTTTTCTTTTGGCAGAAAAACGGGTTAATAGCCCGTTTTTTTTAATATGTACAAAAAAACCAATTTGCACTTTTGGTTTTTTGTTGATTTAGGATAATTTAGGTTAATGTAGGTGAACGCCACCGGTAATTAATGTGTGCTAATTTAGGTTAACTTAGGTTACCGATAGACTTTGGGCACAGGTGGTTTTTTGTGCACCCAAATGATTGATGTGGTAGGTTGGTGCGGGGTTCCCAATGAGACACGCAAATGAAACTTTCAAAATGTACCAAAAGACAAATTTGCACATCGGGATTGGTGGGGGAGCCGAAAAGAGCCCCTTTCGTAGATTGCACGCCGTAGTTGAAGGATGCGAAACACGGGGCGTGTTTATTCTGAATGTGCCTTAGGTGGGTTTCGATTCAAGACGGACCTCTTGCGTCGGGCGAGTAGCATGCCTTTTGCATTCGGGCAATGTTCAAACCCCAGATCATTTTGCTCTTGTGACCTCGGTTCACCGGCCATAGTTCAAAAAGTCATTGGTGCCGATATCCAATGTGAAACGAAGTCGCTAGCGCGCAATTGTGGAAAATGGGTTCTCATCAACCGCCGCCGTGCGCTACGCATCATCGGATGTCGCTACAACTCGGTTGAGTGCGGATGAGTTGTGTGATGGGACCGGAACCCACGATCAACACCCTTCTACTGGCCACGTACCGGGAGTTGCATCGCTATTGCTGGCAGGGGTTTTCACAATATTGTCCTTGCCATCCTCATTCAACCCACATTCTAGCCCCTCGTCCAATTCGTGAGTGTGTGTGTCATTGCATGCTTTGAGACATGTGTATGTGGGTTGCCACTTTTCTGCTGCAAATGTCACATTGTACCAATGATGTCTCCGCCCCCCCTCCCGCAAAACTTTACCTGTGGTTTGCATTTCTTTGCCTGTTTTTTGAATTAGATCTCACCACCCCCGGCAAATTGGGCAAGCTGCAAAAGTGGCGTGTTTTGCACGGCGTTACCACCTTGCGGAGCCGCGATAGATGCCGGCGGTGCAAATTCCTCTTCTTGTCTGTATGCATCCTTTGTTAAGTCTTGATCACCAAGCTGGTGGAACCATTGAAGTTTTTTGACCCTCTTTAAGCTCTCAAGGGTGGAGGTGCCGTTTGTGGCGGCAAGCGCGCGTGAAATGTGTGGACTGGGAATGGGATCGGAAACAAACTGAGAGTTTCGCAAAATTATCAAGTCACTGCCGCAGAAACCACTGTCTCCGTGGAAGCGTTGAACCTGTTGCGACCCAAAGGCCGCTCTACTAACGTGCATGGTTCGGGTGGGGCACCTCGTTTGGCGCCCCTATTCTTACTTTCAATTCGATGTGCCCCATGCAGAACGCAATTACTAAGTGCTCGTTTAGGGCACCAAGTCATTTCAAGAATTTCAAGAATAGGCGTGGGTCCTCCTGGGCTGTACAAAATAAAAAATGCTGTAAAAATGGCGAAATCACAGTGCGATACCGGACAGGGCTCGCTGAGGGTACAGGCAGAAAAATTCCTGAGCGACCAGAGGTCTGTGATGAGCCTGGATGACCAGTTTAACCTACTGGTCCAAGGAAAACGGTACCTGCCTGAGCATATATCAGTGCCACTGGTGAAGAAGTTACGTGAAAGGATACACCGTGAAACAGGGCTGGAGATGCTGTCCAGCTTTGTTGTGAGAACCCCATTCCCCTGTGCGGATACCCGGAGGGCGCTCAAAGAGTACATAGGCCAAAAACTGATGTCACTCGAGGGGCTGCCGTCTGCATATGGGGCATACATAGGGGATATTTGCAGAGTTGTGGTGCAGCAACTTTTTAAGTCCTTCCAATTGAAAGGCACCACTGACTATTTTTTCAATCGCTTTATACGCACACAGCCACGCTGTCAGTGCGTAGAGATATCAGAAAAGACAGGCGTACCCCTGGTGGACGGTCACATCCTCACCCGGGAGTTCGACTGGGTAACTAAGTGGGACCCACGCCTGAACCCTTCTGTTTTCCAGCAATGTCTCAAAAACATGCTTATCCGCCCATGGGCACAAGTGGAGAAACTGTTGTGGTCCTCACTACATGGTATGCTCCAAAAACTGACCACTGTCCCGAAATCAGCGAAGGAAATGTTCTTGGCGCACTACATGCACGTGTCACGCTTACTACACGATGCATACACGCGTTCACACCCTGTGACTGCACGAGAAACATACGTAAAATCACAACGTGCGCTAATGCCCCCGTCCCTTATCGCTGGCTGGTTTGATAAAGGCCCTACAGCACTGTGGTATGCATGCCCGAACCTGTTTGTCACAAAAATGTGGGCAACTCTGTTTCACAGTTCAGGAAGGTTCCAGGAAGTATGCAGGGCTAACAGCCCAAACGGTGCTTCCACAGAGGTGACACGTGCCCTGCTTTACCCTATGACCCAGGTGTTTGGCCTCCGTCTGGGGGGGGTCCAACCACACTCACGAGGTATGCAACAGTTTGTCGCTGATGGGTTGAAAACGTTCGGGTCACTGTCCAAGAGGAAATTAAAAATATCAGAGTCCCTGAAAAGACTACTGCAGTCGGCGGCGGTGACCGCGAAACGAAAACTAACCCAGTTTGAGGCACGCAGGGACCGTCAGTTGAGGTCAGCGGCACCGGCAAAAAAGAGGGGCAGGTCTAACCTCACTGTTGGGCTGCCCAAGCGCCGCAAATTGGCCTGTGGCACGCAAGTGAAGAGCGCCGTATGTACCCCTGATACACTGAATATGCCTGTACCAGTTCAGTGCATGTGCCCGATGCCCGAGACGACAGGTATATATAGATGCACACAAAAAACCCCCCCATACATCACGCACCGCCCCTGCCATGTACGATGTGTACCTGTGGAAGTATGGCGAGAGGTGCTGCAGTACCTCCAGGTGGACAGCCAGGCACAATTTTTCTGTACACACCCCACATACATCCAACTGCAGCAGAATATTTTGTCCGCAGGCAGGATCAGATTTGAATGGGCAGACAAAATACAGTGGTGGTGCAGAAGGCTGAAACGTACCTTGGGACTGGGACGGCACATACGCCCAATAAAAGACGCCATACATACATGTGACATCCCACCATACCCCTACACGCCACAAGAAGTGACCAGATACCGGTGGCTGAATCCCCCTTCCCTGCCTGAGATGTGGGACATATTCCTTCATATTGGCACATTCCTCATGCCTTACCACCAGTGGCGGTGGGTGTCGACATCTAGGATGGGACTAATGAATCTGCATATGTGTTTGTCAACGCATACTGCACGCCCAGGTGAATGGAATGTTACTTATTTCGTTGTCCAACACCTCAGGTCTGTCCTACTACGTGTGCATAATGATGCCTGCGATGGGACCGGAGAAATCAAACTCCTCCCTATCCTGCATGCGAGGAGGACCCATTTGCTGAATTGCCAACGGATGCCCCCTTCGTGTGATCACTGTGCAGGAATACTATACCATCTACCAGTCACAGAGGCCATAGCCCAGGACACGTGCCCGTCACCAGGTTTTCAGTATCTGTACAAATTCAAGAGTGTGGAACAGCCCACACCGCAAATCCCACGAAAAACCAAATTCCGTGAGGTTATTACCTATTCACTGCACCCCTACCCCAGAGTAGGAAAACTGATTGGACAATGCCTCACACAGTTCTGGAAACTGGTGATTGAGTACTTGAAACCACGGGAACTCCTGAAGATGACAGACCTCCTTGGTTTCGTGCGAGAGCTCATGCACCGACAAGAGCAAGGGAGGCGTCATGAGCACTGTGTTTGGGTGGAACTAGACCTTGTAGAAATGTTCCCGAATATACCCAGGCATGAGATTGAGACCGCTCTGACATATTTGCATAAGGAATTGTTGAAAAAAATGGGTAGGTCGTCAGAACTAACTTTCTTTATCGCGAAAGGGGGCTTTCGACGCCTGGACAACTGTGTGCGAGGAGACCGGGGGTCATTTCTATTTTTTACTTTCAGCGATGTTCTGGCCTACACCATATTCGATATGCAATTTAACACCCTCTTCACTGTTTTTAGCTCCGTCTTCACACAGACGACGGGGACCCCCATTGGGGGGTCCCTGTCGGCACAGATTGCATCACTGGTATTGATTGCCAGAGAGCTGCAGGCCCCAGACAGCAAGAAACAGCGACTGGCAGCCAGGGAGTGGATGAGGTACAGGGACAACTATATTATCCTCATGCTGATATGTGCCAAAACGCCAGAACAGTTGCAACAGGCCGTCCAGCGTGAGACAGCACAGGCTATACAGGATTTCAGTGATGTGTTCGGCATGGAATTACAGGTTGAGCAGTGGGGACACGAACTGGATTTCCTGAGCGCTACGCTGGGTGACATCAGGGGAGAGACGCCCATACGAAAGAAAAGCCCCATATGGGAATCCCCCAAGGGAGCAGCACACCCTTCCTCTGTGCAGCGCATGATACATCCCCACGCACCCAATGCTAGGCAAATGGTCGAATCATATGTGCCAAACGAAGTGAGGTCCTGTGCGCACTACAGGCTCACGACCAAAACAGCATTACGTAATGTGTCCGATGTGGAACGACTCCTGTCCGCTGTGGGCTACCCGCCAGCGTGGTGGAAGCCACTGGTGCGAAAGCACGTACAGAAATGGGGACTGTGAGGGACCCCACCCACAGGGTGGGGTTTTGATGGCAACCATGACCCAAGATGTGCATGTGTACACACGTGATGCGCATGTGAAAAAACGGGTAACGGAGTGCACCCATGTTCCATGCACATGACAATGCAGTTTGTTCTTTATCCTGCCTCTCATTACAGCAAGCCGACGGCTAGTGGCATTTGTATGTGTTCATTTCTAAATGTGCTGAAATTGCTGCGCACCATTTGCCCTGCCACCTGACGAGAGAGAGGCCCATCGTTAGATAAATTGAAAAAGAACTTACTGAGTGATGGAGGCACGTGCGCGTGTGACAATCCTACGGGAGTGCGCATCTCCCAGCAAGCAGCATGCCAGTATGGTATAGGTGTGCGACCCACCCTCAACCTCCCACGCACCGCCCACCTGTTGTACAGCTCCTGGATGATGCGGTGGCCGTGGGTCTGTTTCATGTGCCTACTGGCCCCGGCGGACAGTGCCCTACACCTGGTTTCGGTGATTGGAGACAGGCTCCAGTTGCGGGAGGAGGCCCTCGCATATTTGGACACCGTCTCCACAAAGGTATAGAGCGACTCTCTGGGTGGGATTGGAGGCGTTTGTGGGATTGGTGGTGGTTAGACGGCCCGCCAACACTCAGCCGGTTGCGTTCGGTTGACGGGTCCGTCAGTGTTTGATTGCCGGCGGTTTGCAACAACAGCAGCAGTCGTTGGTCTACTGCCACCTTCTCCAATTTCACGTGTACTAACCTCACCGTTCAGCCTTACAGAGCGCATGGAACGCCAACCGGCACCGCCCTCATCCACAACCCCGCCCGCGCCCGCCCCCACCCCTCTGCTCCCAATGCACGAAAAAAATACGAACCAAAATACCTTTTCCACCTGCCGTGGACGAGCAACCTAGACACTGTCTTCATGGAAACCCAAACCAGTGCGCATACCGGAAATACCAACCCGCACACCTACGGAGCCTTCATGGCAAAACCCCCCTGCCCCAAAAAACACAAGCCGCCTCAATCAGCAACAGCGCGTCAGGTGCCCGGGTTCTGGCAGGCGTGATAGGTCACACGCAAACTGGGATTCCCCCCGAAGTCAGTCTGCATAAAGGGGGGGAGTAGCACATATCTGTCACTTTGGCGACGTCATCGGCAAGGAGGACCCACAGCGCAGTTCACCTGTTGGGAGGGCAGCCATTGGACTGGCTTGTACACCTTTGGGGAGAGCGCGGCCGGGGAAGGATTCAAATGCAGCAGAGGGGCGGCTTCAGCTGACTGCTTCTCTCGGGTGTCGTTTGACGATGTCATGTGGCTCACCTGTCATAGAGAATGACTCCTGAACTAGACGTCCCGGTTAAAGCGAGGCGAGGGGAGGTGACGTGAGGGGAGGGGTGGCGAGTGGAGTGGAGGGGAGGCACGGGAGGTTGCCCGGGCGATCTTCGGACTCCGGCGTGGCCTTACCCCTGCAGCGCTTGCAGGGTCACGTACAGCCTAATGCCCAGGACAGTGCATTCCTGCGTATGCCTCATTTTCCGCGCGTCGCCCCCCTCACCTTATCTCACCTCACCTCCCCTCGCCCCACCTCACCTCACCTCACCCCACCTCACCTCACCTCACCTCACCTCACCTCACCTCACCTCACCTCACCTCGCCCCACCTCACCTCGCCCCACCTCACCTCACCTCACCTCACCTCACCTCACCTCACCTCACCTCACCTCACCTCACCCCATCTCACCTCACCTCATCTCACCTCACCTCACCTCACTTCACCCCACCTCACCTCACCTCACCTCACCGCACCCCACCCCACCTCACCCCACCCCACCTCACCCCAGTTCACCTCACCTCACCTCACCTTGCCTTGCCCCACCTCATTTCGCCTCATTTCACCTCTCAGGTGTCGTTTGTGGCAGCTGTCGGTGCTTACCGCAGCGGGAAGTCATTCCTCTTAAACCGCCTGACGCAGCAGAGCACGCCATACGCAGAGGGATTCGGCGTTGCCCATGGCATGGACACGTACACTAAAGGGATATGGATGTACCCAGAGGTCTGCAGCCTCGCCATAGTGCCCATGCTCTTGCTTGCATGGCAGGCCCCCGAGTTTCCGGTGAGTATCCAGTAAAGTGAGTGCCCATTTTCCCCATTGGGGAACATGGTGCCAATCGGACGAAGGGGAGGGAATGACCCGCCCTTACTTCAAGCACTGGTCTCAATCTTTTCCCATTTTCCTGGGCAATTTACCGCAACTTTACCGCAATTTTTCAGTGTTGCCTCTATTCAAAAATCTCATTTTGCCTCTGAGGAAATTTTTTCACTCCCACTGCTACCACTAGGCACACTGTAACCACACGAGTTTGTTATGGCCCCAGTCCCCCCCCTGTGCTTTGATGTTTACCCATTTGCCTGAGCCCTCGGCAGTGCGCTTTCTTGTTTTTGTGTGCCTGAAATGTTGTCAACCTCTGGGGGCAGTGATTTTTCTGGCAGGCTTTGGTGGCACTGATTCACACGGCTGCATGCTATCTGTATGACAAACTGGTGGCGCTGAGGGAGGAATGGCGCTCCATTTTGGATTTTCAGGCGGATCCTACCCATCTTGAGTTGACTTGAGCGCACCAAAGCCCACCAGGAGTTAACAGCAAACATCTGGAGACCACCAAGAATGAACAGCAACCGCGCAGAGACCCCAGGAAAGAACAGCATCCACGCAGAAACCACCAGGACCTTGCAGCACCCATGCAGAAACCATTTTGGAATGTTTCTGCGGACCGCAATTTTTACCGCAATTTTACCGCAATTTACCGCAATTTTTTCAGGGGGGACCACAATTCCACCCCCGCCCCCCGGCATTTTCCTCAGTAGGTGACAGGTTGTTCCGCCCTTACTGCTTCTGTTCGCCCTCAACACCGTGTTGTGACCGCCATACTTCGAACCCCTCTGCCTTTCCAACCACCAACCTTGGTGATAATGATGACTTCTTCTGAAACCTCTGCGGTGCTTTGCCGCATCCCTGATTTAGACCCTTGGCCTATTTTCGTCCATTTTTCTCCTCAACTTTTTCTTGCTGAAAAGTCTCTCACTTTCTATCATGTTCTTATTTATTTCCCCTTCCAACATTCCATTTTACCATCTCCCCCTGTTTCACCCTGTTCACCCATTTTCCTGTTTTTGTGGTGTGTGGTGTGGCGGTGGCAGTGGCGGTACCACTGGGCTCCAGGGCTTGGTATGGGCATGGGTTTGGTTCAGTCGCGGGCCTCCGCCTGCTCAAGTCAATTCTGCGTCTTCTTTTGTGGCAGTCGACAGTCTTCTTTTCACGAACACAAAAATTACGGTTTTGGTATTTGGGGGATGCAGTCCATCAAAATTCATTTTCGCCTGGCAGCTCCGCCAAAATTCATTTTGCTCCAACATTATTCATTTGTGCTGGGCTGCTCCGCCAAAATTCATTTTCGCCCAGTTGCTCCACCAATATTCATTTTCGCCCGGTGCTCCGCCAAAATTGTTTTTCGCCTAGTTGCTCCGCCAAAAGTCATTTTCGCCCGGGTGCTGCGCCAAAATTGTTTTGCGCCCAGTTGCTGCGCCAAAGTTCATTTTTGCCGTGCCGGTCCGCCAAAATTCATTTTCTCCCAGTTGCTGCGCCAAATTTCTTTTTTTGCTGGGCCAGTCCGCCAAAATTCATTTTCGCCCGGTTGCTGCGCCAAAATTCATTTTCGCCCAGCTGCTCCGGCAAAATTTTTTCACCGGGTTCCTCCACCAAAATTAATTTTCGCCCGGACGCTTCGCCAAAAGTCATTTTCTCCCGGTTGCTCCGCCCCAATTCATTTCACCTGGTTGCTCCACCAGAATTCATTTTCGCCCGGTTGCGCCGCCGAAATTCATTTTTGCCCAGCCGCTCTGCCAAAATTTATTTCGCCCGGTTGCTCTGCCAAAATTTATTTTGGCCCTGCGGCTCTGCCAAAATACATTTTGGCCTGGTCGCTTCGCCAAAATTCATTATCGCCCGGTTGCTCCGCCAAGATTCATTTTCGCCCAGTTGATCCGCCAAAATTGATTTTCACCCGGCCGGTCTGCCAAAATTCATGCTGGCCTAGTTGCTCTGCCAAAATTCATGCTGGCCTGGCGTCTCCGCCAAAATTCATTTTCGCCTGGTTGCTCCGCCACAATTCATTTTCGCCCGGGCACTCCGCCAAAATTCATTTTCTCGCGGTTACTTCGCCGAAATCCAATTCCGCACGGCTGCTCCGCCATCGCCCGGTTGCTCCACCAAAATTCATTTTCGCCCAGCCACTTCCCCAAAATTCATTTTCGCCCGGTTGCTCTGCCCAAGTTCATATTGCCCCGGTTATTCTGCCAAAATTCCTTTTCACCCTGGCGCTCCGCCACAATTCATTTTCGCCCAGTTGCTGCGCCACAATTGATTTTCGCCCGGTCGCTCCGCCAAAATTCATTTGCACCCGCCGCTTCGCCACAGTTCATTTGCACCCGCCGCTTCGCCACAGTTCATTTGCGCCCGGCGGCTCCGCCAAAATCCATTTTCGCCTGGTTGCTCTGCCAAAAATTGATTTTCGCTCGGCCGCTCCGCCACAATTCATTTTCGCCCAAGTGCTCCCCCACAATTCATTTTCGCCTGGTTGCTGCGCCACAATTCATTTTCGCCTGGTTGCTGCGCCAAAATTCATTTTCGCTGGTTGCTCCGCCACGATTCATTTTCGCCCAGTTGCTCTGCAAAAAATTGATTTTCGCTCGGCCGCTCCACCGCAATTCATTTTCGCCCAATTGCTCTGCCACAACTCATTTTTGCCCAAGTGCTCCCCCACAATTCATTTTCGCCTGGTTGCTCCACCAAAATTCATTTTCGCCCGGTTGCTCTGCAAAAAATTGATTTTCGCTCGGCCGCTCCGCCGCAATTCATTTTCGCCCAATTGCTCTGCCACAACTCATTTTTGCCCAAGTGCTCCCCCACAATTCATTTTCGCCTGGTTGCTCCACCAAAATTCATTTTCGCCTGGTTGCTCTGCCAAAATCCATTTTCGCCTGGTTGCTCTGCCAAAAATTGATTTTCGCTCGGCCGCTCCACCAAAATTCATTTTCGCCCAATTGCTCTGCCACAACTCATTTTTGCCCAAGTGCTCCCCCACAATTCATTTTCGCCTGGTTGCTCCACCAAAATCCATTTTCGCCTGGTTGCTCTGCCAAAATCCATTTTCGCCTGGTTGCTCTGCCAAAAATTGATTTTCGCTCGGCCGCTCCACCAAAATTCATTTTCGCCCAATTGCTCTGCCACAACTCATTTTTGCCCAAGTGCTCCCCCACAATTCATTTTCGCCTGGTTGCTCCACCAAAATTCATTTTCGCCCGGTTGCTCTGCAAAAAATTGATTTTCGCTCGGCCGCTCCGCCGCAATTCATTTTCGCCCAATTGCTCTGCCACAACTCATTTTTGCCCAAGTGCTCCCCCACAATTCATTTTCGCCTGGTTGCTCCACCAAAATTCATTTTCGCCTGGTTGCTCCACCAAAATCCATTTTCGCCCGGTTGCTCTGCAAAAAATTGATTTTCGCTCGGCCGCTCCGCCGCAATTCATTTTCGCCCAATTGCTCTGCCAAAACTCATTTTTGCCCAAGTGCTCCGCCACAATTCATTTTCGCCTGGTTGCTGCGCAAAAATTCATTTTCGCCCAGTTGCTCTGCAAAAAATTGATTTTCGCTCGGCCGCTCCGCCGCAATTCATTTTCGCCCAATTGCTCTGCCACAACTCATTTTTGCCCAAGTGCTCCCCCACAATTCATTTTCGCCTGGTTGCTCCACCAAAATTCATTTTCGCCTGGTTGCTCCACCAAAATCCATTTTCGCCCGGTTGCTCTGCAAAAAATTGATTTTCGCTCGGCCGCTCCGCCGCAATTCATTTTCGCCCAATTGCTCTGCCAAAACTCATTTTTGCCCAAGTGCTCCGCCACAATTCATTTTCGCCTGGTTGCTGCGCAAAAATTCATTTTCGCCCAGTTGCTCTGCAAAAAATTGATTTTCGCTCGGCCGCTCCCTCAAAATCATTTTCTCCCGGTTGCTCCGCTGAAATTCATTTTCCCCCGGCCCCTCTCCCAAAATTTATTTTCGCCTGGGCGCTCAGCCAAAATCCATTTTCGCCCCAGTGCTCCGGCAAAATTCATTTTCGCCCGTCCGCTCTGCCAAAATTTGTTTCGCTCGGTTGCTCTGCGAAAATTCATTTTCGCCCGGCCGCTCCGCCAAAATTCATTTTCGCCCGGTTGCTCTGCCAAAAATTGTTTTCGCCCGGTTGCTGCGCCAAAAATTGTTTTCGCCCGGGTGCTCCGCCGAAATTCATTTTCGCCCTGTTGCTCCGCCAAAATTCATTTTCGCCCGGGTGCTCCGCCGAAATTCATTTTCGCCCTGTTGCTCCGCCAAAATTCATTTTCGCCCTGTTGCTCCGCCAAAATTCATTTTCGCCCTGTTGCTCCGCCAAAATTCATTTTCGCCCGGCTGGTCAATTCATTTTGCTTTTCTCAGTTTGCTGAAGTTTCAGGGGGTGTTGCCTGAACCGTGCGCGCACCGTGCGCGCACCGTGCGCGCACCGTGCATCCTTTTGCGTATTCTGTGTCCACCAGATCCACAATGCCTGAATCTGAGCTGCCCTAGCTTGTCGCCGGACTGCCTGTGTACTACCACCGCTCCAACGGGGATAGGGTGTCGGCCACTGTCGTTGACCCTTCTCCAAGAGGTGGGAGTCGCGTCTCTATTTGGTACGAATTGGGTGGTGAAGAGGTCTTGTACGAGCATGCACCCGAGGAGCGGTTGGAGTTTGCAATTGTGACTGCTGAGAGCCCCGATTCCCCCCAACCTATGCACCATGAGGCGCCGATGGATGCTTTGCTGGAGCCCCAATTACCTGAAGTGGAAGCTGAAGCCCCTAGAATTGATGATCATGAGCCAGAATGCTGTGGCGGATGAAATTGAAATTCCCGTAACCCAACCAGTGTTGTCGCTTGTGTTGTCGCCTGTACATGGTTTGTTACGGAGGTGCGTGCAAGGTGCAGAAATTGGGAGCCTGGAACCTGTGACAAGCATCAGATTCAAAAAAAAAAAATTCCCGGTACGCCAATAGGGGCTGCAGGGTGCAGAAAATAGGACCCTGGAACCTGTGACAAGCATCAGACTAAAAATTGAAGAATCCTGGTATGCCAGTATGGACTGCAAGGTGCAGAAATCAGGACCCTGGGTGTGTTTCTATGGGGGCCATTCAACGGGGTACAAGTTGGGCAACCATCCCAAAAACATTGAACCGTGCGCGCACCGTGCACGCACCGTGCGCGCACCGTGCGCGCACCGTGCGACAACGCCCCCTCAGTGCCCACCTCCAATCACATTTTTCCACTTCGTTTTAGATTCAGCCTTTTTGTGCCAAGGAAGCTCCGGGTCATTGACCCTGAGGTGTGGTGGCTCTGGCAGGCAGTAGAGCCCCATGGCATAATGCGTGAGCAAGTTTGAACCGTGTGGTATTGCGATTGTCATGATCCCTGCTTGGTGGTGTGAGCCCAAGGCTGTTCAGCGACGCCGAATGTTTCATTGGACCCAATTTTTGAAGATGGAGTTTTTCTCCGACTGCAGTGGAAAGGGGGAGGGTCGGGGATTGTACTGGGGAATAGGCCATAAAGGCAAAGCGAGCATAGCGGATGCGCAGACTCGGTCGGCACTGAGCCAAGTAAGCGGGTTTCTATATCTCTAAGGGACGGTGCCGATTATGCCAACACGGAGCGTTTTCAGGGGTCGGTGCCATTGTTGCCTGATTTGTGCTCACTGAGTGTCCCGTAGGTAGGGGTATGTGGGGTATATTCGGAAAGCCCTTGAAAAGGGCTTTTCGGAGATGTATGGGTTAGGGGGGGTCCGGAACCATATTTTTTCAAAAAATGGCCGTTACCGTTGACAGGTTGGGTTTTTTTTGCCTGTTCTAGTCCGGTTTCAGACAGACTGCACCGCACCCCTACCCCCATTACTCCAACATATGGGCATATGAGGGTCACGTCAGTCAGGTGGATTTGTTGCATTTGATGTGTAGAAGACATGTGCAACATGGGTCCCCTCAAGACCCCAATATGTTGAAGATTTTGACCAATAACTACCTTTGACACCCGGGTGATGCCTGGTGCAACTTGCAGCATCAAGCTCACCAGAGTGCAAGAAATCAAAGATGGCAGAATTTCTCAAAGAGGCTGTCAAGTTGGGACATGAGACCACAATATTTGGATTCAGCACGTCAAAATGCATCCATTTACCTCCTTCCACTCTGCTCCAACTCCACAATATGTCGGAGCACCCAGGGGAAGACCTGTGAGTTGGTGTCCTGCACGCATGAGCGGAGCAGCCTGAGGCCTGAAAACCCTGAAACGCCGAAAAGGTCGGCCTCGGTACTCAAAAATATGGTCACCTATCCCCCCCCAACCCATACATTTCTGAAACGGCCTTTTCTCACAGATTTCGAAAAGCATACACATACCCCCCCCTACGGAATGAAATTTTGGTGCTTTGGACAAAAAATTGAGAAAACCCTGAAAAAACACGAATTTGCTCCGCGTTGGCATGTTCTGAATGTCCCTTAGAGATATGTAGAGAAGGTGCTCGTGATCAGACGATTTTACGCTGTTCAGCGATGCTGTCCGACAAAACCGCAAACCACACCGCCACAAAAACAGTTGTCATCAAGGCCACAACCAGCAGTTGATATGGGCGTTTGGTTTTTCGGCCTTTGGTCCCCACGGACTGCATTGCTCGCGTTCTTTTCCAGAACCAGACCATCATGGTCAACGACTCCGCGGTGGCCGTGATGTGGCTCGATACCGAGGGCATGTTCTCAGCCGAGACGGGCCTCCAGTACGGGCACAAGATATTCTCGTTCGCCATCCTCTTCTCCTCCATCCTCTTGTGCAACAACGATCGCGTGTTCCACTCGTGGGTGTTCGACTTCTTTCACGAGCAGGACACCATGTCCCGCGTGCTGCGACTGGGTGTGACACGACTGGCAGCGCCTTGGGGTTGTGTTGCAGGCACGGGACCGACGTCGGGTCGCGCCACCATGGGCGCGGTCCACATGGTTTGCTGCGTGCTTCCAGGCTTGATACCGAGCATCCGCACTAGCCGCTGTGGCGGTGAGTGTCGGAGGGTGGAAAAATTTCCCATTTTTCCATCGGTGAGTCCGGTGAATTGGTTTTTTACAAAGGGAACTGTAGGGAAGGTCTCCGGGAAAATGGGGGAAATGGGATCTGAAAAATGGGTATTCTGTCCCATTTTTCTCCCATTTTTCTGCCATTTTTCTCCCTCTTTTCTGCCATTTTCCTCCTGTTCTGCCCCACTTTTCTCCCACTGAGGAACTTGTTTCTCCTACATTTTCCATCCTGATCTGTTGATGATTTCTCATGTTCCCCCATTTTCCCATCCCCCCCCCCCCCCATTTACCCCCATTTACCCCCATTTTTTCCATTTCCTCCCGTTTTCCAGGCTCCAAAATCCTGGTTTGGTGAGTTGGTGAGTTCGGTTAGTGTGGATGCCTGCGATACCCTCCCTTCCGTTCCGCGTTCCACGCGTTTCCCCTCCCCGCGCACCAATTCGCAAAGAATTGCGTGCAGGGAGAGTGGGAATGACTGTCAGCAGTTTGGAGCAGGACCGGCACAACAGCGCATGAGACCCTTTGTTGCAACTGCAGTGTGTTCCCACCGAGGCACTCCTTCAGCCTCCCCGGAAATGCATCACCACACCACCTGATCACACAGATCATGGGTTTCTGGCATTTGAACTCCGAAGGGGAGCGGCCGATTCTCTTTCCGAAAGCAGAAATTCTCTGAACGCACGCGAGCCCCGAATCCCTCAACCAGCATGTTGCACCACGGGTCAGGTGATGCCACGTGTGTGCCACATTCCCTCTGACAGAGCTGTGGTATACGAGCTTGGAGTCTCCCCCCTCTCTCAACACCTCAACGCCTGAACTGCTGGGCCTACTTGATCTGCTGAAGGCACTGAAATGTGCGCCGCTGCCGTCAGCCGCAAGTTGTCAGAAGTGCTGCTTTTTTTTTTCCGGACGCTCTGAGTAGCTGCAAGCCTCTCGACTGGTGAGAGAAACAACAGAGTACAATCGTTCATAGTAAACAGTGGAACACCCCACCAAAGAAGGGGACCCAGTCGCTCTCCGTTTACGTTTCAATGGATTAAGGGCTGAAAGTGTCTTGGCGGGGGCATTCAGTCAGTCATTCCGTCCATTGCTCCCGATCAGCAGTCTATGCAACTGAACAAACCGCAAACCATGCCAATCATTGCACTTACAACCGTTGCAGTTACAACCATTGCAGCTACAACCGTTGCAGTTGCAGCCATTGCAGTTACAACCATTGCAGTTACAACCACCCCATTGCAGTTACAATCGTTGTAATTACAACCATCACATTCACAACCATAGTAGTTACAACCGTTGCAGTTACAGCCACTGCAGTTACTAGCGTTGCAGTTACAACCATTGCAGCCACAACCATTGCAGTTATAACCATTGCAGTCACAACTGTTCCATTGCAGTTACAACAATTGCAGTTACAACCATTGCAGTCATAACCATTGTAGTTACAACCGTTGCAATTACAACCTTTGTAGTCACAACCGTTGCAGTCACAACCATTGCAGTTATAACCGCTGCAGTTGCAGCCGTTGCATTTACAACCGTTGCAATTACAATCATTGCAGTTACACCCGTTGCTGTTACAACCAATGCAGTTACAACTGTTGCAGTCACAACCATTGCAGTCACAACAATTGCAGTTACGTTGCAGTTACAACCATTGCAACACACGTTCACCACATTCCGAACGCTGCTGTGTCGCTGGTAATTCGGAGCACGGTGAACGATTCATTGCCCCAAATTGCCTGGAGTGTTCCATCGTTCTTATGGCTAAGAACATCATCTCGATAGGCCGCCCAGAGGGGGGATCTGTAAGTAGCGGCCTGCTCCCAGACCACCCCCATCAGATGGGCGAAACGGGAGAGGGACGGCGGATGCACGCTGATGAGCTGTTAAGCCCGTTTGGCGATGCGTGTTCCATCTGCAATGGTCTACAACATTGGCTGCCAGCAAACGGTGAGGAGGGTGGAGGTGACGAGCAATGGCAGATGGCCATTGGGTGGGAGGGTCCACAGGTGGTGTGAGGCTGGTGGCCTAATGATATGATGGGTGTCTGCCCTTCAGCTCCAGACGTGCTGCAGCCAAAAAGGATGTGACTCTCTGTCGTGCATGGGCAAGTGAAGAAAATCTGAAAGGACGCACTTTTACCCCCTGTCCCCCCCGAAGGCGTGGTTGAGCTAAGGCGAGAGCAGTGGCAGCGCGAGTGAGCCAAAGCACGAGCAACCAGGAGCTTTCGTGAAGGTGGACGCACAGGTGGTCTGTGGGGCCAGTTGGGCTGTGACAAGAGCTGCTCCTGTGCGGACAACGTGGCGATCGTGCGTGGCGGCAGCATGCGGGTGGGTATCCAACGGGTCTGCACGACTCCCGTGTCTTCACGGTGGTGGGGTATGGGGCTTGGATGGGACTTGGCAAACGGACGACGAAGCGCATGCAAAGAAGCAGCTGCAGGTCTATGGAGCACGCAGAGGACCGTGAGAGGGAGATGCGGTCTGAGTATGATAGCATCGGCTATTGTGAGCGGCACACGGTCAAGGTAGAGGTAGAACACCCGAGCGATCTCGAGGCACCAGTGAACGATTCTGCCCCATTCGGTCCACAGAGCTCGAAAAACACCAGCTCAATGCTGGCAATTTGACCCGACAGCCGTCAACAGTGTTTTGGACTGTGTCCCGCGGGGAACTGGAGGGCTATATTGAGGACGCCCTGACAAAATTCCTGGATGATGTGCCAAACCCGAATGTATGTGTAGTCTGTACAGTTGATCAGGGCGCAGACAGGAGGGGGCTGATGGGAGCCCAGGCCCTGAGCTGCAGAAACCCCAGAACCCCACCGCCCAAGACCCCTCAGTTGGGGTGGATTCCCGTGCAGGGGGCCTACAGTGAGAACAACCTGCCTGCCATACAGCCCCATCCCAGTGGATCGGTAGCTTGTCGGGAGTTGGGGGGGGGGGATAGTGTAACGAGGAGGGCATCAGTGGGCTGCCCATCCACTACCGGATGAATGCTCTTCCCCTGGCAGACCCTGGCAGAAAATGGTTGGAGAATGCATGAGTGCCCAGCAATTGCCCAGGGCAAGTGAACATTCAAATAGGCGGCACGGGGAGCCCAGAACAAAGGGGGGTTGCTCTCTTTTTCGGGCACTGTCTCGCGAGTCTAGTCAGTGTAGGGTGGGGCAGCCACAGGAGAAACGTAGCCATACAGATCAGCTGCCATGTCACATACAATGTCAGTCATGCCAGCCAACCCAGCAGAGGAATCTGTTGCTGCTCATGATGATGATGATGATGACGTTATTAATGATGATGTTGATGATGATGATGATGATGATGATGATGATGATGACGACGACGATGACGATGACAATGACGCTGAAGAAGAAGATGATGGTGATGATGATGATGATGATGACGACGACGATGACGATGACAATGGCGCTGAACAAGGTGATGATGGTGGTGATGATGCTGATGATGATGGCGATGATGATGATGATGATGATGATGATGATGATGATGATGATGCTGCTGCTGCTGCTGCTGCTGCTGCTGCTGCTGCTGCTCATGATGCTGCTGCTGATGATGATGGGACTCTGGGGATGGCACTGGTGCATCCGTAAAGCACTCATTATCATCCGGAATGATTCCCTTCCCACCAAAGTTACTTGTTGTTTGTTATTGCACAAAGCAACAACGGGCACATCTTCATATCCAACCATGGTTCTACATCCTGAGTTACTACAAGGAGATGCAGATACCGCCGGGCAAGGGGAGGGAAGGTCCTGAGAAGGTGTGTACACATTGATACTAATTGGGCTGCGGTGAAGAAGAAATGTGCTAGGCTGCTTTCAGCTCAAGAATTTGGTGATTTTTCCAACGAGTCTGTTGGGGACTTGGTTCAGCTTTGGGATTCTTACTCAGGATTGCCCTCGCGGTGTAGTGGGTCCAGAGGCACCGCAACTGCCCGCTAATCAGGGGCCAATGTAACGCCTGGACAAGGAGGAGGATGGCAAATGTGATGATGGTAGTGTGATGATGGTGGCGTTGGTGGTGGTGGTGGTCTCCTTCCCCACTCCGCTGTGTTATAAAGCCCATTTGCCCGCCCACCCCTCCCAAGCAGCTGCAACTGCTGACTCTTTCTTATGTGAGCGTGTTAACCCGTAAATGCGCACCTTGTTTGAACGCATTACCCGACGTGTTTACCGCGTCATGTACCTGCCCACCTGCATGTGATTATGGTGTGCGCGCAGTACAGTACAGCCCTTCCAGTCTGACTGATACGGTACGGGCCTTCTGCCCTGTTAGGGTTGTGTGGCACAGGTAAACCATGTTACTCAACCGTTTTTGGGCCAAATATTGGCAGTCGCATCTACAACATATGCACAGTATCTACTTGTGTGCACGTGCCCGCAGACCAACGTATGTGTGCACAGTGTCCGCACGTGTGCAGTGTCGTTTTTTGTGCACGGTGTGTGCAGACTGTACATGGTGAGTTTTTTTTTTAATTAAAGCACGCAGTAACGGGAAAACGCGCAACGGGAACACTTTGATGATGCTGCGTTCCAACCGCCCCAACAGGATTACGAGACCGTGACTAAGGCCAATGACATGCGCGCAGCCATCCGGGCGCATTTCACGAACCGCGCATTCTCCATTCCTGCTGCCGTCAACAACGTCAGTCTGTGGAGCAAGTATGCTCTGTGCAGCCTGCCTGTACCTTCATTCCAGCAGCTGTTGGGTGTTGGTGGTCCGTCGCAGCATCACAAACACAATCAAAGCATCCCAGCAGTTGTACTGATGGGTCTGTGTCCACACCCCGCAGTTCGATACATGACACTTTTTCCACACCCACTGTGCAATCGCTCTCTCCACGGAGCCACAACAAGCGGGGCGTTGTATTGAATCAACAGGGGCCCACAAAGGGTTTTTTTATATGCTACATCCAGCAGTGGTGAACAGACAGAGCTCGGTAAGGGTTCATAGAACCAGCCTTGAGGGGTAGAACCCTCAGCAGCTGAAGGAAGTTTGATAGCAAAACACCAGCTGCACTCTGTCAGTAAGCAATTTACCAATAGGATCATATCCCAGGGCAAAAGCCAAGCACGAGGGGAAAGAGGCACGAGAGAGGCACCGCAAGGCGAAGGCTGTGTTTGAATCACCTCGAAGAGGGTTGTTAGATCAAGCGCAAGGGCGGGCGCCACATATCCCCCATTTTTGGGGTCATTCGCGTAGCATACCCCAAGGTATGACATTGAATGTCTAACCCCTTGTAGAATCATCATTTTGGGAGACAAAATTATCCCCCAATGAAGTTTTGGATTTTGACCCCTCCTGGGTATCACTTTTTGGGGGTGGGGTGGGGTGGGGGGAAGGGGGGGGGGGGCAACCCTCCCCTGGGCACCCAGGAACCCCCCCCGCCCCAGTGTACCTGTGTTCCGCGGTGTCGCTCAACAGGGAGCGCCCACAACTCCAACACCGACGCAAGCACCGCGACCCACGCAGATATCCGCCCGCGGAGCCCACCGCGATAGCTGGGGGTTTTGGTTTAAGTCATCTATTTACATGCCCAGGGGAGGCGGCAACCAGTGGCCCACCACTGGGGCTCCTGAGGCGTTTGCCTGGCACGACTGGAGTGATGGTAATTGTGTGCGCAGGGACGCCGCGCCCTGAGGCCCTGCGAAGGGACCCCTGCAGTGCAGTTTGCCCGGTTCTCAGGATTGTGGAGGAGAGGGAAGGAACCCTCGGCGAAACTGGGGGTGGGATGAACCAATGACCACGGTGTGGCCACCGTGCTGTGCAAACCACCCAAGCCACTGCACAGGTGCACACGTCACCTATGTCAACCATAAAAGGAGCGCACGCCATCTATGGAGGTGCACACGGCAGTGTGGGGAGGCCGGTGGTGGACAATTAGGACAACATGTGGAGGGGTGGCGCAATTGGGCCTCGTGCACACGGAAACAAGGTGAGGCGTGTGGTAGACGACCTGAACGTGGAGGGGAGTGGGCAGCAAAAACCGTAAAACGACCCCCACAACAACCAGCACAACCCCAGTATGCCAACCACTGGGCTTTGCTAACGCAGAAATGACACCACAAGGAACACAGGCCGCAGTGGCCGTCAGAACACAGCAACTCAATGCTGAGTTCTGTGCCGCACGCAAAGTGGGAAGGGAAGAACGGGCGACTGTCCAGGGCCAGTAAAGAAACAGCAACCCGATGGAACGTCACACAGGGGGTCAAAACTTGGTTGTCGTGTTGTGGCAATTGTGCATTGGACCGGACTCCGGTCCCATTCCAATTTTTTCTTCTATATGGACCCCCTAACCAATGACGGGGCTGTGGGTACTATCTTTGACTTTCCAATTTCGGCCCTCCTATGGGGCCCCACCAGTGAGGACTTTGCCGTTTTCAGGCCACCATGGGTTGGCTGAACAATTGTGATTTCAGGGTGACCCTTGACGATCATTTGGTGACAATGGGAGTACGTATAAAGCCGTAGGGCATGTTGAGGTAAGAGGTTTTAAGAGGGTACCCTTTTTCAACAGAGGCGGCCTTTGTGGTTTTTGTGCATTTCCCTTACAAGGTTCCAAGAGGAACCTTTTAAAACCTCTTGAGGGATGGGTGAGGTGATCTAGGTTTTTGAGGATAATGGAGGCATCGGTGTCAAATCGTTGGTGGAATCAAGCCTTGTCACTAATTCTAGTGCCTTCGGCAAGGCATCTCGAAGAGGGACTCATGTGATTTCCCCTCCTCCAAAACCCCCTCCCCGCTGCATGGCTTCCCATGGCTTTATCAGGCATGGTGCCTTTTTGAAAAATTGAAACCTCTGGCCTTTTTGCAAGAATCACCCAACGACATCCAATAAACCTCAAATATTGCAAACAAGGCCAGTCTTGCTTGCTATGCCCTTCCTAGGCTTGGGCAAGGGGCACGTCACCTAGGCCAAGGCTTTCCAACACATGGTGCTTGCTCATGCAAAAGCCGGCTTCCCTAAAAAGCACTTGAAAAGTCAAAAAAAGTGCGCCCACAACAGTGCTTTCGTTTTCACTGTTTAGCAAAAGTCGATTCAAGCGGTTCAGTTTTTTGGTTATGGTGAATGGTAAATGGAGTTTTGCCATGTATAAATTCAAAATGTTCAGAATGAAACATGTACATCAAAAATTCCCCCAAAACCGAAAAATAATCCCCCCTCCGGACTCCTACCTACACTTTGGAGTGGCCCCTCGAGTTACCCCAACTCAAGGGGCCATACAAAAGCGTGGGAGTCCATCACCCCAGCTTGAGGGGCCACCCAACTAAAGGGGCCACACCAAAGCATGGGAGTCCATAACCCCAACTCAAGGGGCCACGCAAAAGCGTGGGACCCACACTTTGGAATGGCCCCTTGAGTTGGGGTGATGGACTCCCATGCTTTTGCGTGGCCCCTTAAGTCAGGGTGATGAACTCCCACGCTTTGGAGTGCGCCACCTTGTGGTATTTCCTTGGTTTGGCCTATTTTGAAATGCCTCCAGCAAAAGGGTGTTTCCACACATGCTCGGGCTTTGGGGTTTCAAAAGGATGGTTGGTCATGTGGCTATGAATTGTTGCATCTTTGTGACGATTGTGTGGTTGGCCATCAAGGAAGCCCGGAGGACATTAATGTTGTCGTGACGCCTTTGCCAAAAGGATTCATCAAAGAAGCATTGCGCATCATTGCGGATCGCTCCATCCAAGTCCCCGCCACCATCCTGGAGAATGGATGGGAGGAGGAAGTGAATTGCCGGAAGCCCAGAGAATCTCTTCCTGCCCCAGCCTCCAACTCTGAGTCCCCGCCCCCATCTACTTCCCCCCTCCTTTTTGATGAAGAGGATCCTCTTTCGCAACCCGAGGGCAATATTGATACCTCCTCGGAGCCAAAAGCCGGAGAATCTCCTGCCTCCTTGGCCTCCAACTCTCAGGACGTGCCCCCAGATGGGCAGTCATTGAAGGGCCATGTTGACGCCCCCCCCCCCCCCACCAACCCCACAGTCCTTTGCCTCTTCTAACCCCCCCAAGGTGATGACGCCCGTCCATACGTGCTCATCCGTGGGAAGCGATTTGAGTTCCCAAGGCGTATCCAAAGGGCACAGAGGGTTGGTTGGTGAACGACCAGCAGTTTATTGTTCTCCTGAACAAGTACTTTATAAAAGACATCCGTGACGCTTGTTCGCGGAATAACAATCCGCGTGCAAAGCCGAAGTCATCAGACACAAAGTCTGATTTGATTAACAAGGTGTGTTCACCAATTTCTTGTTGTTGGCACCACACCAATATGGTCGCATGCGAATAATGTAGTTGGCCTGAGGTGGCTGGACTTAGGTTGTATGACTGGCTTGAGCCGGTGGCGCCGGCAGCGCCGGCAGCAATCTACCGTACAAATCCTAAAGATTTGCGAAAATAATTAATTCCCGGCATAAGGTGTTGTTGTCCAAAAAAAAAAACGCAAATTTTTTTTTTGGCTTCATTCATGCCTTACGAAATGACCTAACCCCAATCCCCAAAACGCAAAAAAAACGCAAAAAATATTTTGGCTCATTGCCTGACGCAATAATGGGTTCCGCAAAAAAACTGCAAAAATGAAATAGTTTTTGCCCATTTTGGATGCCGTCGCAAAAATTTTGCTTAATATTAATTCAAAACACCCAACGCAAAAATTAGGATTCCGCAAATCTTTAGGATTCACACGGTAGTCAATTTGCCGAAGGGCAAATTGCATTTTTCGTTTGCAATCAGGATGAGCACCTCATATGTGTGCTCCAACATTATTTCTTTCCGTCATCTGCAGGCGATGAATATAAAAACCACGCCACGGCTCCATTGCTTTACCCGTGCCAGAGGTACCCAAAATATTCGTGGGGGCTATATGCTTCATCTCCTCCGGTAGCAATGGCGGTTGTTGGTGGGTTCTTGTGTTTTTTCTAGGTAATCTCCTTTTTTTTTCCCCCTGAAAAAAGGGTTTTTTTTCCACACGCGACATACACCAAAAGAACAGTTTATCCGACTTACGCCTAAAAATAAAAGTTTTAGTTTGAACAAAAAATGCCATTTATGCCCCAAAATTTTTTATCCGGGTTAGGCCAAAACAAAACGCAACTTACACTTATTTCCGCAATCGAGCTACGCTTTCCTCGTACACATGCTGCCCTCGCATTACACATTATGCCCATGAATGTGTATAGTCAAAATGCTGAAAATTCAATGGGGAAATCAATTTGTGCAAAAAACAGAAAGAGAAAACAGCAACCAACAAGCTTCCCCACCCCCGCTCCCCCTTCAAGCCACAGGTGTTGGGGTCCAGAATCACACTGAGAAGCCCCATATGGACCGACATCAATCCACAGCAGTGAGGTCACATCACCTCATGGCTGGCTGATGCACCCGCCCTTTCCATGCTTAGGTTGCCCAGTCTGCCCGATATTCTGTTGGACATTCGGTTCATCGAGGCTACTGTCAGACTCAGGTGCATTGCAGTCCAGTGCCATTTGCAATTTGCAGCCAGTGCCAAGGACCGCATCCGGAGGTGGTGCTGCAGGGTACGTGGACGGGGATGGTAGTGAGGATGGCAACCACCCCGCCGCAGCCCTTTTTGCAGATGCCACCATCTTGCGAGGGTCCTGTCATTATTCCGGTGTTTTCTGCAGAGTCTGCCTTGCGCGAAAAGGTGCACGAAACCCCTGACCTGGGTCCTGGCTAGGCCTGCCCCTGAAGGGGTACCCCCCCTCGCCCCATCTTTGGGTTTTAGAGGTCCCGTAGGTTTGGCCCCTCACACACCTAGCCCATGCCTCCCTCTTGACCACACTAATCCCATCCACCCACACCAACCCCACGGGCAGTAAGCCCCCCCCCCCCTCAAGGCCCCACCGCAGGGCCTTGGGAGGACAAACACCCATTGCAGTGCGCTGCCGCGGCCCCACCGCAGGGCCTTGGTGGAACACACGCCCGCTGCAGCTCACTGCCTGGGCCCCACTGCAGGGCCTTGATAGGACACCCACCCACTGCACACTGCACAGGGGGTGAAACCCTGAAAAATGCCCGAGCATGCTGCGCACCACCGATGGGTACCATTTGGTGGTCCGGAACCCCCTGGCCCGGTGTTACATTTCCCACATCAGATGTCGTGGTGGGCACCCGCCAAACTTGACTGTTTTGGGAAAGACTTTGTGTGGAGCATGCCAGTGCCAGCGTGGTAGGGACACCAAGGGGCAGAAGCAGCACTTGTGAGTAGCGGGGCAATTGTCCCGCTCTCACGCAGTCACCTCTTGCGGTCTTTTGAACTTGCCCCCCTTCACCCCCAACCCATCAGGTGGGCAACCAACCCACACGTGGAGGAATCCCTCCTCAACAGGCGACCAGGTAAGTACACCTGGAGGTACCAACTGGCATACGCTTTTCAGCTTCTATGGCACCCCCACCCCTTTGGGGTGACGATCAGCACATATGCCCACTCGCCCGCCATGTATGCACACACATCCCTGCATGAATGCACACATATCCCCTGCCCACGTGGGCACTATGTTCCCGGAATGCCGTGCCTCCAGCCACTGCTGTGCTGCTCATTCGTCCAACGCCCCTCCGATGCTCGTCCAACGCTCATCCGACGCTCATGTGACGTTCGTCCAGCACTCATTCAGCGCTCGTTTGATGCTCATCCGATGCTCGTCGATGCTCGTCAGAAGCTTCTCCAAAGCTCATCCAACGCTCGTCCGATAACCGCCCGACACTTGTCCAACGCTATTCCGACCCCGTCCGCCTACTCGTCTGACGCTCGCTCGTCCCATGCTCGTCTGATGCTTGTCTGATGCTCTTCCGACACTCATGCAACACCCGTTCAACACTCGTCCGACACTCGACCGATGCTCATTCGACGCCCGTCCAACGCTTGTCCAACGCTTGTCCGACGCCCGTTCAACTAGTCGTCCGATGCTTGCTCGTCTCACAATTGTGTGACACTCGTCTGACGCTTGTCCAACACTCGTTGGACGCTCATCCGACATTGGTCCGATGCTCGTCACTGTCCGACGCTCATCTCATGCTCATTTGACGCACGGTCGAATGCTTGTCCGATGCTCGTCCAACGCCCGTCCAACACTGGTTTGGCGTGCATCTGACCACTTGTCCGATGCTCGCTCGTCCGATGCTCGTGTGACGCTCGTCCAACAACTGTCGAACGCTCATCCGACGCTTGTCCAACCAACGTCCCGATGCTTGCTCATCTGGAGTTCGTCCGGCTCTCATTTGACCCTTGTCCGGCGCTCGTCCGCCGCTTCTGCCGCTTGTCTAATGCCCGTCCGACCAGTGGTCGCTCGTCCAACACTTGTCTGATGCTCATTGGACGCTCGTCCAACACTCATACGATGCTTGTCCAACGCTTGTCCGGCGCTCGCCTGTACGATGCTCGTCCGACGCTTGTCAAAGGCTCATCCAACGTTGTCCGTCACTCATCCCACGCCCGTCCAACACTCGTCCGGCGCTTGTCCAACCACTAGTTTGACGCTCATTCGTCCGACGCCCGTCCGGCCGCCACCAGTCTAACGCTCACTCATCAGGCGCTCGTATGAAACTCGTACGGTGCTTATTTGACGCTCGTTTGATGCTCATCCGATACCCGTCCTATGCTTTTCAAGTGCTCGTCCAACACTTATTCCAACACTCATCCGACGCTTGTTCCGATGCTCGTCCCACGCCTGTGAGACGCTCATCAAATGCTTGTCCAACACTCGTCTGATGCCCATTCAACGCTCCTCCGACACTTGTCTGACCAGTGGTTGGACGCTCGCTTGTCTGGCGCTCGTTGGATGCTCGTTTGGACGCTCGCTTGTCTGACGCTCGTCCGATGCTCGTCTGACTCTCATCCAACACTCGGCCAACGCTCGTCGGATGCTTGTCCAACGCTTGTCCGACGCCCGTCCGACTGGTCCGACACTCGCTTGTCTGACGCTCGTTCACATGCTTGTCCGACGCTCGGAGGGTACTTGGGCATCAAGGTGGTCAAGAGAGCATCGGAGGTGATGTGGACGAGAATGCCGGCAGCACGAAATGTGCAGGAGATGGTATGCGGAAAACTGTCCACGTTGTTCCCAAACCAGAAAAATGACCCTTAGTCGCCATGGAATTTCCAGGCGTCGTATGAGCCCTCATCAGGAAATTTGTTTCTCCCCGAGGATATGTGATTCAAGGTGGGAGGCTTGAGTGCAACAATTGCTGAGTCTTGGGAGAAACAATTAATGAAGTTCTGTCTTTGCCGGACATGAAATAAGCTATTTGTCAAAACAATTAATGAAGTACCGAGCGAATACCTATGCAAGAATTTCATATGCTCAAAGTTTGGGGTTGCGGAGCCTGGAGGCCACACAAGCGGTGGAAGGAGTGGACATTGATATGGTGGACAGCTTTGCTGCATTGGATATTTGTCCAATGCTCATCTAACACTCATCCGACACCCGTCCAATGCTTGTATGACGCCCGTTGGACCACTGTTTCAATGCTTGTGCGTCCGATGCTTGTTTACCGCTTGTCCGACACTTGTCCGATGGGGGTCCGTCGCCCTTCCGACGCTCATCCAATGCTCGCTCGTACCATGCTCATTGGACACTGGTCCAACGCTCGTCGGACCCTTGTCCGACGCTCGTTCAATACTCGTCCAACGCTCATCCGATGCTCGCCCAATGCTTGTCCAATGCTCGTCCGACCTTTGTCCGGCTCTCACTCGTACAACGCTGGTGCGACGCTTAGCCGACGCTTGTCCAACGCTCATCCAACGCTCGTCCGATGATTGTCCGACGCCCGTCCGACCACTTGTCCCAAGATTGCTCGTCCCATGCTCGTCTGGCGCTCGTCTGGCGCTCATGTGACGCTCGTCCAAGGCACATCTGGCTCTCCCCGACAATGGGCTGACGCTTTCCTGCTGCTCATCCGGCGCCCGTCTGACGCCCGTCCAACACTCGTTGGACGCTCGTTGGACGCTCCTCCGATGCTCGTCCGACACCCAACCAACGCTCATCCGATGCTCGTCCAATGCCTGTCCGACGCTCGTCCGGTGCTCGCCCTCTGCTCGTACAGCGCTCGTCTGACGCTCGTCCAACGGTTGTCCAATGCTCATCCAATGCTTGTCCAACGCTCGTCGAACGCTCATCCAAAGCCTGTCCGACACTATGGCCCTGACACTGTGCCTCCGGAACTAATCGCTAAACCTAGACACCATCCCCCTGGAACACTGTGCCCCAGAACGCTACATGTGCCTCTCAATTTCCCGACGGAACTCCATGCCCACCAAACACTGTGCCCCCAGAACACCGCGTGTCTGGCCTGGTGCTGCGCATGCCCCCCTTTGTGTGCCCTCAGGAAAGCCATCTTACAGCAGTTGACACGCACGGACCCAAGTGTACTGTTCACGGGCCAACAGCTGCGGACGTTTTTGCAGTTGTTCGTGCAGGTCATCAATGAGCGGCGGTTTACAGCCAATCCCCTGCATTTCTACCAGCAGGCGGTATGCCTTGGCCGGCTGCCATGTGGCTGTCAGGCAGGAGGGGCGTCTATGAGTAATGCAGAAACGTAGCTTGTCGCGTGTTGTGGTGCTCGCTGTGAGGGTCAGAATAGAATCACCTCGAAGAGAGGTTGTTAGATCAAGCGCAGGCGCGAGCGTCGTATACCCCCCTTTTTTGGGGTTGTTCGCGTAGCATACCCCGATGTATGGTTTCTGACGTCTAACCCCCTGTAAAATCATCATTTTAGGACCAAAAATGATCCCCCAATGATTTTTTCGATTTCGACCCCCGTACCCCCCCGCACCGGGGTACCCTTTTTTGGGGGGGGGTGGGGGGGGGTGGGGGGGTGGGTGGGGGGGGGGGGTCAAAACTTCTTTGTGTATTGTGGCTGCTGTGTGTGTATTTGGACCTAGGTCCTGAAGAACTTTTTTCTTGTATATGGACCCCCTAACCCATGGCGGGGGTCCCCGGTCCCAACTCCAGGTACCCCCAGTCACCCCCCGCTATATGGCCCCTCGCCAATGAGGACTTAGCCGTTTTCACGCCGGATAGGCTGTTTAGTGGCACGCAGTAGGTTTTTTGAAATTGGATTTGGATGTTTCATGAAACCCTTCCGTTGCTCCTAGGATGGGTTTGGGTGATGATTTAGTGACAATTAGGTACTTGAGCACCCATGGGCAACCACGTAGTGGGTGCCAAGCCCATGTAGCTCGTGCCATGGCCCCCCCAAAAGCCTCAAAATCACCTCGCAGAGGTTGTTAGATCAAAGCCAGGCAGGCGTATATATGGGGAAAACGCCACATACCCCCCCATTTGGGCCTATTCGCGTACCCTACCCCAAGGGGTTGAATTGTTAGTTGAACCCCTTGTAAAATCATTATTTTGTCCAATAAACGCATCCCCCAATGAGTTTTTGGTCCGGACCCCCCCAGACCCCCCCCCTACTTGAAACCCACTTTTTAGGGGGGGGTGGGGGTGGGTGGGGGGGGGGGGTGGGGGGGGGTCAAAAATGTCGAAAAAATGACCCCCCCTTTTTTTGGGTCGAAAATCATGAATCTTTTGGTTTTTTTTGATTTTGAGCCGAAAAAGTGTTTCCGGGTCCCGTCTCCATAGGGTTTGTATGGGGCGGAGTGGGACGAGCGCTTATGCAGTTTATGCACTTTTCAGCCATTTTTGCTATGTTGGCGGTTTTGGCGACCACGGTGACCCTGTGGTACCTACTCTGAGGGGTGCTAGTGGGGATGTTGTGACAATATATGCCTACTAGGATACGGAAGGACGTTCTTTGTAGTCTCTAGCCTTGCTTAGGGCCATTCACAACCCGTGCCAAAGACGCGAAACTGATTTTCTTGATATTTTGACCATCCAAAATCATCAAATATCCTATGTACAGCATGTTTTAGCCCCTCTTTATGCGTTTTTCACCCTATTTGGGTGTTGGGGGGAGGCGCGGGCTCCCAAGGGGTTTTGGGCACAACCTGCTTATGCAGTTTTTCCGCCTCGGCAGCTCAAAAATGGAAAATTCCAAAACTGATTTTGTTGATAACTTGACCATCCAAAATGATCAAATATCCTATGCAAAGCATGTTGTAGCCCCTCTTTATGCGTTTTTCACCCTATTTGGGTGTTTGGGGGGGGGGGGGGCGGGCTCCCAAGGGGTGTAGGGCACAACCTACTTATGCAGCTTTCTCGCCTGAGCAGCTCAAAAAAAGGCTGTCCCTCTCCCCTCTTCGAGGTGCCTTGCCGAAGGCAATAGAATTTTCCACCGTGTCTGCAAACGGCGCACATTCCACAAACTGTGTGTCTACAACTGCTGGCAGTGTCTACGTCACCCTGCCTGCCCATTACTCTTCGCCCTATGTGTCTCCCTCGTCTCTGGTGGCGCCTTTTTAGTTGACTGGCTCTCAGCAGAGCACGCTTTCGTTCCATTCTTCGCGTTCATACCAGTCCCAAGTACACTCTATCCCAATAAGTTTCCCCCGTTTGGGACACAATATTGCTCCATGATGCATAGCCTGGGTGGAAAATTGGCACTGCTCATTGGGCCTTCTCCAGGCTCCCCTTCTTGAAAGGCATGTATGGTTTGGACACCTGAATACCGTACCAACACGTCAAAGGTGGCAGCTCCTCCAAGATGTTGGGGTTATTGGGATGCTTCGCCCCCGGCCCCTTGGGCCTTTTGTGTACTTGAGGACCCTGAAGTCGTGACGGATTTTCTGGAAAAGGGGCTCTAACGGCCCCACCTCTCGCCCCCACCAGCCATTTTTTTCTCTCCTGCGCCTCCGTCGGTGCGTGGTCGTGATGCTACCGTGGTCACCGATTGGGGGAAACTCGTCGCCGAGTTCTGTGCGTTTTGGTATGTCTGCAGGTTTTGTGGTGTGTCTGCAGGTGGTGCAAAATGCGTGTAGTAAGTACAATGCAGCGATGGATGGGGTAGAATCGGGTATGCCCTCCTTTCCTGAGGTAATCAGAATTAGTCGCTAATCAGAAGCAGTCGCATGGGCGTTGGTTGCGGTTAGGTATCTGTTGGGCGCATGATGGGCACATACTGGGCGCACAGTCGGCGCATAGAGGGTGCATATTGGTGGACACAAAGTGGGTTCACAGTGGGCACGTAGTTCGCACATGGTGAGAGCATGCGTAGAGGGCGCACATAGGGCAGAGCGCAGAGGGTGCATACATGGAGCGCAGAGGGCGCATAGTAGGCGCGCTGCAGGCGTATAGAGGATGTCCAGATGGCACATAGTGGGCACAGAAAGGGTGCACAGATGGTGCATCGTGGTACGCACATATAGGTACCTCCGCGTAGGGTACTTGTGTAGGTCTCAGCCATGGGACACTTACACATGCAAACGACGCATGAACAGGCAAACGGCCCTACACAAAGGGACGTTCTGCTAATTGGGTTCGCGCCTTGGCGCCATCGGGACTATCACATGTGCACAGTGTCTGCAACATGTGTACGTAGTGCACCAGCTGTGCGTAGTGTCGGTAGACGAAATATGGGTAGACTGTGCATCATGTGTGCACCATGCGCACAGTCGCCCAACACTGTACAAAGGTTTGGGGACACGGTGCATAACTACGTACAGTGTCGACGTCATCCGGCCTGCCCATTGATCCTCGGAGCTTCCGCCTCCCTCGTTGGTAATTCTGGGGTCATCTTTTTCACCTCAGAGCACCGTGCTCCTCCTCACTCTTGGTCAAGCCATCGCTTAGTCAGGAAAATACCGGGAGCGGGGGATGGGTCAGTCACCTAGTGGGTGGGTGGGATAGGTCCAGGTTTGGGCAGTTTTGGCAACCTGGTACCTCCTGGGGTAGGGTCCTTTTTTGGGGGATCTTCGGCCAGCCAGACGGATGCATGGGGAGAGCGTCATAGCCCTGTGGCGAAGGTGCGCACAGGCGCACCTGCTTGGCATGCCATACTCCCTCGCTTCGTTTCAAGCTCCACTCCGTCAGTGACTGCCTGTACCCGTGCCTTTGCGTGCGCTGCCCGTGTGAATTCGACCCTCTCTTGGGGGTGCAGGGCTCCCAATGCCGTTGGCGGAGCTGAAGAGGCGGCAGAATGCTGCGTTGGCGCTGGCGATCCGCACTGCCCGCGAGGAGGTTGCACGGTGTGGCTGCGTGTGCTGAGATCAGGGGTTCGAGCAGGGCGGTCCCAGAGGATGCAGGTTTTGTGTGTGTCCTCTGCGTCAAGGAGCGCCCTGAGGGGTCGCGCTCAGGGTCCAGCTCTGGGGTGTAACCGGTTGTCACGCTGTCCAAAGGAAGGCCTCCACGGGTCTGTGCTCAGATGCATCTCATGCCCAGATGCAGGGGTAGCCCCTGTGCATGCCCACACTCCGAGTACAGAGCGTCCAGCCAGGGCGTCGACTGCAGTCAATGATCCGACAACCGCCAGGGACAGGCGTTGCGCAGTAGAGACGACGCACGTTGAAGTCCCTGAGGCAAGGTGCGACATCTGTGCGTCAGACCGATCGGAGCGGCACAGCGAGACCTGATATGTGGGGGTCTGTGTTAAGGCATACGGAGGCAACTTTTTAATTTGGGGGTTTGACCGGTTTTTGTCGCTCTCACGCGTTGGACATGGAGAATCCCAACAGTCAACTTGTGGACCTGAGTCTTTGGGACGCTTCGGTTTGGGCCTTTTTGCCTGTTTTTGCCCGTTTCCTGCAAGCTGCTTGCAGCAAAAGTAGTGCAGTCTAAATGTTGCTGGAGGGCCAACATGTTTTTATTCCACCCCAAAGTCAATTTGGACCGATTTGTACATTTTGATGTGCCGAATTCAAGTATGCAAGGGATAGGGTTCAGCGACATGATATGTTGGAGGATCTCAGCAAAATTGTGGCCACCCAATGTGTAAGCCCCAAGTCACCGTAGTATTTCATTAAGGTGTCCAACCTATCGTTTCGTTGAGCCCTATGGCTTGCATATGAATTCTGAATGAAACTGCCTCGTTTGACTGATTTGCAAGTTTGGCTGAAGTGACAATGTGTTGGAGTACTTTTGTCGGCAAGATTTTACTGTGCGATGCACAGCTGGCTGTTGAGGCAGGCCACAATCTGAAAGATTTCAATCAGCATCCAAACACAGCCCTGCCAGTGTGTAGTTGAGCGCTGAGACATATTTTTCATTCATTCATGCAGCACATTCAAAATAAGGGGGTGCTGGCTAACATCCACCATGACCCAACCAGCCACTAAACTGTCCACTGACCCATGCGCCAACCGATTCATCGAACCATCCACCCACCCATTGGTGAGGGGTAGGTGAATAGGTTGGTGCATGGGTTCTTGGATGGGGTTGGCGAATCAACAGAACACAGGGCTAAGGGGTTTCTGTTGTAGGACCACGTTCAGGTTTATGTAAACGGCTACCCAACGAGCACCAGGTTTGGTGCCGTGTTGGCCGTCCGGCGGGCGGGTGGTGTGTTGGTGGCTCCGCAGCGGTTGGTCCAGGGCGGCTCTGGGTACTCCGGCGGCTCGGCTGCTCTGCGGAGTATGAGCTCCCGCAGTGTCCAGGCCTGAGCAGGATAGTTGGGGTCTTGGCATACGCACTAGGGACTCGGCGACCATCTGTCGGATGAACCAAAGGCTCGCTGTGTGTGCGTGTGCGTCTGTGTCTGTGTGTGTGTGTGTGTGTGTGTGTGGGTGTGGGTGTCTAATCCTGGCGGCACGGTACTAACCAGTGGAACAAATTGCTGTGAAGGGTCCATCCTCACGGTCCTGAGGCGAGGGAACTGGTGAGTCAGGGGAGGTTCTCACCGTAGCCTCAAACGTGAGCAGAAATTGAACAATTTGTGTGCTCATCGGGTGCTGCACCAAGAGGTATCCTCAAGGGCACACTGGAGCTGCTGAACAGCGCATTCCCTCGTTGCAGAAAGACGCCTAAGCGCCCATCGTCGTGGCTTTTCTTTGACTGTCTGCCGGCCTAAGGAGAATCGAGCACTCAGCGCCTTTGGAAGTGCCTGTTTGTTCCGTTTCTCGTGTGTGTGCGCGCGCGCGTGTGTGCGTGCGCGTGCGTGTGCCTGTGCGTGTGGGTGTGTGGTCATGGTTCCGGTGATGGCTGTGCGTGTGGATATGGTTGTAGCTGGCCAACGCCAGAGGGTGTTTCCTGGGTCGTGTGCACACCGCGTCGTTCACAGCGTGGGACTGAAGACGTCGGAGGTTTTTGCCGAGATGGAGACCCAACTCCGCGCTCGCGGTGACGCGCTGCAGGCGGCCAACTCCAAAGCTTTGGAGCGGCAGTTCATGGACGACGTGTCGGTGTGCATCCCCATCCTTTTTGTTCCCCGAAAAGAACGCCCGGGGGGGGGGGGGGGGGGGCAGTGGGCTCGGGCCTCACAGGGCCTCAAAAACGCTGGTTGCGTTATCATTGCCCCTGCCGCTGTGAATCCCATGCGCCTGCACTGCCTCAACACGCCGATACACCTTGGCAAAGGGCCCAAAGCTCCTCGTGTGTCACCTTGACTTTGGATGCACCTGCTGTCCAAAGACCGCGTAGAACCAACCGTTGAATGTGAGCGCAAGGACAGACACGAACTGAATAATCCTGATTAAGTTGGTGAAATGTCAATGGCAGTGGGGGCCAGTGCGTGTCTCGTCCACGCCATTGCTTGGTGAGGTGCCCACCCGCCACTCCCCCGCGGGGGCGGGGGGAGGGCGCCGGTGGGGGGGTCTGAGGCCCCCCAGAAAAGTTTGTGTTCCTAAAATCAGCCTGATATTTCCAGCTTTCAGGGTGGGTAGTTGGGTCTGGTTGATTGGCAAGCTCCCCCATCCCGCCCCCGCCCCCTTCCCACGGATGTTGGGGCAATCCTCTGGCCTTGTCGCACGATAAGCAGTGATCCGAAATAGGGCGTCGGGGGGTCACGGTACTTTCCTCGCCCGGAATTGCCAGGGTCCGGACCGGTACCGTCCTGGCCCGGGAATTGCGGCTTGTCCCGGATAGCACCGGTCCGGACCCTGGCAACTCCGGGCTAGGAAAGTGCCCTGACCCCCCCCAATTCCACTCTGGAACGTCACTCCAGCACAGGAATCTAATCTAATGTCAACGATTCTGGCACGGAACATGAGTCTTTCCGGCATCCCGGTAACGGCCTTCGGCGCCCGATGCCGGAATGTAGGTACATTCCGAGCACCCCAGCCGTTCCAAGTGGACAGCCACTCAAGTCACATGGATTCGACCAACAGCCTCACCCGAACCAGCAATACCACAATGCGAAGGCAGACCGATGGCATTCCGAACGCCAAATCTGGTGTCGCTTCGGACCAGACGTGGGTACCCCTTGGGGCGTGTTCCCCGCCAGAAGTACGGATGTGAAGCCGCAAAACCTCCAGCGTCTCAGCTTTCCCCGCCCCTGCCTCCCACTGCCCCTGCACAGGCGATGGCTCAGAGGTCGCACCGCTGCCTCCTCATCCCGGCGCTCATGGAGCTGGTCCACAACTACTCCACCACATTCCCCACCCTCGGCCCGTACCTGACGTCGGCCCCCGACGTGGCCAGCCACATCCTCAACACCCGCCGCATGCTCCTCAAGGGCTGCTTCCGGCTGTCGCACTGCATTGCCTACCTCTTCCCATATGCCCTCCCCTTAGTCCTGGCTTCGGTGTATTTCTTCGGCCTCACCGCCAACATTGTGGCCACGGTGCTGCTCGCAGGTGTGGTTTTGTGTGTGTGAACCCAAGTTGCAGTGGGCCCAGAGCCCCACTCGCTGACTGTGAGCTGTGTCTGCTCAGTTTTGCTAACCGCCGGTGACTGTATGTATGTGCGTGCGTGTCCCACTTCTCATTCTCTCTCACACCCTCTCATTGTCACCGCCGAAAGACGCCTGGCCTACATGACAGTTTACATGTCCTTCATGTTTGCTGTTCTGTCTTTGGCCTGACGAGAAGTCTAGACACCCAGTGCACGTCTTTTTTTTGCCTGTTATTCTTGGCTCCAGGGCGTGTCATTGGGTCTTCACGGCGTGTGTGCGTGTCAGTGCTGAGCCCTGCCCCCTTCTGTGCACTCGCATTTGCTGACTGCATATCCCCTGCTCTGGAGACATTGAGAGATTATGTCATTTTCGCTGTTCTGTTTTGGTCGTGACGCAGTGTGTGTGTGTGTGTGTGTGTGTGTGTGTGTGTGTGTGTGTGCAGTGCAGGCACTCCACAAGGGGCCTGTAGGCAGGCATGCGGTTGACGAGAGCCCAGTGCAGTGCGGCATTTGGGCCAGCGGCAGCCCTCTGCAATGGGACACAAGCTGCAGTCAGAGCGGTGGGGCAGCCCTTTGCGGTGTGACCCGGGCTGTGGTCAGAGCGGTGAAAGCCCTGTGCAGGGGGGCATGCGCTACAGGCAGAGCGGTGGCTGCACAGTGTTTGGGTTGCGCAGGCTTGGGGTTCGGACGGCAACATCTGTGGCCCGGATCTCTGGAGCCGCGCATGGGAAGGGGACACGGAGCCTTGCCTTTGCTGCATCAATGTTGCCCGAGTCCCGAGGCATACTGCAGGCAATGCGGCCTATGCCCTCCACTCTCAACACGTGTAGCTGTGCGTGCCACAACACAGCCGTTCAGCTTGTGGGTCTCTGGTTCAGCAGCATGAACAGCAGCGGGTTCTGATCACTGACTTTTCCTGTTTTCGCTGCCACTGTGCCACAGCAAATTGTGGAACTGCGGCAGCTGGAACAGCTGCTGTTTCAGGAAGGGCAAGTTGGAGGGAAAAAAACCGGGTGTCCGAAGTTCGGAAGCAAGAACAAAAGCAGCCTCACTGAATTCTGCACCATCACCATCGCTGTCACTGTCATCTCCCGTTGAAAATTACTCCTCTGCATCGCTGACGGCCTCAAGGTACTGTTAAACAACTGCATAATGCTGCTTTGTATAAATAATGCTACTTTGCCTCAACTGCCTCAGACGGAGAAGGAACTGCCCAACTGCTGCCCAACTGCCCACGGTCTCTCAAACCACCATTCTGCATCCATCGGCTCGCAGGGTTCTATATGTACATGGACCATTACGGGTACGTGGAAGCCTTCTTGGATTACGACATTACCGAAGTGTTTGCCTCCTTTATCATCAAGTTCGAGGGCTCATTGGTGGTATGCACTGCTGCGCCTTAAGTGGCAGGCTTGGTTGGCTGGGGAGGTGGGATGGGGACCTAACTACGGTGAGCTAAGCGAAGGCGTACCATGAACCTTTGGTAGACTTACCCTGTTCAACACAGCCACCGACCAAGAGCTACTCGTGTAGAGAACTCTGAAAATGCTGGAAAGGGCTATACCGCAGATTTTAAAGGGTTTTTTTTGGGGGGGGAGGGCAGAGCTTTCGTTCTTTTTTTCTGCGTAATTGACTTCCGCGTTGCATTCTGATTCTACGCATCCAGCGAGGGGTGAAAAAGCACTGTTGTTGACCACTCACAACAAGTGATTCAACCGCAGGGCCTTCTGACAGGTGCATCAAGGAAGCTCCCAAAGTACCCAACGAGGTTGTGTGTGAGTGCTCTTCCAGTGCCACGGACCTCCGTGCACTCTCTTATGAGAAAGGGAAGGCGGTCCCTCAAGGGCACAAGGGGAAGCCGGTAGAACCACCCGGTACAGCGGCAGGCAAACTTTGAAGTCAGGTCAGACAGGTCCGGCCGGAAGACTGGCAATGTGGACGGGAGCTCCGGAAGGCTGGCCCTGTTGCTGGGAGGGGCGCTCCTGACGCGCTCCAGTTTGGCGTGCCCCTGCCAGAGTCGCTGGATAGGCGGGGCTGAGACCGAGATTTTGATTGAGAAGCATTGAGGAGAATGTGAAGACATGACCATCCGACAGGCGCGGAAATCAAATGCTGATGAGGCAATGCACTCCACAATGTGGATTGAGCGCATCGTTGTTCTTCCCTCCAGACCTGGTTGAAGCATCGAGACAGACAAACACGGCACCCGAAAGACACTCCACATGTGTGTGAAACCTCATTTGAAAGCGGGTCTGCGTGGCATCTCATGTGACATCACACAGTGGCTGGTGCCCCCCCCGCCCCTCTAGAAACAAAGGGTGCATTGAGAAATAGAAAAAAGGGTGTCAGAATGCCAGGAGCAAATCATGTGAATCTGAGAAACAAGAGGATGAGATTCATCGTCTCGCTTGATAGGAAAGGGGGGGGGGTCCCAGGGTGGCGTGTGGCCCCATTTCGGCGTTTTCCAGCATCCCCCCCCCCCCCCCCAGCCCCCATGCCGCTCCCTGCACATGCCTGCCCCCCACCCCTCCATTCACTGCCTGCCTGCGGGGAGTGGATGCTGGGGGTAGGTAGTGGATGCTGCTGCACCGGCGAGCAGTGGAGTGCGGCATGGCTGCCTTTGTCAACACTGTCGCCTGTGCACCCCCACACCGGGCTGCAGTGGCGTGTGCCTGTGGCGTGCAGCACTGGCGCCGGGAATGGCTGTGCCCGTTTCTCGCACTTCAGGTGACAGTGATGTTCTGGCTGCTGCTGGTCACGGTCTACACCCCGGTACTGCTCGCGTGCCGCGCTCGCTGGCGGAGCGGCCGTCGGTTCCGGCAGGATCCGCCCAGCAGCAAGCAGCTGGACATGATCCTGCAGAAGCTTAACGAGCAGCACCGGACCTTCTCCCGGCAGCTGCAGAGTCTGGAAAGCAAAGTGGACTCGCTGCATCAGGATTTGCGGAGGTCCCACCGACGGCACGTGGATTGAGGGAGCGCGCGGCTTTGGATTGTGGGCCGCCGGACTGTCTTTGTTATCAGGAGCGCTTGGGGGAGGGGCGGGAGGTCGGGTCCGCGCGCGCGACCCACCCCCACCCCCTCCCGACCGCCCCCGTCTGTGGACGAACAACGTGGACAATTTACTTCAGTGCCCACACCCGGAAGTACCTTCCGGTACCCTTACTGAGGCTTGATGGCACCCGCCCCCGCTCCCGGCGGGTTTTCGAAAGTCAGCGTTGCCATTGCGCCAGTTCCCGGACCCGACCGGCGGAACATTGTACCCGTGATACGTGGCTCATCGCCGTCAGCGCGACTAAGTCCTCTTTGCCCCCGTCCCTTTTGTTGGGCCTCGGTTCGGCCCTGGCGCCTCGTTATCACGTTCTCATGGCAAACCAGTCGTTGAAGTTCAGTCCGGGTTGCGTGACTGTCGGTGCCACTTTGCGCCTCCGGGTGCCTTTCCACTGCAACGGAGTCGTACCGCGGCCTACGTCGAGCACTGCCATCCGACATCGAGACATGGGGTTATGGACGTGCGTGTGCGGTCGCGGGCGCTTCGGTGCGCTGGCCGCGTGCGTCTGCGCCCGGCCACCCCCGAAAGCTCCGCACCGTCGTGTACGCAGATGTGGATGGTCGGGATGGGAGGCGGAAAAGGTTCCAGACCTGCGATTGGGGCCATGCACGTGCCTGTCTTGACCCCAGAATGGGCGCTGGCAGTCTCTCTGTGGGGGGGATGGTCTGTGGAACTTGGCGCCACGGTCCAAAGCCTGCGTACGATTGCGAACAGACCCGCGGTGGACGTACGGGGCGGCACGCCTGTGGCCAACAGCTCTGCGCACGGCCAACCCAAATCCATCCGCAAATGCTGCAGCCACGTCTGAGATTGCCTTGAGGAGCACAGGGACCGGCATCGGTAAAGGCCATGCTGTGAATTGCAGAGGGGCTGTAGGACCGAGCGACAAAGCGTAAACGTTTCGTTGTGACATCTGAATCTATCCTGATCCGAGGGGCAGTGCCGTGTCCCGCTTTCTACCCCCCCCCCCCCCCGCCTCGCGCGCCCCACACCCAACAGCCCTGCCCCAGCCCGACCCGCGCACGCGCCTACACACAGGACGACGGTATCTTCCGCCCCACCTGCGCTTCGGTGGGGTCTGGTGGCTGTCGATAGTCCGCTCGGCCTTGGAACCGGACAGTCAGGCAGTTCAGCCTCGTGGTAGGGCAGGGAAGGACGCCCACGCCCGAGGGCCTGCTCCTGCATGAGGCCGCCAGCCCAACCCAACCCAACCCCCCCCCTGCCCCTGGCCCCCCCACTATCTGGCTGAACTCGGCGGCGGGGGGGCTCCGGGGGGGGGGCTCAACAAAAACGGTGGGGGTTTGCCGGTTGCTGCTCCCGGTTCAACGCACTTGGTCGTGCGCTATGCGCCCGCTACGACCCGCCCTGGCGCTCACCGTGGCGCCCACTATGGGCGCCCTCTATGCGCCCTCTATGCGCTCTATATGGGCCTACCAGGCGCTCTGTATGCCATGCACTCTGCAGCCGGTCCACAGGGGCCGCCGCGGGCCACCAGCCCATGAGTCGACAACTCTGGACGGACCACCACCTCAAAAATGCCTGACCCCCAACCGTACAGCAGCGACCCACCGTGTGACCAGCCGTTGGGACCCTTCGCCGACATGCACGAGACTACCAACCCTTTGTACATACATGTCTCTCGCATTCTCGGACGCCGGAGTGTTGTCCTACTTTGCTCTCCTGCCTTACCACCCGATCCATGTCGTCCCCATGTCGCACCAGCACGAGGAGCATTTCATTCTGAGGGGGTCTGGGATTCGTAGACGTTTTCCCTGAATGGCCTCGTTTGACAGTCAGTCCTGCAGTCGCAAACGCAAACGTCCTCATTTCAATGCCAACCAAAGCAATGTCAGGGTCAACAACCCGGGGTATTGGCACCGCCACGCAGTCCTGCAGGCACCATGCCCCATTTTTTTCTCAAAAAGGATCCGCCGCGTATCCCTCCTTTCAATGTTTCGGACCCCATTGAGAGATGCCACTGCGGAGAGCCTCCAGAACTATCAGCTGTACGCGGGGGCGCCAGGGGGACAAGTGGGGGATGGGGGGCCGAACGTTTGCAGTGCTGAGGATCATATCGATGAATGAGGCACAGACGCAGCGGACTGGTGACCGCTGGAGCGAGGAAAGACGGTGGACAAGCGGGAGCGAGCATGCTCTCACCCTGTTCGCCGCCCCGGCCGTGGACATGCCACTTGCACCTCCACTCGCTCCTTTGCTTGGTGGGGGATTTGAGGAGTGGCGATCGGAGGGAGCCTGCGGGAAACGTCTCGAACCCAACCAACAGCCTGGCTACGTCTCACGGGGCTTGGACGCGCTGGGGGCAGGGGGGGGGGGGGGTTAGGGCGGAAGGGGCGAGGGATGGCGCGGAGGCCCAGCGGAGGGTGTGGAGGGGGCACCGGCCTCCATGGTGGCCTGTCTGAGGACCAGCAGTGGCTCCAAATCGAAGGTTTTTCCGCATGACACGCACCTCAAAATGGTCAGTGCGTCTTGGGGGGCGCTTTGACTGACATATACCCCCCCACTCAGCCCCCAGCGCAATGCAGGCCGTGGGGCAAGCGCCCTTGGAGCTAATTGCGGAGAAGCAAACCTGACCCATTGTGGCCCAGCCCTCCCCCCCAAGATACGTTTCCCAAACATCGGGACAGGCATTTTCCTCCTGAAATCCCAAAAAAACCAGGTGCGTACACCTGGAAGTACCAACCAAGTCTTTGTGGCGAACCCCCCCCCCCCCCCCCGCACCCCCCATGCCCGGCCGGCTCTGTCGGTGGCTGGGCAAGTTTCCCGGCACGTCTGCCAGAGGGGGGGAGGTGTCACACCTGAAGCAATTTTCGCCTAATCCGCACCATATCCGTAACCGTAAGCGTACCCGTAGCCATAACCGTAACCGTAACCGTAACCTGGGTCAACACCAGGACCCATGTCATGTCCACTACCTAAGCTATTGCCCAAATCCCAGTCCCCACTAAGACCCAAACAAGACTCAGGGACACAGCTCTGTAGTAGGGCACCAGCCATGGTGCTTCACCGGGGTTTCTGGTTTGAGGCACGGATCGCCATCACCAGAGCAGACCACGCGTCGCAATGCAATGCAACGCCCGAACAAGCGGAGTTGTGCGACGGATCGTGAGGCAGGGACGGCAGTCAGCATTGTGCGCTCGTTGAGGCTGTGCAATGGATGCGCAGTGCGTACGGCCGGTGCTCTGGCGCGCTGGACCATGTTGCTCATGAAAATCTTTTGGTTCCCAGAGGGTTTCCAGGTCCTCTGCCCTGAGCTGACCCTGCCTCCACACATGCGTACGATATTATAGGACTGTAGATGTGGGCATCTGCCCCATGGCGCTATATTATACGCCCATTCATCATATACGGTATGAAGTCGCCCCCTGTATCTCAGAGGTACAGTGGTGGTGGTGGTGGGTGGGTGGGGGGGGGCAATTTCGTGCGGACTTTCCCATTCATCCGCTGTCCGCTATCAGCACTCCATCATTTGTTGTCATTGTAGTTGTAGTACCCTGGGCGGTGCAAACGCTTCAATCAAGACCGTAACCCGCATCATAGTGTCTCTGGAGGTGTTGCTCAGCAATTTGCAGCAAAGTATCGTGCAGTGTTTCCTTGCAGCATACAAACTCGTGTGCAGACATTGCAGCCGCTGGTGTTCCATAGAACACGTGGTCGCCAACAGGTTACAGTGTGCATGGCGAAGGTGCATAGAACAGCAAAAGCCTGTGCAGCACCCCTTCGTGTCTTGCTTTGTGTTCATCCCCCTGATCAGTCCGGCTCTGCATGCCACAGCTTGGCCAATCCATGCAGCATTATACTCGGTTGGCCGCTTCATTATACCGGCGAATATGAGAGACACGAAATATAGTACCGACTGAATTTTAAGGATTTACGGAAATATTTATTTCTCTGAGCACCCACTGATTTCCAGCAATTGAAAACTAAAAGAAATGGAGCACCACCAGGAAATGGAGGACCACTGGAAGGTGGAGGACTAGTGTGAAATGGGCTGCAAAAGGGCGCAAAATAATGAATTCTGTGTATAGAAAACCCAGTTTCTCTCCTATGTTTCGTTTTGCACTCTTCTGTTGAAGACACCGTGTTCAGTTTGAGCTCAATTTTTGAAGCTATCTGCCAGGAAACTGCTCTGGCACAAAAAATCTTTTTGGTGCTTGTACCAACGCAGAATTTCAAGTTGCCCGCAAAGCTGCAAAAAACAAAAACCAAAAATCTTGCTCAGTTAAAACTCAAATTGCCCAACATAAAAATTAATGGTCTGCAAAATTCAAGTATTCGGTCGCTAGGGTGCAGCAAAATGAATCAAACCATGGAAGCATTCGGCAAAACAAGCATGTATCCGATGGTGTATCCAATGATGCAAAAATAAATAAACGACGTGCATTTCATTATACATTTTTGTGCAGTTGTCTCATGCAATTTACCACAGCTTCAGATGCGCCAAAGGTGGTGCAACATACGTGAGCAAGCCTTTCCAGGGCTGAAGGAAGCACGTTCATTGCACATTCTGCATTTGAATCTAGGGGTAAACAAAGTGGGAGCACCTATCCACAAGCCCTCGCAGGGCTGAATCAAGCACCTGCACTGCACACTCTGCAGTTGTATCATTGAAGAAACAAGGTGGCAGCCACATTTCATGCACATTTGACAGTTGTATTATAAGCTTTTTGTTGGTGTTGCAGGCGTCACATTTTCCGGCAGTATAGACATGGAATGGACTTGATTGTATTCCGTCACTCTATCGGTTCATGCATAGCTTGCACGTAATATTTGGTGAGCAACAAGCGGTGGCAGAGATGTTGTGTCTGTCGTGCTCCGGGCCACAGGCATTAGTAGTTCAATGCCGTGATGTTCATACATGCAAAGCCTGTGTGGCCTAGTGTATGTACTATCCGTGTATGCTGCACAACTAGATTATCCACCCCTACAGATTCTCTTGTAGTTACCACTGAGGTGCTGTGTGGCCCCCACACCCATTTGAAACATTATCCACACTGCGACGTGATTCCCCCTCTATGTAGCACTTGAACACCAAATGGTGGTGGCATGCTGCCAACGTGCAATCTATGCAAAGTAAGTGGCCTCTCGTCTTTTGGGTACAGCGCATCCAAGATGGAAAATCCTGCTGAATATCTTGCTTGACACAGTGTTGTAGGGTCACAACAAGCCGGCATAGTGCCCATACTCATCTTGTTCATTGTCTAGGTGCTCTAGTGGAGGACTTAGGATCCACCAATGGTATGCACTTAGGTTCCTACCAGGAGGCTGTCCACATTTCCTGGTTGCCTCGAGGGGAGCGTGAGCATGCGAAGCACACACCGTGCATCTTTTTGGGCCCATTCCCCACCCATGACCATTTTTAATTCCCTCCCTAGTATGCCTCACTCCATATCCACATCAAACAATCTACAAAGCACACTACATAAGGCAAAATAACTGAATTCACTGTCCATGCATGTCACTTCTCATATGCCTAACAAACGGTATTATCCCCACAAATGTGGGTGTCCATACATTTAGCACAATAATGCTCCTTGCACTCACCACAAACTGTGATAGTGGAGCACTTTTGACAACACAAAGCACACACCTCTGCATCCTCCTCTCCCTCATCTTGCGTGGTAGCTGGCTTGCTTTTATTAGTCCAAGCATGAGGCGGGACATGGTCCCATGGTCCATAAGAAGGGTGACGGACCTGCCTCCGAATGCAGAATTGCGTGAAATGCAAAAAAAAATGCATGGACCGGTGCAACTCATCAGGGCTGCCATTCTAGATGATTAGTCCATATCCCGAACTCCATGGGTCAATTTAGGGAAGGTTTGCAGCTCACTCTGGTCTATTTGTAGGCCTTCTATAGGGGAGGGTAAATATGGGGTTAAAGTCGGAATTGTGAGTACAAAAGTAGTGCGACATGTGCGCGTTGGGCAAACACTCTCCCTATCAGCCACCACCTTGGCCATGGCCCTCTAGTTGACCAACCAATGAAAGACACATTCTTGACTCCGTTTTGTGGGCCCATACTACTTGGGTCAGTGCCACCATTTGATACACAGTTTGCCATCACAGAGACTAGTGATACTCCAAACCAATGTGGCACCATAGGGAGATACTCCCTTGCGGTGCTTGCGGTGCACCTTCGCAATAAGTTCACCAAACAACAATTTCCTAACACGCTTTGCACATTGAGCTGGGTCCATAGTCTCTCTTTTGCAAAGAGTGATGGTGCCAAAAGATCACACTGTTTATGGACCCAGCATGATGGTTACCGCACTGCTGTGTGTCTATGATGTAACGGTGGTTGAAGTGTTGGCCCTCGTAGCTAGGTCCCATTCTGAGGTTTGAGATTGAGATCTATGGGAGGCACTCGTGCACGCCGATGGCCGGGAGTAATCCCCTTGGGATTTAAAAACACCTGCAACAAGAAGTAGAAACCAATTTTCCACAGCCATTTAGGTCACTTGTGGTTGTGCAAGTAGTGCACAGACCCGATGTGGTGTGGCACACATGGCATGGCCCCAACCCCGGCATCCCCACTCCCTCCCACAAGTGGGATGGGTCAAAAGCGACCTCCACACCCGCGACTTGCAACGGCAGGATCCCTCATCCTTGGGAAGGTGCTATCTACATGGGGTAGCAGTACCACCACCTAAACTAGTGCCACCAGAAAGTCACAAAACACATTGGTAAAGTACACACACAACAACAACAAGGAAGCAGGCCAGCCATCCCCAGTGACTGGATTGGCCAAAATAATACCAACGTGGCCATGCAGTAGGGCATGCAGCGGGTACAACATTATTTCAAGCCGAGCAACTCACATATATCCTGTGACTATATAAGCCAGAGCAATACCGACCTATGTGGCAGTACAGTAGGGTACACAATACACCAAATATGCACCCAATGACTGTTTTGGCCAGAGTAGTACCAACTTGTGCGGCTGTACAGTAGGGTACAACAGTATTTCAAACCACAAGAAATAGCTCTTGCACCCGCACAGTGCCGTTGAAGTTGGAGCTGCTTGTCATTATTTATACCCATTATTTATACCGGCACTGGGCATTTGTAAGCCTGTGGTTTGTAATGATATCATACTACTGTATTGACGCACAGGTTGGGACTGCCCCAGCTTATCTAGTCACTGGGTATGTGCAGCCTTGAATTAATTACTGGCCAGGGTAGTTGGCGTCCTAGGACCCAGAGAGTCGCCCCTCTTCTACTCTAAAACTTGCCTTCTCTTCTTTCCATACATTGTTCATTACCCCACTCCACCCCTTGATACTAACGTTGTTGTGCCACCAAGTTTGGGGAGGAGGCCACCCCTGTCAACAACCCTGTTCTACTCCCAAGTTGCTCTCTCAACCATTCATACGCATCATATGCATAGATTACCCTACCCCACCACGCGCGCGAAACTTGCCTTGACAACCATGTAAGAATGGCAACAATGTGAACAAAATGACAAAAAGCACACAACTTGCAAGATAAAGAAGGTCAATTGCATCATGAAATAGTGCAAACATAGCAATACACACCAATTTACACCGAATTTACACCTGTAAACACCCCCATGGCCCAAAATGTGGCCGTTTTCATAAAATTTACGCATATACACATAAATTTGCCATTTGGCCAGTGACCTCCCCCCCCCCCCTCCCCCCCAATGTGGTTATGACCATGCGCCTGTGACACGGGGGCGTATGCGAGCCCAGTTTCCGTTGCCTCATGGCCCCTCCCCCCCAAGGGGCATACGGCCAATAGTTAGTTGGGTGGGTAGTTGGCGTCCAAAACCAAGGCCCCCCCCCCCCCCCGTGGTTCTGACATATGGGTGCGGCCGCTTGGCCCCATGGCGCCCCAAGGTAATGCTTGGATGCATTTTCCCAACGTTGCTGAGGCCCTCCGCTACTTATGTTCGGAGGAGGGAGGGTCTCTACGCATCCAGCACACATATCCTGTGCATTGTTGTGGACATTGTGTATTGCTTGGGATGAGTGTGTCCATGCCATGCCACATTGTGTTGCAAGTGGGGAATCAGGAATAAACAGCACCCATCCAGAGTTGTAAGGGGGCGCCCTTAGCGCACTGCGCGCGCAGTGCGGGCGCAGCGCAACTATTTGGGCGCCCAGCCGTACTGGAGACCCATACTTTGTGATACTAGGGGCATCATTGTTGCCCCTAGCATAGGTTTTGATGCTTCTTCCACATGGGGGATATGGCATTTTTGGATTTTCACCCACTTTCACCCACTTTCACCCATTTCCACCCCTTTTCACATTTTTTTTGCTCATCTTCACCATGGACTCCCACACTTTGGTGTGGGCCCTTGAGTTGGGGTGATGGACTCCCACGTTTTGGCGTGGTCCCTCGAGTTAACGTGACGGACTGCCCGGTTTTTGCCTGACCATAGTCGAATGCCCCATGCGAGGCCGCATCCCTGCTGCCGAGGAAGCGTGGTTGTACCACAAGTTGAAAACAGAGGTTGACGTGGATTCCCTCCTGCAAGAAACTTTGCCCCTCGGTCCAGTTGAGGATGGGGTGGACACATACGCGGCTTTGGGACTAGCTGGTAGGGTGCGTGAGCTTTCAATTGAACAAAAAAGAGGATATGTGTGTGGCTTTCCGCATTTTGCATGATGTCTTATGTAAAGGGAAGGTAGCTTGCATTTGTCTTGAGATGGGGTAGTTTGAGTGACTTAAATTTAGGGGCATTTGGGTAGCTAGGGTGGCCTAATTTTGAGGGTGTTTGGAAGGGGTCGGTATGGGGGTTCTTCACAGGGGAATCTAGTCTAAAAGTAGCGCGCAGTGCAAGGGTTCCCTCCAAAAAAAAACCCAGCGATGTCTGGATGACAATCAGGAATAAGCAGCACCCATCTAGGGTTGTAAAAAACAATAAACAGTGATGGCTAGATCACAATCAGGAAGAAACCACACCCATCCAGAGTTGTTAAAAAAAAAAACACCAGCGATGTCCGGATCACAATCAGGAATAAACCGCACCCATCCAAAACTGTAAAAAAAAATAACAGTGATGTCCAAATCACAATTAGAAATAAACAACACCCATCTATAGTTGTAAAAAAAAAACAGTGATGTTCATATCACAATCAGGAATAAACAGCACACATCCAGAGTTGTAAAAAGCTGCATCCAACCAGAGTGGTGCCTAGGTCACATGCATGAATGACTAATCATTTTTTATGAAACATTTGGGGAAGGGGTAGGAAGAAAGAGGCATGAAGGAACCAAAACGGTAGAATTTTTTTTTGCATTTCTCACAAAAAAAGGTGGAAAACACAAAAATTTACACCAAAATATACCATGTACTGGCCACTGGCCAAAAAGCTTTGGGCCAGTGTTTATTTCTAGGCTGGGTATGTGTGCGGTCTGTGCGGTGTGTGTGCCATGTGCACGCAGGCCAAAGGCACGCTATTCCTGCACACAGAACACGGTGCATCAAAGCTCCGCACATGACCTGCGGTTCTTTCTCATGACCAGGGGTGTGTCTCTTTGCATGTCACTTTTGTCCACTGTGTGTTGTCCCGCCCCATGTTCTCACTTCTTTGTGCCGTTCCCGGCGTTGTTGGGTTTCTACCACTGCCAGGGCAGTTGGATTTCTGGCCTCTACAGGCATGGTGGTCACCACAGGCATCTGACAATTGTGATTGTGGTTTAAAACAGCTGCAAAAAAACCCATCAAATACAAAGTATTTGCCTATTCTGAAAGCCCCAGCTTCCAAATATGCAAGATATCATTTTTGCTATACATGAGCTGGGTTTGACCCCTCTTTCAGTCCCTAGGCCCACAGAAGTCGGTGCCTCCCCACCAGCTGCTCCACCCGCTCTAGCGTCTGGCACCAGTGCAGGAGAGACACAGTCACGCACAAAATACTGCAGCCTTGCACGTCGCATGCCAAGCCCTTCACAACCCCAGGCCCAACACACTGCCCATGTTTGTCACAGCCGGCAACCTCGCACACTTTCCCCCTCCCTCCCTCCCTGACAGCAGTGGCATGCGCAGAGACACCCATCCCGCAGGCGGTGGTTCGAACCCTGGGGAGGGTTGCGATGCGCCATGCGCCAGGACGACCCCTCCAGTTCTGCCGACGGAAAAGGAACACAAACCTCGTCGATATAGCATAGTGGCTAACGGGATTGGCCCCAGGCAAGAGATGCCGGGTTCGATTCCGGGGGGGCTCGAAATGCGTAGATCTTGTGGTATGGTCATAGAATAGCTCGGTATCGTCTAGGATAGTTTTTCTGCAGCTCTAGACACCTGCCCCATAGAGCGTAGCACCGATCTCAACCTCTCTGCAGTGAACACAATTTTCTGAGCCTTACGTGAGTGTCAAGGTGCGAGCATACCTGAAAGTGCACGGGGCCCCCGCCCCGCAGTGCGCTCCGTCTTCGCGGCCCGTCGCGGACCGTGGAGGTGGCCAGCTCATAGAGCTCATGGAGGTGGCGGCGCCGGCCAGCTCATAAAGAGCTGCTGCTCTTGGTCTCCCGGCAGAGCTAGGCCACCACCACCGGCGATGTGAATTTTCCATTGTAGGGTGGTGGTTTGGATTTCGGTTATATTACCACATCGGTAGCGTAGTATACTGGAAGTGCACGGGGGCCTCGTCCCGGAGGGCGTAGGTTTGATGCCCGGCGTGTAGACAATGGCGCCGGCAGCTCTCTTTCCTTTTCTATTTCATGTTTTATTTGAAACCAGTAATCTATACCGTCGAGGGTAAGGCCGAAGGAGTGCCATGCTTTGCAGCCCACACACGGTGGTAGTAGTAGCATGTAGCCTGACCTACGGGCGCCGTCACTTTATTGATCTGGTCCTACATGGGAACAACAGGTCACAGCAGGTCACGTCACAGACCCAGCAATCCACTGAACATACCCGCCAGCGCTAAGTTACCTCGACTGATGTACATATGATAGTGGAGCACCCCAACCAAGAAGGGGACACTTTGACTGTGCAAGAACCACTGGACTAAGGGCTGAAATTGTCTATGGCAGGGACATTCAGTCAATCGTTACCGACCATTGATCCCCTCCCTGACAGCCTCCAAGCCCCAAACAAACAGTGTCAACCTTTGCCATAGCAGCCAAACCGCCAAACACTGGTCAGGCTTCCAACCCCCACACATTGCACTCTTTGTCACAGCCCCCAACCCCTGCACAATGGACAAGGAGGAACTCGCATACAGCATCCTAGTGGAGCTCTACAACAAAGAGCCTGCCGGACTCGTGCCTGAGGAGCTTCCAGAGATGGCAGGCTCCCTGCGTGCGTTCCGAGACCTGACCTACAACGCCGGCTACGGGTACCTGCTGGGCATGGGGGCTGGGGGACTGCTGGGTGTGTACGAGGGGCTGCTGCAGCAGACCGCCGCCAAGTCATGGAAGCTGGCGCGCACCAACATCCTCAATGCCACAGGTTTCGCACATCCTTCTCTCTGTTGAAGCCTGGTCCGAGCCGAGCCCCTCTCGTGGGGGCAGCCCTGTTCTATCTGCATCAAGGAGGGCACAAGCTCAGGACCTGGACGCCATCCCCCCACCTCTCCCCTCCCACAGGCTAAGTTTACCAGTGGCCTATGGTGGGGGGCATTCAGTTAATGAGAACCCTGTTCCTGTGGACCCAGCGCAAACAGGACTGCTGACACCTAGTGCTGGGCGTGAAGCCCAAACCACAAGTCCCCAGCCATATTTGTTTCGTTTGAGAGCCACGCTGCTTTATGGTTTGTTGCCCACCCCTTCAGAACCTCAGGTGCGTCCAGTGGGTGGGTGGGTCAGCTGGTGGGTGGGTGGGTTACCCTGTCCTCAGGCAGCTCCAACATGACCCCCCCCCCCCCTGGTGGTACGAGACACGATTGAGGAGTGCTGCAGTGCAGCAGGTCAAACACTGAACTGAGAGTTGTGACGATGACCATATGCCTGTGTCACGGGGGTGTATGCGAATCTTGTATCCGTTGCTCATGGCCGGTGGTAAGCAAATGGTAGCTAAGTATCCGTTGCTTCACAGCCCCCGGTGGTAAGCAAAGGTCTGGTCCGGTCCCCCCGCCCCCCAGTCTCATCACTCTATGGCGTCACCCTCCTAACAAAGAGAGTGTGTGGTGTAAATGGGCCTGAGCTCTGTTTCTCTGCTTTCCCCCACTGGTCTCCCTCCTAAATATGCTTTTACCCACTCATGCCGCAGGTAAGAGGGCCTCTTCTCTGGCAAATGCCGGAGGGACAATTGGAACGCTCTTCTGTATGGTGGAGGCTGGCTTTCGGGCGCTGATGATGACCAACAAGGTCTTGCTGCCTTGTGCTCTGCCCATTGATGGCATACATGTGATAAGCATTTGTTTGAAAGGGGTCATAGAAAGGCTGTTTGGTCATGGTTGAGGGGTTTGGCTTGCACAGTGAACACATAGTTGTTTGGCAGCCACGTTCTTCACCAGTTCTCAGCATATTGATTTCCCCGCACTTATGGATGGGTGTATAATGAAGTTGGGTGCTGTGGGGGGATCCCTTGCCCCACCGAGGGATGGAAGACAAGAGCCGCTCGGGAGGGACAAAGCCCTCCCCCTCCCACGTGTCAAGAGTCCCTGCATTGGACGTCCAGTCCCTGTGTCCCACTCTAGAGCATCAGCAGAAATTTGAATTCAGCCTTCAGGTTTCCACAGGCCCCTTACACAATTTTTTTTCGCGCCTCTTCACATTGGGTTGTACATGGCATATCATCTGGTGCCTTTTGCAAGCATTAGGAATGGTGTTTATGCCGTCGGCACGCCGTGTGCACACAGTGCAAAGTTTAAAATGTAGCCAAGTACCCAAACCCTTGTTTTGGGCCTTTTCTGCAAGCTACCTGGGGTTTTTTTCGAGTGGAAAGTGAGTTTAGACTGCAGGTGTTATGTAGCCATGTTGATTTCTTGACACTAATGGAGACCCTGAGACGGCATGAGTGTGAATAGGCCGCCATATGAATTTGTCTTTGCCCACTTGTGGCAATGGTGGATCACCTGCAAGGTATGGATGGGTTCTGCCAAGACATGTGCACATCACATGTGTTGTGCTACATGAAAGTCAGTTTTGTATCCGAAGGCAAACTAGGTATCAACCCTATGGACCTTGGCCTCATGTGCCTGGGTCTGTGTGGGCACAAGAAGAAGCCTCCGTAGAGGAAGAAGAAAGCAACAACGCTGTTTGTTGCCTGTTTGTTGCCTGCGCACCGTCTGGGTCATGTTATCTGAGTGTGGCGCTTGTCAGACCCCGCCACACGCTGATTTCAAAAATGCCATTTTCAATTTTGCGGAACTTTTTTGGGTTCCGGATGACATCTGTGGCCTGAGGGTGGGTCCCAGCTGGATTTTGGGGCCGCGTTGATTGAGCCCTTTTTGGAGGAGGAAGGGGGTCCGAAAAGGGGGCTGTATTGACCTGACGTGCGGCAAAATGCGATGCCTGGCCTGGCACAGGGTCCTGATGCACCCCCTGCTACAACGTCCTCCATTGGCTACACTTCTCCAGGAGCGCCCGGTGCCGTGGGTGACACATCCATGGGCTTTCGACTCGCGCAACACGGCACCTGCTGCAGGCTTCACTTGCGGGATGATCTACAAGAGCACTTCCGGCAGCCCTCTAGTAATCCTCGGGGCTGGAGTAGTAGGTATTCTGGTGCCCTTGTGACGTGTACTTGCCGCCCTGGTCCCCTGCAGACCCCGTCCTCGCTGGTTCCATCCGTTCTCCCGCTGTCTCCGATGGGTCTCCAAGGAGCCATGGTTTTCGCTCTCTCTCCTTCCGTACTCCAGCCCACGGGGGGGCGGCCGGGCCGGGTCCTTGTATGCGACCCCTCCCAGCCCCCCCCGCCCCCCCCCCCGGGTTTTGAAAGATAGTGGTGCCGGGTCGGCCACCAACAAGTGTCCCTGGAGAAAACTGTCCGGCGCCAAAGGCGCCAATTTTTTTTTTCATACTAAGTGTTTATACTCAAAATACTCCAAATTTTGTAGAGAATTCATATTTGTGTTAAAACAGCATGAAAAAAATTTTGACCTGAAGGAGGGCTAAAGGAGGGCTGCGGGCCCTAACAGCAACCCGAACCCTAGCCCTAATCAAGACTGAATATTGGGACCGAGCTGGTGGGGGAGGGAACATTAGCTATGACTGGTGAGGGACATCAAGAATGATTCACACATTGATGGCTCTTGACAAAGTGAAATCAGCTTGCAAGTGAACGCCATCACAACGAGGCCCACTTTCAAGGCTTTTTGGACTTCTGAGGGGCCAAAATGCCCCAAAATGGGCTCAACATGGGCTCATTTCACCCTTTTGTGCACCCCAAATGGTCTAGGATGAGGTTTAGAAAAATGCGTTTTTGACCCATTTTTGACCCATTTTTGGTCCCAAAAAAGCCCATTTTCAAGGCATTTTGGCATTTTCGGAGGACCAAAATGTGCCACCACAAGCTCAAAAAGGACCAAAAACACTTGTTTTAGCGTCGCACATGGTCTTGAATCATTTTTGAGAAAAGTCATCTTTTTGCCCCTATTGGACCCTAATGACCCATTTTGGGCACCCACCTGTTTGGGCTTGATCTTGCAGCTTGCCGCAGCCTAGTGGGCCTAGGTATTGGGGTCTAGGTGTCCGTTTGGGCAGTTTCGAGGGGTGGAAACCACAAAAAGTGGGGGGTTGCGGGTGGAGTAGGTGCCCTCGGAATTGCATTTTGAGCCATGTAGCCAAAGATATGGCCTATTCTTGGTTTGTGGCTGTCGGCATTTGGAGCTTCTGGGGGCCTTTTTGGGCCGTTTCTGGGACATATCATGGAGTTAGAGGGCCGCAAAGAGCTCGTTGACACGGGGAAGTCAAGCGGCACGTGGAGTGTACCCACCGTTTCCCTTCGTTTGGCCGTTTTGAATGTTTTCTAGGGCTTTTTTGGCCCAAAAATGGTTGTTTTTGGCCCTAAACTGCAGTTTTTGAAACTGAGGTCCGCCACTTGCGAATCCCGTTCCCGGCCGCCACCGTTGAGTTTCTTGCTCAAACTTTGTGTGATTGTACTTCACACCGGCAGGTATCATCCACCAAAATTTTAACCAAATCCGAAGCACCACGACGGAGTTGTGATTTTCAGCCATTTCGCGCATGCTGCTTGCTTGCTGCTTCCTTGCTGCCGCTAAACCTGGTAGGTCCACCCTAGACACTAAAAAGGGTTATGAAACCAAGACTGGTTCCACTAGCTCGGTGAATAGGTTCCCTAATCGGTTCCCTAATCAGTTCCCTAATAGGTTCCCTAATAGGTTTCCTAATGGGTTCCCTAATTGGTTCCCTAATAGGTTCCCTAATAGGTTCCCTAATAGGTTCCCTAATACGTTCCCTATCAAGACTGAATATTGGGACCGAGCTGGTGGGGGACGGAACAACAGCTATGCCTGGTGAGGGACATCAAGAATGATTCACACATTGATGGCTCTTGACAAAGTGAAATCAGCTTGCAAGTGAACCCCATCACCACGAGGCCCACTTTCAAGGCTTTCTGGACTTCTGAGGGGCCAAAATGCCCCAAAATGGGCTCAACATGGGCTCATTTCACCCCTTGGTGCACCCCAAATGGTCTAGGATGAGGTTTGGAAGAATGTGTTTGTGACCCATTTTTGACCCATTTTTGGTCCCAAAAAAGCCCATTTTCAAGGCATTTTGGGATTTTCGGAGGACCAAAATGGGCCACCACAAGCTCAAAAAGGTCCAAAAACACTTGTTTTAGCGTCGCACATGGTCTAGGATCATTTTGGAGAAAAGGCATCTTTTTGCCCCTATTGGACCCTGTTGACCCATTTGGGCACCCACCTGTTTGGGCTTGAGCTTGCAGCTTGCCGCAGCCTACTGGGCCTAGGTATTGGGGTCTAGGCGTCCGTTTGGGCAATTCTGAGGGGTGGAAACCACAAAAAGTGGGGGGTTGCGGGTGGAGTAGGTGCCCTCGGAATCGCATTTTGAGCCATGTAGCCAAATATATGGCCTGTTCTTGGTTTGTGGCTGTCGGCAGTTGGAGCTTCTGGGGGCCTTTTTGGGCCGCTTCCGGGACATATCATGGAGTTAGAGGGCCGCAAAGAGCTCGTTGACACGGGGAAGTCAAGCGGCACGTGGAGTGTACCCACCGTTTCCCTTCGTTGGGCCGTTTTGAATGTGTTCTAGGGCATTTTTGGCCCAAAAATGGCTGTTTTTGGCCCTAAACTGCAGTTTTTGAAACTGAGGTCTGCCACTTGCGAATCCCGTTCCCGGCCGCCACCGTTGAGTTTCTTGCTCAAACTTTGTGTGATTGTACTTCACACCCATAGGTATCATCCACCAAAATTTCACCCGAATCTGAAGCACCACGACGGAGTTCTGATTTTTAGCCATTTCGCGCTTGCTGCTTGCTGCTTGCTTGCTTGCTTGATGCTAAACCTGGTAGGTCCACCCTAGACACTAAAAAGGGTTATAAAACCAAGACTGGTTCCACCAGCTCGGTGAATAGGTTCCCTAATCAAGACTGAATATTGGGACCGAGCTGGTGGGGGAGGGAACATCGGCTAGGACTGGTGAGGGAAATCAAGAATGATTCACACATTGATGGCTCTTGACAAAGTGAAATCAGCTTGCAAGTGAACCCCATCACCACAAGGCCCACTTTCAAGGCTTTTTGGACTTCTGAGGGGCCAAAATGCCCCAAAATGGGCTCAAAATGGGCTCATTTCACCCGTTTGTGCGCCCCAAATGCTCTAGGATGAGGCTTGGAAAAATGCGTTCTTGACCCATTTTTGACCCATTTTTGGTCCCAAAAAAGCCCATTTTCAAGGCATTTTGGGATTTTCGGAGGACCAAAATGGGCCACCACAAGCTCCAAACGGTCCAAAAACACTTGTTTTAGCGTCGCACATGGTCTAGGATCATTTTTGAGAAAAGTAATCTTTTTGCCCCTACTGGACCCTGTTGACCTAGTTGGGCACCCACCTGTTTAAGCTTGAGCTTGCAGCTTGCCGCAGCCTAGTGGGCCTAGGTATTGGGGTCTAGGCGTCCGTTTAGGCAATTCTGAGGGGTGGAAACCACAAAAAGTGGGGGGTTGCGGGTGGACTAGGTCCCCTCGGAATTGCATTTTGAGCCATGTAGCCAAAGATTTGGCCTATTCTTGGTTTGTGGCTGTCGGCATTTGGAGCTTCTGCGGGCTTTTTGGGCCGCTTCCGGGACATATCATGGAGTTAGAGGGCCGCAAAGAGCTCGTTGACACGGGGAAGTCAAGCGGCACGTGGAGTGTACCCACCGTTCCCCTTCGTTGGGCCGTTTTGAATGGGTTCTAGGGCTTTTTTGGCCCAAAAATGGCTATTTTTGGCCCTAAACTGCAGTTTTTGAAACTGAGGTCCGCCACTTGCGAATCCCGTTCCCGGCCGCCACCGTTGAGTTTCTTGCTCAAACTTTGTGTGATTGTACTTCACACCCATAGGTATCATCCACCAAAATTTCACCCGAATCTGAAGCACCACGACGGAAATCTGATTTTTAGCCATTTCGCGCGTGCTGCTTGCTGCTTGCTTGCTTGCTTGCTTGCTTCCTGCTGCTAAACCTGGTAGGTCCACCCTAGACACTAAAAAGGGTTATAAAACCAAGACTGGTTCCACCAGCTCGGTGATAGGTTCCCTAATAGGTTCCCTAATAGGTTGCCTAATAGGTTGTCGAATTGGTTCCTCAATAGGTTCCCTAATAGGTTCCCTAATAGGTTCCCTAATAGGTTCCCTAATCGCTTCCCTAATAGGTTCCCTAATAGGTTCCCTAATAGGTTCCCTAATAGGTTCCCTAATAGGTTGCCTAATAGGTTCCCTAATAGGTTCCCTAATAGGTTCCCTAATAGGTTCCCTAATTGGTTCCCTAATAGTTTCCCTCATAGGTTCCCTAATAGGTTCCCTAATAGGTTCCCTAGTAGGTTCCCTAATAGGTTCCCTAATAGGTTCCCTAATAGGTTCCCTAATGGCTTGCCTAATTGGTTCCCTAATAGGTTCCCTAATAGGTTCCCTAATAGGTTCCCTAATAGGTTCCCTAATAGGTTCCCTAATAGGTTCCCTAATAGGTTCCCTAATAGGTTCCCTAATAGGTTCTCTAATAGGTTCCCTAATAGGTTCCCTAATAGGTTCCCTAATAGGTTCCCTAATTGGTTCCCCAATAGGTTCTCTAATAGGTTCCCTAATAGGTTCTCTAATAGGTTCCCTAATAGGTTCCTTAATAGGTTCCCCAATAGGTTCTCTAATAGGTTCCCTAATAGGTTCCCTAATAGGTTCCCTAGTAGGTTCCCTAATAGGTTCTCTAATAGGTTCCCTAATAGGTTCCCTAATAGGTTCCCTAATAGGTTCCCTAATAGGTTCCCTAATTGGTTCCCTAATAGGTTCCCTAATAGGTTCCCTAATAGGTTCTCTAATAGGTTCCCTAATAGGTTCCCTAATAGGTTCCCTAATAGGTTCTCTAATTGGTTCCCTGATAGGTTCCCTAATAGGTTCCCTAATAGGTTCCCTAATAGTTTCCCTAATTGGTTCCCTAATAGGTTCCCTAATAGGTTCCCTAATAGGTTCCCTAATAGGTTCCCTAATAGGTTCCCTAATAGGTTCCCTAATAGGTTCCCTAATAGGTTCCCTAATAGGTTCCCTAATAGGTTCCCTAATTGGTGCCCTAATAGGTTCCCTAATAGGTTCCCTAATAGGTTCCCTGGTAGGTTCCCTAATAGGTTCCCTAATAGGTTCCCTCATAGGTTCCCTAATAGGTTCCCTAATAGGTTCCCTAATAGGTTCTCTAATAGGTTGCCTAATTGGTTCCCTAATAGGTTTCCTAATAGGTTCCCTAATAGGTTCCCTAATAGGTTCCCTAATAGGTTCCCCAATAGGTTCCCTAATTGGTTCCCTAATTGGTTCCCTAATAGGTTCCCTAATTGGGTCCCTAATAGGTTCCCTAATTGGTTCCCTAATTGGTTCCCTAATTGGTTCCCCAATAGGTTCCCTAATAGGTTCCCTAATAAGTTCCCTAATAGGTTCCCTAATAGGTTCCCTAATAGGTTCCCTAATAGGTTCCCTAATAGGTTCCCTAATAGGTTCCCTAATAGGTTCCCTAATAGGTTCCCCAATAGGTTCCCTAATAGGTTCCCTAATTGGTTCCCTAATTGGTTCCCTAATAGGTTCCCTAATAGGTTCCCTAATAGGTTCCCTAATTGGTTCCCTAATAGGTTCCCTAATAGGTTCCCTAATAGGTTCCCTAATAGGTTCCCTAATAGGTTCCCTCATAGGTTCCCTAATGGGTTCCCCAATTGGTTCCCTAATTGGTTCCCTATCAAGACTGAATATTGGGACTGAGCTGGTGGGCGAGGGAATTTTAGCTATGACTGGTCAGGGACATCAAGAATGATTCACACATTGATGGCTCTTGACAAAGTGAAATCAGCTTGCATGTGAACCCCATCACCACGAGGCCCACTTTCAAGGCTTTCTGGACTTTTGAGGGGCCAAAATGCCCCAAAATAGGCTCAAAATGGGCTCAAAATGGGCTCATGTCACCCGTTGGTGCACCCCAAATGGTCTAGGATGAGGTTTGGAAAAATGCGTTTTTGACCCATTTTTGACCCATTTTTGGTCCCAAAACACGGCATTCTCAAGGGATTTTTGGAGGACCAAAATGGGCCACCACAAGCTCAAAAAGGTCCAAAAACACTTGTTTTAGCGTCGCACATGGTCTAGGATCATTTTTGAGAAAAGTCATCTTTTTGCCCCTGCTGGACCCTGTTGACCCATTTGGGCACCCACCTGTTTGGGCTTGAGCTTGCAGCTTGCCGCAGCCTAGTGGGCCTAGGTGTTGCCGTTTGGGCAGTTTCGAGGGGTGGAAACCACAAAAAGTGGGGGGTTGCGGGTGGAGTAGGTGCCCTCGGAATCGCATTTTGAGCCATGTAGCCAAAGATATGGCCTATTCTTGGTTTGTGGCTGTCGGCATTTGGAGCTTCTGGGGGCCTTTTTGGGCCGTTTCCGCGACATATCATGGAGTTAGAGGGCCGCAAAGAGCTCGTTGACACGGGGAAGTCAAGCGGCACGTGGAGTGTACCCACCGTTTCCCTTCGTTTGGCCGTTTTGAATGTGTTCTAGGGCATTTTTGGCCCAAAAATGGTTGTTTTTGGCCCTAAACTGCAGTTTTTGAAACCGAGGTCCGCCACTTGCGAATCCCGTTCCCGGCCGCCACCGTTGAGTTTCTTGCTCAAACTTTGTGTGATTGTACTTCACACCCATAGGTATCATCCACCAAAATTTCACCCGAATCTGAAGCACCACGACGGAAATCTGATTTTTCCCCATTTCGCGCGTGCTGCTGCTTGCTTGCTGCTTGCTGCTGCTTGCTGCTGCTGCTAAACCTGGTAGGTCCACCCTAGACACTAAAAAGGGTTATAAAACCAAGACTGGTTCCACCAGCTCGGTGACCTTAATCAAGACTGAATATTGGGACCGAGCTGGTGGGGGAGGGAACATTAGATATGAATGGTGAGGGACATCAAGAATGATTCACACATTGATGGCTCTTGACAAAGTGAAATCTACCTGAACCCCATCACCACGAGGCCCACCTTCAAGGCTTTTTGGACTTCTCAGGGGCCAAAATGCCCCAAAATGGGCTCAAAATGGGCTCATTTCACCCGTTTGTGCACCCCAAATGGTCTACGATGAGTTTTGGAAAAATGTGTTTTTGACCCATTTTTGACCCATTTTTGGTCCCAAAACGGCCCATTTTCAAGGCATTTTGGGATTTTCGGAGGACCCAAATGGGCCACCACAAGCTCAAAAAGGTCCAAAAACACTTGTTTTAGCGTCGCACATGGTCTAGGATCATTTTTGCGGAAAGTCATATTTTTACCCCTTTCGGACCCTGTTGACCCATTTGGGCACCCACCTGTTTGGGCTTGAGCTTGCAGCTTGCCACAGCCTAGTGGGCCTAGTTATTGGGGTCTAGGCGTCCGTTTGGGCAATTTTGAGGGGTGGAAACCACAAAACGTGGGGGGTTGCGGGTGGAGTAGGTGCCCTCGGAATCGCATTTTGAGCCATGTAGCCAAAGATATGGCCTATTCTTGGTTTGTGGCTGTCGGCAGTTGGAGCTTCTGGGGGCCTTTTTGGGCCGCTTCCGCGGCATATCATGGAGTTAGAGGGCCGCAAAGAGCTCGTTGACACGGGGAAGTCAAGCGGCACGTGGAGAGTACCCACCGTTTCCCTTCGTTTGGCCGTTTTGAATGTGTTCCAGGGCATTTTTGGCCCAAAAACGGCTGTTTTTGGCCCTAAACTGCAGTTTCTGAAACTGAGGTCTGCCACTTGCGAATCCTGTTCCCGGCCGCCACCGTTGAGTTTTTTGCTCAAACTTTGTGTGATTGTACTTCACACCCATAGGTATCATCCACCAAAATTTCACCCGAATCTGAAGCACCACGACGGAAATCTGATTTTTCCCCATTTCGCGCGTGCTGCTGCTTGCTTGCTTGCTTGCTGCTTGCTGCTGCTTGCTGCTGCTGCTGCTAAACCTGGTAGGTCCACCCTAGACACTAAAAAGGGTTATAAAACCAAGACTGGTTCCACCAGCTCGGTGACCCTAACCCTAACCCCCCCCCCCCCCTCACCCCTGGCTGGACGCCCCCCTGAGCCCCGGCCAGACCCCCCCCCCGACCCCCGGCAGGAACACCCCCCCCCCCCCGACCCCCGGCTGGACCCCCCCCCAAGTTTTGAAAGATAGTTGGGGGGTGGGTTGCATCAGGACCGGTTGTAGTCGCCCCCGCCGTGCCTCAGCCCCTCCGGTAAGGGGCAGATGGTTGGCGTGGTGCATGTGGCAGTTGGTGACAGCAGTTGATGATGAATTGGCAGCGGTTGGCATGTAACTGACAACAGTTTCTTGATGACGCATCATGAACCACCCCAAACTCAGGCGGCGAATTTTCATCGGATTGTTCCCCCATCAATTCAGTGCCACATTCGGGCTGCCAAGGTACGTAAAACGGGATTTCGGGGGGGGGAGGGGGATGCGATTCGCATATTCTCGCATATTCCTGCAGTCGTTTGCATATTTTTCAAGGGTGGCCTATTATGTTTGGTGTAGAGGGCAGGCCAGGGCAGCCAAAGACAAGTGATGTGTTTGTGTGTGGTGTGTCACAGATTCCTCTGTTGTGTCTTCTTTTTGCTCAAAATGGGAAGTCCAGACTCTCCCGCACATGAAGGGTACCAGTCAGGATCAAGTGGTGAGAAGCAAAAATGAAACCGTGTGAAACGTGGAAAAGGTCAAGGTGGCATGAAGGCACACTACTGCACGCGCATAAGCTGGTGAGCATTGGTACACGTGGAACACATTTGTTTGGGCGGCAGTGGAACGGAAGCCCCTGCCAAATAAACTTAAGGGCAAGGATGGGAACCCTCCTCAGGTATATGCAATTGACAATGTCCTGAAAGAAGGGGTATTGTGGAGCGCTTCTTTTCATTTGCCAAGTATACTGATACAGACCAGAGGCACCTTTTGCATGACATGGCCGCTGCATGGCGTTCATGATATAGTACAATTGGAGAGACGCTTGGACTAAGTTGAATCATCATCAAGCGAATTGTTGATCATCAGTGGAATCATCAAAGCCCAAAAGTGCTACGTGTTGCATGTGCATTGCACGGATTGCAATCCCAGGATCCAACCAGCTGCTTGATTTATCTTCAACCAAATCGCATTTTTGGGTTGCATATTTCCGCAGATTTCTGCATGTTTCCGCACTTTTTCTGCATAATTTTCATGGCCCCACCATTGCATAATCCCCCCCCCCCCAGGTGATTTTTTAGGGGCTTGGTCTCTCAAGCCTCCGGACAGTGGGGTGGAACTCCACAAAGGCATCAGGGGAAGCCTGCCCCCCGCACGACAACATGCACTGTGTTCCATTTTCGAATGGACATGTGCGGACATGTGCGGCCGGCAGACAAATCGTGTTGATCGAGCCTCCGGAAGGCTGACCTTGTTCACCAAAGCCGCACACCGGGAACCAGTCACTCAGAGGTGCATGATTGTGGCGTTTCCGAGTTTTGCAAAGGGGTGGGGCTGGGGGGGTGCCTGTGACAGCTTACATTCAAGGGCTCCTGGGGTCTGCGGCTTTGCAAATGGGCCTGAAAGCGGCCCGGATCGGGGGCGTTGTTCTCCCCCATGATATCCGACTGGATCCTCCACGCGTATCATTTTGAGTCTAAATGGACATGGACATGCTGTGCAACCTCGCAGCCAATCTGTGTGATTATGTCTCTCTTGTGGCATCCCTATCCTACACTGCAAGTGCCCAGGTGGAGGGTCAGCCCCCCCCCCCCCCCCGGTGACTGCAGTGCGTTGTCACATACTAATTTGCATCTGCTTCCCACTCCTTTGTGAAGTGATGTGCCTTTGAGTGGTTGCCATCCAGTCGCTCTTGGGAGGTGTTAAACAGGGAAAGTCTACCAACGGTCCCACCTACACGTACTCACTGAGCAACTTACTTGGGCTTTACCCCCCCCCTTTTCTAGGCCCCCCCACTGGTCCAGACCCACCCACCGTTCTAAAGCGCCCCTACCCCGATCCATCTGCATCCCCCCCCCGCCCTCCCTCCGGTCACTCCATATGGCATTGCAATCTCCCTGTGATGCTCATCTCCCTCAGGTGCCGTCGCAGGCTACCTCAACTCCCGGCGTTACACCCCCGAGAAGTACTACGACATCTACAAGAAGTTCCTGCCACAGGAGGGCATGATGATGTAGGCCCCTCGGGAGCACCGGAGTAGCGGCGCCGTGCAGCGCCCGCAACGCCCGCTGTGGGACGGCGCCCACCGCTGACGTCGCTGTCAGGGGTGCGTGCGACCCCTGTTCAACAGGACAACACTGACGGGGGAAGGGGGGGAGGGAGGGGCGTGAGGAGCGGTACGCCAAAACCGACGGAAGGCGCCTGGGAAAGCGACCGAGGGCATTGGAGGAGGACCGGCAACGGGCCTTGGGCGGTAGTTGGCGGAGGGCAGAAATGGGCGATTGCCGGGAAAAGGGGGTCGCTGAGCGTTGCAAGAGCGGCCGGAGGCCCGGGCACGGCACACGAGGGACTGGTCTGCGGCCTCTGTGTGTGGGGGCGAAGGCTGGCGGCACCCGCCGTTGCCAATCCCCCCCCACCCCCACCCAAACCCCCGCCGCTGGGCCACAGGGACACCCGCTTGGCCCGGGAACGGGCAGTACCACAGCACAGCGACACCCCCCCCCCCCGAGTGTCCTCTTCAGGGGACCGCCTCTGCAGAGGGACGCCAAAGGGACGGGGTCCGAGGGGCCGAGGGGCCGGGCGGGAGGGGCCGCACGGACGCAGCACCGCCCCACGGACCCGGGGCGGACATGCCCACGGACCGGCGCGGGGGCGGATTTGCGTGCGGCAGCGGCCTCCGACCATCGGCCGCTCAAACGAGGCCCTGTGGCTCGGGGGTCTCAGCACATGACGCCTGACCCGGAGGGACCGTCACTGCCACGGGGCATGAGTCATGGCGCTGAGCTGTATTGGGCCTGTGGGTGTCCTCGAAGACCCCGCGAGCACGGCTCCTTTTTACAACTCGGCACCACTTGGGCCGTGGTGGGTCCCACACACCTCACCCCCCACCCCCACCCCCACCCCCACCCCCACCCCCCAAGAGATTTGGCCAAATGTTTAGACCCAACATTTTCTTCGGCGCCTCTAAAAACTCACTGCCGCTGGGGGGGGTGGGGGTGCTGGACCCACCCCCCCTAGACCCTCCCCCTTAAACGGAGCCCTGCCCGCGAGCCGGAACGGTCTGATTACGGTTGGCCGGTGCCTCGAGATCGCCCGGGTATTGTACCTCTGCCTCGACCATGTGCCGCTCACAAGAGGCGATGCGCCTCTCAAGGTCCTCTGTGTGCCCCTACGACCTTCTGCCGCTGCTTTGCATGCGCGTTGTCGCCCGTGTGCCAAGTCCCACAAGCCCCACACCCCACCTCCGCGGTGACCCGTGAGGGGGGCCGTGCAGGCCCGGCCTGGATCCCCCGACACGCCAGCACGCCGCTGCCGTGCACGATCGTCAGGTCGTCCCCAGGGGACTGACGCGACAAATGCCATTGAAGCCGGCGCTTGCCGTCAGGGAGACAGTACATGGGCATAGGCTGGGCGCCCTGGAGGGGGGGGGTTTGGCACAAGGCCTCGGTATCCAGGGGGGAGTCCCCCCCCCTCTTCCAACACATCCCTCGCGCTCCTGCACGCCGCGAATCCGTGGTGTTTGCCTCGACCCCCCACACCCGGTGCCCTGGGCCAGCGCGGCACCCCCCCGATGGCTGTCCATCCGCGCGGTGGACTGACCGCACATCTTCTGTGCCGAGGAGCGTGTGCCGAGAGGGCGCGCGGCGCGCATCAGAGCCCCCACAGGCCCTGGAAGGCCTGCCATCAGCCCCCGTCCAGGTCTTGTCGTGGTTTCTGTATGCCCCCGCACCCCCGAACGGGTGACGTGCCGGCGACCCGCGGTCCACGTGCCTCAGGCCGTGCCAACCTGCGCCCCCGAGTGCTCTTAAAGGCCCTCGTTTGGTGGCATCGTGACGGTGCCTCCGGTGGATCCTGAGGGTCAAGCCCCGTCCCCCTGACACATCCCTCGCTGTACTTGAACCGTCGCCGTCTTTGTTGCAGGTGGCGAACACCACCCACATATCCACCAGTGCAAAGGGCTGTTGTTTGTTTTTTTTTGTTTGGGGGGCGGGGGGGGGGGGGGAGGCTTAGCTATAGACGCAGTCATGCCCTTCAGACTCCCCAAATGCTCTGTGTAATGAGCCTCTGGATATAAACTCTTTCCCCAATAGGCCCTTTCACGATACCCGTCCCTATGAACCAATCCCAAGTATTCCCCTCCCGTAATAGTCCCTGGCTGTTGGGGTCAGCCGAGCGGGCTCCCCCCCTTCTCACATTTTTGTTACACCCGCCCCACCTTCACCCCCAATCCAATGGGCGGACAACCCCCCCCCCATATCCACGAGTGGAGGATTGCCTCCTCGAAGGGCCAACACTTGCGTACACCCGGAAGCACCAACCCGCATACTCTTTCAGCCTTGATGGCATCCCCCCCTTCGCCAGCCGCTATGATTTGGGCCCCTCCGTGGCGCCGCGCTCAACGGGGCTGGAGCAGGGCGTTGCCCGGGCGGATTGCCTTTTCTCTGCGCACTAGACCCACTGGACCCAACAGGCGCGTGCCCTCCCTGTTGCTGGCCCCCCGTCCGCCCTTCCCCTGTGCACCCTGGCATTCTTTGGCATAAAAAGGAGTGCTCATCTCCCACCCGCAGCTCTTGGGGGGGGTCCTCCATGGCATTGTTCAGCAGCCCAGCAGGTGCACCCCTCAGCCCCCTCGCCAACGCACATACCCGCCATGCAGGGCCATCAACAGCTCTCTGCTGTACCCCACGCAGTGCACTGTTCAAATCTCTGCGCACTAGACCCACTGGACCCAACAGGCGCGTGCCCTCCCTGTTGCTGGCCCCCCGTCCGCCCTTCCCCTGTGCACCCTGGCATTCTTTGGCATAAAAAGGAGTGCTCATCTCCCACCCGCAGCTCTTGGGGGGGGTCCTCCATGGCATTGTTCAGCAGCCCAGCAGGTGCACCCCTCAGCCCCCTCGCCAACGCACATACCCGCCATGCAGGGCCATCAACAGCTCTCTGCTGTACCCCACGCAGTGCACTGTTCACCCATTTTAGTGTGACATTGTGCCGCAGCCACCGACCTGACCATTGAAAGCACGTCTGTTCTGGTGCCATGCCCCCCCCCCCCCCCAAACAACAAAGTGCAAAGTGACCACGCAAGATGGATTCTGGTCCCTGACACCCCAGGCACCTGCCGACGGCCTGGAATGCACAGCACATATTCTGCACCTGCCCCTATACTATATCAGAAAATGGCTGCCACCTGCTTCTGGTTATCAATGGCTCAGCAAGGGATGACTTCCAGACTGCCATGCACACATCTCTTTCCCCTGCTTTCGCCCCCTGTGTGTGTGTGTGTGTGTGTGTGTGTGTTTGTGCGTGCGTGTGAATGTGTGTGTGCGTGCGTGTGTGCGTGGGTGTGTGCGTGTGCCGCCGCCTGCGTGTTGGTGGATCCACGATTCCGAGTGTGTGCACATCCGTTTTGCTTTTGTGGCAGCAGCGTCAGCAGGGGGGCAAGGGAGGGTGCATATGACCCTCCGTTGCCCTTTGGAGAACTCGGTTGCATGTGCCGAGCTGCATGTGTGCGTCCACTGCAACAGCGCTTGCGTCCAGCGTGTGGTGCTGCCACTGTGGCCGGCACCGCGGCAGCAGACAATTTTGATTGAATTCGATTTCAGAACGTCTTTGCAGGCACGCCGACTTGCCCCCAGAGTTGGTGGGCAACCGGTCCTGTGCCAAGGGTAGGTGCTGGTTGTGCATGCCTCGTGCTGCATCGATCTTTGCTGGGACGCCTGCACAGTAGGAGGTTTGGGGCATTGGGAATGTTTGGTTTGGGTTGCGGCCAGCCTCAGCCCAGGTTTTTCAAGCCCCACCGACGAACCAAAGGGTGTCGCAGGTGGATGCGCTGGGGCTTTGCACCTGCACGGGCCATGCCGCCCGAGGTGCATGCACGGCCCCTGCCCTCTGCTCTGTTCACCCCGTGGCACCTGAACGGACAGACGCGGCCCTCCTGTCCCCCCTACACAAGCAGCGGCCATGCAACGGCCATGCAATGGTCCGCAATGGCCATCCTCTCCCCGGACCACGCAGCAGCTGGAGCCCCAGTGCGACTGCACCAGAGGCGCTCATAAGGAGCCCCAGTTTGACCTTGAAAATTCTCAGACTGTGACAAGATCTCTCTCTCTCTCTCTCTCTCTCTCTCTCTCTGCCCCCCCCCCCCCCCTCTGTCTCTGTCCGTATCTCTCTATCTTCTGCAAGGTTGTGCAGCTGGAGGTCAAGGCTGGGCACCCCGGGGCAATACACAGGCATTTCAGCAACACATCAATCACACACACGTCCAGTCACCGACGTACCCAACGGGTGTAGGGTCCTTTAGGCCCCTTTTCTTTTCTTTTTCCTTTCTCTTTCTTCTTAAGAACCGTGATGCCCCCCCCCTGCCCGCCCTTTTGTGCATCGTCGGGGTTTCCGCCGACTGCGGTCGTTTTCCGACGGTTAACCGCTGACTGTCGTTGGTCCACTGACGACCGCTGTCGATTGGCAGCCAGTCTACGAACTGCAAAGATCGGATGCAGTTTTTTTGTCTGCTCTGACGGACCCCTCCACCTTCCCAACAGAGATGCAGAGATGCTGGGGGACGTCAGCCCCAGAACAAGTTGATGCGGTTAAGAACATTCAAAAAAGAGATGCAGAGATGCTAGTATGCCCCTGATCTATGCACTTGCACGGCATGCCCCCCACACCAGCCCCTGCTGTGGTCGCGTGCACTTTCATGAGATGCGCACGCACCAAGTCCTCTGAGGGCGGGGGTGTTCGTGCGAGGGTACGGCAGGATCCAGCATGGCAGGCATGGGTCCGGAGACATTGGCACCACGAAGGACCTGCAGTGTGACCTGGGGTGAGACAATCTTTCGAAGGCGGGGGGGACGAGGTAGGTGGGCCCCGAAGATACAGGGGTGACAGAGCGCCGCCCGGGGACTGGAGGCTGCAAAGGGAGGGGTTTTGCTGGGAAGTGGTCCGTGGCTTTCACACGTGGTTCAAAGTGATTCGTGCGTTGAGACCATCATTTTGAATATGTGTGTCGTGGATGGAGGTGCCGACGGAGCTTCAAATGCGAATTTCAAGAGAGTGATGCGCGATAGGGCACCCGTATCTGGATGCTGCACATTGTGCCTGGGTATTCACTTTTATCAACAAGCCCTCTTTGAGGAGCTGTGCATAGAGCCAAGTCTGGAAGCGGCACATGCATTGAGACCCCTCTAACTACCAGATACCCCACCGTGAGTGTGCGTGGCAGAAAAAGATTTGGGAAGAGCTCTTACTTTTGGAGGCAGTCGGGAAGGGAATGGGGATCCAGGTTTGCACTGTGGGCTCAGTTTGAAGGGATGGAATTGGGACTTTGATCGTGAACAAGGGCTGCATCGACGGTGGTGCGCTAGGTCTGCAGTTAGTATAGCGCAGCGGGGTAACGAAAGTTCTGCCACCGGGCCCCCAGCACTCCCCCCCCCCCCTGTCCTGCTTCCCCTCCTCCCTCCTCCCCTCCTTAGCCTTTTTATAATTTAAAGGCGGGGGTACATCGGGTCATCCAATGGGCTCGGCCAAAAATGATGGGGCTTGGGACTGGAGACGTCTAAAAGACGAGGACCCCGCGGCGAAGTCAACAGCATGGGCCCACCTGATTCAGATGCCCTGGATGGCCCGTATGATCCCGCTTCAGCATCGTACAGAGGTGCTGGTGGCGGGCGTGGCAGGATGGTCTCGGGACGGAGTCAGCTGGAGTGCGGTGAAGCTGGCCAGGACCTTCCATGAGACGCTGGGGATCTCGTTTCAATCCCCTGATCCGCAGCGGTACGTCGACGCGCTGCTGTATGGGCTGACACTTGCCTGGGGAGTAGAGGTGACTGCGTTCAGCCTGTCTGCGGAAGAGGCGGCCGTCGGGTTCGCTGTCTGCGACTTAATCGCCAAGCCACCTGGAAAATCGGCGAGCAGGAGAGGAGGAGTGGGGATCAAGGGTGGGAGACACTCTCAGGGGAAGAACGCAAAGCCCGAGACCAACAGTGGTATGGCTCTGGACGAGGAGGCGGGCGCCGGAGCCGGTGAGCGCGAAGGAGGTGGGGGGCCGGCCGCGGCTGAGGAGGACGAGGAGGACGAACTGACGTACAAGGAGCCCAGCTTCAAAAATGCCAGGTGGATGAGAAAGAGGCCCGGGGCCCCGCGGTGGACGGTCAAACTGTGCCGCCTGGTTGAGAGGTTAATGGAGGCCGAGGAGTCTGAGACTGCGACAGAGGTGTCCACGATCATTGACGATGTCTGGCAATTGCTCCTTGATTGCGACAAGTCGGGTAAGGACGCAGTCAAGGCAAAAATAAAGGAGGTCAAAAAGAGGAACAAGAAGAAGGCCAAAAAACAGAGGCGAAAGGAGAAAAAGAAGGAGATGAAGGAGCGCCGATCATCTCGGAGGGGAAAAGGGAGGCACAGGTCCTCCGACTCGGATTCGTCGTCCACGGACAGTAGCAGCGACAGTGCGTCTGATACATCATCCTCGGCAAGCTCCAGTTCATCGGGGCGCCACTCAAAGCGCAAAAGCAGAGGTGGCACGCAGGGGAGCACCAGTCAGCCGGAGTTCAAGTGGATAGACGGAAAGCGCCACTTCCGCAGCAAGAAAACAGGAGACTGGGTTAATTGCGAAAACCCTCCAAAAACGGCATGCCCGGAGTGTGGTGGCCACCATTGGTGGTTTGACAGGGAGAAGCACGGGTGTAAAGGCCGAAGGAAGTGACTGCGGAGCCATGACGATGGAGACGGGGCTGCAGGAGGCACGCGGGGGGACGAGGAGTGCGAGCGCGAGTGGCCGTGGGCGACCGCGCGCAACAGACTCGAGGCGGCGATGGCTGACGAGTACGGGACGGCTTTTGATGCCACGACAGTGCGGGGCCTGCAAGATGGTACCCTCGACGGGTATCTGCGGCAGCTCAGGCGACTGGCCAAGCTGGAGCGGATGCGACCAGGCGACGGTGCTCGGGGTATACTGGAGGCCAGGCTCATGCAGGTTGTGCAGGGCGACCTGTTAGAGAGCGCCGCAAAAATCGTTCTGGCTGCGGCGAGGCTGGCCGAAAAAATGGAGTGGATTGCCCCGGTGGTGCGGAAGTCTGATTGGTACCTGGTTATGTCTATCGAACAGCGGCGGTGCAAAGAGCAGCGGGCGGAGGCGAAGGAGTGGGCGCAACTGGAGGACCTGTGCAGGCTGTGTGCGGCTGCCTCCAGCTTTGCGGAATGGGAGGCGGTGGCGCTGGCGTGCGTGTCGGTGGGACACTGCCTGCGGGGTTCCGAGGCGGGGGGTGGGGTGGGGCACGAAGATGAAGGAGTGCGGTTTTTTGGAACAAAGTCCAGCAGGGGGGTCCAGCGACAGGAAGTGGGGCCCTGGGTGCGAGAATGGTTACAGTTCCTGGCGAAACTCAGGGCACTCAAGGGGTTCCACCCCGACAGGGGGGTGTGGCACGAGTCCAGGGAAGCGCTGGGGAAGACGTTGGTCAGCCTGCTGGAGAGGGGGGAGGGGAAGAAAACTGTCCGGTGGCACAACTTCCGTAGGATGGGGGCAGCACAACTTCGGAAAATGGGGGCGCCGCTCACAACAATCATGCTGTGGGGGGGGTGGAAGTCAGCGAAAGTCGCGCAGATGTATACCGAGGCCCCCCCCAGGTGGAAGTTTGCCCGCTCGGGAAAAATCCCATGGCCCATGTGGGGGGGGGGGGGGGCAGAGCCAGGCTACTGCACAAAGCAGGGCTCCACACTCTCTTTCTGGCCGTCATGGATACGCCGGGAAATCGCCTTCGCGGCCGGGGAAGCTTCCCGACTTGCTGGGGGATCGCCTGAGGGGGGTGAGAATGCACGCAAACGAGGAAGGACAGTGTCCCCGAGTGCGAGTGCTGCGAGGACAGTTGCGAGATGCGGCGAAGGCGATAAGCGAAATGCGGGGCGTCAAGGTGCACAGGCAAGAGATGGTGCGTAACCTCATTACGGGGATGGGTGAGGCAGTGCTCAGACTTGAGTGTGGAGAGGAGGGTCTGGATACGCTGTGCAGTGTGTGGACAAAAGTTGGGGAGGGGGACTTAGACGAGGAGGACGATGGGTACTACAGTAGTAGTGACGAGGAGGGGGTGGTTACCGAGGAAATGGCTGCTCGGGGGGTGGGGGAAGCGGGGTGTGTGACAGTGTCGGATAAGATCTGGAACACCCTAGTCCCTCGTGACCTTCTGGGGGTGTACCGGAGGCAGTTGAGGGAGGACAGTGCGGGGGTTGAAAAGTCACAGGGGGGGAGACCGGGGCCTGTGGATGCAATGCTGGAATCCCTCAGAACTGAGACTAAGGGACTGCGCAGAACAAAGCGACCCGAGACGGCCAAAATGTTCCTTACGTGGAGGAATGCACTAAAATGCCGAGCCATTCTTGATGCGCGGGGAGTCAACGCAAGCGACCCCCGGAAGCCCCCAAAGTTCAGACTCCCTGGGCTGGAGGCCATCCGCCACTGGATGGGACGTGCGCGCCCTCGGCGTGTGGGGGGAGGCAGATGCCGTGTTTTTTTGGCTGAACTGGACCTGCAGAATGCTTACTGGAGCATCCGCCTCCCCACCGCATGGCGCAGTGTTTTTGTGGTGGGGGGGCGGTCAGGTAGGCGTTTTCGATATGCAAGGCTGCCTTTCGGATGGGCCTATAGCCCTGTGATATGTCAGAAGCTGGTATCTTCTGTTATCCGGGGGGCCTTGTCGAGATGTGGTGTGCGGGGTTGGGTGTATTCGGACGACATTTTACTGTCGTGCAGGAGCAAGCGTCGGCTGAGGGGGGCTGTGAGGGACTGCATTCGAAGGCTGAGACGTGCGGGTTTTATTGTGGGGGCCAAGTCCGAGCCGGAACCAACTGAGCGCCTCGGTTTTATTGGTAAGCAAATTGACACCAAAGCTGGGACAATCAGCAATGCGGTGGGTGCCTTGGTCGGTGCTTTCAGGGCGTGGGTCAGGGGGGTGGGCAGGGGGCGCCTGCCCTCAAAGGTTATGGAACGCCTCCTGGGTAAACTGTGCTGGCTGAGCAGGCCCAATGCGGGTCTGGGCGCCTTCCTGGCGGGCGCATATCGAGGTTTGCAGAGTGGGAAAGGGGTGTTTGGGAGGGGGGTCTGCAAAGGGGTGGCGACAGTGCTCCTGTTTTCTTGTGTCCCTCAGTGGTGTGACCCCCCAGGGCCTGGTGGACGAGGGGCCTGAGAGGTGTTCGTGGATGCGGCTCCAGAGGGCAAAGTTTTTCGACTGGGAATTGTTGGGGGGGGGGGCTTACTATCGATCGGAGGTGTGTCCGCCCTGGGTGGACTCCCTGCAGCAGGCGGAGCTGTATGCGCTGTACATCGTTATTAAGGTGGCATCCTATCGTGGTTTTGAAAGAACTCGTGTGGGTTCAGACAGCAACGTAGCTACATCTCAGATTAATGCGCTGCGGGCGTCGGTGCATGCCGATTCTCAGCAACGAATACTCCGGCGCCTGTTTTGGCTCGGGTGCTGGAGTACTGTTAGTGTCGAGTCCTTCAGGGTGCCATCTTTTTTAAACGCGGCCGACCCCCTGAGTAGGGAGACAGGCTTCCAGTCTCTGAAACAGGCCGTTGCCGAAGCAGCAAGGCGTCGTGTGATGTGGGAAAGAGCCGTCGACACGAAGTACATGGGTCTGATGGAGATGATTCGCCCCCCGTGGAGATTCAAGGGGGAGGTGGGGGACTGATGACGCGACGGTTACGGGGGGCAAATGGACGCGCAGTCGCGCGGCAAAATGTGCTGTCCATGGAATAGTGCATCTGTCCTGATTGCTTTGTCTAGGGGGAGGCGTGGGGCAGGCAGAACGTTTCACGGACCTTATCGTCCCTCACTGGGGCACTTTGACGGTTGGCAGTACTGAGGCAAGGCTGTGTTGGCATCTCTAATTCAGATGTAGGTGCGATGTATGTGATGACCACCGTACGTACCACGTACGTACGTACTAGGTATGCTCGTACGTACCACGTACGTCCATTGTAGGTATGCTCCCACTTGGGTGCTCAGTATCCTATGCACCTTCTTGTTGACCGCAAATGGTGGGTTGCAATCATGAAGAACAAGTAGACACTCACATTGTGCTGCACTCCGCAACTTCCTTTGTGCTAGGATGTTGTTCCGTCGCAGCAGAGCAATACAAGTCAGTGAAAAAATGGTTGCCTGCTGGCCTTGTGCCTATTCTTCTGCACGTGTGTCTTTGCCCTCCTCCTGGGCCAGATCACAGGTCACGGACCAAGCTTCACCAGGCCAGCTGGCGATTCATTACGCGGCAAAAGGTCTCCACACGCTGGGGCGTCGTCCAACCTCCCCAATGGCCCGTTTGGGGGGGGGGCGGAGGGGGACCTGTGATAGAGCCCTTACAAAAGGAGAGTTTGAGGATAAGTAATTCCTTGGATTTGGGCTGCCAAATGGAAGTTTTCTGAATCAGGTTTTCCTCATGAGATTTGACTGAGGAAAATCAATACATCATGCAGCAGGATTGCCAGTTTGTTAGCAAATATTCGAAGAAGCCTTTGCCATGGTCCGTGCTAAGTGGTCAAAGAAAAGAGGAGGACATGCCTTTCCTAGGGGGCACCTTAAGCGCAGTGCACGCGTAGTGCAACCATTTGGGCATCTGGCCGCAGTAGAAACCCATACTTTGTGGTACTTTGGGCATCATTGTTGTTTGGTAGTAGGTTTTGATGCATTGGGGATCTGGCATTTTTGGATTTTCAACCTGTTTCACCCATTTGTACTTTTTTGCATACATTTTTTGCCCATTTGCACCACATCTACTCTTTTTCTCGGTTGATTGATATGTTGATACACTTTGAGGGTGCCTGCTACAGGACATCATACTTCCCTCCTGATTTCTCAGGCCCATTTTCTCCAAGGATCTCAAAATTGGGGATAGGGTGTTCTACACCTGCTCCAATGGCCTGCGACCTCCTGCCAAGGTGGTTGGGACAGCTGAAGACGGACTCCTCCACTTGGAATACTACAAGATGGGTTGAGAGTGGTGAATCGGCAATGCAAGATGGAGTCCATCTCTTTTGCCATCCCAAGTTCAGACTCGCCACCTGATTGGCCCTCGATCTCCGCTGCCCAACACACAGTCAAGTTCCCCCCCAAAGGCCCCAGGTCCTTCACCACTGCCACAAGAACCAGGAAGGTCCCCTCCAGTCCACTTTGGGTTGCCTAATGCTAAGGGTGTTTCCAAGATGCTGTGTTTTTGTACTAAAAAACCCCCTTTTTGAACTAAAAAAAACCCCCACTCTAAAATGCACTAAAAAACCCCCCGTCTTATACTAAAAAAAACTTGGGGCTTTTTGGGCGGGGGGTGTTTTAGTACATATCGGGGGGTTTGTAAGTACATTTTGGGGCTCTTTTAGTAGAGTTAGGGGGGTTTTTTAGTACATTTTGGGTGGCTTTTTTAGTGCATTTGGGGGGTCTTTTTAGTACATTTCATTTTCGTACATTATATGCTTGCAGAGTCAGTGATCAGTTTTCCGTGTCAGATTTGCTAATGGACTTCTATGGGGCCATTATGTGAAGGGACACAAGAATTGTACCTTCGAATGTCAGTGGTGTGGTGCATTTCAGCTCTAGTACATGCTTACGTGCTGTTTTGCATTCATATCGCCTGCGGGATGTGGCACTTTTCTTAGGGGGTGGGGGGGATGCTGTGGAGGGCTGAGCTGGGGCCCGAAGAAAAGAAGCAACTCCAGAATTCATATACGCCGAGGGCACACTGCAGGGGGGGGGGGATATGTAGTGTTGCAGCAATGCAGGAGCACATGGTACCATAAAGGAGGAAGCAAGTAGGTGCAACGGACCCCCAAAGAACGTGGGTAAGGGTGTGCGGGGTTCACAGGGTTTGAGACATGGTAAAGGGGGCTTCTCCTGTTTGGCGGACGTAAATTTTTTCAGTGGTGAAAAGGGGGTTTGTTTTTTGTACAAAAGGGGGTTTTTTTCGTACAAAGTAGGGGTTTTTTTAGTACAAAGCGGGGTGTTATTTTAGTACAAAAATGGAGGGTTTTTGGTACAAAATAAGGGTGTTTTAGTACAACAAGGGAGGCTTTTCCGTACAAAACGGGTTTTTTTGTACGAAACAGGGGGTGTTTCCGAACAAACCGGAGGATTTTTAGTGCATCTCGGAGGGTTTTTTCGTATTCACCAGTCTCCAAGGGGCGTGCCTAGGGGCTCTTCGGGGAGAACATAGTCTAAAAGTAGCGGGCAGTGCGCGCGTAGTGTGCGCACAGTGCGCGCGCAGTGCAAGGATTCTCCCTTCCCTAAAAGCAGATGTTGCACATTTTGCCCAGTGCAGCATATCACTCGGGGATATTTAGAATATGCCAACTTTATGGGTTTTGACAAGTATTGCTTCCTGCGCAAACATGTCGTCGCCTAAGGGGGGGTATGTGTATACTTTTTGAAATGTGCAAAAAAACGCCATTTCAGTAATGTATGAATTGGGGAGGGGCGAAGCACAACACATTGGATGGTGCACAGAAACACGGCAGTGCACCGTTCATCCATTGATATTGTGAACCAATGTCACAGTCAGCATTCTCTTTTTTAGGCAGGGCTGGGACCCCATTAGGGCAGACATAACCCTGTTTGTGAACTTGGACATATTTGTTCAATTTATGCCAATCCTGCAACCTCCGTGCCTTCACTGGCACCCAACCTTCGCAAAGGGGCATGGCCCATAGCCCTCAGCGGTCATCAGAATGTCATGCTCCCTGTGAGCATGCACGTGGCTGTGAGTAGGAAGTATGGGGCTCTTTTGCCTGGCTACCAGGCTCATACCGAGCCACCTGCACCCACTCTGCACCCCTAGAGCGAGCCCTTTTGCGCAGCAGCGGTTTTTGTGGTGCATCCGGGGAAGCAACAGCCCGTGGCGTAAATTTTGAACGAAGACATGGCCGCTGCCTGTTCAAAAAAAGAGGCAGCAAGCAACACACGCACCGTCCGAAACGGACAAAGAATTCAAACATGCCGTCTGTATGGCATGCAGACCAAGGGTGTTCCAAATAGCCCTTTTCAAGGGCTTTCCGAATATACCCTACAAACCCCCCCACCCCCAGAAGACTCGGTGGGCACAATTAAGGCAACAATGGCATCCACCCCTAAAAATTCACAAAGTTGGCATAATCAGCACTGCCCCCGAGAAGTAAGAAAAAGTCACCGCCTTGTCTTTCTTGGAGGGCTTGATCCAGGCCAAGCCCCCCTTAAAACCCTTTTGTTGATGCTAAGAATTACTTAAGTATTTTTATCACTCTTTTGAAGCTTTAAGTACACTTTCTTAAGGTAACTAGGGTTATAACCCTAGCCCCCCATGAAGTTTACCCCTACCACTCAACTGAGCGGAGGTATCTTCCTTCATGGAGGTTATACCGAAATAAAATAGGCATTTCATGCCTAAGGCCTTGGCGGTTAAGCCTAGTGGTCTCCCATCCCAAGACCCCTATACTCAATTGTTTCTACCACTTGTTGTCGTTCTACTTTTTGACTGTTTCTGAATTCAGTTGCTCGGCCAAGTCATAATCTGTGTCTGGCCTAACTCCTTTGCCCCATATTCCTAACCAACTCCATTTCATCCAAAAGGGTGCACATGAAGTGCTTGATGCTAACTTGGAGGCTAGAGTCAGGCCAGTTTTCACATAAAATCTTTTGTTTTATCCATTTGTGATTGAATCTTTGTATTTAAGCCTGCTTTGTCTATCTGCAGCCCTTCTGTGTTACACTGGATTTCAAACTATTCATCGATTTGATCAAGATCCTGTTCTTGCTCTACTTGCTGCTTTGGTTTTGGGATTTCAACATCAAAAACCTGCAGGATTTCATCAAAATCTATAGGGCACTAATCAAGGAGATCTTTCCGGTAGCAGAGGCAAACTCTGAGTACCTTTCAAACCAACTCTGAGCACAAGCACAAGAAAAGCACACTGAAAAGCACATTGAACATGTCCACTCAACTGTCCTCCCGAACCGGGCCGATCAGAAGTGTACAAGTCCAACTTGGCAGTGTAGCCCACGCAAAGAGTGAACCGCCACTCAGAGCAGCATCTGGGTCTCAGGAAGATCCAGAGCACAGAAGGGCGAATCTAAATCCGCCCAGAACGACCCCATTAACCATGGAGACCTTAGCGGCCCATGGTGAGGACAGCCTGCAAAAGCTCCGCAGGCGAGTCGAAGCCTCCATTGCCCGGTCGGCCTGTCCGGCCTCTTCTTCTACTGTTCTTTGAGGTGATGCTGAAGAACAAGAAGACCTACGAAGGAGGATGGACAAGTTTATGCTCCACGAGGAGTACCACAAGTCCACCGTAGGGGAAGATGGAGAAATACCTCTTGATGCCCTCGGGTCTCCGCCTCAAACTGAGATGGGTTCCTTCCTTTATTCGGGGCCATCTACAGACATGGCGGACACAGTATCACTATCGAGACGACCAAGAGTACACGAGCACCCGACAGCATGGCATCCAGACCTGCCGACAACTTCAAGGGCTCCTGAAAAGAGTCTGGATCCTCTTCACCCAGAGCCCACCTATGGGGCTCTGGATCGCACGGCCGAAATTTTGGCCAAACTTCTATCCGGATCTGAAGACCCGGATGTGACAGCTCTGTCAGAGGCTGTCAAGGCAAAATTGGGTATCACCGAACCCTTACCCAAGCCAGCACTACTCTCACCTTCACCCGGATTGAGCACGTTGGCTGATGATCTCAAAAGATCAAGGGTGTCCAGGTTGCTACCCAAGGTCACTTGCCCCAGCCCTTTTCATCCTCGCGCTAGGACAGTCCCAATTGCTGAATTACAGGACGTGCCTGTGACAGAGACTGAGAAAAGAGGGCTGTCAGCCCTCGCACCCCTTGCCGGCGTATCTCCTCCCCCTTCAGGCCTAACCCCAGGGGATGGGAAGAGTGGCACACCGATTGCCCAGGCGAACATCCAGGTAGAATTGCCGGAGTTCGACCCGAAAAATCTGCCCGAATGGGCAGAAGAATTTGCTGAGTTTCTTTTGCTAACTGGCCAATCCCATGTGTATGTGGCCACCAAATGCTCACTGCTGAAAAGGTCATGCAAAAAGAAATTTTTGCAAAAACAGGTGAAACAGATTGTGAAAACCTGTTCAACATGGGCCGAGGTACTCCAAAGACTGGAGAAAACATTCCCGGTCTATGAGACTGACCTCAGTGTCCGCACATAGATAGAGGAGCTACCTATGCTCTCTGAGTTTCCTTCCGCTGCGCGAGTCTCTGAATACGTGTGCGACCTAGAGTATCTGTTTTCACGGATGAACGTGGGCTCCTATGGAGCCACTGAGCCCCACCTGTGGCTCATGAGTAAGATCCCCCAACGTACGTGGGATGACTGCCGCGCTACCTCTGAGAGGAAGAGTCGGACCTACTCGTACGACGAACTGGTGGACCTGCAGAAAGATGTCCTTGAATTATGCCCTAGGTCTTTTGATGTATTCCTGCAGGTTTTGTAGTTGAAAACCCCAAACCAAAGCAGCAAGTAGAGCAAGGACTGAATGTGGATCGAATCAATGATTGGTTTTGTAATCCAGTATAACACAGAAGGGCTGCAGATAGACAAAGCAGGTATATGCACATAGATTCAATCACAAATGGATAATACAAAAGGTTTTAAATGAAAATTGGTCAGACTCTAGCCTCAGAGGTTGCAATAGGCACTTCATGTGCACTCTTTTGGGTGAAATGGTGCTGGTTAGGACTGAGGGGCATAGATGTCAGGACCACACAGAAAATGACTTGGCCAAGCAACTGAATTCAGAAACAGTTACAAAGTAGGACCACAATAAGTGGTAGAAACAATTGAGTATAGGGGTCTTGGGGTGGGAGACCACTTAGGCTTAGCCTCCAAGGCCAACAAGCATGTAATGCCTGATTTATTTTGGTAGGTCCTCCATGAAGGAAGGTACCTCCGCTCAGTTGAGTGGTAGGGGTGAACTTCATGGGGGGGGCTAGGGTCACAACCCTAGTTACTTTGAGAAAGTGTACTTTAGGCAACAAAAGAGAGATAAAAACACTTAAGTTTGTCTCAGCATCAACAAAGGGTTTTAAGGGGGGCTTAGCCTGGATCAAGCCCTCCAAGAAAGACATGGCAGTGACTTTTTCTTACTCCCCCCTGGAGTACTAGTTAGCTAAGCTAGTAGGACCAAGGAAAAAGGCTCAAATATTCCCAAAATCACCTCAAAAAATGCATTAAACTTACCAAAAACATTCTCATCACTTCATAGAAGCCTATCACACTGTAGGGACCCTGAAAAACAGTGTAATGTACCGTGAATGATGTCCCTTCGAAGGGGCATTCCTCAAAAGTCGCCGGCGTGCGGCGAAAACTTTTGGAAAAAGTGTGGGGGCAGTGGGAATTGAACCCAGGACTCCCTGTCCGGAGCACATGTGTCTGTCCACTAGGGTACAGTCGAACGCTCTAATGCGGACGGTTATCGCCGTATAAACAGCGTTTTAGTAAACGTCCTGACCAAGGGCCAGGGCGGAGCAATACTCCCAATGGAGGACACAAACCCCCAGGAGCTGGAAAAAATAGAAAATGGGACCAGCAGGGAGTGATTCCTGCGGTTTTGCGGAAGGGGTTGCGATTTAGCAAGTGAAATCGTTGAAAATCGACGAAACCACGCGGGAAATCGTCATTTTTACACATAACTTAAAGTCGCAGACAAGCGCAAAGGAAGCGGACGCCAAGAAAAGGGTTGCGCAAGCGAAAACGGCTTTTGGAAAAGAAGGTATGAGCCGTAGTTTTTAAAGTTTTAAAGAAAATTTTTGCACAGTTGCATCAAAATTTTTATAAACTTCAGAGTAAAGCATTCAAAATCAGCCCACACCACAGAGCAGTTCAACAACCCGTCCCTCAGGTATGTCCGTGTCACTTCACACTCACGCATTGCGTTCGTGTTGGTTGTTCCGTCAAAACGTTAGGGTTGTTAACGCTGTGCTCGTTGGGGGGTCGGGTGTTCATCTCTCGTGCTCTGCACAGGTGAAAGCAGGAATGAAAGGTATGTGATGCGAATGGAGCGCGCAGCGCGCCCGTAGGGTTAGAATATGCGCTGTGCTCGCGATGCATGTGCCTAATCTAGGCATCCACACGCTGTATCGCTTCACCTGTATCCCTAATTCACCCTTGTTTCCTTCTTCACAGGTTAGCGTTTGTTCGTGTGCGGCCGTGGCGTTCAAGTTGAGTTGCTTAAAACGCTTAGGTTTGTTTTGTGTTCGTTTCAATGCGGCATTCACACGATGCATGGTGAGTAAGGTAGGTTAGCCCAGGAGGAGCTCACCTCCTGGTTGAGTCTGTGGTTCAGCCTCCCTTCCCTGCGTGCACATGATGCATTAAAGGGTAGGCCACGCGAGTTGCGCACGGTAAACCTTGTTTAGGTTACCCAGAGGCTCCTCGGTACGTTCTTTAAGAGAACCCGAGGAGTTTCTTAAAGCTTGCTTGCTTGACAGGGGTAGCTGCATCTGCAGCGTGTTTGCGAACAGCGTATTATAGGTCACACTGAGAAGGGTATAATACCTGGAGTGTGGCTTGGTTCCACAGTCGCAAACGCCCCTTCATCTGCCTCTTTTGTACAGGTGGGAGAGGTTAAGGGTGATTGGTGCACGCAGCAGCTGCCTTCGGCGGCTACCATTTTTCTGCCCCAGCAAAACAGGGGCGCTGATCACAAATCAAATCACTGTGCCTCAGCCAGTACTGGCGAGGACAGTTCGACCTCAACGACATCTGCGCTGTGCACGCAACGAGAGCACCCCTTCCCTCCAAGCCCTAGCAGGGGAAACGCGTTGTGGCGTCCCCTGTCAGGCCACAGTTGCTTAGTAGCGCTGTGTTCTCTTGCCATTTCACAGCAGGGTCGCTAGGACCCATGAGACCTTCACCTTTGCAACGCCCAGTAGAGTGTGCGTGTAGGAGTGGTAGTCCTGAGTGGGGGCTAGAGCCAGTTGCCCAGTGCTCGCCCACCAGGATGGTGCCACTGTAGGGTGTGTAGGACCTGTAGGGGGTGTGTCACTGTCCCACCCTTTTCCTGCAATTTTAGCTGGGTTGGTGGGCTGTGACAGTGGTTAGGTCAGTGTTTTGGCCACATAGCAAACAGGCGTTTTGCATGCCTTCATAGCTTTTGGCCACCCCTCCCTGTAGTAGACAGATAGGTAGGGAAAACAATACCTGGATTAGCACGCTGGGTATTCCCCCAAGGTTTTGCGCCAGCACAGAAATTGGGCGCATAGGGGAGGGGAGACCCGGGGCGTACCCCGTGGCATCAATAAGCCAACCCTCCAGGTTTAGCAAGGGCGCAGACTTGGGTATAATTAGGACACCACTTCTGCGGCTTGCTCTCAGGACCTTAGGAATAGCACACTCACACATACAGAAATACGTTGCACACTTAGGGGTATGGTAAACCCTGTAAGGAAGGGTAGAACCCCATGGGTCTGGACCAGTCAGGGGTCCTAACTGTGGGCTCGCTTGTCCCCAAGGAGGGAAGACACACCTTGCCTCATAACACCTTGCTTGTCATTCCCCCCTGGTGTAGAAAGCCACCGTTCTTCGTTGGCTCACCAAGGTCATTACATTAGGGCAGTACCCATGCAACACATGGTCAACAAGGCAAACACTCGCTGGGTGGCTGCAATCTTGATAAGCGGCCACCTGGCTCACGCTGGAAACCATAGGCGTGGATCTGCAGGGCACAGACAGGGTCAGTAGACTGACACAGGGTAATTAGTTTCGCTTCTTGCGTTGGGACATAGTCTCAGCACGGGTTAGGAGCTGCCCCTCGTTGTTCTCAACGAGGTAAGTGCGGAAGATGGGGTTGATACTCCCATCTGGTTGTATGAAGGCTGACATAGGTTCCCAGGTCGCCTCGGACAACCCATAGCCATCCCACAGGGTAAGGAATTTCCAGCCCTGTTTATACTCGTGGCGAGCAATACCTGCAACCACGTAGTAACCATCGACTGCCATCTCATCGGCAGTCATCTCTTCGAGTTTGTCTGCCTCCTCTGGACTGGCAGCGTTCTCTAGGTCTATACGTTCAATCTCACTGTCGCTGAGGCGCCACTCATCCCAGGACAAGTCGTCAGGGGAGTGATTGTGCCTCAACTGCTTAGGAGCACATAGCAGTTCACCACCTAGACGTGGACTGCACCTGACATGGATCCTGGATCCATCTATCCTGATGATACGATAGGGTCCAAAGTAAGGGTCCTGTAGGCAGTTACGTGGCCAGGGGGTAGGCGTGAATGGTGTACCAACACAAGGTCACCAACTTTGAAGCTGGCAGGTCGCCGTAGGCGGTTCCGTCGGCTCAGTTCACGGTCACGAATGTGCCTCAGGTTAGTACCAGCCTGGTTAGCCAGAGACTGCTTGTGTTCCAGCCAATCTCCCACAGGACTCTTGAAGTCCTCAGGAAAGGGGGTTTTGAAGAACCAAGCAGGTCGTCCTCCATGGAACAGTTCGTGGGGGGTGAAACCCGTAGAAGAGCTCCGCTGTGAGTTCCTGGACAGAACTGCCCAGGGCACTAGGCGTACCCAGTCCTTGGTGCGCTCCTGTTTCATCAGGATTCTTAAGTTTTGCTCCACCACACGGTTCTGTCTCTCACAGAGAGGGTTAGACGTGTGAGTGTAGGGCACACCTGTGGTTACCTCCACGTTGAGGGCATTTAGCACTCGTTTGTACCACCCAGTGTCACTGCGGATGCGTACATCTTCATCAGAGTGCACCTGTTTAGGTGCTCCATAGGGTTCGAACCATTGTTCGACCAGCATTTTTACAGTCTGCTCACCTGTGATTTTCTTATTGCAAGGGAACACACGGGTGAAGCGAGATAGGCCACAGGTGACCACGAGGCAACTATCATAGCCGCCAAAGCGTGGTAGGCCGTGGATGTAGTCCACGTAGAGAAGAGAGTTAGCACAATAGGGTATGGGTAAGCTGGAGATCAGGCCCCTATCCCTACTGTCGCTCTGCTTGCTGGCATGACAGCCACAAGCATCCACAATGGTCTGCATACGCGACCTAAGTTCAGTCAGGGTTAGACTAGAGTAGAAACACTCACGGAAGAAGTCCACTGAGCGATTAGCGCCAGTGTGACCAGAACTGAGATGGGACCACTGTAGGCACCCATCAAGTCGGGCCTCAGGTACAACAATACGGTCCTCGTAGAAGAGGTACTGATTGTTTTTATACCACTGGTGCCCGTCAATGACACGGGGTTCGAGACCAGTGCTGAGGGTTTGGAGAATTTCTTCATACTCTGACTGATAGTCGGTTAGACTCCAACCCTCCAGGATTCCAGCAGTGCGCATGGATAGGTCAAGCTGGACATCCATACGCTGGAAAGCCTCTTTGCCGAGCGCCTCAGAGCTCTCACCAATAAGCGCATCGAAGTTGTTGCGCGATATATAGTGAGACAGTTCATTCTTAATCCCGGGGATGTGATGCACTGTCAGCCTGAACTGGCTCAGGTAAGTCCACCACCGTTTTAGCTTCGCTTTTTCTGGTGGTGGGCCCTTCTGAAAAGACTTCACAGGCTCCTGGTCACACAGCCAGACAATAGGGTTAGACCCCAGGAGTCGGGATTGTGACGATAGCACCAACATACCGGCCAGGAGTTCCTGGTCATAGGTGCTGTAGTTGGAACGCGCTTGGTTCCATTTCCAATTCCAGTGTCCCAGTGGCACCAGTCGCCACTCACTGGTAGGATAGTCATGTTGCAACGAACCATCACGGTTTAGTCCAGTAGTACGATAATGGCAGTGGGTTAGTTCAGCGGGGTTAAGCTCCTGCCATTGATAGATCGTACCTCCCCCCCCTACATCACTGGCATCAGTGATCAGGACTATCTCGCCCTCAGGGCGGGGCACTCCCAGGCAGTTGGAGGAGGCAATCTTCTTCTTCAACTCCTGGAAACACTCTTCCTCTCTGGAGGTCCACCTCCAGGGAGTAGTTTTTTTGATTAGGTCAGTGAGGGGTGCAGAGGAGTAAGTAAAATTGTGGATGTGACGCCGATAGAAATTACAGGCGCCCACAAAACTCCTCACATCGTGTAGACCCTTCTTAGGGTCATCGCGAATCTGCATGTCCTGTAGGGGCTGCATCTTAGACGCGGCTGGTTTCCACCAGCCATACCCCACGTCGAAACCCAAATACTCCATCTCCTCTTTCATGAACTCACATTTTTCGAGTTTGATTCGGAGATGGTTTTCTTGACAGACAGTGAAGAATTCACGGAGGAGAAGGACATGGTCCTCTTTGGTATTAGTACCCAAACTCACGTCGTCGATGTGAGCCTCCATTTCTGCACCCCGAGAAATCAACTCTTGTACTAGAGGCCTGCGCCTCAGTATGTACAAAATTTTGTTCATAAGCTCCTGGAAGAGCGCTGGGGCGTTAGCCACCCCGAAAGGCATAACCTTCCACTTGAAGACACGACCCTTAGGGGTTATAAAGGCAAGCAGCTCCTGAGCTGCGGCGGTTAGGTCAACCTGCCAGAAACCGGAGCGTTTGTCCATTTTTGTCTTATACCTGCATTTGGCAATACGCTCCAGGGTGTTTTCCATGTTAGGAATACTCCCCGAGTGGTTCTGGGTTTTCTTGTTGACCTCACCATAGTCTACAACAAGACGTAGAGCAGTCGACCCTGGTTTAGCAACAAGGAAACAGGGGCTGCAGTGATGGGGATAGTCCCCATGTTTATACTCTTCAACGAGGCCAGCATCAATGCATTCTTGGATCTGGCGCTCGATTTCTTCAACCTGTTCCTGTGGAGCGGGATAGGGACGACGCCTCACTCGCGTCTTTTCAAATTCGGGTTTCAATTTCAGGTCCATCTGGACCTGTTTTTTACAAGATAGGGGAGGCGGCAAGGCGCCGAACACCTCCTCATAGGTTATAAGCAGTTTCTTCAGGCGGGGGTCAAGGTTAAGACTCTCGACTTTCTGAAGGAAATCCTCCTCAGCATGGAGGTTGCTTTTTCCATGTTCTTTCTTTTTATGCCGATCAGCAGTTTCGGCAGGTACAGTACCATCGTCCCACTCAGGGGGACATTGCTGCCCATAGTGTAGAGAATACACTAGAGGTATCTCAGGATCAGGCAGCGTATAGGACTCATCGTCCTCCTCAGACCAGATGGAGTATTTCCAGGTCTGTCTGAGGTATTGCAGCCGCTCTTGGCGCTCAATACCTTCGGCCTTCAGGTACAACAGCCGTCGGAGTTCTTGAGTGTCATGCTCAGACAATGGCATGTTATTAGCAGCAGGCCGTGCCAGAGCATCAGTACTCCGGGCCACGGGTTCACCTGTGTGCACAGGCTGCATGTGTAGCACTGGTTTCCCAACAGAGGAAGCGGGTTCAGAGGTTGACTCTAGATCTACCTCCTCTAGCAACAGCTGGGCCAGGAAAGCACTATGTTTTAAGTCAACACAGCTGGGATCAACAGAGGGAATAGTGTCAGCATCCTCTTTTACAGCTGCAGGTTCCAGATCAGGAGTCATCAGGAGACTCTCACCCTGTAAGTGTGGCAGATAGGTGCTCAGGAGATCGATTTTTGAGATCATAAAGGGTCAAGCCACGATTTTCGGCCATGACCTCTTTTAGTAGCACCTGGTCCAGGTCACACAGGGGTACAGGATTGAGAGATCCATCGATGATGGACAGGAAACTGGCCCACTCAGGGGCCTGCATAGCTGTGTCTGAGTCCTCAGGCACATAGATGGGGCCGTCGGGGAGTTGCACTCTCCCCACGGTCATTCGGTCAAGCATACGGCGCCAGTAAGCATGTTCACCAGAGCAACCCCAGTCAGGGGTGCACATAACAACCCTTCCTCCCTCATAAGCGATCTTGGTTAGAACCTTCGCGAGCAGGGAGAAGGGAGGGTTAGCATACGCTAGGCCCATTGCTTTCCAGAAGAAACGGAAAGCATTGTTCATTTGTTTCGAGCAGTACAACTGCATGATGTGCTGTTGTTGGCTCGCAAACAATTCCACCTGGATCTCATCCAGGTTTACCTGAAGGGCCGCCAGTCCATTTTCGAGAACATTACGGGCCAGTTGGTAATTTTCAGTACGATAGTTCGTCTTGGCTGCGTAGCGCAGCCCAGACTCTTTTCGTCCTGACAGCTCCAAAGGAACGGAGAATAGCCCACTGCCAAAGTCGCAGTGCAAAGAGTAAGGACGCTGTAGGGACAGCATTTTAACCTGGGGGTTTCTTCTTAGAAAGTCAGTGCCAATGACAATGTCAAAGGCGTCAGTGTCCAACACTCTGCAGTGTTCGGTCACGGTTTCGTCGCCCAGACATATGGTCACATCGGACCCCCCCAAGGAATGGATGGTACGCCCATCCCCTACTCTTATGGCCACGGTCTTAGTTTTCTTGAAAGTTTTAAGCAGGCGCCGGGCCACTATGGAAAGTGTTGCTCCGGTGTCAAGCACTGCTCGAAAAACCTGATCCCCGATTTTCACGAGGATCCAGAAAACCAAGTCCTCCTCTTCGGAGCCGCCCCCCTATTCCTCATCAGGGAATTTCACATCCACTCCTGCAGCCATGAGGGACTTGGCCATCCAGGCCAAGCGCCTCTTCTTAGAATTATTCCCCTCAGGGGTAGCGTTATCCCCTTGGGGGCGCTTCTGGGGGACACCTGCGTCAGCGGGTGTAGCAGCAGGAGTAGGTGTAGCAACGGGCGCTGATGAGCGCCTCTGGGGGTTAGGGGGTCCAGTTTTGCCACCCCCCTTGCCACCTCCTTTACCTTTATCCCCATTCGGGGGATTTCTGGCGGGCGTCGGGGTCTTCTGGCGCTCCGCCTGCTGACGCTTGAGTTTGTCACTCTCGCGTTTCTTGATGTGGCATTCGTCCTCATAGTGACGACGTTTGCCACAGTAACCACAGGTGATGGTACACCTGAAGTGGTCCTGATGGGTCACTGTTTTCCCATCTTTAGTATGCTGCTGACGTTTCATCTGCAGCATACAGCCACTGCGGAGATCGCAGTCAGAGGCATGACAAGGTCCCCCCTTGTCATTGACAGGTCGGCAGTAAAACAGGGGGGGTGTGCCTGCATCAGTTGGAACCTCGTTCATGGCACGTAGGTTGCCCCTCCCTTTACCGCCTCCCTGGTTGGTGTTAGTGGGATTTTTATGCCCCTTCCCTTCGCCACGTTCGGGGTAGGGGTACCACCTCGTCCCAAATGCTTCTTGAGGAACTTCTCCATGTGGGAGTCGTTCTCTCTCTCAAGAGCTAGCTCAATCAAGAGATCCACCAGTGTATCATACGAGTGGGTCCTGCTCTTCCTCTCAGAGGTGGAGCGGCAATCATCCCACGTACGCTGGGGGATCTTACTCATGAGCCACAGGTGGGGCTCAGTGGCTCCGTAGGAGCCCACATTCATCCTCGAAAATAAGTACTCCAAGTCGCACACATACTCAGAAATTCGCGCAGCGGATGGAAACTCCGGGAGCATAGGTAGCTCCTCGATCTGTGTGCGTACGCTGAGGTCACTCTCATAGACTGGAAATGTTTTCTCTAACCTCAGGAGTACCTCTGCCCAGGTAGAACAGGTTTTCACAATCTGTTTGACCTGTTTTTGCAAAAATTTCTTTTTGCAAGAGCGTTTTAGCAGTGAACATTTGGTGGCCACATCCACATGGGATTGGCCAGTCAACAAAAGGAACTCCGCAAATTCTTCTGCCCATTCAGGCAGATTTTTGGGGTCGAACTCCGGCAGTTCCAGCTGGATGTTCGCCTGGGCAATTGGTCTGCCCATCTTCCCACCCCCCGGAGTTAGGCCTGTAGGCGACACGCCGGCAAGAGGGGCCAGGGCTGACAGCCCTCTTCTCTCACTCTCTGTGACAGGCACGTCCTGTAGATCCGCCATAGGCACAGTCCTGGCACGGGGGTGAAAGGGGCTGGGGCAGGTAACCTTAGGCAACAGCCTTGAGACCCTCGATCTCTTGAGATCTTCGGCCAGGGTACTCAGCCCTGGAGAGAGAGAGAGGAACTCAGGCTTGGGTAAGGGTTCTGCAATACCCAGTTTAGCCTTAATGGCCTCCGATAAGGCCGTCACGTCTGGATCTTCTGATCCAGACAGGAATTTGGCCAGCAGCTCGGCCGTCTGATCCAGGGCACCGTAGGTTGGCCTTGGATGGTGTTCTTCGACTCGTGTTGGGCCCACTTCGGGGGCCCTTGGGGTTGGATACTCAGGTCTTAGTCGTCTTGGCAGTGATGCAGTGGACGGAGGACCAGAGTGTGCATAGGACCCTAGATCTGTACGTGGTCTAGATCCATGTACAGCCAAGTGCTCCTCTCCATCTTCCCCACGGATGGATTTATAGTACTCCTCGTGCATGATGTACTCATCCATCTTCATCTTCAGCTTCTCATATTCCTCAGGTCCTTCAATGGCAGTTGAGGATGAAGCTGGACAATTGGATCTTGATACTGAAGCAGCCACACGTCTGTGGAGGTGACTGAAGCTGTCTCCACCGTGTGCTGCTAAGGCCTCGGTGGTAAGGCCTTTACTCTCTTCCGCCCTTCTGCGTTCTGGATTTTTTGCAATCATTGTCCACTTTTAGGCCCATACCGGGCCCTTCTGCGTTCTGGATCTCCTTGGGACCCAGATGCGCCACTGAGGTGATGTGGTGCTCGGTGTGGTGGTTCACTCATTGGGTGGACCACACTGCCCATTTGTACTTGGACAGTTCGGATAGGCCAGGTCCTGACGCTTGGCGTGGACATGTTGGACTTGTTGTTGAGCTTTTGTTTTGCACTTCTTCTCAGGGTCGGTTCAAAAGGTCACAAGGGACTGTCTCTGCTACCGGAAAGATGTCCTTGAATTATGCCCTAGGTCTTTTGATGTATTCCTGCAGGTTTTGTAGTTGAAAACCCCAAACCAAAGCAGCAAGTAGAGCAAGGACTGAATGTGGATCGAATCAATGATTGGTTTTGTAATCCAGTATAACACAGAAGGGCTGCAGATAGACAAAGCAGGTATATGCACCTAGATTCAATCACAAATGGATAATACAAAAGGTTTTAAATGAAAATTGGTCAGACTCTAGCCTCAGAGGTTGCAATAGGCACTTCATGTGCACTCTTTTGGGTGAAATGGTGCTGGTTAGGACTGAGGGGCATAGATGTCAGGACCACACAGAAAATGACTTGGCCAAGCAACTGAATTCAGAAACAGTTACAAAGTAGGACCACAATAAGTGGTAGAAACAATTGAGTATAGGGGTCTTGGGGTGGGAGACCACTTAGGCTTAGCCTCCAAGGCCAACAAGCATGTAATGCCTGATTTATTTTGGTATGTCCTCCATGAAGGAAGGTACCTCCGCTCAGTTGAGTGGTAGGGGTGAACTTCATGGGGGGGGCTAGGGTCACAACCCTAGTTACTTTGAGAAAGTGTACTTTAGGCAACAAAAGAGAGATAAAAACACTTAAGTTTGTCTCAGCATCAACAAAGGGTTTTAAGGGGGGCTTAGCCTGGATCAAGCCCTCCAAGAAAGACATGGCAGTGACTTTTTCTTACTCCTGCTGATTGAGCTAGCTCTTGAGAGGGAGAATGACCCCCACATGGAGAAATTCCTCAAGAAGCACTTGGGTCGAAGTGATACCCCTACCCCCGAACGTGGCGAAGGGAAAGGGCCTAAAGATCCCACTAACGCCAACCAGGGATTGGTAAAGGAAGGGGTAACCTACGTGCCATGAATGAGGTAAAACCTGATGCAGGTACACCCCCTCTGTTCTACTGCAAACCTGTCAATGACAAGGGGGGACCTTGTCATGCCCCTGACTGCCACCACCGCAGTAGCTGTATGCTGCAGATGAAACGACAGCAGCACTCCAAAGATGGGAAAACTGTAGTCAGCCAAGAAGACGACAACAGCAGCAGATCATGGACCTCGGTCAGGCGTAAAAAGCGTCGCTCCCAACCCAAGATCAACGACGAGACCCAAGATTACGCGCAGATATGTCGTGACTGTTCATCCAAATTCGTCCTCTCAGAAGACACAAAGACCTGGTTCATCGAGCGACAACTCCATTTACCAGTACGCTGTTCCTCATGTCGCCATGAAAGAAAAGCCAAAGCTCAACAAGATGAACGACATCCGTCACCTCCGAAAGTGGTTGTGTATCCTCAAAATATCCGCTCTTCTCAAACAGCATGGTCCAATCCTGCCGCTCAACGCTCAACCGCAAGGAGCTCTATTCATCCCTCAAATAACATATGTTCAAATGACAAGCTCGAAAAGCCGCACGTTGCATCAATTGACATTAACCAAGATCGTGACCTCACGACCAACCAGGGAAAAAACGAGCCCAAGTTGACAACGGCGTCACGCAAAGGAATCGATGAAGCAGCAGAGGGAGCCGACGCAGCTCTTATTCGCGACTTACTCACGAATAACACCAACGATGATTCAAGTCCAGAATCAAGAGAAGGCAGCCCTGAACGCCGCAAATCCAGCCAACCTGACTAGTCTGGTAGCTCAGCGTCAAGTGAGAACTCACGTGAAGTACATGAAGCACCTGATTCAAACTACTCTTCTGCCAGCAGTGATCAGCGAATGCCAAGCCTTCAATCAGGCAGTGAATCCTCTGCAAGCTCAAACGCTTCCTCATTTCCTGATATACCCACCGCTGCTGAATGGATTGGCCTAAGAAACAAACGCCTTGCTGCTAATCTTGAGAGATGCTTGAGGACTTCTGATACGTATCTCCTGCAGCAGTCATGGAGCAGGACTTTATCTCACTTTACTGACCGCCCTTTCTCTGCTGACAGTGCTGAATACTTCCTAAGGGTACTCAAAACAATGCAATGAGTGGTCCAGTTTGTGCCTTTCTCAGGGAGGACTAGGAGGTTCCTTTTCTTGTTCTCCCTTTTCACTACAACATTTATCAGTATCAACCTTTGAACAGTCTGCAGGCAAACTGTGACAACGAAACATGGCACTGCAAAGGAGCCATGTTCCATCCATTTTTCACAATTCAGTGCCATCCAACCATCTGACACAATCAATCCCCCCCCCCAAAAAAAAACGTTTTCACACAACATTTCACTGAAACAAATTCAGTGAACATCCACACACCCTGCAGTGACGACAGCGTGTACCAGCCACTTTTTAAGTTTCCTTTTGTGTACGCTCGTGTACAATAAAAACTTGAGCCTTTGGTTTCTTTCAGTTAGTGCTCAGCACCTCAGGGGTTTATATTAAACATGAGGAACCTTGCAGTGTGAGCAGTGATTGTGTTTTTTCGGTGGGGGACCGCCATGCCTCAAAAAAAAGATGGGAAAACTGTGACCCATCATGATCATTTCAGGTGTACCATCACCTGTGGCTATTGTGGCAAACGTCGTCACTACGAGGACGAATGTCACATAAAGAAACGCGAGAGTGATAAACTCAAGCGGCAGGAGGCTGAACGCCAGAAGAACCAAACACCCACCAGAACCCCCCAGAATGGGGATAAAGGTGGTAAAGGAGGTGGCGAAGGGGGTGGCAAAGGTGGAGCCCACAACTCCCAGAGGCGCTCATCAGCGCCCGCTGCTACTCCCCCTCCTGCCGAAGGTGACCCTAAGAAGCGCCCACAGGGGGATAACGCTTCCCCTGAGCGGAATAACTCCAAGAAGAGGCAACTGGCCTGGATGGCCAAGTCCCTCATGGCTGCAGGGGTGGATGTCAAGTTCCCAGCTGAGCAGTAGGGGGGCGGCTCCGAAGAGGAGGACTTGGTTTTCTGGATCCTCCTGAAAATCGGGGATCAAGTTTTTCGAGCGGTGCTTGACACCGGTGCAAAGCTTTCCAGAAGAAAACTAAGACCGTAGCCATAAGAGTAGGGGATGGGCGTACCATCCATTCCTTGGGGGGGGGTCGATGTGACTATATGCGTGGGCGACGAAACTGTGACGCAACACTGCAAAGTGTTGGACACCGACGCCTTTGACATCGTCATTGGTACCGACTTCCTACGAAGAAACCCCCAGGTAAAAATGCTGTCTCTCCAGCGTCCCTAATCTTTGCACTGCGACTTTGGCAGTGGGCTCTTCTCCGTACCTTTGGAGCTGTCAGGACGAAAAGAGTCTGGGCTGCGCTACGCATCCAAGACTAACTATCGTACTGAAAACTACCAATTGGCCCGTCACATTCTTGAAAATGGACTGGCGACCCTTCAGGTAAACCTGGATGAGATCCAGGTGGAATTGTTTGCGAGCCGACAACAGCACATCATGCAGTTGTATTGCTCGAAACATTTGAACAACGCTTTCCATTTCTTCTGGAAAGCAATGGGCCTAGCATATGCTAACCCTCCCTTCTCCCTGCTCGCGAAGGTTCTAATCAAAATTGCTTATGAGGGAGGAAGGGTTGTCATGTGCACCCATGACTGGGGCTGCTCTGGTGAACACGCTTACTGGCGCCGTATTGACGCGTTCCCGTGGGGGGCCGGCCACGGGACGCTGCGGTGACACGCACAGGTGAGCAGGCAGGCAAAGCACTACGCTCACAAGGGCATCAATACGCTCGTGTCATGTGACAAAGCGTTTCAGGATCCTTGCCACTCTGCAACAAGGGAACGAAAGTATGTACAGCAACACATCAGGATATGTACACATTGGGTTAAGACTGGACTGGGGTAAGGGCATTACAGGACAATAGACACTCAGTCCCAACTCATATCCCAATCCCAGGTCCGACCCTCTCAGTGGCTGGTGGGGGCGGGGGCTCAAACGCAACCCATGCCCTGCTCAGTCCGGACCCTGAAACCCTGCCAATGGGGGAGGTGTCCCGCCCAGCCACAGGCGAGTTCCTGGGAACCAAGGAACTCCAAGGCCAACTGACAGTAGCTCCCTATGCTCCCTTAACGGCAGGTCCCAACTCCTCTCTGAGCCAGAGATATGGCCCCGCCATTATCACCCAGGAGTTGGTAGCTGAAAATGGGCTGTTTCAGCCCAAACTGAAATTAACTCAAAAATCCCCAAAATTGACCCCTCGTCCGGACCCGTCAGAGGTAGGGACGAGGCAACTGACCCTATGCCCTTCGAGTATGAACTCCCTGGAACCCTCACCCAACCTGGTTCCCTCTGAGGTCCCGGCATCAGGGCACCACAGGTTCGTCAAGTGGGGTCATGATGCCAAAATCACCAAAATTGGCGTCATTCCCACGCGTGGCTTGCCCGGCCGGGACAACGCCAATGGCTCACAGGGTAGGAGGCAGGACCTAGGACTTATATCTGAGTGTACAACTTGAAATTAGGTCCGGGCTTCTTATGGACATGGAGAAATGGGGCCGCCAATTGACCACACGGAAGGGGGAAATTGGGGTCCCAAAATGGGGTCATTTTGGCTGCTTGAAATGAGCCAAAATTTGGTGTGCTCCCAATAGTATATCTCCACGCCGGCTTGGAGATCGAACTCGCCATTCCATACGCGATCCACCGGGAGTCGAACGAAGACTCCCATGCCCTTGGCGCTCAAAGATCTCCATGCCACTTGGCGTGGTGACGATCCCAATTGGGTCCACAAATGCCAAAATGGCAAAATTGCCCACACTCACTTTGGGCTAGCGCCTTAACAAAGGTTGCTCCGCTTCGCCCACGTGGTGTGTGAACCATGGGGACTAACATACATAACACCCATGTCATATATGGTCCATTGGTCCATGCGTCCGGCGTGCACGGGTGGGCTCAACATAGTGCACGGCGGGCAGCAAAAGTGAAAAAATGCTCAAAATGGCCAAACATGCGCACACTCATGGTTGGGGCAAATGAGGCACATGCCCGACCTGGACCGGAGTGTGCCATAGGATTGGTATCAAGTCCTATGTATCCAACATATCTTTTGGGCGTCGCCCAACTCCTCCGGTTTAGGGAATGGCAGGGTTGCCAAGTGAGCCCATGATTTGGGATAGTCCCAAATCGCCAACATGGCGGCCACGGTATGCCAATCTCAAGAGGAGTTATTCGCCGGGTCCAAGATATGTTGGGCACCGAAGTGTGTACCCTCATAACATACTTCGGTCATGATGTCAATTGAGCGCAACGTAGAGATACACGGTCGCCACTTGACATCATGACGGGCCAAAAACGGCAAAATTGGCACAAGCACACACAAAAGTGCCTTGAAAGGTGCACAATTATATTATAATATCTTCGGCTTGGATCGTGCAATCACTTAATCCTTCTAAACACAATGACTTGACACCAATGACCTTCGATCCCACTTATGTGCTCCACTTGGGGCGCCTTGAAAGGTTACGAGCGCTACTTCCCAAGTGGGCACATGAAAATATGGAAGATTGCAAAACACACCCCTTGCTCCCAACGCATCGCTTCGGGATCACCACACAAGCTTCCCTTCACGAAGGTTAGGCTTGCATTTGACCGTACGGAGTATGGAGAAGGGGCTTGCACAATATGAGGTCCATTGGCGGTTCCATCGCTCTTAGCCAAACCCGCCAAATGGGCACGCAATACAACACATGGCACATACTCCATATTGCCCAAAAAGGTAGCTCCCCCCACGATATGTCATGCCCCTCCATGGGCATAACTTGGTGTCGATCGATCATAGGAACTCAAGGTGAGTTCCTATGCAACACCAACACTTGCGCGCTACACTCAAAAGTTATCTTAACGCACGCAATATCATGGCCAATGAGTTGTAACGCAAACTCTACCCTCTTGACCATGATCCATTACACTAGCGCGCACGTGTGGAGACGCAAGGCATATAATGCTTCCTAAATTACGTCGGGAGTATTGTGAATACATCCCACGTTTCCTTATTGTCATTGCTCGCAAGCGGCACGAGATATGACCCTCACAAGTGGCCTCACGAGTCAACTTTGTTTTGCCCATATCTTTAAGACAAATGGAGGGCAAGATAAAAGGAAAGTTGATTCGTGCATAGGGAAGCACGTAGGTCCACTCGAAAGAGGTCAAATCAAGTGCGGGGATGTCGAAGTCGAAAATCCGATTTCGACATCCTGAAAAATTAGGATTAACGTTGCGAGTGCAAGATGTGAAAATTGCGGATGCATCAACGCAATTCCTGAAGACTTTAGAGCCTTCGTCACGGATAGCGTTAAAATTTCCATTATAAACAGTTAAACTGGCGGTTACGGTAAAGTCGCGATCCAACCGCCAGCAGTCAAAACAGTGAGTATCAGAACGGAAGCGTAAAAATTGACGGAAACAATATGAAAATAGAACCCTGTTGATTCCTGATATTCTGATACACAAATCTCCGCTGGCGGTGCATCGGTTGCCGATGCGGAGCTTTACGGCACGGAACACGCTCCCGCCGGGCTCGCACCGGGCGTCAACGGGCGCCTTCCGTACATGGGGTTAGTGGACCGGAGACCGGTCTTCCCTTCCGTACTTGGGGTTAGTGGACCGGAGACCGGTTGTATGCCGTAACCTAGCCATGGGGTTCTGGGTACCGCTTCACCCCCCTCCTTAGAGCAAACCCTGGGGGGGGCTCGATAACACCCAAGCATGGCAGCGGGTACCCAGGACCACTTCCTGAAGGGGGGGGTGTCACATCCTCACTTCAGGCTGACTCAGGGTAGGCTGCTCAAATCCCACAGTAAGATAGGTATGATGCTGTAAAAGCTCGTAGCACATGTATAGTATCAAGTATCAAGTCCCGGGTCCTGGCGGCGATTGTTCGGCATCCAAAGGACCCGTTAACCCATACCAGGCGCACCGGGTGCCGGCTGCTACGGTCACCACCACAGTGGCAGTGGCATACACGGCCAACATAGGCGACACACGACGACCGAGGTGGTCCCACAGGTCGAGAGCGACCACAAAGATCCATCAGGCTACCCCAAGCTTCCCAAGGCCCGCCGACTGGGGAGAGTCCCGACGGGTCCTTCCTCGGGCGCACCATGTCCATATCCATACGACGCGAGTCCAGAGTGATACAGCCGAACTCCTTAAGGGATCTTAAGGGAGCTCCTCCTTAAGGGATCGGGCATCAAGGCCGTCTTTTCCCTCGCCCTATTACCACGAAGGCCATACATGAGGGAGTCCTCATGCAGTGTGGGCGGAGGCGTCGACTCCTCAAACCACCAGTTTCCCAGGCAGACTGACCGAGGTCAGGAGCACCGGAGGCCGCCATCCGACTGCAAGTGCGTCTGCAAATCGGTAGGCTCACACTGGGACTGACAGTGGCGGACCGCTGGGAGTGTAGTCAGGCAACTGGGCTTCCCGCCTGGCGCCATCAGGATCTCCACATCACAGCGAATAGGGCAACACGGTATCACGGGCACTCAAACAGCAGAATCTGTATTCGGGTACTGGTCCAGGCTGGACCAGGCTGTATGAACATGTACACGGCGACTCAAGGCGCCTTCGTATTCGATTCGTGAAAAACAGTCCACACTCTGGTGATGGGCTGAAGACAGCAACATACAGATGCACATATCCTGGAGGGCAGAAAAGCAAAACAAGCGGGGTAAATAGGCGTGTAAACACACTCTGAACAGAGCGCCAAACCACGCCACGGTCAGGATAAGGCAAGTGCAGGAGGGTGGACAGGAAAACGCCTGAGTCCAGGCCATATATAGTCTGCAGACACACGTCGACTGGTCTGGACCCCGCAAGTGCCATGGGACCAGACCACACACTCAAAAATTGCAATGCCGATGACAGCGGCATCCGTTGCGCAACGTCGTATGGGCTTCAAGGCCCCAAGAGGTCAAAAAGTGTGAAGGTCAGTCGCCATACCTGGTTTCCCAAGGATTCAGCAGGTAGGGAGTGACGAATAGAAGAAGAGAGGGGCCATCCTCCTCTGGATACAGCAGGGGGGGGTATATGGCCACTCTGATGGCAGGTCACCGAAAGATGAGAGAGAGCAAGCAAGTGAGGGACGATCTGTCGGCCTCACAAGCGCCTCAAAACGCATCCGGGGAGAGCTCAGGGCGCTGATCAGGCACCCCTGGCTGCGATCGCCCGGGTGAGTGCTGCCAAGTCCGAGACATGGATCTTGGTCTTGTGCTTGCGGATGTACTCCATGAAGGGAGTATTGACCCGCGGCACGAACGAGGAGACGGGTTCCCAGGTGTCGTGGGACGGCCCATAGCCTCGCCAACGAACCTTGAACTCCAGACCTCCGGGTGCCGAGGCTTTCGTACGCTGAGCCAGGATCTTCTCGACTGTGTAGTCGTCCTGCTCAGCATAGTCGTTGTCAGAATCAGCCTCATGTGCGGCATAGCTCAGGGACACATGTTGGCCACGGAGGTCGGGTTCCCGCACACGGAGTTGACTCTCGTGGCGCTCCCGGAACTGTCCGTGACCCACCTTGATGCGGTAGGTGTCCTCACCAATCCTGCGGACCACCTCGCCGGGTGTGAACCAGGTTTTGGTGCGGTGGGTGCCCATAGGGCGGGGTCTGATCACCCACACCGGGTCTCCCACCCTGAACTTCTGCTCTGTCGAGCTCGGGGCGGACTTCTGACGCTCAGCATGCTCCTTCTCGAGCTGCTGGCGGATGTCCCGCGCCGTTTGCTCTTGCCGCGCGAAGAATTCCTTGGCGTCCATAGCCATGCCATCACCAGACAAGGGAAGTCCCCTACCCAGGGGGTCCCTGCCGAACAGAATCTGGTGAGGGGACAAACCGCCCGGAGTGGGGCTGTCATGATGGGCCTTCAGAGCAGGCCACATCTCCTCAAACCAGTTCCGCCGTGGATTGGTGATGTGGATCTTGCGCAGCTTCTCGAACAGCTGCCGTCCAGCCACTTCAGCACGGCCGTTAGACCGGCTGAGATAGGCAACGCTCTTGGCGTGACGTATTCCCATGAGGGAACACATAGCCTTGAACCAGCCACCAGTAAACTGGGGCCCTCGGTCACTGCAAATGGTGCGGGGGATGTCAAAGACGGTCAGCCAATGACGAATCATCATGACTGCCACTTCCTTGGCAAGCAACCCCTTTTTGCGTGCCGGAACGGCTACCACGTAGCCGCTGTGGCGGTCCACACAGAGAACCACACAGTCAAAGGTCTCCTTGCCAATGTGCACTTCGGGCATGGAGAAGACGTCCATGGCCACGCTCTCCATGGGCTGCTCAGGAACCGGGGTCCATTGGGGTTCCCCCTTGACGTTCCGGTTGTCGGGGTTGCAGGCCTGACAGACCGAGCAACCCTGTCTGACCTTCTTGATGGCGGTGTAGAGAACGATGTGGTCGATCTCGAACCGACGCTGCATGTCAAGAGCTTGCTTCTTGACCCCTGGGTGCAGCATGTGGTGGTGCCAAGCTTCACAAAGCTCGAGCACCCGGGACTCCGGTACTAGCAGCTTACCATTCCGGTAGAGCTTGCCATCTTCCTCGGTCAGCCCCTTTGGCCACTTCTGCCCGTCGTCAGGGTCGGTCACAGCCCTATACTCGGCCGCAAAGGCCTCAGACTTGGCGTAGTCGTCGGTCCAATCGTCCTGGAGGCAAGACTCCGGGAAGAGGTGCTTGTCGGACTCAGCTCCATCAGGGCCGAGTACTCTGACCGCTCTGCTCACCCTCGACGCGAGGGGGGCATCCGCAGCCATGACGACGAAGCATTTTGCACCCTCCTCCTCCATCAGGCGCTCCATTTCAATGATCCTCTTGGCTTCAGCGGTCTCAGCCTCATCGCCATGGGCAGAGATATCCTGCATGCCCTTGCTGGCGGGATAGGCCCACCTACTGAGACAGTCCGCCACGGTGTTATCCTTTCCAGGAATATAAACAACCGTAAGGTCGAATTTGGCCAAGGTCTCATGCCATCTTGCCCGTCGGGAGGCGGGACCTGAGGGGGTGTCCACGTGCTCCTTGTGCCACGACTGCAGACTCTGATGGTCGGTGCAGACGGTGACGGGATGGAGGGCTATGTACCCAGCCCATTTCCTGAGAGCCATGACGATGGCATACGCCTCCTTTTCACGGGGCGTCCACGTCCGTCTCTGGCCTTCCGCCAGGACTCGGCTCCAGAAGGCCACGGGCACGTGCCTCCCGTCGTCAAGCACTTGCTCCAACACAGCGCCAATGGCGTAGTCGGAAGCGTCGGTGCGCAGGACGAACCCTCGGTCGGGATCCACGAGGTGCAGACCCACTGCGGATAGCAGCGCCTGCTTCATCCCCTCAAAGGCACGGTCGGACTCAGCTGTCCAGACCAGAGCCTTCCTGGACCCCTTCTTGGTCTCCTCTCGGTTGCCCTTGAGCATGGTCGTCATGGGGGCTGCATACTCGGCATACATTTTGATATACCCCGAGTAGTAATTGCAGAACCCCAGATACGCCCGTAGCTCAGAGACAGTCTTGGGCTTTTCCCAGTGCTCAATCGCAGCCACCTTGCCAGGTATGGGCTTTCGCTGCCCGTTCCCGACTACGTGGCCAGCGAAGACCACCTCGCTTACCGCAATGGTGGCCTTGTCACTGCTGCCCGTGAGTTTGTGCCGAACCAGAAGGTCCAGCACTCGAGTGACGTCCCTCTCGTGTGCCTCCAGGAGCTCCTCGTAGCTCATACTGGGGTCCCCGGACGCGATGATCACGTCATCCACGAAGGGGTCCGCACAGTCACGCACCGGCTCAAGCAGGTTCTCCAGCATCCGCTGAAAAGCCGCATTGCCGTTGGTAACGCCCATGGGCATCACCTTCCACTGGAGAGGTCCAAGTGGGGTGCTCATGGCTGTGCAGGCACGGGACTCCTCGGCGAGAGGCATCTGATGATAACCATGTTTCAGGTCAATCACCGTGAAGATCCTCCGCCGGTGTTGTTTTTGCAGCATATCCTCAATGAGGGGCAGCGTATAACTGTCGTGCTGCGTTTGGGCGTTCAGGCCGCGGTAGTCGACCACGAGCCGCCACTCACCGGCAACCTTCTTGGGGACGACGAAGCAGGGAGAGGCCCACTCGGAGTGGCAGGGCTCAAGCCAGCCTCTCTGGATGAAGTCACGGAGGATCTTCTCCATGGCCTCTTTCCTCTCGCCCCTCAGGGCAAACTCCCGGTGCCGATACACACGGGGGTCCTGCTTCAGTCGTATCTTGGCCTCGCCATACGGTCCACGCACCGGTGGGGGAAACACAGGCTTGCCGCTGAAGAAGGTATCACCATACTTCTGCTTCAGCCTGGCCCTCAATGCCTGGATCTTGGGGCAGTCATCGGACTCCGCCTTGGCTTTTCCGGGCACTTGAACCACGGAGCTTACTTGAGGGGTAGCGACCCCGCTCGGTTTCGGCTCAGGTGGTCTTCCCAGGTGGCCCAAAGGGCCATCTCTGGTCCTGCCTCGGAACAGATCGCCGTAGGTGGGTGGGTTACCGCCAGGCGGCTCGTCCTGGCTGGACATGTGATCCAGCACCCTCTGAACGAAGGTGTTCCCTTCATAGGAACCAGAGACGATTGAGTCCACTTCCCACCAGGCTTTGTCCTGGCCTTTGCCCTCACGCTGGTTTCCCCAGTCGTGAAAGGGCTGATCCATATACCCCTGAACCAGATCCCACTCCTCTTCAGTGAGGGGCTCTTCCGATTCCGATTCTTCGATGTCAACAGGGGGAACCGCAAAGCATTGCCTCCAAGGCTCCGCTATGATGCGGTTGACACACACGAAGTCCGTGGCGTCGGCCTGATCAAGGCCCCCATCCACATAGTGGAATTCCGTTGGCCATCTCTGGGGTGGCATGGGCTGTCCCTTAGCGTCCTGATAGACACTCTCTCCAGCCGGTAGGACGACCTTGTTTAAGGTCATGTTGGTCAATGAGGCTACCCATTGTCGAGTACTTTCCTCCTCGGTGCATCCCATAGGAACAACCAGCACTGCCTTGGAGCGGTCCTTGCGAATCTTCGCTATCGCTCTTGGAATGTCCCAACGGGGGCAATGGATCCACATCAATCCCTGATGCGGACCCCAGTGCTTCTTCCACGCGGAGTCCTGTGCGCTCCAGTACTTCTCACACACCCGAAGATGGGCGGAGGTTCCTGAAGAGAACGCATCCAGGGCCAGATCCGAAGCTCCCAAGTCCGCGACAACTCGGCTCGCCACTTCCGGCCTTACGCCGTACTCCTGGTTTGCAGGACCAGTTGGCTCAGTGTCCAGCGCGGCCACTTCGAGCTGATTGCGTTCGGGGTGGATCCATTGGCATTCCACATGGTGCTCAGGTGACAAAAGCCACGAGAGTTGGTCGTCCTGGTACAGGGTCATGGAGGCCTGGGCCGGGAGGACGCCGGAGTCCGTGTCCATCATGAAGTCGTACCCGACGATCATGTCCCAGTCCATCTCGGCCTCGTAGAAGCGACCGTGCAGGAGGATTTCCTTGCCGAGGTCTGGGCGGCTCAGCTCACGATGGTTCACGAACTGCAGCCCAATGGCCGCTTCCTTCGTGCCTCCCACCATGTACTGGCCGCTCGCCACCTTCAGCCTGACAGGTTTCCGACTGTCGGTCAGACACTCTGGTGGAAGTAGGCCAGCCTTGACCAAGCTGACTTGAGCTCCCGTGTCGACCAACACGTCGAAAACCTTTTCCACTTCCCCCCATAAGGCACGGACCTTAAGATGCAACTGCCGCTCGCGACCGACACGGCGCACGGCGTGCAAACTCAGGATCTCCGGCCGTTCCAGAAGCTCAACAAGCGACTGGTGCAGGTCGTGGACAATGGGCTCAGGCTGCCCATCTGCAGCATCCAGCTGCGGTCCGGGTGATCCTCCGATACTCTCGGATAGATCCTGTAGTACATCAAACACATTCTTGGTCGCGAAGGACGGACGGGTGCAAGGGTTCGTGCCTTCACTTGCCCTCACCCCGCCTCCGCGACTGGGCGCCGGACCGGGCCTTCCGCCCGCGGCAGTCCCTTTGTGCTTATCGACTCCCGACTGGGATGGTTCGGCGCTTCCCACGTCACCATCCTGCGACCGCCCTAGCTGGGGCCCTTGGCTGCAGGGGCTCCGCTAGGGGGCGTCGGTTGTGGAGGAAGGGGTGTTCTCCTCCGCATCAACCTCGTTGATGCCCTTCTTCCTTCCCCCTTTCTTACCCTTGTTCTTGTCCTTGTCCTTGTTCTGGTCATTCTGGCTGTTCTCCTTGTTCTTGTTGTCCGACCTGGGGACCCAGTTCCTCTTGATCTCCTGGATCTCCTTGGCCAACTCGGTCCCCTGCGACACCAGCTTGGAGAGCTCGTCCCTGTCCACCTCCACCTTGGCTTCCCGGATACCCGCGGGCGCACGCTTCTTCGACCCGTGCGCCTTCTTGTAAGCCTCCGTGTCGGCCTTGTGGACGGGGCATGTTCGGTGGTCATGGTTGAAGCCTCGCTTCCTCCCATAACACACGAAACAGCCCTGAGGGTGAGCTCGTATGAACTCCCCAAAGGACAGCGGAGGGTCGCCAATGCGGCGAGGGTCCGTCTTCTCCTGCTTCCTCCAACCCTGCTGCAGGGGCTTCCAGTTTCCCGGCTTGCTCCCCGCGCTCAGGTTCTTGGCCACGAAGGCACAAACGGCCACCTCGGCGGGCTCATCGTCGTTGTCATCGTCGACGAGAGTCTCATCGCCGCCGGCTCCCGCTGGGTCCATGGCAGCTTCCCCGCCAGGTCCCTCGCCAACGTAGTTGACGTCGCGGTCGCCGGGCCTCAACCCGCGGGTGTGGTGGAGGTTTCGGTACTCCTTGAGTACTTCCTCGCCAACCCACTCCAGGATCTCGTCGCAGCTCATCCGCGCCGGGATGGCCTGCAGACCGATGGTCTGGCCGCTCAACTCACACTCGTCAAGGCGCCACATCGCGGTCTTCTCGCGATCGCCCGAGACGGTGATGAGGAGAGCGTTCCGCAGGGAGTGCCGTTTGACATCCCGGGCCACGTTCTTCTTCGCCCAAGCCACCACGTTCGTATGATACTCTTTGGGGAGCATCATCTTGACCGTGTGGTTGGACTTGGCCCTCTTGGATTCCTCCTTGGTGACCCTCTTGATCCATGCTTCCGGCAGCATGGAGAGCAGGCGAGCCTGCTCGTCACCCTCGTTCCAATCCTCCACGTTGCGGCGGTAGAGGGTGTATTTCCCTCGGAAGTCCCGCCAATCCCGCAGGCGGATCTCCCGTCCATCATGCTCAAGCTTGATGGACTTCCACCGCTTGGCAGCCACCTGCGGAGCGTCCACCCGCTCCTGCTCGTTGAGCCACTTCTTGGCTTCCTTGAGGGTCTTGATTTTCCCCTCCTTGGTCGCCATGAAGTATAGCTCTCCGAGCACTTCCGGCAGGCGGTACCTGAACCGTCTGAAGACATATCCCTTCGCATCCGCGTGAGGCATGTCTTCAGTGACGGTCAGCCCCCAATCGTCCAGCTTCTCCAAGAAGCGGTCGAGGTTGAGGGGGTTGCGATCGTACATGGGGGGCTTGATGTCCTTCAAGTCTTCCCACACAGCGGCATCCGCGGCCTTAGAGACCATGAACGCCGGCCGCGAGGTCGACCGAGGTTCCCATCGGCCTCGCCCACGGACTCCCACGGCCGCCACGTCCATCTCCTCCATGGAACCCTTGTGGCTACGCCGCGGTTCCTCCACGTACGCTGAACCAAAATGTTCACGCCGTACTTCTTCCATGTACGCATCCTCATCACGGCGCCGGCGGCTGCGTTCAGCGGCCTCCTGTCGTACACCACGCGGCGGGCTGATGTCGAACTCCTCCAGGTCCAGGTCCAGGTCCTCACCTTCGCCGACATCCCACTCCACGTCTCCTCTGGGGACCTCATCCCTGAGTCCACCATAACGTCCACCAGCCATTGGGATTGGCTCCAGGGCTGGTGCGGGGCGCCGGGGGCGTACCGGTGTCCGCGGTGGAGCACGGCGGTTGTGGTAGTCCGAGCTGAGCCACTCATCACGCCAATCCTCACTGCCACTGCCGGGTGGCACGCGCTCGTTGCGGCGGCCCGCGCTGTGGTGAGAGGGGGCGGTGAGAGAGGGGGCGCTGGCGCCGGGGCGACTCCTGGGGGCTCCGCCGGGGGCGTGAGGTCTGCCTGGACCTGGTCCGGGTCCCCAGCCGTCGTCCGACGAGCCAGACTCCAGGGGTGGGTGGTCGCTGCCGACGCTCCCACGGGCCTCCAGCGCGTCCAGCCTCTGCTGCAGGCCGCTGATGACCGTGTTCAGCCCGCTGATCTCGGCCCTGGCGATGTCCAGCTCTGTCTGCGCTCGCGCGGCGACCCTGGAGATGCGAGCCATCTCTCCCTTGCCCGTGTCTACCTCCAGCTCGAGCAACTGGACTCTCCTGCGGAGGTAGACAATCCACCGCCAGGTGGAATCCGGGTCGCCGTTCCCTGGTGGGTCGTCGGGGTCCCCAGGGGGTCCTCCAGGAGGGCCTCCGCCGGGTCCGCCCGGTCCAGGGGGTCCTCCCCCGCCCGGTGGTCCGCCTCCAGGGGGTCCACTTGGTGGGCGTCCTCCAGGGGGTCCTGATGGTCCTCCGCCAGGGGGTCCCGGTGGGTCTCCGCCGGGTCGCCTCGGTGGGTCCGAGGATGGGCGCTTCTTCGTGATGCCGAAGTCCATGTCGTCATCCTGGTCCATGTCGCCCCACCTGGGCGTCTCGGTCTCGGAAGACTCCGAGCTCCGGTAGGGAGGAGGGAGATCCTCACCCTCACCTTCCGGTTCCATGGGGACGTCTCCGCCGCCTCCGCCCGTCCAAGCCACCACTTGGCGATGTCGGCGGCCTCGTTCATCCCCGTCACTGGCGGTGAAGAAGGGGTCACTGTCGTGGGGGTGTCCACCCGCTGGCCTCCGCGGCCTCTCGGGGGTCTTCCCCTTGCCCTTCCTCCGTCGATGGGCGGTGGGGCCACTGCTCCCACTGCTGCCCGTGTCCGCCTCATCCAGTGTCATCCTGGAGGAGGCGTCCCCTTCGAAAAGCTTTCGAAGGGTCTCCACTCGTGATCCTCCCGGGGGAGTCTCGCGGCGGAGTTTGGCCTCTGCCTCCTCCATTGCGGCGGCGGTGGCTGCGGCAGCCCGCACTTCGGCTTCCTCCCGAGCACGAGCCGCCTCGGCTTCCCGGGCCTGCTGCAGCCGCGCCTTCTGCGCCTCCAACGCCGCCAGCTCCGCCTCCGTCTTGGCCTTCTCCTCAGCGACCTTCCGTCGCGCGGCCTCGATGGCGTCCTTCTTGGCGGCGTCAGCCTGGGCCTTAGCCGTCGCTTCGGCGTGGGCCCTTTCCTCCGCCTCCTTCTTTGCCCTCTCTTGGGCAAGCGCCTCTTCCAGCGCTCTCACCTCGGCCTCCCTGCAGGCAATGGCCTCCTGCGTCAGGCGGGCTTCCTCGTCGGCTGCCGCCAACTCACCGTTGACCTGGGCAGTCGCTGCCCCATGGGCGGCTACGGCCGTGAGTCCGGCCGCAATGGCCGCCACGGTCCGGGCGTGGATGGCCATGCCATGCGCCCACTCCGCAGCCTCCTCCTGCGCGATGCCGACGGCGCCCTCCACGGCAGCGCTGTGCTGCCTGGACCGTTGCCGGGCAACCCGAAGGTTGCAGGGCACCCGAGAGACGCGCTCACAGGCGCGCGCCACGTCCCTGTCGGGAGCGACGCTGCTGCTGGAGCTGGCCTGCTCGGCCGGCATCCTCCCGCGGTGGGCCGACTCCACGTCGCTGCTGGGGCCTGCTGAGGCCTGCTGGGGCTTCAGGAGCAGCGGACGGGGCTTGGCCTTGGTCTGCCTGGCGACTTGGATGAAGTCGCCGAGGGTGGCGTGGCCGGGGTGATGACCACCATTGGCCCGTTGGGGACTGGGGGCTGGGGTTCCGCCCTTGGCGCCTTGGGCGGCTTCGGCGGCCAGGGACTCCTGGTACTCCCGCCACTTCCGGTCCCGCTTCCTGTCCCCGGCGGACCGCCTCTCCTTCCCCGGAGACGCGCTGCTGCTGCCCTGCAGCCTGCGCTCGCTCCCCGGTTCCGGGAAGTTCCTCTCGATCATGTCCCACATGGAGACATTGACTGAGGCGCCCGACGGGTAGGCGTTGGGGTCCTCGTCCTCCTCAATCCCGTCGGGGCGCAGCCCTTCGCCGGGCCTGTCCGGCCGGGCCCAGGTCCTCCACCGCCTCTGCTGGAAGCGGAAGGCAAACCCTTCCGCCCGCAGCCAGTCCTCCACGGCCTGCAGGCGGTCGGGGGCGATGTCCGTGCGGAGCTCGAAGCTCCGGGGCATGCCGCCTTCGCACTGGGGGTGGCTGTGGCGGTAGTGCTGGTCCCAGACCAACCCACGCAGTAGTTGCGCTGCATGGGGGTGGGGCCGCGGCCACGTCCTGCCCGCTTCTTGCCAGTTTACCATGGCAGCGGGGGCGTAGTTGGTCTTGAGGTCCTTGGTATGCACTCGTTCAGCTCAACGAACTGGTGGTGGTTGTTGAGGCGGGTGCTGCAGCACTGGGCTGGGTGTGCGGCTGGTGCTGATCAGCCGGTGGTTATGGAAGTGGTTGACGCGGCCTTGCTGGTCGGCCGAAGGGTCTGGTCTGTCCACTTCCTTCACGGTCGCGGCGCGGTCAGGGCGATTCTCTGGACGGCGCTTCTGGCTCCGTGACGAACTCGGCGCTGTCGCTGAGTGGCGCTGCGAGCCGCTGCGCTGCGCTGCTCGGGGTTGGTGGCCCCGAGTGGCACGCGAGGGCTGGGTAACCCCGCGGCGGTGAAACGCTTTTGACGCGTTCCCGTGGGGGGCCGGCCACGGGACGCTGCGGTGACACGCACAGGTGAGCAGGCAGGCAAAGCACTACGCTCACAGGGGCATCAATACGCTCGTGTCATGTGACAAAGCGTTTCAGGATCCTTGCCACTCTGCAACAAGAGAACGAAAGTATGTACAGCAACACATCAGGATATGTACACATGGGGTTAAGACTGGACTGGGGTAAGGGCATTACAGGACAATAGACACTCAGTCCCAACTCATATCCCAATCCCAGGTCCGACCCTCTCAGTGGCTGGTGGGGGCGGGGGCTCAAACGCAACCCATGCCCTGCTCAGTCCGGACCCTGAAACCCTGCCAATGGGGGAGGTGTCCCGCCCAGCCACAGGCGAGTTCCTGGGAACCAAGGAACTCCAAGGCCAACTGACAGTAGCTCCCTATGCTCCCTTAACGGCAGGTCCCAACTCCTCTCTGAGCCAGAGATATGGCCCCGCCATTATCACCCAGGAGTTGGTAGCTGAAAATGGGCTGTTTCAGCCCAAACTGAAATTAACTCAAAATACCCCAAAATTGACCCCTCGTCCGGACCCGTCAGAGGTAGGGACGAGGCAACTGACCCTATGCCCTTCGAGTATGAACTCCCTGGAACCCTCACCCAACCTGGTTCCCTCTGAGGTCCCGGCATCAGGGCACCACAGGTTCGTCAAGTGGGGTCATGATGCCAAAATCACCAAAATTGGCGTCATTCCCACGCGTGGCTTGCCCGGCCGGGACAACGCCAATGGCTCACAGGGTAGGAGGCAGGACCTAGGACTTATATCTGAGTGTACAACTTGAAATTAGGTCCGGGCTTCTTATGGGCATAGAGAAATGGGGCCGCCAATTGACCACACGGAAGGGGGAAATTGGGGTCCCAAAATGGGGTCATTTTGGCTGCTTGAAATGAGCCAAAATTCGGTGTGCTCCCAATAGTATATCTCCACGCCGGCTTAGAGATCGGATCCGCCATTCCATACGCGATCCACCGGGAGTCGAACGAAGACTCCCATGCCCTTGGCTCTCAAAGATCTCCATGCCACTTGGCGTGGTGACGATCCCAATTGGGTCCACAAATGCCAAAATGGCAAAATTGCCCACACTCACTTTGGGCTAGCGCCTTAACAAAGGTTGCTCCGCTTTGCCCACGTGGTGTGTGAACCATGGGGACTAACATACATAACACCCATGTCATATATGGTCCATTGGTCCATGCGTCCGGCGTGCACGGGTGGGCTCAACATAGTGCACGGCGGGCAGCAAAAGTGAAAAAATGCTCAAAATGGCCAAACATGCGCACACTCATGGTTGGGGCAAATGAGGCACATGCCCGACTTGGACCGGAGTGTGCCATAGGATTGGTATCAAGTCCTATGTATCCAACATATCTTTTGGGCGTCGCCCAACTCCTCCGGTTTAGGGAATGGCAGGGTCGCCGAGTGAGCCCATGATTTGGGATAGTCCCAAATCGCCAACATGGCGGCCACGGTATGCCAATCTCAAGAGGAGTTATTCGCCGGGTCCAAGATATGTTGGGCACCGAAGTATGTACCCTCATAACATACTTCGGTCATGATGTCAATTGAGCGCAACGTAGAGATACACGGTCGCCACTTGACATCATGACGGGCCAAAAACGGCAAAATTGGCACAAGCACACACAAAAGTGCCTTAAAAGGTGCACAATTATATTATAATATCTTCGGCTTGGATCGTGCAATCACTTAATCCTTCTAAACACAATGACTTGACACCAATGACCTTCGATCCCACTTATGTGCTCCACTTGGGGCGCCTTGAAAGGTTACGAGCGCTACTTCCCAAGTGGGCACATGAAAATATGGAAGATTGCAAAACACACCCCTTGCTCCCAACGCATCGCTTCGGGATCACCACACAAGCTTCCCTTCACGAAGGTTAGGCTTGCATTTGACCGTACGGAGTATGGAGAAGGGGCTTGCACAATATGAGGTCCATTGGCGGTTCCATCGCTCTTAGCCAAACCCGCCAAATGGGCACGCAATACAACACATGGCACATACTCCATATTGCCCAAAAAGGTAGCCCCCCCCACGATATGTCATGCCCCTCCATGGGCATAACTTGGTGTCAATCGATCATAGGAACTCAAGGTGAGTTCCTATGCAACACCAACACTTGCGCGCTACACTCGAAAGTTATCTTAACGCACGCAATATCATGGCCAATGAGTTGTAACGCAAACTCTACCCTCTTGACCATGATCCATTACACTAGCGCGCACGTGTGGAGACGCAAGGCATATAATGCTTCCTAAATTACGTCGGGAGTATTGTGAATACATCCCACGTTTTCTTATTGTCATTGCTCGCAAGCGGCACGAGATATGACCCTCACAAGTGGCCTCACGAATCAACTTTGTTTTGCCCATATCTTTAAGACAAATGGAGGGCAAGATAAAAGGAAAGTTGATTCGTGCATAGGGAAGCACGTAGGTCCACTCGAAAGAGGTCAAATCAAGTGCGGGGATGTCGAAGTCGAAAATCCGATTTCGACATCCTGAAAAATTAGGATTAACGTTGCGAGTGCAAGATGTGAAAATTGCGGATGCATCAACGCAATTCCTGAAGACTTTAGAGCCTTCGTCACGGATAGCGTTAAAATTTCCATTATAAACAGTTAAACTGGCGGTTACGGTAAAGTCGCGATCCAACCGCCAGCAGTCAAAACAGTGAGTATCAGAACGGAAGCGTAAAAATTGACGGAAACAATATGAAAATAGAACCCTGTTGATTCCTGATATTCTGATACACAAATCTCCGCTGGCGGTGCATCGGTTGCCGATGCGGGGCTTTACGGCACGGAACACGCTCCCGCCGGGCTCGCACCGGGCGTCAACGGGCGCCTTCCGTACATGGGGTTAGTGGACCGGAGACCGGTCTTCCCTTCCGTACTTGGGGTTAGTGGACCGGAGACCGGTTGTATGCCGTAACCTAGCCATGGGGTTCTGGGTACCGCTTCAGTATGCTAGATCGAATGACCTTGGGAAGAGTGCAACTCCCCGACGGTCCCATCTATGTGCCTGAGGACTCAGACAGAGCTATACACGCCCCTGAGTGGGCCAGTTTCTTATCCATCGTCGATGGATCTCTCAATCCTGTACCCCTGTGTGACCTAGATCAGGTGCTACTGAAAGAGGTAATGGCCGAGAATCGTGGCCTGACTCTTTCATATTTCAAAAATCTATCTCCTGAGTGCCTATCTGCCACACTTACAGGGTGTGAATCTCCCGATGGCTATCTGAAACCTGCAGCTGTTAAGGAGGATGCTGACGACCAACTGTCTGAGATCGCCAGCACTATCCCTCCTGTAGATCCCAGCTGTGTTGATCTAAAACACAGTGCCTTCCCAGCCCAGCTGTTGCTGGAGGAGGTAGATCTAGAGTCAACCTCAGAACCCGCTTCCCCTGTTGGGAAGCTGGTGCTACACATGCAGCCTATGCACACAGGTGAACCGGTGGCCCGGAGTCCTGATGCTCCAGCGCGGCCTGCTTCTAATAACATGCCAGTGTCTGAGCATGACACTCAGGAACTCCGACGGCTGTTGTACCTGAAGGCCGAAGGTATTGAGCGCCAAGAGCGGTTGCAATACCTCAGACAGACCTGGAAATCCTCCATCTGGTCTGAGGAGGACGATGATTCTTACATGCTGCCTGACCCTGAGATACCTCTAGTGTGTTCTTTGCACTGCGGGCAGCAATGTCCCCCTGAGTGGGACGATGGTTCTGTACCTGCCGAAACTCCTGATCCTCAGAAAAAGAAAGAACACGGAAAGAGCAACCTCCACCGCCCAGGGGAACCCCATCTACGTCTATCACCCCACAGCAATCGCCCGCCTACCCATACCCAGCGACACCGACATCATCTACTTCACTGACGCATCCGGCACCCAGCAACGCACCCCCACGGTCGGTTGCGCCTCCGTGCGCATCACCCGGCACGCGGACGGCCTCCACGTGGAACACCACACCGGGGCCACCATCTTTGGGGCGTCCTCCCACGGCGAACTGCGCATCATGGCAGACGCCGTCACCGCCACACCGCCACCCACGACGATCCGGCCCCGCAACATCTGGGTAGTCGTGGACGCCACGGTCGACATTCACCTCACCAGGCGCCTTGCGGACCTGCCCCTCCACAAAGCACTCGAATCCGGCCTCACCACACAAGCGTTGGGACTATGGATGGCCTTCAAGGGCATGCACCCCCTGGACGCCCTACACATCATCAAGCAGGAGTCACACCGCTACGCATACGGCAATGGACGCGCAGACACGCAGGCCAAACACCAGAACACCAACCACACCCCAGGGCTCGAACGCGTGCGACTGGACACCCCACACCACAGCCACCTGCAGCCCCTGCCCCCGATACCCCCGGCCACACAGCCCCCCCAATGGATGCCCGAGGACACGCCGTACACGGATCGAGACAAGTAGTACCACTACCCGACACCCATGCAGCAACTGGCCACCACACTGGGCCACCCAGCGAACACCAAACTCCTCCGACGCCTCGAAGACTCCGTCCACACCCCCCTCTACTACTCCGCCCTGCGCCCGGATAGCCTCCCAGCACACCTACAAAAGCCCCGACTCCAACTCGCCCTCGAACAACTTCCCCTCCTCACCCGATACCACCGATGGTATACGCGCCGCTCGATCCACGTCCCCGCAGGACACACCAAATGCATCTGCAGCCACGCGGAAGAAGAAACATGGGACCACTTCAAGGCGTGCCCCCTGTACAGAGGACTGGACACCCTCACAGACTGGAACCCAACCCACACCATCCGCGGCGACCCAGCAACTCACCACCGTCCTCAAGCAGACGGAGGTGCTCAAGGCAGTCCGCTGGGGACTCGTCCCCACTGCCGTCTACACCTTGCTACGCACCCACGCGGAGGACCCCCAGGCCACGGCGGCGCACATGCAGCGGACGGCCGTTGCCAAGACGGCGGAGCAGCTCACATACGGCACCCACAAATACCTGCAACATGCGGCAACCCTGCCCCCAACAGACCAAGCCGACCTCCTCAAACTCCTGTTCTACCAACCATGAGAACCTACCCCGTGACATACCAACACGGAACCCCCACCACGTCTACACACCATCCACCGAGCACAGCACTGGCGCAGCACACACGGACACCACAGGCACCGCACACGCTCCCACCGGGATGCGCGCGCCACCAGCCCCCATCCCCCCACGCCGCCGTCCGTCCACAGGTACCACCAACCACCAGCCACCGCATGTCCCCTCTGCGTTAGCCGGCGGCTACCACAGACAGCCCTGCCCTGCAACCGAGACCACTGGGTCTGCCTGGGAGCCGCGCACCGCCTCACCCGCTGCCCCCACTGCGGGGACCTCAACCCCCGCCACCACGAGCGGCCCGCAGCCCCAGCCGCACCCCACCCCGCCAGCCACCCCAGCTTCTTCGGGTTCCTCACCGACACCCTCCGGCACCACCTGGGAGGGTACTACGTGGCGGACGCGGCGGACCACGCATGGACCATAGCCGTGGCCACGGGCAGCACACCCCTGCCCCCCCACAGCCCACCCCTACGCCACAGCAGAGGCGGCTTGAACGTGGCGGCCCGCCACATCCTCCTCGCCCTATACCTCCACCACCGAGACCTACACCTCCCAGACCCACAACTCCCGGCCCCCCAAGCAGCAGCCCTGACGCCGGAAGCGTGGGCCGACACGGCACCAGAGGAGATAGCAGCCTACCTCCGAATCACTTGCCGCCGGTTCAAAAACGCCCTCGGCCGACGGAAGGGAACACCTTACCCCCTCAGCGCACTCCTCTACCCGGCACACCACCCCCACCCCGCACAACAGATGCCCCCGGAGGGCTGGGCGTCTTTTCGGGACGCCCACCTGGCCGCCCCCGACGAGGCCACCGCCACGCGGATGGGCCTCACGGACCAGAAAGCCTACGTCAGAGGCCTCAAGACGAGCCTCCAAGAGGCACACCGCTGGCACGCCCGCTCCCCGTCGCCCCCACAGGGACAGGGGGGTTCACCCGCCCCCGAAACCCACCAGGCCAAGAAGACCAAGACAGGTCAGGGGGCCCGCCATTGCACCCACCAGCAGGGCGCGACGCCCCGACCAAGGCCCGGGTCCAGCCACACCGCACCACCCCACGCCCAGACCCCCGGGGCACACCAACAACACCGCCACCGCCAGCACCCACCACCACCACCGTACCGCAGCACCCAAACCCTGCAGCCCAGTCAGCCACCACCGCCCACACACGTCCACACCATGCCAGGACCACCATACGCGCAGAACCAGGGGACATGGCACCACCAACACCACCACCACGCCCCCGTCCCTCCCAACCCCTACCCCCTAATGCCCCCGAGCTACAGCGACCCCCACCAGCTACATCCACACCACGCCCCAACACAACCAGGCCCCGCGAACCACCCACCCCACATAGCGCACATCACCGCACCACACCATCACGTATTCCACCAACACCAGCCCCTGCCACCACACCCACCAACGCCGGGGTACCACACACAACCGGCACACCCTCCACATCACCACCACGCGGTCCAGCACCACCCGCCGCCCCCGCTACACGGGCCCACGACATACGAGCCACGGTACACCCCCATGGACCCGCGAGGAGCCGCGCACGCACACCAGCAACACCAGGGCCTAGTAGGAGCGCCCCACCACCACCAACAGCCCCCCCACCCACATCCCATACCAGCGAGCACCATCCACCAGCAGCCACCCATCACATACGGACCACAGCCCCACCCGGGGGCTCATGCGGCCGCCTCCCACCCGCACCCCGGCACCACAACCAGTCAAGAACCGCAAGGGCCACACGGCGCACACACGCAACACCCACACGACCCACACGGACGCCGGGACCCCCAGCCGGCACAACACCCACCCCCGCCCCCCCCACCCCACCACCACCAGCAGCCCCCCCACCCACACCCCATACCAGTGAGCACCATCCACCAGCAGCCACCCATTACATGCGGACCACAGCCCCACCCGGACGCTCATACGGCCGCCTCCCACCCACACCCCGGCACCACAACCAGTCAAGAACCGCAAGGGCCGCACGGCGCACACACGCAACAACCACACGACCCACAGGGACGCCCAGACCCCCAGCCAGCACAACACCCACCCCCGCCCCCCCCACCACCAACAGTGCCACCCCCACACCACCCCCCCCGCCCCCCCCCCGAGACCAGGCCACGGACACAACACGCGGCAGCCAGCACCAGCCAATCGACGTCGATACCCCCGCCGACACACGCCACCGCGAATCCCCCCTCCCGCGACCGCCACAAGAGACCCCATCGCCGGACCCCACGCGCGACAACGATGACCACCCCCCCCAACCCACACCACCCCCCCCATCACACCCCGCACCACCAGTCGCCGCACCGGCCGAACCCTACGCCCTACACAACCCCGCAGCGGTACGGCAGCACCTCCGGGGACTCGGGGAACAGGACGTCGTGCTGTACCTCCGCACCTCCGGCACCAGCACCCCCATCCGGGCGGCCACCCTGGTCCAGGCGGCCACCCTGGGGGAAGGCGTCAGAGACTTCCTCTTCGACGCCTTCCTCCACATCGCCCGACACGAGCGCCCCCCACGCGCCACACCAGACGGCGAGAGCCCGCCCCCCACGGGGAGCCGGATCTGGGTGCCCCCCATCGACTGGGGGCGACACCTGGTCGGACACCCCGTGCCGGGGCGGGTGGGCACCAAGGGCCGCACCCGCTACCACGAGCCCGACATGGCCCACCCCCCACCCGACGCCACCCCCGACAGCACCAAAGAGTGGGAGCGGGAAACATGGGTAGCCCGGATGGCCTCCCTGAGCAACTTCCGGCACCACGTCCCGGGGGACATCCCCACCCCCGACGAGCAGCAACCAGCCCCCTCCACGTACATGACCCTCATGTACAATCTGCACTACACCCTCTCCACCACCACCTACGACGCACCCACAGAGCTCTGGGTGGTACACGGCACCGACTCCCTCCTCCCCGCCGACTACACCCCCCCCACACACAACCCAGGCCCCGACACGTACGCCAGGGGGGACGACCCGGACGACCCCCACATCTGGGGCACGTGGGAACCCAAATCCCTGGAAACGCTGCTCTCCATCCGCAGCGGCTACCAGGGCCTTGGTAGGGCGATGTATTGCCTCGCCAAGTGGACCCAACGGACCTGGGGGATCCCCACGGACCGATGGGTGTGGGTGGTCACGCTGCGCCCCCAGCAGAGGGAAGCCCCCCCAAACCGCAGGGGACCCACCCCCCCACGCCCCACCACCCTACAACTATGCCCGTACATGGTGGCAGCCCGCCTCATGACGCTGCTATGGCCGGGCCCCCACACCCCCACCCAAAACTACCCCCACCTCACAGAGAAGGACATGCCCGGCATCCAGCGATGCTTCTTCCGCACCCTCGACTACCTCCAGCAAACACACCCGCACGTCCTGGAGCAGATATGGCCACCCCCCGGGTAACCCACGTGCCCGCGCAGCCGAGACGACGCCGCCACGCCAGCACCAGCACGCACGGATCACCAGGGAAAACGCGCGCACACGCCCGATGCCCGAACCTGCACCCTCGCTCTCGCTACTTACAGGACCCAGCATCATACGCCCGCCCCCGAGGCCCAGGACCCTCCGCCGTCTCCCACAGCCCTCTCCTCCGCCTCCGACTCCACAACCTCCACCACCACGACCACCTCATCCACCACCACCACCACGTCCTCATCCAGCACTCCACCCCCCAGGCCGCGGGGGACACCTCCCAAACGGGCCTTCAAACCCGCCCCCACCGCGAGCAGCCCCGCCGCCGCCAAGGCCCACGCCCCGACGAAGCCCACACCCACGACCCAGCCGACGCCCAAGACCGCCGCCAAACGGCCACCCAAACCCAAGGGTGAACCCGCAGCCAAGCCCAAACCCAAGCCCAAACCCGGCGCCACGACGGCAGCGCGAGCCCGGCCCCCCGAGGACGTCCTCTACGACATCCGGCCCCAGCCGTCCCAGGCCCGAAGGCAGCAGCGCCCAGCGCGGCGCCCCCCCACCATCACCGACGCCACCGCCACCACCTTAATGGCGGAGCGCGCCGCGGCCGAAGCGCGACGCACCTCGTCCCGCCACCTCTCAAAGCCCGCACCCCAGGCCCAAGGACCGCTCCCGACCAAGCCAGAACAACGCCAGGGTCCACCAGCAGCGTCCCCGCCCCCCTACCGGCCCTCGATGACAGCCCACATGCAACGCATGCCCCACTACCGCCGCTGCCGCGAATCCCCGCCCAACCCCGAGGCGGAGACCGTACGCGCACACCCGCGGGTCCACATCCGCGTGCACCCCCACTCCCCACGCACCCCCACGGAACAGGACTACGAGGAATCCCCCAGGCCCGCCACCGCCGCCGGTCCCCACGACCACGTCACACCCACCCACGCCCACTCCTCCGCCCAAGACCGCAGGCCCGCCCAGGAACAGTGGTGGCAGCGCTGGACCCACACGCAGCTCTGGGAGCTGCGGAAGTGGGCCCGGGGAGAGCCCTCCCTCGAGGGCCTGGTCCATCGGCCCCGCAGGGGGTCGGTGGAGAACTGCCGCCTCCGGCCGGCGGGGGGGTGGATGCCGCAGGCCGCATGGGAAGCCATGCTGGCCGATGCGCTCCACCCCCTGGGAGTCCACCCCCGCAACCTCCCCGCGCCCCAGAACCACCCGTATGTCCTCAGGCGCCTGCGGGAGACCCTCCAGGAAACGCAGCGAGACGGCATCCGCCTGTGGGACATCACCCAAAGCCCAGCCCCGCACGCACACACCCCCTCACCACCCCACAAGCGTCGGCGCACCGACACCGGCCACACCCACAGCACCCCAGGAGCCCTGCGCGCCACACAACACGACGCGCCTGACCCCCCGGCCAGCAGCGCCGCCATCTAACCCCGTTACCCAGCAAACCACCACCACGGTGCGCCACGCCAGGCCCCGCCCAGAAGTCACCAAACGAACCGGACGCCGAGGGAAGCCAACACACACGACAACGAGCACCACTGCGCCCAAAGGCGCCAAACCCAGGCCCGCTACCGTGGGCTCCTCTCCACCCTCAGCACGACACAAACGTCGCTGGCGTCACTCCTCCGCCGTGCCCCCTCCCACGCCACCGCCCCGCCCCCCCCCCCCTCCCGCCGCACGTCCCAACGCCGCCCAGCACCCAGCCCCACACACTGCGCCACAGCATCGCCCTAGTCCGGCTCCTCCACCATCGCGCCACTTGACACCTCACAGTAGACCGCCGTCCTGTAGTCCCGCTCCCCCCGGCACCGCTCCCGGGGCCGCACCCGGCCCACGTCGTGTTCGCCCCCACGTCGCGGGCCGCGGACATCCTCCCGCTCCTCGCCGCCACCCCTCCCGGGCATCGCATACTGCTTGCCGCCAACCCCTCGGTCCTCAGTGAGGTCCTCATCGGGCACGCCGACGCCCTGCACGTGCGCCCGCTGCTGCCCAATCTGCACGCTGCGTACGCCCCCGGCACCCCCGTCGACCCCTCCGTGTGGGACTCCCAGTGAGGCCACCGGCCACCGGCCGGCCCGCACGCACCACCCCGCACTCGCCTCGGGCGCACGACCCCGTGGACGCCGCTACCCACACGCCCGGCCCCACGCAACCGCCTAACCGAGCCAGAACCCAAGCACAAATCAAACCCGAGCCACACCCCAAAACCGCTAACCCTTGACTCCTAACCAAGCCCGCCGAGGGAACACCGAAACCACAGCCCACACCCACAGCCCACACAGCCGCCTAACCAGCCAGCTCCAGAAGCAAAGAGACACCTCACCAAACCCACCCTGACCCAAGCCTAACCGAGCCGAAGCCCCAACACAAATCAAACCCGAGCCACACCCCGAAACCGTCAACCCTTGACTCCTAACCAGGCCCGCTGAGGGAAATACGTAGACACAGCCCACAGCCACAGCCCACACAGCCGCCTAACCAGCCAGCACCAGAAGCAAAGAGACACCTAACCAAAGCCACCCTGACCCATACCCGTGTACATCAGGACGCGCGAGCCGCACCCCTGGGGCGCGACCGCCGCCACAGCACCGACGACACACGCCAGAGGACACAACGCTATTGCACCGCCGCACCAGCTGCCCGTGCCTGTGCCTGCAGTGTACGCGCGCCCCTGTTTTTCTCTTTTTTGTTTTATCTTTTTTTTCCAAAAAAAAAAAAAAAACAAGTAAAAAAAAAAAAACCAGTAAGAAATAAAAAAAATAAAAAACGAAAATTAGGGGGGGAGGAAGAGGGACACAACCACCCATGGCACACGCGCACCGCACACAGCACGCACACCGGTGAACAGGAGCCCAGTGGCCCAGGACACCGCACATGCAACGCAACACACCGAGCGAGCACACCGGTGAACAGGAGCCAGCTGGCCCAGGACACCGCAGACGCACCACAGCAAACCGCGCGGGCACACCGGTGAACAGGAGCCCAACGGCCCAGGACACTGCACACACGTAGGGCGGCCGAGGGACAGGAAAGAACCAATACCCCATGGGTCGGACGCACTGGGGCGACCCAGCCGACCCACCGGGCCAGTGGCAGGAGCGGTACTCCAAGGCCACTGGTCCGAGCCCGGCCAGGCTGCATCGGGGACCATGGCAAACGTCACCCGGAGCCATGGAAGCAACCGGTGACAGGCGAGCCGGTACACAGTCCAGGAGGGGGTCACCTGCCAAGCAGAGTGGCCCCGCAACTCAAGCCACAAGGGTGAGGCGGTCGTACCGTAGACAAGCGGGAGCAATACCCCTTGTGGTGAGAGATACTCCACACGGCTGGGCAGCCCCCCAGAGCTGCCGCCCAAAGGAGGGGGCATGTGGCCCTACCCATGGACACATGTGGGGACACCCTCCCACCTGGGACACATGGACCGGGTGGCCGCGACAATGCCTTCCCAAGCACATGCGGGAGCGGCTCAAGAGGCACCTGACATAGGGCAGTGGGAGGGACAGGACGTCCCCTTGGTAAGACCTTCGTCCTGCAATGTCAAAGGAGGCATCCCGAGCTCCCGAAGACACCTACCTACCTACCATGAGCCTTTGGTTTCTTTCAGTTAGTGCTCAGCACCTCAGGGGTTTATATTAAACATTAGGAACTGTACATAGCGGCCGTCCTTCGAGGAACCTTGCAGTGTGAGCAGTGATTGTGTTTTTTCGGCGGGGCACCGCCATGCCTCAAAAAAAAGATGGGAAAACTGTGACCCATCATGATCATTTCAGGTGTACCATCACCTGTGGCTATTGTGGCAAACGTCGTCACTACGAGGACGAATGTCACATAAAGAAACGCGAGAGTGATAAACTCAAGCGGCAGGAGGCTGAATGCCAGAAGAACCAAACACCCACCAGAACCACCCAACAGATAAAGGTGGTAAAGGAGGTGGCGAAGGGGGTGGCAAAGGTGGAGCCCACAACTCCCAGAGGCGCTCATCAGCGCCCGCTGCTACTCCCCCTCCTGCCGAAGGTGACCCCAAGAAGCGCCCACAGGGGGGTAACGCTTCCCCTGAGCGGAATAACTCCAAGAAGAGGCGACTGGCCTGGATGGCCAAGTCCCTCATGGCTGCAGGGGTGGATGTCAAGTTCCCTGCTGAGGAGTAGGGGGGCGGCTCCGAAGAGGAGGACTTGGTTTTCTGGATCCTCGTGAAAATCGGGGATCAAGTTTTTCGAGCGGTGCTTGACACCGGTGCAAAGCTTTCCAGAAGAAAACTAAGACCGTAGCCATAAGAGTAGGGGATGGGCGTACCATCCATTCCTTGGGGGGGGTCGATGTGACTATATGCCTGGGCGACGAAACTGTGACCCAACACTGCAAAGTGTTGGACACCGACGCCTTTGACATCGTCATTGGTACCGACTTCCTACGAAGAAACCCCCAGGTAAAAATGCTGTCTCTCCAGCGTCCCTAATCTTTGCACTGCGACTTTGGCAGTGGGCTCTTCTCCGTACCTTTGGAGCTGTCAGGACGAAAAGAGTCTGGGCTGCGCTACGCATCCAAGACTAACTATCGTACTGAAAACTACCAATTGGCCCGTCACATTCTTGAAAATGGACTGGCGACCCTTCAGGTAAACCTGGATGAGATCCAGGTGGAATTGTTTGCGAGCCGACAACAGCACATCATGCAGTTGTATTGCTCGAAACATTTGAACAACGCTTTCCATTTCTTCTGGAAAGCAATGGGCCTAGCATATGCTAACCCTCCCTTCTCCCTGCTCGCGAAGGTTCTAATCAAAATTGCTTATGAGGGAGGAAGGGTTGTCATGTGCACCCATGACTGGGGCTGCTCTGGTGAACACGCTTACTGGCGCCGTATGCTAGATCGAATGACCTTGGGAAGAGTGCAACTCCCCGACGGTCCCATCTATGTGCCTGAGGACTCAGACACAGCTATGCACGCCCCTGAGTGGGCCAGTTTCTTATCCATCGTCGATGGATCTCTCAATCCTGTACCCCTGTGTGACCTAGATCAGGTGCTACTGAAAGAGGTAATGGCCGAGAATCGTGGCCTGACTCTTTCATATTTCAAAAATCTATCTCCTGAGTGCCTATCTGCCACACCTACAGGGTGTGAATCTCCCGATGGCTATCTGAAACCTGCAGCTGTTAAGGAGGATGCTGACGACCAACTGTCTGAGATCGCCAGCACTATCCCTCCTGTAGATCCCAGCTGTGTTGATCTAAAACACAGTGCCTTCCCAGCCCAGCTGTTGCTGGAGGAGGTAGATCTAGAGTCAACCTCAGAACCCGCTTCCCCTGTTGGGAAGCTGGTGCTACACATGCAGCCTATGCACACAGGTGAACCGGTGGCCCGGAGTCCTGATGCTCTAGCGCGGCCTGCTTCTAATAACATGCCAGTGTCTGACCATGACACTCAGGAACTCCGACGGCTGTTGTACCTGAAGGCCGAAGGTATTGAGCGCCAAGAGCGGTTGCAATACCTCAGACAGACCTGGAAATCCTCCATCTGGTCTGAGGAGGACGATGATTCTTACACGCTGCCTGACCCTGAGATACCTCTAGTGTGTTCTTTGCACTGCGGGCAGCAATGTCCCCCTGAGTGGGACGATGGTTCTGTACCTGCCGAAACTCCTGATCCTCAGAAAAAGAAAGAACACGGAAAGAGCAACCTCCATGCTGAGGAGGATTTCCTGCAGAAAATCGAGAGTCTTAACCTCTACCCCCGACTGAACAAACTGCTGCTAACCTATGAGGAGGCGTTCGGCGCCTTGCCACCCCCCCTCTCTTGTAAGAAACTGGTCCAGATGGACCTGAAACTGAAACCTGAATTCGAAAAGACACTAGTGAGGCGTCGTCCCTACCCCGCTCCACAGGAACAGGTTGAAGAAATCGAGCGCCAGATCCAGGAATGTATTGATGCTGGCCTCGTGAATATAAGAATATAAGAAGGGGGACTACCCCCATCACTGCAGTCCCTGTTTTCTGGTTGCTAAACCAGGGTCGGCTGCCCTACGACTGGTTGTTGACTATGGTGAGGTCAACAAGAAAACCCAGAACCACTCAGGGAGTATTCCTAACATGGAAAATACCCTGGAGCGTATTGCCAAATGCAGGTACAAGACCAAAATGGACAAACGCAGTGGTTTCTGGCAGGTAGACCTAACCGCCGCAGCTCAAGAGCTGCTGGCTTTTATAACCCCTAAGGGTCGGGTGTTTAAATGGAAGGTCATGCCTTTCGGGGTGGCTAATGCCCCAGCGCTCTTCCAGGAGCCAATGAACAAATTTTTGTACATACTGAGGCGCAGACCTCTAGTACAGGAGTTGATTTCTCGGGGTGCAGAAATGGAGGCCCACATCGACGACGTGAGTTTGGGTACTAATACCCAAGAGGACCATGTCCTTCTCCTCCGTGAATTTTTCATTGTTTGCCAAGAAAACCATCTCAGAATCAAACTCGAAAAATGTGAGTTTATGAAAGAGGAGATGGAGTATTTGGGTTTCGACGTGGGGTATGGATCGTGGAAATCAGCCGCGTCTAAGATGCAGCCCCTACAGGACATGCAGATTCGCGATGACCCTAAGAAGGGTCTACACGACGTGAGGAGTTTTGTGGACGCCTGTAACTTCTATAGGCGTCACATCCACAATTTTACCTACTCCTCTGCCCCCCTCACTGAGCTAATCAAGAAAACTACTCCCTAGAGGTGGACCGCCAGAGAGGAGGAGTCTTTCAAGGAGTTGAAGAAGAAAATTGCCTCCTCCAACTGCTTCAGAGTACCCCGCCCTAAGGGCGAGATAGTCCTAATCACTGATGCCAGTGATGTAGGGGGGGGTGGAACGATCTACCAATGGCAGGAGCTTAACCCAGCTGAACTAACCCACTACCATTATCGTACTAGTGGACTGAACCGTGATGGCTCCTTGAAACATGACTATCCTACCAGTGAGTGGCGGCTGGTGCCACTGGGACACTGGAATTGGAAATGGAACCAAGCGCGTTCCAATTACAGCACCTATGACCAGGAAATCCTGGCCGGTATGTTGGTGCTTTCGTCACAATCCCGACTCCTGGGATCTAACCCTATTGTCTGGCTCTGTGACCAGGAACCTGTGAAGTCTTTTCAGAAGGGCCCACCACCAGAGAAAGCAAAACTAAAGCGGTGGTGGACTTACCTGAGCCAGTTCAGGCTGACAGTTCATCATATCCCCGGTGTAAAAAATGAACTGTCTGACTATATATCGCGCAATAATTTCCATGCGCTTATAGGTGAGAGCTCTGAGGCGCTCGCCAAAGAGGCTTTCCAGCGTATGGATGTCCAGCTTGACCTGTCCAATTGCACTGCTGGAATCCTGGAGGGTTGGAGCCTAACCGACTATCAGTCAGAGTATAAAGTAATTCTCCAGCCCCTCAGCACTGGTCTCGAACCCCGTGTCATTGACGGGCACCAGTGGTATAAAAACAACCAGTACCTCTTCTACGAGGACCGTATTGTTGTACCTGAGGCCCGACTTGATGGGTGCCTACAGTGGTCCCATCTCAGCTCTGGTCACACTGGCGCTAATCGCTCAGTGGACTTCTTCCGCGAGTGTTTCTACTCTAGTCTAACCCTGACTGAACTGAGGTCTCGTATGCCCACCATTGTGGATGCTTGTGGCTGTCATGCCAGCAAGCAGAGCGACAGTAGGGATAGGGGACTGATTTCCAGCTTACCCATACCCTATTGTGCTAACTCTCTTCTCTATGTGGATTTCATCCACGGCGTACCTCCCTTCGGCGGCTATGATAGTTGCCTAGTGGTCACCTGTGGCCTATCTCGCTTCACCCGTGTGTTCCCTTGCAATAAGAACATCACGGGTGAGCAGACTGTGAAAATGTTGGTCGAACAATGGTTCGAACCCTATGGGGCACCTAAGCAGGTGCACTCTAAGGAAGATGTACGCATCCACAGTGACACTGGGTGGTACCAACGAGTGCTAAATGCCCTCAACGTGGAGGTAACCACAGGTGTGCCCTATACCCACACGTCTAACCCTCTTTCTGAGAGACAAAACCGTGTGGTGGAGCAAAACCTAAGAATCCTGATGAAACAGGAGCGTACCAAAGACTGGGTACGCCTAGTGCCCTGGGCAGTGCTGACCATGAACTCACAGCGGAGCTCTTCTACGGGTTTCACCCCCCAGGAACTGTTCCATAGAGGACGACCTGCTTCGTTCTTCAAAACCCCCTTTCCTGAGGACTTCAAGAGCCCTGTGGGAGATTGGCTGGAACACAAGCAGTCTATGGCTAACCAGGCTGGGACTAACCTGAGACACATTCGTGACTGTGAACTGAGCCGGCGGAACCGCCTACGCCGACCTGCCAGCTTCAAGGTTGGTGACCTTGTTTTGGTTCACCATTCACGCCTGCCCTCCTGGCTACGTAACTGCCTACAGGACCCTTTTTTTGGACCCCATCGTATCATCAGGATAGATGGATCCAGGATCCATGTCACGTGCAGTCCACGTCTAGGTGGTGAACTGCTGTGTGCACCTAAACAGTTGAGGCACTATCACTCCCCTGACGATTTGTCCTGGGATGAGTGGCGCCTCAGCGACAGTGAGGTCGAACGTATTGACCTAGAGAACGCTGCCAGCCCAGAGGAGGCAGACGAACTTGAAGAGATGAATGCCGATGAGATGGCAGTCCATGGTTACTATGTGGTTGCAGGTATTGCTCGCCACGAGTACAAACAGGGCTGGAAATTCCTAACCCTGTGGGATGGCTATGGGTTATCTGAGGCGATCTGGGAACCTATGTCAGCCTTCATACAACCAGATGGGAGTATCAACCCCATCTTCCGCTCCTACCTCGTTGAGAACAACGAGGGGCAGCTACTAACCCGTGCTGAGACTCTGTCCCAGCGTAAAAAGAAAAACTAATTTCACTATGCCAGTCTACTGACTGTGTTCTAACCTTACAGGGGCACTGAGCACTCTAGTGCTGATGTGTCTGTGTATGTGTCTGAGGGCAGTTGTCACAGTTGCCCCGCTTTGCATCGCAGGACAGGACCGTTAGCCCCCCGTGACAACCACTCCCTGGCCGAAGGCCATTGGTTTTTTACAGACCACTGCTTACTGAGCACTGCACTGACCCTGTCTGTGCCCTGCAGTCCCATGCCTATGGTTTCCAGCGTGGACCAGGTGGCCGCTTATCAGGTTTGCAGCCACCCAGCGAGTGTATGCCTTGTTGACCATGTGTTGCACGGGAACTGCCCTAATGTGATGACCTTGGGGAGCCAACGTAGAACGGTGGCTTACTACTCCACGGGGGAGCGCGACGCCCGGCGCGTGATCCAGGAAGGAGGGGACGGCGCGCAGGTAGAGCTGCGTGCCAGCCACGGGAGCGCGGAGCGGGGGACAGGAGGCGACAGGGGAAGTGCCCAGGAGCACGCGCAAGGAGCTGGCCAGGGCACGCGCGGCAGGGAGCAAGGGCGCAGCAGCGGAGGGGGACAGAGCGCGGGCAGTGGACGGCGCGACTCAGGGCAGGGGGCCGGGAAGGGGCCAGGGCACGGGAAGGGCGCGCAGGGGCGCGGGCAGGGCGCCCAGGTGCAGGGAGCGGGGCGAGGGACGGTGGGCGAGCGGGCAGGCCAGGGCGTGGGTGACAGGGGGCGCGACCCACGGCACGGGCAGGGGGCCGGAAGGGGGCCCAAGGGCAAGGGCAAGGGCGCCAGGGGCCCCAAGGCACAGGCGGGACGGGGCATGGGAGCCCGGGGGGGGAGGGCGGGTCGAAGGGAGGGGGGCGGGGGGCGGGGCGCCCCCGCAGCCGGACGTGCAGCCGGTGCGGTGCATCCCCCCTGGCATCCAACAGATGCCAGCGCACCACACCCACCACCACCACCACCACCACCACCACCTCTACAACATCGGCCCCTGACGCTGGCGAGCTCATCCCCCCCCAACCCCCACGACCCCGGCACCAGTCAGCCCCCCCCGCGCCGAGAGCGGAGCCGGCGCGGATGGCCTCGGCGGGGGGGGGGGCGGGGCGCGGCATCGGCGCCGCTGGCACAGGGGCAGCAGGGGGAGCCGGCGCGAGGGGCAGAGGGGGCCCGGCCCTGGGACCGGGACTGGGGCACGGTCCCGGACCCTCTGGGGGATGAGGCCCTCCCCCTGGTGGGGGAGGTGTACGGGTGGTTGAGCTGGGCCAACCAGGGGACGACCAGGGGGTTGAGGAACCGGCCCTTCAATGCCGTGCTCCTCCGGAGGGACGGAGGAAACCGAGAGGTACCCCCGGGGGGATGGGCAGCCCCAGAGGACCACGAGAGGGTCCCCAGGTCAGTGATCCGGGCGGCGTGGCCCGACGGGGGGCCGACGTGGCCGGCCTTCCTGGAAGGGGGAGCGGTACTCCGCATCACGGATGCGGACACCAACAACTGGCTCCCCCGGGCCTTGCGCAGCGCCCTCGCGCACTGGCGCTACCGCGGGCGCAACCCGCCGCCGCCACAGCCCCGGCCCCCACACAAGCGGCGGCGCAGGTGACGGCCCAGACGGCGGACGCGAGAAAGTGCGGGGGGGGGGCTGGGCCCCCCGACCCACGCCCCCCCCACGATATGGCGCGACGAAGGAGCGCGCGCCACCTCCCGCGGGAGGGAGGGCGGAGACAACGAGCGCGGAGGGAAACCTACTGCCCCGCAGCCCGCTAACCGCTGACCGCTAACCCTCACGGCCGCCCCCGGCCGGCCAGCGCCGCGCGACGACGGCGGGGGGGATGAGGGGCCCCAGCGAGGGCCTGCACGAGGGTCCGACTCTAGGTAGAGGTGGGCGGGGGAAGAGTGGGACCCCCCAGCCGACGGCTGGCCCCCGGGGCCGGGACCGCCATGCCGCCCCCCCTCGGCCGCCAGGGGGCGGCGCCAGGGGACCAGAGGGCCCCCCCCACTCCCCCCTCCCCCTCCCCCTCAGGCCCAAGAGCGCACGGAGGCAGACCGAAGAAACGGCGGCCCCGCACCCCCCCCGAAGAAGCCGCTGCACCCGGGGTGAGGGGGCACCACGGCCGAGGCAAGCGCCCGCACGCCCTGCCCGCTGCCCGCCGACGGCGGACCGGCGGCGCCCAGGACGGCGCAAACGGAGCGGCCCCTTCAGAGGCCGGCCCGGGAAAGACGGGGGGGCAAACCAGGGCGGGGGGGTCCCCCCCCCCCCCCCCCCCCGCCGCACTGACCCATTGGCGGCCGACCAAACCGCGCCTGACGCCCGCGGCCGCCCGGCAACCCCCACGGCACGAGTATGCCCCGGGGGGGCACACCGGAGACAACAGATGGCAGGCCGCTGCCCGACGGGGCGGCGGGGCGCGGGGGCGGCCCCCCCACCCCCCCCCCCCCGCTCCCCCCCCCCAGCATGGGGGCCACAGGAGCGACCCTCCGCCCCCCCTGAGCCGAGGGGACGCCCCCCCTCCCCCAGGAGGGACCGTGACGCGGGGGGGGGGGGGGGGGTGCGGCTGGACCTGCACACCGCGCGCCCCAGTGCCCCCACCCGCCTGCTCCCGCGGGGGTCGCGGCCAACAGACGAGCCCACACCAGCGCGCCGGAGCAACGCGCGGACAAAGCCTCGGGGCGGCGCACGGCGGCGCACCAGAACAGTATTGAGGCCGCGCCCCCCCATGACCCTCCCATGACCACAGCCCACTCAGGGAGGGCAGAGGGGGGGTTCAGGTAGGCAGGGGCCCCGGGGGAGCGGTCCACGGGCCGCCCCTCACCCCCCCACACCCCGGGGCGGCCCCGCGACCCCAATCGCACGCGCACGCCGGAGGGGAGTGCGCCGACGACACGAAGGGGGCCAGGATGGGGAACCGCGGGCCGCCACCCAGAGGGTGAGCGGGGAGGCCGCGGCGCGACCCCCCCCCCCACCCCCCCCACCGGCCCGCAAGCTGCGGGGGCCCTGGCCCCCACCCCCCGAGGCAGGTGGGATGGTCCCCCCTCCCCCCGCCTGAGAGAGGAGCCGGAGCGCGGCCCGCCCCCCCGCCCCAGCCCCCGGCTCCCACAGGAACCGCGGGGAACAAGCGAGCCCGCGCCAGCGCGCCAGGACGCCGCACAGATCGCGCCCAGTGAAGGCGGGCGAGCACGAACCGGAGTGGTATGGGGGGCCACGCCCCCCATGGACAGAACGACGCCAGTGACACCCGCTTTGTTGCCTGCCCAGGGAAGGCAGAGGGACAGAACGAGGCAGAGCGACCCTCCGCCCTACAGGCCCCCCCCGGCCGCGCAAACGGGGGGCACGGCGCACGCCCCCCCCCCCCCCCCCCAAGCCCGCCCCCCAGCACACGAACGCCACGGACCCGCCCCACGGGGGGCGCACAGCCCCACGCCAGGTAGGGGGACGGCCCCCCATCGCCCCCGCGGCACGCAGCCCCCACAGGGCGTGCAGGCCAAGGGGACAGTGTAGGGCCCCCACACCCACAGGCCCGCGCCCACAGCACGTGGGTAGCGGACCCCAACAGCCCGCCCAGTGGGCGGGCAGTCGGGGGAGGGGGAGTGCCTGATCTCAGACGCCCCTCGCAACAGTGGAAGGCACCCCCCCCGGGGACGCCCTTCCGCCACCCCCACGACCTCAGGCCAAGTAGGGGGGAACCGGGACCGGACCGCCCCCCCCCAAGCACGCCAGACGGAACAAGGGGACGGGGCAGGACACGCGGAGGGGCACGGACCACGTGGAACGGCCCTACCAGCGCCGAGTGCCGGGACCGCGCGAGGTGCGCACGCCACACCACCCAGGGGGGGGGGGAGCGGATGCCGCGGGAGCGCAAGCGCACACACATGCAAAGGGCACGCAGGGACTACCAGAAGGGCAACCGGACCGAGCTCGCGGAACGCACAGACCGCGTGGAATGGCGTACCAGCGAGCGAGGGTAAGGGACACCCAGACGGGACGGCCCGCCACACGCAGCGCGGGACACGCGGGGCGGGAAGGGGGAAACGGGAGGGACACAATACCAGGTACCGGCCCGAACCCCCTGAACTGGCCGCGAGTGCCGCGCACACACGGACGGGGCACTGCACCCGCCAAGGCAGTAGTGGCGCACTGCGCCACGCCCCAACCCCTAGGCTAGGCAGCCTCCGCGCCAGCCCAAGGGGGTCCCACTGGCGACAAGCCAGTAGCACGGGCCCGGCGGCGCCGGCGCACCGGGCGACCACGCATTAGGGGGGCGACGCGGTGGGTAAGCGCCCGCAGCCACGGCTGCGAATTGATGCACTGACCGGGGAGTGGCAAAACGGGGAAGCCGGGGAGGGACGGGGCTCCGAGCCCTGTGAACCCGGGGGACTCCGCCACCAGGCAGGAGGTGCGTCTTGGAGGGCCCCCCACTAGGACCCGGTGGGGAGGATATCACCTGGCCCGACCAGGTGGCCCCCCGGGGCCGAAAGGCGCCTAGTACCCGCAAAATCAAACCTCAAACCTCAAACCACAAACCTCCTGGCTATGTAACTGCCTACAGGACACTTATTTTGGACCCTATCGTATCATCAGGATAGATGGATCCAGGATCCATGTCACGTGCAGTCCACGTCTAGGTGGTGAACTGCTGTGTGCACCTAAACAGTTGAGGCACTATCACTCCCCTGACGATTTGTCCTGGGATGAGTGGCGCCTCAGCGACAGTGAGGTCGAACGTATTGACCTAGAGAAAACTGCCAGCCCAGAGGAGGCAGACGAACCCGAAGAGATGAATGCCGATGAGATGGCAGTCCATGGTTACTATGTGGTTGCAGGTATTGCTCGCCACGAGTACAAACAGGGCTGGAAATTCCTAACCCTGTGGGATGGCTATGGGTTATCTGAGGCGACCTGGGAACCTATGTCAGCCTTCATACAACCAGATGGGAGTATCAACCCCATCTTCCGCTCCTACGTCGTTGAGAACAACGAGGGGCAGCTACTAACCCGTGCTGAGACTCTGTCCCAGCGTAAAAAGAAAGACTAATTTCACTATGTCAGTCTACTGACTGTGTTCTAACCTTACAGGGGCAGTGAGCACTCTATTGCTGATGTGTCTGTGTATGTGTGTGAGGGCAGTTGTCACAGTTGCCCCGCTTTGCATCGCAGGACAGGACCGTTAGCCCCCCGTGACAACCACTCCCTGGCCGAATGCCATTGGTTTTTCACAGACCACTGCTTACTGAGCACTCCACTGACCCTGTCTGTGCCCTGCAGTCCCATGCCTATGGTTTCCAGCGTGGACCAGGTGGCCGCTTATCAGGTTTGCAGCCACCCAGCGAGTGTATGCCTTGTTGACCATGTGTTGCACGGGAACTGCCCTAATGTGATGACCTTGGGGAGCCAACGTAGAACGGTGGCTTACTACTCCAGGGGGGTAATGACAAGCAAGGTGTTATGAAGCAAGGTGTGTCTTCCCTCCTTGGGGACAAGCGGGCCCACGGTTAGGACCCCTAACTGGTCCAGACCCATGGGGTTCTACCCTTCCTTACAGGGTTTACCATACCCCTAAGTGTGCTACGTATGTCTGTGTGTGTGTCACTTCTCTCCCCGGCGTGGCTCCCGGAGACCGGGCTTCGCTGACCTCGGACCGAAGGTCCTAATCAGGTACTATTACCACTGCTATGGCTGTAAAGGGGAGCTCAGGACAGGACAGGACAAGGTTGATTGCTTCTGTGCACCTCTGCATTTGGCAGGGTCAGGATTACAGCAATTATGTCTAAATTTTGTTTGTTGTGCATGACATAGCCCCATGTAAGTTATGTGCTGTGGTGCGTCGCAGATGCCGCCTTTTTGGGCACTGCAGAACACGTGCGCGCACAGATTTGTGCATAGAAGCAGCTTTTGAAAAGCTTTGTTTTTATTATAAAAGATCTGATGTTGTAGGAATTTAGTACGTGGTTGCATGCATAATTTCTGGTTGTCATTTATTGGGCATTGTTTTAGTGTGCAAAGGGATCGTTAAGATCTCAGCATTATTTACAATGTCTGCTGAGAATTAAGTTCAGATTGGTTGTTCTTGGAGTTCGTGCACGTTGAGGACGGGTTGAAGGAGTGTTCCTTGAAAGATTCAACAATATGACCCGAAATCAAGCACGCAAATTACAAAACTGGGTTTTGTAATGAAAGATCTTAACGCCCGCAAGACTCCGCTGCAGATCAATAACCCCTACGCCACGGAAGACGCCGCCATTTCAGGCATGAGAGTGGCGCCAACCACCGCCGCCGGTCAAAGTTCCAGTCCGACGTCTAGAACTCCCTTCTCTCACCAGGTAAGCCATGGTAGCTCCGCCGGTACGGCAGACGTGCCGCTGCCAAAGAGGCCTGCACCTTCACCGCCAGTGCAGGAACAACGAACAGAGTTCTCCAAGAAAATGAAGGAGTTGGAGCAGTTGGAGTCCAATGAACGGCACTCAATCAGGTACAGTACAGACCTCCATTGGGCCAAGAGTTTTGCAAATTTCGGGTATGAATTTCAACAACTCTATCACCGAATTTTTCAGTGTGGTCAAGACCTTTCGTTGGAGTCACCGAAGCCAAAAGACCAAGAGAAAATTCAAGCGAAGGAACCAAAGGTACACGGCAAAATGGAGCACAGGTGCTACGAACAGCGTATGTCAGGTTTGTACGAGGGTTTGGAAAAGTCACTGCGTGAGCTGAAGGACATGGTGACTGCACTTCGACAACGTGCAGATCGTGGCACAAATCCGTTTGCGCTGTTCAGACCAAGAAGATCAAGGTTGCCGAAGCACGCGCAGAGTGAGGATTCGCCAAAACAAGCCCAATGCAACTTGCCGAAGCACGCGCAGAGTGAGGACTCGCCGAAAAAGGCTGAGTGGAACTTGCCGAAGCACGCGCAGAGTGAGATTTCGCCGAAACAAGCCAAGTGGAACGGGCCGAAGCACATTCAGAGTGAGGACTCGCCGAAAAAGGCCCAGTGGAACTTGCCGAAGCACTCCCAGACTGAGGATTTGCCTAGACCAGCGCAGTGGAGTTGGCTGAAACGAGGTCAAAGGGAAGAGTGGAAACAAATTCAAGAACGCGTGCAACAACCAGGTGAGGAAGGGTATGTGCCAACGCGTTCTCAGAAGCCAGGGAAACAAAGGGGCCAAGCTGTACAACGTCGGCAAGCTGCATCAAGGTCCTGGGAGCTATTGGAGGCCATGACAGCGTCATACAAGCTTCGAAGAGGGCACGATGTTAGAAGGACGACACTGATGTGCCCAAGGCGTGAGTCCTGGGGTCAGGTTGTAAGGAACAAAGACAAGGAGGACGCGACAAACCCGTTCTTGGTATGAGCTTTGTGCTTTTGTTTCTGGTTGTCAAGTGTACAGCGCTGGACGAGCGCTTTGTTTTCTGTGCTGTTACAGCGCTCAGAGCGCTCTGTGTTAACTGTCGTGAGCGCTGCTACAAGTGTAGGCGCTGTATGTGCTCATTCGCGCCCTGCGAGCGCTTTGTTTTGCGAACCACTGTGCCTTGCACAGTGTGAAGCCTGTTTGACTGCATATATGCAGGAATCTGATTTAGATTCCCTGGCATGTACATTTTCAGTATGTCAACGAGGTCTTTTTTGGCCTCTTCTTGGGCGCCAAGCGCCTTGTGTGCTGGCACACACAAGTGCCTTTGCTTTCTTTTTTGTTGTAGATACTATTTTGGATCTGCAATGAGCAGTGGTGGGATACACCCTGCTTTACACTTTGAGTGAACTCTGGTTTACTCAGTTTTGCAATTTCTGTTTTGCTTTGCACCTGCCTGCTTGTGAGCAGTGTGTCTTTTTTTGTTTTTCAGCTGCTTCTGTCTTGGAGAAAAAGCAGAGTGGTGTTCCTTTTTGTTTTTCTGCTTTTGTTGGGAAAAAGCAGGGGTTTTGTTTCAGTATTTTTATACTATGTTTTTCCTGTGCCATGAGCACTTCAGGCTGTGTGCCATGAGCACTTATCAGGTTTTTACACCCTTTGAGGAGTTTGACTGGGTATAGGTTGAAACACCACCTCACCACTCCCCTAGGGCACTGTTTTGTGACAGAAATCCCTTTCAGAAGAGTAAACCTATCTATGGTACCAGTGGTATTCCACTAGCATGATCTGCACATAGATGGTAGCTGTTTTTACTTGGAATGGATAGAAATAGCCAGATCACAGACAATAATATCTGTATATTATTGTAGGTTAAAGCCTGCATGTTTTGCTAGTTTTTTCTCGGGTCAGCAACTCATTTGGGGAGTGCTGAGCCTGGGGGGGGAGTGTAAGCATGCAAGGCAGCCTTTTGGGTGCTTGCGTTTTACACCCACCCAGCTCTGTCTGAGCTTTTCCCACCCCTATGGTAAAGCCCTTCGCACCCTTTTGTTTTGGGGTCTCAGCCACACATTAGGGTATCTGTGGGCTTGGGGGGGGAGTGTAAAGGGGAGCTCAGGACAGGACAGGACAAGGTTGATTTCTTCTGTGGACCTCTGCATTTGGCAGGGTCAGGATTACAGCAATTATGTCTAAATTTTGTTTGTTGTGCATGACATAGCCCCATATAAGTTATGTGCTGTGGTGCGTCGCAGATGCCGCCTTTTTCGGCACTGCAGAACACGTGCGCGCACAGATTTGTGCATAGAAGCAGCTTTTGAAAAGCTTTGTTTTTATTTTAAAAGATCTGATGTTGTAGGAATTTAGTATGTGGTTGCATGCATAAATTCTGGTTGTCATTTATTGGGCATTGTTTTAGTGTGCAAAGGGATCGTTAAGATTTCAGCATCATTTACAATGTCTGCTGAGAATTAAGTTCAGATTCGTTGTTCTTGGAGTTCTTGCACGTTGAGGACGGGTTGAAGGAGTGTTCCTTGAAAGATTCAACAATACGAACCGAAATTGTAAACATGCAAGGCAGCCTTTTGGGTGCTTGCGTTTTACAATGGCGCCCAATTTCTGTGCTGGCGCCTATCCTTGGAGGAAGACGGCAAAAGCCCTACCTACTAGAGGGGAGGGGTGCCCAAGTGTGCTAAGGGCATACGAAACGCCCATTTTTGCTAAAGGCCAAAAGCTAACGCACTCCCCTGCCCACGTGGAAAAGCACGCGGGACAGGAGACTCCACTACACTACACTCACTAACGCCAGCACCGGCCTTCGAAGGCAGGGTGAGCGCTCATCACTTGCACTCAACTCCTGCCAGGCCTGCTGACCCTAACACCTACACACGCTACTTGGAGTTGATGTCAAAGATGTCACGGGTCCTACTGACCCTCCTGTGAGAAAGCAAGAGAACACAGCGCTACTAAGCAACTGTGGCCTAACAAGGACGCCACTACGCGTTTCCCTGTCAGGGGTTGGAGGGAAGGACCGCTCAGTATGCGTGCACAGCGTGGATGGCGGTGAGGTCGGACTGCACTCGCAGTTATTTTGTTTGTGTGATCTGCGCAGCATATTTTAGCGCTGCTCAATGAGACTGCACCAATCGCCCTCACCTTCCCACCTGTAAAGCAAAGGCTGATGGCCTGGGTTTGCGGCTGAGGAACCAAGACTACCTCCACGTATTATACGCTTCTCAGGTAGCCCTATAATACGCTGTCCTCAAACCGAGGTGCAAGCAAGCAAGCTTAAGGAACTCCACCCGTTCTCTTATAGAACCTGGGCTGGAGCCCCTGGGTAACCTAAACAAGAGTTATACCGTGCGCATTTCGCGTGGCCTACCCTTTAATGCGTCATATGCATGCCCAAGTATGCACTGGTTTTTCAATTCCCCACTCTTTCTCCTAACTTAACCCATCATAACCAACCACAGCGTGACTCAACCAGGAGGTGAGCTCCTCCTGGGCTTACCTACCGTACTCACCATGCATCATGTGAATGCCGAGGAATACACGAGCGCAAAACAACCCTACGCGCTTAAACAAACCTACGGCGAACTATAACTCACCCTAAGCGATTAATGCACTGTGTGTCATGCATGCTTTGCTTGTCTTGTTTCCTGCAGAAAGAGGAGAGAGAGTGGCGCACTGCACAGCGCAAAACAAGCCTAAGCGTTTTAAGCAACCCTATTTTAGCGCTACGGCAACACGAACACGAGCAAGCACTTTCTTTTCTTACCTGTGAAGAGAGAACAAGGGTGAATTGGGGCACAGGGAAAGCGACACAGAGTGTGAATGCCTCAATTAGGCACATGCATCGCGAGCACAGCGCATATTCTAACCCTACGTGCGCGCTGCGCGCTCCATTCGCATCGCATACCTTTCATTCCAGTTTTGACCTGTGCAGAGCAAAGGAGAGGAGCACCCGAACCCCCAACAAACACAGCGGTGACTACCCTAACGTTTTAACGAAGCAACCAACACGAACGCAACGCATGCGTGTGAAATGACACTGACATACCTGAGAGGTGGGTTGTCCACCTGCTCTGTGGTGTGGGTTCATTTTCGGTACTTTTTCCTAAAGTTTATAAAAACTTTGATGCAACTGTGCAAAAATTTCTTTTAGAACTTTAAAAACTACGGCTCATACCTTCTTTTACTAGAGCCGTTTACGCTTGCGCAACCCTTTTTCTGGAGTCCGCTTCTGTTGCGCTTGTGTGCGACTTTAAGTTTTACTGTAGAAATGACGATTTCTCGCGTTGTTTCGTCAATTTTTAGCGATTTGACTTCTTAAATCGCTACACCTTTCGCCAAACCACAAGATTCACTCCCTGTTGGTTTCATTTTCTATTTTTTTCAGCTCCTGGAGATTTGTGTCCTCCATTGGGAGTATTGCTCCGCCCTGGCCCTGGGTCAGGACGTTTACTAAATTGCTGTTTATGCAGCAATGGCAGTCCGCATTAGAGCGTTCGACTGTACCCTAATGGGCAAGCATGTGTGCTCTAGGGAGGGAGTCCTGGGTTCAAACCCCACTACCCCCAAAATTTTTACCAAAAGTTTTCGCCGCACGCTGGCGACTTTTGAGGAATGCCCCATCTAAGGGACATCATTCACGGTACATTACACTGTTTTTCAAGGGTACCTACAGTGTGATAGGCTTCTATGAACTAATGAGAATGATTTTGGTAAGTTTAATGCATTTTCTGAGGTAATTTTGGGAATATTTGAGCCTTTTTACTTGGTCCTACTAGCTTAGCTAACTAGTACTCCAGGGGGGAGTAAGAAAAAGTCACTGCCATGTCTTTCTTGGAGGGCTTGATCCGGGCCAAGCCCCCCTTAAAACCCTTTTGTTGATGACAAGACTAACTTAAGTATTTTTATCTCTCTTTTGAAGCCTAAAGTACACTTTCTCAAAGTAACTAGGGTTGTAACCCTAGCCCCCCCATGAAGTTCACCCCTACCACTCAACTGAGCGGAGGTATCTTCCTTCATGGAGGTTATACCGAAATAAAATAGGCATTTCATGCCTAAGGCCTTGGCGGTTAAGCCTAGTGGTCTCCCACCCCAAGACCCCTATACTCAATTGTTTCTACCACTTATTGTGGTTCTACTTTTTAACTGTTTCTGAATTCAGTTGCTTGGCCAAGTCATAATCTGTGTCTGGCCTAACTCCTTTGCCCCATATTCCTAACCAACTCCATTTCATCCAAAAGAGTGCACATGAAGTGCTTGAGGCTAATTGGGAAGCAAGAGTCCTGCCAGTTTTCACATAAAATCTTTTGTTTTATCCATTTGTGATTGAATCTTTGTATTTAAGCCTGGTTTGTCTTTCTGCAGCCCTTCTGTGTTACACTGGATTTCAAACTATTCATTGATTCGATCCACATCCTGTTCGTGCTCTACTTGCTGGTTGGTTTTGGGATTTCAACATCAAAAACCTGCAGGATTTCATCAAAATCTATAGGGCACTAATCAAGAACATCTTTCTCGAGAGATATGTGGGGCGTATTGCGTGCTTTGCGCGTGTTGTACGCGCGATGTGCACAAAGTTTGTACGGGACCATGCCCAACCTGCATTGTAGTGCCTAATACCTGTAACGTATGCTTTGTTGTGCATTTATATGAGTTGCATGCAAGCTTTGCCCTCATTTCTAGTGCATTCGTATGTTTTGTTGTGCATCCTTTCCTATAGGTTCGTGGCAGACCCCCCCCCACCTTCTTTGTGGTTCCCCACCCTTTGTCCTTCCCCAAGGGGGGGGGGATGGGGGACCGTCACTTGTTCAAACCAACAATTTTCGTTCCAGCTCACTGTGTTGGTGTGGCAAAACCACCATCCAAGTATGCTGCCCGAAACATTCCAGTGGAAATTGGTTAGCATGTGCAAGAGTTCAAGGTCAAGTGCGGTAGGACCAAGAAAATTTACACGGAGCCGGTCAAGGAGTTGGTCTCCGTACATTGGTAGCGTTTTGAACGTATCTTATCCCTCACTCTTTTGTGTTATGCTGCAATTTCTCTGCCTACAAATGTGCGTGTACGGTGGTAGTGCGGTTCCCCATGGGGAGTCGGAGGACCGTCACTTGGCGACCATCCCCCAAGGGAGTGGTGGGTGACTGTCTTCTTTGGGGTGGCGAAGGACAAGGGGGGGATGGGTATGTTTTTCTTGATTTGCCCAGTACATATCCCGTAAGTGCAGATAGTTCTGATTCGTCCTCCTCATCAGCCGGCAGCACAAAAATCACATCGCGAAGCAAGAAGTATCGCCCAGTGGTGGTACATAGCTGAAAAGAGGTTGTGGATGTAGACGCCATGTTACGTGATGCATGTCCTCGACCAATGCTAAGCAAAGGGGAGTATATCGTTCACACTTCGAGTTAACGACAAACTTTATTCTTGCTTTGTTTTGCATGTGTCTTTGCCGCAGCTAGGTACACTGGCATCTGTTTTGCTGGGTGTGGAGTAAAATATCAGGTTGTATGTCTTAGAAGTGTGGTCTGGTTTGTAAGGGCAAGAATATTGCCAATTGTAGCAAAAACTCCCAATTTGGTCGTGTCGAGTGTGCACTGTGCCCGTGCGCGCACTGTGCACACATGCCTCCATGGAGAAGAACACAGCATCTGTGCAACAGGCCAAGTTGCGAGTTGTGCGTGTGCACAGTGGCACTGAAGGGTTGGGCATCCACTATGGAGACGTGATTTTAGAGACCGGAGGCTAGGCATAATCTGTGACAACATCACAGAGGCGCTTGAGGATGATTAGCTCTTCCGCCCGCCATAGCTCGAGCTCATCAAATGCCCGATCCTAGGTTCGGGTAGCGACCTCCCAAGTGAGGCTCGTTTATTGAACCCCGTTGTTGCATGCCACTCAGTTATAGATATGCATGCAATGGGCACGTAGTGAGGTGTCTGGTGCAAATTTTTTTGGTAGAATATGTCACGGAACACCAATAGGGGAGTGGTTCTGGAACAAATGCTTTGAGTACGAATAACCGCATCTCTTTTCTCCTTGACTGATAACAAGCATGGGGAGGTCAGCCGCAGGAGCAAGCGCATGAAGCGCATACCGTCCTCTAACACATGTGGCCAAAAAAGCTCGCAGGACATGGCCTGTCTCAAGCACCAACCAAAGAAACCAATGAAGCTCCTAAAGCTACACTTGATCAAAGATGGGGTTCATTTTGGGTTGGGGCGACGGAGAAGCGCACCTCGTTGTCACTACAATACATTCGAATTCTTATGTGAGTGTGCTAGGTGGGGCAGCACTGCTGAGAACCCTTCTAATGACGCGGCCATTCCGTTGTGGGGATCGTTGTTTTGCTTTTGCTATGCCCTGTTGGTGCCTTCGGAAGCAGGGATGAAATTGTAGGTTACTTGCGGTCGGAGCACAACCTCTCAATCACCTGAAGTCGATTCCACTGTCCTCTGCATTGAGTTCCACGTTTGATGCGATTCCTTTTGGATATGTCATCAGTGATGGTGTGGTTGTCCCTGGCTGCACTTCTCTATGGCACCGTACCAGTTGTAACAGTTTTTAGGCTAACTGATTTAAAGTGTGGCGTGCATTGAAATCTAACACATACACTCAAAATCTGCCAAATTTTGATTAGTTCTAGTGAATGATCGTTCAACTAGGCAAATCTATTTTATTGAAAAAATTAATCCTAGATGCTGTTTTTTTTTTGTGTCCATCACGACAAACACGACCAGGATTACGTCTGAGGAATTGTTAGTGAAATGCAGAAGCCTCCAAAAAATAACAGCAAACATCTAGAACTTTGCAAGAAGTAAGGGGGCGCACCGTGCGCTGTGCCTTGCGCTGTGCAAAAAGTCAGTTGTCTTTCACGACCGGTAGCCACGGACCCCAAGGTCTTGAATTCTGCACCCTACACCCCCCCCTGCCGGTACACCAGTGTTTTTTTTCTCTAATTTGATGCTTGCCACGGGTCTTAAGTCCTGAATTCTGCACACCCAATGCTGTTTTTGATTGATCATACTTGCTTCTGCAGCTGGGTGGTGTTTACGGGTGTTCCTGGGATAAACAACGTAATTATTGCTGCCGTGCCCGCACTGTGCAAGAACGCCCCCTCACAGCAATCATCCACAAGCCTACAGGGAAAAACAGCGTCCCTCCAAAGGCCTGCAGAAAATAATAGCAACTCTTCAGAAGCCTTCAAGAAATAATAGCTGGGATCCAGGGGCGTCCAACAAGAGGAGGGAGTGTGCGGGTGTGTGATGCACCCATCAAATACACAAAAAACCCAGAACATGCAGAATTCACCAAAATTCGAGAAAGTTGGCTGTCAAAACGTCAACGGAACGTAGATTTCTATTTTCCTACATCATGTGCTACAAAAATACGCATGTGCCAACTCAACTACCAACAAATCTCGCAAACCAAACAGCTGCTTGTCACCCCTCAACAGCGTCGGCAAGCAAGATGCTATATACCTTGCCGAACTGGGCCGCAATGCACGCACCAGAGGCAAGACATATGTTGGTTCAACCACTACGACATTCTGGCGGAACAATCACCTGTCAAACGGACTCTGTTGTCAACATCCAACCCTTGTACTGCTACAACCGTTGAATCTCACCACTCGGACGCCCCGCCTCAACAGTCCTCAACCACACAGTGCTGGTTCCGTCACGATGTGGCATCACAAGAATTTGAAAATAACTGGTAGAACCAGAGCAGAGCCTCGCCATTGCCCACTTCAGCCGCCAAGGTGCCTGACCAGATTTATGATCCCCGAAATGATGGTGAACAAAGCCCACCGAAAGATCCAAGCTTCCCAGCTGTTGGTGATGACAACCTTGCATGACAAGTACTCCAAAATCAAAGCCCAAAATGTACCGCAAACCATACACAGCTCTTTACAGCTTCCGCTGTCGCATACAAGTCTCAAGCAACGAAGTGCCTCATCTTTCGGGAGTTTCAGAGTACTGTTCGGCTTGAGGACCTCCAAATTGCTTGGATTTGGCAGCCTTACGACCCCACTGCCTACTTGTAGCACAAACCATCGATGTAATCCTGCCGCGCCACCGCTACGTTGTTTCCAGAAACCCACTACTCCGTTGAATGCTATTTCCAAGGATGTCTAGCAAAAGTACAACTACCAATGTGAGACCGCTCACCGTGGGGCAAATCAATTTTCCAAAACGACCCATACTCTTCAGGTACTAATGAATACAAATCGAAAGCTCCCAAGCGAGCAAAGCGCCCGGCAAAAACCGGCGATGACACATTCCGCATACAACCAGAACCCTCAATCGTCGCCAGGGGGATGAGGCGATGCAGCAGGGTAACCGGGAGTGTCATTAAGACTGGAAGGAGCTGCAATCACCCCAGACGACACCAAGTATCGCAACAGGCGATGAACGTGCTCAACCCCCACTTCAGGCCATTGCAGCTGGTAGTCCTGCTGGATTGACTGTAGCATGCGCCCACCCTCAGAGGCGTGGCTCGGCTGCACCAACGGCATCTCTGTCAAACTCAAATGTGGGATCAGGGCCCGCAGGGGGTTGGCGTCTGGCAGCGTCTCCAGCGTTGCACGCCACTCCTCGTACCCCATGCACCTCAGGCAGTACCCGAATGACGCAAGCCCCGCCCAAATGGTGGGCCACTGCAGGCAGGCGCGAAGGCACCCGACCGCCAGGGAAGGGCCCAGGCGTGCCTGCGGGACGTGCCACATCAACGCCAGCAGCACCGTACTGAGAGTGTCCACTGGCAGGCCCTCCATCGGCAGCGTGGGAGCCTTGGGGTCCGGGGCCCGGGTGTGTGGCGTGGGGCCCCGGTACCCGCAGCCCATCATCACCATCCCCGCGATGATGCGGTTTAGCACGTCGTCAGGGTTGGCCGCCCCGGTCTGCGTATCCCAAGTGACCAGGCCGCAGCGTGCCACGACACAGGGCAGCCCCTGCGCATGCGCCTCCAGCACCAGGGCCTCGCCCACCAGCTTTGTGAGGCTGTACCCGTTGCACACCTGCGGGCAGAACGCACCGCTGGCGGGACGTGGTTTCGGGGTGATGCGCGTGCGGTGCGCCGCGCCGCGCCAAAATGTTTCCGTTTCCACCGACCATTTTGAGGTATGTATCATGGGGAACTGGGTGTTCAAACTTTTTTGGTTCGGAGCGCTTTGCGGCCCAATTTCTGAGCCAGGGCTGGTCCTCAGCCTGCCACTTTATTATAAGGCCTCCGTCATGGGAGCCCCCTTTCCTGAGCCCCTGGGAAACGGGGCTCGGACGACCCCCACACAACTCCCCTTTGGTAAAACACGTACGACAAGGGGGTTTTGAATTGAGGGGTCAAACGGGGGTCCCCGTGGTGACACACCCGCATGGGGCTGAAGTGGCCCTGGGCCGGCCAAGTGGCAGGACCTGATTTAGGCATGACGCCAAACTGCAAGACACGCAGGCCTGCGATCCGCAGGAGGTGCTTCGATCAGGGCTGTGCCACACTATGGACCAGCGTTCGCCAGGGCGTGCGTCGGCAGGCATCAACATTTTGTGTGGCAAGTGTCGGCGAGCGTCCACGCTCGGCAAAAGAAAGCCCCGGCAAGCGCATGCATGGCCACTGACACTGCCATTCTCGCCCACCCACAATGAGACAGACCCCCAACACGAACATTCATACCTCTGCATGTTGGGGTAAAATTTTTTTGAAAAAAAATTTGCCCCTCTGGGAGGGGGTTGTGAAAGCCAAAATGCGTTGGGGTGGGGTGAGGGTGGTGGTTAAAATTTATTTCGATTGTTTCATGTGGATTCAAATTCTCCATATCCATATCCATACATTCTCCATCCATTCTGAGCAGAGGAAAGCATAGCTCGATTGTGGAAAAAAGGGTAAGTCGCGTTTTTCTTTGGCGCAAGTTGCATAATGTTTTTTGGCCTAAATCGCGTTTTTTTTCTCCGAACAAAGCTTTTTTTTTTTAGGCGTATGTCGCGTAAAATTTTTTTGCCGTACATTGCGTATAGAAAAAAAAACACCCTTTTTCAGAGAAAAGAAGAAATAATTGCTACTGGAGGAGGTGAAGCATCTAGTCCCCGTGGACATTTTGGGTACCTCCGGTACGGGTAAAGCATTTGAGCCTAACCCCTGCTGTCTAGGGGGTCCCCAATGCTTCAGAGCGGGGGACAAAATCAGCAGTGGCCAACGAGTGGGCAGATTGGCTACATAACCCCTGCCGTCTGGGGGCCGCAACACCTCAGAGCGGGGGAGTTGCTTGTTCGCGGAAGTCGCATATTTCTTTTAAAATGGCATAACTCGCGTATTTTTAAAAAAAATGTCAGTGGCGTTTTTGTAAAAAAGCGTAAATCGCATTTTTTTTTGCGTGGGTTGCAAAACAAAAAAAGCGTAAGTCGCGATTTTTTTGAAAAAAGTGTAAGTCGTGTATTCTTTTTTTCAAAAGGGTAAGTCGCGTAATGTTTTAGTAGACGTAGGTCGCATCCCAAAAAAAGTGTAAGTCACATGCCATAAAGTTTCACGTTTTTTTTCCCCCACACTCATCTTACACAAAAAAAAACGCAACTTATGCCAAAAAAAAAAAAATAAGCGACTTACGCCTGACACTTCTGAGCATCCGGAGAATACACACCCCTTGCCCCCCCCTAGGAAAATTTTCGGCAACTAAGGCGCCCAGGTTCCCAGTCAAAATCTGAAATTGCCGACAGTAGGGTCCAAGACCAGTGGGGGGACTAGAGGGGCGGCGGCGGGGGACCAGTGTTGGCAAGCGTCCCACTTGTTCTTGGCAACCGTCGGAACCACGCCCCCCTCCCCAGGAGGCACTCCCACCACCCGTCCGCGTTAGGCAAGCACGGATCAGGGTCCAACAACAACGGTAGAAAGGGGTCGCCTTGCTCAGACACGACCGCAATAGTCACCCCGGTTGCCAGAGCACTGTGGTTTCGTTTCGGTCCATCACCATTGCCGTACTACACCCCCCTGTACAGGGGACAACTCAGCCCATACTCTTGAGCTACTCTTGCGCTTTGCGAGGAGAGAGGGTGACTCTCGCTAGCGCTTGCTGCAGCACTTGATGTCGCTTCCACTCCATCTGCCAACCGCTGCGTAAGCAGCAACGTGAAGCCACCGACGGGGGGGATCTGCACAGTGCGGGCACCGCGGCCATGTAGTTTGCGACTACGACACACATACAGCACACACAGCGACGCTGGGGATCACTCGCACGCCCACCATTCAAGGAAATACCACTGATATCACCCTTCCATTTCGAGCAATTTTGTAAAGCGCGACGCGAAGGTCGCGTGGCTCACGGGCCGATATTTTCGCCTGTGGTAGCCCGACGGTCGCAGCTCAGCCCGTAGTGATTTAGCCGTTTGGCCGTCGCCGTCTCCACAGCAGCTGGCACAGCATCGCATACTCCCACGAAAAAAAACACCCTCGAGAAGCGGGAGTGGGAGTGTTGGTGTCCCAACGAGACGTCAGGATTGCCGCTCAACCCGCGAATCTCCAGCTTTTGAGTGGCAGGTTTTCGGTTGATGCCATCACGACCTTTCAGCGATTTTCAACCGCTTTTTTCAATTTGTGCGCAGCATCGGCACGCAGCGCACAGTCCCCCCCCCGCCCCCACCGCGGTCGACAAACAGGAGATAAGAGACGAGGGAGACGGCCGTCTCGGAGGCCACGGAGGCGCACCTGCTGCAGGACTGCGGGCGTGACTGACTCACCATCGGGTCGGGCACTGGCGGTGGAGATGTAGACCAAGGGCTTGGGCCGCACTGCACCGCAGAGCCGCAGGACCTCCGCGGTGCCCAGGACGTTGGGCGCGCGGAGGTGCGCGTACGGCAGCGTCCAGTTCACGACGGCCCCGAAGTGCACGACCGCATCCACGTCCGCGCACAGCCCGTCCCACGCAGGGCCCACGCCGAGGTCCGGGAGGGCAAGGTCCCCCTCAACGACGCAGATGCGCGCGCGCTGCGCTGGCGACAGGGCCACACCCCAATCCGCCAGGCGCCGCCAGAAGCGCCCGGGGGCGTCCGGGCCGCGCACGAGGCAGCGCACGCGGACCTCCGGCGCACCGCAGAGCAGCGCGCGAACGAAATGCGCCCCGCAGAAGCCGGTGGCACCGGTCACCAGCACGTCGCACGCGGACCCCATCAGCGGAGCAGCGCCAGGCGGGCGTCCCGCGGCCGCGACCGCCGGGCAGCGGAGCTCCCGCAGGTCGCGCAGCGCGGCGCTGTGCTGCGCGGAGGGCGGCGGCGCGGAGGTGGGGCGTTGGAAGTGGTCCACTGCGGCCCGCAGGTCTTGGACGGTCTGCAGCCCCGCGAGCACGTGCATCGGGACGCGCGCGCCGCACTCGCGGGCGAGGCCGGCGCTCAGCCGCGCGAGGGCCATCGAGTCGATCCCGAGGGCAGCGAGCGGGGCCTCTGCGCTGGCGGCGGCGGTGGCGGCGTCGGAGTTGCCACAAAGTAGCAGCACCTGCGTCACGGGGTCTGCGGTGATCGGCCCCAGCGCCTCCGCAATGGCAGCGGCGTACCGCTCTCGGACCCGCGCCCGGCGAATCTTCAGGGACGGGGTCAGCAGCCCGGCCTCGGCAGTGAACGCGTCCGTCAGCACAACGCCGCACGGCACCTCGTGCCCTGGCAGCGCATGCGCCTTCGCGGCCACGACGAGCGCCGTGTGCAGGGCCCCGGCCCCCGGCGCGCCGGGCAGGGGCACGACGACGGCGACGAGGCGGTTGTGGTCGGGCGCAACGACGAGGACGACCTGCCGAACGCCGGGGCACTGCCCGTACAGCGCCTCCAGCGCCTCCAGCGCGACGAACTTCCCGTTCGCGAGTTTCACGACGTTGCTCCGGCGGTCGATGACGCGCACCGTCCCGTCCGGCGCTATCTCGCCGATGTCGCCGGTCCGGTAGTACCCGTCCGAGGTCACGGCACGTGCGGTCAGTTCAGGGTCACGGAAGTAGCCCTCGAAGGCCTGGGGCAGGCACGCATTGGAACGGAGGGGGAGGGGGGAGTTGGAGCCCGGGGGGGAGGGGTACTTCCTCCTTACCTTTTTTTGCCCTAATGCGTGCCTGCCCTGGGGGTAGTGTAAGGACACGTTGGCGAGAGAGAGAGAGAGAGAGAGAGAGAGAGAGAGAGTAGGTGCTTCAAGGGGAGGGTACAGGGATGCATTGGAGGAAGGTACCCCCTGTGTGACAAGTGAGATTTTGAGAAAATCTCAAGGACTGTGTGAACACAATTTGTTCAGGCCTTGTCTGAAGCAGTGGGCTCAGCCCCAAATAGGCATTTGTCATGTAGTTCAAAATAAACGGTGTTCCAAAAGGGTTGTTTTCCCAAAATGTTTGCTGTCCCTGGGGACATTCCGTCGGGTTGCTGTTTCTTTACGGGGCCCTGGTCAGTCACCCGTTCTTCCCTTCGCACGTTGCGTCGGGTCGTTGCTTTCTGTCAGCCGCTGCGGCCGGTGCTCCTCCTGCTGTCGTTTCCACGTTCGCGGAGCCCAGTGGTTGGTGTGCCGGGGCTGTTCTGGTTGCGGCGGGTGCCGTTTGTCGAGGTACCCCCCCCCCGCCTCCAGGGCGCCCAGCCTATGCCCAGCAACTGTGTGCAAGTGCCAGCTTCAATGGCATTTGTAGCCGACAGTAAGCGCCCCCAACCGCTTTGGCAACCTCCTTCAACCGCTTGGCTAACCGCTTCTTTGGCCGCCTCTGAGGTCACCTCCCTTCGAATGCAGCCCTGGGAGGGTACCCCGCCCCCTTCTCCGTCCCAACCGCTTGTGTCAGCCCACAACGCCCTCCAACCGTTTCCAAACCCCCAAAATGGGCAAAATGCCCCCCCCCCCCCCCAGCCGCCTTCCAACCGCCAGTAACCGCTTTTGCAACCGCACTCGACATCCCCGCTCTGCCGCAGCCCTGGCGAGAGGGTGTCAGAGATGGTGGAGGAGGGACGTGTGAGAAGATGGAGGAGAGGGGGTTGAGAGGGGGTGTGCGAGGGCGTGGAAGAGCCTGGAGGTGGGATTGTGCCAAGGAGAAGTGGGTGCGCAGGAGCTTCGCCCACCACTTTGAGTAGCTGCGTCGGCGCATGGCGGACGGTACGCCTGTGATCGGCGGTGCAAAGCTATGCATGAATCTACGCTCGGAACCAGATACGCGTTGCCGCGGCCCCACTCTGTGCCGGTCAAAGCAGCGGTGTCAGCCTGGGCCTCCGGGTTCCAGGGGGTGAGGGGGTTGCGAACCAGGCATTTCAGGAGTTGTGCCCCATCCCACTGTACCCTATCATTTGCGAACCTTGTCATCTGTTTATTTCACAGCAAAACTCCTCCGACCCGAGGCCTTACGCATTCCCATCACGTCCCAACAACGGAAGAGTTCCAAGAAATTGCGGGAACAACGCCTCGCGCTGTTTGGACAAAGGCGTTGTCGGCGCGCACCCTCAGAAGACGCAAGCAGTGAAAAGAAAAGGTACATCGTTGACGACAAGATGTTCGTGCAGTCCTGATGGAGCCAGCTCTGATGACACACGACACAGCAAACAACATCCGCAAAAAACCATCCCCAGCCCCAAAATATCAGAAAAACGTAGACAGTCACCCAAAACCAGAACATGGAACCGCCAAATTCGATGGTTCCAAAAGTCGCGGAAATAACGCCTCGCATTATTTGGACATGGGATTCGTAGATCGCCGATGGTCGCCACCCTCCAGAATCACTCTGGCATCCGCAACAGTTCTTCATGTCTCAGCGTGGACGTTTTTTTGGCCAAAGGGGGGGTGGGGCATTGCAGTGGCACGTGCGTAGGGATCTAGTCAACCCCTTTTTGAGAGGCCCCCCGGATCAAATCCCACCAGCTTCACTCATCCAGGCGCGCGGTGCAGAGGCACTTTCACGGGTCCGGAGGCGGTAACGACGGAGGGACACACCTCGCTGGTCTTCACACAGATCTCACCGCGCGGCATTGGACGGTCGGCCCCCGTGTACCCGAGCTCCGGCACGTCCATCAACTTGATATGCACGCCGGTGTCCGGGTGGCCGTCGCCGGCGATGCCCCCCACTTCCGTTGTGCCGTAGCCGTCATGCACCGGGGCTCCCAGCAGCTCCGACAGCCACTGCCTCAGCCCCGCGCCGCTCGCCGCCGCCCCGATGCCCAGCCCCTGGGTCCGGACCGTCAGCCCGCGGAACCGCGCCGCAAACTCGTCCCGGAACTCGGGCTCGGCTGCAGCCGGGGGCGCGGCGCCGCGCCCGCCCCACTCCGCCGCGTACTGCGCACGCAGGTCACCCCAGACGGACGGGGGCGCGTGGAAGGCAGTGGGCTTGAGCCGCGCCGCCGCCTCCAAAATGGTCGCGGGCGCGGCACCTCCGGCAGGACCCTCCGCTGGGCCCTCCGGCCGGTACAGGGCCAACTGGCCGCCCTGCACGACGGTGGACCACAGAGTGACACGGGCCCCGGAGTGCGCCAGCGACGCGTACTGCAGCCGCACGGAGAAGTGCTCCCGGCCCCCCATTGCGCCGCGGACGTCCGCCAGCAGCCGGGCCCACGCGGCCCGCGTCCGGCGCACGAGCTTGGCCTCGCCGGTGGTGCCGCTGGTATTGAAGAGGGTGAACAGGGCCCCCGGAGGGTCGGTTGCGGCGGCGACGCAGCTGCCGCCCTCGGCCCCCCCGTGCTCCACCGCGTCCATGTGGACAGCGCCCTGCCAAAGGTCAGGGCCGCTGCGGGCGGCGGGGCTCTGCGGGGCTGCGTCGTGGTCGGGACCCCCCGGAAGGCGGGCACCGGCACCCGGTCCCGGACCCCCTTCCGGCGGCCCCCCTCCGGCCGCGCGCGCTCCCTCGGCACCCCCTCCCGGTGCGATACCTCCCTCCGCACCCCCGCCCACCGCACCCATTCCCTCCGCACCCCGTCCCACTGCACCACTGCCACGGAAATGGGGCTGCCACGACGCAGCAGCAGCGGCATCCGTCCGGTCCATGTGCCACTGCGCCCCATCTCGCGGGTTCCGCAGTGGCGCCCCGTGTCCCTCGTCCCGGGCGGCGCCCACCAGCACCAGCCGCACGCCGCCGCCGCCGCGGATCACGCCCCTGCGCACGTCGCTGGCGAGGCAGACCAGCGCGCACATGGACTGGCACTTCCGCACGGCCCCCTCGACGGCCCCCGGGTACAGGGCGACGGAGGGGTACCCCAGCAACGCACAGGCCACGTCCGCCACAACCCACTCGACGCAGTTCGGGAGGCAGATCCCTGCAAAGCGCGGGTGCCGCCGCGCGCAGACACGGACACCGGCGGAGAAACGACCCACACCCCAGACCACCCGAAGGACAGAGAAGGGCAGAGGCAGAGGCAGAAGTAGAGTCCCGGGGCGTTGGCGCAACGACACGCTTTCTTGATCCCTCGCATTGCCCGTTCCAGCTCGTGGGAGGTGCCCAGCAGGGGTGGATATAGTGGGGGGGGGGGGTGCCCCCCCCCCCCCAGCCCCCCCCCCCCCTCCCCCCCGATGACGATTACGATTACGATTTACCCGTTTGACTGACCTAGCAATTTTGCCAGCAGTTTTACAAGAGGACTGATGGCCCAAAAAGGCACCAAAGCAGGTGATACCCTGGATTTCATCCCAGGACAATCAATCTATGAGCCTGTGCATATACCGTTGTACTACTGAGCCAACCTGCCAGCCCTGAACACAAGACAATACATTGCACAGCGGTTGGTATATCCCATGAAGACAGTCCACACAGTGCAATCATTTCTTGACACATTTTGCCAAAATGGCTTACAATTCCGAATCATCTTTGCCTGAACTGCCTGAGCTAATTGTAATCGTAATCGTCATTCCGTCATCACTGCCTCCTGGCTCAACAGCCCCCCCCCCCCCCCCCCACCCCCACCTTGGTAATGTTGTCACTATTATATCCACCCCTGGTGCCCAGGACAGCCGCACGTGCCCCACCTGGGGCTCCATCCCGGGACCTCTTGGTCGCGTGTATTGCGCTTTGGCAGTTGAGCCATGCGACCTCGTCGTGAAGACGGCAGCGGGCCGGGGCAGGCGGGTTGGTGCAGGAGGCACTAAGGCAGCAGGGTTGCACGACAGGGTGGGAAAGCCCAGTGTATGCCCTGTATATGCCCCCCCTATGCCCACCACATGCACTTTCTGTGTCCCCTACGCCTTCCATACGCCCTCCCTATCGAATCTGTGTCTCGTTAGGAACCCATGGGGGTTGTGGCGGGATGTGGTCCAGGAAAATGGGACGAAAATGGGGGGGGGGGGGGATGGGACAAAATACCCATTTTTCACAGTCCCAGTTCGCCCATTTTCCCGGAGGTCGAGGTTCTTCCCCACAGTTCCCTTTGGAAAAATCAGCACACCGCCACTCACCGACCGAAAAAAGGGAACTTTTTGCCACTCACCGACACTCACCGCCACAGCAGCTAGTGCGGATGCTTGGTCATGCCACACCACAGTGCCCAGCCGCACCACACCTACAAAAGGGGTCCCCGTGCTCCCACGCGTCAGCGCGCGCAGCCCCTCCGCAAACGCGCACGCGCGTCGCCACACGGCCCCGTACGTCACCCACTCGTACGTCGTGTGGGAGGGATCGCGCGGCACCCCAAGGAAGGGCCGCGGGGCGTACGCGGCGAAGGCGGCGTGCATCAGCCGCAGGAGGGGGGCGGCAGGGATGGGCGCAGCGTGCGGCGTGTCCCAAGGGACGAGCGTGTGGGTGGCCTCGTGCGCGGCCGGTGTGCTGAGGCGGTGCGCGGCACAGAGGTCGAGGTCGTCGCACTCCAGACACTTGTACCGCACGCCCTTGAGGCAGGGCGGCGGGCCTTCAAGCACGGCCCCGGGCGCCTCGAGACATGCGTCGCAAAAGACATCGGGATGTTTGACACTGGGGCTGACTGCGGGGCGCGGCAGCTCTGCGTAGATCAGCTGCATCTCATCGCTAATGCGGAGCACGGGAGGGGGGGGGGGGGCAGACACTGTGCAGGCAGGACGACGCAATGAACGGCAACATCACATAATAACGTAGACACACAAATGCACACGATACGGAACCGGTTGCACAACTGCACGAGTGGACGAGGGGGAAGCAGGTGCACAAAGTGAGTGTTTGGGACTGGGGATGGGGTAGAAGGGATATGGGGGCTGTAGGGGCTGTGGGGGCTGTGGGTGTATGGGGGCGCGGAGGGGCCACGGATGCCCAAAAATGCCATAAACCGCTGTTTTTCAAGGCTACGCGCGTTGTCAGCAACTTGTCCCGGAGGACAAAGACGTAGAGCTCGCGAATACGCATCCGATGGTCCGGGTGTTGGTCAATGCCGCCACGCGTGGATGGAGTGATGGCCGCAGGGCGGTCCTTAACGAAGAAAAAAAAAACGAAGTGTTCCTGTACCCAGGTTTCCCAAAAATGCCCACGGGCACACCATGTGTTGGCGGTTGGCGACTGGCGGTTGATGGCGGTTGGTGGCGGTTGATTGTGGTTGGCGGCAGTTGGTGGTTGGGGATTGGTGGTTGATGGCGGTAAGCAGTGGTTGGCGGTTGGTCGCCACTGGCGGTTGGCGGCAGTTGGCGGTTGGCGGTTGGTGGCAGTTGGCGGTTGGTGGCGGTTGATGGTTGGCGGTTGATGGTCCCTTGGGGCGGTCCTTAAGGGCGGTCCTTAACAAAATTAAAAAAAAAATCTCGGTCCCAAAGGACCGCCCTGGATGGCCATGTCGGACGCCTGGCCGGACGGCTGACCCCAGGTCGATGCCCCCCCCCCCCCCCCCTTTGTGACATTCCGTCGGGTTGTTGTTCCTTTACGGGGCCCCGGACAGTCACCCGTTCTTCCCTTCGCATGTTGCGTCGGGTCGCTGCTTTCTGTCGGCCGCTGCGGCCGGTGCTCCTGCTGGTGTTGTTTCCGCGTTTGCGGAGCCCAGTGGTTGGTGTGTTGGGGCTGTGCTGGTTGTTGCGGGGGTCGTTTGACTCTTTTTGCTGTCCACACACCTCCGTCCACAGGCCGTCCACAACCTGCCTCGCTGCGTTTCCGTGTGCGTGAGGCCCAGGTGCCCTGCTCCTCCACGCGTTGTCCCGGCCGCCCCCCCCCCCCGCCCCTTGTCTTCCATGCCCCTCGGCATGGTGCCCCCGTAAGCCACACCCCGACGCCCCCATATCCCGCGTTCCCATACCCCACGGGGGGGGGGTGCTGCTCAAGGGGAGTAAGAGCATGAGGAATGCGGACCATCCCCCCCCCTCCGCCCCCCCCCCCCCTACCCTCCCTCTCCGTTCCCGGATCGCACAGAGGGAGGGGGGGGACGGGGCATACCTCAGTGGGGCAGGTTTGCGCTCGGCACGCAGGAACGTGGACTGCACAGTACAGCGCTGCGCAGGGGCCTGCGCGCGCGGCCGTGCAGGGCCCCCGCGCTTCGCTGGGTCGAAGGCGGCGGCGTACGCTGGGGCGTGGTCGCGGCAGTGCCTCTGCAGCAGCGCGACGAGCGCGGCCCCGAAGGGCGCGCCCTTGTCGCGCTCCCGGTGCGCCACGTGCAGCGGCCCGCGCCCGTCCGCCGCCTCGCGGGCCACGTCCGCGCGGAGCGAGAGGAGGGCGGTCGCCACGGGGACGGCGGCGGGGCAGGCCGCGTAGCAGCATACGTGCGCGAGCGGCGTGCGCCCGTCCGCATCCGCGATGTCCACTGCGGCCCCAGCGCCGCTCAGCAGCGACAGACAGGCACTCCAGCTGAGCCAAGCGCTTGGCCTCCCAGGCACAGGCTCAGAGCTGGAGCAAGGGTCACGGGGCTGAGCCTCAAGGGGAGGGTCGGGGGGAGGGTCCGGGCGGGCAGTCCCCTGCAGAATGCCCTGGCACAGGAGGTGCAACGGTGTGAACCCGTCGGAGTCCTCGGCCTCAAGGCAGCGGCGGAACAGGGCCGGGTCGTGCTTGTGCAGGGCCCGCAGACACACGGTGGACGTGGCGGCGCAGGCGGTATGCAGGGGGAGGCTGCCGAACTGATCGGCGAGGGTGCAGTCCCCCCCGGCCGCAAGCAGTGCGGCACACACCCCGGCGGACGGCCCCCCACGGGCACACATGTGCAGCGGCGACGCCCTGTCAAGCGCCCGCGCGTTGGGGTCCGCGTCAGCGTCGAGCAGCGCCCGCGTCGCGTCCAGCCGCCCGGCCGTGGCCGCCAAATGCAGCGCGGTGTACCCGAACTTGTCCCCCCGGCAGAGGAGACTGCGGGTGCGCTCGGGCGCAGAAGTGAGCAGGCGGCAGACGGCCCCGCACCCCGCGGCAGCAGCGTGGTGCAGCGCGGTGCGCTCGCGGGGGTCCAGCGCCATGACATCAGCACCAGCAGCGAGCAGTTGGGCGACGGTCCCCTGCATCCCTGTGGCAGGCAGAGGGAGGCAGAGATCTGATGGTGCGCCCTGGGACGGTCCAGAAAACAGGGGGCAGGTGGGGAATGGGGGATGTGGTCGCTGGCCTCCACAAAAACATGTGGAAAAATCGGGGAAATGCAGAAAATGCAGCGGAAAACGCAATAAAAATTGTGTTTTCAATCTCATGTATGCACCCAAAACTCCTATTTCAAAGCGCGCATGTTGATCTGTTGACAACATCGCTCTTTTCAAGAGACTCCACGTGCAAAGTGTGGTAGGGAATCCTGTCTCTGCTTATGCACCACACCCCATTGCGGACCCTTGCCCTCTAGGAAAGCAACGCTCACAAAGAATTTCAAACGGCCTCTGACATGGACAACCATTTGCAAGAATAGGCACTCCATGTTCGTCGGTCCACTCATCGAAAAGCACCGCCGTATTGCAGTCGGCCGTCTTCTTGTGAAATACTGCCCTCTGCACCTCAAGCAGCCGTTGGCCGTTGACTTCAGGGAAGTCAGAGCTTCCTTGCGGCAAGCAAGTGGCAATAGCGCTGTACTTCTGCAACCAGGCACAAATGAGAGGGTGATCCAACTTCTCCAATGGGATACAGGCACTAGTGAAGCAGGGTATACACACGCATCACACCATAGCATTTTGATCCCAAAGTAATTTGTCCTCACACTCAACATATGACCAGAGAAATGTTCCTTACGCTTCCCAATGCCCATTGTACAATATTTTGCACAAACACCACCTTTCCCCTTGCCATGTACGTTGTGCCAGGTTGGGTGACTTGCCGTCATCAGAAGCTGGCTCACAAAAAGAAGTGGAGTCTGTAGGCTCTCACATGTCTGTTGAAAAGAAAAAAATGGAAGCAACAGGTTGGTGTACTAATGGCAATATTGGGCACATTAGCAAATACGAGCGGACTACTCTTCACTTCAGGTGTAGCTCATACTACGACATTTCCTCTTCATCATCACAATAGGAGGCCGGGTGGACAAAAAAGCGGAAGATGCGAAAAATGCGGACTGTAGCCCCCCTGCCCCCCTGCAGAAAAGAGGAGTGTCAGGAAATTTGGGGTCAAGCTGAATACATCGCAGGATCCTATGCACCGTGCGTAATCCTGTGCAATGCACCGCTTGTGCATGTGTGGCGTGTCATACCATGTTCAACCACTGTCTTACAGCACCGCGTACTGCACTGCATATGCAACATATATGCACCGTGCTGGACCATCCCCCATCACTCAGGGGAACTTGGAGGGGAATGTTCCCCAGTGTCGCTTCGCTTCTGCCAGAAGCCCTGGTCACCGTCCAAGCTACTCCCTTTTGCGCGGAGTGCATGGCAGGCAGCAGTGCCCCAAACACCCCACCGCGTCCCAGACACACAGAGACTGCACCTGTTATGGCTGCGACCATCAAGGGCGTGTGGTGCTGCACATTCGGCAGGTCTAGGGCTGCAGTGTGGTCTTGCCAGAGGACACCAGCTTCTGTCAAAAGCTGGATGAGGGCTTCGTTCCCATTGGCGGCAGCAATGTGCAAAACGGTGTTCCCAACTGCGTCGGGCTGGCGGAGCCAGGAGCTGACTTGTGCAGCAGAGGCCCCAAGCAGGCACTGCTGGACTTTGTGTGCATCACCTGCCACTGCGGCGGCGTCCAGCAAGGGATTGGTCGCAGGCTGCAGCACCGTGGGCATGACGTGTGCTAACAATGCCAGGGCTTCGGAAAAGACGACAACGAGCATGACATGGCACATGCAACAACCACAGGCCAGGGCCGTGCACAGCAGCTACCGGGGTTGGGAATGTGTGGTGGGGTGTAGGGGATTGCCAAGCGTCGCCAACGGGTGCTACAATTGTATTGCAACGCAATTGTATGGCACTGGTGGCATAGCTGGGTCTTGGTTGTGGAGTTTTGTGCTGGTTTTCTGTGGTGTATCTGAATGGGAAAACGGCCAGTAAATCATTCAGGATGACTGGTTTGGGGCTAAAATGGCAACATTGATCCCCAGGGGCCTCTCGGTTTCACACATGCCTGGGAATGGTGGACAACAAATGTGTGCCCCTGTAAACTGGCCATATCACAAGGTAGTGAAGACTCCCCTCAGCCCCTCAAGCTGGGATCGTTGTCGCACAAGTTCAACACCACCTCATGGTCCGGCTTATTTTTGTCACAGCTGCAAGCAGCCGCTGCATGTTACATCACAGCAGGGGTCCAAACGCTAGTGTACACTGGGGCGCCCCAGAGGGCCAGCTCTGTCGTGGCCTACCTGTAAACTGGTCCTCCAGCTTCATGTAGATTTTGCTCTGCGATGTGTTCCCACAATTTGCTCAAATGAGGGGTGTTGTTGATACCCCACCCCTTTGCCGACAGAACCAGAAATGTTTTGCTGTGTGACCCGCGGGTGGTCGTTGCAAGCCATAAAGCGGGGAGTGACCAGGAGTTGGTTGTGGGACACAACCATGAGCAACAACGTAGCACCAAAAAAGAAATTGGTGTAGCCAAGTACCAGTGTCATTGCACACACCTTAAATTCCAAACCATGTGCCTCAATTTTCGTTCCACATGCATGTATTGAAATGTGATACACATCAAAGTTGGTCCTACATGCCTCAATTTGTTGCCCTACATCCACCATAGCCATGAAAACTCAATTCAGTGAAAAAAAAACGGGAGTGTCAGGGAAAGCGCCGTGTGGCCAGGGGGTGGTTGTTGTGCACGGCAGTTCTTGCGTTGGGGGGGGGGGGCTTGATTTGTGTGTGTTGCAGTGCTGGTGGACATGGAGAGCTCGAAGACACACATCCTCAACTCATCGACTTCAAGACGCCGATGTGATGGGGATCAGGGGGTAGATTGTTGAGGATGTACAGGGGGTGACGGGTGCACGGTGTCGGCCTTTTTGGGCAAGCACACAGTTTTGATTCGACTCCCCTGCTGAAACATGCACTGCTCAACACAATACAATCATCGGGACGGCCGTGTACTGCTTCATCATGGAGCAGCTTTCACACAGCTTTCACCCCCCAAACGGACCCTCATAGAAAAGCCCCATATAGCAACATGGGCACCAATAAAACAGCAAGCAAATAGGCATCTGATCATGTTCTCACCGTCTATCACAGTCCATCAGTTTTGGGTGGGTGGGGCATGACTGTTCATCCACAAAAGCATGCTGTCCATTACGATTCGGGGGGGGGGGGGGGGGTGAATGACCAACCATCCACTAAAGCATGCTCTTCATCACGTTCAAGTGTAGAAGAGGTTGAGGGCGATAGAGATGGGCTCTGAATGTGGAACTCAAGGCGGCGGTGTTCAGCAGCATGAATCACCGGCTCCACATTCGCTTGTATGCAGAACGCGTGACTAGTCTGCAATGGTTTCCGTGGCGGTTATGGTTTTCAGTTCATTATCAAAAATCCCTGCAACAAGAATGTAGATTGCTACAACTAACAGGGCTGTCCTGAAGGGGGGGGGGGGGGGCTTCGTAACGCCAACATGAACGAATGTTCACAGTGACGCCGTCTGCTGCACGGTCATGGGACCTTCTGTACTTCAAAGGTTGGTGGATGGCAGTTAGCGGCGGTTGGCCGTTGGCGTTGTTGATCTCCGGGGGTTGTCCTTAAGGGCCATCCTTGACAAAAAAAAGGAGGGGGGGGTTCTGCAACTCAAAATCCCAATTGGTTGCCATGTGCAGAAATTCAGCACTGTCAGTCACTTCATAGTGCAACTCAGAACAAATAACCACATGATTGAATTTGAAAGCATCACAATTGTTCACACTATTGCGCGGTAGTACCTGCACCATGCTGTTTGAATGACCTATTTTAGAAGCAGACGTGGCAGGAGTGTCTTGGGGCGCAAAAGTTGAGTTAAGTGGTTGCCACTTGGGGAAAATACCAACAAACAAGTTCAAGTGCCTAAATGACTTGCAAATATGACAATCAATTGAGCGGTTTCCCCGAGTCTTCAACACCAGGCCCTCTGCTGAAAGTGGCACAGAAACCTGGTCAAATCTACGATTTGGAAATTACCATGGCTTTCGCCACAAATCGCAGCTCTGGCTGTGTTTCGCGTTGCTTGTAACCTCTTGAACCACAAGGGCTCATTTTCTTCACTGAAAGCAACGAGTGGCACTGCATTTGATTACCCTAAAGCGTTCACCGCCGTTTCGAGAGCTCCGTCTTCAAGCTATGCTCCCGGCGCATGTCTCGCCAAAGAACCATTTGCAAAGCCGAAATAAGGGCATGCACAATTGTTGCCCTTTTCGCCTACGATTCGTTCGCTACTTTCCACCCAGCAATAGTGAGTAGGATCTCAAGAACCAATTGCTTTTCTTTTCGTACTGGCCTGCAAGCCAGCGGTAATGTCCATTTCTCCGGTCTGCACATCAGTCTGTACAAATCTCCTCACAAAGTTGTGAACATCTCTGTATGCTAACTCATGGCATTGCAGCAAGATTGCCACGCTCGAACATCCGTAGATTGTCGAGGGTTGCCGCACATCCGCAAAAGTGGGTGGTGACAGAAATCTCCATGGGACCCCATGTATCCTGTGCTGGGAAGTGGACAGGGGCATCACACACACAGGAAGCGAATCCACAGAATGAAGAAGTGCAGTTGGATAGGCATTTTGAGTGAACACAAAATACAATACAATACTGCATGCTCTTCGCACAGGGTGCTCTGTGCCTGCTCATACTGTCTGGCAAATGCGACCGAAGGCATCAAGAGCATGCAACGTGGGTTGGCAGCGCATTTCATGGCGGGGAAACTCATCACAGCGATCAACAAGGATGCCCCTGTGAGGGGTAGCTGGTGGGGGAACACAACTGGTGGCCCCTGGACTAGGTAATCTTGCAGTCCCAGCCTCACATGTGCACCCCTTACTGCTGAGTGAGAGCCCGCTCCCTCGGCCGAACACCGGGGCGACGCTGAAACTGCAATCTGCAACGACAGGCATATATAAGTACACAGCGAAGGGGCCGGGATCCAGCGCCCCTGCTCTCATGGCCCTTGGCACACCCGGGGCCAAGGCATGGCTTTCGGGTCGTACAGTGACGCGGTTTTGACGCAAACAGCAACAAATGTCCAGGGACAATGACATGTCCAGGGACAAGGCCTCATCGTGCCATCCGGGAATCCGGGGAAAGCATCGGAATTCGCGGACTCAGTTTGAGAAATCTGTCCATCGAGGCTCCTTCCCCGACTCCCCGAGTTCATCGCAACAGTGACTGCGTTGCCCGTCCCCCATGCACCGGGTGTGCACGGCAGGTACGCCCTCAAAGAAAGCCTGCCCTTGCATTGGCCAGCGCCTTTGATATAGTACATGAAATGCTCTGCCCGGGGGGACGCAGGGGGGGGGGGGGGTTCCACTTCATCATATAGTTTTGTGCTTTGGCACGGTATGTGTCAATGTGTTGTAGGATGGGTACAGGATCCTTCTCCGGTTTCCTGTGCCATATGTCCACGACCGTCAGGTAGCGCAGCACGTGCCGTAACTCCCTCTGGGCGGCCTGGCGCTGCTGCTGCTTCTGATCGCGTTGCGTCGCCGGCTAATACCACTCCTCCACTCAGACTGCCGGCGTCGAACCCCGCGCTTTGGCGGGTGAGATATGAGGCGCGGCCCACCAATCAAAGCGTGCCCACATGGCAGTCACTGCAGCAGCGGCCGGCAGAGCGCTCCAAGTGAGGCAGGTCCGAGACGGTAAAAGGGTCAAATACTGCGGCATATTTCACGGTTGGACTCCACAGAGGCGCCCCAGCGGGCGTGCGTTTGTGCGGTGATGCTCCACTTGGGGCACGATTCATTGCCTTTTTTGTTTTATCCGACCTTACAATCGTTGCCTCCAGGCACCGCCTGCATCGCTGCTACAAACAGGCCGCGTTCAAAAGGATGTGTCACCCCCCCCCCTCCCCCCTCCCCCTCAGCACGGGGAGGGGGGGGGGGCAAGCGGGGGATGCACAACGACGCGCCAAAACCCCACCCCCAGAGACGGTGGGCCAGCAAAGCTGGTGTCGCAGCTCGCGGGCCCGCCAACCCCAGCCCTAGACACGGGGAGCGTGAGGGTGAGGCCAGCCGGCCCCGCCTGATACTTTAGGGGACACCAAACCAAACCAAACGACCCTCCTCCCCCCGCTGCTCAAGCACGGACCAGGCCCCAAAAGACTGCGGGACCATGGGGAAGCCGTGCTGGCACGGTAACGTGCCCGCGCGCGGCATACACCGCGACACACGCGACTTACAAATCAGGGCTCAACCGTCAAAGTTGAGGCCCGTGGGGCAGCGATGACTTTACAGTGCACAGGCGCATGCAATGGCCAGCGCTCACCGCCGGCCCCTAGAGCCACAGAGTGACCACTCGTTCCGCTCTTGACCAGCACCCCTACACGGGCTTCCCTTCCCGACCCCACCGTCGATGTGCACGCGTTCCGGGACCCCAGCAGGTCTGGGGACCGTCTCCAGCTCGAAAGTCCCGACGATGGTACGGAAGCGAGATGAAGACCGGACAGACGGTGGCGGCAATGGCAAGGGAGAAGGTGGGGCGGCTGACAGCACGGCGTGGTCGCGCGCGCAAGGTTTGGGGGTGAGATCCATAAAGGCGATCATGTGGTCCAATGCGGTCTGCGGGTGCTTGTGCATGTGACCCCGCGCGCGCATGCTCGCGTGGGTGCGTCCTCGTGGGGGGGCTCGTGCGTTTGTGCACGCGCGTGCATGCAAGCGTCCGGGCGCAGGGGGGGGGGGGGGTTGTCTGCGACCCTCGCCATGCAAACACAGGGGGGGTGATCACCCCCAGGCAACACAGCAGTCTGACCAGGGCGCTCCCTGTGGGAAACAATAAAACTGCGTCACCAATGCTGACTTTTTTTTCGGTGTTCTGGCGCTGGGCGTGTATAGCAGCCCCCAACAGGAGCCGCTACCACAAGGCGCACCTGGACAGTAGGTCCAGGGGGCGTTTTCGCACAGCGCCAATTATTACGGTGATTTATCCAGGTAACAACCCTGAAAACCACACACCTGCGGAATCATGCACAATCAATTCAAAACTCAAAAATTCAAACATCTGATGCTTGCCATGGGTCCCAGGGACCTAAATTCTGCCCCCTATAGCCCCGTCCACTGCAGCAGCCATTCAATGACGTCCTTTCAATCTTCTGAACTTACCGAACTCCCGGTGGTGGAGAACAGCCAACTTTTCGCACAGCGCGTGCACAGCGCGCGCACAGCGCACGGTACGCCCCCCCAGGGAAATGTACAGTCTCCGTCTTGGGACCTGCAGCTTCACACCGGCCAGGGGTGTCCCCCAGGGGGACACCACAGGAGGCAGGACCCGGTAGCAGACCGTCCCATTGCTGACTATTCAGTGTGGCCACACTGGGCGGCTGGCGGCTGAAAGCGCCGAACCGTTTGCCGACGCCGGACACCCGATCCCCAGCAACAACTGGCGGTCTGCCAACCGCAGTCGGCAGGTAAATGCCGGTGCTTCGGGGTCAGCCCAGGGACTTGGTTGGTAACTACCGGTCTTCGGTGGCTAACGAGCAGCGGTTGACGGTAACCGCCGCCAGTTGGCTGGTAACCGCCAGCCTGACGGGGCTCCTCTAGGGCTCCCCAAAGCGGGGCACAAAGGAGCGCCCTGGCTCGGACTGCTGCTTGTTGGACAAAGGCGGGGGCCCGGACTCCAGCCGCAAGCGTGTTGGCTCCGCCTGTGCACAGGTTTTGGGGGGCACAGTCCCTGAGGGGGCATATAGGGCCGCCTGCGTCGCCTCACAGCCCAATGGCGAACTAAACTTGTGCCAAAACTGAGGCCGCGCATGCGTCGCTGGAGCCGTGCAGTGCATCATATGCCACCGGGGCGGAACGCGGCGCCTCCAGTGCGAATGCACTGCCCCCCCCGCCCCCGCACGTCGCTGGAGGTTTGCAGGAGGTTTGCACGAGAGTGAACTGGAGGTTACTGGATTGGATGGAGGTTACTGGGGGTTGCACGGGAGGTTACTGGAGTTGGTGGTGGTTGCGGGGGGGATGCTCCAGAGGGAGAGAGTGGGCGCAGGCGTTTTGGGATCGTCAGGGGGTGCTCACCCACGAGGAAGGGGACGCGGGGGTGCCCGTGCGTGACCTACGCCGCGGAACACACAAACATACGAAGTACAAATCAGGGGCCAACCGTCAGCGTTGAGGGCCGTGGGGCAGAGATCAGTGGGCGGCGATGACGGTGCAGCGCGCGGGCGCACGCATGGCAGGTCGCCGACAGCAGTTACTTGTCGGTTGGCACTTCTTTGAGGTCCGTGCGGACCGGAGGCCGGCAGCTGTTTTTTGTTAGGCATTGACACGGCCGGTCTTGGGCTGCAGAGGCTCTCGGGGGTTGCCATCCTGGAACGACCGAACAAGCGGCCGATTTGTGACTCTTGAGGGTGTGGGATCAGCGCTGACCGTTAATCAGCGTCGGTTGCCCATAACTGCCGTCACTTCGGCGCCAACCACCGGCGGTGAACCGAATCCTGCCACCAACACCCTCGGGCCCGCCTCACAGGGGGGGGGAGGGGGAGGATTTCAGAGAGTAACCGAGCGTCAGAAGAGGGGTCGGGCAACGCACCGCGTGACGGGTTTGTGGGTACGGGTCTCCGAAGGGAGCGCTGTCAGGAATAGAAATGCGCAGGAGGAAGTGCAAGACGAGCCCCATGTGTTGGGGGGCCTGAAGCGCTGGAGGGTGTACGTGGGGTGCGTGAGCCCGGGGGGAGAGCCATGTGAGGGAGGGACACCCGCATGGGTCGGCATGGTCAGGGGTGCATTCCGGGCGCCGCCAACCGGAAAAACCGCGTGCGCGGGAGAACACAGGGCGCCGATGACAAGTCAGGCGGCCTGGCACGGAAGGCCCCCACACCAGTGGTTGAGCAGACAATGGGGCATCGCGGCGCACTGCGTGGGCACTGCACGCACATCTGTTGCCGGCACTCGTATTGTCCCGAGAGCACCGCACCACAGCACGGCTCATCAGCGTCATCATCTTCACATCCTCATCTGCCCACAGCCCATGACACCGGTGTAGGCCGACAGAGAGGAGGGCTCAGAGGCCAAAAACGAGTTAGCGGACCAACAACCAGCCTCCAAATGCTTTTTCGGGCCTCTTTAAAACCATGAAAATAAAACCGTGAAAAAACCGTTTTGCGGAATTCTAATTTTTGCGTCAGGTGTTTTTGGAATATAATGTATGTCAATTTTTTGGGACAGCACCCAAAAGGGAAACAATGTTTTATTATTGCGATGGCGTTTCTGCGGGATTCAGTTTTGCGGACCTGGTTGACTGAGTCAATAATACTTTTTGATTTTGCGTTTTTTGTTTGCCTTTGGCCTCCTTTTTGGGGGGCGCTGTGTTTCATTGATTTTGGTGCCACAAATAAATCCTTGGGGCGGGGGCAAAAAGCCTTTTTTTTGCGGATTTCATTTTTGCGAAGTAAAAATTTTCCTAAGTAAATCTTGTCTGATATGGGTCGGTGGGTTGGTCGGTTGAGGTTGGCCAGGGCCCCGAAAGCCCCCCCCCCGCCCCCCGCAGGACCCCTCGGCGATGGCCTGGTCACGGTAGCTCCGGCAGTGCAATAAAGAACAAGCACCGCGTGCGCATGGCGTCCCCGATCAGCAGCGCGTTTACACCGCCGGGACTCCGACCCGCTCGGCAGACGCCTCTCCCACATCGGAGCCCCGCCTCAGCCAATCGTCGCCGCAAGCGGCACGCCTCAGATGCCCAGCAGCCGCTTGAGACTGCTCTTCCTCTTCAGGTTCCCGTCCTCCGCGCCGCCACCGGAGGCCAGGGTCTCGGCGTGCTGCCGGACGTCGCACGCGCTGAGCCGCGAGGCGGGGTCCCGCGACAGCAGGTGCGAGGCCAGGGGCCACAGCAGCCCTTTGTGGGCCTGCTGCACCCGCTGGGTCACGCTGGCGAAGGCCGCGGCGTCCCGTCTGAAGTGCATGGGGCGGCCCCCGGTGCGTTGGGAGAACTGAGGGATGCACTGGAACATGGCCATCTCGGCGACGATGCAGCCGCAGCCCCACATGTCCCACTTCGGGTCGGGGGTAATGCCGTCGTCGAACTCCGGAGGCGCGTACATCATGTCCCCGCCGGTCATCGCGATGTAGTGCTCGTTGGAGACGCTCCGGCTGTGCCCGAAGTCCGTGATCTTGACCTCCGACGCGCCGGCGGTGAGCATGAGGTTGTCGGACTTGAAGTCGCCGTGGACGATGCCGCGCTTGTGCACGTACTCGAGGCCGCTGGCGATCTGGCGCAAGTACGAGAGGATCACGTTTTTGGAAAATGGCGCCCTGCGCTGCTTGATGTATTGGTAGATGGAGCCCCCGTCGCAGTACTCCAGCACGATGCATGTGTAGATCGCGTGCTGGCCCTCCATGCGAAAGTTGTCGACGGAACGCACAACGTTCGCGTGGTTCAGCTTCTCAAGGCGGTGCACCTCCCGGTTGAATGTGTGCGCGTCGCTTTCTTTGGTCTCGCGCATGACCTATAACAATGACTGGAACTACAGCAGCAGCAGCAGCAGCAGCAGCAAAACAACAACAACTGCAACGAGAAACAAAAACAAACAACAAACAACAAAGACACCAACACCACCAACAACATCATTAACACCACCACCACCACCACCACCTACCACTACCGACAACAACACAACAAAAAGAACAACACTGCCAACAACAACAGCAACACCAACAATCACAACAGCACATGTGTAACAAGTTGGTGCTATGCACAAGGCTTGGGCCATCCCTTTTGTGCTACTTCACATTTTCTGCAGTTGGGTGCGATGTGATAGGGACAGTGGGGTTTGGACTGTGGTTGGGGTACTTGCAGTGTTGCTTGCTTGTGGTGCTCCACTTTCTGCTTCCACCGGGGTGTCTGAAAGAGTGAAGGCTGTATGGTGCCGGGCATCCCCCGCCAGGCAGCGTCTTGCGCCTCCTCTGGCCACACTACATTGTGCCTGCTCACCGTGGCCCGTCGAGGCCAAGGTCCCCCAGTTCTACCCTTGTGCATGCGCCGTGGTTCCGTTACCAGGGGTCGTATTCGCACCCTGCGCGCATCTTGCAGGGTACTGGTACAAGTACCCCAGCAAAGGGGCCTACATTGGAAGGTACTGTAAAGGCTGGAGGGTTTAGAATGGTGGTTACTTCCGAGATGCTTACTGCTACTTGCTGGATGATTCATGGTAATACCTGGTGCCTGTTGGATGCCTTGGGGTACTTCCTCGTGGTTATTTGCTGGTATTCCTTGGTCTCTTGGTGCTCCGTGGCGGTATCTGGTTGTTGACTAGTTGAACCTGGTGGTGTCTCAAGGTTTGCTGGCAATTCCTGCTGATGGATTGCACACACGTAGTTCAATTTGATGTGTTGGTGCCCGTGGGTGATGAACAACTTGGCCACTAACTTTGCCCACATTCAGATGCTGCTTGAACAGTGGCTGGAACTTGCACACCAGTAGAACGTGTGTACGTGACAGTCACACCACTGGAAAACCATGAAACAGACATTGCTGTGCAGGACAACGAGCAAAAGGTTGTGTACACACCATTTGTGGACTTTTGCCCTACCAACTGCATGCATTACCCTCCAAATTAACGGAACTGGTTCATGCAACAACTCTAGTATACTTACCGTGCGCACACCGATTCCGTACTCCTTCCAGAAGACCGACGGCTACAATACACAGGAAAGCGAGTGGAAGCGGAAGCGACAACAGAAAAATGCAGTGGTCACGGCAGTGCAAAGCAGGGCATTCTAGAACGAAAACTGAGGACTGTCCAATCTCATGTTTAGGCACAAAGGGAGAACACAGTAGTCTCTTCACTTGGCATACATCGAGGCTAAAGACGGCCGTTCCGAACCAACCAACGGCGGTTGTAGGCCAACCAACGGTGGTTGTGGACCAACTGAAGGCTGTTAGACTCAACGTTTTTGAAGGACAAATCAGTCCTGCGCACGAAACAACGCCCTAGTGCACAGGGGGTTGGTGACCTTGATTGCCACGATCCGGTTGCTCCTGTGGGCCTGCGCCTTGAAGACCTCGGACCACATGCCGGCGCCGAGGCGCTGCACCACGCTGTACTTCGCGCCGGTCTGGTGGTTCTCCATCTCCTCCCCCACCGTCACCTCCGTGCTGCCCGCAGCGCCATCTGCTCCGCTGCCCATGGGCATTGTATGCCGCGCGGTTGGGGCATACACCTGTTGGGCCTGCGGGGCATGGCCCTGGGACTGGGTCTGCTGGTGTGCGTAGACTGACTGGCGCCGTGCCTGTTGGTGTGTTGCATAGTTGGGCACCAGCACATTGGGGGATGAGGCTGCTCGCGTCACTGTCCGCGTCGTTGCGTGCGGCGCCTTCACGGGGGTGGCTGATGTACGAGAGACTGTGGAAAAGGATCGGGCCACCTTCAGTGGAGATGCAGCTGCGTGGTGGTCAGCATGCACGAAGGTCCGGGCCTTGACCGGAGAAGCGGCTGTGGGGTATACAGGCTGGGCGAACGTCTGAGGGGGTGTCATCGCACAAAATCTGATAGGGAAATGGACAGGATCAACCTCAGGGCTGTACCAGGCATTGCTTCGTAACCCCCCCCCCACCCCACACACCCTGTGTCATCCCCTGCTCGGCATGCGGCAGTTCCCCCCAACATTGCGGGGAACACCCCAGCTTGACCCATAATTTCAAACCTATTTTTTTGGGGGGGGGATGACTCGAAGTGTTCACAAGTACTCAAGATAGTTCTTGGAAATTGGGCAGCTCAAGTATATGATACACCGGATCCCTAGTATTCAGGGCACATGGTGCTGGCTCATATACGTGGACTGAGGAGGCGCTCTCTAGTGCGGCAGGCAATCGCCACGCCTGATGGCAAAAACCTATCCAAAGGTATAAAGGGCGAATTGGTTTGTGGGTATGCTTGGCCCATCAGTATTGGCAAGCGCTTTCCCAGAGGAAATGCATGGCTAAGGTGTCACACTGGTGCCGCTTAGTGCCGTCATGTGTGTCCACACAGGGGGGGCTTTTTCCAAGCAGGCCCACGTGGCGGCGGCACATCTTCTTGGCGTTGGGGCAGTGTTGGTGTAGGCGTTTGGCCCGCTCAGCTACCCACAGACAGAACATGAGGGAAATCTTTCGGTACGACGGAGTTAGAGGTCATGTGCTGCCTGGAGTGGCTAGAGCCAAGCCATTGCTTGTCGCATGGTAGTGAGGCATGCCTGTCGGCTGCTAAGTAGGTGGTTGCCAAGATCAACATATGAAGTGAGGGCAGTACGCATCAAAGCTTTTGCGGCAACGTTGGAGCCACGGCTTTACAAGGCTGCTAGTTGTGCCTTGTGCGGCAGTGAGGCATTCGGTGCATAGTGGTCAAGGTACCGTGCTGTCCAGAGACGTGTGTGGAATGTTTGTTGTTGGCTGTTGGCGCAAGAGGGTGCTGAAACGCACCGCGCACTGCGCCGCGCGCACCGAATAGAGAATGCAACACTTTAGTGCAATGTACACCCTTTCGGATGGTAGGCAGGGACGCGGAGAAAATACATTGAAATGGGAAACTTTTGTGCATGCATCATCACCACCTCCCCCCAGATAATGCCCCCAAAGCGTGTTTTACCCAGACACACCAATAGCATCACCCAACCATTGCATACAGTGCACACTGGCCACGTTTCAGCAACTTTTAGTGTGAGCATATATTGTGCGCGCCACGCTGACGCCGCACCGCGCGGTCTGCACCCTCCAAGGCATAATTTCAACCCTACTTTTTGCCTCAAGTTTAAGCCGAATCCACCCAAATTTGTCCTTGGAGACAATGGAAACTTTTTGACGTGTCGTGCCGCATGCACGTGTTGCCGAATTCAGTTCCAGCTAGTTGGTTAGCAAATGCCATTTTGGCACCATTTGGGTTCCTCACAGCCAAAACCCCAGCTTGCCCCATAAACCTACTTTCCCCCCCATTTTTAAGCAAGCCAAATCCACCCAAATTTGTTCCCGGCGCAAACACAAACACTTTTGTATGTCGCACAGGACTAGCGTACGGCTGAAATCAGCTTCTCCCAGTTGGCCAACCAAGGGCCATTTTGGCACCATTTGGGTATATTGCGGGGGACACCCCAGCTTGACCCATAATTTCAAACCTCCCTACAAGGTTGTGGGCAAACTATCACGCGCAAATTGGGAGTTGATAAGGATGGGGCGGTGGATGCAGATCTGAATGATATGCGACTTGAGATTGTTCCATAGGGGCACTTGAGTCATGGCCATTACCGTTGAAGGTTGCAATCTTCATTGGAGCCATGATGCAAAGGACCGTATAAAGGACCTCGGCAAGATAGCAACCATTTCTGCTAGTCGATGAGAGGTACTCACGGGGGGACGTCTCCTCGCTTTCATACGCGACTCCCCGCCCCAATAGAAGTGGGCCGAAGGCCCCAAGGGGGGGGGGGGGGGTTCAGGGAGGGGCGATGGGGGGGGGGGGGGTTGGGAGGGTCGGTTGGGGGGGGTCCAGGTTGGGGGGGGGGGTCCAGGTGAGGCAATCTGGGGTGGTGGGGTGGGGAGCGGGGGGGGCACAGGCTCCCCTTACCTCCCCTTGCCCTCAATCTAACCATACCATCACCATAAACCTAACCCTAACCTTTGCAGCCAGCTGGTTTGGCCATGCCAACCATGTTGATTGGGTTCAAGGATAGTGTTGGGGTGCAAAGTGGACAAAATGGGCAAGGCGCCACCATATGTATGGCTAGTAGTTGTTGACCCTTGGCAACTAAGTGGGCCCGGAGGGCAGGGAGGGGGGGGGGAGTCGCGTACCAGACTCGAGGAGACGTCCCCCCCCCGTGGAGGTACTCTTGCGTGCCGCGCAAAATGCGCCTATAGCGTTGTAGGCCGTTCCTTACGACCCAAAAACACCAAAACCTACCCCCGGGTACAATAAGAAGTGAAAACCACTATTCCACGGCCATTTGGGGCACTTATCCACATAAATGTGAAACAACAAATGCTGTCTAATCCATCCAACAATGTGTGATGCAATACTTTCATCGAGCTCTGCCACTCTCTATTCATTGTGGTGGTTGTTGGCTAGTTGAACCTGGTGGTGTTTAATTCCTGCTGATGGATTGGGCACGCGCAGTTCAATTCGATGTGGTGGTGCCCGTGGGTGGAGAACAATTTGGCCATTAACTTCATACTTGATCGCCACCAACTGCCCACGAAAATGCCGCTTGAACAGTGGCTGCAACTCCCAAAGAGGGAGTACTGGGCACGGTGTGTGTACGCTGTGTATACTAGAGTTGTTGCATGAATCAGTTCCGTTAACTTAGAGGGTAATGCGTTGGTCGGGCAAAAGGCCACAAATGGTGTGTACACAACGTTTTGTTTGTTGTCCTGCACAGCAATGTCTCTTTCATGGTTTCCTAGTGGTGTGACTGTCACGTACACACGTTCTACTGTTCTACGGGTGTGCAAGTGGACTTACGGGGATTACCTGCACTGCGTGCACACCGCATGCACACCGCGTAACATGTTGGAACAGACTAAGGGGAAAGGGTCATTCCTTGGTTCCTCGGTTACTTGATACTCACGTGCTACCCACACTCAGAGGCAGAGATGACGGTGGCAGGCACCCTATCACCATTTGATTGGGTGTAGGTGGCAGTGATGCCTGCAGGTTACTGGATACTCACATACTGCCCACACTCAGAGGTGGTGGCAGGCACCCTATCACTGCTCTTTCAGATGTAGTTAGGGGTTATGCCCGCAGGAAACCATGAAAGAGACATGGGTGAAAATGTAAGGGGACACAGTGCAATACATGCAATGGAACACCTTTTACAGCTTGAAAACACATGCACTTCACTGTCAAATAGGTGCATAGGTCTACAAAATCACCCCAATACACGCACCGCACACGCACTGTGTATAGTACTCCCTCCTACAATCCTCATTTTCTCCTAATTGATGATGAAATTCCGCCAAATTTTCTTTCAAATGGATCACCTTCATGTTTACTCCAACCATGAATAGCAGGAAGGAGCGACAATGGGTGAAGATTGAAATCTTCCACAGCCCCCACATGCTAGAACCGCTTAGATTGGTTGCACCAAACAACAACAATGCCCCCACTACCACAATGTATGGGTCTCAGGTGTTGTGCCAAAGATACACACAATGTGCAGTGTGTCCGGGTATTCACTATTCAGCACCCCAGAACAAATCATGCAGCAGGGGTGGTCAGGTCGAAACATGGCATGCAGTGCACACACTCTCCTCAACCAAACCAGACCTGGCGAGTCATCATACATGAATTACGTCAACAGTTACAACCAGAAGATAGCGATGTTTTTTCCTAAATCTTTGTCATCATCCTTACAGTGGAAGAACCTGCCACTTGCAGTGAACCATCCATGTAACTTTGAAAGACACAAAACGGAACATAGCATCTGTGAAGTGTGTGTTTTCTTCACCACCACCACCTCCTCCTCCATCTGCTTCATACACAGTGAGGAGGAAGGAGGTGGACAAACACTTGCAGCGTGACATCTCATATATATCCAATAAATTCGCAAATCTCGTCTCATGATTTTTCATGGTGGGCATCTCCTCACCAATATGGATGAGATCATGTTCCTGACATGAGGCATGTAGCAGCTACAACATCTGTCTGAAATTTTCTGTAGATGTTTGATGCAGGCAAATGCATGTATAGGCATGGTGCTGCTGCGTCCCTCACTCAAATGTTTGCGCTCACTCAAGTGTTGGCGCCGGGCACAATGAATTTGACCCCCCCACCTCCTCGTAGATCGTCACTTGGATACAGCAACAATGCTGAGCATGGGCCAGAAACGAGGTGTACGTGTCGCTCTCCAGGGTCGGGAACCGATGGTTTGGTGGCCATGTACCCACTGTTGCAATTGCGCATACTCCACGGGGGGGCCGTCTCCTCGCTTTTGTACGCGACTCCCCCCCCCCATTAGAAGTGGGCCGAAGGCCCCTGGGGCCATGAGGCAACGGATACTGGGCTCGCATACGCCCCCGTGTCACAGGCGCATGGTCATCACCACACAGTTCAGTGTTGTGCCTTGCTGCACTGCAGCGCAGACCAGTTCTGTACCACTCCAGGTGGCTGCCGATTGTGCTTTGGCCTTGGCCATCTGTACACTTGGGTCAGCTCGCACCCACCACCCTCCCACAGTGCCGGTTAGTCTCGAAGGCCCCTGGGGGGGGGGGGGGTTCAGGGAGGGTCGGTTGGGGGGGGGTCCAGGTGGGGCAATTTGGGGTAGTGGGGGGGGGGGGATAGGCTCCCGTTACCTCCCCTTGCCCTCCCTCATGGGTGAGAGCTAGGGCTAGGGTTAGGGGTAGGGTTAGGGTTAGGGTTAGGGTTAGGGTCATGGGTAGGGTTAGGTGTAGGGTTAGGAGCAGGCTGAGGGTTGGGGTGGGTGTTAGAGTCAAGGTTGGGTTCAAGTATAGCGTTGGGGTGCTCCACCGCCTGGGCGGGGAGGGATGCTATGTTGGCAAGGGGAATGAAAAAAATTTTCGGGCGCCTTCGGCGCCACCATATGTATGGCCGGTAGCTATTGACCCTTGGTAACTAAGTGGGCCCGGAGGGCAGGGAGGGGGGGGGGGGGGAGGGGGGGGAGTCGCGTACCCAAACCGAGGAGACGGCCCACCCGTGGCATACTCACTGATTTCGCGTACGCACTGATCCAACGGGATGGTGTATACTTTCATGGTCCTTGCGTTTTTCCTCCCTGCTGCAGTGATGTATCTGATGACGGCACTATGACAATAGCAATTTGTGGTGTTGCTTCTGTCCGGTCAGAATGAGGCAGAGCAACGGTTGTTGTGTGCAAAATTTCCGTTTCGATTGTGTACTCAGTGCTGCTTTCTTGTACTGCCTCTGTGGTCCATGGTTCAGTATCTACGTCTGCTTCCAACGCTTTTGCACACAGTGCAAACCTCTGGTACGGCCAGGAGTATTGGTGGGACCCTATTTTCAAGCCCTTTTCAACACAGTGTGAAAATGCTATAGCAAATGGGGCTTTCAACTGCCCCGGACGCAGTGTTTTCCCTCCCCTTTGATAACACTTTACGGAGCTGCATCCTCTTCGCTTTGGAGACCACGATATGTTGGGGGTCGCATGATGTATCTGAGTGGCTCTTGCCCTTTGAATATTCAAAAGGCATACATGCCCCATTCATAGATGTATGTTGGAGCTGTTGTGTTTCACATGCAACGAGCAGTACAGTTTGGTTCTTCGGATGAATGGTGCTTGGGTGCATGGTGTTAGGGGGTGCCTTAAGCACAGTGCGCGCGCAGTGCGCGCACAGTGCAGGCGCAGTGCAACTATTTGGGCGTCTAGCCGTACTAGAGACCCATACTTTGTGATACTAGGGGCATCATTGTTGCCCCGAGCCTAGGCCTTCTTCCACATTGGGGATATGGCATTTTTGGACATTCACCCACTTTCACCCATTTCCAACCCTTTTCACACTTGTTTGCTCATCTCCACCATGGACTCCCACACTTTGGTGTGGGCCTTTGAGTTGGGGTGACCCGGTTTTTGCCTGACCATAGTCGAAAGCCCTATGCGAGGCTGCATCGCTCCTGATGAGGATGCGTGGTTGTACCACAAATGGAAATCGGAGGTTGACGTGGATTCCCTCCCGCAAGCCACTTTGCCCCCCGGTCCAGTTGAGGATGAAGTGGACACATACGAGGCTTTGGTACTAGCTGGCAGGGTGAGTGAGCTTTCGAATAAGGCCACTCCGGAGCATTCTGATTTTGCACTTAGTTGACAATTGAACAGAAAAGAGGATATGTGTGTGGCTTTCCGCATTTTGCATGATGTCTTTTGTGAGGGGAAGGTAGCTTGCATTTGTCTTTAGCTAGGGTAGTTTGGGTGACCTAAATTTAGGGGCATTTGGAAGGGGTGTGCCTGGGGGTTCTTTACGGAGGACCTTGTCTAAAAGTAGCGCGCAGCGCGCGCACAGTGCAAGGATTCCCCCTTATGCTCTCGGGAAGTCATGGTTTTCATGGGCTACAATGTGGGTTCCAGTGGCAAAGGTGCACGCAGTGCGCACACAGTGCATGGGTTTCCCCAACAGCGGGGAGAGTAGGAATGTGGGCATTTGCAGGATTCGGGATTCGTGACTGTTCCCTCAAAAGGGGCTGTTTTGTCAGAGGTTCCTGAGCACCCTGAACTCAGAGTGTCAGAAATGGCTTACCGTGAACAATAATAATTGCTGCAGAGATTTCACCTCCAGCTGCAGCAATCTGAGACACAAAGCGCACGTACCCTCTAAGTTGTCATTTTACATACACCTGAAAGATGGGTATATGTGGTTTCCTCTGTTGTGGGACAAACGGGCACGACACTCACGCAACCCAACCACCTGGCCAAGTGTATTTTTGAGATTTCCTGCAGTGATTATCATGCCCTCAGGGTGTATCAGAACGCCAGGGCAGCATCATGCTTTGAGCGTTCCCATTTTGTTACAAGAGTGTTTGTGCTGTGCAAATCAAGCTTTCTTGTGTCCTTGTATTCTGCACCTATCCAATTGATAAGACTGTGTTTGCCAATGGGACCGTGTGCACTAAACAATAAAAACAAACATTTTGCACGGTGTGTGCAGGGTTCAGGCAAGTCCCCCTAATGGCACCCCTTTCCAGTGCACGTTGCACCTGGAACCATTCAAAAAATGACAAAAAACTATGGGAACCAACACCAAACGTTCTCTGCCCCAGGGGGAGGGATATGCTCTGCCCTGTGGCTAGCTGGCGCATGGCTCAGAAACTGCATGTTGCCCAAACTCAAGCCCCACGAATGCAGTCGTGATGGCAGACGTGTATGACAACAAGAACACAAAGGCAGCATTTAATCACAAACGTATCGGACACACATGCCGTGCTGACATGCAGCAAGTTACTGGCATCATGATGCAAGCGAATCAACAACCAAAGCCAAATTCGTTGACACTAGACATGGAAGCAAACAACAAGCCAGCAGAGGTTCAGTGTACCTATCGTGTATTGTGGAGTCTGCAATGACCAGTCGCTCCCACACAACTCGTGCAACCAATGCACTGAGCCGTGTTTCGCACTGGCAGTTGAAGAGGCAAGACTGAGCAACAGAGGGTTTAAGCAATGATGTGATGATTGGTGGTGCCCATGCATAATGTCAGCCTCACGGGGTAAATTTGCTCGCAGTCAAGACCAGGCACTGATGGCTGCCCTCTCAGAGCAGAAAAGCAGATACCCAAAACGACCTGCCAAGCCCAGCACTGAGCCAGGTCAAAAATGCTAGTTGAAGCCAGGTACGGGCTCCACTGGGTTATGCGTGCATCCTGGTCAGGGGGAAGAGGTGGGGGTTGCACAGGCGTACTTGCGGTGACAGAGTGCAGGAGTAGACTGTCACCGCTGTGGTTATGGATCAGGGCATGGACTGACGGCTGGTCGACGCCGGCACCCCACGCCGCCCCGTACACCGCACAGCACAGGGGCCCAAAGGCGGGGCCACAGAACCCACCGACCCGGGCCACGGTCGGGGTCCGTGCATCAGAAAACAAAGGTGGTGATCCCGGAAACGGAAGTGCGGAGATGTGCCCTGGGCCTGTGGCACATGGGACGGGGCAACAGAGGCCGGAAAGGACTGCGCAGCCTGCAGTCCTTGAGGAGAAGGAGACGTGAATGGACTGCTGCCCGCCTGCACCTCGGCAGACCACTGGCCGGCCGGTAAGTGCCCTCGGTGAAGGCCAATCAGCGTTGGGGCGGGCGGAGTGGCAGCCTGGGCTCCTCCGCCTGACCCACCCACCCAACCACATCAGAAAATGTTTCCCCAGGAAAAAAAAAGAAATTTACCAAAGGGGCTCGAAATTGGAGGTATAGTTTAGGTACTCTGACCCCCCCCCCCTCAGTACATGTGAAATTCGCCACTAAGCCGTGGCCTGGTCCTGACCGCCAGCCGCCGTCGGTTCACCGCAAATCCCTGCCACCGACCTGAGTGATGAGGACGGAGGGGGAGGGGGCATGCCGGTCTTTCCTTTTGACAAACACCAACATAATCGACGCCTCCTCAGGACCGCCTGGGCAGCAGGGCTGGTTTGGCGTGGGGCAGATTCGGGCAAGACAGGTCGCCTGCGCGCCCAGAGGCAGCGGATCGGCCCGATGTCTATAGTCGACAGATCGGTGGAGTTTGCGAGGGCCCTGTCGAGATACCGGGGCGCACTGGCCAGAGGCACAGCCATGACCGGCAGCACAAACAGAACGTGCAGTTCCAATTCAGACTTGTTCATCATGCCCTGGGCCCTGGACAGGATGGAGGGCATGGCATGACGCCTGCGTGGATTGCTGTCTGAAGCTGGCAGCGCCCATTGGCCCCTCGCCGTACTAGCATTTCCCACCATCTCACATTTGGTATTTCCGTCATGCTATTCCCATTCCTCACCCGCAGTCCCCAGTTGCCCTCGTAGTTGCACCGCGCGAGCGCGCGTGTGTCGCGTCAGTCAGTCAGTGCGCAACGCGCTCCTTGAGGACATGGTTCTGCGCGTTTTGGTCAAGATCCCCCTGAAAGACCGCAGACAGTTGCCTCTCAACCGCCATCAGTTACACTCCAACCGCCAGGTGCCGACTTTCAAAACTGCTTGGATGAGATGGTTGCCTCCAGTAATCACCCTCCCCCACGCCCGCACCTCAGATCCAGTAAGCGCGGTCTGCACTAAACGTGCCCCCGTGCCCTACCGCAGCGCCTTCTGCGCCCCCGGGGCCTTCCTCGACTTGCTCAGCGCCTTGCGACCGGCGGCCACGATCTCCGACTCGGTGCGCGAGATCCCGGCGGCGCCCGTCCGCTTGCGGTTCGCCGTCAGTGCGCAGAGGACGAACCGCAGCTTGCCCTCGTTGATGTACACGATCGCGCTCCCGTTGTCGGACCCGCAGTAGCCGCTGCTGCTGAACACGGTGATCACGCGGGCGTGCTTGTTGATCTGCAGCCCGTCCCCCTTGATCTCATGGGCGCGGATGATGAAGTCGAAGCCGTGGCGCGCCAGGAACGCGTCGATGGCCTTGTTGCCGAAGGTCGGGAGCCGCCCCGTGGGGTCCCGCTGCAGGTTGGGCCCGAACCCGTGCTCGTCGAGCTCGGGCTCCTGCTCTTCCGGCGCCGGGTCGCCCCAGACCATGTCGCTGGCGACCTGCCGCTGGTCGCGGATCGTGGTGTCGTCCTCGTCGTGCGGCCAGAGCTCCGTGAAGATGGGAAAATTGGGGTCGCGGAGGAGATTCAGGGGGTCCTTTGTCTTGTCCGGCAGCGGCCGCGGGATGCCCCCGTGGACGCAGAAGACCCGCTCGTCGACGACGGCCGCCATGGCGAGGCCGTCGAAGAAGGTGTTGAAGTCGTTCCAGATACTCTACGGAGGCACAGGGCAGAGGCATAGATCAGTAATAGCTATATAACAGCGGGGGTCCGGTTGCTGAATGCCCACGCCTGAAGTGGTAGTATAGACTAATGGTATGGGCTAATGGCATGGGCTAAGGGTACCGGCTAATGGTATGGGAGAATGGTATGGGCAGGGGTCATCGATATCGTTAATTTCGGACATAGTGTTGATTCGCCTACTTTTGGGGGGTCCTAAAAAAGGGGGGGGTTATTTAAAAAATGACACCTAAAATTTGACCCTTGGAAAAAAGGGGGGGGTTTTCTCTATTGTACGAAAAGTTGGACGTAAACCGGCAAATTTGGACAAAAAGTTAGACAAAAGTGGTTTGCACCCAATGTTCTATGCAACATACTCAAGGCAAGGACGCGGTGGCCTAAGGGGTAAGCATTTAGGAAGCGGGCTCCTCCACTCTAAGCCCTCACCACGCTGCAGAGCTGGTGCCTAACGCCGCCCACACCCCCTGCCAGGAGGGGGGCCGTTTCCTCAATTGCATCGGCCATGCGGCCCACGGCCCCAAACAGACTGCATGCATTGGCGACACATCGCGTAGTTCATGAAGAAGTGCAATGGCAGATCCTTCCAGGGCTAGGCATGGCCCCATACCCCCACAACGACCGTTTCCAGTGTACTTCATTTGAACATTACCGGATTTCATCAGCAGCTGATCCTCCAAGGGCTAGGCATGGCCCCGTACCCCCACACCGACCGTATCTGCAAACAAAATCACAGCGAAGAAGTCCTGCACACAATCACTTTCAACTGGCAGGGGAGGCCGTATTCACAGGAAATGCGGGGTCACGGCCCTCACGACCCAATAGCACCCGTCAAAGCTACTGCCTTGCCCGTTTCGCACTGTGGGCCACAGGCTGCGATGCTGCGCGCCTCTTTGCGGCAGGTTTGGCCGAGGGTTGCTGAGTACTTGAGATGCGAGTAGAGGTCTTGGTGTACTTCTTCGTGCGTCCTGTTCCCACAACAGGCATACCATCAGGGGTTGAGGACGAAGTACAAGATGTCGATGACGAAGAAGAAGTGTCAGCCTTGATGCCATGGTTCACAAGGTCCTCAATACACTTGAAGTGCACCAAGAAGACCCCGGGCCGGGGAAGACGCTTGGACCCGTGCACGTCAATGTAGAACGTATTCCCATGGTGACGACCAAATGCAACGCACTGATCGCCGTACTGCAGCACGTGCATCACATAAATGCCCTCATCATGGGTGGCCGTCAATTCCGCTGTGATGGTTTGCATCGTATCGCACCATCGTACTTGTTGTTGTGTCACTTTGAGGTCGTTCCACTTCAATACCCTCGGAACGTCTTGGACTGAAATAATAGCCGTGCCTTGTGCAGCACCCCAAAGGCCTGCAGCTGCACTACCAATACACAGCCCACGGAGGAGACCAAATTGTGTAAGGGGGAGGGTACCTGACGCAGCACCAGCGGCCAACAAGAGGGATGATGTGGCCAGACCCATGCGAGCCCCAAAAACATCCAAGGAGTCCACATTGTACTTGCATGCAATAGCGCGGCAACGTATGTCCCTACCAAGAAAAGAGTGCAATTCATTATGATTCATTGAACTAAGGTGAATTGCAGAACTGAAATGCATATGCAACATGATGCAAAGGAAGATACAAGAGTACAAGTAGGGTCGCCTATTAAGGGTTTACCATTGTCAACACCGCCACCTAGCTGTTAGCTGCGAAAAAAAGGGGGGGTTTTGTTGATGCGCATAATGTCCGTTTTCACTAGTTTCGGGGGCTTGGAAAAAACCGGGGGGTTTGCCCAAACCATCATGATGTCCACCAATCCCAAAGTCGATGACCCCTGGGTATGGGCTACTGGTATGGGTTAATGGTATGGGTGAATGGTATGGGTGAATGGTATGGGCTAACGGTATGGGTGAATGGTATGGGCTAATGGTATGGGTGAATGGTATGGGCGAATGGCACCGGGCAAATCCTAATTATTTGCGGAATCCTAAGGCTTGTGTTGGGTATTTTGCATTTTATTTTTGGCAAAAGTTTGCAGCAGCACCCAAAAATAGTGGAAAAGTATTTTATTTTTTGCGATTTTTTTTGCGGAACCCATCTTTGCGAAGGGCATGAAGCTGAAAATGAACTGCATGTCTGTGCTATGAACTGCAATCCCAGAGTCCAACTGATCCACATTTGTATGCCTGTGTTGGAATGGACTGCAATCCCAGAGTCCAAGGTACCCAAGGTACTTTGCACTGGTATCAAAATGAGTGAACCATGACTTCCCAAAAAAACTGGGTCAAACGCAAAAAAAAAAACACGAAAAAAATATTCAGGCCCACCAGGTTTTCAACCAACCACTTCCAAAATTCGTGTCAATAACAATGCACAATTCGCATCAAGTGCTGAAACAAGGGCACAAAAAGCTGTGCAGGACCATACAACAAGAAGCAATAAAGGTCTGTAGAGCGCTGCAAAGGAGAAACACCATGAACACAGAAAGCTTCACCTGTGCAATTCGCAAAGTGGTCCTAGGCACAGAAATGCCGAACACAGAATCCCCATCCTGTTGGAACTGAATATTGTATTTACCATTCCCATGATTCTGCACGACCTTCGCCACAACTGTAGCCCCGTTGCCACAAGTGTATAGAATACTCCCCCCCACAAAAAAACCGGCAGGCTTGGGGGCAGGCTTGGGGGCAGGGCCCTTGGTGGTTTGGGTGCTGGCTGAGGATCAGAGGGTTTGTGAGCACGCTGCAATAGCAGGTTCGCATGCCCTGGCAGAACTCCTAGCTTCTGGAAGAGAAGCAAGGTGCAGAATGGGGCATGAGACGTGGCACCGGGGGGAGGGGGGGCAACAAGCATTGGCTCAAAAACATCCCTCTCATTCTGACATGGATGCACTCGAAAAGGGGAGGCAAGGGCAAAAATTATTTTATTTTTGCAATTTTCCTTGTGGAACCCATTTTTGCGGAGGGCATGAAGCTGAAACTTTTTGCGCTTTTGTTGTGCAGTAAACAACACCTTGTGGCGGGAATTAATGATGCCCCTAAATAATTGGGATTCACCCAGTATGGGTGAATGGTATGGGTGAATGGTATGGGCTAATGGTATGGGTGAATGGTATGGGTGAATGGTATGGGTGAATGGTATGGGTGAATGGTATGGGTGAATGGTATGGGTGAATGGTATGGGTGAAGGGTATGGGCTAATGGTATGGGTTAATGGTGTGGGTTCATGGTATGGGTGAATGGTATGGGTGAATGGTGTGGGTGAATGGTATGGGGTGAATGGTATGGGTGAATGGTATGGGCTAATGGTATGGGTGAATGGTATGGGTGAATGGTATGGGTGAATGGTATGGGTGAATGGTATGGGTGAATGGTATGGGTGAATGGTATGGGTGAAGGGTATGGGCTAATGGTATGGGTTAATAGTGTGGGTTCATGGTATGGGTGAATGGTATGGGTGAATGGTGTGGGTTAATGGTATGGGCTAATGGCATGGGCGAATGGTATGGGCGAATGGTATAGTATACCCTGACAGCGCTTTTGTTAGGCCATGATCTCATTGCAAACTCTGCTCAAAGTGCGAGGTTCATAACAAGCTGCAACAAACCGAACGGTCCGCTGTTCAATTACCCTGCTGTTGGGCCAGATCAACAAGTTTGTGCCGCCTCATCTTACTTACTCACGCATCTTACCTCATCTTACATCAGGACAGGGCACGCCCAAAATGCCTTTTTGAGGGGGTTGCCCAGTACATCAGCAGGTAACAATGCCAGGTGCTTGACTTGCACCTCTTGCCTGGATGGGAACGGTTCCAGGTTTGTTTCCCTTTTGGAGGCATGGTGGACAGCAATGCACACAAACAATGGGGCCTGCAGCAAAGCTGGGGCATTGAACACACAAACACCACATAAAAAACCTGCACACCTCCCCTCTCCACCACTGTGCTTCACAGCGATACACAAGCTGCCCATAGTCCTGCACCACTAGTCCTATACCAGTAGTACTTCTGGTACAGCGAACCTCCCCCAGGACCTGGACTGGGAAAGGGCAACCAGGTCTCATAGCTAACCTCGGCACAGATACAGGGCAAAGGCACAGACACAGGGCAGCGGGACACCTCCCCCTTCTTGGGCCCCCATAGGTCTTTGCACTGGTGGAAGAAGGACCCGGCGGTGTACGTAGACTCGTCCCCGTTGACAGAGTAGAATTCGTGATTGCCACGGAGCACGTGGACACGCTGCGGGAACCGCGCCCTCATGGCCAAAATCCACGCGGCGGTTTCGACGCTGTAAGGCCCGCGGTCCACGTAGTCGCCCAAGAAGAGCAGGTTCGCTGCGGAGTATTTCAGGTTGTTGAACTGGATGACGTTCTTGGACAAGTAGTTGAGGTCCTTGTAATTCCCGTGGATGTCCCCCAAGACATAAACCGGTGACTTCAGGTCGAGGATCGCAGTGGTGGGGTCAATATTTACACAAAGGGTGTTGATGCAGGCAGCAAACGTCTCGAGGTCGCTATGGTGGAACACGCCATCCTCGTTGTTGGGGAAGTAGCATTCGTCCAGGTAGTTCAGGATCCACTGCGAAGGTTTGTAGACCAGCTGATCGACTTCAGCACGAGAGTGCTGAGGGTTGTCACTTTCCAGTCTCTCCAGGACCATAGTCAGGTCAGAGTAGCTGCCCACAAGCATCGGGTTGGTCATGTCTTTGCTGGCTTGATCCCTGATCACATCTGAAACGTTCTTCTGCCGGACTCCAGACTCGTCAACTACGAGCATCTTCTGTGAGATCTTGAAGGGCTTCTGGGCAGGCTGCATAGTGAGATGTTGGGTGCTAAGAACTGGATTAGTACTTACAAAAACACGTTCACATAATACATGGCACACACCTAGAAAAACAGAAGAAGGCAGAAAGGATCATTGGTATTAAGCACGGCATGCCGTGATATTTCAATATGATTCAATCCCTCCCCCCCGCCTGTGCACTGCCCCACCTAATGTCCAACCTCCCTCTGGTCCCAAGGGTCCCTACATTTGTGCATCTTGAGACTGTTAACCCCGAAACCACTTCATCAATCTTTGCAACTCTGGCTTCCTAATGGTTCACCACCATCGTCAAAAGGGGGGGGGGGGGCGGGGGCAACTTGTATTGATACCGAACCGTTCTTGCGTGCCTTAGTGTTCTGCCTGCCCCACCCCTCCCCCTGGACAAAGCAATCAGGACAGATGCACTATTCCACGGACAGCAGGGGGGGGGGGGGGGGCTGGGGGCCCGGTGGCAGAACTTTCGTTACCCCGCTGCGCTATACTAACTGCAGTTCTGCCTGCCCCACCCCTCCCCCTGGACAAAGCAATCAGGACAGATGCACTATTCCACGGACAGCACATTTTGCCGCGCGACTGCGCGTCCATTTGTCCCCCGTAACCGTCGCGTCATCAGTCCCCCACCTCCCCCTTGAATCTCCACGGGGGGCGAATCATCTCCATCAGACCCATGTACTTCGTGTCGACGGCTCTTTCCCACATCTCACGACGCCTTGCTGCTTCGGCAATGGCCTGTTTCCGAGACTGGAAGCCTGTCTCCCTACTCAGGGGGTCGGCCGCGTTTAAAAAAGACGGCACCCTGAAGGACTCGACACTAACAGTACTCCAGCACCTGAGCCAAAACAGGCGCCGGAGTATTCGTTGCTGAGAATCGGCATGCACCGACGCCCGCAGCGCATTAATCTGAGACCTAGCTACGTTGCTGTCTGAACCCACACGAATTCTCTCAAAACCACGATAGGATGCCACCTTAATAACGATGTACAGCGCATACAGCTCCGCCTGCTGCAGGGAGTCCACCCAGGGCGGACACACCTCCGATCGATAGTAATCCCCCCCCCAACAATTCCCAGTCGAAAAACTTTGCCCTCTGGAGCTGCATCCACGAACACCTCCCAGACCCCTCGTCCACCAGGCCCTGGAGGGTCACACCGCTGAGGGACACAAGAAAATAGGAGCACTGTCGCCACCCCTTTGCAGACCCCCCTCCCAAACACCCCTTTCCCACTCTGCAAACCTCGATATGCGCCCGCCAGGAAGGCGCCCAGACCCGCATTGGGCCTGCTCAGCCAGCACAGTTTACCCAGGAGGCGTTCCATCACCTTTGAGGGCAGGCGCCCCCTGCCCACCCCCCTGACCCACGCCCTGAAAGCACCGACCAAGGCACCCACCGCATTGCTGATTGTCCCAGCTTTGGTGTCAATTTGCTTACCAATAAAACCGAGGCGCTCAGTTGGTTCCGGCTCGGACTTGGCCCCCACAATAAAACCCGCACGTCTCAGCCTTCGAATGCAGTCCCTCACAGCCCCCCTCAGCCGACTCTTGCTCCTGCACGACAGTAAAATGTCGTCCAGATACACCCAACCCCGCACACCACGTCTCGACGAGGCCCCCCGGATAACAGAGGATACCAGCTTCTGACATATCACAGGGCTATAGGCCCATCCGAAAGGCAGCCTTGCATATCGAAAACGCCTACCCGACCGCCCCCCCACCACAAAAACACTGCGCCATGCGGTGGGGAGGCGGATGCTCCAGTAAGCATTCTGCAGGTCCAGTTTAGCCAAAAAAACACGGCACCTGCCTCCCCCCACACGCCGAGGGCGCGCACGTCCCATCCAGTGGCGGATGGCCTCCAGCCCAGGGAGTCTGAACTTTGGGGGCTTCCGGGGGTCGCTTGCGCTGACTCCCCGCGCATCAAGAATGGCTCGGCATTTTAGCGCATTCTTCCACGTAAGGAACATTTTGGCCGTCTCGGGTCGCTTTGTTCTGCGCAGTCCCTTAGTCTCAGTTCTGAGGGATTCCAGCATTGCATCCACAGGCCCCGGTCTCCCCCCCTGTGACTTTTCAACCCCCGCACTGTCCTCCCTCAACTGCCTCCGGTACACCCCCAGAAGGTCACGAGGGACCAGGCTGTTCCAGATCTTATCCGACACTGTCACACACCCCGCTTCCCCCACCCCCCGAGCAGCCATTTCCTCGGTAACCACCCCCTCCTCGTCACTACTACTGTAGTACCCATCGTCCTCCTCGTCTAAGTCCCCCTCCCCAACTTTTGTCAACACACTGCACAGCGTATCCAGACCCTCCTCTCCACACTCAAGTCTGAGCACTGCCTCACCCATCCCCGTAATGAGGTTACGCACCATCTCTTGCCTGTGCACCTTGACGCCCCGCATTTCGCTTATCGCCCTCGCCGCATCTCGCGACTGTCCTCGCAGCACTCGCACTCGGGGACACTGTCCTTCCTCGTTTGCGTGCATTCTCACCCCCCTCAGGCGATCCCCCAGCAAGTCGGGAAGCTTCCCCGGCCGCGAAGGCGATTTCCCGGCGTATCCATGACGGCCAGAAAGAGAGTGTGGAGCCCTGCTTTGTGCAGTAGCCTGGCTCTGCCCCCCCCCCCCCCCCACATGGGCCATGGGATTTTTCCCGAGCGGGCAAACTTCCACCTGGGGGGGGGCCTCGGTATACATCTGCGCGACTTTCGCTGACTTCCACACCCCCCCACAGCATGATTGTTGTGAGCGGCGCCCCCATTTTCCGAAGTTGTGCTGCCCCCATCCTACGGAAACTGTGCCACCGGACAGTTTTCTTCCCCTCCCCCCTCTCCAGCAGGCTGACCAACGTCTTCCCCAGCGCTTCCCTGGACTCGTGCCACGCCCCCCTGTCGGGGTGGAACCCCTTGAGTGCCCTGAGTTTCGCCAGGAACTGTAACCATTCTCGCACCCAGGGCCCCACTTCCTGTCGCTGGACCCCCCTCCTAGACTTTGTTCCAAAAAACCGCACTCCTTCATCCTCCTGCCCCACCCCACCCCCCGCCTCGGAACCCCGCAGGCAGTGTCCCACCGACACGCACGCCAGCGCCACCGCCTCCCATTCCGCAAAGCTGGAGGCAGCCGCACACAGCCTGCACAGGTCCTCCAGTTGCGCCCACTCCTTCGCCTCCGCCCGCTGCCCTTTGCACCGCCGCTGTTCGATAGACATAACCAGGTACCAATCAGACTTCCGCACCACCGGGGCAAGCCACTCCATTTTTTTGGCCAGCCTCGCCGCAGCCAGAACGATTTTTGCGGCGCTCTCTGACAGGTCGCCCTGCACAACCTGCATGAGCCTGGCCTCCAGTATACCCCGAGCACCGTCGCCTGGTCGCATCCGCTCCAGCCTGGCCAGTCGCCTGAGCTGCCGCAGATACCCGTCGAGGGTACCATCCTGCAGGCCCCGCACTGTCGTGGCATCAAAAGCCGTCCCGTACTCGTCAGCCATCGCCGCCTCGAGTCTGTCGCGCGCGGTCGCCCACGGCCACTCGCGCTCGCACTCCTCGACCCCCCGCGTGCCCCCTGCAGCCCCGTCTCCATCGTCATGGCTCCGCAGTCACTTCCTTCGGCCTTTACACCCGTGCTTCTCCCTGTCAAACCACCAATGGTGGCCACCACACTCCGGGCATGCCGTTTTTGGAGGGTTTTCACAATTAACCCAGCCTCCTGTTTTCTGGCTGCGGAAGTGGCGTTTTCCGTCTATCCACTTGAACTCCGGCTGACTCGCGCTCCCCTGCGTGCCACCTCTGCTTTTGCGCTTTGAGTGGCGCCCCGATGAGCTGGAGCTTGCCGAGGATGATGTATCGGACGCACTGTCGCTGCTACTGTCCGTGGACGACGAATCCGAGTCGGAGGACCTGCGCCTCCCTTTTCCCCTCCGAGATGATCGGCGCTCCTTCATCTCCTTCATTTTCTCCTGTCGCCTCTGTTTTTTGGCCTTCTTCTTGTTCCTCTTTTTGACCTCCTTTATTTTTGCCTTGACCGCGTCCTTACCCGACTTGTCGCAATCAAGGAGCAATTGCCAAACATCGTCAATGATCGTGGACACCTCTGTCGTAGTCTCACACTCCTCGGCCTCCATTAACCTCTCAACCAGGCGGCACAGTTTGACCGTCCACCGCGGGGCCCCGGGCCTCTTTCTCATCCACCTGGCATTTTTGAAGCTGGGCTCCTTGTACGTCAGTTCGTCCTCCTCGTCCTCCTCAGCCGCGGCCGGCCCCCCACCTCCTTCGCGCTCACCGGCTCCGGCGCCCGCCTCCTCGTCCAGAGCCATACCACTGTTGGTCTCGGGCTTAGCGTTCTTCCCCTGAGAGTGTCTCTCACCCTTGATCCCCACTCCTCCTCTCCTGCTCGCCGATTTTCCAGGCGGCTTGGCGATTAAGTCGCAGACAGCGAACCCGACGGCCGCCTCTTCCGCAGACAGGCTGAACGCAGTCACCTCTACTCCCCAGGCAAGTGTCAGCCCATACAGCAGCGCGTCGACGTACCGCTGCGGATCAGGGGATTGAAACGAGATCCCCAGCGTCTCATGGAAGGTCTTGGCCAGCTTCACCGCACTCCAGCTGACTCCGTCCCGAGACCATCCTGCCACGCCCGCCACCAGCACCTCTGTACGATGCTGAAGCGGGATCATACGGGCCATCCAGGGCGTCTGAATCAGGTGGGCCCATGCTGTTGACTTCGCCGCGGGGTCCTCGTCTTTTAGACGTCTCCAGTCCCAAGCCCCATCATTTTTGGCCGAGCCCATTGGATGACCCGATGTACCCCCGCCTTTAAATTATAAAAAGGCTAAGGAGGGGAGGAGGGAGGAGGGGAAGCAGGACAGGGGGGGGGGGGAGTGCTGGGGGCCCGGTGGCAGAACTTTCGTTACCCCGCTGCGCTATACTAACTGCAGTACTACTTCTCAAGCACTAGATGATTGCGGTCTGGCAGTTGGCAGCACTGTTGGCTGCCGCTAAACAAAAACGCCTTCCCCGACCGCAGTATTTTGCAGGAGGGGGCACTGCCAGGCACCATGCACTCTCTGCTTCAGACCTCCTTTCCTTAGTGAAGGGTTGGCCTGCTGCCTTAAACATGATCTTCTGACATATGTCCACTTCCACCACAACTGGACGAGAAAGGGCACAAAGAACCTACACTGCAACCACAGCATTTACCCTCCAAGTCAAGACCTCGTGCGACAACACAGACTCCTCTGACCTCCAGATACATTTGCCCAATCACCAAAGTGCTTTCATGCCCTCACTGCTGATGCTGGACCTCCCCCACCCAGTCGACTGAGTAGGCCCCATGCCTGGGAAAATGTGTCAAAACAGAAATACCCACCAGCAAACCTACGACTACTTTTATGCCCCCCCCCCCCCCCCTTGTGGGACCCCCCTTGCATTGTGCTAGCATGGCTTGGTCTATATGCACAGCAACCCCTATCTCCAAGCGTTTTCGGCCTGTTTTTTGGGGGTGTGGAGGTGCGCCTCCAGGCCACGCCTCTAGGCAACGGCTGCTTGGCAAACAGTATTTGCTTTCTTGCTGTGAAACACTTGGGGGTCCAAAGCCCCCTGTTGCCCAATAGTGCATTTCCAACATCAGGTGTGGTGGTGAGCACCCTCCAAACGTCACTGTCCCGAGAAAGGCTTCCCCCTCATGGATGATGCCTTGGCCCAGTAACGCCTTTCTTATTCGGCTTGGGTCCCCACCTGTCAACGTAATCCGGCGATCCTGCACCATGTTCCCCAATGCCCATGCCTTGAGTAGGCCCGACAACAAGGACGCATGGGGGTCATCCTTGCGCTGCACACGCATTGCGCGCTACGTTTTAGACCAGGTTCCCCCTGAAGAGCCCCCAAGCACACCCCTCCGAGCGCCCTTGCATCAACCCTGCCTTAGGAGCAAGTCCCACTGTAGATCCTAGGAGACCTCTTCACTGGGGGCGGGAGGTGGCCCATCTTCCACGAATGGAGCTGGGAGGATGGACCCGGGGGTGCTAGGTATGGCCGTCCAGCATAGCCCCGCTGCCGACCGTCTCGGGATGACGGCATGGTACGTCTTGGCTAGCACGAAGGATCCTTGGCGTTGATCAAGCCCGTGAGGTCACCTTCGATTATAGTACTTGGACGTGATGCAGCACTTGGAGAGGATGCTGGATTGTCCCTCTGCCTTGATCATGATCTTGACGTCGGGCATCAACCGTGCCTGCTCGGGTCCCCATGATGGGGAGAAAACAACATGGATACATCACCTCTGCCTTCTCGAGGTCCCATGGTGGGGAGAAATCAACCTAGAAAAGAGTGGATGTGGTGGAAATGACCAAAAAAGTGTGAACAAAGGTGGAAATGGGTGACACTAGGTGAAAATCTAAAAATGCCATATCCCCAATGTGGAAGAAGCATCAAAACCTACTCTCAAACACCAATGATGCCCCTAGTATCACAAAGTATGGGTAGCACAACACACCCAAATAGTGCACTGCGCTTGCACTGCGCTAAGTGCGCCCCCATGTGCAGTCATCCAACGCGGCAAATGTAGCAAGCCCTTCAGCTTACCAACTTCCGCCTGGCTCTTTTAGGCCCTCCACTTCCTGCAATGCGTGCATATGTATGTGAATGGTTTGGGCCCGCAAGAGGTTCAGCATTTCTGCTGGTTGTCCCAAAATATCTGAAGTGGCCGCCGGCTAGGCTGGGTGCCATTTATCTCCCGGACCCCATCACTCTACTGACCAAGTGTATCAACCGCACACCCAGGACCTCATCCAAAAGGAGCACGAAAACCACGCAAACCACGCAAGAATTCGGGTCCAACACGTTGTGATGGATCTAGGCATATAGACCCTCCTCGCATACCGCCTACACCAGGACCGGCATCACTCCTCCTTCCGGCAGATGCACCGCGGCTGGCGCCCACTGCCAGTCATCATGCTTCATGTCATGTACCCCTACATCCCATGTACCAATTCTGCCCAGACTCCCAGTCTGGCAGCACATTCCACTCTTCTGTCAAGTGCCTTGCATGCATGGGGGCAGGCCCGTGGTTGCGGCACGAAATGTGCTTGAATCGGTGGAACCTCCACAGCCTGGCCGCAAAATTGTGGAGGTGAGTGGTGAGGAGCAGTGGGGGTGAGCTACAACTAATAAACTCAAGAACAAAACCTGCTATAGCAGCAGCAACAAGTCTTCCCCTAATCCCCCCTACCACCAAAGCACATTAGATGATGCTTTGGAGCATGCAATATTGGTGGCAGGCCACACGGTATGGGATAGCGTGGCGCTCAGGAGGGGAAACTGCCTCAATGAGACCGACCTTGTGCTACCGATGCCTTCCACTTGGCTGCTTGCTTGTCTCACGGTCCATAGGACAGGAGAGTTCCGCCTCACAGCTAGTTGCCCCTCGGTGTGGTTATGTTTCAAAATAGAAATCATCGCCACATCAGGCCTTCAACAATTCAAACAATGGTAAGAAGCGGCCTACTCCCAGCACGGACAACCCAAATAGGTATCTTCCAGGTCATGCAAAAATCACCTACTTTAACTTGCTTACCTACTCACTCTACTACTTCCTACTTACCTACCAAGGGGGATAATACGTGTCTAGGAAAATCATCTGCAAATTCTGGTGCGACAAAACCCATGCCCGTCTTAAAAATGAGAAAACAAATTATTGAGGGTTGGCAAAAATTGCTCATGAGAAACAGTGGATGATTGCTGTTATTTCTTGGCTCACTTCGGGTCGGAAGCTGAGCAGCCGGATGACGCCGCCCTCGGCCAATCTAGCTATTGCATCCTTCGACGTTTGGCACAACTGCAGACCCATCGCCATGGTCAAGGACGCAATCGGATGGTTCAATACCAAACTTGACGGGTTGTACTCCACACCGTTCACGGATATTGGCGGAAGACATTGCCGGGTCACCTCCTGCACCAAACCCAAATACAAACACTGAGACAAAGCATGTGTCATTGTTGCTAGGTGACCCTCTAGTTCACACAGCCTAGTATGTGGCAACCAACCTGACATACGATCGCCCACCGGCAGCTTACGCTAGATCGCTGCCAACAAAAATAGCCGTACTCTATCCGGAAGTTTGGGTTTCGACAAGACGCGCCACACTCAAGGGGGCACCACTTCTTGCAATTCCGAATCCGACATGAGGACACGCAATGTACTGTTGGTGGACCATTTCGAGATATTAGCACTTGTCAGCGCCACTAGCGGCTCCACTACCCTCAATAGTTTCCCCGTCACTCACTGCCAATGTGGAAAGCGATGGGTTGGCACAAACCGTTCTTTAAAACTTGGTCCTGCAACAGTTGCCAGCCGTCATCACAACAGTTGGCACCAAAGATGGCAAATAATAAGTGTACCCATGGCCATTTCGAAACGCCACAATATGCTAGAGGGGTCCATGCCCTCTAGACGGCTCCCATTGGCAGCGATGGCGGGAAGTGTTGGCGAAGATGAGAGTAGGCCGTCGCCGAACCCGCCAAGACCCGCCATCGGCACCACAGCTCGTAACAACTCAACATTTACCGACACCCCATGCCTTTGACACCACTCTTGAAAGTGCTGCACAGCCGACCCCCGAAACTGGTGTGGCACCACCACAAAGGTGAGAAAAGCCGAGGCATGCTATCAAAAAAAAAAAGGTATGAGGCTGCGGCAATTGATGCCCCCCATTGCAGTCTGGAAAAAGCGAGAGACCAGCCATTAAGGCGCAGTGCCATGAAGTACACAGAACCTAGCCGGGAAACAACTGCTAGGGTTGGGATTTAAGCTCTTGCTGACACCACATATGCTGCCCATGTTGCAGGCAGTGCCATGTACTGTGCTCTGATGACCACTAAACACACATTGAAATCTGCTGACGCAGGAGGTTCACTTGAAGCACAGAAACCAAAAACATGTACCCCTGCATGTTTTCATTTTTGGGCCCCCCTTTTACTACACCCCGACATTGTTAGACAACCCCATGATGAGACATGTAAGGCTTGATGCTATCTTGATTGGAGAGGGGGGGGGGCATCGAAGGGTAATGGAATTTTGAGTTGCGCATTCTCGCCACGACTGAACACTTTCAGGGGTTTGCAAAAGTCCGCACCAAACAAAATTGAGTTTTCCCCTTTGTCAATACCCAGGAACTAGGCCCCATCACAGTTCACCACCACAATTCTTATCGAGTTGCATGGACGTACTAGCCATGGGGTTTGGGGATACCCGGCAGTACTATCCAGCTTAGGTATGCTCCTATACAAGCGTTGTGCACAGCACACACGCGACGCGGGCAGCACGGCGTGCAATACGTCCACACATCCACTTTTATTCATAAAACATATTTGGATACATTCATCAAACCTGTTTGGACATTTTCATGCCGTTTTCTTTGTTCGTAATCTGTTTTTGTGTGCAAAGGAGAAATGGTTTGAAAAATGGTCACCATCTTTCTTCTTATGGCCTCCTCCCTCAGTCAGCATAAAACCAGCCTCTTCTTCAATGAGGCCTGTTCTGCCTTGGTGCAGCGCAGCTTTCTGCAACAGCAACTGCAACCTCTGAGGCCACAAAATTGAATCATCTTTGCTCCCCGTGTCGCACACCTGCTGCACACTGTTGTGGCCTTGCCTGGATGAGATCTCTGACTCAGACGCCAACCAGCCCAACAACGCAAGGACATCAGCACAAGATCCACGCCACCATTGTATCAATGTGCTACACCAGGGCCGAAACAAGCATGTCCTGATGTGTGCAAAAATTGCAAAAACTCTGGAATATTGTGCGAACTCTGGAATATTGTCCCACAACAGGACTGCAAGCAGCATGCCTCAGCATTGGAAATACAGAGCATAGAAGTGGCACTTGCAGGCACTCCAAAATGGATGGGGCGGGAGGGGAGGTGTGCCCTCAACCATCCCACACTAAGAACCAGCTGTTGTTGATGTTAGGTCTGCTGAGCCTATGTGCATTTCAAAAAGTCTACATAACGGGTGGGATGATTCTGAAGCAATCTATGTCTGCGCTGCTGGGACCAGTGTCCCAAGGCTGCATTCTATGGCAAGACAGGCTCAAGGGGGCTCAAAAGCCCCTTGAGCTGCTGTGAACACCCTGCTATCTGTTCTGAGACCTGAATATAAGCCTTGCTCACCACGTACATCACACTCTTGACCATATTCACGTCCTCACCCTGACCATGACCCCCAACCGAGATCTATTCCACAAAGCTGGCCTCCCTTACATGCCCTCAATGGGTATCCTTGCTGTAAAATACGAATTTAGGGAGTCTTCTGACCACCCTACAACCATTTCTGGGTGCCCCCAAATGACTCACCCACTGCATGCCCAAAGAAACCAAAGACAGCAGATCAAATGGTGAGGACTACTTGCTAACAAGTCGTCCACCAAGCGATGCAAGCCATGCTGCTCATTGATTTGCGACCGAGACTGTGACTGTGATCAATACCCACCAACACCATGACGTCTGCTGCACTGTGGCTTTGGGAACAAAGGCTCGGGTTCATGCACCTTGAACGAGACGTTCCAGCCCATGATCCCCTTTTTGTGCAGAACAGCAACCAGCGACGTTCACCTTGGGAACACAACTGCAGATGTGACTGTGTGAGCAGCTGCTGTGAAACCCACCACCAAACAAGCTGTGGAACCCAACGACACGAGCGCACGCGCACTTCAGCACCGCACCTGCACCTGTACAATTTCCTCAGGCCTCATGCCATGCAAGTGCACCCATGAAGGCAGTGCGACATCGCTTCCTCATGCCGCTCAAACACAGGCTCATCCAGACACACAGCAGGACATCCACGACCAACGTCCAACGCCTTGGCATAGTCTCCAAAGAAATCAGGAACGTGTTGTGGGTGTGCGCGGGGGCAGGGGGAGGGGCGGCTGCAAGAAAGGAGGTTGCGTCGCCACCACAGGGGCCTCCCGTGGGACGGTTGCAGGCATTGTTCTGTCATGACGGGTGCCAAGCAGATAATTGGCCATTGCTGCCAGACGAGATTCAGAAACCTCCCAAAACAGCAGCATGGGATGGCGCAAGCGGAGGGTCGGGTCCTGGCTCTGACGTCTGCCCCCCCGAAAGACAAAGGGTTTCGTGGTGGGTTCATTCTCGAAACCATCGCGTAACAGCATTCAATAGATTAGTGCGTGGCAGTAAAAACTGTGGCCCAACAACTGATGTATCAACGTTAAGATTGGGATTGGGATGCCTATTGGAAAGGCTGGGGCAAAAAGGCAAATAGCCTGCCTCGGCGCGAGGTCCTCGAAGGAGGAGGAGGAAAGAAATGCAGGATCCCGGGGTCAAACAACACAACACACCACCGCCCACTCCCGTCGGACAACCACTACCACTGCCGCCAGCAGCGGACCACCAGCCGCCGTCGGTTACCCAACCGCCGTGGCCAGCGCCCCCCGTCACCAAACCGCCGGCCGCCGCACGCTGTGCGGTAGAGGGCCGGAGGCTGATTCGCCACGCGGACCCCGTCCACACCTTTTCGCCCCGGGTGTTCGCGTGAGGATTGGAGGTCAGGGCCACGCTTTTGGGATCACAAAGCCCTCAACTCTCCGCAAAGGGCACGGCTGGGGGCGGGCCGGCACAGGAACAGGGAGCACTTGCGCCGCGACCGGGCCACGTACATTTGCGTTTGAGGGGGCTATCTCGAGGAGGCCCCGGTATTTCACACTTCCCACTGCCCCTGCCCCTCCCCCGCCGGCCCCCCCGTCGCCCCCGATCTGCGCGGGGGCAGGCACTCCCCCAGACGGCGGGGCCCAGCGTGGCCACGAGCGTGCGGTGCGATGGCAGTGGGCCTGCGGGAGCGGCGGGGGTGACCGGCGTATGCCCCTCAGCCGGTCTCTGTGGTGCGGTCCCGGACCCCTGGAGGCGTCCAGTGCGTCTTCCGGTGCCCATCGACGACTTCCCAGTCGGCAATTCCCCCTTTTTTGGGGGGCGGAAATTTGAAAAATTTGAATGGGGTGCGCCACAGAACGTCGGCGGCGGTCACGTGATGACGTGGACCATGGCCCCTCCACACAGAACTTGCATTGCCATGAAAAAAAAAGGGCGGACTCCGGTGGATACCGTTGCTCTCGTTGCTCCAAATTGGGCCAAGACAATGAGCGAGAACGGCAACGGCCACCCACGCGGCGTGCGGTGCCTTCTTGCTCGGCCCCAGTCCACCGGTTCTCCCCAACTTTGGCCCTGGTGCCCCCCGACGTCTGTGACTTGAAGCGGCGGAAGGAGGTCCCTAAGCTCGGCCGTCATGCACAAAAGACAGGCTCGAGTCCTGTCATCAGGAACGCATGGCGATCCTACGCGCGAGGGCGTCAGCGACACCGCGGGCCGCAGGCGACGTCGCGGGATGAAGGGCAAGATTACATTGGCATCCCGGGAGCGTCCGGGCCCACGCACCTCCCCCTCATATACCCAAATCATGCCAAAATGGCCCTTGGCTGGCCCACTGGCTGGAACTGATTTTGGCAACACGCGCCAAAATGATTCCGTTTTCGCGGCGAACAAACTGGGGGGAATTCGGCTTGCTCAAAAATGGGGGGGGGGGGAGTGAGGGTGCAAGGATTCAAACAACCCCCCGGTCCTCCACGCACACCTGTTGCCGGCGGTGAGCCCGGTGCTTGGGCAGACGCCCGTAATCCCCACCCCCCGCCCTCCTTGGCTCGAGCACTGCCCCCGATGGAGAGGGCAGGGGTAACACGGACGCAGGGAGAGACGAAGTTCTCTTCCAACGGGGCCACAAACAAAAACGTGTGTTTGGGGGTGGGGGGGGGCACTGGCATCCCACGGTCCAGGCAGGCGGTGTTTGCCATCAGAGCGCCCTGCCGCCCTGATGAGTGCCTGAGGGCCTTCGCTGGGCCGGAGGTTCGGCAGCATCGGGACGGAACTCAGTGCCCTTCGGGCCTCGGCTGAATGCCCTACCGCTGAGCTGAGCCACGGAAGGGGGCAGCACCGTTCGCGGGAAAGCGGGGGGCGTCCACGTCGCGAACGCGCACAAAGGGGCGCGCGCAAGCCTCGCAGGTGTCAAAGGTGGCCCACGAGCCCCCCGGATGTTGGCACTGCGGTACTGCACTGAGCGTGGTGGACCGCTGCCATGTCCCACGTCGCATCGGCCCCGCACGCGCGAGGTCACGCGTGCTCGTGCAGCAGAGCACCGGCCGAGCAGTGACCGCCGCCAACCAACCGGCGTCGGATGGCCGCTCACCGCAATCCTGCCACCAACAACCGCAGACTGTACAGTGAAGGGGAAAACCAGGCTCGCACTTGAAGGACACTGGCATAGTCTTGATGTTACCGTGTAGGTTTGGTATTTGAGAGGCACACACTCTCTCGTTTTGGGACGCTGAGGCATCATACACCCCACGATCCTCCACCACTTGTTGGGACTGCCATCCCACCCCAGGACCGTAGCAAGGCCATCAATCATCCTGGTCACCCCCAACCCCACCCGCCCCACAAGACACACGTGCCTGACTGCCGACAACCCCGAACACAAAACCGTTGGGATGCAAACTGGACCCATGAACGTCTTTGCAGTCCAAAGATCCAGAAAGAGACACTTGTGGCGCTCACACAGCATCACGACTGCCCCGGCAATGACGGTGCCTCGACTCACGCAGCATGCGATCACCCCCCCCCCCGTCCCAATCCAGGGATCCCGCCATTCCCCTCAGCCGCTTCCGGAGGGAACAAACCCCGACACCCCCAAAATTGGAACCTCAATCTCAATGTCAAGGGCCGTGTGCAACTTCTGTGGGCTCTGGAATCCACAACGGCCACTCATCCGATGTTCTTGATGTCCTCCTTGACCTTTACGAATTTGGCCGTCAGGTCATGCTGCTTCAGCTCTCTGCACTTCAGCAGGTAATCGTCAATGTGGTTGTCCAGGGACAGTCTATGCAGCCGGAACTCCCTGGGACAAGGGCAAAAGGCAAATGTTCGGGCCTGGGCCCATGGCCAGTGCCCCCCCCCCCCCCCCCCCACACAAAAGCCGCTTCGAACTGCAACGCCACTCACCATCCAAACTGCCACGGGTGCATTGCCCGTCGTGTCCGATGGGGGACATGTTCTGGCCTGACAAGGGCCCGTCGGTGAAAGCATTCCACTGAGGCATTCATTCCCTGGCACCGAATGCAGCCTGCATGGGGAACGGGGGCGGGGGCTAATCAGGGGAAAGCCGGCGCGCTAGTTCGCATCAGGCTGCACGGGGATGTCCGGGGTGGTTGGCGGTCAAATTGGCCAACACATCGCTAAGTTGAGGGGAGCCACTTTGCACAGGGCTGCTACACATCAAATGCAGCAAATCTATGCGGAATGACCTGACCTCCAAGTGTCCTCCAAGTATGTTGGAGCAATAGGGGCGGCAAGGTCGAGACACCCCCTCTGGAGCCTACCCAGCGACAGGTCTAAATGTTGAAAGGTTCAAAAGTTCGCCTTTGGTTCTCAAAATATGGCCCTGGACCCCCCATGACCCATACATCTGCAAATAGCCCTTTCGTAAGGCCCCCGCTGTGGGATGCAGATGTTGAATGCTGACCTGTATGCCGCAAGGCCCAAGGCTGCAAAGGAACAAAATCAGAACAAAAAGCTCTTCAGTGACAGTGCCATAGGCGCCTTTCATTGTGCCAACAGATGTAGGTCGATCAGGTGTCTGCACAGAAACTAACCAACACAATGTCGGATACATCCGCTGAGGAAAGCCCCCCCCCCCCCTTCCATTGGAGCCCCCTTGGAGCCCCCCCCGCACCCCCCTGATCGGCTGTCCCTCTGGGACAACCGATCCTGGAGTAGTCAAACAGGACAAGTCATCCAGGGGCTCCGTTGACACAACCAAAACACGTTCGGGCCCACAGAGGGTCAGAATGAGCAGTGGCGAGAGGCCAATAGGCGCCGCCAAAGGCAAACAATCAGATATCGAGGCCTTGTGCCAAACCCCCGCTGGAGAACACCTATACACCCGACCACCGTTGTCAGACCGTTCCGGCTCGCGGGGGCTCGAGGACACCCACGGGCCCAATACAGCTCAGCGCCATGACTCATGCCCCGTGGCAGTGACGGTCCCTCCGGGTCAGGCGTCATGTGCTGAGACCGCCGAGCCACAGGGCCTCGTTTGAGCGGCAGATGGTCGGAGGCTGACTCCGACCATCAGCTCCCGTGCCGGTCACAACCACAAGCATGTCCTAAGACTCCACAAAGTGTGTAGGGTTCAGTCCAATAGAATACCAATCCACTGGTCTCACAAACAACAGACCGGATGGCAAACAAGGGGATTTGAGGCACAAGAAACCGTGCAGCAAGGGCTGAACAGTCGCACACGTGCGAGAAATGTCCCATTTGACCACTTTCCCTGTATTTGAAATCGTGTTTTGAATACGCAAACCATACCCCCCGCCCGTTTGCGTCTCCAAGTTCCTGATGGACGCTTCGCAAGAGCCAGTCGTCTGCAGGTTCTGTCCAAACTCTTTGACTGCCAGTCGGGTTGTCAGGGAAGGGGTTGAGGGGGGGGAGGGGGGTCAGCCCTCAGGTGGCAATCATTCTTGGTGCCCAGGAGGATGATCCTCCATGCGGTTTCAGATTGGGATTCTGCACCACAAGAAGCTTTCCCGGCCGAACTCGGCCCGCCCGTATGCCCACCTTCCCGGACACATTACAGCCATACCGCTGCAGCATCTCGTTCTGCTGCAACCGGACGACATCGACCCAGTTCTGCAGCAAAGCAATGATCCTCTGCAAGGTGTCCTCCTGCAAAAGGCAGAGGGGCGGGGGGTAATGCGCGGGGACGCCAGGGGAAGCTGGTATGTAATGCCCGGTACAACAACAAACACCATTTTCAAGCCGGGTTCGACATCAAGACAAAACTTCATTTGTGGGGGAGGGGCGGCGGAGGTTGAGCCCACTTTGCCGCCACCCCATCCCCACCCATCAACAGAGCTCCCGTGACCGAGGCCCCTGCCGATCCTCCGACAGGGCCCTTCAAGGGGGTTCGGGGGGGGGGGGGGGGAGGGGTACGCAATGAGTCAAAATTATCCCCACTACCCTCTGAGCATTGTGCGGCTTATACCATTGGGATTTTGGCAATTTTTCCATCTGAGCCCTTGCGGGACCCACGGACAGGGCGGGCACCTTCCGGCTGTTGCGGGCCAGCAGAAAGCCATCAAGCCTCTCAGGACATGGCGAAAGAAACTCACAAGAGGGCGCTGCAAGCCCCTCAGTACATGGCATGAGAAAGCCACAGGAGGACCAGCGTGGCATCAGGCTTCTCTTGACCCTGCCTCCACAGGGGGGCATCCGATCAGGGTGATTTGGGGGATACTCCAACGTACACAAGCTGAAATGATCGTCACATACGTATCATAGGGGCAATTTTTACCAAAAATTTCCATCCAGGTAAATCAATCACTATTTGACAAATTATTTGCTTTCACCTCCAAAAGCAGAAAAGATGGTTTTCTTTCCCCCCCATAAATATACATTTTGCACAAACATGAGACCATAGCCAGGGCCGTCAAATAAAAATAAATTTTTTGCGATTTCTTAAACCTTTGCTTCCTTTGCTTCCTTAAATGGAAGAGTTGGAAAGAAAGGGTGCAAGGTCAACATTGCTGCCAAATGACACCGCATAGAAGGGTATGGGCGTGGGGTTGGCAAAATCCTTCCACAATGCTCATTCACGCCTTACATCGAATTGCAAATTGCTACAGACTTACCAACATATTGCAACCAAAGGCAACTACTTTCCCTGAACTTTTAAGTGTGTTGCAATGAGTTGGTGCAAACTGTCTCTTGTGTGCAGTTTGCTCTCAGTGTGTGAAATTTGAGTTCCTGAGGCAAGACCCCATCGCCGCTCATTTGCCCTATGTTCCAAACGAGAGATTTTTGGGTGACCAATGGCAACTCCTGGGGACAGAGTGGTTAGACTGTGGCCCAAAAATGGTACGTCCGTCCACACCACACCATGTAGAGGCCACCTATGGAGAAATTGGTTAAGGTCATTTTGGGTGCAGCTCAAGTGAGGTATCCCATATCACCAGGGCAAACCTGACACACCTCTACTGCGCCACTTGTCCATCATATGCACTGTGCAGTATGAATTTTGTTGACATTTGAAGCATTCCATGCAATAATCAATTCATGTTTTTGCAGTAACTTTGGTATTTTTGACGATGGCAGCATCGAACATTCTGGGGAGGGGATCAGCACATCCTCATCACCCTGAACGGCACGGTTTCATTGGCGGGTCAAAAGATTGCTCTGGGATGTTTCAATGCTTTTTCATTATGGCTGATACCAAAGAAACTTGAAAATGTTGAAAATATTAAATTATTCGACTGAATTGCTTCTCCAGCTCCACCTCCAGAGCTTGCCGGGGCAGGTAGTTTTCCAAGGTACTAGCATGTGTTGCGGACGCAATCCGTATCTTGTGCAGTGCATGTTTTCTGCTACGTGTGTGCAGCTCCAAGGCAAGGGGTGGTTTTACCATCGGACATTTCCAGCCCCCTGCAGGGGGGGGTAAAGTAGGGGGGGTAGATGGGGTGGGGCTTAAATGGGGGAAGGGTTAGATGGGGATGAGATAGATAGGGGTTTAATGGGGGCCAAGGGGGTTGGAGGGTTGGGACAAAGCTGTCCGATGTTGCTGCTCTCCTGGCAGTTGGCAGTGTCAATCAACTTCTTGCTGTTCACGAAGATCCACAAAGCCGCTGTGCTGGCCCACCGCTTCTGATTCTTCATGGTGGCGGGTCATGGCAGCCGTGGGGGCAGTAGTGGTGGGGGGGGGGGGGTTACTCAAAGGACAGCCCAGTGCATGGAGCGCCTGCAGTCGTACACCAACAGCCCCTAGTGGCTCTGTCCTGTAGGAGACGATGGCCTTACCACCACCGACACGGAGCACGCTGCATACCACTGTGAATTTCATCGCAAACTCCCGGTGCAGAGGCTCGCACAGCCCCATCATGGGGGAGTGCGCCGTGCAGAAGATCTTGTAGTACCCCGTGGCCACATGCTCCCAGTGCACGCCCGCCTGCACGAGCACTTGCACGACTCCCTTGCCGTCGAGATGCTGTGTCCCGAAGTGTTCGAGGCATGAGATGAGCAGCGCTGCATAAGGGACAACGGGTGGGCGCGCAGGAGGGCCGGGCCCCGCTGACCAGGGGATGCGGTTTGGGGGGTGGGGGGCATACAGACTGAGTGAGTGGCAGGGCTGTGCATAGCCCCCCCCCCCCCCCCCTGCTACCCCCCCCCCCCTTGAGTGACAGGTGACGGGTGACAGATGGATGGGCCAGCAGCCAAGGGCCGTCTTGGACGTCGTCGGGCCAGGGGATCAATTTTTTAAAGTGCTTTTCACCCACATTTGAATTCTCCACAAAAATCGGAGCATTTGGAGTGTAGACACAGGGGGTGAAAAACATGTTTCCCCCTTCGGCCGGCCCAAAAAAGATCTTCCAGCACCTTTGGCGCCCCGTTTTCCCACAACTGTGCCACAATATATGTCACTCACCCCACTTGCCATTCCCATCGGTCACTCTCCATCTGTCATGGAGTGACAGATAGCCCAACCCCCCCACCCCCACCCTCCAACCCCACCAAAAAATGTGACCTATTCTGATGCACATCCCTGGTGAGTACGCCGGTTGGTACTTCCAGGTGTACGTATGTGTTCGCCTTCCAAGGAGGGAATGCTCACCGCGTGGATCGGTGGGTGGGGAGAGGGGGGAATGAAGAGGGGGTTCCAAAAGTCCTTGCAAAAGCGCTCACTGGCAGTTGGAAAAGCGGTTGGGGGACCCCGCGCCCCGCGGCAGCTGCGCATTGCGGCGCGGTGCTCTTGCGGGGGTCCAGCACTGCGGCACTTTGTGATGTGTGTTTTCTGTGCCAACCAACAGTTCGCTTCCTGTCGGCTTGGCGTGCTTTGCCTTCACTGCCCCCCCCCCCCCCCCCCCCCGACAGTTCCCCATTGGGCCAAGATCTCGCACTGCGTGCGCACTGCGTGCATATTGCGCACGCAGAGGCTAGGATACTCACCCAAGAATACCTGTCACCTGTTTACTAGGGGGAAGACTGAAAGGTGTCAATACCATAGGGTTGGCCAGGTGTCCATCGATACTTCTGGTTGTAGTTATAACCAACAGCATCGTCGAAGAAGAACTGTCCGGTCCTGGTGTCGACTCGCCACCATCGAGTATCGGCGATCGAGAGCCTTCGAGCGACGATGACCACGTTGACTTCTCTGCAGTTGTGGATGTGGCCATACTGATCGATGATCTTGAGCATCTCGGTTCGAGAATCACCGTGAAGTCGACCAAGGTTTTGGTGCCACATCCTAAATGCTTGGGAAGCCAAAAAAACCCTGGTACGGAACCAAAATCTTGTGAAAAGGGGCCAAAACTAGGGTTCGAGTATTTGCCGACATCCAAAACTTCGCACTGCGTGCGCACTGCGTGCATGGCATTCCCTTGGGGTCAATTGATATGGGTGTGGGGGGTCCAAGGAACGGGGTGGGGGGGTGTTGGGGTCCGGCCCAACACGTCAGAAGCCCCCCAGTGGGGTCGCATCAGGACTCAGCAGTTGTGCCGGTTGAGAGCATTGAAAGACAACACGAGGGGGCGGGGGGGGTCCCAAACCCCAGGAAGTCCCGTTGCTTGGAAACCCCCCGGCCCGGACCACCTTGTGCTACCTCACGCAGGGGCACACGCATGCATTGCACATACTCATGGGGAAGAATGGAGATGGAGCGCGGGTGTAGAAATCGCGCACGAGATCTTCCACTCTTTGCGGCAGAGTGTCGCCGGCGGCCGCTGCAAAAAGGGAAGCAGGGAATGAGGGCGATGGTACACAGTCAGGGTTGCAAGCTTGCCGGGCAACGGCACACAGCAGCCCATTCCCCTGGGTTGTACAACCCGCGGTAGACAGACTGAAAGTTGCGGAAACAGTCACTCCTGCGTATGCGATAAGCCACGTGGCAGAATTTGGGGTGCGACAATGTTTTTTATTCGCAAACAGCAAAGATTGCAGCGAAACAATTGCATGTGGCACTTCACAGGACCGTGATGAGCCGATGTTCCCAGTATTCACGTTTCTAATTCTAAACATTTTGAGTCCAGATAAGCAGGGGTGAAAAACTGTTGAGCACTCATCACGTCGGTTGGTAAAACAGTCGGCTGGTCAAATAAACGACCAGTGAAATGAACGCAGCACTGACAAGCCTGACATACAGTTCTGTAGAATGGCCAAATAAATCTCCGTGATCCGCTCCATGCTCTCGTTGGGATGGCAGATCTGCAGGCATGGGAGAGGCGAGCGAGGACAGCAGGGCGGGCTGGGGCCCGCGACGCGCCACACCGCGGCAAGGACATGGATGCACCGATATGCCCGAGCAGTCCCGTGAAAAGGCCCACTGCTCATGAAACATGAGCATCTCCCGGCGTCACAGCCTCGTACCGATTGCTTGAGGAAGAAAAGCATGAAGGGGGAGGGCGGCCACGGCCCGGCTACGTCCCGAGGCAACCACCATCCCACCCAAAGAGGGTATGGGACGGGAGGGTACAAGAGGGGCTGGTAAGGGATGGGAGTGTGTACAACATCAGTCTAGCTGGTCCCTGAAGCGCCTTCCCTGAAGGTACTATGGCAGACCTGTCAGGTCGTCTCAGGCTCCCCTGCGATGTCCTTGGGCTACAAGTTCACTGCCCCTGGGCGACCCAGGCACAGTGAAGCCCGCCACAAGCACATGCATCTGACATGTGCTCATTTGCACGCACGCACACACGCACGCACGCACACACACAAGGTATTGTTGCTGCAAAGCATGGGCTTCGACCATATTGATCATTTGTAGTTCATGGTCGTTTGCTTTGTTCGCTGGTTGCTTCCTCCTTCGGGTCCAAACCGATGGTGAAGATGTCATAATGTTGTGTCTCCCTTTTTCTCCAAGGCTGATGCCCCCGGAGCTGCGGTGAGTGTGATGTCTGGCAAGCCTCACCAGTCTCAAGATTTGCAGACCTGGTCCTGTGGTCTGGTGGCTTGGGCCCAACCTCGTGCATCATGTCTCAGCCTGTGCACCACTGCCCATGTGTCCATGACACCGCGGCACGTTCTGGGACCTTCTGTGGCTGCCAATGTTTGCAGATGAGCGCAGTCACTCCACTGACTGCCTTGCGCAGGGCCTCAGTGCCCACGGCCCACTCTCTTCTCTCTCTCTCTCTCTCTCTCTCTCTCTCTCTCTCTCTCTCTCTCTCTCTCTCTCTCTGTGTGTGTGTGTGGGGGGGGGGGGGGGGCTTAGTCAAGGCGGGACCTCCACTGTTCGGGGTGGAAATGGGAGGGGGGGGGGATGGCATACAAGGACCAGGTCCAGCCGGCCTGCTGCTAAGGGATGCAGCTGTTGACACTCACCTTGACCTGCAAGGCCAAAGGCTGCAAACCAACAAAGTCAGAACAAAAAGCTCTTCAGTCACATTGTCATGGGCGCCTTTCACTGCAACAAGATGTACCAAGAATGCATCATGTGGTTTGGGGGCTCGATCACTGTCACAAAATAAACCAATGCAACATCAGACAATCCAATGGAGATGCTCATTCATCCCGTGCCCCCCTCCCCCCGCATTTCACCCGTGGCTTGGACTGCGCGGCCGTTGCACAAGAGAGAGGGTAGTGGTGGGAGGACATGTGCCCCATGTAGGGGGGGGGGGGGGATGCCGGCCCAGGGAAATTGGCAGAGCCCTCTTATCAGATGGACGTGAAGAAAACTCTCGGAACCAGAGATCAGTCAATCAAAGAGCTGTCCGACGCTACAGCTGTCCCCATGTGGTGAGGATGGTGCATGAATGCAGGAATGACCCAGGGGACGGTGTCTCTTGTGCACACAGGAGTGCAAACCAGGCGGCTGTGGTGCTTCCTTGATGACATCGGCGAGTCACTGACTCGCTACCCTACCCCCTCCCCCCATTCGAACGATGGTCCCCCGCCTTGACTGAGGTAGGGCAATTTCAGGTCAAGGGCAACAGAACAGATTGTTGGTGCAAAGGCCAAGTTGTTGCACTGTGTGCGCACTGCGTGCATACTGCACACGCAGAGGCCAGGATACTCACCCAAGAATACTTGTCACCTGACTGGTAGCACAGCGAAGCAGCAAAGCCCACATGAGAACAACGAAACTGCCTTCAACTTGGTACTCCACTGTCCCTATGGACAAACCACTCAGCCTTGTAAGGTACAACTATGGGCATGCAAGATGCACACATGTTCAAGTGGCAAGTGCCACACTCATATATATCACCAGGACGGTGGCCGCACAATTGGCAACAAACACCATCATCATTTTCCTCCTCCTCCTCAATGGTTGCCTCCTCCTGTGCCCACACAGACTCAGGCATATGAGGCCAAGGTCCATACGGTTGATACCTAGTTTGCCTGCGAATACAAAACTGAGTAAGGTGGAGCAAAATACGCACATGGCCATGCAGCTCTGTGGCAAAGCGTGTCCAAACATTGCGGACAATCCTCCATTGCCACAACCGTGCAAAGAGGTGCACCACCCTTGCACGATAGAAGCCATGTACGTCATTATACTCTTGTTGGTCTTCACTCAAAGTTTTCCGACCAATATAAGGCACAGCAGTGTGCAAGCGGCCCCCTTGTAGGCGCCGTCATGCGCACTTATTTCAAAATCGAAAAACTGCCCATGTGTTCGCGAAGGACCACGTTGATCCCAAATCATAAAATCCGCAGAGGTTCCCAGTATAAGGTCACATTATCCATACTATATTCCCAAAATTGTCCAAAGCCACGGTTATCTTATAAACATGGCCTGCGTACTAGGGATTGAAAAGGACATCCGACAAATCTCCACCCACCGAGCATATGGGCATGCTGTCGGTAAAATGTGTTACGAAATACGGGAAGTGGGGATTATGGTTATACGGAGAAAGTCTCTCCTCCCACCATATCTTATCCACCACAGAATTCAACAAGGTTCGGTTCAACACGAGAAACATTTTGCATATACACGTCATCCGAACAATCGGAACGAGATTGATAAGCACAATTGTCCCAACTAGGGCTTTGTCGGAGAAAGTACAAGTATTGGAACAAATCCCATAGTGTGGAGAAATACATATGGCTACATCACCCTTGCCTTCTCGGGGTCCCCATAGTGGGGAGAAATAAATATGGCTACATCACCCCTACCTTCTCGGGGTCCCCATAGTGGGGAGAACTCAATATGGCTACATCACCCCTTCCTTCTCAGGGTCCCTAGAGTGGGGAGAATTCAATATGGGGGATGGAAAATGGGTAAAAATGGTCGAAAATGGGCAACATAGGGTGACAATTCAAATGTGCCACATCCCAAATGCATAGGGAGCTAAAAAAAAAAAACCCGGTATGGAACCAAAAACTTGTCAAAAGGGGCCAAAAGTACCCCCCCCCCTTTGTAATAGCTACACCAAAGTACGGAATTAATACGGTCCCTACGCCTACTGTAGCTATTACAAGGGCGTGGCTTGCGCACGACACATACAACTACCGACATACACGTGAGAGAATGCATGGTATGAGTGCACCTCCGGCTCCGGGGATGGGGACGGTGATCGGATGGAGAACTCAATTTTTGAAAGGGGGGCACAGGGGTGTGTGACCACCTGCCCACCCTTCATGTACTCCAACACCGCAAACAGGTCCCCCTTCTCTGATGGCCCCTTCATTGTGGCATCCACACGCTCACCGGTGGAACGTGTGAAAATCACTGGACGCCCAGGTTGAAAAAGAGAAGATTGCATGGTGAGCTGGTGCAAGAAAGGGGGATGTAGTACACAAATATCCCCCAAATCAGAGCTATGTGCGTTGAAGTGGGCAAACACTCACAACAAATGTGTCCATGACCCTATGTAGTTGGCAAATTTGTCACCAAACCCATGTGTTATGCGGCTGCACTACATTTGTACCGAATTAAAATTAGGTACCAAATTAATACGGTCCCTACGCTTACTGTAGCTATTACAAGGGCGTAGCTATTACAAAGGGGGGGGGGGGGTAGGGTTCGAGTATTTGCCGGCATCCAAAACTTCACACTGCGTGCACACTGCGTGCACGGCATTCCCAAAGCATGGGCCTTGAACATATTCATAATTTGTAGTGCATGGTCGGTCATTTTGTTTGCCAATTGCTTCCTCGTTCAGCCAATGGCGCTTTCAGGTTCACAAACTTGACCCTGAGAGCCTCGAATTCGGGGGCTGGAGCTCCAAAGGCGTGCCGGCAGGAAATTGGAGTCACCTGTCGCTTGCGACCAAAAAGGCACAACTTGGGCTGTCGCATGCGCACCCGATGTGCCCTCCGTAGCCCCATCCCACCGTCACACCTGCAGGATCTGCAACGCACACTGGAAGAGCTGCGCGGCCATCTTATGGAGCTTGGCGGCCTCTGGACGTCCGGCCGAGCGATCCGCCAGGTTTGACAGACTCTGGCCGTAGCGCTTGCACTCCGTGTACATCTGCGGAGATCAGGGCGAGGGTCCGGGCGGGTGCACAGCAGCAGTGCCAGGGACTTTGTTTGTGGAGGCCCGGGCTCACAATTTAAATGCCGGATGGACCCATGGGCCCATCGGCAGTTGAAGCTGAATCCGCAGCAGTGCCCTTGAAAGGCCCCTGGGGTACCGAGAGATGCGACCTGGGAGACCCACCATTGCGTTGGTTGGAGGGAGACCTGTTGGTCTGGATTGCGGACATCCGATTGTAGCGGCATGCGCAAACCCCCCCCCCCCCCCCCGCCGCAATGCCCCTTCGTCCAAGCAACAGCCGGAGCCCAAATATTGACGGAAACAGCGCCTCATGTGTGTTTAGAAAAGCGGCCCAAACTTGCCACTAGTGCCCGGCAGGGCAGTTAGGACTCAGCGGCGTGCTACTTGACGCTCGATGAAACCTGCTGGTGCCGCACCCACAACTCGGTAAGGGACAGCTCCATCCAGAACCCAACTCAGTAGGATCCGGCTCTTCTTTGATGATTGCGTCTGAGCAGGCAGGTGCTAGTGGCAAGTGTGGCGTGGTCTGTACCCTACAGTGCACATGGTGCATTGACAAGATATGGCGCACTGGTCTGAAACCCAATGGCAAGGCATGCTACCAGTGCAACCAGACGCCCAGATCCCATCCCCTCGCACAACTTGCAATGACCAACAAGTTTGGATCTTCTGGCACCAAATGCATATCAAGCATGTCACAAGGGCGAACACCATTGGCACTAAGCAGTAGCCTTGAACAATGTACATCCCATGTTTTGTCACAACGAATGCCGTGCGAGCGATGCACATCCACATATGTGGAAGTCCATGGGACCAAAAACAGTCAGGAATTTCGAACTGAGTCATGAGGGGTGAGTCCTAATTCCACAGTTGGTAAACAAACCAAAACATAACAATATTACCGATTGACAATGACAATGACAGAAAGCAATTCAACGCATTCACAAACATGTCCACATTGATCAATGAAAAATCTTCAGGGATTCAATAGCAAAAAGTAATTCAATGATACACAACTGATTGTAAACATGATAGACATTTCAAGAAGTGCTGCCCATTGGGGACCCCTATGCGCTGCGGCTAGTGCTGAAGCTGCTGCTGCCTTGGCACTGAGCCTTCGCCACAGTTGTTGACCACATCAGATACTCGCCTGACTCAGCTCGCACCCTGGATGGCGCCAAGTGCAGCAAACAAAAGGCTCAGCATCCAAATTCAGGGCATCTGATTACCAAAATCGTCCTCATTTGTGGCCAACAACCAAGGCTTTGACTTCTGCACTTGTGTGCAGTGCCGCTGCAAATGCTTCTGAATAGTAATAAAGACACGTACCCAAAACCGTGTTGCGTGCATCATGGAGAGCACAATGCATCAAATGTGACCTACGGCCTCACAGACGTCAAGAAGTAACATGGGACATCATTTTTCCACAAGGGCAATCATGCACATCAGATAAACCACATCAAACATGGTGATACCACCTTTGGCTACAATCGGGATCAGACTTTCGCCAATATTTGCAATCATCGACTTCGTGGAAGAGCCGCCATGGGCAGCAAACCGAAGCATGGCTGGTGCTTCCACAAACGAACTCCTACGTGAATGTAATCCCTTCCCGGTTGCATTCAAAGCACAACTGCAGAACTGGCTTCAAGCCCCCAGAAATGCAGAAGCAGAGTCACTGCTGCAGGCTCATGCACTGGCCATTGGTTCAGAAGAATTCAGATAAAGCCCAAATGCAACTCACTCAATCAGAGTTCAACCACTGTTGTCAAAGAATGCGTCAAGTAATCGCTGCTGAGGTGAATGCAGGTGGATTTCGTGTTTCCAGATTCATATGTTGTTATACCCCCCCCCCCCCCATTGTATAAGCTACGCCAATGTACGGAATTATTACGGTCCCTACGCCTACTGTAGCTTGGACAAGGGCGTAGCTTATACAAAGGGGGGGGGGGGGGTAAGTGCAGCGGGTGTGTCTGTTTGTCAACCAGTTATGACTTTAATTCATTCCAGATCTATTTATCCAACGTGACCAGTCAACCTGTCTTTTCTGTGTTGATGCTGATATTTTTGTGGACAAATACTGGATGGCCACATTCGCCAATGAGGCAAAAAGGATGCACAATTGGAGCGCACATTCACATGAAGAATTTTGTTTGTTTTGTTTGAACAAGCACAAATGTTATGTGCTTTAGGAGCTTTGGAAAACTTCAACAGCACATGCCATTGGCACATTAACTATCTCTTTCTTTCCAGCATTGCCGTGGCAGCGTGGCATTGGATGAGAAGCAAAGAGGTGCAAGCGGCTACAGGCCCTGGAGGTGCTCCAGCTGTTGTTAGTGCGATCATGGTGCTGTACCTGCTGCTGCTTCCTGTTCCCCCTGTGGTTGCCGCTCCTGGTGAGTGAGGGAGCGCGTCAGTGAGTGAGTGAGTGGGTGAGTGAGTGAGAGAATGTGTGTGTGCGCGCGCTGTCTTTTTCCTTTCTTTTCGTGTTTCTCCTGTTCCCTTCTGCGCTTGGTTTGCTGCCCATGCCATGCTGCTGTGCCCTTGGTTTTTATCTCTTCTGCGAGCATGTCCTCTTTCTGCTTTTTCTGCAGGTGCGTTGCCGGATTTGTTTCTGTTATGGTTGGTACTGGCACTGCCCCTGTGGCTGTTGCACGCTGTTGCCGTTGCCACAGTCAGTGCTGGGGCAGCCTCCAAAAACCAGCACACATACACGCACACACATGCACACACACACAGACACAAGGTGGGAGCCATAGAGCTACCGCCACACTTCCTGGGCTGTCCTGTTCTGACCTCAACCACAAAACACTCCACAAACTGGCGGCAGAGGATCACAAGGAGGCAGCCAATGTGGCCCAGTTGGACTATTACCAAGCGGGGGCTACGCTCCCAAGCCAAGGTTGCCAGTGCACAATGTGTCAACCGTTCGCGCCTGGTCAAACGCTGATACCACACACACACACACACACACACATGCGCGTGCACACAAAAAAAAATCCTGCAGGATGCAAAAAAATTCACCAACAACAGCAACAACACAGATGTGCATAAATGCCAAGCAACTGCGGCAGGCAGCATAACAAATGGGGAGCAGCATCAAAAAGCAACGGTAGCAGCAACAAGCAAGAGAAATGGGCAACAGCAGCAAGCTACGGCAGGTGCCAGCGGCCAGTGCCGCAGCAGCAGGACAGTAGTGGTGGACACCGCAGGAAGGCAGCAGCGGGCAGCACCATCAGCAACAAAACAAGCGACAGCAGCAGCAGCTGCAACATGGGACATCATTTTTCCACAAGGGCAATCATGCACATCAGATAAACCACATCAAACATGGTGATACCACCTTTGGCTACAATCGGGATCAGACTTTCGCCAATATTTGCAATCATCGACTTCGTGGAAGAGCCGCCATGGGCAGCAAACCGAAGCATGGCTGGTGCTTCCACAAACGAACTCCTACGTGAATGTAATCCCTTCCCGGTTGCATTCAAAGCACAACTGCAGAACTGGCTTCAAGCCCCCAGAAATGCAGAAGCAGAGTCACTGCTGCAGGCTCATGCACTGGCCATTGGTTCAGAAGAATTCAGATAAAGCCCAAATGCAACTCACTCAATCAGAGTTCAACAACTGTCGTCAAACACATCAGTAATCGTTGTTCAGGCGAGTTCAGGTGACTTGCGTGAATTGATTGTTTCCAAAGAGCACAATGAGAGTGCACATCCCCATGAGGCATTTTGGCTTGTTTTACAAGTACATCAACAGGCACCAAACACATAAAATTCATGCAACAGCAAACAACTGTCTCAATGCTCTCCTCCCCCCCCTCTTTCAAACACTCCCTCACCCGTGCGGCACCCAAAACAGTTCAGTCAAGTGTGGTGTCACACCTGTGCAGTTCGGGTCCAACTGCCCCGCAAGATGTAGAATACACCACTATGGGCTAAAAGTGTAAAGCGCGCAATAGGCCCGATAAGCACAATACAGGAGAAATGCATCCCTTGTAGGGTGCCGTGAATGGGTATCATGGGTTTTGTGCCGCTCTGGCCCAGAGCGTTTTGGCAACGAAAAATAGATTGCTTGTCACGAGGCATCAGAAGCAATTTTATCAACAAGCGGGACTCCACCACAGCATCAGAGGAAGAGATCAGCGCAACATGCAGATTTCCGTGATGCATGATACAGCGTTAGAGCCGCTTTTAAAGCGCAACATCCAACGCCGTAGTGCAAGCAATACAATACACATGCGCACACAGGTCAATGGCTGCAGATCATGAAGAGGTAAATGCGAATGCTGTACCACAAACAGAAAGTCCATGCACTTGTACTCAAGAGGGCTGCAGGATACGAATCAGGCACGCACACGGGCAGGCATATGCAGGCAGCCTGATGGAGTTTCTTGGACATTGCCTTTGCGTGTGATTCTCCGAAGTGTGGGAGCTGCTTCATGCTTCCGGCCACGATGTGCAGCGCAAGATTGGTGTGAGCTATGGATGCTACCCGCTCTATATCATGCACCATCGGCATGACGTGCATACACACCAATTCCGGACGGCACAGCGTGTTCTTGACTTGTCTGCAGAAGCTCTCAAATTGCTGGTTTTCTTGGACTGCGGCACAGCAGGAGCCAGATGCACATGGGGCACAGCATGGGTCTCAGAGCCGGGAGCTATGCTACAATGGGGGGTCGGGGGGTTGGCATGGTACATGGTTGTGTTGCTGTCTCCAGCTGGCGGCGCCTATTGGTCTCTCGCCACTTACTGCTGCCCTTCCCTGGAACCCTTTCCCTCTGTAGGCAGCAGTGCCCATCGGCCTCTTACCACCTTATGCCCTCCCTCTCCCTGCCTGGCCTATCCTGACCTCCCTACTCACCCATCCTTTCCCTTGGTAGGTTGTATCAACGGAGCCCCCGGACTGTCCCCATATCACTGCTCTGTGTCGGCTCCACATGGAGGAGGGCAACTGCCCTCATCGTTGGCCAGGTGCGTCCAAGTGGACACCCCATACCGGCAGTGGGCCAATGGGGCCTCCAGCAACGGACAGGTGCCAAAGGTCGAGCTGGCTGCTGACTTGCCCACAGGCGCCAAAGGCGCCCAGGGGATAATTTTGTCCACGGCTGCCAACAGCCACATCATTGCACTCCATTTTAGAGACCCCAATGCGGGATATGCAGCCACTTTGAACCCCCCCCCCCCACACACTGCACTCAGAGGACCCTGAGACTTTAGGGTTTAGATAGCCACTTTGTAGCTGGGGCACCTTCCCTTTGGGGAGGGGCGGAGCATTGAGAATGCTTTTCCTGCGGCGCCTGCGGCATGCAGTTTGAGAAACCTGCCTAATTGTGGAATATTGCAGTTTCTACATTGTTGACCCAAAAAATGAAGCCCATGTGACTTGTATTAAAAATGTTGTTACTTATTGAGCCGGGGCCGCAGTCTTCACACTGATGGAGCCATGGTGTCAAAAGATCACCGTGCACTGTTTCTTAGGTATTTGGTTTGTTTCCTCAACAGTTTGCAATCGACCAAATTTCTGTGACCCTAGGGTGCCTACGGCACACAGAAAGCATTCTCATTGTACGTTGCATGGGGCATGCAACTTGGGGCACCCCATGCCCCCCCCCCAAAAAAACGCGCCTCCTTCCTGAAGGGGGCCTGCAGCCACCGTTACTGGGATGGGAAGCTTGCGTCATAACCGAGGAGGCGCCCCCCTGCTGCCAGGAATTGCCCCCCCCCCATTTATGGTCAGTGGTCAACAGTTAATAACCCCCAATTACCTGTAGTGGAAACACTCAGAATTAAATTGGTAAATCAAATATGCCAACAACAGCAACAACCGAGTTTGAGGCCCCCCAACCCCACACCTTAGCCGTTTTGGCAACCCCCTGCGTGACATTCCGTCGGGTTGCTGTTTCTTTACGGGGCCCTGGACAGTCACCTGTTCTTCCCTTCGCATGTTGCGTCGGGTTGCTGTGTCGTGGTTTGCCCCCCCCGCCATTGGGGAGGGGGGGGGGGGGGCGGGGGGTAACCTCGCCTCCTTGGTCCCACAGACCAGGCGCCCCCAGGCCTGGCAGATGCCGAAATGAACCTCCCGAAGCATCCAGCCATAATGTTGCTGTCAGTCCCACTGGTAGGCGAAAAAGTATCTCCCCATGGGTGCAGCCCATACATCTGATGCAATTGGATCTCTGCAACCAAAATCAATGCTCACTGTCGTCTGAGTATATGCATGGTAGTACAGACAGGCCCTCACCTGCCCACCTGGGGTGTCTGTCCGTGCCAAAGGGGGCGCATCTTCATGCAGCAGTTTTCAATCCTGAGGGAGATACTATGCATGGCGCTGTACCGCACATTGTACCGTGCTTGTGTGTGTGTGTGTGTGTGTGTGTGTGTGTGTGTGTGTGTCGCATCTTTCAATCTCTGGCGATTTTCGGGCTCCGAGTTTTTTGCTGGACAGCTGCGTCCCAACGGGCAGGCCAGGACTCCTTTTAGGGGGTGGTGGGGGGTGGGGGACCCCCCGCAGCAGTGCTGAGTTTTTAGAGGCCCCGAAGGCCCCGAAGAAAATTTTGGGCTTAAACTAAGTGGCCCTAAAGGCGCCAGAGATCATTTTTGATCGGCCAAGGGCCCAGAGAAAAAATTTGGCCTAATCCCTTAGGGGGGGGGGGGGATCCAGGGGATGGGGGTGGTGTGGGAAGCCGGCCCACCCCCCACCCCCCCAACCCCCTGTGGTGCTGAATTGTCAAAAGGAGCCCTGGGGCAGGCTCACGGGAATCCACACTGGCAAACTCCAAAAGGGGGTCTGTCAACAAATCCGCTGATGACATGCTGGTAAACCACCGGAATAACATATCTCCCCCCCTTTGGTCAACTGCTGATGTTGTTGGGTTATTGCAGTGTGACCAAAGCAAACAGTGAGACTCTACAGCAATATTTTTTATTGTGACACGCCCCAGAAATCAGGTGAGGCCTTGTGCAGGGCATGTGCATTGAATGCCCCGAGTGATGGTGCAGGGCACAGTTCCAAAACTGGGCTCTTTGAAGGGAGAATTTAGGGGTGTCCTGAGAGTGGTGGCATGTGCATCACCTGAGCAGGACTCTGGACGAGGTATGTAGGATTAGGTGGATGTTCAGCAGTGAGAATGTGGCGTACATGTGTTTAACAACTGTTTCAAGGCGTGCATGGTGATTGCAAGCTTTGGGATCCATCTTGCCTATATTGTGACGGGATTGGCAAGGGAAGCAGTGCTTCGCCGGGAAATCACCCAGAGAGGAGAGTCTTGATGAGAAAAGTGCAACGCGCCCAAATGCTGTAGTACGGCTGTCCGCTTTTCAACGCACACTGTGAAGGTCCGCACAAAGATGTATTAGAAGAGGAAGGTGGGGGTCTGGGACCCAAAAGTTTGTGTACCAAGAAAAACCGGCCCGACCAGATTTTTCCGACTGTAAATTTCGTTCTTTTCCGACTATGGTTTCTTCGATCTGGGGGGGAAGGGGTCCAGGGGGGGGGGGGTCCTATGGTTGTCAGCCGTTCGAATACATCCTCGGGTCCGCACCTTGCGCCGAATGGTCCCTCCATGGGCATTGCTCCCATCACTGGCTATGGGTAGGCATAAGCCGACACTTGCCAGCGTCTGGTGTCCCACCAACTAGAAGCGCGCGCAATGCCTCATTTTCCTACGCGGTCTCGGGCTTTCTTATCTGGCTGCAGGCTTCAGACTGCATCGATTGCTGCCCAACGGCATCTTTCAGCATGTGGTGCAAAAGCCTAGCGGAGGGCAATGTTGTTGAAGTGCTCTGGGCAAGCGCACTCACCATTACCGAGGCTTCTACAGTAACATGACAGCCCAAGAATGGGACAGCATGAATCTATCGTGGAAGGTCAGTGATGTGTTGGAGGGGATGAGAGGCAGTGAGAGGCAGTGAGAGGCATTGCGAGCAGCCCTTCCCATGGGAAGAGCACAGAGCATGGGCCTGCGCCTCTCACTCACGGCCAAGCCTCCACTACATACCAGACCATGCATTGCTGCCCCTGAGATACTTCATCATATCTTGAAACTCCTTCCAAATTTCCTGCTGCACGGTCGCAATCTGCAAAGCATCGGAGGGGGTGGGAGGTACTCGAGAAAGCGAGGGGCAGGAAGGGGCAGGAGGGTACGCCCCCACCCCCCTTTGCGCACCAACCAGCAATGTTTCGCTGCCTGACCAGGGGCTGGTCGCTGAAAAGTCTTTTCAGGCCAAAAATAGCCATCTGGCAAGGTGGCCAGTGTTCGACAAGACCATGTGCAGTTCTGCAGCCCAGAAAAAAAATAATCCGCCGCATTTGCGCCGGGGGTGTACACCATTTGTCAGTGGCAAACACATGGAAAACAGCGCAGTCCCCAAGCATTTCAGGTGCCAGAGCCCAAGCTCAATGCAGCACCAAGGGTATTTGGTAAAACTTAGTACCGGACGAGGTAACACTTAGTAAAATTTGGTAAAACTTAGTAGAATCGAGGTAAAACCTAGTAAAAAAATTTTTAAAAATTTTTTATTAAAAATTTACATTTACTAAGTTTCACCTTGGTCCACTAAGTCCCCCCCCCCCCAGCTGCCGTTTTAAACAAGGTAGTCAACACTTCGATGGTAGGTGGTACTTTTGTTTAAGGGCACAAGGCTCCTGAGTCAATTCTCGGCCACTTGTGTTAGTGGCGCCCCACCCAAGCCAAACCATCATGCACACCAATTAGTTGGCACTCGGCCAACATAACAAAATATAATTGGGGTCGGGCAGTAAAAACAAAATCAGGCTCAAGAAATTAGTCCTGACAGGCCATGGCCAACATCTGTGGGAACTACTTACAAGTAGTTACAAAAGACACGCTTGAAAATCAAGCCGGCCTTGGTATGTGCATGGTGCGGTTTGCCTCTCACTGTGGGATTATTGGTGCACATCCCAAATAGAGCCGTTTTCAACTCCCCTTGCAGCTCGGTGCAAAATGCTTGGTCATTTCTCAGTTGACCATCAGCATTGGGGGAATGTTTGCCCGGCGCGCACTCAGCGCGCGCCCGGCGCGCTACTTTTCTATTGACACCCGACTTCAGCCCCAGATTTACCCTCTCATGGAGAAGCCCCCCAAGTAGACCACGTTGCACTGCACACCTTCCCTACAAAGCCCTATACCACCCGTGCACGTCATTGTAACATTGTTGGCGGGCTGTCAAAGTGCCATTCTTTCTTCCAATGAGAGGCACAATGACATGAATCCGGCCTTTACAAGCACCATCATGGCCCCCAACTTCAAAATCAAAGAAATCACCTTGGGTACGAGAAGGTCCATACCCATCCCAAATCAAAACATTTCTCCTAAGCAATTTACTTAGTAAAAAATACACCCCCAGAGGAAAAACTTCGTAAATAAATATTTTTAACTAAGGTTTGAAACTTAGTGAAAAAAACTGTTTCAAAAAAAATTTACTAAGTTTTACCACGGACCCCGGCACCAAAGCCCAGCCCCGAAGGGCAGCAAACAGGAATTTGGGATAAGGGCTTCATGTTAGAGCACTTTACTTCATTCTATGCACATCCGCATGCAAGCCATTCTTGTCATCATCCATGATGTCCCGTGTAAAAAATAACTGGGCATTGAAAACATGCGCCAAGCCCCATACACCTCAGACTGCCTTTGCCTAGACAATATCTACACGTTGTCCATTGCTATCAGGATTTGCATCACACTCCTCAGAGCCAGAATTGGCACCACAGTCACAGGCATCTAGGCATCTGCGAGGGCTGATCCATCTGCGAGGGCTGATCCAGAGTCACTATCAGAGTCACTATCAGAGTCACTATCAGAATGAGAATCAGAACCCACATCTGAATCCAAATCAAATTCCGCATCAGTCCCAGGGTCTAAGCAAGAATCCGAATCATCCTAAAAATGGGCTCCGTGGGGTGAGAAAAATCGGTGTTCATGGGGTGCAGCACGACAAAAAAAAGAAAAGCAGCATCCTCAAGCTGCACAAGCTTCAAACCACCTAGAAACGGGGCATGCACCGTAGCCGTGCACAAATTATCATTGAGAATTTGCTACCAAGCATCTCGCACCCACTTTGCAAAGAGCTCACACACTGGGGCGCGGAAAGCAAAGAGGAGTATGGTGGATACATAGCGCATACCGTAATGGGGATAGGCAAATGCACCATTTTGGAAGGGGGACCATTTTGGAAGGGGGACCGTGTAAAATCAGTATGAAAAAAATGGTAGGTTGGAGAAAAAGTCACATTGGAAGTGAAGGCTTTTTGTTGGCAATATGGGGTGGGGGCGGCGGGCGGGGAGGGGGGGGGTGAAACTGGACCCACCCAACCACCCAGCCCTGCCCTTCTCGGGTCCCCAAAGTGGGGAGAAATCGGTTTGGCTACACAAACCATGCCTTCTTGAGGGCCCCATAGCAGAATGAAATCAATACGGCTGCATAATTGGTCAAGATTGGCCTTTGAAAAAGTGTACTAAATCGCCGTGCCTCAGGCAGTCAAGCACCACCCTTCACAAAAAAAAACCCAACCCACTCATAACCTCGGGGGGGGGTGGGGAGGCAATTCCCAAAGACCCACTCACCCTCTCCAAAATCCCACCCAGTGGTAGTGGGGGGGTTGCGGAGACTGGGGGGGGGGGGGATGCCCAAAAAATATTTCAATTCAACATCCGCCCTTTTCCTGCACTTCTCCTTATTCCCCTTTGGGGGATGGGGGTCCATAAAATCCATACTGTGTGGCACAACCAGTGTCCAGTGCCATGTCTTCTATATGGCCTTTTGCTGTTGGTCAGTTGGCGATGAGGGGGCTGGGGGGTTGCAATGTCGTGGGTAAAAATGGAATGCCGGTCCCATTACTCACAGTTGCAGCATACATACATCCTGCAGTTCAAACTTTTGGCTGCCTGGGAAGGGGGTACCTGGCAGGGTGAGGGGTGGTCCTTAAAACACACGCCGCTGAACAGGAAGTGCCCCTGAAGACCCTGAAGGGCGCTCGACGGGGGGGGGGGGTCCAGAGGTTCAGCTGTTGCCATAAAAGAGTAACAGAGGGTTGGTACTTCCGTGTGGACGCACTGGTTTGATCTTTCAGAAACAAAATTGTCTGCGTTGTTTGTCCACTGACAGGTTGGTGGGGGAGAATGGAACAGTTGTCCCTCCCCTGCCCCCCTGGGCGTCCCTCCCATGCTGGCGTCAGCAATGCTTCGCATTCAGTCATTCCCATGACAGTCCAGGTCGGAGGGTGCTCACCACCACATGTGATGTGGGAATGTAACACAGGGCCAACGGGTTCCAGGTCACCGAGTGTGACCCATTAGTGGGGCCTGGGGTGGGGTGGGGGTTTGCCCTGCCATCGGCCATGAGGAATGTCTCTGAAGCCTGATAAGGCAGCCCAGAAGAGGCTTGGCCGGACAAACAGGCAGACAGGAGAGAGATAGGGACTGTGGAAACTGGAAGGTTGTGGGTTTGAGATGGGGCTATACCCGCACTTTGCAGGGCATGGTCTGCGGACAGGGGGGGGGAGGGGGGGGGGAACCTTCATCCAATCAATCAACTCGTCTGCGGACTCACGAAGGCCGCCAATCTCCGCAGCGTTCAGGGCGTAGGAGAGATACACTGCACACATGAAGGGGGATTGCACTGGGTGACTGGGGGCAGAGTCCACGGCACCTCGTGCCCTCTTGCGGCACAAAGGGGGTGCCGGGGGGGGGGGGTACCATGAGTGCCGGGACGCGGGCAACGTGTTGCCGTGTGCTGCACCTGGACCCAGCGAAGGCCAAATCGAGGGGAACTGCACTCTGCATTGGCATGAGCCAATTGCCCACAGGGCACGTGTGATCGCACTGTCTCCACCCTCCTCCTCCGTCACCAGAAACAAATCGAACTGCATTTCACCATAGCACAACCTCTTGGCCGCAGCCACGCAGTGGTCTGCTGCGGAGCGCGCCCCCACGAGCAGCGCAGAAGGGGAAGGAAACGGAGGACGCAAAAGCAAAGGTGTGCCGAGGGACGTGGTGCATGCAAAGAATGGCGCAGCAGCGACGCAGCGGCAACCAAACAGCCCCACCACCCAACCAAACCAAATGAAAAAGGGTTTTGCTTAACCATGGGAGGAGGGGGGGGGGGGGGGCTGATCTGGCGGACCCACACCCAGGCCAAACCACCCACCCACCCACCCAATACCGAAAAAAAAAATTTCTCGAGGGAAAAACGAAATTTTGAATAAAAAGCCAAACTATCAGCCACCGACCCCCAGGCATTCACCGAAGTGCGCACAACCACTGCTCCACCAGCTCCGCCAGGGAATCGCCCAAGGCAAAGGGGCCCAGGGGCTGTCAAGGGGCTGTTAGAAAAGGGGTTACTGCTGAGCAGTGAAGCGGGGGGGGGTGGGTTTGCAGGTCTGGGGCATGCGGGCCTGGCTGGCCGGTACTTCCGGGCGTTACGCATGGGTGCGAAGATGTCTGCATTGCTCGTCCACAAACGGTGGGAAAACGCATCTTTCAATGGGTGAGTGGGACACTTGGCCCTCTGCCCACAAGTGCCGCCTCGCCGGCAACGGCAACGCTTCACATTCCGTCATCCCCAAGACCGTGAACATCCCCACAAATGATGTGCGATCTGGGGGGCCCCAGGGTCCCCACGCAAACGGCCCTCTGCCACTGGCAGCGGGAGGAACATACTCTTGCGCTCATCCAAATCGAACGCGCGGAAATCTTCACCGTTGTACAGCTGATGGTCGGAGCTGAAGTCCAATGCGTTCTCACTGAGACAGTGGCACGTGCCCCTCAGCCCTTACCTGGGGCGGCACCCTCCCATCCATCCCCGATCAGGCTTTGTTTATAGAAGGGGAAGGGGGGGAATTTTGGCTCTGAGACCCAGCCACCCAAAAAAAATCTTGACCCAAAATTTGGCTGAGGGAAAAAATCAAGTTTGAATAAGCGGCCCTTTGTGGGACCCACCCAGACCCCCCACTCCCTCCGTATCAATTTCTTGTAAACAAGGCCTGCCCCCGAAGTGGAGCGACAGCGGAGACCCCCCCCCCTCCCATCGAGACCACGAGGGTTGACCGGTGCCAAAAGAGAGGCGGAAGGGAGCGAGCGACGGTCTTCTGTGGAAAAGAAAAACGGTTGCAAGCGACGGCGGTTGATGCGTCACCAGCCCGGATGGGCCGGTAACTGCCCGCGGTTGACCACCAACTGCCGCCCGTTGGTTTCTGGGTGAAAAGCAAGACAACCCACACGGGGGTTGTTGTTGTGGTTGGGGGAGCCGCGTCCGAGGGTTGGAGCGTTAGAGGGGGGGCTCGAGAAAGTGCTTGTTGCGAGGCCCGGGGTGGGCCGGACGGTGGGTAGCCATCGGAGTGTGTGCAGGTGTGCGCAATTCGCCGTCGGTTAGACCGCCAATCGCCAATCGTGGAACCAGGTCCGCACCCCAAAGGAAAGACCTTGTTGCACTCACAGAAACCTCTGCCACCTGCGCAGGTGTGTACACACGTCAAAAGGCCTCAACTGACAAGAGAAATTCGACCCGTCGCGAATATTCCCGTCCCCAGACAGGACGGACAGTTTTCGAATTAAAAAACTTGCGCCGTCCAGTATCCAGCTCAGTATTTAGGCACACAATTGGACGGCACTTGAAGGGTATCCGACGGCGGTTGGGGGGGTATCCGACGGCGGTTAGAGGGTATCCGACAGCGGTTGGATGGTATCCGACGGCGGTTGGAGGGTATCGACGGCGGTTGGAGGGTATCCGACGGCGGTTGGAGGGTATCCGACGGCGGTTGGAGGGTATCCGACGGCGGTTGGAGGGTATCCGACGGCGGTTGGAGGGGAACCGACGGCGGTTGAAGGTCGACGTTTTCTCACAAAAAAAGGTCACTTAAAAAACACCCTGTCTTTGAAGGAGCCCTCGTGCTGCGACGTCCCACAGCCGAGCCACACACACCACGTGGCCAAAAGGGTGTAGTAGTGGGTGGCCTGCTGGTACTTGCCCGTGGACATGCAGTACTTGCACAGCTCTGGCATGAGGCTCGTGCCGAACTTCAAGTTCCAGACCAAGAAGCGCTCGAGGTACGGGGAGTGGAACTGAACGGAACGCAGCAACGCGGAGGTGGCGGTAGGGGCTGAGCGGGACTGAACTCGACATGGGGCCAGAGGGGGGCCTCAACGCTGCAACACCCATGTGAAAAAGAAGGGTTTTGAAGAGCCGGGGGGGGGGTGACCTAATTAAAAAACAGACAAATGCAAACCAGAGGTAATGCACTCCACAGTCAGGCATAAGTGCATCTTTATTCTCTATGCCAAACCTGGTTAAACCTCAAGACACACACTGTGTCTGAAACAGAAAACAGAACATCATGTCTGACTACATTAGTCAGACATCAGCAATCAGTGTCGGATAAAGACACCATGCATTACTGGCATGGCCGAAAAGAGCAACCCGCCGCTTGCCGGCTGGAGAAGACTCCTGGGGGGTGTGACCTTTGAAGAGCGGGGGGGGGGGGGGGCATGAAGGCAGGGGCGGGGAGGGGTGTGCTAGAAAGGGAAGCATTGGAAACCACACAGCCCCCGCCCCCAGCCCGCTGCAAAACCTCCCGCATACGCTTTGCCTACGTGAGGGCAGCACTTGACATCCCAGGCACTCCCGAATTCAAGAAAAAGAAGAAAAAAGCGGGTGACCGTACACTCAGTCATATTGGGGCGGTCCCCGACGACGGTTGTGTTGTGCGGTGGCCGGCGGCGGTTGGAGGGTGACCGACGTCAATGAGAGGGTAACCGGCGTCAATGAGGGGGTAACCGACGGGAAAAACAGGGGAGGGGACAGTTTCGCCCGGGGACACTTTGCAGGGGAAATTTTCGCCACCCTTGAAATCCCCAAAGCTCAAAGTCCGATACGTATGCCCGAATGATTGCAATTAAACAGACGAAACATGCACAACAAAGAGACTCCAAAGCTGCAACACATTGCCGCATCACGGTCACAAATGGTGTGTCCGAAGGGGAGCCAGGCATGCCTACGAACGCACTTGAGCCAACATCCCATCGGGAAAGCCGCCTGAAAGCGGAAGTGCGTGTGGCAGCCTCATGCACGGGCACCCCTAGAGAGCCCCCTCAATTTGGTTGGGCAAAAGTGCGCCTCCTTTCTTAACAGCGAAATTTTCCCCGCGGAATGTACCCCCGACAAAATTCCCCGACATACTGTCCCCTCCCCTGAACGAGAAAAGAGACAGGCACATAAAGGAGCTTCCTGATGACCCCCCCGAAAAAAGTTGTTCAGGGCATCTTCTCTCGCTCACACATATTTTTGCCTTCCCGGTGCACACAGGCGCACGCGCGCGCGCACACACACACACACACACACACACATCCGTTCCTCAAGGCAACATGCCAAGTGCCACGCTGTTGCAGTGCCTGGTGCTCCTTTCTCTGATGCTCTCCTCGCCCCGCCTACCCCTCCCAATTTCCGACTTCGAGCGCCTGGTGGGCGTGACCTCAGTGACAGGCTAGCCCCCTGTTTCCGTATTTTTCGGATGGAGGGTCGATTTTGCAAAGTGTGAGATCCCATCATGGCCATGGCAGAGGCATCCCAGATGGACACCCGAGGCGGACAGAGCCCGGGACAGCACAGCCCAACATACCACCATACAGCACAGCCAGATCTCTCGGATGGATGGACATCCAGAGGACGGACAGTCGGGATGGATGGGAACGGTCCTTACAGACAGACATGCAGCACAGCACAGCATGCTGCAACATAGCACGACACAGCTGGACAGCCGGGACGGACGGACACCCAGGATTCATGGATATGCGGGACACACTTTGTGCTTCAATATGCTCAGCGAAAATGTAAGAGGGTAAAAGTGTGTTTTTGATGTGCAGAATTCAAGAGCTGGCCTTCAACGAACGATGTCCTGGAGAACATTTCCAATAATTATCTCAAACTGGAGCAATCATCGTCAGGGACGTGCCTTGTTGAGGACCATCCCCCAATGTGGCATCCAGCCCATTTCCAAATGCGTTCGAATCTGCCATTCTGCACGTGTTTTCAGGAGGCCAATCACAAAATGTGACCTGATGGAAGCCCGTGTCATGTGGGTGTCGGCTCCATGAAGCCACAATGTGGTGTAGGCTGAGCCCAATCGGTGACCAGCGTTCTGAGCCATGAAGTGACCAGAAATTCAACATATTGGTGAGGTGGCACCCTACTCAAAAAGCATGGAAACGGCCTGTTCACACTGATTTCAAAATGATACACCATGCCCCCCCTGTCCCCTGAACTTCTGGGCACATGAGATGGCCCCAGGGCAGTCACACACGCACACACACGCGCGCACACACACACACACACACTAACACACTAACACACAAACGTATTGGGAATTGCAAGCTACAACAAAGCAGCAAAGCGGTGGACAAAACAAGTTTTTGGGCGGCTGGTACCAATTAGCCATCCTGCGCGTGCATTACATATGGCTTTTCACATGCAAATGATTCGTCTAGTGGGAGGGCACATTGAAGGGAAGGTACGACATGGGGTGGTTTCGCGGGGGGGTGATCCCGTCCAGCTTCCGGTCTTCAGCCAGAGGCGACAACGCGATGCCGCCATAAAGACCCTGTTCTTGGCCCCTCAAAGCGGAATGAGGGAGGGAGGGTTGTTGAGGTCCACGGGACGTGCAGGCAGCAGATGTTGCTTTTCATGACACCATCGGTGCAAGTGACTTACGGCGCAAAGTACATTCGCTAATTAGCTGCTGTCCGTGCACGCTTTACCAGGGCGGGGGAGACTAAATATCGGGCTGGGACGCAGGCACGGCCACAGCACCAAATGGAGCACGCACGAGAAAAGCAACCAAAAGAGCAACAAAGCGGCGTCTACAAGCGTGGATCCTTGTTGGGTCCCAAACAAAGCGCACACGCGCGCACCCACAGACGCACGCACGCACGCACGCACGCACTCACTAGTACCAGACACACCCTTGGCAAAAGATCCTTCAACCGCAGGCTGCTACAGAGCGTAGTGAAAATTGCGTAGTGCCACAGCTCGATGTTGTACTGCAACATGTACTGAATGTTCTGACAAACGGTGCGACAGTGGGGCAGTGGGGCAGACAGAGAGTCACGACCATTGCGTTCCCGAGGCTAGAGAAGAGGTTGGCTCTGATTACGGACAAGGGTGAAGGCAAGGGACGGGGCAGTACGCGTGGCACCGACCACCGACCCCACCCCAAGGCTTTTCTTAGCAACGGGGGGGGGGGTCAGTGGTCGGAGAAGGACAGGCCCCCACAGCACTTGACCTACCCCCAATCGGGGGGGGGGGGGGGCTCAGCTCAAGAGGCACCCACCCACTCACCAACTGACCAACACCAGGGAATATAAGGGGGGGAGGAATGTTCGGCGCCTTTGGCGCTGCTAATATAGCCCTTCCCCTGAAGACCACCAACCCACTCTTGGCCCACCCCCACAACCCCACTGTGTTTGGTTGCGCTTTTTACCACCTTTGTGCCTTTTGGAAAATGATGTCACCCCTCACCAACGGCTTGAAGCATGCGTGCTGCAGCATGCCACAGCGAGCCAAATTTTTCTTGGGGACAGCCGGTGCCTGCTTAGTGCCTCGCCTACCCCACCCCGGGGGCGGGGTGCGTGCCTCAGCTTTACGGGCATGTGAACCAGGTTTCCGTGCACATGAACCGTCCAATTGTTTCACATTGTTTCCCAAAACATTGTCCTCAATGCTGAAGCTGCACCAATGCAGTGATGGGCACCGATCGGTGTGGCGGGCGTACCCCAGCCCCTCTTTCCCTGTCAGCAAGAGGCCTAGAGATGTACAGACAGTGAACCATTTAACCTCCAGAAACAGTGAGGCACCGCGGCGTCAGCATCCACGAAGAAAATAGGGGGGGCCAATGGAGCTACCGGACCCGGATACAGGCGTCAGCACTGCATGTCCCCATAGCGCAACATCGGGCTAACGTTCTTGGGACTTTACACGCTGCACCACAAACCTCCCAAGAATGATAGCAACACGAGGCCGTTGTGCTAAGGCAAGGCCGTGCTTGCGCTGGGGGGATGAGGGGGGTGAACTACGCCCTCTGCCCTCTGCCCAGACTCCTGGCTGTAACAGCCCACTGCCCAGTTCCAGACTAAAGGATATGTCTCATTCTTGCTTGTCCACATACAGTTCGCCAAGGATAAGTAGACAAGGTAGAGTTCGGTGCAGTGGAAAATACCTCCGAGGACAGCCAGGACCTGAATTGCCCTTTCTGTTTTGCATTAACCCTTACTGTGAGGTCTGCGTGTACACTGTTTCAGTGTTCATTGCTTTTGTCTGGGGGATGGATGGATCCACACAGCTGCAATCCATACCCAAGCGGGGGGGGGGGGGGCGTCCGGATTCCAAAATTTGAGTACAAAATGGCCCAAATCAATTTTCCTGTTGTGAATTTCATTTTTTCCCACTGCCCCCCCCCCCTCCCCTTGCGCAAGCACCAGGAAAGTCAGGAAAGCGACGGTCAGACCGGGTCCTGGTGGTTAGACAAGGCGGTGCTACCGCGCGACGTGCGGTACCAAATGAAAGCATGTCCCGAAAACCTGCCCATACCTCACCCTTAGCACAATAGTCACAACAGGGCACTAGAATACAATGTGTAGGCAAATTTCAGCAAATTCTGGAGGTCCTCACTGCCCATCAGGGGCATCAGGAGCTGTGGAATAGAAGCCCTTTCCAACCTTGCGCCTCACCTTGAACAATTGCAAATGCTTGCCCTTTGGGGCAGGCTTTCAGGCAGGCTAGGCAGCAGACTTTGGAATGGGTTTGTTTGGAAAATCACGCCAAAACAAAGAGCAGTGCGGTGCGGTACCAAGCAGAATGCTGTTATGAGCAGGCGGACTCATCACAAGCATGACACAGCCCCTCTTTCCCTGTACAATCGGCACACAATCACACGTCGCCTAGTTTCTGACCATAAAACCCGTGGTCAGAAAATTCGGTAAAAGTGACGGTCAGACCGGGTCCCAGTGCTTAGACAAGGCGGTGCTTGCGCAGGGGAGGGGGGGGGGCTTGAAATCTGCGTCCGGGGGGGGGGTCCCGGGGGGGAGGTCCTTCCTCCTACGGTTGTCTGCCATTCTAATACATCCCTGTTCATGCCGGTGTCATTCCATTCAATGTCTCATTGCACTGCCGAATGAGGCATGGCACAGACCCTCTTGCTCCACGTCCGTACGTCCTGTTGCATGGCGCAGTGCCCAGTGTTCGACATGTCGAAGCCGCTCCCTCCACCTCCGGAGTAGGGAAGGGAATGCTCTTCTTACCTGCGTCCACACAACAGCACAACACACACCTGCAGCCGTTGCTGCTGTTGCTGCTCAGGGCTCGTGGACGCTGTAAGAGGCAGGGCGTAGAATGGCACAGTGCAAAGGCACGCCCCAGACCGTCTGTAGCCGCCCCCCCGCCTCCGGTTTTCAAACTTGATTCACGGACAACACGGTGGCGCCGTGTCAGTGGCACGATGAACGATGCGGGATCGGAATGTGGCCGGTTCAAATCCCAGCAACCACAAAAGCGAGGAAGGACAGGGCCCTGGCAGGATCCAGTTGGGCGATACGAGCCTCCAGTATGGAAGCCAAGCAACAGGGGGTAACAGAGTCCTTCCTAAGGCCCCCTCCCTCGCGCCGCACCCCATGCCTTCTGCCCCCCGCTGCTGGGCTGTGCTGGGCTGTTCTGGGCTGTCTAGTGCTGTGCTGTGCTTGGTTAGGCTTGGGTTGGGCTAGCCTCAAGTGTTCGTGAGGGGCAGTGCTATGCTATGCTGTGCTGTGCTGTGCTATAGCTGTTGCTCTAGTAGGGGAGATATGGTTGTGTTGGAAAGGATACTTGGATGGAACAGGCCACGAGGAAGGGACAGAGCGTAACCATGCCACAATGCAATGCAAGAACCCAAAGACCAAAGAATGCACATTGCGTGTACACCATGCGGGTGGCACGAGCTTGAAGGGAACACACCGTCGTCCTTCAGCACGGACTCAATCCCGACCTCGTAGCACTTCCACACATCCGCAAACTCCTGTTCGCCCGGCTGCTGCGCCCCGTCATCCATCATCCCCTGCCTGGATTGATACCAGCGAAGGGCGAGACCTGCGGGGCAACAAGAGCAGAAGAATGGCGACCACTAGAATACTCAAGGGGAAGCTGCAAACGCCCACACACAGCCAGCATCTCCAAAAAAGCAGGGGGGAGGGGGTCATTTGCAAAGGTGGGGGTTGCCATAAAAGGCTCAGTAGGTGCACCCAGATCATATCACATCATATCATATCATATCATGTCATATCATATCATATCATATCATATCATATCATATCATATCATATCATATCATATCATATCATATCATATCATATCATATCATATCATATCATATCATATCATATCATATCATATCATATCATATCATATCATATCATATCATATCATATCATATCATATCATATTACATCATATCATGTCATATCATATTACATCATGTCATGTCATGTCATGTCATGTCATGTCATGCCATGCCATGTCATGTCATGTCATGTCATGCTACATCATATTCTATCATATCATTGATGGTGGTGTTCACTCAATCATGACAAGACAAATAATGGAGAACTGAGGAGACATGGGTCAGACAGAATGTCCCCCGTGCGAACAGAGAAGACAGAGCAGATGGAGCAGACGGAGCAGACAGATAGTTGTCAATCACCATAAACAAAGCAAAATTTTTGGTTTGTTGAGGCATGCTGTGGCATGCTTCAAAACCCTCATGTGCAGCTCAAAAAAACGGGTGCTACGGCATGCTGCGGCATGCCGCGGCTGCACACGCTTGGTGGCGGCGAGCCCAAAAAGGCTTGGGACAACCAGGGGGCGACCCCAACAAATAGAGCCCTAATTTGATGCCCAACATGTGCTCATTATCTTCACCTCCCACACCACCCATACCCACACCCGCACACCAACCACTGCCACATCACCATCACGCACCACACCCACACGGGCAGCACCCATACACCACCAACACTCGCACCCACACCCACACCCATGCCCACCACGTCACCCACCATCCACCACCACTCCTGTGCCCACACAACACCCATACAACATTCATCCAAACCCACCACACGACACCACCCAACCCCACATTACACAACCAACACCACCACACCAGCAGGACCCATTGCATCAGCCAGGTGGTACATGACAAGAGAGCAATCACAACCAAGTTTCAGCATGACATAAGCAACACAATTCGAACCATGCAATAGCAAACATCTGAAATGGGATGTAAGCAACAAAATCTAAATATGAAAAATTGAATCTGTCAAGAGATGATCACAAACAGGGCTGCTCATGAAACAGCCCTTTCAGCAGAGCATGAAAAGTCGGTTTTCTTGGTGTTGCCCCCACCCACGGGTCTGCGCAAGCACACACAGGCATACCATTCGGGTCACGCTTTGCGGCCACGTCCGTTGCCAGCTGCACGATCCCTGGCAGGTACCCACATCTCGCATACTGCTCACAGATCTGGGGAAGGTCTTTGTAAAGCTCAGCGCTGTTCTCCTTGAAGAGCTGATAGGCAATAAAGGGTCGTAGGGAAATTGAGGGTTGTGGCGGTGTAACTGGCAGCATGCAACAGAACGAGGATTTGAATGCCTTTGTTTTGTCCCCAGGGCACCATCAGGTGTCGAGGCGTGCGCTGGAGAGAATCTCGGGAGGTATGCCACATGACAAGCAGAGCATCCGAAAACAGGTGCTGAATGTGCCGGACTCGGCTGGCTGGGACCCATTTCGGCCCCACAGGCAAACGTCGCTAGGCGCAATGATATTGCCGTGGTGCCCAAGTCCGGGACCGCGAGGGACCGGAGGAAAAAGGCTCTCGGCTTCCGCTTGGACAAGGGGCAGGGGCAGATTCTGCACCTGTGGAAGCATCACTCCGTGTGCGCGGCCATCGGATGTCTGGCGTTGCCCAGTCGGGGGCCAATTCGGGGTGTTCAGGCGGTGGAAACAGGTTTCCACTTTTGTCATGAGAATACCAGTTGTTCCGGATCGCCAGGCCTTCTTCGGATCAATACCAAAACATTTCGGGGGCATTCAAATGTCGTCGGAAACATGAGGAACGCCATGCCGCCCTGTTGGGCACCTCAACGCTCTCTTCCAGGCAGTGGGGGCAGCCAGCCAGACCCCACCCCGTCCTCGGTATGCGTCCGCAATATGCGGCCGTGCAATAGAGTATGGGCACTGGTGCGTGGCATGCATCCTAACGCAGCCCTGACCACATGCAAAAAGGTTCACTGGCAGACATGGTGCTGCATGGGCACACGAGCAAGACAAGCGCCTCCCCAACAGAACCTGCAGGGACTTTTCCAGATAGTGTGCGCGCATGTCAGGATCGCCCGTCAGTGCCGCCTGCCGGATAAACTGCAGGCCTTGGTACTGCTGGATGTGGAAATGACGGAAGAACAGGAAACACCTGTCCTTCAGCTCCGTGGCCAACCTCGTCACCTGAGCAGCAAAATGCGCCATTGGGGAAGTGCAAAACACGGAAACCCCAACACCAACCACAAGTGGAGGGACGGGGGGGGATTTCGTCGGGGCACAATTTCGTGAGGGAAAAATTCGGCCCACCACCAATTTTGGTGCGGGGCCATCACACAGGGGAAACTGCAACGCCCCAACTGTCAACGAACGAAGCTCACGAACATTCTCGACGACGACCAACTTCTCGCCCCCAAGCGAGCACGATGAACGCACGTTTGGAACAGACGGACTGCCGACAACAGCGCAACAATACCTGGCTACCGACTCCAGAGAGGCTGCACAAGGCAGGAAACACCCCAAATTCGCAGGAACATTTCGCGGGTAAAATTTCGGCGCCAAACTGAAAAACGAAATTTTCCCCACAATTGTCCCCTTACGAAATCCTGCCCTCCCTGCACAGCAAAGGGGGCAGCACCGGGGCAGCAACTGGGAGCTGTGCACTGGGACAACCATGCAGGCAGGTCACCTTTTCCGTCCGTGCTTGGGCCCCTTGTTGTGGTTTGCGGCTGGCGTTTCGTGGCGGCAGAAGGGGCAAGATGATGCACCACGCAGCACGTGGCCGAAAGGTGTATGTACGTGTGTGCAACACATGTTGGGCACACCAAGACAAGGCAACTCAATGGCAAGATGTAAGCAATACATACACAATGCAACCACTCAGTCGTGTCTGTCACCCCTTGTAGCGGTGCTCTGTGCCACAAACTGTTTTTAGCAAGCACCGCACCAAATATGCCCCAGTGCTCAGCTTATTTTTGGTGCAGGCAAGGATGTATAGAAGAGGGGAGGGGGGCTGAGCGGGGGTCGGGAACCCAAAAGCGTGTGGACCAAAAATGGCCCGACAAGATTTTCCCCTCTGTAAATTTCATTTTTTCCCACTGCGGTCACTTTGGTCGGGGGGGGGGGGGGGATGTCATTCACCACACGTCGTTTTTCGTCCTTGAGGTAGCCATTGTCATCTCCCATTATCTAATGCGCATATGGAACAAAGCCTCTTGTAGGACGTCTCAGCTGTGTCACCGTATGTCAGGAAAGGGACAAAACTGGAGAGAAGTTACCGTAAGCAGCGTCCAACGCAACTTATTGGTGTGTTGTTGCCCACAAACCCACAGACCCAAGTAGTAGTATCTCCTGATTTCGTTTTGTCACCCATCGTGGAAGGCGCCAAGCGCCAGCTAACTCATCTCTTACTGCGGGACTCCAACGTGCCACAAGGCCCATGGGACCCTCCTCCTACGGTTGTCAGCCGTTGCTAATGGATCCTTGGGTGCAGGGTTGTCCCACCACCACATGAGGGCCGGGTCACTGACGGGGGTCCTGCTACGGCGTGCCTGAAGCTGGGCAGACGCAGACTCCCTGGTTGCCACCTCCTGGCCTGAGACTTCAGTCCCCAATTGCCATCCCTTGTTCCCCCTGCTCAAGAGTTGCCAGCAGTGGATCTAGGAAAGGGCCCTATCCAGGGGTGCCCTTACCTATTCCTGTTGGCGGCTAAGGTTGGTTTCCCACTGTTGCTGTCCCCATGAGGTACGCCATAGACGAAGCTCTTTGTCCCTTTGCAATCAGGGCCGCTGAACAATGGATTTGACGGAGGATGACTACACAGGCAGAGCCTTGGACTGCACTCGGCAAGCAGAGGAGGTTCATGTAAAGTGTAAATGCAACAGAAAGATGACGAAGCCCAAGACGCACAACGCAAAACATAGAATGTACTTTTTCGAGGAGAGGGGGCGTGGACAAAGCAAAATGACATGCGTTTCAAAAGTTTGCCTGGGCACCTTCAGCATCCAATGTAGCCCCCCCCCCCTTTGAACTACAGAACTTGAGATCGAAGTGGAAGCGATCGAACGCTGCAAACAGTGATGAGTACAGCAGGACAAAGAGTATACTAATTTTGGAAAAGAAAGTGTATTCATGCCTTCAAAGAAGAAAAAGTTCCACTTGATTTTTGCAATCAAGAAGCGCTGCGATCTCCAGCCGCCGCACTTGTAGCATTTGTAAAGCGGCACTGTAAATATTGTTTTAAGCGTAAGGAATGCCCAGGACGGCCAATTGTAAACATAAATTTAGAAAATGATGATGCAGCTGACAATCGCTACTATTACTGTAAATCACTTTGCAACCCCAGTAAACTGGTCTACAGTGACAGGACCTGATCCGCCCCAGTCAGTGCATTTGGTCGTACCTGGGGATTTGATGGATGTTGTTGTATTGCCATGGGCAGGGGCTCTCTGTGAATGGGCGGGGCGAGGGTTGACCCGGGGGGGGAGGGGGGCTGGGACCCAAAGGTTTGTGTACAAAAAAAGACCCCAAAAAATTCCTTTTTCAATTTGATTTTCGCCTTGAGGAATTTGTTTTAGGGGTTGGGAGAGCAAGGTAATTTGAGGCGGGGGGGGGGGGGCTTCCCATTCCAGCACAGCCCCAGGAGGGACCACTGGCTTGGGAAGGGATCGGTTTGAGCAGCCGTCGTTGTATCAGCGTAGTGGATTGCCCCCGGCCGCCAGACTTGCATCAGCCCCTGCACAGCATACCGCCTCTGGGTCTGCATTGCCCAAATGCTCCGCCTGCAGGATGGCCTTCACAAACTCGTGCATGATGCCCACGTGGCTGGTTCCCCAGTCTTGGCCCATCACGGGCACCTGCCGCCCCTTCAGACCCTCCTCTTTCACCATTGTCTTCAGTGTCGCCTTGCGGGCATTGTCGGCCATTTGCCTGGGACAACACATCGGGGGAGAGGCACCGCAGGTTGACAGTCTCTCAGCTCTGATGGGGAGGGGAGGCAGGACTTCTTATATGATCTGCTATTTGAAAGAGGGAGTAAGCCCCGCCTTGGGGTGCGGCAAGGCCCCCCCTCCAGGATGGTGCTCCTGATGATAGCAGATGTCCTCCGGCTCTCACAAGTCATTCATGTAGGCCTTGCCACGAGAGACCCGACTTGTCATCCCCCTCTGCGGGGCCTAGTGTCTCCCCAAAACGCCGAACTATCGCCATCTCCTAAGGGCTCTATTAAGCAGAGAATGCCGCAAAATGCATCCGATCCGACCGGCCCTGCAGCGGCCTACCCACCGACTATCGGTCAAAACGGTCAGGGGCTGTGGGGGGCTGGGTCAGGAGGAGGGGGGGTTCCAAGGAGGGGGCCAAACGCAACAAACGTTGCGCCGTAACTAATTGCGCCCCCAAGCGAACCGGCTCCCGGAGATCTCGGAGGGTGACGCCGTGCAACAAGGTCAGTCTGCCGGAGGGTCTGCACACACTGTTCATCTTCCGGCTGCACATGTCTGACCTGAACTGCGCAGGTCACCCAAACGACCCCTTTCTTTTCCACCGGCCCTCCAAAAAGGAAATCGATCAGAGCGTCAGGCACAACCCGAAGCCCTCGGGGTTGTGCAAGGGGCTTGTTGACCCGGCCAGTCCCCCATGGCCCTCGAAAGCAGCGGCCGTAGCTGCGCCGATTTCCGGCAACCGGCTTTCCCCTGCACTTCCGGGTGAACCCCCTTCCCCTCCCCCCAGTGGTCCTGGCAGTCGACGTGTGTGCTGAACGCGCGGAGGGAGTGCTGCAGCGGAGGGGGCGCAGACACTCCTGGGGCCCAAGCGCGGCGGCCGCGCCGCACCGGACCTTCAATGTGCACTTGCGGACGAGACATCGGGCCCCCAGAATGTCCGCGGAAGTCAGCGGGAAGACGGGGCTGCCCGTACCACCGCTCCCCCCTCTCCTTGGCACCGTTCCGACGGGTTTGAAGAACAGTTGTCCGCCAACACTCCATCCCGATCAGCTCATAGCTTTGTGGGCAAAATACCCTACCCTCTGGGGTGGGGGTGGGGTGGCCAAAAAAAATTTTGTGTGCCCAAAATCGTCCTCCAATTTCTGACCTTTTTTTAAATCTGAAGTTCATTGTTTCCCTGAGGACTCTTCTGATGTGGGCAGGTGGGTGGGTCGGCTGGGGTTGGCCAGGACCATACCTGCCCCCACCACCCCCCTGGCGGTCACTCGGCGATGGCCCGATCCCGATCAACCCAAAGGACTCTTTACCTGCCTCATACCCATAACATCAGCAGATCTCCGTCCCGCCCTTCGGACCCACTGTGGGGGTGGGGTGGCATGACGCCTGCGTGCATGGCTGTCTGAAGCGGGCAGCGCCTATTGGCCTCTCACCACTTGCCCTTGTCGTTTCCTTGAACCCGTTCCCTCCGGAGGTAGCGGCGCCCGTGGGCCTCTCACCCGAGTGCCCTTGATCTACCGGTCTTGCCTATCCTTACGCCCCCCCTTGCGAGAGCACAACACCAAAGCCCAAAATGTGACGGAAGCTATCTGGGTTCAAGTGGCAAACACTCACAACAAATGTGTCCATGACCCTATGTGACTGGCAAATCCGTCACCAAACCCATGTCTTATGTGGCTGCACTACATTTGGTACCGAATTAAAATTAGGTCCCAAATTAATACGGTCCCTACGCCTACTGTAGCTTGGACAAGGGCGTAGCTTATACAGGGGGGGGGGGGGGTAGGACATGGTTCCAAAAGCTGCCGAAACAACACCAGCTGTTGCTCTGACAAGGGCATTGCCCTCGCAAGCGGGGCAGGGGGGGACGTCCCTACCCTCCCTTCCTTTCCCTTTGGTAGGTTGGCCGGGGAAAAGGGGGGGGGGTCTACTGACGTACCGCAATGTACTGGTGTACACTGGGAGAAGGATGGGGGGGAGAATGAAACATGCGCGTTTGGGGAAGGCAGGGGCTGGGGGGCCACGGACACCGCCCCCTCCTCAACGAGGCTTGGCTCAACAAGCGCTCCCGTGCACCCTGCCTCCCACGCAAACGGGGGGGGGGTCTACAAGGGCAGAAAAGGAAGCCGGCCCATCTGCGCAGCATGAGTCATGGGGGGGATTGCAGTTTGATACCCACGGCCTGAGCGGTGGGGGGGAGGGGGGCAGGGCTTTTTTTAAGCTGGTGGTGGTGGTGGGTGGGTGGGTGGGAATTGATGTGGTACGGTTTAGAAACGTTTCGAAAAGAGTCGAAACTTCACTGCGTCGGCGAAACTGCTGTTCGCCCTTGGCGCACGTTTCGGGTCTCGAAGGGGGGGGGGGGTCCGGACCTACGCTTATGTGGCATGAGTAGAGGTAGGGGGGGGGGGGGGGGTGGCAGTGTTTGCGCACCAAAGGCATCCAACCGACACCTCAGGAAGAGGGGCAGGGGAGAGGATGGGAGGGAGGTACTGGGGGAAGGGGAAAGAGGATCGGGCGCAGAACACTGGGAAACAGGGGAGGGGGGGGGTGCAACTCGAGGCTGTGTCATTCCCTGAGGGGGAGAATGGCTGCGGGTCATCGGCAGACTATCCACGCATCCATCTCCCCTCCCTGAAAGAGGAAAATCCTCGTGACCACAGCTGCAATCACACGCACATACAACGACAGCAGCGGTGCGATTTCGTACTCCATGATAATCTTCAGGAACGAGATGGCCTGTGCGGTGGCCTGCAGCAGAGGATTGCAGAGTGCGCACAGAGTGGAGGTGCGGCTGCAGGCCCCGTTCGCATGCTGCACGGGAACGCACAGACCTCTGGCATGCCAGTCCCCTCTTCTTGCTCTTCTTGAGGGGGAGGGGGGTGAATTTTTTGCCAGAAAGCAGGGAATCAGGTTCAACCCATCCACCCACTACAAACCAGGCTTTGTCTATAAGAGGGGTGGGAGGGTCTGAGATCCACTTACCCAAAAAAAATCTTGACCCAAAATTGGCTGCAGGAAAGCGGTCCTTTGTGGGACCCACCCAGACCCCCCTGTGGGACATTCCGTCTGGTTGTTGTCTCTCTACGGGGCCCTGGACAGTCCCCCGTTCTTCCCTTCACATGTTGCGTCAGGTCGCTGCTTTCTGTCAGCTGCTGTGGCCGGTGCTCCTGCTGGTGTCATTTCTGCGTTCGTGGAGCCCAGTGGTTGGTGTGCTGGGGCTGTGCTGGATGTGGCATGGCGTGCCGTTTGCGTGTCAGCGGTGCCCAGTAGTTGATGTACTGGGGTTGTGCTGGTTGTTGTGGGGGTCGTTTGACTGTTTTTGCTGTCCACGCACCTCCGTCCTCAGGCCATCCACAACCTGCCTCTCTGTGTTTCTGTGTGCGTGAGCCCCACGTGCCCTGCTCCGCATGGTGTTTACGCTGTACCATGACCGCGCTGTCGTCCTTGGTTCTGCCCACCCCGGTTTTGTCGGAGGTTCCTTCTCTTGCCTGGCCCACCATTCCTTTTCACAGGGCGCCTCAGGGGCCCCAGCGGTGGCCCACTGGCTGCTGGATCCCCTTGGCGCAGACGAACAACGGCGCTCTGCCGCAGGAGCCCCAGGGTTGGCTCCCTGGGTGCCTGATCCCCTGTGCGCACTAGTGGCTCCGCGGAACGCATCAGGGGCCCCAGTCGTGGCCCACTGGGTGCAGGTTCCCCTGAGCGTGGACGGACAAAGACGTTGCGTTGCAGGGGCCCGGGGTTGGCCCTCTGGGTGTCCCATCCCCTGCGTGCACTCACCATTTTACATAACTTGGTAAAATGTGATAAAACTTAGGAAAAGCGAGGTAACACTTAGTAAACAAAAAAATTTTAAAGAAAGTTTTTACTAAGTCAAAATAGAAAATTTTTGTTAAGTTTTACCCCCCCCATTTTTACTCGGAACTCGATACTTTGACAGTAGGTGGTACTTTTGTTTAAGGGCACAAAGCCCCCGGGTCGATCCCCGGCCACTTGTGTTAGTGGTACCCCACCCGGGTCAAACCATCATGCATACCAATCATTTGGCCTTCGGCCAGTATAACATAATATAATTGGGATTAGGCACTAGAAACAAAATCAGGCTCAAGAAAAGAGCCACGATAGGGCCATGGCCAACATTAGTGCGCCGGCACTGGGAACAAAACCAGGTGTAATACAAAAAGCGAACCCGGCAGGGCCACAACCAAAATTAGTGCCGACTACTTACAAGTAGTTACAAAAGTTACAAGTAGTTACACGCTTGAAGATCAAGTTGACCTTAGCATTTATATGGCTCGGTTTGCCTGCCCAGAATTGGCGCAATCCTACACACAAGTCCGATTGACACAATACAGATGCATACAAGGTACAATGAAGAACCTTACACTTGTGGCACGTTATGTGAGGCACGACAAAAAAGGCATGTGTCCGAGGGGTCCGCAGATTTGGGTTTGGTGTACATCATAGCCACCTCCCAATGCATTGTTGGGTGTGGAGGCCAACTTGCAACAATTGTAGTACAAGGTAGCTTGCGCCATTTCACCCAGCAACCACAATGTGTCCCGTGGCACTTGCAATATGCCCCTGACAAGGTGTCGAGACAAAGCACAATGCAATGTCCAGAGACTGACATCGTCAAACAGAAGGTAGGTATGGGAGGGTCCAATTGCAAATGCAAGGGCACTAAAAGCATCCAAGGTTTGCCCACTTCTTCCGCTGTTGTGGTTGAATGCCTTCTCACCCAGCGTTCAAATCCACAACAAACAACTCCTCCTAGTTTGCTCCAACAGGCTGCACTTTGGAAGCGGCGTCCATTGTTTTGTCTTTTGCACCACCCTTGCTTGTGGCACAAGTATATAATTTGGGCAATTTGCATTGGGTGATCCGCTTGTTGTCGATTGCCCCAACTTGTGAATACCTCTGCCTTAAGTTGGACCCCCTATGTGACCGGCCACACATTGTGCCCACGATTCAACCAACTGCCGCCCACGATTCAACCAACTGCCGTCTACGTTGTGGACTGACACACGAGGCATTCCACAACGAATCACGGACAACCCATGCCACACCCATTGTGTCCCAATCCGCACTGAGAGCGGTCTAGGCTACCCACCAGTAATACACTACAATCTCAACACAATCTGTGACATAGCTCTCGGCGGTGAGGTCCATGAAATGGCATACCTCGAACTCATATTGTTGCGCCGACGAACCTAGAACCGTGACATGTAGTGGTTGCCTCCCATTGTCACCAAGCAGTGCCTCCACCTCAGACAAGGATGGGCGAAATAAGCCATGGCTATCACTGATTGCTTTGCACAGATCAGCGAGGATTTTGTCTGCACTTCCACCCACATTCGTCGAAGGAGGTGCGTGATCACTACAGGGTGTCGTGTCAACAATAACGGACGGAATGGACTGGGTGGGATGGGGTCTAATGGCATTAACCTCACGTAAATGGTGGATGGTACACGCATCGAATGCCACAAAGCATTCCCCTTGGCAAACTCACGCTTCACGTCTTGGGCAAGAGAAAGAGGCTCCCCATCACAACTACCATCACTAGAGGAGTTATCCTCAACAATCCTTTGGGCCTTTTTTTTGCCACCTTTTTTGGAGGACCTTTGTTTTTTCTCTCTCGGCGAGGCTAAATGCAAAAAGAGCCAAGGTGTGGTTGGCCGTAAGGCCACCAAGGAGCAATACACACGTGCGCTGCCATATGACCCTACCAGTGCCATCAAACCAACACCGAGGAGGAATCCCCATCTACTGTTGCTCAGCATATATGAACCATGCAGTCTCCAAGAACCGTTTATCCTAAAAACAATTGCCATAAAGGGGCTGAGGCATAATCCAATAGGATCACCTCGTCGGGAGAGGCACTACTTCTTGGCCATGCATCTACCAATATAGTAAACTCTTCCATTGTCATGTTTGTGCCCCCACCATAGTTTTTTCGGCGAGCCCCGTGCGAATGCCAAGTATTTTCTCCTGTGGGCGGTTGCGGATGTAATGGGTGCACAACTTCTTCTTCATCTGCGGCGTATCATCGAGTTGAGAGCGGGGGACAAAATCAGAAGTGGCCCACAAGTGGGCAAACTGGCTACATAACCCCTGCCGTCTTGGGGGTCCCCATTGCTTCAGAGCGGGGGACAAAGTCAGTAGTGGCCCGCCAGTGGGCGAATTGGCTATGTAACCCTTGCCGTCTAGGGGGTCCCCAACGTGTCAGAGCACAGGACAAAATCAGAAGTGGCCCACACGTGGGCAGATTGGCTACATAACCCCTGCCGTTTGGAGGTTCCCCAACGCTTCAAAATGGGGGACAAAATGAGAAGTGGCCGACAAGGGTGCGGATTGGCTACAAAACCCCTGCCGTTTTGAGGTTCCCCAACGCTTCACAACGGGGGACAAAATGAGTAGTGGCCAACAAGGGTGCAGATTGGCTACATCACCCCTGCCGTCTAGGGGGTCCCCAACGCTTCAAAGCACGGGACAACATCAAGAGTGGCCCACAAGTGGGCAAATTGGCTACATGACCCCTGCCATCTAAGGGGGGTCCCCAACACTTCAGAGCGGGGGACAAAATCAGCAGTGGCCCACAAGTGGTCAACTTGGCTATATAACCCCTGCTGTCTTCGGGGGGGGGGGTCCCAATGCTTCAAAGCGGGAGGGGGGGCTATGTTTTTTGGCGTAACTCCCATATTTTTTTTTCAAAAAAGAAAGCCTTAAGTCGCGTAATTTTTTTAAAAGCGCAAGTCGCAAATTTTTTAAAGGGGTAAATCGTGTTTTTTTGGTGTAGGTCGTGTAACAAAAATAAAGCGTACAACATTTAATTTCTTTTAAAAAAAAAAGCGTAAGCCGCGTATTTTTTTCAAAAAAAGCGTAAAGTGCGTTATTTTTTTTAGGCGTAGTTCGCGTCACAAAAAAAGCATAAGTCACGTGCCATACATTTTCCAGTTTTTTTTCCACACTCAACTTACGCAAAAAAAAACGCGATTTATGCCAAAAAAATAAGTAACTTACGCCTTACACCAAATACTTTCTATTTTTAACCAGCCCTCCCCCCCCCAGACCTGAACCACATAGTACAGCTGTGTGATCAGCAGCTTCTCCAGGATCTCCGCCTCCTGCTCCCCAAAGGGGCGGTTGCTGCTCGGCATGGGGTACTGTAAGGAGGCCAGATCCGTGTTCGGGACGTTGAAGTTCTTGAAGTTGTTGAGGAAGTAGTCAAGGGTGATGCCACGCTGGTCCAAGATCAAGAACTGCTGCTCGTTCAGGAACTCGCACATGGTCACCAGGCGGGCATACAGACGGTCCAGAAACGACTTGGAGTAGGACACCCCAAGCACCCTGTTGCCTGCGGGAGAGGCGGGAGACCGGGATGGCGAGGGTTCGTTGAGGAGGAATGAGGGGGGCAGGGGGCCATGAAGGCTCAATAAGTGTGCCCATTGATGCTTCCGGGTGACATTGTTTGTCCACCCGGGAGGGGGATGGGAGGCCCCAACCGCAAGAAAACACAGGACTGAGGGGGGGTACAGATACCCGTACAAAGGGGGGGGGGGGGCATAATTTCGTGCGGGGAAATTTCGGAAGGGGAAAATTTTTGCCACCCTTGCAAATCTCACAACAAACACTGCCTCACGCACACACTGCACTGCCAAAGCCCCCAGGGGAAGCCGCCAGGGGAAAATTTCGCCCCCTTCTCCAAAGGCGAGATTTTCCCACAAAATTATCCCCGCCCGGAATTACCCCCTGTGTGACATTCCGTCTGGTTGTTGTTCCTTTACGGGGCCCTGGACGGTCACCCGTTCTTCCCTTCGCATGTTGCGTCGGGTCGCTGCTTTCTGTCGGCCGCTGCGGCCGGTGCTTTTGCTGGTGTTGTTTCCGCGTTCACGGAGCCCAGTAGGTGTGTTGGGACTGTGCTGAATGTGGCATGGTGTGCCGTTTGCGCGTCAGCGGCGCCCAATAATTGGCATATTGAGGATGTGCTGGTTGTTGCCGGGGTCGTTTGACTGTTTGACCCCCCCCCCCTGTTGTATACAGCCAAAATGGGGGCAACCCATCCAGGTCTGCCCCTACGTCCACCGTGCATGCACAAACACTGGCCCTGAATGCCCTCTACCCTTGTGCAAGCACACTGCCCAGGAGTTACACGAGGCCCTGTCTCATGTGGAGTGGGCACGGTGCTGCACACAATGGCCCACTTCACCGCAACCAGGACTGCGACCTCGGAGTGTGTGGGTTGTGGGAGCACAGCCTTGCGGACATGTCTCAGCAAATGTCAACAAGTGCCATGCACACAGTCACCGGCGGCGTGACGGCCGTGGCAACATTAAGTGTGGCAGAAAACCACAGCAAAATAGCGGAGTGCACAGAAACCTTCAGGTGATCAGCAGGAGCACCTCTCATCAGCAGTACCCAGCCCCTCTTTCTCCCTGCAATAAGCCCACTCAAACCTGTCAGCCAATGCAGACAGGGGCAGGCCACGGCTCAGCATTACCGTTTGGGGGGGGGGGGGTGGTCCTCCGCCTAATCCACCCACCCAACCACATCAGAAAAATTGTCCTCGGGAAAAAAAAGGGGGGGGCCGAAATTGGAGGTCAATTTTAGGTACACAAACTTTCTTTTTGGCCTCTGACCCCCCACCCCCCCGGGTATAGGTAAAGTTGGCCACTAAGCCGTGGCCTGGACAGGGGTCCCCCAATGCGGTGCCTTTGGATGCACAGCTTTCCACAGCCCCCCCCCGAGCTTGGGCATCCCATGAACGAATCCAGGCTCCTGCTTCCACTGGCCAGCGCAAGGAGGCGGTTGGGTTGGGGTCCCGTTTTGGGTGGACTGCATTGTGACATGGGGGGGGGGGGGGTATCCCCGGCAAAGGGGCACATACTTCTGTTGTCCCATGCGAACACCGGATGGTCCCAGAAGGGCGCCACGATGTTTGCGAAGTGCATGGTGAAGGCCGGCAGCATCTCGGACCTCAGCTCCCGGGTGCTGGCCCCCGTGGGCGCGGCAGGGCGATGGGGGGATGATCTGAAGGACGTCTCCGGCCGCTGGGACCGATGCGCTGAAGGATCCTCCCACTTGGCCTGCAGAGCCGCCGTTGTGGATGTCTCGGGCGGAAGGGCTAGGGCAACACCGGGGTGCAGTAGAAGATTGGGGGGAGAGGGGGAGGGGGTTGGCACAAGGCCTTGGTGGTTGGCTTTGGAGAGGGGGGGGGGGGGTAGGGATGCATTGGAAGGGTGGCAGGTACCCCGCGCCTCCAGGGGGCCCAGCCCATGCCCGGCCACAGTGTCCCTGACGGCAAGTGCCGGGTTGAGTGGCATTGGCAACCGACAGAGTCGGCAAGATTTGCAAATCAAACGGCCACTGAAAGCAGCGTTTGTTCACAAAATCTGAAAGAATCTGCTGTTCCCAACACTTGCCCAAATACTACGGAAGCAGCATGCCGTGCAAAGGGCATCTTCATGGCCCTGCCTGACACCCTGAAACATCGCCAAGGGAAAATTCCGCCACATTCCTTAAAGACGAAATTCTCCCACGAAATCATCCCTGCCCCGAAATGCCTGCCCTGTAAATAAATATTGGGCGAAACACCACGAGTTCTAGACCCTGATCACTCCGAGGGCTTTTTCGATGTGGGTGGCGTGTGCGACTCGGTGCAGGCGGATGTTTGGGGCGGGGTCCTGGCGGGTGATACTAGAGACGGAACCGGATGTCCCAGGATGTCCATGGCCCAGCTGAAGCCCAACACCAGACCAAGAACACTCTGCACACACCCTTTTTTAATTCTATGATCAATGGTGGGGTTCGATCCGATCCCCGCCTCATCCCCCCCCCCTACCACCGTTTGGTCCCTGGCCTTCGGTCACACTTCGTTGCCCAAGGAAGGAACGGTCTGTCGATGGTAGCCTTCTCCCCCCCTGTGTGACATTCCGTCTGGTTGTTGTTCCTTTACGGGGCCCTGGACGGTCACCCGTTCTTCCCTTCGCATGTTGCGTCGGGTCGCTGCTTTCTGTCGGCCGCTGCGGCCGGTGCTCTTGCTGGTGTCGTTTCCGCGTTCGCGGAGCCCAGTAGTTGGCGTGTTGGGACTGTGCTGAATGTGGCATGGTGTGCCGTTTGCGTGCCCCCCCCGCAGATAATTGACCTGGTGATCATTTCGAGGTCCATCGGTTGGGATTCCCCCTTCCCCCCATTCCCGCATACCCATGCCAGCCTGACCACGGCCAAGTCCTCACCTGCCGGTGGGGCCCCATATTGGGGGCGGATCGGGGGCACCCTGGGACAGGACTTGGGTCATCGTGTGGCGGCGATGGGGGCACATGGAGCATGGGGAGCCACGTCAGCACCATTCGACCCCCGAGAGTTGCCCACAGGCCTCCAAAAGGGCGGTTGTGGGGGGGTGTTGCACCATGATCTTGTGGCCACTGTGCGTCGACCCAGACCCCGGTCCAATCCCACACTTCTCTTCCCGCTTTACCCACTAGGAGGAGGAAGGACAAGCCCCACCACCCCCTCATGATTAGTGTGCAAAAGCTAAGAATCAAGCCTGGTAAGGGGAAGGGGAAGACGGATGGTTGGTTTCCCCAACCCCTCACCCACAACACCCGCTGGGTCTGTACCGAGGACCCAGAAACCAAGCTCCCTATCCACTCCCTTTGCGCCTCAAGGGAGTGGGAGCGTGAGTGGTATGGGGTCACCACTCCCAACATTTTTTCGGGGCAGGGGGTGATTCTTTTCCCTTTTGGGGCCACAGCAATGGCTGGGGTCCAGTGTCAACCCCCCGCCCCGTCCCCTTTTCGAACCCCCCCCCCCCCAAACTAAAGACAGGAACTCGGGTCGAACAGGGAGGTTTCGGCCCAAAACTTGGGAACCTCCTTTTTTCGCAGGTGACAATCAAGAAAAACAACAGGTGCCGCATCCCAAGAACGGCAGTGACGCATCGGCACCAACCAGGCCTTTGCGTAGTGATACTGGGGGGGGGGGGGGTCAAATTGGCCCCCCGGGATTTTGGCTGACCCACCCACCCACCCACATCAGAAAATTTTTCCTCAGGAAAAAAATGAAATTTATCAAAGGGGCCCGAACTTGGAGGTCGATTTTAGGTACACAAACTCTTTTTGGCCTCTGACCCCCCCCCCCCCGGTATAGTATCAACCAGCCACTAAGCAAAGGCCTGGCACCAACACGCCCCAAAATGCCGTTGGGGGCTGCTCGCAGCCCCGTCAGTCGGCGATGTGGTTGTGGGCAGGTGCTCCCAGCGAGTGCCCTGCAAACCCATACCCGGTGCTTGCGCCGCAGGTTGAGCAGGGCCGTGGCTGCGTCCTGCTGGACTTGCTTGCTTGGGCCCGCGATGATGGTCTTCGCCATGGCAGCCGTGTCCATGGCGCTGCGGCTCATGAGGGCGTGAGGGGACGGAGGGGCAGAGGGGCCACCAAAGTGGGCACCGGGCGTCGGTCCCCCGAAAAGGTTGCGTTCCACCGAATCTGAGCACAGCGCAGGGGCAGTGGTGGTGTGCGGGGAGAAGGCGCCACAGCGGTGGCAACAAGGCGGCCGCATGGGTTCAGCTCCGGAGCAGGAGGGGACAGGGACACAGGGAACGGGGTAAGAGCGGACAGGGACAGGGACAGGGGGAGGGCCCGGGACAGGGACAGGGGCAGGCACAGACGGGCACAGGCAAAGGCACAGGCAGAGGCACATGGACAGGCAAAGGCAGAGGCACAAGGACAGGGACGTGCCAGGGCTGTCCTTGAGGGCGGTTAGCGGTTGGTGGCAAGTGGTGGCGGTTGGCGGTTGGCGGTTGGTGGTCCCTGGGGGCTGTCCTTAACAAAAAAAAATCTGGGTTCTTAAGAACAGCCCTGGGACAGGCACAGGCAGAGGCACGGGCACAGGCCTATAGGGAAAAGGGGGCATGCCCAGCAGGGGCACAGGCGGGACAGACCTGGGGGCACAGGCAGGGACAGGGATGAGGTGCCGAGGACGTGGCACGGTCATGGGGTGGGGCGCAACACACCGTAGCCGGAGTACGAGGACGTGGGCAGTGGTCCGCGCGACGGGGCAAAGGGAGAAAGCATGCTCCCGGTGCTGCTGGGCCCTGAGCGCGCCTGGTCGCTGGCGAGCACCGTCAGCAGCAGCGACACCGTGTCTTGGGTGCCGTAGACCTTTTCAAACTCCTGAGGCATTGAAAATGCGGAGGGGTTGGGGCCACGGTGAGCCCGCCCCAGAGAAGTATTAGAACGGGGGGGGGGGGTCTGGGACCCAAAGGTTTGTGTACCAAAAATGGCACAACAAGATTTCCCAATGGCAAATTTCGTTTTTTCCCACGATGGTCACTTTGGTTTGAAGGGATTTCGGGGGGGGGTTTCAGGGGGGCGGGGGGTCACCCCCTCCTCCTACGGTGTACGGTCATTCGAAATAGGGTGAGAGACACATCAGGCAGGTCCAGAAATATGCTTTGTAATGGCCTTTTTGATCGTTGTGGGGGGATCACCAATCGACACAAAACTTGTGGAAAATCACCTCGCAGAGGTTGTTAGATCAAAGCCAGGCAGGCGTATATATGGGGAAAACGCCACATACCCCCCCATTTTGGCCTTTTTGGGCCTATTCGCGTACCCTACCCCAAGGGGTTGAATTGTTAGTTTAACCCCTTGTAAAATCATTATTTTGTCCAATAAACGCATCCCCCAATGAGTTTTTGGTCCGGACCCCCCTAGACCCCCCCACTTGAAACCCACTTTTTTGAGGTTTTCAAGGAGGGGGGGGGGTGGGGGGGGGGGGGTCAAAAAATGACCCCCCCTTTTTTTGGGTCGAAAATCATGAATCTTTTGGTTTTTTTCGATTTTGAGCCGAAAAAGTGTTTCCGGGTCCCGACTCCATAGGGTTTGTATGGGGCGGAGTGGGACGAGCGCTGATGCAGTTTATGCATTTTTTGGCCATTTTTGCTATGTTGGCGATTTTGGCAACCTCGGTGACCCCGTGGTACCCACTCCAAGGGGTGCGAGTGGGGATGTTGTGACAGTATATGCCTCCTAGGATATGGAAGAACGTTTTTTGCAGTCTGTAGCCTTGCCCAGGGCTGGTGAAATGCCTTGCCAAAGACGCGAAATGGCTGTTTCCACCAATAATGGCCTAGTGAATGGGCCAGTACACAACCTGCTTATGCAGTTTTTCACGTTGGGCAGCTCAAACATCGAAGTTTTCGAAACTTGTTTTTTTGATATTGTGACCACCTAAAATGACCATCCAAGGTATGTAAAGCATGTTTTAGGCCGTATTTACGTGTTTCTCAACCTATTTGGGTATTAGGTCCGGGGGGGGGGGGGTCTCCCAAGGGATTGGTACACAACCTGCTTATGCAGTTTTTCACCTTGGACAGCTCAAAAATCGAAGTTTTCGAAACTTGTTTTTTTTGATATTGTCATGACGTAAAATGACCATCCAAGCTATGTAAAGCATGTTTTAGGCTGTATTTACGTGTTTTTCACCTTATTTGGGTATTGGGTTGGGGGGGGGGTCTCCCAAGGGATTAGTACACAACCTGCTTATGCAGTTTTTCACCTTGGACAGCTCAAAAATCGAAGTTTTCGAAACTTGTTTTTTTTGATATTGTCATCACGTAAAATGACCATCCAAGCTATGTAAAGCATGTTTTAGGCTGTATTTACGTGTTTTTCACCTTATTTGGGTATTGGGTTGGGGGGGGGGCCTCCCAAGGGATTGGTACACAACCTGCTTATGCAGTTTTTCAACCTCGGCAGCTCAAAAATCGAAGTTTTCGAAACTTGTTTTTTTGATATTGTGACCACCCAAAATGATCATCCAAGCTATGTAAAGCATGTTTTAGGCTGTATTTGCGTGTTTTTCATCCTATGTGGGTATTAGGTCCGGGGGGGGGGGGGTCTCCCAAGGGATTGGTACACAACCTGCTTATGCAGTTTTTCACTCTGGACAGCTCAAAAATCGAAGTTTTCGAACGTTGTTTTTTTGATATTGCGATCACCTAAAATGATCATCCAAGGTATGTAAAGCATGTTTTAGGCCGTATTCGCGTGTTTTTCACCCTATTTTTGGTTTGTGTTGCTCGGGGTAGATTCTCTGCGAGGTGGACTTGCCGAAGGCAATAGAATTTCGGTTTTGAGGTGTTGAGGGCTGACAACTGCTGCTTTGACTGTTGTTGGTGCAAAACAGTGACTTCATTCCCTTCAAAATAGGCCATGGCCGGCCTCAGGCCGCAAGTTCTTCGTGCATCTCATCATGTCTTCTGGCACGACATGCCCCATCCTACTCCGCCCCTCGTGACCAGTACCGCAGGGTCCCTGGCAAAAAAAAAAACGCATTGGGCGCTTCAATTTTCGACTCAACATAAAAAATTCCAAATCACCTCGCAGAGGTTGTTAGATCAAAGCCAGGCAGGCGTATATAGGGGAAAATGCCACATACCCCCCCATTTTGGCCTTTTTGGGCCTATTCGCGTACCCTACCCCAAGGGGTTGAATTGTTAGTTTAACCCCTTGTAAAATCATTATTTTGTCCAATAAACGCATCCCCCAATGAGTTTTTGGTCCGGACCCCCCAGACCCCCCCCCACTTGAAACCCACTTTTTAGGGGGGGGGGTGGGGGTGGGGGTGGGGGGGTGGGGGGGTGGGGGGGGGGGTCAAAAATGTCGAAAAATGACCCCCCCTTTTTTTGGGTCGAAAATCATGAATCTTTTGGTTTTTTTCGATTTTGAGCCGAAAAAGTGTTTCCGGGTCCCGACTCCATAGGGTTTGTATGGGGCGGAGTGGGACGAGCGCTTATGCAGTTTATGCACTTTTTGGCCATTTTTGCTATGTTGGCGATTTTGGCAACCTCGGTGAACCTGTGGTACCCACCCTGAGGGATGTGAGTGGGGATGTTGTGACAGTATATGCCTACTAGGATACGGAAGGACGTTTTTTGCAGTCTCTAGCTTTGCTTAGGGCCGTTCACAACCCGTGCCAAAGACGCGAAATGACTGTTTCCACCAATAATGGCCTCCTGAATGGGCCGGGACACAACCTGCTTATGCAGTTTTTCACCCCGGACAGCTCAAAAATCGAAGTTTCCGAAACTTGTTTTTTTGATATTGTGACCACACAATATGACCATCCAAGGTATGTAAAGCATGTTTTAGGCCGTATTTACGTGTTTTTCACCCGATATGGGTATTAGGTCCGGGGGGGGGGGGGTCTCCCAAGGGATTGGTACACAACCTGCTCATGCAGTTTTTCACCCCGGACAGCTCAAAAATGGAAGTTTTCGAAACTTGTTTTTTTTGATATTGTGACCACACAATATGACCATCCAAGGTATGGAAAGCATGTTTTAGGCCGTATTTGCGTGTTTTTCACCCTATTTGGGTATTAGGTCCCGGGGTGGGGGGGGGGGGGGGTCTCCCAAGGGATTGGTACACAACCTGCTTATGCAGCTTTTCACCCCGGACAGCTCAAAAATGGAAGTTTTTGAAACTTGTTTTTGTGATATTGTGATCACTTAAAATCACCATCCAAGGTATACAAAGCATGTTTTAGGCCGTATTTACGTGTTTTTCACCCCATTTGGGTATTAGGTTCAGGGGGGGGGGGGGGTCTCCCAAGGGATTGGTACACAACCTGCTTATGCAATTTTTCACCCCGGACAGCTCAAAAATGGAAGTTTTTGAAACTTGTTTTTCTGATATTGTGACCACCTAAAATGATCATCCAAGGTATGGAAAGCTGTTTTACGCCGTATTTACGTGCTTTTCACCCTATTTGCGTATTAGGTCCCGGGGGGGGGGGGGGGTCTCCCAAGGGATTGGTACACAACCTGCTTATGCAATTTTTCACCCTGGGCAGCTCAAAAATCGAACTTTTTGAAACTTGTTTTTTTGATACCGTGATCACCTAAAATGATCATCCAAGGTATGTAAAGCATGTTTTAGCCGGTATTTATGTAGTTTCCACCCTATTTGGGGTGTGTGTTGCTCGCGGTAGATTCTCTGCGAGGTGGACTTGCCGAAGGCAATAGAATTTTCGAAACTTGTTTTTTTTGATATTGTGACCACCCAAAATGACATTTCAAGCTATGCAAAGCATGTTTTAGGCCGTATTTACGTGTTTTTCACCCTATTTGGGTGTTAGGTCCGGGGGGGGGGGGGGCCTCCCAAGGGATTGGTACACAACCTGCTTATGCAGTTTTTCACCCCGGACAGCTCAAAAATCGAAGTTTCCGAAACTTGTTTTTTTGATATTGTGACCACACAATATGACCATCCAAGGTATGTAAAGCATGTTTTAGGCCGTATTTACGTGTTTTTCACCCGATATGGGTATTAGGTCCGGGGGGGGGGGGGTCTCTCCCAAGGGATTGGTACACAACCTGCTTATGCAGTTTTTCACCCCGGACAGCTCAAAAATGGAAGTTTCCGAAACTTCTTTTTTTGATATTGTGACCACACAATATGACCATCCAAGGTATGTAAAGCATGTTTTAGGCCGTATTTACGTGTTTTTCACCCGATTTGGGTATTAGGTCCAGGGCGGGGGGGGTCTCCCAAGGGATTGGTACACAACCTGCTTATGCAGTTTTTCACCCCGGGCTGCTCAAAAATCGAAGTTTCCGAAACTTGTTTGTTTGATATTGTGACCACCTAAAATGACCATCCAAGGTATGTAAAGCATGTTTTAGGCCGTATTTACATGTTTTTCACCCTATTTGGGTATTGGGTTAGGGGGGGGGGGGGGGCTCCCAAGGGATTGGTACACAACCTGCTTATGCAGTTTTTCACCCCGGACAGCTCAAAAATCGAAGTTTTCAAAACTTGTTTTTTTGATATTTTCATCACCCAAAATGACCATTCAAGCAATGTAAAGCATGTTTTAGGCTGTATTTACGTGTTTGTAACCTTATTTGGGTATTGGGTCGGGGGGGGGGGTCTCCTAGGGGATTGGTACACAACCTGCTTATGCAGTTTTTCATCGTGGAGAGCTCAAAAATCGAAGTTTTCGAAACTTGTTTTTTTGATATTGTGATCACCTAAAATGACCATCCAAGGTATGTAAAGCATGTTTTAGGCCGTATTTATGTAGTTTCCACCCTATTTTGGGTACATGTTGCTCGGTGTAGATTCTCTGCGAGGTGGACTTGCCGGTGGCAATAGAATCTTTTGGTTTTTTTCGATTTTGAGCCGAAAAAGTGTTTCCAGGTCCCGACTCTATGGGGTTTGTATGGGGCGGAGTGGGACGAGCGCTCTTGCGGTTTATGCACTTTTTGGCCATTTTTGGTATGTTGGCGGTTTTGGCAACCTCGGTGAACCCGTGGTACCCACTCCGAGGGGTGTGAGTGGGGATGTTGTGACAGTATATGCGTACTAGGATACGGAAGGACGTTTTTTATAGTCTCTAGCCTTGCCTAGGGCCGTTCACAACCCGTGCCAAAGACGCGAAATGACTGTTTCCACCAATAATGGCCTAGTGAATGGGGCAGTACACAACCTGCTTATGCAGTTTTGGGCAGCTCAAAAATCGAAGTTTTCAAAACTGGTTTTTATGATATTGTGATCACCCAAAATGACCATCCAAGGTATGTAAAGCATGTTTTAGGCTGTATTTGCGTGTTTTTCATCCTATTTGGGTATTAGGTCCCAGGCGGGCGGGGGGGGGCGTCCCAAGGGATTGGTACACAACCTGCTTATGCAGTTTTTCACCCTGGGCAGCTCAAAAATCGAAGTTTCTGAAACTTGTTTTTTTATATTGTGACCACCCAAAATGACCATCCAAGGTATGTAAAGCATGTTTTAGGCCGTATTTACATGTTTTTCCCCCTATTTGGGTATTAGGTCCGGGGGGGGGGGGGGGTCTCCCAAGGGATTTGTACACAACCTTATGCAGTTTTTCACCCCGGGCAGCTCAAAAACCGAAGTTTTCAAAACTGGTTTTTATGATGTTGTAATCACCTAAAATGACCATCCAAGGTATGTAGAGCATGTTTTAGGCTGTATTTACGTGTTTTTCACCCCATTTGGGTATTAGGTCCCGGGGGGGGGGGGGGTGTCTCCCAAGGGATTGGTACACAACCTGCTTATGCAGTTTTTCACCCTGGGCAGCTCAAAAATCGAAGTTTTTGAAACGAATTTTTATGATATTGTGATCACCTAAAATGACCATCCAAGGAATGTAAAGCATGTTTTAGGCTGTATTTACGTGTTTTTCACCCTATTTGGGTATTACATCGGGGGGGGGGGGGGGGTCGGTCCCAAGGGATTGATACACAACCTGCTGATGCGGTTTTTCAACCTGGGCAGCTCAAAAATCGAAGTTTTGAAACTTGTATTTTTGCTATTGTCACCACTTGAAATGACCATCCAAGGTATGTAAAGCATGTTTTAGGCCGTATTACATGTTTTTCACCCTATTTGGGTATTGGCCGCACGGGGGGGGGGGGGTCCCAAGGGATTGGTACACAACCTGCTTATGCAGTTTTTCACCCTGGGCAGCTCAAAAATCGAAGCTTTCGAAACTTGTTTTTTTGATATTGTCACCACTTAAAATGACCATCCAAGCTATGTAAAGCATGTTTTAGGCCGTATTTATATAGTTTTTTCCCTGTTTTGTGTGTGCGTTGCTTGCAGTAGATTCTCTGCGAGGTGGACTTGCCGAAGGCAATAGAATCACCTCGCAGAGGTTGTTAGATCAAAGCCAGGCAGGCGTATATAGGGGAAAACGCCACATACCCCCCCATTTTGGCCATTTTGGGCCTATTCGCGTACCCTACCCCAAGGGGTTGAATTGTTAGTTTAACCCCTTGTAAAATCGTTATTTTGTCCAATAAACGCATCCCCCAATGAGTTTTTGGTCCGGACCCCCCTAGACCCCCCTCACTTGAAACCCACTTTTTTGAGGTTTTCAAGGAGGGGGGGGGGGGGTGGGGGGGGGGGTGGGGGGGGGGTCAAAAAATGAACCCCCCTTTTTTTGGGTCGAAAATCATGAATCTTTTGGTTTTTTTCGATTTTGAGCCGAAAAAGTGTTTCCGGGTCCCGACTCCATAGGGTTTGTATGGGGCGGAGTGGGACGAGCGCTTATGCAGTTTATGCATTTTTTGGCCATTTTTGCTATGTTGGCGATTTTGGCAACCTCGGTGACCCCGTGGTACCCACTCCAAGGGGTGCGAGTGGGGATGTTGTGACAGTATATGCCTCCTAGGATATGGAAGAACGTTTTTTGCACTCTGTAGCCTTGCCCAGGGCTGGTGAAATGCCTTGCCAAAGACGCGAAATGGCTGTTTCCACCAATAATGGCCTAGTGAATGGGCCAGTACACAACCTGCTTATGCAGTTTTTCACCCCGGGCAGCTCAAACATCGAAGTTTTTGAAACTTGTTTTTTTGATATTGTGACCACCTAAAATGACCATCCAAGGTATGTAAAGCATGTTTTAGGCCGTATTTACGTGTTTCTCACCCTATTTGGGTATTGGGTGGGGGGGGGGGGGTCTCCCAAAGGATTAGTACACAACCTGCTTACGCAGTTTTTCACCTTGGACAACTCAAAAATCGAAGTTTTCGAAACTTGTTTTTTTTTGATATTGTCATCACGTAAAATGACCATCCAAGGTATGTAAAGCATGTTTTAGGCTGTATTTACGTGTTTTTCACCTTATTTGGGTATTGGGTTGGGGGGGAGGTCTCCCAAGGGATTGATACACAACCTGCTTATGCAGTTTTTCAACCTCAGCAGCTTAAAAATCGAAGTTTTTGAAACTTGTTTTTTTGATATTGTGACCACCCAAAATGATCATCCAAGCTATGTAAAGCATGTTTTAGGCTGTATTTGCGTGTTTTTCACCCTATTTGGGTGTTAGGTCCGGGGGGGGGGGCTGGGTCTCCCAAGGGATTGGTACACAACCTGCTAAATGCAGTTTTTCAACCCGGACAGCTCAAAAATCGAAGTTTTCGAAACCTGTTTTTTTGATATTGTGATCACCTAAAATGACCCTCCAAGGTATGTAAAGCATGTTTTAGGCCGTATTTACGTGTTTTTCACCCTATTTGGGTATTAGGTCGGGGGGGGGGGGGGGGTCTCCCAAGGGATTGGTACACAACCTGCTTATGCAATTTTTCACCCCGGGCAGCTCAAAAATCGAAGTTTTCGAAACCTGTTTTTTTGATATTGTGACCACCTAAAATGACCATCCAAGGTATGTAAAGCATGTTTTGGGCCGTATTTACGTGTTTTTCACCCTATTTGGGTATTAGGTCGGGGGGGGGGGGGGGTCTCCCAAGGGATTGGTACACAACCTGCTTATGCAGTTTTTCACCCCGGGCAGCTCAAAAATCGAAGTTTTCGAAACCTGTTTTTTTGATATTGTGACCACCTAAAATGACCATCCAAGGTATGTAAAGCATGTTTTAGGCCGTATTTACGTGTTTTTCACCCTATTTGGGCATTAGGTCGGGGGGGGGGGGGGTCTCCCAAGGGATTGGTACACGACCTGCTTATGCAGTTTTCCACCCTGGGCAGCTCAAAAATCGAAGTTTTCGAAACTTGTTTTTTTGATATTGTGACCACTTAAAATGACCATCCAAGGTATGTAAAGCACGTTTTAGGCCGTATTTACATGTTTTTCACCCTATTTGGGTATTGGCCGCACGGGGGGGGGGGGGTCTCCCAAGGGATTGGTACACAACCTGCTTATGCAGTTTTTCACCCTGGGCAGCTCAAAAATCGAAGTTTTTGAAACGAATTTTTATGATATTGTGATCACCTAAAATGACCATCCAAGGAATGTAAAGCATGTTTTAGGCTGTATTTACGTGTTTTTCACCCTATTTGGGTATTACATCGGGGGGGGGGGGGGGGTCGGTCCCAAGGGATTGATACACAACCTGCTGATGCGGTTTTTCAACCTGGGCAGCTCAAAAATCGAAGTTTTTGAAACTTGTATTTTTGCTATTGTCACCACTTGAAATGACCATCCAAGGTATGTAAAGCATGTTTTAGGCCGTATTTACATGTTTTTCACCCTATTTGGGTATTGGCCGCACGGGGGGGGGGGGGTCCCAAGGGATTGGTACACAACCTGCTTATGCAGTTTTTCACCCTGGGCAGCTCAAAAATCGAAGTTTTCGAAACTTGTTTTTTTGATATTGTCACCACTTAAAATGACCATCCAAGCTATGTAAAGCATGTTTTAGGCCGTATTTATATAGTTTTTTCCCTGTTTTGTGTGTGCGTTGCTTGCAGTAGATTCTCTGCGAGGTGGACTTGCCGAAGGCAATAGAATTTTGGGGGGGATCATTTTTTCCGGCCCCCTCCCCAAAGCGGCACTCGGCCAGGGGGAGGGGGGGTGGCGGGGTCTGAGAGGTCGAAAGCCCCTTGGGAACATTTTTGGATCCAAGAATGATGAGCTTACACTAATAAAACACGGCGATGCTGTGCGTGCCCCAGCTGTACAATGGCCTATTGGCGGTGCAGCACGGTCGCACTGTGTATTGGTGCACCCTTGTGCAGCAGGTGCACAACGGTATGTCTGGACGCGAGCAGTGGCTTGGAAGGTTGCATCGGCTCTTGCAGCGACTCACGAGGATGCGGTATGTGGAGTTTCAACAAAGAGGACGGCGTCATTCACTGGAGGGGTGCAGAATGCTTTCCCCAACCAACAGGAAAACGAAATGTTGCAAACACAAGGATGTCTGTGTGTCACGACTGGGGCGGTGGCTTGTGGGGTGGCCAGCGGCAATGAGTCACCAGAATGGTCTGCACTGGGGTGGGTGGGCTTTCAACGGGATACGGCCCTCTGACTAGACCTCCCCCAAAAGAGGCTCAATTGACGGCCCCCCCAAAATCCTAGCAAGACTGACCCCTGGGCCCCAAAAGTGACCCGGACCCAAAATCCGGCAAAAAATGAAAATGGCATTGTTGGAATCAGCGCGTCGAGGGGGTTCAGAAAATTCATCATTTGCCATGTATTTGGTGGGGAAAAAACTTGACCATTTTCTAATGCTCAAAAGAATTTTCCACGCCTTCGGCGCCAGCGTCCACAATAACTGACTAATGGTCCTGTCAATGGAGCCCTTTTCCCGAACCCCCCCCCCCCAAAATTGAAAACCCGACTCCCCCTGCGTCCCGCCGGCCAGGTCCAGGTTCCCACGTGTCCAGGGGTGGGGGAGGGAGCAATTGCATTTGTCCGCTCCATTTGCCCACGCTCTTGATCCTCGATCCTGTCGTGCCGTGTCGCTACTCCTGTCCTGACCGTTAGATCGTGTGTCCTCTCGCCTCCTGCGCCCGCTTTGTCTCCCCCTCTGCCTCTGCCCCGCCACTGGAAGGGGCAGGCGTGCAAGGCACAGCCACGCAGCATACGTCCAGTAAGTCGGGGTCTCCCGTTGTCAGGATGAGATGCAGATGGTCCACAAGACGGAGCTTCAGCTGCAGAGGGATTTGAAAAGGGGTCGCGCAGCGGTCATGGAATGCACCCCAAAAAAATGCCGACCCTCCATTACCCCCAAACTGCAGTGCAACGAAGAGAGCCAAATGGAAAGGGGTGAGCAGCGGCATATGCACGGGTCCATGGGCGGCCACCAACTGCACTTCCCGCTCTCTCTCTCTCTCTCTCTCTCTCTCTCTCTCTCTCTCTCTCTCTCTCGTGTGTGTGTGTGTGTGTGTGCGCGCGCGCGGACGTGGTCGACCATGCCCTGAAGAGGCGAAGCTGCCCACATTCGTCGGCAGTTCACGACGGTGTTTGAGAGGCACAGGCCAGGATCTCGTTTGGAGGGAGGGAAGGGGGCCCGGTTCCCATCACAACCGTGGACACCCAAAACAGCAATCACCCCCGGCCCCGAGCTCCTGGCAACGGCTTTTGCAACCACCAAACCCAGCCCCCACCGCTGCACTGCTCAGCAGTAACCACTTTTCTGACCGCGCCCCTTGACAGCCCCTGTGGGAGGCCGCTTGCCTTCCTGGAGGACACTAAGGCGCAAAGGTCATCAGCGTACATGAACGGGTCCACCGTCACCATGTAGCTGGTGCAGCAGTGGTGATGCACACTTTGGTGCATCCCTCTGGGGCTCTTGATGCGCATCCTGCTGGCACTGCCATTGCTGAGGGTCTGGCCCCTTGTCTGCGGTGGGCTGCATGGGCCGCCCATCCCACCCCCTCCTCGTCCAACGTTGGCTCAACCCCAGGGTTTCACGCAACTTCCCGGTGCCAATCCGTCCCTCCCGGGTCCGGGGGGGGGGGGGGACGGGGCGGACTCCAACATGATGACGAGTATGGGGGGGATGAGCCTCCGCCCCTCCTCCAAGAGGACCTCCTCCGTCGCAGAGGATGTTCAGGGCCCCACCATTTCGTGCCGCCAACGCAGTGGCTGGGACGGGGGGAGGGGGGCGTCCAAGGCGCAAGAAGCACCATTGCCTGCCACACTTGCCGCCTCCCTCCGACCCTCGCCCCACCCCTCCGTTACTCTGGGGGACAACAATGCACGGCGTGCGTACCGCACCCACGTCTGTTGCCGGCACTCGTATCGCATTCCCCTGAAGATCACGACCTCCCGAGAGCACCGCACCACAGCACAACTCATCAGCGTCATCTTCTTCTGCGGAGGCACATCCTCTGCCCACAGCCCATGACACCAGTTTCTACACCGATCAGAGTGAGGCGTAGGGTCCCGGTAATTCCGGTTGTGTAAAGGCGTGCAAAGGCGTCCCCTCCGGAGAAAGTGTCACGCGAGCGTTGACAGGTGTCACGCAGGAGTACTCGCGTGACACTCAAAAAAAAATCTCTTTTTAGGTTTAATATCTTCATGTATTTGTATTTTCAGAATTTCTGTGTACCGTAGCGTGACACTTCACCCGTCCCCTCCGGCCGTCGTCCGCCCTCCCCACCACCCTCTCGCCCCATAACTCCCGCCCCCCCTCCTCAATACAAGTTGCTGAGAAGGCCCAACACCCCTCGGGCCCCGTTGGGTATGTGGGCTCGGCCAAGGAAGCGGAACGCAGTACAGACACAGGGCACGAGCACCGCCGGGCCCTGACCGCCACAACCGACGGGCATACCAGTGTGTAGAGGCCCTGGTTCGTCAACACCAAGAACTGGCGATAGGGCAGGAGGTGCTGCCTGGCCACTTCACTCCCTGAGGGATGGAGGAGCGCCCGAGCACACGTCGCACCAACCATCACGGGCCTAGTCCTGGCCACATGGCCACTCACGGAACGAGATCAGGGCATTGCTTAGCACGGGGGGGGGGGGGGCACCCACGTCAGATTTTCCTCGGGAGAGAGTTTTACTCAGGTATACATTCAGTAAAAGGCCTGAAATTTTGAGGATGACGTTAGGTACACAAACTTGGTGAGGGGGGCCTTAGCCCCAGGCCTGCGCTTGAACAGGGGGTGGGGGGCTACCCAACCAACCAAGAAACTGTCGTTTACGCTCCAACCCCATCCAACTCCAATGGCGGATGCAACGGTTTTGTAACGGCCGCCTACTGCCCCACCGCTCTCCCAAACGTAGCCAACCGGTTGTACGGGCTCTCGCAGCACTACCCTGTGGCCTGCCTCTCCTTCAAGCGCAGCCCCCCTGACCCCCGCCCCCCCCCCCGACCCTGGAGGTCGACCCATGCCCTGACCGCGATGCTCGGAAAATGGGGTCTCCAAGGCACCAAAGGTGTTCTCCGGCGAAGGGGTGTCCCAAAGGCTGGTCGGTTTATGTGTAGTACAACCAGCGTCCAGTGCCATGTGTGACCTGCTGTTGCCGGGGAATGTTGGTCCCACGACGGTCTCACACACGGCAGCACACTGCAGACGGCCCTGTCTGGAGCAGCGCCAGTGGAGCACGCGGTGCGGAGCGACACCATTATCAACCAACGCCGCGTGCCGCGGCCACCTCCACCTCGCGCGACGCGATGCGCAATCGCCACGCACAACATCCTGCACCTTCTGAAGCGGCGTATGAGAACAGTGGAAGCTGATGGAGGGGGTTGGGGGGGGAGAGATGGTCATAGTGGACCCCTCCCACAGCGCCCTCCCCTCCCCCGGCTGTAGGATGCGGATGTTGTATGCTAATCCTTAGCTCACGGGCACAAGGACACAGAGCACCAAAATCAGGACAAAAAGCTCTTCAGTGACATTGTCATAGGCGCCTTTCTTTTTAACAAGGCAGCACCAATGGACAAATTGACAGAAGCAGAACAGTTGCACGAATCGTCATTGCGTAAATGGCGCTCGTGCCTGTGTTCATTCCATCGTCACTACTGGCACTGGTGCAGCCACGGCTGCTGAAACAGGCATTTGACCGGCATTTTGTCGATCCAATGGGACAAGGGCGCCTGCACCAGAGCCACCAAGCCCCCAGGGCTGCACCAGAGCCGCACCCCAAAGCAGACAGACAAAGGGACAGGAGCTCAAACAGCAATCAACAGCACCCGCATGGCTGTCTTTCACCCTCAAGTGACGGACGGCTGGAGCCCACGGTGACCACCTGTCACTCTCCATATGTCACTCGGTGACAGATAGCCGGACCCCCGCCTCCCCCCACCCCCATCTCTGGTGGGGCAGTAGTGGCTCAGGATCAGGACATTAAAACAAAGGGGCGGGGGGGCGGGGGGGTTCAGGCCCTCCATCACCAGCACAGCACTTCGGCACAACAACCGAATGCCTGTACTCCGGCCCCACCCTTGCGAGAGCAACACTAAAGTCCCAGAGTTTTGACGGAAACAACACCTGCCGTTGTTCTGAGAAAGGGGGTGGTAAGAAAGGGCAAAGTAGGACATGGTCGCAAAAGTTGCGGAAACAAACACTTACTGCTGCTCTGACACGGGCGTTCCTCTCGCAAGCGGGGGTTGAGACGTAATTAAAAAACAGACAAATGCAAACCAGAGATAATGCACTCCACCGTAAGGCTCTCGCAAGAGGGGGGGAGGGGGGGGCTGGGGGGGTGGCGGCCGTTGTGCGCCAGCCCACGGCGGTAGTGCGCGACGGCGGTGGGGCTCGACGATTTCGTTTTGAAAATACAAAATTCTTGTCCACTCTGAAGCCCCCTGATGACGATGGAGTATGATCAACAGCTGCAACGTCAGGCCTCAAAAGTTCACGGTCGGCCCACCTCAGGTCCCAAGGCTATCTGCAACTCAGAGTCCGGGCACGGGCGCGGGGCGCGATTCACGCAACACATACGGGGGATGCGCATCGACAACAACTCGGGGTGGAGCTGGTCGGAAGGGACTTCGCAGATGCTGAGCACTTCGCCTGTGATCAAAGGGGTGCGACCCGGGTCGTCCGCAGCAGCACGCAGAGCCACTGCCAGAGCCAAGCATTCGCTTGGGGGTTCAGGACGCACGGATGGGGCCAGGCAGTCCGAGGGTGAGCCACGCACACGCGACACCGAGAACGATGCGCTGCTCGTGCAGCCTCCAGGGCACCGGATGTTCGATTGCGCGCCGGGAAGGGGGGTTGGGGGGGCAACCGGGCCACTTTAAAGCCCCTCGGGATGCCCCGGGGGTGACCCGGACCCCAATGCCCGAAAAAGGGGAAGCGGCCGTTTCAGAATCAGTGCAACGAGTGTGAGCACGAGGGGAAGACCGTTCCGGACCCCCCAAAAGATTTCTCCAGCATCGGTCTCGGGGTCACGGATCAATGGCCAGGTCAGTCGAGCCCCTGCTCCGGGCACTCCCCCCCCCCAGTAAGCCATATCGACCCCCCCAAGCCAAGGATGCATTGGAAGGTTGGGGGGGTGGGGTGCCCCCCCCCTCCAGGGCGCCCAACCTATGCCCATGTACTGTCTCCCTGACGGCAAGCGCCAGCTGCAATGGCATTTGTAACCGCCCGTAACAGCCCCCAACCGCTTAGGTAACCTCCTCCAATCGCCTATCCAACCGCTTCTGGGACCGCCTTGGAGGTCCCTTCCCTTCTGATCCATCCCTGCCACAAACCCCCGCAATTGAAAGCCCGACTTCCTGGTGTCAGAGGTGTCAAAAGTGTCAATCGCTTGTCAGGTGCCCGCAAACCCTCCCGGAGTCCCCCAGAAGTCGGCAGGCGCCAGGCAGGGCTGTGGGCAGCTTGCGGGGCCGCCGGGGCCCGTCCCGCGAAGGCCGAGGCTTCCCCAGAGTGCGGGACCTGCAATGTCCTCGATCGGCACGTACACCTCCTTCGTCAGCAGCGCGTCCGCCTGCCCGGGCCGCCGGTCCTTCTGACTGGAGATGCCGAACATCAGGTGCCTGGGCTCGCCCTGTGCGACGGACACAAAGGGCTGTGCCACTGCAGGGCGCAGGGCTGGCAACGGAGGCGGACTTTGCGTGCTCGGGGCCGGACCACACAGGCATGGGCATGCCGCGGGGGGGCCACCGCACCGCAGCAGGAGCAGGCTCAAGGAGGGGCTCGGGGGAGGGATCTGGCGTGGACAGGCTTCGGGATGGGCTTCGGGAGGGGGGGGGGGGGGGGTCAGGCGATGAATTGGCATGAATCGGTTCAAACCGCTGCACAGGTTCAGTTGGGTGGAGAGAAAAGCACGTGGACGTCGCAGTGGCCAGGGCGTACCATGGACCCTCCCCCCTCTCTCCGCCATTGGAACGGCTGCCTCCTGGGGGCGTTTTCGCACAGCGCGCGCACAGCGCGGGCACAGCGCGCGCACAGTGCGCGCACAGCGCCAATTATTACGGTGATTATCCAGGTAACAACCCTGAAAACCACGCACCTGCGGAATCATGCACAACCAATTCAAAACTCAAAAATTCAAACATCTGATGCTTGCCATGGGTCCCAGGGACCTAAATTCTGCCCCCTATAGCCCCGTCCACTGCAGCAGCCATTCAATGACGTCCTTTCAATCTTCTGAACTTACCGAACTCCCGGTGGTGGAGAACAGCCAACTTTTCGCACAGCGCGCGCACAGCGCGTGCACAGCGCGCGCACAGCGCACGGTACGCCCCCCCTGTCAGTGCCGGTTGCCTAATGACCAAATGAACGGTTGGAGAAGGGGGCAGGTTCAGCAACCAACCGAGGCACTGTGAGAGACCCCTACGACAGAGCCTGAGGCACAGGTTGTCAGCAGAGACAAGGGCAATGCAACCGGAGGCGTTCCGGATGCATGCTTGACCCATGCGTGACCCATACCAACCGTACCCTAGCACGTGCCCAGTGCACCACTCCTTGGTGCCAATGGGGCGTTGGATGGTGTTGGCGGGGACGGTGACATACTTGTATGCATAGACCTTGGGGAGAATGATGCAAGCAACATATGATGGACATTCATGCATCACGGACATCTTTTTGTGGGACGCCAGCATGGACAAAAATCTTCCCCTTCCCCTATTACCGGTCATTGAAGGAGCTATGTTGCTGTCCCCTTGTTCCCCGACTCGCCTTTTCAGTAAAATTTTACAACCTTCTTTAATGTAGAGGGTGCTACCCTTTCTAGCAGCAGCAGCAGCAGCAAGCACACGCAAAGTTCCCCCCCCCCCACACACACCTTTCCATGCGTTGTGGTGTTGTTTGAAAACACATGCAATTTAGCCAGTTGCATGCACCGGCCTGGGACACGCATGCACCGTGCCAGTTGCACCACCGTACCATGCCATCCCAAACCCTCCTGGACGCACAGGGGAAGGAAGAGGGAGAGTTGCGAGGGATGAAAGGAACGACAGTGAGGAACGGACCGATTACACCAGCTCGGTGAAGAGGGCTACAAAACCTTAATGATTGCACCTCGGTAACCCAAGCAAGTGATCCCTCCCCCTCCAACCTCCTGGCCCTCCTCCCCCCCTCCTGCCCCCTGGGACCCCCCGCCCTCCTTCAGCCCTCCCCCCATGCCCTACCACCCCTTCCATTGAGGCCATGGAATTTCCTGGGTTGGTTTTGGGGAGAGGGGGGGGGGATCTAGCCAAACAAGGTCTCTCAACCCTCCCCCCCGAAAAATCCACCCCCCCCGAGGGGCACAAAATCGAACAAAATGAGCGCTTTTGGCTACTTAAAGTGGATTCGCTGCAATGCGAGCACTATTAGTGCGGTCGGACAACGAGGCAAATGATTTGTCTCCTGTGTGGTGGGCGCGTGAGTTTCTGTAATGCCGACGTCACAAAACTACAGCGCACATCTTCCAAAGTGTCACCCATGGTCGAATTTGTGCACTTGTAGCTTCATGGTAGCCCAAAAATGACAGGAAAGAAATCGCTCACTGCCTACTGCAGCGGTTGGCACCGTGCTGGGTCTGTGCCGGTAGTGAGTGAGTGGGGCAGGAATGGGATGGCCGTACCGGGCAATCTAATTGGACCCAGGTCAGCTGCGGCTATGCGCAGTAGGTGCATCGTAGGCGCATAGTCGGTGCATAGCACCACCTCTTGGGTGAGTCTTTGGCAGGGTCATTGTTGAAAGAGAGAGAGGGCGGGTGGAGTGAGAACACCCCAGCCACACCTGCGTGGTCACTTTGATGCCGAGAAGACAGGCGTTGTCGTTGTACCATGAATAACCCACTCGTAGGGCCTGGTCCTGTGCAGTGATGTGCCGCATGCATGCAAATGCAAGCGCATGCTGAGGGAAAAGGAGGCAATCACCAGGCGCGCAGGCACGCATCTGAAAATGAAACCCATGGAGCAGCACAGCAGAGCGCCCTAGTTTTGATCCCAAGGAAATACCTGTGGGCCAACTGCCAGTGTATGGCCCTTCTGGCACGCATGCACGGAACACACACACACACACACACAAACAGGTGACACAGCCCCCCCCCCCCCCCAACACACACACAACCACAGAGAGGGGGAACCTCTGCTGCTGGTGAGAACCACGATGCTGGCCATTAAGCTACATGCAGACACGGATGAGTGCAGGCTGGCAACGTACCTTGAGACAGCATATGCACATCACATCCCAAACATCTATCTGGCAGCCCACACCCTTTCCTTGCTCAAACACACATCCTACAACAACACAGCTTCCAGGTACTCGCTCTCTCTCTCCCTCCCTCCCTCCCTCTGCTACGACTAACACAGAAATGCAAAAGAGGAATTCTTTCACTCTGGAACAGATGCTCTGGAGTTCAGGGGGGATGTAGTCGGCAACTGCCACTACACGAGCAGAGCAGGGTAAAGCTCAGCATACACACATATAGTCACTGCCAGCGGCTCGCAAAACTGACGAGACACAGCCCACAATCAGCGAGTGGTGCTCTGGGCCCACTGCAACCTGGGTTCACCCGAGTCATCCCTCTCCATCAGCGAGCACCTTGGTGTGACGTCCCACTGACATCGCTGACTTCTCCAAAGGAGAGAACTCCTTCCACAGAACAGCCCTACACCTCTTTTGTTCCATGGTAGACTTGAAACGCTGTGCAAGTGGTCTGGTCTGATCTTCTGTGAAGTGCAATGACAGACTGACATGGTCAGCCACCTGAGACAGACGACACAAAGATTGAGGCCAGGAGTGTCCAACACCTGTGGTCTTCCGTCATCCAGTACCACATCCAGTGTCTCCTGCGCCTTTTTCTCGAGCCGCTCACCAGCATAAAAAGAGGCCTACATGGGATGCAGCAACGATATCGATGGCGCATGTACGTAAGACAAAGAAGAAAGAAAGAAGGGGACACGTCATAGCTGTCCGTGTCCTACACACACACATGGAGCGGCCTTCTGTGGGTCAATGGCTGGCTGCCCACCCGGCATCGTAGGTTTGGGAACAGCGGGGTGTTTGATTTGGTTTGGTTTGGTTTGGTTTGGTTTGGTTCGGTTTGGCCTGGTTGGTGCACGTGGGCGGCCCGTGCCCCCTCAATTCCCCATTGTTGGGGTGGAGGGCGTGTGCATGCCTTCCTGTACATTGGGCCCGTTAGGGTTCGCCCCCCAGTCATGACCGGAGCTCCCCTTTGAGGGGCCCCTCTGGCACCAAGGTTCGAACCGGCAACCTTTATATGAAGCGCTGTCCAGGTTATCGCTGTGGACCACCCAATGGGGCAGCAAGGGGCAAGCTGGGCAAAAAGGGGTCAGGGTTCCAGGCTGGTTGGTTACTAAAGGTGGAGCAGGTTTGCCTGCTGGTACCTCCGGTTCAACGCACTTGGGAGACTAGGCAATCCGATCATGATGCTAGCATCCGTTTAAAAAGACGGTAATGCACGCCCCCAAAACAGACACAAACACATGCCATCCAAACCCAAAACGGACGCAAACAGACGTACACAGACGCTTGCACACTGAATACCACAAATCCTTGTGCCCTCATCTTCTGCCTGTATTGTCTTGCTTGCAAGGCGGAGGTGTTTTGGGGGCGATTGTGATGCTGTGTCACTAGGTGCTGGCGTTCGCGTTGATGGTTGGGAAGGAGTTTGCGTGGATGGTACTTTCTGAGCTGAATCTGGTCGTTGTACAGAAGATGTGGATGAAGAAGCTTCATTTTTAGGAGGACTGCATGGAACCTCCTTTACAAGCAGCCACTGCTTCATCCTTGCACTAAGACTAAGGTCGCGAACGGGTTTCGCATGAACAGTTTCCCCGTTTGCGTTTGCAAATGGCACCAGCTCCCCAAGTGTGAGTGTCTATTCGTTTTGGGCCTTCCACTCAAATAAACCAGTATTCGCAGTATGGCTAACAGCTGCAGCAGTGTATAATGTACTCAGAAAGACCCACAATGTACACTGCACACTTGTAGACCACAAAGGATGGAAGAGCTCGCCGTCAGTCCGCTGCCAATACACGATGCTTCAAAAGCAATGGAAAAAGAATGCCCATCGCCAGTTGCTATAATCCTTTTGAAAGTGTGGTCCATGACGAAGAGAACGAAGAAAATTGACCACCGTCCCCGGGAAAAGAAAAGAAATGGAAACTGCTTACAGTCTACAGTTCGTAATTATCCACTTCAACCATCGGTGGGGGTATCATGCAGTCCAGCACACTGTTTGTCGCAGGCAACTATTTCAACAACAACCACACGGCAAATACACCCATCAATACACAAAAATGGATCCCGAAAACTTGAAAACAGACGCAAACGGACGCCCCCCAAAACGAAAACAGACACAAATATACGCGACCCGAAATGCAACCGGACACACACAGACGGGTACCCACGTTGAAACGGACGCTAGCATCATGTACGATCGTCCAGGAACCTCCCCCATTGCCTACTTGTGGAGGCATGCCTCCAAGGCTGCAGACGACCGATGCTGGACGGTGCAGTGTTGCCGCCGCTCGCCGTTCATCTAGTCTCCGTTTCTGTGCTGACCGGGCGCACATGAGAAGCGTACTGCTGGGGTCTGACGCCCGCTCATACCCCCTGACAAGGCCCTGAGGCCACTGGCACACTACTTTTCCCAACTTGACCCATACTGGATATTGGCCTACCCCAGTAGGACGAGGGTAATCGCTCAAACTCTCCAAAAAATCCACACAACGCTCCCTGACAAAACGGGGATGATGTGATATGCCATGCCGTCCCCCCGCTGTCCCCGGAGCGGATTCGGCGATTTGGAGAGCGTGTCTTCGCAGTGCAACAGTGGCCAGTGTGTTGCAGGCGGGGCAGGGGGCATCTACATGGCTCTCCTGTCTGGCGACATGCAGGACATGCCACCAATCCGGCTCTTCGGCAGACACACCTCCTCACACTTATAATAAATCCGAGCCCCCTGGGCCGTCACGCCCACGAGGTCATAGGGAGCCTGCTTCACGAAGCCTGCCCCATGCCTGACGAGGTCTCGCCCGAGGTCATTGTGCGCCCGGAGGCTGGTGGCTTCGTCTTGGTACACGTGAATGCTCACAATAGGGGACGAGTACGACTGGCCCTGGAGGGACTGCAACGGCATGTGGGTGTGGGTGTGGGTGTGGGTGTGGGTGTGGGTGTGGGTGTGGGTGTGGGTGTGGGTGTGGGTGTGGGTGTGGGTGTGGGTGTGGGTGTGGGTGTGGGTGTGGGTGTGGGTGTGGGTGTGGGTGTGTGTTTATGTGTGGGAGGGATCGTCAGGAGGGCAAACGCCAAGTGACGTCCACATCTTGATTAGCATGTTAACAAGGACACCTGCCTTTGACGATTTAAAACCCTAGCTCGCAAAGGGTTGGTTGCAAGGTTGCGAGGAGGTCAGCAGCGGACTGTCCAAACCCCTGCCCTGCTCTGCTGACCTTGGTTTTGAGGTTTGTGTTTGTGTGCGTGCGTGCGTGTGCGTGCGTGCGTGTGCGCCCGCGTGTGTGACGCCCAGGCGAATTCAAATCTTGCTCAGACTGCGAGGTGCAACTCCGAGCTCATAGCTCCTACTCTCTCTCTCTCTCTGTGTGTGTGTGTGTGTGTGTGTGTGTGTGTGTGGGCCGAGCATTCAAAGAGCCGTGCCAGTGGAATCCTGATCCGGCGTACAAAAAAAGCGGGAGGGCGATACTGTGAGTATCCGCAACAGCACGAAGCACACGTTGGGCCAAGGCGTCCCTTTGACACAGGCAATCCTTGAGGAGGTTTGGGTCTAATTGCCCCTCCCCACCCTGTCCGATGGTGCGGCACGACCATTCGCGCGATTGTCTCCATTGTTCAAAAAGGACCGGGAAGAGAGGGGCATGACGTGGGGATGGGGGATTGCGAGTCGGCGAAGCACAGAGGCACAAAGGCTCGGTCCAGACTCCCACGCACCACAACGCAGGCATACCGCTCGGCCTGCGGCATCGTCTTTGATGAGCACAAGCTGCTGGGGCACGGCGTCCAAATCTCGCCCGATGCTCCACGCCTTGCAGCACAGAACGAAAGGAAATCCAGGACCATGGCGGCAACTTGCGGAGATTCGCAGCCCCCCAACCCCCTCCCACCCCCCGTCCCTGTTAGCTCTAGATGGACGGCTTTGTCAAAGAAAGGCAGTCTCCGGGAGGTTCTGTCCACAGTGTTGGCCAGCCGGGCATGTCTACATTCACCTCGGATTGTGACCCAGGGGTGAAAGACCTGCGGCCGCAGCACTGCACTCCAGGTGTGCCTTCCCCAGACGAGGAGGTGGGTGATTGCCTTTTTATTGGGTGTCTCTCGTTGGTGCTTGCGGTCCCGAGAAACGATAAGATAATTTGAAATTGCACGCTACCGATCAGAACCCCTCATCCCCAGCAGGTGGCTCCTCTGGTGCGAGACCCAGACAGATTGGTGCCATTGGTAGCCCTCCTTTGCGGTTTGAGTTCAAGGCCCCACGTGTCAATTGAAAGAATACGCTGCATAGAATGTGGCTCTTCAAACAGGTGACAGAGGTGAAATGGATTCCAAGAAAATCACCAAAATTCGAAGACATCAGAAGAAATTGATTTAAATGGGGTGATCGAAGCGTTCGAAGGCAATAAGAGTGGCCCATATCCTGCTCTTGGTCGAATTGATTGCACAAAAATCGTCTTGGTTTGGGGAGGGTTGCCATAACCCGCCACCGATGGAGAAACCTTCTTCGGACCTTCACAGCGCTGGGTGATGCAACGTCGGAGTAGGGAGAAAATGATTTTCAGTGGGGGGATGGGTCAGCGCAGGGTGGCGGGGAGGTTCGCCTCTGGACGCTTTGATTTACTTGCACCCTGCCCCCCCGCACACATTGCGTCATGGAAATCCTCAAAAATGAATATGAATGTATCCCCGCCAACAAAGCAAAGCGAAGTGTCTCTTTGACTCAATGCGCTCTGCAGATAGACGAAGGCGAGAGCATCAATATGCACAATATCAATCACCGCAACGTGTACGTGAACCAATCAGTTGGACAGCTGTATGTGCACGTGTATGCACCGCACATCGCAACGAACAATTCTTGGTCTTCATTGTCTCGCATGAATTTGGAAATTGGAAGCATGCAGATGCTCTCAAGGTTTAACCCTCGGAATCCGGGGATCGCCACAGCACTCTAGCTTTAAACCTATGACAGATATCGCCTTCCCGACTGCACCAATTCGGCCCCTACAGTTGGTACTATGAAGCAGCGAGAACCTTGCACACAGAGGGGGGGAAATTTTGTATGGGTATTGTTTCGCTGGGGAAAATTTCGTGGGGGGAAATTTCGCCACCCTTGGAATCCCAAAGCTCCCAATTGCTTCACGCACACCTGAACGCGTAGACCCATGCTCCGTTTCAGACGCAGGAAAATTTGCAAATCAAACGGCCACTGAAAGCAGCATTTCACATTATCTGAAATCATCTGCTGTTCCAAAATGGCTGCTGGCCCAAAAACTATGGACCCACAGAATGCAGTACCATTGGCATCTTCACTGCACTGCGGGCACCCCTAAATTTCGCCAGGGGAAAATTTCGCCGCCTTCCTGAAAAACGAAAATTTCCCACGAAAGTATCTCCGCCCGAAATTTCCCTCCCCGTGTATCATTGCCATCTTCCCAACCCCCTCCAGAACTCTACTCTCAGCCACAAGCCCCGGACGAGGGCGGGGCGCACACCTGAATGTAAGAATCCACGTGGTTGTAATATGTGGCCTGTAGCAAGGTGTACAAATACCCCTGCTTCTCATCGATGCAGAGGTCCAGCACCCGCTTTGTGGCTGCAAACCTGAACGGAGGTTGTGTATTGTCAAAAGGCGAAGTGAGGGGGGTTGTGACACCCGTTGAGCGCGGTTCAGGCCGTTAACGATGGTGGAGAGGAGGATTTTGTGCGTAGGGTTTTCACGGATTTTTGACCGTTTTCAAGGGTATGGGTATTGTTGGGTGGAGGGCTGTCTCAGAGGTTGATTGATGGAGCGTTGCATGATCGGCGAGCCTTGTTGCGGGCTGTTGGTGCCGGAGGGAGGGGTGGGTGTTACGTAACCTGCATGGCACTGTTTGTGGGTCACGTCACGAAACCGTTGGCAGGTGCACCGCAACCCTAAATGGGTTGCCTTAATTTTTGGGTGTCCAGTGCGTGACTGTTTGCAGGCGAGGTCTCACTTTCGGTGGATGTCACTCCATCCGAAACCCTAAACGGGTAATGTCAATCATTGGGTGCCTCCCCCCCCCCCCCTATCTTGGGCAACTTGGTGCCGTAGAATGGGCTTGCCAGAAAAGAGGGGTGGGGTTCATCGGAAAGGCCCTCCTGCTATGGCCTGCTGCTGTTGCATATATCTGCACCAACCCAGACCATTTGTGACACATTCTGTGTGACTCTGAAATCCTGTGACATCAACTTCCTTTTCGCCCATTCTTCAGCACAACCTTTATTCATCGAAAACCCAGCCAATTTTCTGTCACAGATCCAAATTCCGTCCGGTGAGATGGGCGTTGGTCTTGGGTTGGTCGTGGGCGAGCGGCAAATAGCGTCGTCTCGCACCATGCAAACAGATGAACAAACAAAATGGAAGGAGACTGATTCATCAACCAGCTTGAAAAAAAATCTGCAGTCGGACAATTCTGATGTCCGGGGTTGATACGGGTCGGGGGTAGATTGGCCCTGCGACCATTTCGCCGCAGAAAATTGAGCTAGGGCAATATTTCGCCACTCGAACAATGCCAAGCTTGAACCTGCAGGCGCCGAAACCCATTCCTTTGTTATGCCTTCTCGGTCCGAATTCCCCCACCTCCCCAACCCTCCTCAACTCACCAGAATCACTGTAGTTCACTACATTGCATTCCAAGTCTGTTGGAACACAATGGTGTCGAATGGATGTCGCACGAACGCGGCTGCATAATGGTAACCTATCAATGCAATTGTTCCAAGTGTACTGGAGCCGGCGCGCATGGGGAAATGCAGGGCATTGCCAGCACAACTCAGGCACACAAAGAAATTCCATAGAATGAACGTGAGCTGTCCCTGGGTTGCACCTTCAGTTGTCTAAATTTACAGCCAGCGTTTTCGAAAACTTGGCGAAAGTTGCTCTCCCCTGTGCTCCTCTCCCTCTGTGTGTGCGTCACTTTATCCCCTGCAGGCGATTCCACACAACATACGGATTGGAGAAGCTGAAGAGTTTGGAGGATATTATCATTGGAAGGCCAGACGAGTGGTTGCAAAGCTTGAGGCGTGTGTGCTCCCAGTCCTCGGTGGTCGAATACTGTAGGGAAAGCATGTATGGAAAACCAAACGCCGAGAGAATACTACGGTGTGTCCAATAAATCACATCGTCGGTCGCTTCGTGCCACATCCGTGTTCACACGATGGTGCTTTTGGAATTTTTACGTTCCCTTGCCCCCTCACCCTTCAACGTCTCTTTTGTTTTCTTCTTTTGTGTCGGTATTGGTACTCGGAGGCCTAGTCGAACTTTGTGGGGATTGCACTCTCGAATGCCGCTTGGATCAATGCGCCCTTGTCAACGCACCAGTGAAGCCAGCACCGCACGACAAATCTAATACACCCCAAATTCCCGACCTACAATTTGTTGAGAAGCTAAGCAGGTCCGTCACGGCCGCCAAGCTTTGTCGTAATACGCTCGTGCGTCCTACGGGTATTGCACCCTCAATCCGGGGCGCGTCACGTCATGAAGGAGGGATCAAACACGCGTTGAATACGCTTTCCCCCCACGGACTTACATGTCGCTGTTAGCAACCAACAACGATCAGCAATTGTCCATCAACATAAAAAGCTAAATTCAAATTGAACAAGCGTACTTGTCGGCAGGGACCCAAGAGCACAGATACAATTTCGTGACCCACACTACCACGGCCCACCGCCCGTACATATAATTCTGCCGAGCAACGATCCGTAATTCCGTATTTGCGTGGCTTGGAATCCACGCAAAGCCACGCGTCGCATACCTGGACTTCATATAAATGGCCATTCTCAGAGCCCATGAAAACCCTAAGCACATGGACATAGTCATTTGGGAGCACCAAGTACCATATGATATGACGCCGGCAAATTGTGTTGCACAATTGAGCTCGAACGTAATCGGACAATCAAGACAAATCGTGGGCATATCCGTGCGTCCTCCTCATTATTCCTATTATTCGTCATGTTCTCCATTTTTTTTGGTCCCGTAATATACTCTTCAATCCCGCGTTCCACGACACAACCCCCACATCTCTCGTCCCTCATCCCACATCCGACATCCTAAAACCCCAGTTTGTATTGTGACGCGAATCTAGTGCGCTTTGTGAACGATAATAGCCGATTACTATGAAGTTGGTAAACTAGTAGCGTAATTTAATTCACCAAAACGTTTAGCGTGCACCAAAATGAGTAGCACCAAGAGCAGCGTTATCGATTGATCACTACTATGCACGCGCCCACCCTATCAAAGCATAGGGTCAAGCACATGAGAGAAAAATGAGGAGAATGGGAAGAGTATAGATCCGAATGCGTGCACGTCTTGAAAAAACACACCTCCCTTTGGACGTTGAAATGATCTTCGTCATGGCCACTTCATACGTTGCAACCGTGAGTGTCACTAGAATTGGAAACGGTAGACAACGTCAGGGCTCATCTTGTTCGCTTCTACCGCCCGTGCAACCTCACCGTCACATCCCAGTCGTGCACACCTGCAGCCAATTTAAGTTCCCCCATGCACTTGTTGTGACGCTCGTCCACTATCATGTAGGGGTTGCTTGAATTTATGTAAGGGTGATTCTCGCGGAACCCAACTGCAATGAATATGATCTGCAACAACAAATTTGGACATGAATGTAGCAACGCCGCCCACGGTCGCCACCAAATCCACACAAAATGGACACGGGAACCGTCGTCCCTCGAACCCCGAGCATCTCCTATGTGCGACTTCGAATATATTCCCCCATCGTGGCCGTTTTGAGCGCTTGTTCGTAACTCTGTACCGGGGAGAGCGAACTCTCCACTTACTTCTCCTTTTGAGGTGCCCCCATATCCTAATGCTTCGTCCGGGGCCCCTACAGGTTGCTCATTGATAAGTGGCCGAGAGCCACCGCCTTTCTAGGATGCCGCTTGCCAAAGGATGCTCAACGTTGGGCACGCAACGATGATCGTATTTGCGATCTCCCCAAACTACAACCCGCAATGCGACCATACCTGGCTTGGCGTGGAAAGTACAAGGATGTTGGCCACGTTTTGGTGCAACATGTTGATGGGCGGGGTGACTAGTCCGACCGCCATGATCACTTGGGGACATTGATCATACATGTAAAGGTCATCCCTACAAACGAAGTGGGTTGGAATGGTTGTAAGCGGACGATGCACGAAAATTCGGTGTTGCAAACACCCGGGAGCTTCGGATCGTGAAATGTCACACATGTATGTGATGTGGTGCAATTTTTCCCAATTGCAACTTGTTGCGACCTTTCGGTCTGGGTGCTATGGGTCACGCTACGACGTTGTTGAAACCAAACCTTTTGGGGAAGTTGGGTCTTTCGAAACGTTTCTATTACGATAGTTGAATGAACCCATTTGACGTAAGAGACGGAAGAGATGTTACCAAATGGAAGTTTTTAGGGGGGAGGGTCGAAGGGCACATGCATGGGAATGTTTGCCGCTTCTGCCAAACCCCATGGCCGCGCAAACCATACCCGGTTTCGTAATTCCACAACAAGAGTTTGTTGTCGACAACGATCCATGCCCGCTTAATGCTTGGAAAGAGGCCCATATCGCACTTGTAACGCAAACCTAAGTACAAAGGCGTATGCGCGCAACACTGTCGCATAATGGCACAAGGGGGAGGGGGCCATACGGATAGAAATCGCGCAAACAAAACGTACCTCGATATACATCCATGATCGGTGGTGGGATGCATTGGGATCGGGTCTTCAAAAAATGGGGCCGCTAAGAAAACACGACATGGAGGGATTCCGCAAGCAGTCACATGGGGGCAACAAGCGACCGAAATAAGGACCAACAAGGACCAACGCAAGACAAATTCAAGTCGAAGCTAGGATATGACATACGTGTGGATCGTTGGGTGCGAGTCTTCCCGTATTGTTACTCTGGGCCACTTTCTTTGCCGGACCGGTTCCCTCCATGGCTTTGCTCTTGCATTGTGCAATCTTTTCAAACAATGCTTTTTGGACCTCCTCCATTGTCCAAAAAACAAAAACAACTCCAAAGACGACGACAGATGTGTTTTGGGCACGCAACCTTACTCCCTACGCTGTCGAACGTGACCTAAATAACTTTGGAATTGGTTGACGGAGACTCATACATGCGTGACCAAAACTTCGTCGCACACTTGCAGGTTCCGATGTCTTGCACCAAACAAGCCTAATCGTCAATCGAAATTGAAAAAAGCGCTCCAAATCCATATGTCGCCCTTGGCCTTGGCGGCACAAACAATGACCGTGGTGTGGTGAAAACCAAAATGCATACCCCAAATTACTTCTCCCAACCACGTGTACCAATGTGCACTCAAAGGTCTGCGATGCTTACAAAGCGAGAAGAACGGAACAATCGTGCACTATGCGTGTGTTCTGGGCAAATGGATTTTTGACCGGTGCTTGCCGTCCCTGGATTTGTGCCTTACGGCTAATGTGGCTCATGGGACCTCAATTCACCTGTCGAAGTTCCCGGTTTTTGGCATGTGCGTCACCGTGTCCGTGCTTGCTCCAACGTCCTTGTTGCCTGTGTGTCTTTATTTAACCTCAAGCTTCGTCACGTCGCCAAAGCATGGCATTGATGAACACCAAAACGAAACAAAGCATGTCATGCAATGGAGTACGTTTGTTTCAAATTGTCAACATCTTGACTAGGTCCAAGAGGACACCGTCCAACGACTTGTTGTCGTAAAACAACTTAAAAATTAGGTCCGAAATGGACCGGGACTCACTCTCTCTCCGTGGTCGGGACAAGAGTATACACGCAGGACTAGGATTGATAAATTACGGTAATTTAAGGTTTTTAAATTACGGGCCGTAACTTACGCCGTAACTTACGCCGTAACTTACAAAAATTACGTAATTTATGGTCGGGACCAAGGTTTTACGCCAAAAGCATGTAATTTTGCCAAAAATTGTACTTTTCCCGCTTTTGTAGGGGGGGTGAGGGGAGGGGGAGTTGTTGGCAACTTTTGTGGGGCCCCCATGGGCGAGCCACAACCTTCCACCTTCCCAAGTGTGCAAGAGGGGAGACAAATCGCAATCTGAATTCATTGGTTGTGGGTTTCACCTACCGCTTCGAAAGAGCGCTGTGGTTGTAGCGGATGAACGTGTCACGGGCAAGCTTCCGGAAACCCAACCGATCCCTATTCGTTGCCAACCAATCGGCGGTGCTAAACACACGCTCCACCGAGGCTTGAGAAGCGGGGATGGAGGCTAGAAGCTTGCCGAGCGGAGCAATGCAGCTATCCACATGTAAGGTTGCCCAAAACAAAAATGGATGCTCCTGTTCGGTTTCCGTGAACGTCCGGTCAAGGTACGAAGCAATTCTACATTGCTTCTTTGGTGGTGGTGTCCACAACGCTTGCGTTGCATCACATACTTCGGCACCTACTTCAACGTCCTCAGGAGTATCTAGAGGAGTATCCACGGGTAGGGCATCTTCGACCTCCTCAGGTTGAGTGTGTTTGTCCCTCCAATGTTGAAGCATCCGGTTTTGGTTCGCAGCCTTGCGGTAGTCACAACCAGGGTGCTTACATTGAACCGTTTTGGGTGTTTTCCCATCATCTTTGAACTCAACAATGGTGTATTCATCCCAAATAGCCCCTTTAGTCTTCATGTGTGTGAAAAGAGGCCTATGGAGAAGGGGTGGCGAAAAATTCCGGCGGGGCGTAACTTACGGCCCGTAATTTATGATCGCCGTAAGTTACGTAATTTACGGCCGTAACTTACGTCGTAACTTACGTTTGTAACTTACGTTGCAATCCTACGCAGGACTCGTCAGTGGCGAAGGCACAAGAGGAAAGCCACAGCGAAAAAAAACACTCAGAAAGAAACTCGTCGAAAATCGGACAACTCACACGAAAAATGCCGAGTTTTGTTGCCGTAGCAAAGGCAACATGCTGCCCAACATGAGCCATGGTAGACCCAACACCCTCCCTTTCCCCAAATGCCGTGTATTCTCCCCCACCTATTCCCCAAACCCAATACCCCATTCCCCGTGTAATTGCCAATTCATGGCAGCAGCCATCGCCTGATGCCCGATGCCCCGGTTGAGGAGTGGCGCTCACAGGAACACTGTAAATGGATCAGGGAAGATTTGACACACATAGGCAGACAGACGCACCAGGCAGACAGAATAATAGATCGGGATTTCAGGATTTCAGATCGTTTCACTGTTCGCACCGACAGGCTCGCCACCGGGACCACAGAAATGTCGCGGGGACTCAGGATCGGCGGTCCTTAACTGTCCTTGTGACGCAAGTTGTGTGTGCCGTAGTTATTTGCGGGGCAGCCTCCTAGTGAATGCGCTGATATTGTTGACGCGCGGCACTTTTTTTTGCAGCTTCGTTCCCATTTTGGGAATATGTACTACCAAACCGATGCACACAAAATTTTACATCTGCACACCAGGTTGCCTCTGGCATGGTGGTCTCCTAACACGCCAGAGAGCATCTCAGCCTAGCACATATGGGCTATGGGTGGTCACCGCATGTCCTAGGTTACCTCGGGGATCCATGGATCATTTTTTGGGATGCCCAATAATTCTTGGTTAGTCAAACTAAGCAATTTGAGTCAGTGGCGCTCAAAGACAAGATATCGTTCCACCACAACCCGGAACCCACCAGACGATATATGCGATACCGTGATGTATATTCCCCTTAATGCAAACAGACAAATTGGCAGAGCCTGCAGCACAACAGACGATCCAGGAGTTACACACCAAAGGATACTTGGGGGGGTGGTGGGAGGGGTCCTTCAAGACAAGTCTGATGAGGTTCAGTTTTCCGGAGGACATGGGTACAAAACCGAGGACACAGGGTACAGAGCCGACCACAGTAGGGCGCCCAGTACTGTAGCTGGGGGCCAATGGTGCAACATACATAGATGGGAGTGCAATACGCATGCCGTGACCCACATGATGCGTGATACACATACACATGCACATGCACGAGACACATGCAATATGGAGACAAAAGCACACGATACATTCTTGCACTTCAGCCTAGTTTGCATGTCACTTTTATAAGCCTCCGTGTTGCCTCGCTTTGCCGTGCCAACCATCTCCAAAAAAAATGCAAAACATTCCTCCACATGCAAAAACCCTGCAATTGGTCTGGTGGCCCACAAGGTCCCACTAGCAAGGATCGGGCTTGTGATTTGAATTTCAAAAAGGAATTTTTTTTTAATTGTTATTAATTCATTGATTGATATGTAGTATAGCACTGCCGGGTGCTGCTGTATTGTGAACCAATGTTGTGTGTGTTTCGTTGCAAAGTTGCGGGGAAAGGGATGTCCACAAAAAAGTACGGGAACAATTGCGCCACATTCCTTAAAAATAACGGGAAAACTTGTGCCACAATTTGGCGTACTAAATTTTTCTAGACGGGATGTTTCCCGCATTACATCCACCGCCCCCTTGTAAAAAAGAAGAGCATGACCACCTTCGATTGATCTTTCCCCAGCAACCTTGAAGCTTTTGCTGAAAGCGTCAAACCCTTTGACCTACACCACAAAATCCATTACTGCATGTTCTCAACATCCTTGATGCTTAGACACTTTCTTTCAAGAGGTAGCTGTGTCCATGCTGCTCTGATCCCATGCCCATTCCGTCACCCCCATGCCCCCTTGCACTCAGAATGATATAAGCCTCCCCATTATTGTCCTAGTTTCACTTACTCCTTGGTGGAACCCATCATTAGTTGGGCTAACCTTGTAGCTACGCATGTTCAAGTTTTGAACCCTCTGTTACACAATATCGACAAGTTCCGGCAGTCGCGGAGGTGTTGATGCATTGGACTCCATAATTCGAGGTGCTTGGATCCATGTGTTGAACATAGTACTTTTTTTTGTTCGGGTCCCCACATGGTCCCTCTTCCGCAATGTTTATGTGTGCAAAGAGGAGTATGGTGACCATGCTTTTGAGAAGCTGCAAATTGTGGCATTTGTCCTTCGCAGAAAATGGAAGTTTGTGCCATATGGACCCTGGGAATACACACCCAAAGACATGCCTCATGATGTCATAGATGTTGATGATCAGGATTGCCCTCCTTCATCTAGCTCTTCGGCCGCAAGGTGCGGTCCCCGAGCGGGCACTAATCAAGAAGAGGAGGAGGGGGATTCTTGTGAGGAGTTTGCAAACCCGACATGGGAGCATGAATATACCAATGCACAAGCACGCAAGACATGTAGCAGCCACTCTGTGTCGTTGCCTCACATGGCTTAAACGTGTCTTGCAAAACGTAACAAATTGTTGCGGAATCCAACATTGCAAGTGCCTCTTTGTTTTGGATGGTTCGGTTGGAACGCCTGCTCTGCTTGGCAGGAGGCTTTTGCATGGTTCGTATCAAGTCCGTCCGGACAATCAATTTCCACACTTTTACGTCATGGTACGTCATTGTGTATGAGCCCCCCCCCCCCCTGTCAGTTGTGTCATTTTTTTTCGTCACTTTTGCACAATTTTCTGTGAGTGAATGCACCATGTACAGATGAGACACGGTGGGCCAACGGCTGGGCGCAACCAGTAATTCGGATGTCATTTGTGCGCAGGTAATTGCGTGGACCTGGGCAAACTTCAGCAAAGCGGACCTTGAAAAAGTGTGGCACAAGTTTTCCCGTCATTTTCAAGGATTGTGGCAGAATTTTTCCCGTGCTAATTTTTTTGCGACAAAATTTGTTCGGTACTAACCCCCCCCCTACTTCAATTGTGTTTCTTTTTGCGGGGCATCTTCTTTTTGCACATTATCTTCGGTGTCCACATTGTTTGACTCTTTAATGACATCCGTGTGGAAATGCATAGGCAGACAATCCTGCTGAAGTGTTTTGTGTTGGGTATCATAGCATCGGTCACCTGTGATCCTTGATTCCGAGAGTTTGAACGAGTAGGGTGTGGTAAGAGGGCTTTGCGAGCTTCTCTGGGCCCGGACCCCCCCCCCCCAAAAAGGATTGCGATGCGTGGGTAACTGCATTCAGCTCTGTGGTGTGTCATTGTATCCCTTCCCCTTGTGATAACAAGTGTCCGCTGCATGAGGCCGGATTCAACAATGGTGCGCGCGCGCGCGTCTCACGCCCCGCCTTGCCCTTCTTGGCACCCTGCGTGGCTCCGGTTCGATCGCCGGGGCTTGATACGCGACATTGCATCAGCCGCGCTATTGGGCCTTGTGGGTGACGTTGCGTGTCAAGTTGCGGTAGAGCGACGCGTACTGTTGGCATCTGCTACCACCGCCAGTGCAGAACCCTTCGACCCGCGGCGCGTGGCTTCCCTGACCATCTTCAACGCTGGATACGTTGGCGGGTTTCTGCACTTCTTGTACCAGGCCTACACCCCCGCTGTCGGTGCCGTCGCCACGCGACTCCCCGTTGCGGAGGCGGTGCGCGCGCGGCTGCTCCGGCCGCGGTCACTGCCGCACGCCCTCGGGTGCGCGTTGGTGGACAACGTGCACTGTGGCAGCGTCTACATCCCGGCGTTCTTCGTGGGGACGGGGCTGCTGCAGGGGCACGGCCTGGCCGCCCCCACTGCCAACCTGCGGGCCGAGTGGTGGACGACCTACGCCTCGTGCACTGCGTTTTGGATCCCGTTCATGTGGTTCAACTTCGCGGTGGTGCCCGCGGAGCGGCGTGTGCAGGCGATGGCGACCGCAAACCTTGCGTGGACCGTGGTGATCGACTACATCGCGCATCGCGGCGTTGGGGACGCGCACCCGTCGGCTACTGCGGGGTGACCCGCAGTGGAGTGCGTCGGTGGTGCTGCCAGGTGGGCTGTGGCTTAGAAGGCCTTGGCACCGGCCGATGGGAAAACGGAGTCGTTTCGTTTCACCGACACGCGCACTCGTCCGGCCTGGACCCTGCGGAGCGGTGATAGGACATGGCATATCCCCAAGAGATCAGGGGTTCGAGCCCCACTTGCAGTGGTACCCCCCCCCCCATGTCCAGCAAACAAGTGAGTTGTAAACAAAAAACGGTCCGGACAGCAGTGTTTGTTGGACATGGCATTCATTGGACACAGGAGGGAAGGGAGGGGCAAGAGCTCCCTCATCATTGAGCAGGGCACGCGCGGCTCACTCGGCAGGCAGGCGCCGGCTGGGGGCTCCGTGATGTAGTCCCAGAGACGCGGTTCTCTGTTTGTCAGTGTTTGGCCTCTGTGCAGCGTTGACCAATATATGCAGAATCAAGCAAACTTGAAATTTGGATGAACTTTTGGGTTGAACCCGTGAAGTTTCCCCCCTCCCTGTAATGCAGTATGAAGTGCAATCAGACCATGAGGGGGAGGGTTTGTGTGGAATGATCTCAAGTGGGAGGCTGCTGTGGGTTCTTTCAGCACGTCTCCCCTTTAGACGTCCCTGTTTGAGCGTGGCAGAGACGTGCACGCGCTCCGCCTTGTCAAAGCCCCACCGCCCACGGGGACCATTGGCTTTTGGAGCCTGGGCGTAGCCTAGACACAAAGGGGGTCCCGCGCGTCTATCACGGGCCCTGACCAGTCACCGGTTGCCTGCGCTGTCCCGTCGGCCCCATTGCCTCCCTCCCTGTGTCCTGAATGCGGCAAAGCCTTCCTCGGCGCCGTTCGGGCGCCTTCGGGGTGGGGTGGCAGCACGGCCTACATCCGACTCTTGGGCAGGACACAGGCTGCAAAAGTGTTGCCCCATGCGTCGCTCCAGTGCAGACTGCAGATGGAGCAGCGCAGCGCTTTGCAAGATGTATTGCACAAGCTGACAGCCTGTGCCGCTGCTGCTGCTAGCGGCCCAGCAAGGGACACTACGGATACTGTCATCGACCGGAGCTCTGGCTGTGGGGGACCCCCAGCGGGTTGGGGGGCCGGGGGTTCAGCAGCGGAATGGGTGGGCAGGCACTGAGTGTCTATTTTTTTGGCGCCTATGAAAATGTCACTGAAGAGCTTTTTATTCTGACTATTGTCGCTTGCAGCCTGTGGGTTGCAGGGTAACGGTAGGCATCCAACATCTGTATCCCTCAGCGGGGGGTAAACGCCATGTGATGGCATTGGCACACGTACCCTCTGAACGGCCCATGGAAATGGCCTTTGTGAAGCCCGCGCAGGCGGCGCCAACGTTCCACTTTGACCCCAGAACAACCGAGGATACAGGCCACCCGCCCAAACACACCTGCTGTCTCAGTACACCCAAGCGTAGTGTACTGTGGCGTAGTGCATCCCCCCCCCCTGCTTTTGTACATCTAAGCATGACGTCCTCACTTTGCTGCAGGCAGGAGGCGTACTGTCGCTGGTTTTGCCAAGGACACTCCTCTACTGGCAGCTTTCTACCCGCTTCACTCATTATGACCCACGTCCGGAACTCTTCTCTCTTCTAAAGTCCCTTCCCACTACAAGCAGTTTGCGGGGCGTTTCCAAGGACCCTTCATTTCTGCAACTTTCAGATTAGTAGTAATGTGATCTCGTCTACCATGCCCTACTTTGGCTGGGGTACACTGCCTGTTCTCTGTGGTCTCGACCATGCCTTCCACACATGCCCGAACACAGCTGCTATGACACTCCTCCTTCTCATTCTGCACGGAGCCTGTGCGTAGCCTAGACACAAAGGGGGTCCGCGCGTCTGTCACGGGCCCTGACCAGTCACCGATTGCCTCCGCTGTCCCGGCTGAATTGCCTCCCTCCCACGTCTTTGTGTCCTCAATGCAGCAAAGCCTTCCTCGGCGCCGTTTCGGTGCCTTCGGTGTGGAGTGGCGGCACATGCCTCCTGTACCTCCTGGCGGTGCTCCCGAACAATGTTTTTTGAATTTTTTTTTCGGATTCCCCCCCCCCAAAATTTTGCATTTCCCCCCAAAAAATTCCAAAGATTTTGCACAGGTCCATGCATATCCTCCCCTGCGCAAGCACTGGCTTGTCCAAGCACGGGACCCCGTCTGACGGTCGGTTTTCTGGTTTTTTCTGACCGCGGTCTTTGCAGTCAGAAATGTAACGTGACGCAGTTGTACTCCGATTGTAGAAAAGGGGGCTGGATCATGCTTGTGGTAGTTCCTCCTGTCGTCATTGTTGATGACAGTTTTGTCCCAAGGAATAAGAGGCGTAAAATGTTCCAAAACCTGTAGCCAAGCCTCCTCCAAAGCCTGCCCCGAAGGGCAAGCATGTGCAATTGTTCAGCATGAGGTGTAACGAAGGGCAAGCATGTGCAATTGTTCAGCACGAGGTGCAACGTTGGAATGGGCTTCTATTCCACAGCTCCGGATGCCCCTGATGGGCAGTGAGGACGTCCAGAATACGCTGAAATTTGCATGCACATTGTGTTCTGGTGCCCTGTTGCAACAATTGTGGTTAGGGTGAGGTATGCATTCTTTTGGTACCGCGCGTTGCAGCGAGGCACGGGACCCGTCTGCCCGTCGTTTCCCTGACTTTCAGCGTGTTTGCACAGGGGGGGGGGGGATTGGGCACCCAGAGGGCCACCTCTGGGGCCCCTGCAGCGCAACATCAGTGGTCGCCTGCGCCCAGGGGATCCAGCACCCAGCTGGCCACCACTGGGGCCCCTGAGGTGCACTGTGGAAAGGAGTGGTGGGCCAGGAAAGGGAAGGAACCACCGACAAAACCGGGGTGGGCAGAACCAAGGACGACGGCGTGGCCACTGTGCAGCGTAAATCACCCAGGACACCACGCAGGCGCACACGCCACCCGCGTCAACCAAAACAGAGCGCACGCTACCCGTGACCAGCAAAGAGCGCACCATGCGCACGACCCGCAAAGTGGTGGAGCGCAGGAGGTGGACGGCCGGTACAATGCGCAGAGGAGTTGGGGACCCGGGCCTTACGCACACTCGAACACGGCGAGGCAGGTGGTGGACGACCGGAGGACGGAGGTGCGTGGGCAGCAAAAACAGCCAAACGACACCCGCAACAACTCGCACAACCTTGGTACGCCAATTACTGGGCACCATGAACGCACAAGCGGCGGCCACCACAACCAACACAGCCCAGGTACAACAACCATTGGGCACCGCGAACGCGGAAACAACACAAGCAGGAGCACAGGCCGTAGCGGCCAACAAAACGCAACAACCCGACACAACATGCGAAGGGAAGAACGGGTGACTGTCCAGGGATCCGTAAAGAAACAGCACCCCGACGGAATGTCACACAGGGGGGCATGAGTGGATGGTCTCAGAGACCCGATGCCTCTTTAACAGCAACGGCCAATAGCAGGATCCTGACTGCTGGCACCTGATTGCCCTGAGCAATTCAGGAGCACAGCTCCTTTTAACAACTCGGCACCACTGGGGGGGGGGGGGGGCAGCTCCCTTGGGTCCGTGGTAAAACTGAGTAAAAATATTTTTTTTAAAAAGATTTTTTTTACTCAGTTTCAAAACTGAGTAAAAAAACAATTTGTTACTCAGTAAGTGGGGTTTCTACTCAGTTGCGAAACTGAGTAAAAAAATTTTTTTTTTTACTCAGTAACAAACTGAGCCGAAAAAATTTTTTTTTCTTACTCAGTAAAAAACTGAGTAGAAATTTTTTTTTTTTACTCAGTAAAAAATTAGTAGAAAAAAGCCACTTTGCCCACTTGTGGGCCACTTCTGATTTTGCCCCCCGCTCTGAAGCGGTGGGGATCCCCGATACGGCAGGGGTGAGGTAGCCACTTTGCCCACTTGTGGGCCACTTCTGATTTTGCCCCCCGCTCTGAAGCGGTGGGGATCCCCGATACGGCAGGGGTGAGGTAGCCACTTTGCCCACTTGTGGGCCACTTCTGATTTTGCCCCCCGCTCTGAAGCGGTGGGGATCCCCGATACGGCAGGGGTGAGGTAGCCACTTTGCCCACTTGTGGGCCACTTCTGATTTTGCCCCCCGCTCTGAAGCGGTGGGGATCCCCGATACGGCAGGGGTGAGGTAGCCACTTTGCCCACTTGTGGGCCACTTCTGATTTTGCCCCCCGCTCTGAAGCGGTGGGGATCCCCGATACGGCAAGGGTGAGGTAGCCACTTTGCCCACTTGTGGGCCACTTCTGATTTTGCCCCCCGCTCTTCTGAAGCGGTGGGGATCCCCGATACGGCAGGGGTGAGGTAGCCACTTTGCCCACTTGTGGGCCACTTCCGATTTTGCCCCCCGCTCTGAAGCGGTGGGGATCCCCGATACGGCAAGGGTGAGGTAGCCACTTTGCCCACTTGTGGGCCACTTCTGATTTTGCCCCCCGCTCTGAAGTGGTGGGGATCCCCGATACGGCAGGGGTGAGGTAGCCACTTTGCCCACTTGTGGGCCACTTCTGATTTTGCCCCCCGCTCTGAAGCGGTGGGGATCCCCGATACGGCAGGGGTGAGGTAGCCATTTTGCCCACTTGTGGGCCACTTCTGATTTTGCCCACCGTGCTTAGCTGGTTTTCGAACAATTTTTTTTTCCGTTAAGGACACCCCTACTAAAGAACATAGTAGCAAGAATCATTTGTTCCTCCTTGCTGACTCCCCAGGCGGCATGGCACCCATTTTTTTTCTAATGCCCTCGTGCATGCAATAGTGTCCTCCATTAGCAAAGCTCTGCGGATGGCACCGAGGCATGCACGAAGAAATCGGCTACAACGAGTCCCGTGGGCACGGATGATACCCTTGGAATACACATGCAGTGTACTGTTGCTTGGTTGTTTGTGAATCTTTACCCTTGAGCTGACGACGGAGCTTATTCATCATTCATGGGCAAAGAGACACAGACCCATGGTGCGGTGCACTGCATGTGGGGGACCGACAATAAAATTGCATTACATCACTAGACTCATTATAAACATCCAATTACATTCATGTTTGCAACACTCATTGGACATTTTTTGGGTTCTAGTAAACCTCCGGCTTGGCTTTTTTCCCTCCATTGTATGGTGTATGTTGTGTTGGCCCCCACACCCCGGAGCCAGGCAATGCATTGGGAGGTGTCTCGGTTGTACCCCACGCCCAAATCCGCAGACCCCCCTGACACATGCTTTTTTTGCGATGGCACACCCGCCATAGCGTGCCAGGAATGTAAGGTTCTTCATTGTACCTTCCATACCACTGTCTTGTGTCAGTCCGAGATTTGTGTAGGATTGCGCCAATTCCGGGCGGCCCCTGTTGCTGCTGCTGCCGCTGTTGTTGCTTTTGCTGCAGTTACTGCTGCCAATGCCACGCATGCCACTCCTGCCAATGCCAATGCCACTGATGACACCCGTCCCGGTGTGTGGATCTGTCGGAAGTGGTATGCGTTGCCTCCTCAATACCCCCAAAATGCTGATGGTCAATTGGAAAATGACCAAGCATTTTGCAGAAAGCTGCATTTGGAAAAGAAAGAAGATCTCTTTGAGAGATGCAAGCTGAATCCCACCCCGAGAGGCAAGCCTCACAAAAGAGATACTAAGGCCGACTTGATCTTCAAGCGTGTCTTTTGTAACCACTTGTAAGTAGTTGGCCCCACCCTCCCTCCCTCCTCTGTGCATGCATGCATACGATACTCAACCCTCTTTGGTGAAGTGGTTGTGTGATCCCTCCCTCCTCTGTGCATGCATGCATACGGTACTCAACCCTCCTTGGTGAAGCGGTTGTGTGATATATATATGATGGTTTGGCCCGGGTGGGGCGCCACTAACACAAGTGGCCGGGAATCGACTCGGGGGCCTTGTGCCCTTAAACAAAAGTACCACCTACCATCAAAGTGTGCAGTTTTTTGTGCAATTTTTTTCAAAAAAAATTGTCTTTTTACTGAGTAAAAAATTTTTTTTTCAAAAAATTTAATTTAATTTTAATTTAATTTAAAAATGTAAAAATTTTTTTACTCAGTTTTACCTCAAATCTACTCAATCTTACCACATTTTACTCAGTTTTACCTCGTCTGGTACTCAGTTTTACCAAATACCCAGCTCCCTTGATCCCTCCCCTTTACAATATTGGGCCTTTTTTTTTTTCTTCTGGGCCTTCGGCCAACTAAAAATTTTCTCTGCCACCTTTGGTGCCAATTAGTTTAGACAAAAATTTCCTTCGGCGCCTCTAAAAACTCAGCACTATTGGTGGAGGGGCGGGCCATCCCCCCCCCCCCCCAAAGGAGAGCGTGGTTGGAGAGAGGGACCTACAGGGGGCGATTCAGTGGGGAAGGGACATAGGAGATTGCTGGTTGGGGTGGGTGCACACACACCCAAATCACGTGCCACTGCTCTCAGGACAAGATGTCTGTTCCACAAACACGCTGGGGATACTCTTGAGGTCTATCCTCCTAGAGGGAAGGGCGCCAATAGCCATGGCCCAGAGCTGGATCACTGGAGGGGGCTGTGGGGTGGTCAGCGCCCTAAAAGCCTACAAGCTGACCCAGGAGGGACAAGAGGCAGCGGCAAGGTGTGCAGCAAGGGCACCGGGGGTCCCCCATGACTACCACCAACACCTGGAGGGAGGGTGGGACGATGACCAACCACATCCACTTACCAGGGAACAGTCTGAGGTGAGGATCATCATCACCACGCACGGAGCCAAGTGTCAAACGGTGAGACACAATAAATGGTGGATGCAACAAGGGGCGAGCAAGGGACAGGGGAAGGTATAGAGGACGGGGACCACAGTTGGAGGGCAGAAGGGAGCCCCAACAGTCAGGGTACAAAGGAACCAAAGGGCATAGCAGCGGAGCACACCCTGTGAAATAGTGAGAGAGGAAAGGGGCGATCAGGGAGAGGGGAAGAGGGAGCCCCACACAGAGGATAGGCCGTCAGCGGACATAGCAGACTTCACAGATCAAGAGAAAGCAGACTCCTCATACCAGGAGACAACAAACTCCACAGGTCAAGAGATAGCAAACACCACAGATAAGGAGACAAACATACGGTCGGCAGGGACGACCACAACCCTGGGACCGGAGCTCTGGTCCTAGAAAATGAAAGCGAAGGCAAGATGGGCAGGGCCCAAGCACGCGTGTGGGCTATGCAATAGACCAGTGCGGAGGGGCCAAGGGGCGGTGCAGTGTGGCCACAGACAATGGATCCATCTGCTGTGTGCAGGGTACACAACCCAAGCTTGGAAAGTGTGCAGGGAGAAGCGGGTAAGTGCAAGAAAGCACGGGTGCAAAATTGGTTGGAGGAGATAGACAAGCAACAACAGTGCCGGCTGGAGAAGACCACAACGAAGCGAGTAAAAGAGGTGAAGGAACAAGAAAAAGACAAGAACATATCCCCTAGGGAAGAAGAGGCAGATTTCGTCCACCACCCAGGGCGGGATCGCAGGGGCACGGCCGGAGAAGAGCAGCAAATGCGGAAGAGTTTAGAGGAAGCCCACATCAAAGTAAGGAAAAGACCACCGAAACAAGAAGAGCACCAGAGGGAAGGGAACGGGACAACAAAAAGCAGCCAAGGAAGGCAGGCGGAGCAGCAAGGGAAACCACGGCAGGGGCACTAGGCACAGTGGGGGACCTAGAGGTGTGCTAGGGAGTGCAGTTGGTTGGAATGAAACAAGGGGACTTGGAGGGGGTGGTGGCGGCGCGCCTATTGGCTGCGGCTCCGCCCGTCGACTTTTTCTTGCTCCCCACAGGCACGAGCTCCACGTGTGTTCTGCCCCTTGGTCCCCTCTATCTTCTTGTCGGCTCTGTTGCTGGGCCCGCTGTGGGGTCTCCCCATGCGGCTCATTTTGTCCGCAAAACTTCAATCTGAAGTATGTCGGGTTGAACTGAAAGTTTGTGTAGTGTGGTTGTGGGGCTGTTTGGTTGTTCCCTCCCTGCCCCGCCGGTGTTCTGTTACTCCTCCAATTTTCATATGCTGAGTTCAACCGCTTGAACAACTCTGTTGCTTTCTCTTGGTTGTTCTTGTTTTTGTTTGAGTGGAGTTTGAGTACCATCTTCTTGTACGCCGCCTTCACTTCCTCCTTAGTTGCCCCGGGTGTGACCCCTAACTAGGCCTGCAGACCGACCTTTGCAAAATCCGGCGGCAAGACTTAGACCGGCTCCACCTCCACATGAATTCTCAGCTCATGTTTGTTCACCCGTGCTCGCCTCTCTCCCCCCACCAGCAGTATGTGGGCCTTTCCATCCTCCACCAGAGTTTCAGCTAATGCGACTCCGTGCGCGCTTGGAGTCACACTTTTTGATTGTGGGATTCACACGTGTTCACACATTTGTAACATGGGATTCACATGAACTCACACACAACCTCACAGGTTCACATGCACAAACGCTCCCTCCGGGCAGGGGTGAGCATTGACTTCAAAGAACGTTGTTTCCTTTGTGCTGCATTGGAAGAGGCATACACATAAGGGGCACGCAACACAACAACAAACTGCAACAGGGGCACACACAGCAGGACATGAACTCGACGGATATCACATGCATGCACACTGGTCATTTGTGGGATTCACATGTGTTCACACTTTTTGTTTTTGGGATGCAAAGGATTCACAAACACAAAAAAGTGGGATGCGCATTAACTGAAAGTCTGTCCTCCACTTCTTCAATTATTCCCATACAACACACATACGACCAGACCACGGCTTTTTGGAAAGAAATTTAGGTGGTACACGACAGACATACTCAAGCTACAAGGGGACTGCATCCTGAGGGAAAAGAGGAGACGCGGGTGGGCAGGAGACTACCCGAATGGAGGAACACGAATGTACCTCCTGGGACGAGATAGAGTCTACCTAGTGCAAGTAGTGGCAGGCTGTGCGTGGGTACCGGAGAAAAGGATATGGGCACCTGAAGTGTTTATCACGGGAGAAGGGATACACTTCACAGTGGGCGACTCAGTGAGACTCATGGCCCAACTAAACCACGCAAACATCATAGTAGCAGACACAGAAGACCACACACCACAACAAACACACAGGGGCACGGAGATGTGGGGAGACGAGAGAGTGGCAGGGCATTGATGTTGGCGGCAACCGAACCACAGGTGATCCGGCAACTGAGGGTTATGGGTCACCGATGGCGGACGCACCCCGTCAGGACTCGGAGATTGAGACTGATTTGGTTGCCAGTGCCGAACTACACACCACATCCACTCATCACCCAGGGTCCGCGGTGCCCCGGGCGTCTTTTCTAGGCTGTCCTTTGCTGTCCTAGGCTGCCCTTTATTGTTGTTGCATGGACGAGCGCGTTCTGCCATTGTTGGTGTTGGTGTTGGTGCGGCGTTGGCGGAGCTACAGGGGTAGTTGCTAGGGTGTGGTGCGTGGGGGGGGGGGGTCCATTCTGAGTGGTGTAGCCAACAGACTCTTTACTCTTTACAGGGGAGGGGGGGGAGGCCGCGGACTCCTCCCTCTCCCCACCCGTGGGGACGGGGTCCCAAACCCTTAGACTGACGGCGGGCGCTGTGTGCATGGTCTACCACCGCCGCGCCACCTAAGGCCATCATGCCAGCAAACACCATGCAACTACGCCTAGGACAGACTGGGAGGTGTGGGCCAGCAGAAGCAAGTGGCCAAAACCACCCACACCAAGCGCACCGACACCAACAAGGAGCCCCCTTGAGCCAGGATCTCCCTCCTCAAGGGGAAGGAGGGGGCAGGGTGCGACGAACCCACTCCCACTCCCCCTCCCCCACCCCCTCCTCTACCCCCTCCCTACAGCAACACGCACCCCCGCCACCCAATGCCCCCCAGGGCAGAAAGAATGGAGAGGGTGGGGAAGAAACTGGGCAGGGGGAAAGGGACGAACAAAGGAGGGTAACACGACAGGGCAGACTGCGCTCGCCAAAAACGGTGTAGAGCACAGAAGGAGAAGAAGGAAAGGAAAAACGGGAAAGAATCATTGTGGTTGTTAGAAGCCCCTGTCAGGAAAATTATCCTGCAGATGCACACCCCAGCGCGCACAAGTCAGTGCTGGAGTCAGCACACCCAGCATGGACTCGGAGTGTGCATTTGGATGCACCTGGTCAACAGCACGGGCAACAGCCCGTCTCCGGGACAGCCGACCCTGGAGTAGTCAAACAGGACACGTCATCCAGAGGCTCCGTTGACACAACCAAAACACGCTCGGGCCCACAGAGGGTCAGAATGAGCAGTGGTGAGAGGCCAATAGGTGCCGCCAAAGGTAAACAATCAGATACCGAGGCCTTGGGTCAACCCCCCCCCCCCCCAAAAAGGAGCCCTGTTCAGGCGCTTCGCTTGTGTAAAGGGAAAAAAAAGCGCCGTTCGACCAGGGACACCCTTTTTGGCCCAGACATGTCCCGCAAGGCCACGGATGTTTGACACGCCCCTGGGAAACAATCGCTGGCAGCCGGTGCCGTCACACAAGCCTCTTCATCCCATTCCACAAGCCGCAGCAGCGCCACAACTACGCGGGTCACAGCGCTGAGCCCTGAGGCGGGTGCACGCTGCCCACGGACCTGTTGCCGCCCCGTTCTGCCCTCCGCGTGTGAGTCCTACCCCATTTCCACGGCGGCACCCAGGAACCGAACACCGCCGCCGCGTCGGGCCGCTTCGTCTTTTGGGAGCATGCCCTCCACTATCCATTCGCTTGGGACAATCCTCGCCGTAGCTATCGTTTGGACCCACAAATTGCGCACGGCTGCGGCCGGCACCTTCAGCGTGAACAAGCCCAACTACCAAATCAATGAAGGTATTATCACCGCTTTCGACCGAACGACGGGCGCCACCACCAGCGACTGGGTCGGGATCTACCGGGCCGACGACACCCCCGGAGTCCAGTCCGCGTCGTACTGGTACTACACGTGCTACTCCCAGGCGGTGTGCGGCTCGTCCGTCGCCAGCGGCGCCATCACGTTCGACGCTGCCACGCCGGGGGAGGGGGTGGCCACGTGGCCCCCGGGCATCGGGGCCTGGAAGGCCTGGTACCTCCACAGCGGGGGCTACGATCCCATTGGTCCGCCGACGGTGTTCAATGTCGCGCAAGGCACGTTCGGCCTTGACTGCACGAGCTACGACGTGGGCCAGGACATCGTCACGACCTTCGACCGTACGGCGGGCGCCACCACCAGCGACTGGGTCGGCATCTACCACGCCGACGACACTCCCGGGGTCGACTCAGCGGCCCACTGGTACTACACATGCTACTCTACGTCGGGTAACAGCCCCTCCTTCCCACCTCCCAACCTGCTCTCAACCTTTTCCCAGCCTCCTCTAAACCCCCTCCCAACCACCTGCGTACTGGGCCGGTACGTGTACCGGACACGTACCTCCTGCAGACTTCCTTTCAACTACCTCTCAACCTCGTCTTAAACTCCTCTCAACCTCCTCTCGACCTCCTCTCGACCTCCTCCCAACCTCCTCGAACGGACTCTTGGGCAGGACCTTGTGCATTCAACATGACCAGTCGCATTTTTTTGCAGCAGAAAGGGCGTCAGAAAGGGTTTCTGACTGAGGTCAGCTGTAACATGAAGTTGCTGGCCTCCTCCTGGCAGCCCATTTACTCTCAAGCTCTCAAAGTGCACACATCTCCTCCGACCCCGACAGATTCCTCTTCTTCTACAAATTCACTCAGGTCTCGTCTTGCCAACACCCCGCTGTTCTCCTGGACACACCAGGAAAAGGGAGTTTTCGTAACCCCCCCCCCTTGTCAAAGCAACACCAATGCCCGGCCCCGCAATTTTCATCCGCATGTTCCGGCACATGAACGGCAAAGCGTCAGTCGGGGAGAGCTGCAGGGAGTGCTGTGGGCACTGCTGGCGCGGACCGCATGGGGAAATGACGGTGCAGGCGAGTTGGCAATGCAGGGCAGGCTCCTGCATCCCATAACCTATTGTCCCTGTTAAAGCGCCGTCGAGTGTTGGAGTGGGACGAATTAGGGCTAGTCCCTGTGCCTGAAGCAGAGGCATCGGACATGGGCTCCGGTGCGGACTCATCAGGGGAGTCAGAGGTGGGGCAGGAGGCCTGCCCGTCAGATGGGGTTGCATTCAGTACGGACGTCAGTGAGACACGTCTGCGCCTACACTGGGACGATGACAGTGAGGAGCCTAGTATGGATGTCAGTGACTCTCGAAGAAAGCGGTTCCGGGGTGGGGAGAGGCCCGGTACCAGGGCAGGGGAGGATAACCCAGAGCAATCCTGACGTGGCCCGAAGGTGCGATCCTGACCTGAAACCCAATCGGTGGTGGCGCCTAACGGCGCCTTGCGGGACAGCATGGACAATCTGTGACTCATTTGTTGCCTCTTGAGTGCCTGTAGTCACCTGTGCCCCTGCCTGTTTGTGCCCGCCTCTCTTCATCTCTCTCTCTCTCTCTCTCTCTCTCTCTCTCTCTCTCTCTCTGCCTTCTCTCCTGACACTTGCCACAACCCCAGTGTTCCAACACCCCAACATCCCGACATCCCCACATCTCAACACCTGCATCATCCCAACTACCGAATGATGTAAGAAACCTGGTGAGCAGTTCATTTATTGTGATCTTCCATACATTCCACTACTCACCTCACCTTGATTCCCTGGCCAGTGGTGGGAGGTGACTTGAAGACTAGATCCAGATAACACAGCATCCAACGGTCAGAAATCAAGGCCAGAGTGTCTGGTAGGTTGTGGGAAGATGGCAGCTGAAAAATGGCGACCGTGGGTCCTCTGAAATAGCCCACGCTTATGGGGGATCCGTTGCACCCAGTGCAAAGTTTTCATACTACTAGAAATACCAGGCCCCTACTTTCAACCTTTTTTCTATACAGTACGAATCTGCTGGGGAAAATGGGGGACCTGTCCATGCCGCTGACCCCCGATGACGTAGCTTGCACGCCGCTTTACCGAGCGCATGCTTGACTGTATGCGCCAGGTCAACGAACACAAATCCACACGCCAGACCCCCCAAACTGACGTCAGCGACTGGGGATCTGTTGTCCGGCAATTTGCCAACCGGGCGAAACGCCGCTCCAAAGTATTTTATCGCCGTGTGAAACACACACTGCCCGCCCCCGCCCTCACCCCCCACATTCGACCTTCCCTGTCCCGTCACGCAAGATACAGAGGATCCTACACCGAAACACACCATGGTCGAGCACCGGCCGACATCATACCGCAGCACACACGCCTGCACGACATGCCGCCACCCACCTTCGACAAATTGTGTGAGCTAGCAAAGACATCTGGGACGAAGTCACCTGGTGCTACCAGGGTACAGGCCTCCTCCCTCACCGTTCTCCAAACCTTTTCCATCCCGTGACACCCTACTCCGAACCTCCGCCCAACCTCCTCCATCCCCTTCCAGTGTGCGGGTCGCCGGTCGCCACCGGTGCGATGACGTTCAACGCCGCCACGCCGGGGGGAGGGACCGAGACGTGGCCCCTGGAGCTGGGCACGTGGACGGCCTGGTACATACACAGCACCGGCTACGACCCCATCGCGCCGCCGGTCACGTTCCACGTCGTTGCGGGGACCTTCAGCCTGGGCAGCACCGTCACCGAACACGCCGGCCATGTTGACGCGACCTTCGACCGCCCCACGGGCGCCACCACCAGCGACTGGGTCGGGATCTACCGGGCCGACGACACCCCCGGAGTCCAGTCCGCGTCGTACTGGTACTACACGTGCTACTCCCAGGCGGTGTGCGGCTCGTCCGTCGCCAGCGGCGCCATCACGTTCGATGCCGCCACGCCGGGGGAGGGGGTGGCCACGTGGCCCCCGGGCATCGGGGCCTGGAAGGCCTGGTACCTCCACAGCGGGGGCTACGATCCCATTGCTGCGCCCATCCCCTTCACCGTCGTCCCCGCACTCATCCTCGCGTACGTCGTCGCTGGGCCGCTCGCCGGGGGCCGTCCCAAGGCCGCCGCGCTGTACGTCTGCCGCGACGTTGCCGACCTGTCCGCCTACGGCCTCGGGGTCGCGGACGAGGGCGGGGGCACCGACGGTCAAGAGTTCACGTTCCCCGCGGCGGCGGCGGGGGGGGGCACGTTCCTGCACGTCGCGTCGGAGGCCGCGGGGTTCCAGAGCTACTTCGGGTGGCCGCCGGACTGGACGACCGCCGCGATGTCGGGCAACGGGAACGACGCGCTGGAGCTCTTCCACGACGTCGTTCCGGTGGACGTCTACGGGGACCCCGCGGTCTCAGGCACCGGCACCGTTTGGGAGTACGCCGGCGGGTACGCCCGCCGCACGGACCGCACGGGCGCGGATGGCGCCGCGTTCGCATCGGCGAACTGGGAGTTCTCCGGGGCAGGTGCGCTGGACGGGCTCACGGCGGACCCGCACGGGGCCATCAGCGCGTTCCGGCCGCCGCTGTACTGCGCAGGGGCCACCGACACCCCCACCGGGACTGCGACCTGGAGCGCCACCCGCACCCACAGTGCTACGTCCATTCCCACGTGCACGCCGACACCAACGGTATCACAGACGTGTAGTCCCAGCCCCAGCAGCAGCGCATCAGTCAGCCCCACACTATCAGCAACGGTGACACCATCGGTATGGGGTAAATCCAGCAATAGCTTCACACCAACAGCAACATGCAGCACATCGCCTACAGGCACGTGCAGTGGGACAACCACTAGCACACCTTCGGGCACACCGTCGGAAAGCGGAACACCGAGCGCTACGGGAACGCCATCCAGCAGTATAAGCCAGGTGGGGACTACCTCATCGACGGCTACACCCAGTCCCACGTGCACGCCGACACCAACGGTATCACAGACGTGTAGTCCCAGCGTCAGCAGCAGCGCATCAGTCAGCCCCACGATATCAGCAACAGTGACACCATCGGTATCGGGTACACCAACAGCAACATGCAGCACATCGCCTACAGGCACGTGCAGTGGGACAACCACTAGCACACCTTCGGGCACACCGTCGCAAAGCGAAACACCGACCGCTACGGGAACGCCATCCAGCAGTGTAAGCCAGGTGGGGACTGCCTCATCGACGGCTACACCCAGTCCCACGTGGACGTCGACACCAACAGTATCACAGACGTGTAGTCCCAGCCCCAGCAGCAGCGCATCAGTCAGCCCCACACTATCAGCAACAGTGACACCATCGGTATCGGGTACACCCAGCCATAGCTTCACACCAACAGCAACATGCAGCACATCGCCTACAAGCACGTGCAGTGGGACTGCTACAATCTCACTGTCACCCACACCATCCAGCAGCCCGACACAGAGCATTACGGATACGCCGTCAGGGAGTGTGACCCAGTCGCGGACTGCCTCATCGACGGCTACGCCCAGTCCCATGTGCACGCCGACACCAACGATATCACAGACGTGTAGTCCCAGCGTCAGCATCAGCGCATCAGTCAGCCCCACGATATCAGCAACAGTGACACCATCGGTATCGGGTACACCAACAGCAACATGCAGCACATCGCCTACAGGCACGTGCAGTGGGACAACCACTAGCACACCTTCGGGCACACCGTCGGAAAGCGGAACAGCGACCGCTACGGGAACGCCATCCAGCAGTGTAAGCAAGGTGGGGACTGCCTCATCGACGGCTACACCCAGTCCCACGTGCACGCCGACACCAACGGTATCACAGACGTGTAGTCCCAGCGTCAGCAGCAGCGCATCAGTCAGCCCCACGATATCAGCAACAGTGACACCATCGGTATCAGGTACACCAACAGCAACATGCAGCACATCGCCTACAGGCACGTGCAGTGGGACTGCTACAACGTCACTGTCATCCACACCATCCAGCAGCCCGACACAGAGCATTACGGATACGCCGTCAGGGAGTGTGACCCAGTCGCCGACTGCCTCATCGACGGCCACGCCCAGTCCCACGTGCACGCCGACACCAACGGTATCACAGAGTTGTAGTCCCAGCGTCAGCAGCAGCGCATCAGTCAGCCCCACACTATCAGCAACAGTGACACCATCGGTATCGGGTACACCAACAGCAACATGCAGCACATCGCCTACATGCACGTGCAGTGGGACAACCACTAGCACACCTTCGGGCACACCGTCGGAAAGCGGAACACCGAGCGCTACGGGAACGCCATCCAGCAGTGTAAGCCAGGTGGGGACTGCCTCATCGACGGCTACGCCCAGTCCCACGTGCACGCCGACACCAACAGTATCACAGACGTGTAGTCCCAGCGTCAGCAGCAGCGCATCAGTCAGCCCCACGATATCAGCAACAGTGACACCATCGGTATCGGGTACACCTAGCCATAGCTTCACACCAACAGCAACATGCAGCACATCGCCTACAGGCACGTGCAGTGGGACTGCTACAACCTCACTGTCATCCACACCATCCAGCAGCCCGACACAGAGCATTACGGATACGCCGTCAGGGAGTGTGACCCAGTCGCCGACTGCCTCATCGACGGCCACGCCCAGTCCCACGTGCACGCCGACACCAACGGTATCACAGAGTTGTAGTCCCAGCGTCAGCAGCAGCGCATCAGTCAGCCCCACACTATCAGCAACAGTGACACCATCGGTATCGGGTACACCAACAGCAACATGCAGCACATCGCCTACATGCACGTGCAGTGGGACAACCACTAGCACACCTTCGGGCACACCGTCGGAAAGCGGAACACCGAGCGCTACGGGAACGCCATCCAGCAGTGTAAGCCAGGTGGGGACTGCCTCATCGACGGCCACGCCCAGTCCCACGTGCACGCCGACACCAACGATATCCCAGACGTGTAGTCCCAGCCCCAGCAGCAGCGCATCAGTCAGCCCCACACTATCAGCAACAGTGACACCATCGGTATCGGGTACACCAACAGCAACATGCAGCACATCGCCTACAGGCACGTGCAGTGGGTCAACCACTAGCACACCTTCGGGCACACCGTCGGAAAGCGGAACACCGACCGCTACGGGAACGCCATCCAGCAGTGTAAGCCAGGTGGGGACTGCCTCATCGACGGCTACACCCAGTCCCACGTGCACGCCGACACCAACGGTATCACAGACGTGTAGTCCCAGCGTCAGCAGCAGCGCATCAGTTAGCCCCACGATATCAGCAACAGTGACACCATCGGTATCGGGTACACCAACAGCAATATGCAGCACATCGCCTACAGGCACGTGCAGTGGGACAACCACTAGCACACCTTCGGGCACACCGTCGGAAAGCGGAACATCGACCGCTACGGGAACGCCATCCAGCAGTGTAAGCCAGGTGGGGACTGCCTCATCGACGGCTACACCCAGTCCCACGTGCACGCCGACACCAACGATATCACAGACGTGTAGTCCCAGCCCCAGCAGCAGCGCATCAGTCAGCCCCACGATATCAGCAACAGTGACACCATCGGTATCGGGTACACCAACAGTAACATGCAGCACATCGCCCACAGGCACGTGCAGTGGGACAACCACTAGCACACCTTCGGGCACACCGTCGGAAAGCGGAACACCGAGCGCTACGGGAACGCCATCCAGCAGTGTAAGCCAGGTGGAGACGGCCTCATCGACGGCTACGCCCAGTCCCACGTGCACGCCGACACCAACGGTATCACAGACGTGTAGTCCCAGCGTCAGCAGCAGCGCATCAGTCAGCCCCACGATATCAGCAACAGTGACACCATCGGTATCGGCTACACCAACAGTAACATGCAGCACATCGCCCACAGGCACGTGCAGTGGGACAACCACTAGCACACCTTCGGGCACACCGTCGGAAAGCGGAACACCGAGCGCTACGGGAACGCCATCCAGCAGTGTAAGCCAGGTGGAGACGGCATCATCGACGGCTACGCCCAGTCCCACGTGCACGCCGACACCAACGGTATCACAGACGTGTAGTCCCAGCGTCAGCAGCAGCGCATCAGTCAGCCCCACGATATCAGCAACAGTGACACCATCGGTATCGGGTACACCAACAGCAATATGCAGCACATCGCCTACAAGCACGTGCAGTGGGACAACCACTAGCACACCTTCGGGCACACCGTCGCAAAGCGGAACAGCGACCGCTACGGGAACGCCATCCAGCAGTGTAAGCCAGGTGGGGACTGCCTCATCGACGGCTACGCCCAGTCCCACGTGGACGTCGACACCAACGGTATCACAGACGTGTAGTCCCAGCCCCAGCAGCAGCGCATCAGCCAGCCCCACACTATCAGCAACAGTGACACCATCGGTATCGGGTACACCCAGCCATAGCTTCACACCAACAGCAACATGCAGCACATCGCCCACAAGCACGTGCAGTGGGACTGCTACAACCTCACCATCACCCACACCATCCAGCAGCCCGACACAGAGCATTACGGGTACGCCGTCAGGGAGTGTGACCCAGTCGCGGACTGCCTCATCGACGGCCACGCCCAGTCCCACGTGCACGCCGACACCAACGATATCCCAGACGTGTAGTCCCAGCGTCAGCAGCAGCGCATCAGTCAGCCCCACACTATCAGCAACAGTGACACCAACGGTATCGGGTACACCAACAGCAACATGCAGCACATCGCCTACAGGCACGTGCAGTGGGACAACCACTAGCACACCTTCGGGCACACCGTCGGAAAGCGGAACACCGACCGCTACGGGAACGCCATCCAGCAGTGTAAGCCAGGTGGAGACGGCCTCATCGACGGCTACGCCAAGTCCCACGTGCACGCCGACACCAACGGTATCACAGACGTGTAGTCCCAGCCCCAGCAGCAGCGCATCAGTCAGCCCCACACTATCAGCAACAGTGACACCATCGGTATCGGGTACATCCAGCCATAGCTTCACACCAACAGCAACATGCAGCACATCGCCCACAAGCACGTGCAGTGGGACTGCTACAACCTCACTATCACGCACACCATCCAGCAGCCCGACACAGAGCATTACGGGTACGCCGTCAGGGAGTGTGACCCAGTCGCGGACTGCCTCATCGACGGCTACGCCCAGTCCCACGTGCACGCCGACACCAACGATATTGCAGACTTATAGTCTCAGCGTCAGCATCAGCGCATCAGTCAGCCCCACACTATCAGCAACAGTGACATCATCGGTATCGGGTACACCAACAGCAACATGCAGCACATCGCCTACAGGCACGTGCAGTGGGACAACCACTAGCACACCTTCGGGCACACCGTCGCAAAGCGGAACACCGAGCGCTACGGGAACGCCATCCAGCAGTATCAGCCAGGTGGGGACTGCCTCATCGACGGCTACGCCCAGTCCCACGTGCACGTCGACACCAACGGTATCACAGACGTGTAGTCCCAGCCCCAGCAGCAGCGCATCAGCCAGCCCCACGATATCAGCAACAGTGACACCATCGGTATCGGGTACACCCAGCCATAGCTTCACACCAACAGCAACATGCAGCACATCGCCTACAAGCACGTGCAGTGGGACTGCTACAACCTCACTGTCACCCACACCATCCAGCAGCCCGACACAGAGCATTACGGATACGCCGTCAGGGAGTGTGACCCAGTCGCGGACTGCCTCATCGACGGCTACGCCCAGTCCCACGTGCACGCCGACACCAACGATATCACAGACGTGTAGTCCCAGCGTCAGCATCAGCGCATCAGTCAGCCCCACGATATCAGCAACAGTGACACCATCGGTATCGGGTACACCAACAGTAACATGCAGCACATCGCCCACAGGCACGTGCAGTGGGACAACCACTAGCACACCTTCGGGCACACCGTCGGAAAGCGGAACACCGAGCGCTACGGGAACGCCATCCAGCAGTGTAAGCCAGGTGGAGACGGCCTCATCGACGGCTACGCCCAGTCCCACGTGCACGCCGACACCAACGGTATCACAGACGTGTAGTCCCAGCGTCAGCAGCAGCGCATCAGTCAGCCCCACGATATCAGCAACAGTGACACCATCGGTATCGGGTACACCTAGCCATAGCTTCACACCAACAGCAACATGCAGCACATCGCTTACAAGCACGTGCAGTGGGACTGCTACAACCTCACTATCACCCACACCATCCAGCAGCCCAACACAGAGCATTACGGGTACGCCGTCAGGGAGTGTGACACAGTCGGCGACTGCCTCATCGACGGCCACGCCCAGTCCCACGTGCACGCCGACACCAACGGTATCACAGACGTGTAGTCCCAGCGTCAGCAGCAGCGCATCAGTCAGCCCCACGATATCAGCAACAGTGACACCATCGGTATCGGGTACACCAACAGCAACATGCAGCACATCGCCTACAGGCACGTGCAGTGGGACAACCACTAGCACACCTTCGGGCACACCGTCGGAAAGCGGAACAGCGACCGCTACGGGAACGCCATCCAGCAGTATCAGCCAGGTGGGGACTGCCTCATCGACGGCTACGCCCAGTCCCACGTGCACGTCGACACCAACGGTATCACAGACGTGTAGTCCCAGCCCCAGCAGCAGCGCATCAGCCAGCCCCACGATATCAGCAACAGTGACACCATCGGTATCGGGTACACCTAGCCATAGCTTCACACCAACAGCAACATGCAGCACATCGCTTACAAGCACGTGCAGTGGGACTGCTACAATCTCACTATCACCCACACCATCCAGCAGCCCAACACAGAGCATTACGGGTACGCCGTCAGGGAGTGTGACACAGTCGGCGACTGCCTCATCGACGGCCACGCCCAGTCCCACGTGCACGCCGACACCAACGGTATCACAGACGTGTAGTCCCAGCGTCAGCAGCAGCGCATCAGTCAGCCCCACGATATCAGCAACAGTGACACCATCGGTATCGGGTACACCAACAGCAACATGCAGCACATCGCCTACAGGCACGTGCAGTGGGACAACCACTAGCACACCTTCGGGCACACCGTCGGAAAGCGGAACAGCGACCGCTACGGGAACGCCATCCAGCAGTGTAAGCCAGGTGGGGACTGCCTCATCGACGGCTACACCCAGTCCCACGTGGACGCCGACACCAACGGTATCACAGACGTGTAGTCCCAGCCCCAGCAGCAGCGCATCAGTCAGCCCCACGATATCAGCAACAGTGACACCATCGGTATCGGGTACACCTAGCCATAGCTTCACACCAACAGCAACATGCAGCACATCGCCTACAGGCACGTGCAGTGGGACTGCTACAACTTCACTGTCACCCACACCATCCAGCAGCCCGACACAGAGCATTACGGGTACGCCGTCAGGGAGTGTGACACAGTCGAGGACTGCCTCATCGACGGCTACGCCCAGTCCCACGTGCACGCCGACACCAACGGTATCACAGACGTGTAGTCCCAGCGTCAGCAGCAGCGCATCAGTCAGCCCCACACTATCAGCAACAGTGACACCATCGGTATCGGGTACACCAACAGCAACATGCAGCACATCGCCTACAGGCACGTGCAGTGGGACAACCACTAGCACACCTTCGGGCACACCGTCGGAAAGCGGAGCACCGACCGCTACGGGAACGCCATCCAGCAGTGTAAGCCAGGTGGAGACGGCCTCATCGACGGCTACACCCAGTCCCACGTGCACGCCGACACCAACGATATCACAGAGTTGTAGTCCCAGCCCAAGCATAAGCGCATCAGCCAGCCCCACGATATCAGCAACAGTGACACCATCGGTATCGGGTACACCTAGCCATAGCTTCACACCAACAGCAACATGCAGCACATCGCTTACAGGCACGTGCAGTGGGACTGCTACAACCTCACTGTCACCCACACCATCCAGCAGCCCGACACAGAGCATTACGGGTACGCCGTCAGGGAGTGTGACACAGTCGGCGACGGCCTCATCGACGGCTACACTCAGTTCCACGTGCACGCCGACACCAACGGTATCACAGACGTGTAGTCCCAGCGTCAGCAGCAGCGCATCAGTCAGCCCCACACTATCAGCAACAGTGACACCATCGGTATCGGGTACACCAACAGCAACATGCAGCACATCGCCTACATGCACGTGCAGTGGGACAACCACTAGCACACCTTCGGGCACACCGTCGGAAAGCGGAACACCGAGCGCTACGGGAACGCCATCCAGCAGTGTAAGCCAGGTGGGGACTGCCTCATCGACGGCTACACCCAGTCCCACGTGCACGCCGACACCAACGATATCACAGAGTTGTAGTCCCAGCCCAAGCATAAGCGCATCAGTCAGCCCCACGATATCAGCAACAGTGACACCAACGGTATCGGGTACACCTAGCCATAGCTTCACACCAACAGCAACATGCAGCACATCGCCTACAGGCACGTGCAGTGGGACTGCTACAATCTCACTGTCACCCACACCATCCAGCAGCCAGACACAGAGCATTACGGGTACGCCGTCAGGGAGTGTGACACAGTCGGCGACGGCCTCATCGACGGCTACACTCAGTCCCATGTGCACGCCGACACCAACGGTATCACAGACGTGTAGTCCCAGCGTCAGCATCAGCGCATCAGTCAGCCCCACACTATCAGCAACAGTGACACCATCGGTATCGGGTACACCAACAACAGCATGCAGCACATCGCCTACATGCACGTGCAGTGGGACAACCACTAGCACACCTTCGGGCACACCGTCGGAAAGCGGAACACCGACCGCTACGGGAACGCCATCCAGCAGTATAAGCCAGGTGGGGACTGCCTCATCGACGGCTACGCCCAGTCCCACGTGGACGTCGACACCAACAGTATCACAGACGTGTAGTCCCAGCGTCAGCAGCAGCGCATCAGTCAGCCCCACGATATCAGCAACACTGACACCATCGGTATCGGGTACACCCAGCCATAGCTTCACACCAACAGCAACATGCAGCACATCGCCCACAAGCACGTGCAGTGGGACTGCTACAACCTCACTGTCACCCACACCATCCAGCAGCCCGACACAGAGCATTACGGGTACGCCGTCAGGGAGTGTGACACAGTCGGCGACTGCCTCATCGACGGCCACGCCCAGTCCCACGTGCACACCGACACCAACGGTATCACAGACGTGTAGTCCCAGCGTCAGCAGCAGCGCATCAGTCAGCCCCACACTATCAGCAACAGTGACACCAACGGTATCGGGTACACCAACAGCAACATGCAGCACATCGCCTACATGCACGTGCAGTGGGACAACCACTAGCACGCCTTCGGGCACACCGTCGGAAAGCGGAACACCGACCGCTACGGGAACGCCATCCAGCAGTGTAAGCCAGGTGGAGACTGCCTCATCGACGGCTACACCCAGTCCCACATGCACGCCGACACCAACGGTATCACAGACGTGTAGTCCCAGCGTCAGCAGCAGCGCATCAGTCAGCCCCACGATATCAGCAACAGTGCCAGTCTCGGTTTCCACTACCTTTAGCTGCACCTGGAGCGCAGCAGCAACGTGCAGCATATCGCCTACAGGCACGTGCAGTGGGACACGTAGCAACACCTTTTCGGGTACTCGCTCCATCACGCCAACACATAGCGGAATAGGTACCTCGTCCACTAGTTTCACACAGTCGAGCTTGCCATCACTCACAGCTACGCCCAGTCCCACTTTCACGCCGACACCCACATTTTCACAGTCCGGTACTTTCAGCCCCACCAGTAGCGCGTCTTGCAGTCCCACGCCAACAGTAACAGTGACACCATCGGTGACGTCTACACGCACCCCAAGCTCCACACCAACAGCAACATGCACCAAATCGCCTACAGGTAAGTCCACCTGGACAACCACTAGCACGCCTTCACCAACACCATCCATCAGCCCAACATACACCGCAGGAGGTACGCGGTCAGGCACTTTGACATCGTCGGGGACTCCATCATGCACCGCCAGTGGCAGCCTTCTGCCCACGCACACACCGACCATGTCACAGACGTGTAGTACCAGCCCCAGCCCCAGCGCATCCTTCCGCCTCACCGTTTCAACGTCAGCAACGTATTCTGTGCTTTTAACTGTCAGCTTCAATCCAACATTAACCGCAACGGGCAGCACGTCGGCGGCAGTTACCTGCAGTGGGGCGCCCACAAGCACGCCTTCGCGTACACCATCCAGCAGCCCAACACAGACAACAGGTACAGCATCCACTAGTTTGACGCAGTCGGCGGTTGGATCAGCGACGGCTACCCCAAGCCCCACATCCGCGCCCACACCGACACCTTCACCGACGTCTTGTTCCAGCCCCAGTAGCAGCGCATCGTTCAGCGCTACACCATCAACAACAGTGACACCATCGGTATCGGGTACACCAACAGCAACGTGCAGCGCAACATTTCGGTGCACACTTTCAGCAACAGCGACGCCTTCTATTATTTTCACCCTCAGCGTCTCTGCATCATGCAGCACATCGCCTACAAGCACGTGCAGTGGGACTGCTACAACCTCACTGTCACCCACACCATCCAGCAGCCAGACACAGAGCATTACGGGTACGCCGTCAGGGAGTGTGACACATTCAAGGACTGCCTCATCGACGGCTACGCCCAGTCCCACGTGCACGCCGACACCAACGATATCACAGACGTGTAGTCCCAGCGTCAGCAGCAGCGCATCAGTCAGCCCCATGCTATCAGCAACAGTGACACCATCGGTATCGGGTACACCAACAGCAACATGCAGCACATCGCCTACATGCACGTGCAGTGGGACAACCACTAGCACACCTTCGGGCACACCGTCGGAAAGCGGAACAGCGACCGCTACGGGAACGCCATCCAGCAGTGTAAGCCAGGTGGGGACTGCCTCATCGACGGCTACACCCAGTCCCACATGCACGCCGACACCAACGGTATCACAGACGTGTAGTCCCAGCCCCAGCAGCAGCGCATCAGTCAGCCCCACACTATCAGCAACAGTGACACCATCAGTATTGGGTACATCCAGCCATAGCTTCACACCAACAGCAACATGCAGCACATCGCCTACAGGCACGTGCAGTGGGACTGCTACAACTTCACTGTCACCCACACCATCCAGCAGCCCGACACAGAGCATTACGGGTACGCCGTCAGGGAGTGCGACACATTCGAGGACTGCCTCATCGACGGCCACGCCCAGTCCCACGTGCACGCTGACACCAACGGTATCACAGACGTGTAGTCCCAGCCCCAGCCCCACCCTCCGCAGCCCAACACAGAGCGCAACGAGGACGCCATCAGGCAGTTTGGCACCGTCGATGACGGCCTCCTTGACGGTCACGGCCACACCGACGCTGTTAGAGACGTGCAGCCCCACCGCCAGCAGCACCGCTTCCTCCAGCCCCACACTTACGCCCTCGGCCATGCCCTCGCGCACCTCAGATCTCGGTCCCCAGCTTCTTCTCGCCTCGCCTTCGGAGCACATGGCCGACAGTCCCCTCGTGTTCAGGGCGGGCTTCACGGAAATCGGGGCCCAGCGCCCCGACTGGGGCTGCCCCGCATTCGACCTGGGCCATCCGGACTGGCACTTGCGGTGGTCGCTGCGTCGTGTGCCCGCGCCGCATGCGGCCGCCGGTGCCCCAGCGGGTCCCCCGCCGACGGCGGGCCCAGCGCACAACGCCAGCCTCGGAAGACAGGCCAGCGCGCCGCTTTGGGACTTCGCGGCGCCGCCTGTGGGCGTGGGGCGCGAGGCACTGGTCGCCCTCCTGCCGCCCCCGGCCCAGGCCCACGGCTGGTACGCGGTCTCCGTGACGGCCCGGGGCAAGAGGGCGTGGGGGCCGCAGTTGCAGACGCGGACCGCGCTGGTGCGCGTGTGGCGCGTGCCCCTGTGCAGCGCCGCTCGCGCACACGTGGACCTGCGCGTGGGCGGCGGGCCGGGGCTGGGCGAGGCCGCGGTCGTCGCCGGGCAGACGGCACTGTCCCTGTCGCTGCAGACCGACTGCCGCCTCCCCCGCGGCTACGCCTTCCGGTGGGAGTACGTCACCCCCGGGGGGCACGCCTACCCCCTCGTCGACAGCGCGCGTCCGCGCCGGTACCTCCGCGGGGTCCCCGCCCCCTGGCCCTTGCCCTCCGTGGCCGCCGCGACCCTCGTGCTCAGGACGCGGGTGCAGGATCCCACGGGCACGGCGCGGGGTCCGGTGCTGGGGAGTGCCGCGGTGGCCGTGCGCGCGTCAGAGGGACCGCACGCCGCAGAGTGCGCTTCCGCGTCCGTGTGGCAGAGCGTGGCGCTGCACCTGCGGTGTCTCGGGGGTGCGTCTGCGACGGGGCCGGGGTACCTGTGGGGCCACGTCCTGCCGGCCCTGGAGACGTGCGTACACCGACCGGTGCTGCAGCGCCTGCAGGTGCTGCGCGCGCTGAGCGAGGGCTTCGCCCTGGGCCTCTTCGGCGCGGCGGACGGGGACGGCGTCGGCGCGCTGCAGGCGCTGGTCGCGCGCGCGGGCGACTGCCTTGGCTCCGCGGGGGACCTGCGGCAGGGCCTCGTGGAGCTGGTGGCGGAGGCGATGGCCGGGCCGCTGCTGCGGGACGCGGTGCAGCGGATGGGGGACGTTGCAGCGGTGCTCGCGGTGCTGGAAAGCGTCTTGCGCGGGGCCTGGGACAACTGCACCTTCCCCGCCACCGCGGCGTTCGCCACCCCGTCACTGAAACTCACTCTACTCCGCATCCCTAAGACCGACCTGCGGCCCCTCTCTGTCGGGCCCGCCACCGTACGTCTCCCGACGTCCCTCCCGAACGCCTCCCCGTCGCTCGCTCGCGGCGCCGCCGTTGACGTGACGCTCGTCTGGATCCGGGGCACGGCCCCCGCCGTTACGGACGCCGTCGCCGTCGGCGTTGCGGGGCCCGGGTCTGCTCCGGAGGTGCTGGTACGCGGCCTCCCGGACCCCGTCGCGGTCGACTTCGGTCGCCCGCGCCGCACGCTGCGGCAGCCCCTGGCGGACTGGTACGAGTGTGCAGCGCACGCGGAGGGCGCCTGGGACACCGCTGGGGTCTGGCTCAGCGAGGGCCCCCGGGGCCCGCGGTGCTACACCACCCGCCTGTCAACGGTGGCGATGCTGCCGGTGGTCCGCGTGACGGCGGTGAAGGGGTGTGCCCTGGACGTGCCCCCCACGACCCTCTTCTGCGCCCCCCACAGCCCCAACACCCGGATCACAGTCACCGGGGGCAACTTCGGGGACTTCGGGGCGCACCTGCACATCCGCAGCGCGTTCGTGGCCGGGCCCGACGCGGACCAGTGGGAGTGCGACAGCGTCCGGCACGGGGCCGGCGACCCAGACAGTGTGTTGGTGTGCGACGGCTTGCGCCCCCGGCGGACTGGCGGCCGCAGCCCGGCCCACGAGCAGTGGGGGTACGTGACCGTCACCACCGCCGGGGGCCGGTCCGCCACCTTCGCGCACCCCGTCCTCCTCTCGGGGCGCCCGCATGCCGCCCGCCTCGTCCCCGGCCCCACGGGCCCGCCTCGTGGCTGCGCCGGCGCCGGCGCGGCCGCCCTCCGCGACTGCCCCCGCGCCAACGCGGCCTTTGGGCTCGCCGGGTGGGGGCTGCTGGGGTATGGCCCGACGGCAGTGACGGTCGGGTCCGTGGCCTGCCCCGAGGTCCGCGTTCACAATGCAACGTACGTCAGCTGCCGGGGGCTGGGGGGCCAGGGGGATCGCCTGCCGGTGCGGGTGGCGGCGCAGGCCCAGCGCTCGGACCGCCTGCAGGGCCTCACGGTCTCGTTCCTCGACCCGTGCGCCGCCAAGGGTCCGGGGCGCTGGGAGGGGGACGCGTGCACGCAGTGCCGGTCCGGGTACTACGGGGCCGCCTGCGTGGCCGCGTGTCCCCGCGCGCCGGAGGGGCAGGTCTGTGGCGGCCACGGCGACTGCGACGATGGCGTGCATGGCACGGGCCAGTGCCTCTGCTACGCCGACGCGGCGCGCGGGCACTGGGACGGGCCGGACTGCGGCCGGTGCCGCGAGGGTTGGGCGGGGCCCGGGTGCGCTGCGGACTGCCCCCGCGGCGACCCCCACGGGACCGGGCACCTGCTGGTCTGCGGCAGCCGCGGCGTGTGCGGCCCCGGCGGCGCGTGCGACTGCCAGTGGCCCTTTGCGGGTCCGGCCTGTGGTCTCCAGTGCCCGGCGCACGCCGGCCGCTTGTGCGCCGGGCACGGGGAGTGTGTCCCCGGCGCCGCGTCAGACCCGCGGGGCGCCGGTCGGTGTGCGTGCAGCCGGGGGCCCAGCGTCGGGCACTGGGACGGCCCAGGCTGCCAGGACTGCTCCCACGGATACGCCGGCGCGAGCTGCACAGCGCGGTGCCCGGGCACGTGCTCCGGGCATGGGCACTGCCTGTGGCGCGCCGGGCCCGTCTGCGTGTGCCAGTGGGGCTGGACGGGCGCGGACTGCGCCCTGCGGTGCCCGCGGGCGCTTGGCATGGTCTGTGCTGGGCACGGCGTCTGCGTAGTCAGCAACGGCACGGCCGCCGCCTGCGCCTGTGCTGCCTCTGACACTGCAGGCCACTGGCAGGGCTCCGGGTGCGACGTGTGTGCGGTTGGGTGGCGCGGCGCTGCGTGCACGACGCGGTGCCCAACGGACCCCGCCACTCGCCTTGTCTGCGGTGGTTCAGGTGCGTGCGCGCCCGACGGGACGTGCCGGTGTTTCAATGGAACGTGCGGCGCGGCGTGCGAGAGGGCGCCTGAAGATTGCGCCCGCGTCTCCGCCTGCCCCCCAGGACGCTGGGGCCCAACCTGCACCGGCCGGTGTGCCTGTGCACCCGCGGGCACGTGCGACGATGGGCCGTTCGGATCGGGACGCTGCCGGTGTCGCGAGGACTGGGCCGGGCCCCGGTGCGCCGTCCACTGCGACCGCCCGTGCGGCGGCCACGGCGCATGCGACTTTCGCACGGGCCAGTGCCGGTGCCGTGGCGGGTGGCGCTCCCCGGCGCAGGGCCCAGCGTGCTCCGCTCCGTGCCCCGGGCACGGCTCGTGCTCTGGCCACGGCCACTGCACGGCGACTGCGGAGTGCGTGTGTGAGGCCGGGTACGGCGGCGTGGGCTGCCAGACGGTGTGCCCACGGTCGCCGCGGGGTGACCTCTGCGGCGGCCACGGCACGTGCAGTGCCGCGACCAGCGGATGCGCCTGCGACGCCAGCCCAGCCACCGGGTTCTGGGCCGGTCCGCAGTGCGCGGACTGTGCCGCGGGCTACGCGGGGCCCGCGTGTCGCGCCCGGTGCGTGTTCGGCGTCGCCGTCGGTGGGCAGTGCGTCTGCCGCGCCGGATATGTGGGGCCGGACTGCTCCAGCGCGTGTCCGGCGCCAGGGCAGCGGCCCTGCAGTGGCCATGGGGTGTGCGCGACGGCCTGGAATGGTAGTGCGGCGGCGGCGGTGTGCCGGTGTGAGAGGGGGTACGTGGGCCCCGCGTGCGCGGCCGAGTGCCCGGGCGGGGCCGCGAGCCCCTGCAGTGGCCACGGGCGATGCGACCCGGCGACGGGTGTGTGTGAGTGCCTGGCGATGTGGGCGGGGGTCGCCTGCACGGAGTGCTGGCCGCGGTACTCTGGGGTGGCCTGCGACCGCCGATGCCCCGTCGACGATCACGGCCGCGTCTGCGGGGCCCGCGGCTGGTGCGCCGGGACGGGGCACTGCGTGTGCCACGCGGACGCCGCGCGGGGGATGTGGCGGGGCGCCGCCTGCACCGACTGCCGCCGGGGCTTCTACGGGCCGTCGTGCACCCGCGAGTGCCCCGGCGGGGCCTCCCACGTCTGCCACGGGCGCGGCACCTGCAGCGCCGGCACGCGGGGCTCCGGCGACTGCGCCTGCGACTCCTCCGCGGACGCCGGGTTTTTCGCCGGCCGCGCGTGCGAGACGTGTCGCCCAGGCTACTACGGCCCGGCGTGCCTCCGCCCGTGCCCCGGGGGCCCTGCAGCCCCGTGCGGCGGCCATGGCACGTGCAGCGACGGTATATACGGCGATGGCCTGTGCGCCTGCGATCAGGACCCGGTGTCCGGGTACTGGGCCGGGCCCGACTGTGGGGCCTGCGTGTCGGGCTTTGGGGGCCCCGCGTGTCGGATCGCCTGCCCGGGCCACGGCGCGGTGCCGTGCGCGGGCCATGGGCAGTGCGCGGGGGATGGGGCGTGCCGGTGCGACGCCGGGTGGGTCGGGCGGGAGTGCCGGTGGGGATGCCCGGGGACAGGGGCCGCGCTGTGTGGGGGCCATGGGGTGTGCGAGGCAAGGCCCGGGGGCGCCGCGTGCCGATGCCATGGAACGTGGAGCGCAGGTGTGTGGAGCAGGGCCTGGGCCTGGGTTGGCATAGCGGGGCCCATGCCGCGCAGGAATGGGCACATACCCCCCCCCCCCCCCCGCCCTGTGCCAGCCCTTCAACACCAAAGGCCCAGTTGGTAACCCTCTGCTGGCACACACACACACACACACACACACACACACACACACATACACACACACACACACACACACACACACACACACACACACACACACACACACACACACAATCTTATTGCAACGTGGCTGGGTCGCAGGGCCAGGAGCTGCGGTTTGTTGGCAGCGCCCTGTACATATGGAGATCCAGACCCTGTAAGGGCTGCCCCCCTGCAGGGCCGAACACAGAACTGATGGTTTGCAGTCGTGGTAGGATGTAGGAATGTTGAACCTCGCAGTTTGAGCATGATTGGAATTGATATCTTGGCACACACACACACACACACACACACACACACACACACACACACACACACACACACACACACACACACACACACACACACACACACACACACATATACACATACACACACACACAGACATGGTTTCGCTGATGCGTGGTAGGATGTCTAGGAATGTTGAACCTCGCAGTTTGAGCTTTGATTGAAATCCTTGGGTGCCACACACACACACACACACACACACACGCACACACACGCGCGCGCGCATCGCAATCCCTACCACCACCTTCAGATCTAAAACGTCAAACCAATGCGCACGCTCAGGAGTACCAACGGGCAAACTTACCTTATAGCCCCGCGCGCCCGCACACGCGCGTTGCGGTAAAATCTATGTACAAGAGCTTCCAGTTGCAGGCGGCAGTGCAAACCCAATGAGCGTTGGTTGGCATTGGCACCTGAAGCTGAACCATCCAGCGTCGGGGCGCTCTGGGAGTTGTCGTGACCAGCGAGCGTCAGATTCAAGCGGTTACCGGCCTTTACCACCCAAGCAGTTTATTTCTATAACTCATATGTCGATGGTGGCCAAAATGTTATCAGGAACGCATGCCCATCACATGTTGCCAAAAGGATAGACTGTTTTTTCCCTCCCAGGGTATGTACATACAAGCCTGCCATCGACCCCTTACCCCAACCCTCACAAGCCCGAGGACCCAGCAAGTGGGACACTCGGGGGAACATGCACTGTTATCCCGTATCTGCCAAATACTGCATCCTAGTGCACCAGGCAGACAATTTTCTCGGGCGGGTTGGCTTGCCACCCTGTGACACAACAGCAGCACCGACAACCGGAAGGCGGGTGCGGCAGGTATCCAGTCACCCTTGTTACCCAGTTAGGCTTAGGCTTGGAGTTGGCATCAGCTTACCCTGGTCTTACCCTGACCCCAGGTAAGTATCCGCACCCCCCCCCCCCCCTTCCAGCCCCCTCGACCCCCACCCCCCCCCAGGAACACCAGCTGGCCCCGTGTCGCCGCCAGCGGGCCGCGCGACCCCGAGCCCTTATCCAAGGGACCATGGGGGACGGCCGCGGGGCACGTCCCGATGCATTTTTGAGTACTCCTCAAAATGTTGGGCAAACTGAAATTGGCCAACGAGTGTGAGGGGGAGTGGGCCAGGGTGCATCCAGCCATACCGTCAGGTTTCAAATCACCAGCAAGACCCTGCCCTCACAATAGGCTTAATGGATTCTGCACTATTGTGTCTGTTTGTGTGCTGCAAAAGCGGCATACTTGAGGGCTCTTTGTGTGTATGCAGGTGTTAAGACGACAGGGCTGTGCCGGGCGAGATCTCGGGGGTGGGGGGCTATTGGAGCCCCCTGGCTGGACCCCGCCCCCCAACCTCCAAACAGAGCTGCAATAACGGGACCTCCAAAAATCCACCCGGGAATGTCCCCGGTCTACTGCCGGAGGGGGGGGGGGGGGGCTGACAACTGGGGAGGAGGGGTCAGGAGGTCAGGGGACCGGGGGGGCGGGGGTCCTGGCCTGGTCTGGTGTGCCCTGCAAGAGGTGAACCCCAGGTTCTTTACTCACTTTGGTGGCCACCCCCTCCCCCCCCACAGCCCACCCCCAGGCACCAAAGGCCTCACCCCCCCTTCGGCGACTGTGACCACATCGGGGGTGTCGGCCCCCCGGTTCCCTGGTGATCAGAGAGGCCATGGCCTGCAATCTGGATTACGAAGTCTGCTCTGCATGTTTATGTAACTCAATCCATTTTTTTTTCCTGCAACAGCGTCACAAGTGCTTCCTGGGAGGACAACCTTGGTGCGGTACAAAGCGTGCCTCACGCGCGGTACAGCTGAGGCCCGGTTGGCGTAGAGCGCCGGTACCAATGAATGTTGCCCAAGCGGTCATCGGGGCCTCAGCATTATAAATGGATGGCCGATTGCTGTGTTTGGGTAGAAATAACAATGAGGTCCTTGGAGTGGAGCGGAGCGTTGTTGTATGCCAACCCCTTAGGCTACCGCGTCCCTGCCTGAAAGGCTTGTGTAGTACACCGGTAAGTGACACGTCTACCTTAGCGCGCGGTGCGACTGAGGCACCCTCACAGGCATCATCAACCCCCTCCCCTGGCAACAAACCTCACAGTTGAGGGCCTCTGAAGGAATCAATTTCTTCATTCTGCCGGCCTGATGCAGTTTACCCTGAACATGGCTGCCACTATCTTGCATGTCACATTTTACACAGGGATGGGGGGAGGGGAGGAGGCAACGGTCGCCAGGGTGCACGCCCCCCCCCCCCTTCCTCTCGCGCGCGGGAAACTGAGTCCCCTGGTGCCATGGCGTGCCCGTCTCTCACGTTTCATTGCTTTGCTTTTCTGCCGCTGCATGTCGCATGCTGTTGATATCTCGGCTGCTGCGCGTGCCCCCCTCCATCTCACGCTTTCTTTGCCCAGGCTTTTGGACCGGGGACGACTGCTCAGGCTGTGTATCGGGGTTTTATGGCCCGCGGTGTGTGCGGCAATGCCCAGGGGGTGCGGCTCAGCCATGTGCCGGGCACGGGCTTTGCGACGCGGGACCGCAGGGCAATGGGACTTGCAGCTGCCGTCCGGGATTTGGAGGACTCGATTGTGCGCTGCAGTGTCCAGGTCCGTTGTGGGCTAAAGTGAGGGCCGAGGGAATGCTGTGATATGGTGCATCGTATCTTCATCAGCTGCGACATGGGGGACCGGGCTTTGAACTCCGCACGGCGCTGCTTGGGGGCTCAATGGGCTGGCAATGCCATCCCAACCAACCAAAGATGCTGAACCACTCTTTTGAAGTGAAAAATAGCATAAAAAAAGAAAGAAACTCCACGGCACCCTTGAACGCGTTGCCTTGAAGTTGAACCAGTCGTGCAGCGGTGGCCTCTTGAAAATCGAATAAGCCGCGAACACCTATGCCAAACTCTCGACTGTTCTCCCCGTAAATACCCTTCGCTTTGTTCTTCAATTCAATGGAGCTCCATGCCAAACTGAATACAACGAAGTCGAGATTTGAGTAACATTCCCCAGTACAGCACACAATGAAACCTTCTCACCAGGGGTAGTCAAAACCCGATCCATGAGTTGAAACTATCGCGAAAAGCGGTCCACAGTAACCTGAACAAAAAGTTTCACAAACTTTTGTCTGGTGGCCTACCTCTGGCTGAGGCTTGAAAATTGCTGGCACCAGCGAGTCCAATTTCTGGCTGCGGGGCCAACAAAAGAGACGTCCTAGGATGCATGCACGCATGCAGCTGCGCCTCAGAGGACATGGCTGCATCACAACATCCAGTTGGGTCCAAGCCGTCTCTCTTCATTGGGTCCCCAGCCTTGTGTTTACTTCCAGCAAAACCGCTTCACACTGGGCACCCGAGGCACGAGCTCACACGCTAGAGACTGAAAATGCTGCAACTGGCGGTTTGGATCGCTGGCGCCTCAAACCGCTGGTGACAGCGATTCGAAAAGACTGCGACCAGCGAATCGAAACGCTGGTGCCAAGCTGTTTGCACCAACGCAAGCAGCCAGCAGTTGAAGCCAGGGCTGCGAAACCAGTGCAGCAACCAGTGACCAGCAGTTCCGACCGCGGGCACCAACGGATCGAAAGACTGCTCACGTTCTCAACATGCCTTCGAGGTGCTGGTGACACCTAAACTGTGCTTCGTCGTAACCACCTGACAACTTAAATCTGCTAGATGCTCTAGATAAGGATGCTGTGAGGGTCTTTGCCAAAAGGGGTTCCCAAGGTGTAACGGAAAACATTTAGGGGTCAGTGCACGTTGCACCCTTCGGGCAGGAGGAGGATAATGGGACAGCGAAAAGTAGAATTGCTTGCGACAGCCGTCGACGAGATGAAGAATACTTCAAACAGCTGTCGCGCAATCCTTAGATAGAAATGCCACAGCAAAAAGAAAGCCATCCAGTAAAAGTCCTCCCAAACGCACCTATTGTTGATCACCACCTTACAGTGAGTGGCCCAAGAGGTGCAAACCAAAACGAAAGCAACAACGTATATTTCTCTGCAGGAAGCAGCGGCAACTCATCTACTATTGTGTGTTGTCAAAACGTCTCGGAGGCCCACTGATCAACCTCACACGTGCCTGCACACGGGAATTTGGTTGGTATTCATTTCGAGTTCCCGAAACCTGCGAATTCGTCTGCAATATCGCACCAACTCTTTGCTTGAATTTGCAGCAGGCACGCGTGTGCACTCACAAGAAAGGCATTTTTCAAATGGCCATAACCTGTGTGGCAAGCATATAGACACAGAGCTGCAGTAGCATGATGTCCATAAACCTTTCATCTCACTGGACGTTCGATTTCCCGCTCTTGTGTAGCCGTAGGCGCTGCATCTCAGCACTAGATCTATGTCCCGTGTGACACGGTTCATAGGTACGTGTGTGACGAACACGTTTCTACATGTGCATACATGCGCTGTCGTGTGTGCATCAGACAGTCGGTTTTTCTGCATTCAGCTCTATGTGTGTGTTGGACTGTGCATACATGTGGGCCCTGCACTGGCGTGTGTTGTGTGGGACGTGTACCATGCATGCCCGATGATGTACGCACAAAGATTCGAGGAAAGTCCAAGGTCCAAGGTGAGACAAGCGCCCATACAGCTCTGGGGCGCTTGTCTCACCTCGAGGCCCCTGGTGGCCCAGGGGCCCCACGCAAGTAAACACACGGCGATGTGGGGCATTTGATATTCATCTGTCGACCACTCTGCGCGTCTTCAAACCTGCACCACAAGCCCTCAACGACCCCTTCACAACACCCTCCGCAAACCCTCCACAGACCCTCCACAACACCTCCACGAATCTCCGCATTCTGCACCCTGTGCCCCCAGTCCCACAGAGTACACAGTGCACCCGTTGCCGGGGAAATCAGGGTTCAGCACAGCATAGAGCCCCGCCCCCTCGGACCACAAGGCCCATCTGCCTGTCCCGATGGATGCTACAGAGAGCAGCCCCTTCTACACAGCCCTCCACAGCCCTCCACAACTCTTTGCGGGCATCAACCCCGACAACGCTGCTCACATATCTGCAGCCCTAATTAAAATCAAAAGCTCTTTCCGAGCCATCATCGGCCCAGAACGACTCTCCTAATCCTCCTTCACGCTCTTCAGCTGCAAAGCCCTCCACGGCCCTGCACCAAAGCCCGGCTATGCATGGGGTGGGCAGGCTGTCTCCCAGGGAACAGGGCCTGTAGAGCCCTCCATGACCGAAGCCCCCCTCCACACCGAAAAAGCCATGGGCCAGACCCCAAATCCCGTCCAACAGCCGAAAATGAGAGAAATGGGATGCAGCGATTTTGAAACCCCTGTCCTCGTTTTGCGTGCAGTGTTTTTTCGTCGTTTCTTCTGTTTTCTTTTCCTGTGCCTGTGCCTGTGGATGTGCCTGTGCCTGTGAATGTGCTTGTGCCTCTGCCCCTGCCTGTGGATGTGGATGTGCCTGTGCCCGTGGATGTGCCTCTGCCTGTCCCTGTGCCTCTCTTCAGGCCTTAACGGGACCGCCATCTGCAGCGCTCACGGCCAATGCCTCGCCGCCACTGCCCTGTGCCTCTGCGAGGCCTCTGACGTCATGGGGCACTGGGCGGGGCCTGCCTGCGACCGCTGCACGCCGGGCTTCACGGGCCTTCGGTGTACCCTTCGCTGCCCTGGCAACGCCTCCTCCGGCCTCGTCTGCTCTGGCCACGGCACGTGCACGGCCTCGGGGCACTGCGTGTGCCTCGCGGGGCACTGCGGGCCCGCCTGTGAGACTTGGGGCGCCGCGTGCGCCGTGTGCCCTCCGGGGACTTGGGGCCCGCGGTGCCGGAACGCGTGCCCGGGCTCCGGCACCGAGGCCGGCCCGTGCGCCGGGCACGGCCACTGCCTCGATGGCCCGCTCGGGAGCGGCGTCTGCGTCTGCCACGACGGCTACGGCGGTGCGGACTGCCGCCGGCGATGCCCTGAGGAGGCCGGTCTGGCGTGTGCCGGACACGGCGTGTGCGTGCCCGAGAACGCCACGTGCGCGTGCGACGTGGGGTACGCCGGGCCGGGGTGCACCGATGCCTGTCCACGGGCGTTCCCTGGGGCGTTGCCGTGCGGGGGACCCTCCCGTGGGGCATGCCGGGCCAGTGACGCGCGCTGTCTGTGCCGGCCGGGGTACGGGGGGCACGCGTGCCAGAACCGGTGCCCACGGGCCGCGGATCGTGTGTGCGGCGGCCACGGCGCGTGCGACGCGTTGGGTGTGTGCGTGTGCGTTCGGGGCTGGGTGGGCAGCAGCTGCGCCGCGTGTGCGCCGGGGCTCCACGGTCCCAACTGCCGTGCGCCCTGTGTCCATGGGCACAGCGTGGGCGGCCGCTGTTGGTGCTACCTGGGCTGGGCCGGGGATAACTGCACCGTTGCGTGTGCCGGCGGTGCGGCCGGGCCGTGCAACGGCCACGGCACGTGCAGCGCTGGCGACGGCACGTGCGCATGCGACACCGGCTGGGCCGGTGTGGGCTGCGCCCTGCAGTGTCCCGGCGGGAGCAGCGGAGCACAGTGTTCGGGCCACGGGCAGTGCTCCCCTGTCACTGGGGCCTGCACGTGCCTGGACAGCGATGCCCATGGGCATTGGGCCGGTGACGCGTGCCAGACCTGTCGTACCCCCTGGACCGGCCCCTCCTGCACTGTGCTGTGCCCCACGGATCCGCAGGGACGGCCGTGCAGTGGCCATGGGGCCTGCGAGGGGGCGCTACCGCACTGCCAGTGCTCCGCGGATGCGGTCCGCGGGTACTTCGCCGGGGCGTTGTGCGACGTCTGCCGCCCGGCGTACTTTGGGGCGGCGTGCACCCGTGTCTGCCCTGGGGGCGCGCACGCGCCGTGCGCCGGGCACGGCGCGTGCGATGCTGGGCCTTTGGGGACGGGCCGCTGCCGGTGCTGGAGCAGCGCGGTGTACGGGTATTTCGGTGGGAAGGACTGCGGGGACTGTGCGGGGGGGTACTACGGGGGTATGTGCACGCGGCCATGCCCCGGCGGCGCAGCAGACCCCTGCGGGGGGCACGGCATGTGCGCTGATGGGATGCGGGGGACGGGGGAGTGCGTGTGCTACGCCGATCCGCGACGGGGGCACTGGACAGGGCTGGCCTGTGCGGAGTGTCAGGGCGGGTACTACGGAGAGCAGTGCGCGGGGGCCTGCCCAGCAGTGTCCGGGGTGCCGTGCGGCGGCCATGGGGTGTGCGATGCCGGGCGGCGTGGCACGGGGCTGTGCGCGTGTCACACCAACTTCACTGGGGCGGCGTGTGATCTGCCCTGCCCAACGGCCGGCAATGGTCAGCCGTGTGGGGGGCATGGGCAGTGCCGGGCCTCGCGGGACAGTGGTGCGGCGGAGTGCGCGTGCGACCGCCCGTGGGCCGGCCCCGCGTGCGCGGCGTGCGCCGCAGGCTTCGCCGGCCCCAGTTGTGGCGTGGTCTGTGCAGACTGCGGCGCGCATGGCACGTGCGATGACGGGGCTCAGGGGACGGGCCGGTGCCGCTGTGCCCGCGGCTGGGGCGGCATCGGCTGCAGCGTCCAGTGCCCGGGAGGGGCCGCCATGCTCTGCCATGGGCACGGCACGTGCCGAGAGGACGGCACCTGCGCGTGCGCACGGTCCGCAGAGGACGGCCACTGGGCCGGCGCCGACTGCCTGCGGTGCGCCGAGGGGTACTCCGGCCGCATGTGCCAGTGGCGCTGCCCACATGGTTCCGACGGGCGTGTTTGCTCAGGGCGCGGGCGGTGCGTTGCCCATCGCTGTGTCTGCAGTGCCTCGACCTGCGGCCCCGCCTGCGCCACGACCGCCGGTTGCGCAGTTGACGAGTGTGCGGGTGCGGCACAGCACGGCCGCGTGTGCGGGATGGAGTGCCCAATGGTCCGCGGGAAGGTCTGTGCTGGCCACGGACAGTGCAGTGCCCGCCCCGGCGGCGCAGGGGTGTGCCTGTGTGATGACGCGTGGTCCGGGCCGGTCTGCGATATTGTGTGCCCGGGCACGCCCACCACGTGTAGCCAGCACGGCTTCTGCGACGGCACCACCGAGGGCTGCATGTGCCTGCCAGGGTTTGCGGGGAAGGACTGCAGTCTGCAATGCCCTGGGGGCTGGAATCGACCCTGCAGCGCCCACGGCGCATGCCGCGATGGCGCGGACGGTGATGGGACGTGCGCATGCGACGCCGGGTACGTGGGACCGGCGTGCGAGTCCGCGTGTCCCGGGGACCGGGGTCGTCCGTGCCACGGCCATGGCCAGTGCACCGACGTGCGCCAGTGCGAGTGTGACGATCGCTGGACGGGCCGGGCCTGTGACGCGTGCGCGGCCGGGTACTGGGGCCCGGACTGCCAGCGCACGTGCCACCGCGGGGCTTCCCGGGACAGGCTCTGCGTCTGCGAGCCCCATTGGGCTGGTCTGGACTGCGCACAGCTGTGCGCTGGCGGCAGCACGGCCCCGTGCACCGGCCACGGGGTCTGCAACGACACCCGGTCCGGGGACGGCACGTGCGCGTGCGCGCCGGGATGGCGCGGCTTCGCATGCGCTGTGCCCTGTCCGGGCCTGCTCCACGCCGGGCAGCCCTGCAGCGGCCATGGGCATTGCCTGGCCGACGCTACGTGCCGATGCACCGCCTCCCCTCGCACGGGCTACTGGGCTGGCCCGGCCTGCGAGGAGTGCCAGGAAGGGTGGGCTGGGAGAGCGTGTGCACAGGCCTGTCCGCGGGGCGCAGGCGGCGGGCCGGTCTGTGGGGGGCACGGATGGTGCGCTCGCGCGTCCGGGTGGTGCGAGTGCCTCTCCAACGGGGAAGGCGGTTTCTGGTCAGAGGACGGAAACTGTACCGAATGCGCCAGCGGGTACTACGGCGACTCGTGCCGCCTGCAGTGCCCCGGGGCCGCGTGCCGCCCGTGCACTGGGCACGGTGTGTGCGCCGACGGCCGGGGGGGCAGCGGCCGGTGCGCGTGCGACGCGCACTGGCACGGCGCCGCATGCGCGCAGTGTGCCCCCGGTTGGTACGGGCCCGACTGCCAGAGCGCCTGCCCCCGCGGCATCAATCCTATGGACGGCAGTGCCCTGGCGGTCTGCTCCGGCCACGGATGGTGCGATGACGGGCTGTCAGGCTCTGGCCACTGCGCCTGCACCTGGTCCGCGGTGCTGGGCTTTTGGACGGGGCTGCGCTGCGATGAGTGCATGTCGAGCTATTTCGGGCTGGGCTGTACCCGCCGCTGTCCGGGGCCCGCGGGGCAGCCCTGCAACGCCCACGGGGTCTGCCGCGACGGGCGCACGGGTGACGGGCGATGCCGGTGCGGCCCGGGCTGGGGGGGTACGGCGTGTGGCCTGCCCTGCCCGACCACAACGGGCGTGCCCTGTGACGGGCACGGGGTCTGCGCCGATGCCGGTGCGGGAGGGCCCGCCTGCAACTGCACCGCCGCGGCGGACGGGCGATGGGAGGGGGTCGCGTGCGAGCGGTGCGCCCACGGGTGGGCAGGGCCTCGCTGTGGGGCGCGGTGCCCGCACGCCCGCTCCGGGGCGGTCTGCGGGGGGCACGGGGTGTGCGTCGCGGCGCGTGCGGACCGCGCGCTGTGCGCGTGCGCACCGGGCTACGCTGGGCCGGACTGCACGACGGAATGCCCCGGAGGCCCGTGGTTCGCGTGCCACGGGCACGGGGTGTGCGACGGCGCCACGGGCCAGTGTCGGTGCTTTCAGGATCCGACCCGCGGATTCTGGTCCGGCCCCGCCTGCGCCGCGTGCGCCGGGGGCTGGTCCGGCCCCGAGTGCTCGACCCCATGCCCCGCGGGGCCGGAGGGTGTGCCATGCGCTGGTGGTGCGTGCCGCCACGGCGTCTGCCTCTGTCCGCGGGGGCGGTGCGGCCCCGGCTGCAACATCACGTCAGGGCCCGCGTGCGCTCTGCTGTGGTGCAGCGTCGGGCGGTACGGGGGCGGCTGCGCGCGGCGCTGCCCCGGGGGCGAGGCGGCGCCGTGCGCCGGGCACGGCGCCTGCGTGGCCGCGGTCTACGGCACAGGGCTCTGCCTGTGCGACCCCGGCTTCGCCGGCGCGCGCTGCTCTCTGCCGTGCCCCGGGGGGGCCGACGCGCCGTGCGCTGGGCACGGGACGTGCCACACGGAGACGGCGCAGTGCCAGTGCCACCCGCTGTACGGCCGGCCCGACTGCAGCGGGCGCTGCCCCACGGGGGACGCCGGGCTGTGCGGGGGGCATGGGACCTGCAACGACACCGCGGCGGGCGACGCGGGCTGTGTGTGCCACGCGGGGTACGCGGGCGCCGACTGCAGCCGGCTCTGCCCCGGCAGCACCGCCACCCCCGACGGCGCCGTGCGGCCCTGCAGCGGCCACGGGGGCTGCGACCCGCGCACGGCCGCGTGCCAGTGCGCGGCCGGCCCCGACGGGCACTGGGCAGGGCCCGCCTGCAGCGCCTGCGCGGCGGGCTACCGCGGCGACGGGTGCGCCGCGGCGTGCGTGCACGGGACGACGCAGGGGCGCCGCTGCGCCTGCGCCGCCGGGTTCACGGGCGCCGGCTGCGAGCTGCGGTGCCCCGGCCCGCCCGGCACCCCCTGCCATGGGCACGGGAATTGCAGGGCAGACGCCCGCTGCACCTGCGCCCCTGACTATTACGGGGAGGACTGCCGCGCCTTTTGCCGCCCGGAGCACTGCTTTGCGTCCGCGCCCCCAGGCCACCCCCGGCCGCACGCGCAGTGCAACGCCGTCACGGGGGTGTGCGAGTGCCAGCGCGACCACGGCGGCCACTGGCAGGGCCGCTGGTGCAGCGAGTGTCTGGTGGGCTACTGGGGTGAGGCGTGTGAGCTCGTCTGCGAGTGCTCGGGGCACGGGGGCTGCGGGGTGCACGACGGCGTGTGTGCCTGCTTCCGGGACCCGGACCGCGGGTACTGGGCCGGGGATGCCTGCGGCTCCTGTGAGGCGGGCTATTTGCCGCCAGAGTGCCGCGTGCGCGACGTCGCTCTCGCGCGCGCGGGCCAGGCCTCGCTGCCATCGACGCACGGCATCGACATTCCCGGCGCCATCGTTGTGGACGAAGACTACGGCCTGGCGTACGCCGGGGGGCGCCCGTTGTGGGTCCTGCGGAGCGCGGACGGGGCGCGGCTGGAGGGCCCGGCCCTGGCCGGGGTGGTGCGCGGGGGCGCCGTGCTGCCGGACGGCGTGGCGCTGTGGGTGCAGGACCCCGGCACCGGCGCGCTCGCGATGGAGAAGATCTCCCGGGGGCCGTCCCCTGTGCGGCTGCGGCCCGCGGAGCCGCGCCCAGCGGCCTCCAAGAGCCGCGCCCAGGGCCAAGGGGGCCCTGAGCCGTTCCACATGGTCTTCGCGTGCGGGGGCCTCCTGCACTGGGCCGCCCTCCCCCGCGGCACCCTCACGATCACCAGCTACACCCCCGCGTTCCGCCGAGTGGGCGAGCTCCGCGTGGGCCCCCCGACCCTCCATCTGGACAGCGTGCGGCGCGGCGTGCTCTGGGCCCACCCGTCGGGCCCTGCGCTGCTGCTCGCCGGCGCGCGGGCCGGGGGATGGGCCCTGGTCATGCTCCGGCTGCCGGGCTTCGACGGCCTCACGGACCTCGCGGCCGCCATCCCGGTGCCGGGCTGCGGGGGCCGCTGCGGCGTCCCGGCGGGCGTGGCGTGCCTGGGCGACAGGCTGGTGCTGGTCTTCGAGCACGCGACCGCCCTGCGGCTGGTCCGCGTCGCCCTCCCGTCACTCCGGAACGTCAGCGTCGCGTCGGTGCACGCGGCAACCCTGGGCTGGCTCGGCGCGGGCGTCCGGGTCACCGCGGCGGGCGTCGATCCGCATCTCGGGGCGCTCTTTCTTGCCGCCCACGCGCCGCAGCAGCCGTCGGTCGTCTACAAGATCCGGGTCGACACGCTGACGGTGTACGGCCTCAATCGCTTTCTGTCGCACGGGCGCGCCCCTGAGCGCGTCCGCGGGTTCGCCACTGACGAGCGGCTGCGGCAGCTCTTCGCGCTCTGCCGCGTCGCGGACCGGACGCTCGTGGTGCGGCTGGTGCTTTACGCCGTCACCCGCCTCGAGCCCCCGCTCAGTGACGCCCGGGGGGGCGCGCTGGTGCGGGTGTTCGGGGAAGGGCTGCCCAACGACCCCCGCCTCCGCTGCACGTTCGCCGGCACCCACGAGAGCCCGACCTCGTGGGTGTCCCCCGCGGAGGTCCGCTGCGTGGCGCCGCCCTGGAACAGTACCGGCGCCGGGACGTGCGCCGGCGACGTGCTGGAGCTCGCGCTTCCCGGCGGCTCGACGGCGAACCGCGTGCGGCTGCGGCGGCCCCCGACCCCCGCCGTCCTGCGGGCCCGGCCGGCGGCCGGGCCGTACCGGCGGCCGCAGTGGGTGTTGGTCTCTGGCCACGGGCTCGAGCCCTCGGGGTACCTCCGCTGCCTGTTCCACGCCGAAGGCCTGCGGGTTGCGGTGTCGGGCGCGCGCGTGTCGTACGTGAGCCCCGAGGCGCTCTGGTGCCTGCGGCCGGCGGTGCGCCGCCCGTTCCGGGGCCACGTCGACGTGTCCCTCGACGGGCAGACCTACAGCCAAACGCGGACGCGGTACGACGCCATCGGCGACCCCGTGGGGCTGCGGGTGCCGGACGAGACGCGCGCGCCCGCGATCCCCGCGGCGCCGGTGACGCGGCTGCCGCCCGTCACGGTCCGCACGGTTGACGCCAACGGGCTCGACGTCGGGCCGCACGGCGGGCAGTCGCACGTGGTCACGGCGGCGCTGGTCCCCGTCGGCGGCGGCGCGGCAGTGCCGCTGCGCAATGCCACGGCGCGGACGCGGGCGGGGCAGGCCGTGCTCGGGGGCGTGGTGGTGGCGCCGGGCGCCGGTCCGTACGTGCTGCGCCTCACGGCGCCAGGCCTGGACGGGGCGCAGCTCCCCATTCTCATTCGCAGCGGGCGCCCCGCGGCGTTGTACGTTATCGCGCAGCCCTCGGGGGTCACAGACAACGTCCATGTCCTCGTGGACCAGCCCGTGTGCGGCCTCCAGGTATTGGGGCCTGGAACGGGGGCCCTGGGGCGCTGGGGGCCGTGCGGCGGTTGGTGTCGGTTGTGCGGGTGCCGGGGGCGTAGGCCCCTTCTGGGGTAGTGGTGTACCGGTATGGCAGGGGCAGAGGGATGCGCCTGAGGGGCAGGGAGGCTGAAGCCGCCACGTAAGACCACAATGGTCATCCCCCCGGAAGGCATTCTTCGAGGGATTCCCAGGGCTCCGTTTAACAACTCAGCACCACCCGGGGGGTGGGGGTGGGGGTGGAGGGTGGCGTCCCACCGCCCCCCTTGAAGTGATTGCGCCATATTTTGCTCCGGGATTTCGGCCAATCAAGACTTTTCTCTGGCGCCAAAGGCGCCACTTTGTTTGGGCTGAAAGTTTTCTTCGGCGCGTTTGGCAACTCTAAAAACTCAGCAACGTGGGGGGCACCCAGTGTGCCACCAGGGAACAACGCCGCCTTCAATATCCTGAGTGGGTCCCACACAAGTATCCGGCGATGGAACCCACCGCGATAGCCAGGGGCTGTGGGTCGGAGGTGCGCACAACACCCGCAGAAACCATGAAGGTGCGCGCAATGCCCAAGTGCACCATGGGGAGAGGTGGAGTAATTGGGCCTCACACACATGGCAACATGGTGAGGCAGGTGGTGGACGACCAGGACAACACACGGAGGGGTGGAACGATTGGGCTTCCGCATACGGAAACACGCCGAGACATGCGGTGGGCGATCTGAACGCGCAGAGGAGTGGACAGCAAAAACAGTAAAACAACCCCCGCAACAACCAGCGCAACCCCCAGTATGCCAACTACTGGGCTCCGCTGATGCGGAAACGACACCAGAAGGAACACAGGCCGCAGCGCCGTCAGAACGCAGCAACCCGACGCAGCATGCGAAGGGAAGAACGGGTGACCGTCCAGGGCCCTGTAAAGAAACAGCAACCCGACGGAACGTCACACAGGGAGGGGGGGGGCTGGAAGCCCCCCCCGCCCCTTCGACCCCCCTCCCCCTGTAAAAGGAGCCCTGGGGTTTCCTGTAGGGCGTCTGCGCCTCCTGGCATGACAGGTCGTGATGAGGGGACCCTCTGTGTTGCAGCCCCAGGACGCACTGTCTCCAGTGTTCGAGGTTCAGGGGGAGTTGGTGTTGGACCCAGTCCTTCAGCTCCAAACCGCCCTGAGTTCGTTGTGTGTCGCTGGATCACACCATCTGCAGTGCTGACGTGCTCCCTCCGCACGTCCTGCCCCCTTTCTGTCACTATGGGCCACGCATCCCGCGGTCCCCTACCCGTTCCGCAGGATTCGGTGGGAAACGATGTGAATGCCGAAGAGAGACCGGAGCTACGCGGGCTGGTGCTGCGGGCAGCCGTCACCCCAAAGCCGCGAGATGGGCAGCAGAGATACGAATTCGTGGCCCTGATCACGTCCGAGGGCACGTTTCATTTCAAAGACGTTGCGGTGGTGGCGGTGTACGGCTGGAGCTACCGACTCAATTTCACGCTTTCGACGTTGCCAAGCATTGCGGTATGCGTTTCATGTCTTATGCGGTTATGCCCGAGTACATGTAGTGTGGTGTGTTGGTGTGTGGTGTCAATGTGGCGTGTTGGTGTGGTGTGTTTTGGTGTGGTGTGTTGGTTTGGCCTGTCGGTGTGGTGCGTTGGTGTTGTGTGAAGCGATGTGTTGCTGTGGTGTGTTGGTGTGCTGTGCGGAATGGTGTGGTGCGGTGTGTTGGTGTGGTGTGTGGTGCGATGTGCTGTGGAGTGCGTGGAGTGGTGTGGAGTCGTTTCTTGGTATGGTGTGCTGGGGATGATGTGCTGTGCGCCAGTGTCGCTGTCGTGTGTTGGTGCTGGCGACACTGCACTAAAGTGCGGTACCCGCACCATCAGGGCATTGCCCAGCCATATAGCCCCCATTCACTGCTGGCGAGTGTTGCCACATTCCCACATCCGACCCGCGTGCACAATGTCTGTGGTGTCACGAGGAAATGTGCATTCACTCATCTTGCTGCAGCCTCCTGGTGGGGCCTGCAGCACGGGTGCCACACCACGGTCGGGGGGCTGAGAGAAGGTTAATGCTGTATAGATCCTTAATGTCTTGACCACCACAACCTGCCGCCACGGAGAAACAGAAATGGTGGGGTAAAGACAGTGGCTTGGCGGACCTTCAGGAGAAGATCGACACTGCATCATGCGGCGAGGGAAGGTATTGAAGCGGGGGGGGAGGGTATTGGCGGAGGTGATGGCGTGGGGGGTTGGCGGTGGGGCGACGACATGGCGTGCGGACTGGGGCAACGTGCTGGTGTGGGATGTGCCCGGGGGCAGTGCATAGGGCGTGGGACCGGGTGGATGTGGGTGCATAGGGCAGGGCGGGCCTCAATCAACAGGTCTTGTTGTCCACTCAGGACCGCCCTTCAGGACCCCCCATTGCCCCGGTACCCCGCCGCCGGGTGCGTTGTTGGTGGTCATCGATGCATCAACGCGTTGTTCTCTGTGTCAGCCGTGTGCCGCTCTGCAGTTGTTGTTTCCGTTTCTGTACCACTGCCGGATCAGCAGCCGAGCCATGGAGCCATGTGCCCTGCGGTGGTGGGTCCTTGAAAATGGGGTGGTGTCCGGGTCCAGTGCGCCGTCCCCTTTTACAAATGGGGGGGGGATTTCGGGGGCAGTCAACTTCGTGTGGGAAATTTTGCGCTTCAAATGGGCCGAAAATTCCCACACAAAAACCAGGGGCTTCCGCAACATTGACCGCAGCGAATGTGACTTGGCACAACCCCCCCCCCCCCCCCCCGTGCGAGGGATTCTTTCATCAACGGGGGTTCTGTTGTTGCCCAAAGGACAGCCCCTCAGGACCGCCTCCCTGCGTTTCACCGGCGGCCCCCGGCGGTGAATCACCAACGGTTTGGCCGTTGCCTGCGCCGAGGGCCGCCCCGGTGCCGCTCCGTGCCCCGCAGGCCGTACTGTCGCAGCCGATTCGGGCCGAGGCCTGCGGGCGCTCCGAGTTCTACGTGGCGGGGGAGGCCGCGTGCCGGCCCTGCGTCCGCGGGGCGGTGTGCAACGGCACGGGCCGCCTGGTGACCGCCCCCAACTGGTGGCGCCCGCACGCCCGCACCCTCCGCTTTCACGAGTGCGGCCCGGCGCGGCCCTGCATGGGCGGCGTCGAGACGGGGCGCTGTGCCCCCGGGTTTGCGGGGCCGCTCTGCGGCGCCTGCGCGGCCGGCTACGCCGGCGAGCGCTGCCGGCGGTGCGGCTCGTCCGCGCGCGCCCGGGTCTTCGTGGGCGCTCTGCTGGCGGCGTACGCGGCGGCGGTCGGCGTCCTCATCTTCTCGGCGCTGCGGAAGGGGCCCGGGGACCGCGGCAACGACCTGCTGATCGCCTTCAAGATCCTGCTGATGTACTCGCAGGTGGTGCGGACGGGCCCAGGGCTGTGTTATGTCCACTGACTGTCCCCCTGAAGGCGGGTGGGGGGGGGTTTCCCCCTTCACAAGTACCCCCCCCTATCCCCTCGGGTAGTGCCCCAGCCCCGGTGACGGTGCAAGACGGTCTGGAGCACGGCGCAGGGCCCAGTGCTGTGCGGGCCCCTCGCCCGCGCACACGCAGGTCCGATTCCTCGCGGTCCAGTGCCGCGCCCCATCACACCCGCGCCGCTCCCCTGGCCGTCCGGTCCCCCTCCCCACGGGCATTGGAATGCCGGATTGTCGTAGGATGAGCCGACCCTCCCCCCCCCACCCCCGATTACCCACCGCAGGTGTGCACTTGAACGGGTGGCTACCCGCAACAATCCATCAGCCCATCATCCAGCCGCCCGCCATCGGTGGCGTACCAACTGTTTGTAACCGCCACACTCTGGCCCCCCAACCGCTGCCACGGTGCAAAAGGGACTGTGATTCCTCTCGAGAGAATGCCACGCGTCTGGGCCTCAGCTCTCTCCCCTTTCCGTCGGGTGTGTCGGGCCGTGAGCCGATGCCCTCCTGCCGACACGCCACCGCTCGTCCCCGTCGGTGCCAGACCTCGGGGGTCTCCCACCGCAGTCCCAAACGCACCAAATTAGGCTTAACCTTTGAAACCAGATCGGGTGATAGGCCCAGCCCACACTAGTGCCACCTCTGACAGATGATGCTGGGGTGCTGCAACTTGCACACCAGTAGAACGTGTGTGCGTGACAGTCACACCACTGGAAAACCATGAAACAGACATTGCTGTGCAGGACAACGAGCAAAAGGTTGTGTACACACCATTTGTGGCCTTTTGCCCTACCAACTGCATGCATTACCCTCTAAATTAACGGAACTGGTTCATGCAACAACTCTAGTACACGCACCGTGCGCACACCGTTTCCGTACTCCCTCCAGAAGACCGACGGCTACAATACACAGGAAAGCGAGTGGAAGCGACAACAGAAAAATGCAGTGGTCACGGCAGTGCAAAGCAGGGCATTCTCCATTTGGTCCGAATTTGTTTTTCAAAAAGAAATGATGTGCTGCTGAGTGGGTGTAGACGTTGGCCACAGAGACCCCCCCCCCCGACCCCCCCCACCCCCACCCCTGCTGCACCTGGTGTGGCCGCAAGTACCAGAAAAATAGGTGGTTTTCCGGTCACCGGAGTGCTGCATTTTTCTCGCCGGAACGGGGCAGGGGTTGCACACCCGCCCCTCATGCCGACCCTCATCCCCCACGCCTGCTGCTTCGCCCTCTAGACCGTCGCGCAGCTCCAGCCCCTGTTCCCCCGCATCGCCGGCACCGTCCTGGGCTACGCCGACACCCTGAGCGCCATCGCCATCCCCCCGTCGGCCCTGAAGTGCGCGTTCCGCTCCTTCACCGCGTACCACACCTTCTGGGCGTACATGTGCCTGCCCAGCCTCGCGCTGCTGCACGTGGCCGTGCTGCTCTGGGTCGACGCCACGACGCTGTGCCGCAGGGCCCTGGCGCGGAGCCTCATGCACCCGTCGCAGCGGAGGCGGGCCATGCGGCGGTCCTTCACGCGGGGCCGGCGGCCGTGGCAGCTCGTGGTCACGTGCTTTGCGGTGGTGTTCTTTGTGCTGTACCCGACGCTTGTCAAGCGGATCGCACGGCTCAACGACTGCCGGCGTTATGACTTCGGGGGAGCGGGCCCGGGTGTGCCTGTCTGGGAACGAGGCGGTGGGATGCGCTTTTGGGGGGGCGGGGGCGGGGGGCAGGACGACAGGCGGGGGGGGGGGGGGGGCAACAACCAGCACATCCTCAATACGCCAACTATTGGACGCCGCTGACACGCAAGCGGCACATCCCGCCACATCCAGCACAGCCCAAACACACCAACTACTGGGCTCCGCGAACGCGGAAACGACACCAGCAAGAGCAAGGGCCGCAGCGGCCGACAGAAAGCAGCAACCCGACGTAACGTGCGAAGGGAAGAACGGGTGACCGTCCAGGGCCCCGTAAAGGAACAACAACCAGACGGAATGTCACACAGGGGGGCACGGGGTGGCGCGTCAGACGGTCGGGTGGCTGCCGTTGCAGGAGGCGGCGGTTGCCAAAACCGTTGCGGCCGCGGTGGAGTTGGATTGATGAGGTTGGAGGGTCACTGACAGCTGCCGCTGGGGTGGGGTGGGGAGGGGGTAAGCGCAGGCCTTTGAGGGGGGGGGGGGGGGTCAGGGTAGCCCACCTCTGGGCTCACGTCGTGGTAAAACGGTGGGAAAGTTTTTGGTGTCGATGCGCGAAGGGGGTCCGGCACCCAAGAAGCCGCCTACGGGGCCCCTTCAGCGACTGGTCCACAGGTTCGCGCAGGAAGGGGACTGCAGGCACGACCTGGAGAGACGTGGGGCGTGTGGGGGACCAGAGCGCGCGACACCCGCGTGCACCGCAATGGTATTCACACGGACGGAGCCAGGGCCACCACACGGAGGACGGCGGTACACAGGGTCGCAGGGAGGAGAACCCGCAGCAGAGTGGAACACCCCATGCGGTGGTTTGCGGAGGGACAAAGAGGTACCCAGCAACTGGGCCCCCGTTCATAAAGAAACGACCCCAACATCACCAGCCACAGAGATCAGAGACCAGAGATCCCGGGGGGGCCAGCCAACCCCATCGCTACCGGGTGCCAGGGCAACCCCTGCTCAACCGGCATCAGGTGGGGGGTGTCTCCCGCAGCCCAGATGGGCTGTTTGCGCAACAGGAGCGGGAGCCCATCAGGGGCAGACCAGCCGTGAGGGGGAAAAGGACATATGGTGGACGGCCGGGACAGCGCGTGGAGGAACAGGGCACCTCGGCCTCACGCACACAGAAACACAGCGAGGCAGGCTATGGACGGCCTGTGGACAGAGGTGTGTGGACAGCAAAAACAGTCAAACGACCCCGGCAACAACCAGCACATCCTCAATACGCCAATTATTGGGCGCCGCTGATGCGCAAGCGACACACCATGCCACATTCAGCAGCCCCAACACGCCAAATACTGGGCCCTGCGAACGCGGAAACGACACCAGCAGGAGCACCGGCCGCAGCGGCCGACAGAAAGCAGCAACCCGACGCAACATGCGAAGGGAAGAACGGGTGACTGTCCAGGGCCCCGTAAAGGAGCAACAACCAGACGGAATGTCACACAGGGGGGCGACTCCGCGGGTCCTGGGACGCCAACTCCCAGACCCCCCCCCCCCCTATCGCCCCTCCCAGAGCACCCCCCTCCTGCCCCCCCCCCCCCCCCCCAAAGGGGGCCTCCGGCCAACGGTTCGTGGGGGGGTAGTTGGTGTCCAAACCCGAGGAGTCCCCCCCCCCCCCGGGCCAGAGATCAAAGATCAGAGATCAGAGGTCAGAGAAGGATCAGCCGGTCGCATATTTCGGTCCCGCTTTCGTCCCGTCGCCTTGTCTTAGGGCGGCCCACGACTCCACTGCCCGCGGACGGCCCCGGGCAGACTCTCCATTTGTTGGTGGACGACATGTCCATCGACTGCTCCACGCCGTCCTACGCGCTCCAGCGGCACGTCAGCCTCGTGTTCCTCGCCTTCTACGGCGCCGGGCTCCCCCTGGGCTTCGCCCTCCTCGGCCTCCTCGTCCGCCACGCCTGCGGCCCGCGCGCCGAGCGGGAGACGTTCGCGTTCCTTATGGCCGGCTACCGCCCCCCGTACCGCTACTGGGAGGCCCTGCACATGTGCCTCAAGACCGGGGTCATCGTCGCGGTGACCGTCCCGGAGGCCCCCCGGATGCGCATCTGCGGCGCCATCTTCGTGCTGGCGGCCTTCCTGCTGTTGGTCCAGGTCCCCACCGCCCCCGTCTGGGCCTCCTGTTGCCCCTCGACCTCGCCCCGTGCACCGCTGACCAGGGCTTTGCTTGAAGGGGAGGGGGGCCATCGGGGCAGTCCCAGAGCGGTTGCAGAGCGGTCACGGGGGATGTGACAGCAGGTGGGGGGAGCGGTTTCTGGCGGTTGGAAAAGCGGTTGGGGCTGGTGTTGGGGTATGGGAATGCCTTTTGGGTAGAGTCAGGGCAGTGGGGAGGGGGAGGGGGGTCCCCCCCCCCCCTTTCAAGCGATTCCCTGCCGCTGACCCTTCTGCCGCTTCCGAGGGGCCGCCCCTCCGCCGGCCGTATCGTGTCAGTGGCTCCGCCTCATCGGTCAGACGATGCAGAAACGAGACGAAATGCGATTGCTGATGCCACAACAAAACGACAAACAAGAACCTGCACGTCACAGCCACGCGAAGGCTGTGTTCCGTGGCCCAACCCGCACGGGACACAGAACCAGCGCGCGGAAGAGACACGCCGCAGCCCCAGGCCCCCCACCCACCAGCCAGAGGCACTCTGTGCCGCGCTGCAGACCCCCCCCCCCGTCGGATTGGTCGGTGCTGCAGTGTGTCGCGTGCGCCACACCATTCCAAGAGCCCCCCTCCTGTGAAACCAGGAGTCGGTGCGCCGTCACGCACACGCCAATTGCCCAGTAATCCCCGGTTCGAGCCCGGCCTCCGGGGGCTGGACACCCAAACTTTGCCCTCGAACCGTGTGTTTTGAGCCGCGGGTTGGCTATCGTTCGGCCATTCTTTGATTCCGCGTGGCCTGGCTACGGGTCTCGGGGAGCCCCGACGTTGGGGTCACCTGGAGTCCGGTCCCTGACCTGCCTCGACAAGTCGCGGGCGCGTCGACTCGAATCCGCCCAATCCGACATTCGACCCCATTTTTGGGCAGCGACGTCGCCGACGCGGGTCCCAAGCGCGAACGGGCGCGTCCGTGGCCCCGGGGTCTGGGCTTTGGGGGAGTGGGGGGTACGGGAAGGGGCCGCGACGCTGCGGCGCCCTCGCGAGGGCCGTACAATGCCCCCGGCGGCATCTCTGCCACAAAGTTCATGTCTCCGTCCTTCTTGCCCCCGCCCCCCCCCCCCCCCCTCCGCCGGCGCCACCCGCCGCTGGTGCCGCAGGTGTGCCGGCCCTTCGAGACCCCCGTCCACAACAACGCGGAGTCCGTGTCTCTGCTGGTGTTGGTGGTCAGCCTGCACATGGCCCTGCTCTGGCGCGACCCGCTCTTTGCCGCCGGCAGTGCCCCCGACGCCGCGCTCACCGTCGGCTTCCTGTCGCTGCAAGCGCTGCTGGGGTGCGCGTTCGTGGCCGTGCAGGCCAAGTTCGTGAAGAGCTCCGTCGCGGCCTGTCTGAAGAGCCGCCCCCGCCTTCTGAGTAGGCGTGGGCTGCAGGCCATGAGGCAGGGCAGCCTGGCCGGGCGCGGCCCTCCGCCATCGCGACACAGTGTGGACACGTATGCCTGCTCCCCTGCCCCACTGTCCCTGTATACCACAGGAGCTGCATCACAGACCGGGACCTCCAACCCCCCGCCCCTCCGCCCCCCCCGGACGGCGCTGGTCTGGTTTGCGCTGCAAGAGCAGCAAGGCCAAACTGTTATGAGCGCAGGACAACTGATTGGAGACGAACTGAGTAAATCTGGCGTGCGGTCAGGATCACTTTGGACACCCTGACATCATGGCCCCCGGGCGGCAAACTGCACCCCCCCACACCCCACGAACTGCACCCCCCACGACCCACAAACTGCACCCCCCACACCCGACCACCTGCAGCGTGTGGTAGACGGGCTCTACATTGGTGCCCGGTTCACCCTCCCCCGGGCGGGGGGGGGTGGCTGGGGTGGTGGTGCAGAAGCCAAAACAAAGTGCGAGTACCTAAGCTCGGCAGCCAATGCGGGGCCCCTTCAATGGCTTTCGTTTTTTCCCGAGGAAACGGTTTCTGAGGTGGGCGGGTGGGTGAGTGGGCTGGGGCTGGCAGGGGGGGGGGGTGCGCTTGAACGCCCTCTGCAGTGCGCCCCCCCCCCCCCCCCCACTGCCTCTCGCATTTTTTTGACCCCGCCCCCTTCAACTCCAACCCAACGGGTGGACACACGGCCCCCCTATCCACGCCTGGAGTGTCCCTTCCTCAGACGGCGCACACGTACGGACCCCCGGAAGTACCCACCGGCACACTCACTCCGCTGTTATGGCACACAGCCCCTTCCGAGTGCCGGTCCCGCCCCCGACTGCCCTCCAACCGTTTTATAACCGCCAGCACTTGCCCCACAACCGGTTCTCCAACCGCCCGTCACTGCTGTTGCCAGCCCTTCAGCCTCTCTGCCCCTCAAGCGCCACCCCTCCCCCCCTATAGCTCGGCTTCAGACCGTGCGCCAGGGCCCAGCCATCTCTGGCCTATCGGGGCCGAACAGGACCTCCGCAGGTGTTGTGCCGTCTGCTCTGGCTTTGTGTGCGTGCGGCTGCTCCACTGACTGTCCCCCTGAAGGCGGGTGGGGGGGGGTTTCCCCCTTCACAAGTACCCCCCCCTATCCCCTCGGGTAGTGCCCCAGCCCCGGGTGACGGTGCAAGACGGTCTGGAGCACGGCGCAGGGCCCAGTGCTGTGCGGCCCCCTCGCCCGCGCACACGCAGGTCCGATTCCTCGCGGTCCAGTGCCGCGCCCCATCGCACCCGCGCCGCTCCCCTGGCCGTCCGGTCCCCCTCCCCACGGGCGATCCGCCGGCGGCTGACACTCGCATTCCCGCGGTCCTCCCTCCCGTCGACTCCGGGGGACACCAGCGACGACGCCGTCAGCCCCGCGGACACCTGCCCATCGGCCGCCTCCCCGTCCTTCGCCCACTACCAATTCCCTGCGCCGCGTGGTCGCGGCGTGTGCCCGCAGGGCAGTGCGTGGGGGTTGGCGCTCCCTGCCTCTCCGTCAGCGGGAGGCTCTCCCACTGCGCACAAGCCCAGGCTGCCCCCGGCAGACGGGGCGTGTCGCGGAATCGAAGCGTCCGATACGACGGAGGCATCGCAACCGGACTCCTCGCGGGCCTTGGGCGGTCGCGCGCGCGTCGCATCGCCGCCCGCGCCAATCGCGCGCCCTCGACCGGCCTCTGCGTCGTGGCGGGAGCCTGTGCCGCTGGAGTGGCGGGACCGCGGCCCCGCGGCTGCGGTGGCTGTGCGCGCTCTGCAGTGCTCAGCCGGGGACCCCGCCCCTCTGTGCCCCACGGCGCTCCGCGATGGGGCCCTGCGGCCGCCCGGGCTTTGCCCTGCCGCAGCAAGCCCCGGCAGGGCCCAGGCGTTCGGCGGCTTTGTGGCTGCTGCCCGCACGGATGGTCGGGACATCGGGGCCGGTCCCCAACACTGATCTGTGGAGTGTACTGCAGCTAACGGACAACTTGCGTACGTTGCTGCACTGGCGAGGAATTGCCAGTCACACCGGCATCCCGGTCACGGTAGTACCCCAGAAGCCCTGGGCATGTGTTAACGCGCCCAGAAGTTGATCCAATTTCCTTCGCATGGACTCGTAGGCCAGAGAGCAGACGATTCATGATCCGTTTCTGTCACCACAAGACCCCACCCTCAGTAATGCACGCGGACGTTACCCAAGGGCCGTGCGGCCGGGGCACTTGGGATGCAAAAACAGCCACCTGACTCAGTGGCTTCTCTCATGGGCCGTGCGGCTACCATGCAGAGGACCGTCCCGCCGTGCGGCGGCTTCGGCAAGGGGTGGGGAAAATGGGCGGGGGCAAGCTGAAATAACGTCCGGTGAGACCAGGGGCCCATCCCCCCTGCCTCATGGCCATGAATCGACATGGCCCGTTTCAAGTCCCCATGGCTGGGTGCCCAGCATGAGTTTTTTTCTTTGGCAGGCCGTGTGGTCAGCCTGAGCCTGGGAGCCCCGCAACTGTGACGCCGGTCGGCTATGGACAGCTCTGCGGCCCTGGGACCCGCCGTGCGGCGGCTGCTGCTGGGGACAGCCGTGCGGCTGACCCCCTACAACCCCTGTGTACTGCCCTTCCTGGGCCGTGCCTCGGTGGTGACGAGGCTTGGCCCCTGCTGCGACGACCCTGAGCCCAGGCACACCGCATCTGTGACGCCGGTTGGCTATGGACAGCTCTGCGGCCCTGGGCCCCGCCGTGCGGCGGGTGCAGTGGGAGGCAGCACCCCCCCATAGTCCTTGGATTGGTAACGGGACGGGGGCTGACTGTGTCAAGCTGCAGTGCAGCAGCTGGAGCTCCGCTCCACGACTGCTACCGTGTGGCAGCGAAGGAGAGCTGCAATACTTGCAGCAGCTGAGAAGGAGTGCTGCAGTGCTTGCAGCATCTGAGAAGGAGTGCTGCGGTGCTTCCGGAACCGGTGCAGCACCCCCCATAGTCCCTGGATTGGTAACGGGACGGGGGCTGGCTGCGTCGAGCTGCCGTGTAACGGCTGCGGCTACAGGACGTGTGGCAGCTGAGGTGGGGATTGACGTGCGTCCACCCTCCGCGCCGCTTTTTGGCAGAACTGAAGGCACTGGGTGTGTGCCCATGCAGAATTTATTACTTCTGGCAGAATTGAAGGCATTGGGTGTGTGCCCATGCAGAATTTATTACTTTTGGCAGAACTGAAGTCATTGGGTGTGTGCCCATGCAGAATTTATTGCTTTTGGCGGAACCGAAGGCATTAGGTGTGTGCCCATGCAGAATTTCTTGCTTTTGGCAGAACCGCAGGCAATGGGTGTGTGCCCATGCAGAATTTATTGCTTTTGGCGGAACTGAAGGCACTGGGTGTGTGCCCATGCAGAATTTATTACTTCTGGCAGAATTGAAGGCAATGGGTGTGTGCCCATGCAGAATTTATTACTTTTGGCAGAACTGAATGCGTTGGGTGTGTGCCCATGCAGAATTTGTTACTTTTGGCTGAACTGAAGTCATTGGGTGTGTGCCCATGCAGAATTTATTGCTTTTGGCGGAACCGAAGGCATTAGGTGTGTGCCCATGCAGAATTTCTTGCTTTTGGCAGAACCGGAGGCAATGGGTGTGTGCCCATGCAGAATTTATTGCTTTTGGCAGAACTGAAGGCATTGGGTGTGTGCCCATGCAGAATTTATTATTTTTGGCAGAACCGGAGGCATTGGGTGTGTGCCCATGCAGAATTTGTTACTTTTGGCGGAACCGGAGGCATTGGGTGTGTGCCCATGCAGAATTTATTACCTTTCGCAGAACTGAAGGCATTGGGTGTGTGCCCATGCAAAATGTATTACTTTTGGCAGAACTGCAGGCATTGGGTGTGTGCCCATGCAAAGTTTATTCCTTTTGGCAGAACCGGAGGCATTGGGTGTGTGCCCATGCAGAATTTATTACTTCTGGCAAAACCGGAGGCATTGGGTGTGTGCCCATGCAGAATTTATTACTTTTCGCAGAATTGAAGGCATTGGGTGTGTGCCCATGCAAAATTTATTACTTTGACAGAAGTGAATACATTGGGGGCCCTGTGTGCACAGGGACCTGCATGGGGGCCCGGCTGTGTGGTCGGCCCTGTAGCTGCCCATGGAGTGTGGCATGGACAGCGACAGTGCGGGGAAGGGGGGGGGGGCGGGTTGCGGAGCGTCGCACAGGGTGTTGCACTTGCTGCGGTATTGTGCCACTCTGGCCCGGCCGGGACCGCGGGCAACTGCCTCCTGCGGGAGGTGGGACCTGGCGTTGACACCATGACACCTCAGTAATGCCGAATCAAGCACCCACCCCAATGACCCCCCTCCTCCAAATCGGTGGCCGAACGTCGTCGAATTTGCCGTTTTAGTCTGCCACTTTTCTGCCGCACCTGCACCAGTGGAACCCAGCACATCACCCTCCAATGGTCAAAGGGAATCTACTTACCGGGTTTTGAACCTGGAGCCTTTCATGTTCGGTCCGGGCGCAGAGTGGTCAAGGGCAACAATTTCTGGTCAAAAAAGGGGTTCGCCGATTTGTTGAACCAATTTGTGGTAATTTCTTCGCCGATTTGGGAGGGGGGTTGCAGTCATTCTCTCAGCAGCGTGCCGGCGCAGCTGCGGGCACTTGGGTGTTCACTCACAACTTCTGCCGCACCCGTGCGGGCACCCCCACCACATTCGTGTGGGGGGGGTAATGCATGATTCCCTTCCCTCCCCCCCCGCAACGAGATTTCGCGAGATCTGTTTCATGATGAACAGGGGAACACACCCTCTCCGACGCCAGCCACTCCTCGGGTGTAGAACAGAGCACCTGCAGCAGTACGGATTGCATGCCCTCGGACCCGTCTTTACAGGGGTCTGATTCTATTTGACTACGCTCCGTTGGAACCCCCCTGACCGTCGGAGCCCCGTTGCCTTTGGCGACGTCGGCCTGGCACACCGAGCACAGCAGCTAGCTCAGCCTATGCAGGCTCACCACCTGACTTTCCCGGGAGTGAGGTGGGCAGTCCAGTTTACTACTCACAGTTCTGAGTTACCACACACTACGACGCACGATACCTCCTGAACTCCTTCCCTGACCTGAGGTGACTGCAGGTAAATATTTGATCGATTGAGCTCATCTTTGGCAAAATCGTTATCGGTGGACATCCGGGTGTGGGTGCCCTACCGTACTGTACTATAATAGGCTGTTGGTGGACAAAACATGGTAAAACATGGCCAACGAAGGAACCAAAGATCCCACAGCATCCTGGAAGGGACGTTGATTGAACTGCTGAACATTGCAGCATATGCTTTCAAGGACGTGCATGTATGGAGCGCTTTGTGGCCATTTGTGCCTGTCCCCCCCAACCCACCCACCCATGCACCCCGCATCAAACAAGGAGACCGCCACCACATGGTAACATACCCCCCCCCCCTTGTATAAGCTACGCCCTTGTCCAAGCTACAGTAGGCGTAGGGACCGTAATAATTGTGTACGTAATTTTAATTACGTACGAAGTGTAGTGCAGCCACACAAGACATGGGTTTGTCGTCACATTTGCCAATTACATGGAGCCATGGACACATGCAACATGCCACAAATTCATTCCCAAGAATTTGAAGTTGCCCGAGCCCAAACCAGCCCCTAAGCCTCAGCCAAAGGCATCTTCAAGTGGTGAGCATGTGCAATTGTTCCGCATGGTGTATGATCGCAAGAAGGATTTCCAAGCCGAACATTCTCAGGCTTCGCATTCTTCATTGCTTGTGCCAACATGGTTGTGACCCTGAAATTTTCATGTTCCCAAGGCTGTCTTGTGTTTGCATACACTTGGAAATGTGGGCAGAGGTCAAGGTGCACTCATACCATGCACGCGCGCACGTTTGTGTCGGTAGTTGTATGTGTTGCACGCAAGCTACGCCCTTGTCCAAGCTACAGTGGGCGTTGGGGCCGTAATAATTCCGTACATTGGCGTAGCTTATACAAGGGGGGGGGTGGTACACTGAGCAGTACCAGATCCGTGTGAGATCTGCATGTGGGCATTGGTGGTCCTCTTGACTGTGTGCAGTTTTGAAGGCCCTATTGGTTCGTCATCATGAGTGCCATGATCCCCATATTCAGCCGGAATCACTGACGGCTTTGCGCTGACCTGATGGGCAACCTCAGAGGTTTGCCCCTGACGAGTTCGCCACCCGATCTGCCCCAAACCGTTCGTTTCCCATTGAAATGCAGGTGTTCATTATCGGCAGGGACAAATTTTTTGTGGTTCAAGATCCGCATTTTATTGCTTAAGATTATTGTACCTTAAGTCATTGGATCGCTACCGACCATGGAGAAGTTGTGCGGAGCAAGGGTTGCATGGGCGACCCCAGCAACATTTGCCGGAAGGTTCAAATTGCCTCCCGCCATTCTGATTCTAGCCCCCGGGGTTGTACCGCACGCGGTGTGCGTGCGGTGCCACAGATGTACACCCTCAATTTACAGGGCCGTGCATGTGTTCAGGGCTCTCAAAGATATCACCATTGCACCTGCACTTTGTCACGACAGCGTCAACAGTGCCCCTTTCATGGCTTCCTGCCGGCATTACTGTCACCTACATCCAATCAAAAGGTTGGTTCATTCATTCATTCTGCGGCAGCTTCTACTCCGATCAAATCCGATCAAATGGTGATAGGGGGTCTACCGCCGGCATCTCCCCTGCCGCATGTGGGCAGTATATGGGCATTGCGTATGACGCTGAAGGTCAGCGTGTGTCTCCCCCACGGCTCCTGCTTGTCGAACCGAAGTTAGCCTACACAGGCCATCCCATCAAGTCCGATTTCAGTGTAGATTTCAGTGTTGACTTGAATGTTGCTTGGTTGCCCAGCAATTGACAGCAACCGTCCAGGAGCCACCAGGTACTCACAGCAGCCATCCAGAGGCCTCCAGCAATTAAAAGTCGCCACCCCCAAGCAGCCAAGAATCACCAGCAGGCAGCCAAAAGTTTCCAAGCATTCACAGCAAACAGCCAGGAGCCTCCAAGCATTGACACCAAGCATGCACAAACCTCTGGAAAGTCACAGCAAGCAGCCTAAAACCCTCCAGGGCACAGCATTTTGAGAGTGTCCAAGGAATGACCATTTGCCCAGAGTTTGTTCCAAAACCGTACACGGTGCGTGCGTGGTACAGGTGCTAGCCCCGAGCCCGCTCAGCCAATGAATGATCAGACATTGTACATAACTGTTCCCACAGCATTTCTGACAACCTCCGAGAGCACACAATAGCATTTTGTACGCCTGGAATGGTTGTGTGTAGAATCTTGGCCAAGATGTCGGGATCCGACATCAAGACGCAAGTCCCAACGGGAATGCACGGATTTCCTGAGGATCAAATAGTTGCACCGCTGCCATACCCGAAGCTGAGTCAGGCACGGGCTCAGTGGGACCAGGGCCTCTCCGCCGTAGCCAATGAGGAGGGGGGATAGGCATCACTTGGCATCGTTGTTGGCAACTACGGTTTCGCTGCTATGTGTGGCCCTCTGTGTGCTTGTTCTTGGAAGGAGCGAGAACACATATGGCAATTTCTGATCATCACATTCATTCTGCCATGCTTTTCCTGTATTTTAGACCGCATGTACTCCAAAGGCGAATGCAGTACATATGCAGTGGGCACAAAGTGCGGCCATTCCCCCGATGAAAATGACCGCCAGTCGCAGGTCCCAGAAAGGGACACATGACATGAACAGTCCGTCAAGTAGATGATGCAGACAATACACGCGCATGTGGCATCTTAGTCAATATTGTGTGCGTGCCCCGTCGAATGGGATGGGAGGGGGGGGAGGTTACTTGTGTGCATGGCAGGGAGGGAGTGAGGGAGAAGGGGGGTCGGAAATGGGGGGTGTAAGGAGTGCACCGCCCTTGTTTTGACAACTCAACTCAGAGCCACCCCCCTTCCCAGGTGCCTTGCACCACCCACTGAATGGCTGCCTCGGCTCGTGACTTACAGCTAGCCCATCTGACGGGTCTGCATGGCAGGCTTTCCTGCTGGTGTCACAGATACTTCGCCCGTAGGGCATGGGAGGCCCTTGTTCCCTCGTTGGTACGCATTGCGCCATGGGGAATCTGAGGCCAGCCCCAGCTGAAATTGAGACTCTCTGTGAGCTCACGACGCGAACATGTGTTGCTTGAGCTGATGCTACTTTGTGGGCACCGCTTCCCCGAATGGGGCTGTGGGTGGCTGCTGAGTGCGGTTTCGTAGCCGTTGCCCAGGCCAGGGTATGTGAGATGGGGTAGCTGCTTTCATGCATTCAGCAGATTTCTGATACTCTCCACAACAATATGACAACGACGACCACAACAGCGACAGCAACAACAACCGCACCAACCCCACCAATAACAGCATCAAACTTATCCACAACGATCTTAACCTTTTTTTTTTCACACGGCGTTGGTCGCCACCCCAACGATCAAAACCTGCACACCAGCATTGTTTCAGTTTGTTGCGGGTGTGACGCATGGGGTGGCAAGGCTTGCCACATCACTGCCAAACGGGGTGCATATTTGAGAGTGATATTTGTTACTTGGTTAAATTCTTTTTGCCTTTGTCGACACAGGTGGGGGTAACTGGGTACAGATGTTCAAGTTAAATTGTTTCAAAGAGTGGCGTGTGGCAACATTTTGGGGGGTGTAATCGGCCCAAAAATTGCTAAATTTCGTTGCCAGCAATTGCCTGACCAACTGTAACGGGCCAAAAGCACAAGCACGTGCAGCATTTTTCTCAATCGGTCTTCAGTTTGATTTCACAGTAAGTTTTTTCATTATGATGCCAAAAAGGGCACTAAAAATACAAAATCAAAAATGTTTCTCTTATTTTACAAACCGGATGGCCAATGTGTGGCACAACAGGAACACAGTATGCTGTCGGAGAGGAGTGGTGCAGATTCAGAAATGACAAATTTGATTCATCATTTGCTGTATTGTGCATCTAACAGAGAGGTCACATTCTGCAGTCCGCTTGTAACAACACATCTACCATGTTTTGCATGCAAAATGTTTTACACATACTTTAAAAACAGGATTCGGCCTACCCACCGTTTGTACTTTCATGGTGAGTGAGAGTTTAATGTGAAAAATCACCAGACGTGGCGCTTCTGGGAACGAATTCCACCACCATCAACCGGATCTAAGCCTTTGGTAGAATCCATTCCCAGAATCAGCGACATTCAAAAGCTGGTGGTTTCAGTTACCAGATGCACCAATGTCTGTGATTGCGGCCCAAATTTGGATGCGCGATTCACCAATGTTGGTGATTCCGGGTAGAAGTTGCACCAACGTTGACCGGTTAGATAGGACGGGGTCTAAATATGAAAAATCACCAACGTTGGTGAATACTGCGATGGACTCCTCCAATGTTGGTGACCCCAAGGACGGATTCCACCAACGTTGACCACCCAAAGCTACTTAAAAACGGCATTTTAGAGGGATAGTGTCTTCGGGATAACACTTTTTGTACCAAAAAAAGGGGTCAAAAAACGGTCAGTTTGGCGTGCAACCACCCAAGACTCTCAAAAAATGGCCATTCCAAAAAGACATCGCTTTCAAACGTAATTGTAAAGTACATAATGCTATTCGGTTGCTTTAAGCACAGATTTTCTGAGGAAAACACTTAACCTTGACTTCTGGTGTCCGCAACAAAACATACACAAAGAAATATTAATTTTTAGAGTAGGAGCATTGTATGGCACCAAGCCAACGCCAATCCGTGGGGGTGAATTTTATAGTTAGAGGGTAAGTTGTCAATTATCTATAAACTGGCCAAGGTGCTTCTCGGTGTAGGTCACGTGCCGATCATGTAGGGCAACACTCCGTGTGTGCATATGGTTTGGCTCGCAAACGTGTTGAGAGAAGAGAGGCGCAAACATGTTGTTCTTTGGGCCCAAATTGCTGTATTTCTCTTTCTTTTGCTCTCCTACCCTTAGGACTTGTCCCCCCACCCTGACGATAATCTTGAGCTGGACGCAACACGTCGGGCGACGTCCTTGTTCTTGATGGCTACAACACGTCACCGTCGCTTCTGATTGATTGCGTTTGACTTGTTTTGCCTACTGCAGCCTTACCCTAACCATGGAGTTATTTTGCAATTTTCGACTCCTTTTTGACCCTTAACCAATAATTTCTGATCGCGCAATCCGAATAGCTGTTTTTCTGTAGCTTTGGGTAGTTTCAGGCTAAAATGACCGTTTTTTGACCTTTTGTTAGAGACAAAAAATATTATTGCGGGGACACGAGTTTTCGAAGTCAAAGGTTTTGGCAGCAAAGCTGTGATAAAGGCAACTGATCTGCATTGTGTAACTTTGTAATTTGATCTGCAAATGTCATCTTTTCCAAATAGCCGTTTTTTGGTAGTTTTGGGTGGTTTTAGGCCAAAATGATTGTTTTTGGGCCCTATTTTTGGAACAAAAAGTGTTATTGCGAGTACATTAATTGTCCAATTTACAAGTTTTTTTTGGCCAAGATGCAACGAAGGCACCAAACTCGCATTATGCAATTTTATAACTGGATCCGCAAACCTTGTCCCCTTTAGATAGCCCCTTTTCAAGAGTTTGGGGTGGTTTTGGGCATAATTGATCCGTTTTCGTGGCCCCTTTTTTGGACCCAAAAATGTCATTCCAAGAACACCAGTTGCCAAATTCAAAGGTTTTCAGCCAAGTTTTGCTAAAAGCAACCCATTCGTATTGTGTAATTTTACAATAGGATTTGCAAAAATATCCTTTTCGTAATAGCCGTTGTTCTACAATTTTTGGGTGGTTTTTGGCTAAAATGACCGTTTTGTTGTTGGCACTATCTTGGAACGAAAAGTGCTGTTGCCGGCACACTAGTTGTCAAACTCAAACGGTTTTTTCAGCACAGCTGTCATGAAGGAAACCAATTTGCATCATGTAATTTTTGGATCAGATTTGTGAGCATTGTCTCCTCTAAATAGCCGTGTTTTTTTTTGTAATTTTAGGATGGTTTCAGGCCAAATCCACTGCTTTTTTTATACCCCTTTTTTTGGAACAAAAAGTGCTTTGCCAGGACACCCGTTGTCAAAGTCAAGCATTTTTTCACTAAATGGGTGGCCAGGGCAACCGATTTGCATTTTCCATTTTTACAATTCGATTTACCAATATCGTTCCCTCTATGCGGTTATCGCAGCTTTGCTGAAAAAAAAGGTTTGAATTCGACACCCATGTCCTTGGGACAACATTTTTTTGGTTCCGAAAAAACTTAGCCCACGCAAACTGCACCCCCCTTTTGGAAGAGAAGGACCTAAAAAATGACCGCCTGAAAAACTATTTTTTTTGGATATTTGCAACACACATGACCCACATACCACCGAAAAAATACAATTTTACCCAATTTGCTGCTTTTTTCCACTTTTTGTTGTTTAAAATAAACTATTATTTTGTCTGATTTGAAGGGTGTGTTTTACCAATCTTGTCGTTTTTGTATTTCAAAACCCAACTGGTGTGTGCCTGTTCGGGAGCTCATTTTCAAAAATGATATTCTGCAGGTCTCCAGTTGCACCTATGTTTGTCATGCGAAATAAATTGCTTTTTTATGTCCCTGAGTGCGCGAGGCCTCGTGCACTCAAGGTGATGGAAATAATTGTGTAAGAAGGGAAGGAAAACAAGACAGGAAGCACACAACATACAAACACTGAAATAAAAGCTCGGCAAAAATGTACAAGCCCTTAAGGGCATATAATTGCATTCGCGTCGAAGGCAAGTGCGCGAGGCCTCGCGCACACATGACTGCAAAAACCAGGAGAAACACTTGGGTTAATGGTGGCTTACTTCTTCTTCGGTCCGGCAACCTTAGACAACCTTGAACCCAGGCTTCTTGCCACCGCACTTGTCCCACTTGGAGAGGCAACGGTACCACGAGACGGCTGGGCACCAGAACGCGAGGGCGGCTTGAACTCTGCACTAGCGGTGGCTGCAGTCTTCGCTTTCTTCTTCGGCTGTTCCTTACCAGATGCGGGGCTTGCATCGAAGTGAGCGGCGGCTGCCCGCTTGCGCTTCTGCTGGGTCTCCAGTACTTGCTCCGGATCCTCTTCTTCCTCCTCCTCGTCGGTATCATCGTCGTCTGATTCCGTGGGCTTGTCCGATTCCTTCTCGTTTCCTTTTGCCTGCTTCTTGCTACTCGAGGGGGTTCCCTTTCCGGCTGCAGTACCCTGAGTTGGTATAACTTTGGCAGTCTTCTTCACTATGGCTTGCATTGGCAAAGTAGGTGCAGGCGCAACAGGCTCAGTGTCGTCAGCGGGGGCCTCAGTCACGACATCATCCTGGACGGCCTCTTCAGCATGCACCTGCTGGTGCCCTTCATGCCCTCGGTTGCTGTCCAAAACCCACAGTGGAATGCCACGCTGAAGCCACTCTTCTTGAGTATCCCAAGGTGCAGCTGTTGCTCCCTGCTCCGTCTGATCCGCCTCCAACATGTACCGCATGATGATTGCATGCTGCAGAGCACCTCCAACGGCATTCCCAAGGTCCTTTTGCTTGATCGTTGACACAGCCAAAAACGCCACTTTAGTACGGAGGTCGGACATCGCAATTTTTGCGGCCATGGCAGGCGTGTCGTCCACAACAACCACTGCATCAGAATACCCACTGCCCAAAAGATATTTGTCCAGGTACCACAGCACGTGAATCTGATGCATGAAACCACCAAGGTTCTTGTTCTGCATCTCTTCGAAATGTCCAGCGGAATACGACACATAGTTCGGCAACTGTAAATGTGATGTATAAAGACGAATAACGGAGGCAGCAGTGCGCGAGGCCTCGCGCACACAACGGCATCGTAACAGGTGAAAGAAGCATATATACCTGCTTATCCCAGCGACTCGTTGTTCCGATCCACATACAGTGCTCGTCGAATTGATACGTACTGCTGGTCACGGGACCCGATAACCGAGAGTATACCGGCAACCGAACATGGTAGAATGGCACTGTGGTTGGATCCTTGTCCTTCTCCATACGCCAAAGCCTCTGGATGTCGCGGCCAATACGGTGCACAACATCAGCCTCGCCATAGAAAATGAGGTCTTTCCCCAGCATCATCACATCGAACAGCCACTTCGGAACAAATCCTGCAGTGTCATATTCAACGAAAAGGTCAGCGTTGATGACCCACAATGGGTACTGCAGATCCCGGAAACGGGCTGGCGGTGTCTCTTCAATATCCTCAATACGGCACGCCGTCAAAGAGAATTTGCTCCCTTGCTCGTCCTGCTTGGAGACATTGATCACATCGCCAGTACTCAGCTGTGTCTGTGATACTGCCGATGATGGTGCCTCAGTCTTCCTTTGCAGTTGTTTCCGCACGGCCAGCGTCTGTGGTAATGGAGGTGCGCCCTTGTCCCCAGTCCGCCGCAGAGGTGCATTGAGCAATGTCTTCCATTTTGGCCACGGCGACCGATACCTCGTACTTGTATCCGGCCAGTAACCCCAATTTCCCAGCCCAATTTTCAGTTGCGGCGTGCCCAGTGCTGCGACTTCTGCTCGGATCTTCGCATCGGCAGCTGTACGGATGTGAAAACGGTGGTTGAGTGCGCGAGCCCTCGCGCACTGAAGCTGCGACACTGACGCATACCTGCCGTCTGGTTGACATACTGCTTATTGTCCGGATGGTCAAGATGGAAAGTAACCCATTGATCCGTAATCTGCGCGTCAATGTAGTTCCGGGTGGTGCGTAAGGTCGAGTCCTTCAGGTTCATGTGCGCACAGACTTTCCGCAATAAGGTCGGTAGATGCAGCCCCTCCAGCTTCTTGAAGGCATTCCTTGTAACTTCATCTTTCCTGCTCTTATTCTCGAGGTTCTTCATGCCAGTAACCGCCTCACGACCGCAGTAATACGCCAGGGAGAAGATGTCCATCCAGTTCTTGAATGTCGAGTCCTGCGAGGGAAAACAATGCCATGGAGTGCGCGAGGCCTCGCGCATTATAACCGTGCGATACACGAATACATTCTGTGTGTCCTGCTTCCTCCAAAGCCTCGGGTGCAAGAAACGCAGAGTTGACGGCGGCCTGGACAACAGCAGTCTTGAACCGCTCGAAATCTTGTGGTTCTTTTTCCCGCTTCTGATCCTCAATGTACAACAACATGTTGTCCAGCGCCTCGGACAGCGGAATCCACGTCACAGACTGGCTGCCAGCTTGTTGCAATCCTGCAACCTTGGCCCGGATCCTCCAAGGTGTTTCGTACTTCAGAATGTCAACGTAGCAAAACTCCTGCCAGTCCTCCAATTCTTTGCCTTCTGCGAGACGCAGTTCCTGAATCTTTCTGCATGTTTCTGTGCCATGCTGACCATTCAGAACGTAAAGTGAGCCATCTGCAAAGCAAACCATGTACCGAAGCAAAGAGAAGAAACGTCTTCGATCGAACGCGAGTCATACCACTATCCTCCCACGCCGTTACGCGCAACGGTCCAGCTGGTGGCAGTGCTTGGTATCCCGTCACTTTCCTGGCAACATCGTCATAGTTGATGGATCGGATCTGTCCGCGCTCCTTGGTCTTGTCAACTCTCAAATCAGCAATCTTTACCTTCACGGCTTTACCATTCTCCTGCCGCAACCACTGTTGCACGTCGACTGTGAGCTTCATCTTCGGTATTGGCTTCTTCTCACCCTTCTTCTTGCGTCCTTTCTTCGGCGTGTCCCCTTGGTCGGTCCCTGGTGACGACTCCATGGCCTCTGTGTCTGGTGCTGGACGTTCTGGCGACCCTGGTTCACTCATGATGCCAAAAGATACCTAAAAAGGGCAAATAGCACGACTTGAAACACGGTCATTTGAACTCTGAAATCAGTCGAAACGGTGTTTTGCAGGTCGTTTTCGCACATCTGTTCCACAACTATCTCTGTTGTGACTTAATATAAGGCACTTAGCGAACTACTCAGTGCGCGAGGCCTCGCGCACTCACATCGCATTACATACCTGTTTTTCGCAACGTTTAGTGCGCGAGGCCTCGCGCACTGCGGGCGTCTGTTACCGCAAGCGTTGCCGCACGTTGCGTGTTGCTGCTTCCTGTCTGTCGGGATCCATATCTGTTCTCCGCCCCACAACAGCATCCAGTTTCCGTTTCAGTTGGTTGGTGGGATTTGTTTTCTGGTCAATGAGGGCATCCAGTACGCTGTGACCAAGTAGCCGGTAGTGGTCGTAACCAAGGGGTTGTGTAGGTGAGGGTGGAAATCTCGGTAACCTCCGCGGCCACGAAGTTGCAACGGTGCTGACTCTGGCCGCCTCCCATTCCACATACGCCATGCAAATTTGGTCTGTCGCCAAAAATCTTGTCAGTCGTTGTCGCATGCTGTGTACCAGGTTCTTGGGAACGTTTTGCAACCCCACGCGTTTGCCACCAGGACCAACCTTTAGTAACAAGTAATGGTTTTCGACCTCCTCAACAGTAACAGAACCCGTGTTTCTCGCCTTTTCCCGCACCAACTTGCTCAACATCCCTTCTCCAAACTCCTCTGAGTGTGCCTGACCGGGCAGGTCCTGGTGCCACTTGCTGTTGTACAGCAATGTGCACATGATCGTGCGTTCGTACTTCAGAACGGTGTCACACGGTCCTCGACGCAGCCTCCTCAACAGACACAAACTCAACTGCAACACCTCCTGGGCTCGTGACCCTGTACCGTTGTTTTCCCCTGACCAGTTGCATTCCCGTACCACGTGGCCCAAGTACAACAACAACGGGCACCATTCCGACAACAAATGCAAGACTGCGTTTGCCACTGCTGCCCTGTTGGCATGCGCAGTGTCACGACCACTGATCGCGGTTGCAGCTTGTGCCTTGCGCCGATACGGGCGTAGCATTCGGGGGGTGGCAAGCATCAGTGGAGCAATAGTTTTTTCCATAACTATCAGTTTGGGGTATGATAGTATGGTGGAACCAGGTCGTAGCAGACCTTTCCGTAGGTAGGTTAGAATGGGCCAGAACACCCGAAAAGTATGAGTAACAACGAACTTGTAGGCATGCCAGACACCGTAAACTACAGGCACGTAACGTAGGTACGCACACATGTTCCATCGTTGGTTCTTGGCACCGTACAACAACTTTAGTATCCTGTAGTGTATGTTTTCGTCAACCAACAGCGGAGAAAAGTTTATAGTGTTTTCAGCACTGTGTTTTGCCTCTCCTGCTGCTTGCTGTTGGTGTAGGGTTTCCTGCTGCTTGTTTTTGGAGATGAAAAGCTTTGTTTTGATGAAATACAGTCACTCCAAGTCACTCCAGGATAGCCCAAGCCAATAGTATGCAAAGAGAAGAGGATTCAGGATCAAAGCATGAAGGGCTGCAGTGCAAACAGTGAAAGATGATTGGATATTCACAGAAACTGCAACTCAGGTCACAAATGAATGCATATTCACAAAGATAGCTGAAATGTTTTGGGAAAAGAGTTAGAAAACTGCCTCATGGTCACTCTCTCTCCATAGTGCCATCTCAGGAGATGTGCACTCTTTGTTTTGGGTCCCATATGTGCTGAGGTGGCATGGTATGTGGCGATGAGGTCACTGCCATGTCACATGGGATCTTCCTACTTAGCTAGGCTGACCGGGAATTGAACCCAGGACCTCTCAAAAAGAGGTGCCCAGCCCCCTAGGGTGCATACCACTAGGATAGCTAAGAATTCATGGAAAAACATAGATAAATTCATAGGCTCTACTTTAGATATGTCAGTGCTCAGTCAACTCAGGAAAAGATGTTTTACTTCACATTGAAAGGAGATTAAGGGGTCCACTCCATATCCTGATTGGGTGTTTGGTTCCATAGGTCAAAATGTGTTATCACCAGTTTTGGTGGGACCAATACTAAGATAAAAATGCATGGATGCTCAGTGCATCTCTAATACAACTAGAGTATGCCTCAAAGCAATGGAAAAGCACTTTTTCTTACTAGCGCTAAAACTCTGTTTGTCTGTTGCGCTACGTCCTTTGCAAAGTGTAACAAGTTTAACAGACCAACACCACCAGTTACCTTTTCTTTTGACAGGGCAAACGGGCGCCGCACCGGTGCCTGCACGGTCGTTGCATCCCTCCTCACATCCAACGGTGCTCTCACGTTTCCGGTGTCTGGTGTACACCCATCTGCATACCCGATGTCACGCAAAGTCTGGGGGATTCTTCGTTCACGTTATTGCATAGCCCTTGCCACTGTCGTTATCCGCACTGCCAGGTCCTCAACGGCTAGATGTCCTGCCCAATACGTGGGCCTCTGCTTCAGTTGAAGTACTGCCATTGCAGTACAGTTTTGTGACCGGTCACTTTCGTCTGGGTGTGTCGTGTATTGTGCCCGGTACCAGTTGTCTATCCACAGCACGCAACACGACGAAAGTACCAGTGACCACGTTGCTTTAAGTGCTGCTGCTGCCTGTTCGTCCACTGTATCTGCGGCAGCGTCTGCTTGCCCAAGTCGTACTTTTGTTCGTCTTTCTGTTTGTGTTAGGTACCCTGTTTTGTTTCCTGGTTTTTTCCTGTTTGGTACTGCCCGTTGACGCATCAACAGGTACAGGTTCCAGCCCTCCTGTCGCAAAATGCGCACCCAGCGCTTGTCCTCCTGCCTTTTAGCTGCTGGTAAACTGTGGCGCGTTCTTTTGTTGAACCTGAGTCGCTGTGCAAATGTTAACACCAGTTGCGCCGCCACGTCGTTTCGTTTGAGTCCTTTCCACAGGTCGTCTGCTGTTTGGTATGCTGGTTCTGCCGCGCATGCCTCTCGTAGTGCTGCTGCTCCTTTGCTTACTTCTGCTATCATCTGATGCGTTACGGATTTTCTGCCTCGAAGTGGCATTTTGCGTCTTTCTCTGTGGAATTAGATTTACGCACATATTTTGATTATCGTTTCGCACAGCGATGTTTAAAAACAATGTGTTTCAAAACATCTGGCCTTTTCCTGTCGTCATTTCTGGTGCGCGTACTGCCGCCGCAGATTGTATTTGGTGTCTGCGTGCGCTCCGTTCCCAGTAACCCAAAACCGTTTTCGCAACCACAATTTCCTATTCTGTTTCCTTTTGTAAACCCAGTTGGAAAGAAAAAACCATATCTATCGGGCAGCGAAGGCTACGGCCGCTATTAGAACCGGACACGTTTGCCATTGAGTGGCTGTTGGAAAAAAGCAAATCATTCCCCTGATCCCCTGAAAAATATGACGAAGGTTACCGATGTATAATCGACTGTCACAGGTGGTAGCCGTGAAAGGGAATGTAAATACCGGCGTGCCTGACCTCACCTGCCTGCTTTTTCATTTTCTTCCGTCGTTTGAGTGCGCGAGGCCTCGCGCACTGATTGTTTCCGTGGGACAATGTTCTATGCCTTGTTATATCTGACCAACATGGTGTCTACACACACATACACCCGAAAAATCAAATGTGTTTGTCCATCTGGTACCGTACCTACAATTGTACGCGTTATTTCCATTCTGCAAATTCAATACATAACGTGACCTGAGTGCGCAGGCCTCGCGCACTCAGGGTGCCTAAATTTGTATTTTATTTTCACTTTACAGTATATGTGTTTCCCCTAACATGGGAAGTCCGACAGTCCTACACTTCCAACGCTCCGTGGGCAACACAGTCCTACTTTTGATACCGTGTACCGAGCTGCGTATTTCCGCAAACGCCAGTCCTTACGGGTGTTTGGGTTTCGTGATAAACTCTACTTTGAACATCTTGAGTGCGCGAGGCCTCGCGCACTCAGAACGCCAGAGAAATGTAAAAGCGTCGCATTGAGGAGCGCGGAGTTGCACAACACTAAAAAAGCAATTTATTTCCCTACGTCTAAAATCACGTTCATCAAACATCCAAAAAAATAGTTTTTTTGCCCTGTTGCGAACCGGTCTTTTTCTGCGCGTTCGGCGCGCAAAACAGGGTGCAGTTTGCGTGGGCTAAGAAAAAGGGGCAAAAAACCGGTCATTTTGGCTTAAAATCACCGAAACCTTTGGAAAAACGGCTATTTGGAGGGGACAACGTTTGCAAATCAAACTAGTTGCCTTTGGTACAGCTTTGCTGAAAAAGTGATGTTTGACTTTCCCCAGGATAAAACTTTTTGTTCCAAAAATAGGGCCAAAAAATGGTCATTTTGGCTTAGAAGCACCCAAAACTCTAGAAAAATGGCCATTTAGAGAGGACAATGCTAGCAAAGGCATCTTTAGAGAGGACAATGGTAGCAAATCGAATTGCAAAATTACACAATGCAAATTGGTTGCCTTTATCATAGCTTTCCTGAAAAAAGATAGATAGATAGATAGGGGCGGCCACAGACGCAGCCTTGTCTCACACCCCCTTAGTTACTTGACATGGTGGCCACCTTTGGCGGGAGGGGAGCTCTCCACCATTGGTGCCCCTGGGGTCCCGCCTCAGGGCCGAGAACTTCACCCATGTTCCCCTGGGACCTGACGGGCGGTAGGTTTCCTTCAGGCTATTTACCAAAAGGATATTTTTGCAAATCCTATCGTAAAATTACACAATGCGAATCGGTTGCTTTTAGCAAAACTTGGCTGAGAACCTTTGATTTTGGCAACTGGTGTCCTTGGAATACCAACTTTTGGGCCAAAAAATGGGGCAAAAAAACAGGTCAATTATGCCCAAAAACCATCCCAAACTCTTGAAAAGGGGCTATCTAAAATGGACAAGGTTTGCAAACCCAGTTATAAAATTGCATAATGCGAATTTGGTGCCTTTATTGCATCATTTCAGAAAAAACTTGTAAATTGGACAATTGATGTACTCGCGATAACACTTCTTGTTCCAAAAATAGGGCCCCAAAACGGTCATTTTGGCCTAAAACCACCCTTAACTACATCAAAGCGGCTATTTGGAAAAGGCAAAAGGCAACGTTTGCAAATCAAATTGCATAATTACACAATGCAAATTAGTTGCCTTTATTACAGCTTTGCTGACAAAACCTTTGACTTTGACAACCGGCCTCCCCGCAATAATACTTTTTGTCCCCAACAAAGGGTCAAAAACACTTTTTGTCTCCAAAAATAGGGCCAAAAATAGTCATTTTGGCCTGGAACCACCCGAAACTCTAGAAAAATGGCCATTTGGAGGGGACAATGCCAGCAAATCCAATTGTAAAATTGCACAATGCGAATCGGTTGCCCGAAGCACATATTTGCTGGAAAAGCGCTTGAAGGTGACAACCGGTGTCCTCGCAAAACACCTTATGTTTTGAAAAACAAAAGGGCCAAAAAAAACGGTCAATTTGGCCTGAAACCACCCAAAACGACAGAAAAACTGCTATTTAGAGGGGACAATGCTTGCAAATCCCATTGTAAAATTGCACAATGCGAATTGGTTGCCTTTAGCATGTCAAGGCCAAAAAAAAAATCAGGTACGTACTGTTGATGTGCCCAAGATCCTCGTCATCGTTCAGATTTGTGCCTTGAACAGTGAACTTTTCCAGGCTTTCACCATCAAACCAAATACATCACACATCCTGCAGTGTTGAACAGCATCGTCTTAATATGTCTTAATATCCGTGGCACAATGAAAAAGGTGGTTGGGTGCTGAAGGGAAGATAGCACAACATGCTTACCAGATCTCAGATGGAAACATGCGAATGTGATTTTCCCTCCCCACATCCTCTAAAATATGGATACTTGGTGTGATGTTTAAGGCCTAGTAATTGTACTGTGCGCGCACTGCACTCAGGGCTCCCCTGTGAGTAACACTGTGGAGGACCAAATCAATGACGGTATGCACTTCAGAGTAGCTAGGCCTGCAGACACTGTAGAGAGTCCACAGTGATGTATTGCATGAATCTGTTGTTGCTTTCGGGTTCAGTATACAGGTGCAGACAGGGTGAGAAGAGGAGATTTCTGTGCTGTACAGGTCCAAAATTTTGAATAGTGTCAGCTCACCCTAACATTCTCACAGAGACGTGCTTTCTTTGAGGTACCATAGACAAATGCTACCTGAGGGTAGCTTTGCCATCTACAGTCACAAAAGAGCAATGGGCATGTCTTGGTGCAGCTGTAGGAAGCAGCGTTGCAGTTACGAAGGGCATCATCCATGGCCTACAGCTGGCCGTGTGCAGTTCTGGGGCTGGGATGCATGAATGCATAGTTTTGGCAACCAGTTTGCATTTTTACCGGCATTCATCACGAAGAGACAGCAAACTTAGAAAGGCACGGGGAAGAGCTCAGCCCATGGATTAGGTGTAAACAAGCCCTCATTCACCAGACTACATGGGCTGTGAGTGGATGAAGTCTCCACTTCACTGTTGTAGCAAGAGGATCCCAGTGGTGACACAGATTTGATCTGAAGTGGGTGGGCCATCACGCCAGGCTGTGGCATTAATTGTGTGGCACCCTGCTGTCTTGCCTGCACTGTGCATGCTATACAAGGTGCAATGCGATGTAATTTGAAGCTAAAGACTGTGATGCAGTCAAAATAAAGGCGGAGGATCCGCAGGCCAAAGTAATTACTGGCACCACGGGACGCTCTGCTGAAATACACTGAAGCCCATTCAAAGGCTGAAAGTTCACCCTGCCATGGATGGCCAGGAATGTTAGCTGAGTGTCCCGAGCATACTTTGACAACCGCGCCTTTGCTTCAGATTTTCTTCCATTTTGGACGATGCCTGTGTTGCTTGCTGCCTGTTTTTGTCAACAGGCAGCCACCATGTCTGCATACAAATTCACGCCATGTGCAGTTGCTTTGCCAGATGCACCACAGAAACCATTGGTTCGGAAAAGAGCGCGCTCTGGTGGGGGAAGTGGGTGCGGGTTACTCGTCGGAAGTGCAGCCCCATCCTGGCTTTGCCTGAATGAAATCAGGGTACAGTGAGACCATTGCCTGGTGCAAGGTCCGGCTGACCAAACAGCGCAACGTGGACCTGACAACTGACGGTCTGTGGGCCATGCCTCTCAACACGGGGTGGGTGCCAGTCAAGGCACGCAGGTTGCAGGATTGGGAAAAACTGAAAAAATATGTTCCAATTCACAAGCAGGGGGATGTGTGCCCCAATGGGGTCCATGCCCTTGTGGAAGGGGGCAGCAATGAGGACAATTCGGATTCAGAATAATCAGTGGTCCCTCGAGCATTGCCCCGTCCTGTGCATCATCCAATTTGCAGCTCTGTTTACTCAAAAATGTGACCTCCTACCCCCCCAACAACCCAGACATTTCTTAAATGGCCTTTTCTTACAGATTTCAAAAGTATACACATACCCCCCCCCCCCCAAGGAACGAAATTTTGGCGCATTGGACCAAAGGTTTATTAAACCCAGGAAGAATGTCAAAACCGACCGTGTTGGCGCACTATGGGGCCCCTATGGGGGAACGTTTGCCCGGCGCGCGCCCGGCGCACTACTTTTCTATTAATTATCCTGACTTCAGCCCCGGATTTACCCTCTCATGGATAAGCCCCCCAAGTAGACCACGTTGCACTGCACACCTTCCCTATAAAGCACGTTGCATAATAAAGCAATAGCTGTGAATTCAACCACTCCAACTGTCATTTGTATTGTACTTAACAAGCAACATTGCTCCCACAAGTGTGGGTGTCAATACATTCCGTACAATAGTGCTCCTTACACTCATCACAAACTGCGACCGTGGAGCGCTTCTGACAACACGACACAGACACTTCTGCCTCATCCTCTGCCTCATCTTGCGTGGCGGCCGAGTTGCTTTGGTCAGTCCAAACACGAGGCGGGATATGCTCCCATGGTCCATAGGGGGACTTGCCTGCGAATGCAAAATTGCGTACCATGCACTCACCCCTGCCTTCTCGGGGGCCCAGAAGAGGGCGGAAATGCTACATCACCCCTGCATTCTCGGGGATCCCCAAACAAAGGGGGACAAAATCAGAAGTGTCTACCTCACCCCTGCCTTCTCGGGGGCCCAAAAGAGGGTAGAAGTGCTATGTCATCCCTGCATTCTTGGGGATCCCCAAACAATGGGGGACAAAATCAGAATTGGCTGCCTCACCCCTGCCTTCTCGGGGGCCCAAAAGAGGGTGGAAATGCTGCGTCACCCTTGCATTCTCGGGGCTCCCCAACAAAGGGGACAAAATCAGATCTCAAAACCTACGCTAGGGGTAACGATGATGCCCCTAGTATCTCTAAGTATGGGTCTCTAGTACGGGCACACGCCCAAATAGCTGCACTGCGCTAAGTGCGCCCAGTTAGTGCACCCCCTAAAAGGTCACCGGTGGGAGACGGGTCAAAAAAGATGCCCGGCATGCGCCCGGCGCGCTAACGCTCCCCTTGAAGATGATGCAGTGAAAACAAGAATTGAGTAAGAAAAATTTCACCACAAGAAATAATCAGCATACAAATTCAATAATCCCTGAATTGCATGGGGCTTCTTCCTGTTAGCCCCTCACTAAAAAACAAAACAAAATCTGTACAGAACATGTGTGAAACTCCAACATTAGCCTCAATTATGTCAGGCTCATGTTGGGCTGACAGGTCCGGAACATGACCTTGGGGAATGCACAGCTACGTCTGATATGCAATGCCCAGCTTCTGTCCAAAGTGCACGGTGACCGGCATGAAAGCAGATAAACAGTCAGGATCAGCGTGACATTTGTGGGTTATATCATCTGAAACCACTGCACACAGGCCGGCCTTTGGATGTATCATTTTGCCTTGGTAAAGGGTCGTTTCACCCTCATTTCTGAAACGTTGAATAGCTGGACCGCGAAGTGGCACAGACAGCAGATACACGGGGTACAGAAAGATGGAGAAATACGACCCCAATACACTGAGAACTCAGCAAACGCAGTGCACAGGGCGAAAATATGACTCCAATAAAGGGAAAACGCACCAGCTCCCACCACTCCCTTAATTTGGCTGGAGTGGGAGATGCGGCGGACCAGGGCCTGGAGTGTTGTCGGAGGCTGTCCAGAGCCGACGCTATAGCATAACCGGAGTAGTAGAAGCTCATCAAATTGTTCACAGTTCACACAGTTTATACAAAATCAGAGATGGCATGCGCCTATGGCCTGGGCAGGCATCAGATCATCAACCACTCCTGACGTCCAGACGCCGAAACCTGTACAAAAAAGAGAATGCAGCAACACAGCAACAGCCTGCAGCGATGCCACACCCAGTCAACAGCATAGCAATGTACTACATCGCCACAACGGTGCAGTGCGCCAACATGAAGACCGAAGTCACAACGGGAGGATGGGATGGTAAATGCAGCCTGTTCGCCACACACGAGTAGTTTCAATGAGGTGTACAGCCTGGTAAGCAGTGCCCTTGGAAGGGACGGCATAATGCAGCCTGACATTCAGGCCGCAGCACAGGAGTAGTTTCAATGAGGTGTCATTTCCGCGTTTCGCAAGAGCCCATCAAGGTGGTGTAGTAGCTCTGGTACGACTCATGCCACGAAGCCAAACAATAGGGTCTGACTGCCGGTGAATACCCAACCACAGCGACCCCGCCCCAAAAGCCATCTTAGACCCTTAAATCAGCCAACCCGCAGCCCTTTGTGCAAACAATGGAAAAGGCACTGGAAACAACGCCCAGCATTGTGTACAAAGGATCGCTTTCTACGCGCAATATCTCCCGCGGGCTAGGCCAAGTGGCTTTGGGTTTTTGTAGAGCTGAACATCATGTTCACATCTGTGACGTTGTTGTAGTCGGCTGTGGGGCAAGCAGAGCAAACGGAACCAATCAAGGAACAAGGATCAGAGAATATAGCTCTGTGCGTCATTCAGCAGCTCTGCTCCACATCGGTCTCTCCATCCCTTCCTCTCGCCATCTCTCTCTCTCTCTTGCGGGCGCGCTCTCTCTCCCTCTGTCTGTCTGTCTGTCTTTCTCTCTCTGCCCCCACACTCTCTGGGGACCGGTGTGAGCTCTCCCGTTGTTCTCACCACACGAAAAATGCCAAAATTCAAGAACAGGCACCACACAGATGGTGCCTGAACTACATTTTGCAGCATCGCAGCAAACGGAAAAGGTGCTCCACACATAACTGTTCTAAAAAGAAGCCATCAAAATGGGGACACTGCTTGGGCTCGATCCTTCTTACAGGCCCCACTTCAGAGGCGGGCAGGCAGCCAATTAAGACAGGGCGTCCGCCCCTTGTGTCTCAGACAGGGCACCCCATATGCGCGGCAGTAAACCCCATCTGCACAAACTTTGGGATACCCCCCCCCCCCCCCGAGAGGGCTTACAACAACACACAACCAACACTCCTTTTTGCTTTTTATCTCACGAATGCAGCACCTCCTCGCTCTGCTTGGATGGAATACGGTTTGCACAAAGTGGTGGGGAATATGTACAGCTTGCACAAATCAGTGTAAGATGAGGTGCAGCAGAAGCTGGTTGCAGGGAAGGGCCAGAGCTTACTCATCAGTTATCAAAACACCTTGGGCTTCCCTTTTCCTCATCCACACCATCAATAGAGAGGATGTCAATGGTTGGGTCCCAAATGAATACTGTACATACCTTCGACGGGTCGCTTGTGGTCCATCGACCCACAACAGAGCGAACGGTGGCCAAAGGGGCGGAGGGCCGTCAGCCCAACCACAATGGAACACGCGCGCCTCGGCAGCGCAGAGAGCCCGAGGGCCTGGGCCCACACCCACAAACCGGGACCGACTCAAATGCCCCGCAGCAACTTGTACCATACGCCCTCCGTCTCTTGGACCCGCCGTATCTTAGACAAAGGCATGAGAGAAATTCTGTGTCTTTTTTGGGGGGGGGGCGCTTCGAGGCTATAATAAAGCTAATGAAGCAGCTAATGAATAAAACCAAACTAAGAAATAATAAAACAAAAAAAAACGATGACAGTTACAGAACCAAAAATCACAACTGACAACAAATGGATTAATAAAGAAAAATAAAAAGCAAAAATAAAACAAACCCAAACACCTGAAACAAATAAATCCCCTGGAAGAGGGCTTCCATGACTGGAGCCCTTGCGGACTGGCCCACAGACCCGTCGGGCGCAAACACACATTGAGCCGAAGCGAAACCCCAAGACGCTGATCATTTCGATGGACATGTCACGGGACAATGTGTTCCGGGTCCTCCCGTCGTTGCGGCAGCATTGGGGCCCAAGCCGGAACCCCTTTTACAATACCCTGTGTGACATGCATCATTGACCCCCCCAAAAGCGACGGTCCGACCGGGTCCCCCATGACAAGGCCGCGCGACCCGCAGCTCGCGTTTCGGAGGGGTACCATGCAGCCCTGGCAGCCCCATATCGACGCACATCGTGCGCCCCATCGCCCACACCCCCTCGACTCATGGGGCTCCCACCCCACACAGCCTGGTCGACCGTTTCAGCCTCCAAATTCCCCGTTTTCCCATCGAGCACCCAGAATCCCCCCCACTTCCCCCCATTTCCCCCCATTCCTCCGAACTCAGCCCTTTTCGAGGATAAGTGCACGGTAACGCTGCGGAAACGGGGATTTCTGAGGCCTGCTATGGCCCGTTGCCCGGCAACTGCACAGCGCCATCTCGTCATGGGTCGCCACCCGTGTGCAGCTGTTGGCGTGTTCGTATGGGGTGCACGTGGAGGGGAGGGGGGGGGGGGGGCTACCACCCGCCCCGGATACTTGTGGCACAGCCCCCCGTTCCATCGGTTGGCTCGGCTCGACAATGGCGCTCGCATCGCCGTTGCTCTCCTGTCCTGTGGGGCTGTCTGCTGCCCTGGGCCTACTGTCGTCGTGGATTCAGGCTCTCCTCGTCGGCACTGACCGAACCCCCCCTGGGACGACCAGAATGGCATACCGACTACCGAACCCTTCGCAAAGCGCAGGTGCAGCTGATGGACGCAGTAGTGCAACGCAGGAGAGCGGGGGACATTCAACAGACATCTTTAGTTTGGGCGGGAGGTCAGGACGGTGTTGTGGCATGACAGACACAGTGAATCGCCACGGCACCGATCGCTCTGCTGCCGTTGGTAGCGACTGGCGCTTGTGGGCGTACTCATAACAGAACTTGGGATCGTGCAAAGGCCTTTTGGAGTCATCAAAGAAATCATGAGATGCTGCAGCTGAGCAGCCGAGTGGGTGTGGCTTGCGCTGAACGACTGACACTTTTGAGCTTTGGCACAAAAACGGGCAATCGTCACAGCGCGTGTTGTGGGAAGAGATGAGCCACAGCTCGCGTTTCGGAGGGGTACCATGCAGCCCTGGCAGCCCCATGTCGACGCACACCGTGCGCCACATCGCCCACACCCCCTCTACTCATGGGGTACGAGAGGGTGCTAACAGGGACAGACGGGAGGAAACAAGGTGCGGTCCTCGCCTGCCACACGCAGCCCGCGTCGACCCTGGAGTATGGATCGTGCAGGCGCAGGGAGAGGGGAAGGGGTACTATCTCATGTCCAGCAACCCCACAAAAGTTGATGTGAACGTGAGCGCATTCCCGGCCGACTGGCCGGGACACTCAACTGGTCGCAACAAGGGGGCAGGGGATTGCTTACCCACCCCTCGGAGGGTGGGGGGTTCGGGGGGAGGGGAGCGAAATGCGGAGCCCGGTCACTCCACCGGATCCACCCACCCACCCACAGAAGAATGGTCCTCAAGAGGGAACAATCCAATTTATTAAAGGGGCTGGAAATTTGAGGCTAACTTTAGGTACACACACTTTCTGGGGGGCCTGGAACCCCCCCCCCCTGGGGTGGGGTGGGGCTCTCACTCAGCAATGGCCTGCGATGGGGGCAAATGGTGGGGCGGCTGGCCAGGCTGCCAACATATTAACAACCAACACGGGGTGCCCTCTGGCACAGATACACCCCATGACCATGGGTTCAGGCTAGCCATTGGGTCCAGTCCACACACACGTGTTGGCCCACGCCTTGCGCATGCGCCGGGGCCGGGCAGATGATACGGACCCCCCGTCTGCAGACGTAGCCTGCCCGACACCGCCGTGAGAGACCGGGAAGGGTCCCCCACGGCCTTCCCCATTGCACGGGGCTGCCGCGCGGATTGCGCGGCGTGAACGCACGTCGGGGGCGCCTGCGGACCCCAGGACGCCACCGTTCGTACCGGACGGTGACAACGGCCCTGCCCCACCGTACGCTCTCGTGAACGGTCCGGGCGCCTGCAGAGCCGCTGGACGTACCGCCCCCGTGAGGCAGCGTGAAGGGGCTGACGTTGCCGCACCACGAGGAATCCCGGTGAAGGGGGAGGCAAAGGGGCGGGCCCCTCTTGTACCCGCCCAAACGGGGGAACTAGAGACGGTTTAGTGACGCCAGTTGATGCTCAACCGACGCCGGTGACCAACGGCCTGTACTCGTCGGTGGCGCTTTGTTGAGGTCCGAGCGGACCGGCGGCCGGCAGCCTTTTTTTTTTTTCTTTTCGGAGTGCGTTGCACAAGGGAGGCCACGCGGCGCTGCCGGGCCTGGGGCTCGAACCCGAGATCCGTTGCTGACCCCAGGACGCGGGGCTCGGCCTCGTGGTCGACTGGTGAGTGTCGTGTCCCATCCCCCTTTTCCCCCCGCCCCCCATCGGTGGGGCCCAGGCCAAAGGGCGGGTGGGTGCACAACTCCATCAAAGTTCGCGCGTCGGATAACCGATCCCAACCGCCAACCGCCCGGAAATGAAGAGGAAGAGTCACCGTCCCGCTCCGAACGGACCGTCCCGCTCCGCCTTCGCTACTGCCGCGGCCACACGGCCGTGAACTCGGGCGCCGGGACCAGCGGCCGGCCCTGCAGCAGCGCCGGGGACAGAGGGGGCAGGCCGGCGCCGCCGTCCCTGTCCTCCACCGCGTGCAGCTCCATCGAGCTGGCGCAGCGCCGGGCACCCGCGCCGCCGGTGGGACTGCCCGCGAGACCGGCCGGCGGCCTCGCCATGGACATGGAGGAGCTCCGGCCCAGATACATCTGCAGCCCGTGCCCATGGACGCCCTCTGGCAGGCCCAAGTCCTGCGCTTTGGGTGCGGCAACCCGCTCGGCGGAGAAGCTGACCGCCCCTATCGTCCCGCGGCGCTGCGGCTGGTCCGGGACCGAGGGTTCGTCGCCGTTCGGGCAGAAGGTCGCGCGGCGGGAGAGCAGCCCGGGGCTCTTGGCGGCCCCGGGCGCCGGGAGTTTGCGGGAGCCGCGGCGGTCGGCCGGGCCGGTTTTTTTGATGGGGCTGCCGGGCAGATCCGGCAGCTTGTCCGGGGGCGGCGGCGCTTTGGATCGCTCTTTGGCGCCTTTTGGGGGGGACTGCGCCGGGGACACGACCACAAAGCTGCAGCGCGAGCAGTTGTGGCGCTGGAGGAGCTTGTCCAGACTGGAGAGGTCGGCGGCAGCGTCCACGGGCGGAGGGTGGGTGGGCGCGGACGTGGAGGCGGGCGTCATGGGGTCCCCACCGATCACCAGCTGCCGGAGCGTATGGCAGGTCGACACTGATGAGACAGGGACGGGCAACAGTGGGACACGTGGAGTGGCACCGATGGCGCCATGGACGGTTTGGGGGGGGGGGAGGGGCATGGCCCAGGCTATATGGGCCGAGCGGCCACCACATGGGTCACCATGGGTGCTGGAGTGCCCACAGTGTCACCAGATGATCACGCAAACCCACCCCAGGCGCCAGAAGGATTCGGCAAAATTCAAAATTTCGAAAATCCAATTGCCTTCGGCAATGCACCTCGAAGAGAGATGTATGGTAGGGGTTTGGGGGGGGGGCTTATGTGACGGTTTGCAGCACCCCTCACACTGCGAAGCGTAGGCAACAATAACACTGGCGATGAGCTGTGGCCCATGAGGTCACCGGGGGGGGGGGGGGGGGCAAGGCTGGGTGGGTTTCCTTGTACCACTGTCCATCGAACTCTCATTGTCCCAACCCCTACCTCCTTGACACCCGCAGCACGAAGATGTTTGGGTTTGTGCCAGAGTTTCACGAGACGCCTAGCCTGGTCCTAGACCATCATCGCTCTGCAGTGCAGTGACGTCGGGTGACGGGCAATTAGGAAGGGTCATTTCCTCTACTTTACTTGTCCATCAACCCTGGACCCTTGGCACCCTGCATGTCCTTGACCCACCACTCAGGCATGATAAAATATAGAGCTAGAAAGACACAAATGGCAACATTTTCACTACGGCCCTAATAGATGCTGCACTGCGCATTTACCAATCGAAGAAAGGCGCAATAGCGTGGCTCATCATCCACGTCCCCATACACCACAGTCCCATCTCCACCAAGCGGATCAATATTTCCTTCCCAGTCAAACGGGTCACAGGTCACGCGGACACAAAAAGGGAGTAGCACAGTGAACCAGGAGCCTGCCTGTGTGGACGCCATGTAGTGCCATGCACTTTAAAGATTTTGGACCATGGTCCGTGTCAGCACCTGAGCGTGACGACGACTAGCCTGCTCTCTGTGGCCTGAGCCTCCAACATAAGCTACAAGGGCAAGGGGTTGAGGGCAAAGTGGACTTGGTGGGGCAGGGGCAGCGGTGCCAGATAACGCGGGTGCATTGCATGAACGTCGAAAGCCAGTGTACTTGCAGGTGGCCACTCAATGGGTTAAACAATGGGGTTGCATTGGGTTTCGGAAAAAGTCCAATTTTTGAAAATTTTCAGGTGCCACTTAACAGCCCAAACAACTGCAATTTTGGGGCTTTCGAGGGGCCAATGGCGCGGGTCACATGGACCTAGGCCACTACATGGGTCCCCATGGGTGCTAGAGTACCCGTATTGTCACCAAATGATCAGACAAACCCATTCTAGGGCCGATGGAATGGTTTTCCAATTTTCGAAAATGTTCAAGTGCCACTAAACGGCCAAAAGAAGAGCCATTTTGGGGCTTTCGGGGGGCCCTTGGCCCGGGCTACATGGGCCTAGGGGCCACTACGTGGGTCATGGGTGCTCGAGTACCAATATTGTCCCCAAGTGGCCACCCAAACCCATCCCAGGGCCGATGGCAGGGTTTCAGAAAAAATCGAGTTTTCGCAAATTTTTCAGCTGACACATGCCAACATGGAAACGGCTAAGTCCACACCGGCAAGGGTCCACCATGCACCCCCGATCCCCCACCGCCCCCGCCCACCCCTCCCAAAAAGGGGCCCCCGGGTACAAGGGGGGGGAGGGGATAGTGAGGTCAAAATCGAAAAATCCATTGGGGGATCATTTGGTCTCCCTAAATGATGTTTTTTGCAAGGGGCTGGACATCCGATATCACACCTTATGCTATGTTATGCTACGTGAATGGCCCTGAAATAGGGCGGTATGCGGCGCCCGCGCCTGCGCTTATCTAACAGCTAATCTCTCTTCAAGGCGATTTTCAGCGGATGCATGCCAACCAGAAAATGTGTCCTCACCAGCAAAGGCCCGTAGTGGAGCCGACCGGGGGAGTGCCCGGAGTTCAGAGCCGAGACCCCCGCCATTGGTTAGGGGGTCCATGTCGAAGAAAAAGGTTGTTAAGGACCTGGGTCTAACTCGACGCACAGCGGCACTACAATACACAAAAAACTGTTGACGCCCCAAGGAAAAATTAATGGGTGGCTGGAGGCAGAATGGAAGGAACTGAGAGCCAGTGAGGGAAGGAGGAAATCCGGCCATATTTGGCCATGTTGGCGGGCCCTGCGGCAAGTCTCATGGCGTACCGGCTGGGGGCAGCCACCGGCGAGCACCAGCAGCGGCTGCCCTGTCGAGAGATGGCGGCTGGGGACTAACGACGACCGCAGGGGACGATGGAGCATGACTCGGGGGGCATACGTAGGACACGCTGCCGTCGATCGTTGACCTTGAAGCGCTTGTCCATCCACCGGTGCAGGGCCTCGATCGACTTCTCCTCTTCTCGGCAAAAGCGGGATTTGTGGTGGCTCTTCCGCCGTGGCAGTGCTTTGCTCTCCGTGACCAGAGACTGAGCCTCTTCATCGAGCGTCCGCAGCTCATCACCCGTTTCCTGAAAGATTGGGAGTGAAGCAGCTCTTCCTTGCCTTCCCCCTCGATCCAAACGGGTAGTAACAGTAACACATAGTGCAAGTACAAAGCACCATATTGATCCACCAATTTGTGTAAAAAAATGATCCAAACTTCAAAACGAGAGGTGGGGCTGCACCGTGGGCCGTACTGTGCGCCACAAAGGGTATGGGGGAAGGGGGGGACGGGCTGCGCTCTTCAGTGGTGGGGTGACCAAAACCCTCACCCCAATCACCGCTGACGTTGTAGTCGAAATGATGGCCATCGCCCCATCGGGTCCGGTGGTTCGGGAATGACCCGTGCGTGCAGCAGGCTGGGGGTTGGGAGGTGAATGTGCGCAGGAAAAGGGTAACAGCAGGCGCAGCTTTTCTCTGGCCCTTTTCCGGACATTAAGCCATTCATCCCTTTGCACTTAGCGCCACAGTCATAACAACAGTGGGTACCCAGACCAACAACAACAACAACAACAACACCACCACCACCACCACCACCAACAACAACATCCGTAACCAGGTCGTCCCGGGCGCAGGGCTTGGGTACCACCACAGGGATGACCCCCTGCATTGTACTTCAGGCCTGTGGTGCATTGTTTTGCAGTGTTACTCACCCTGATTCGGCGGTGAACACCTGCAACAGTCCATCGGTGAACTTCGGCTCGCCATGAACGCCTCTCCGGCCCGCGGTCCATGGGGGGTACTCCGGCTCAGACCTGACACCAACACCCCCCTAACCTTTGAGGTGGGGGGTGGGGGGGGTGGGGGTCCTTGGAGGGCCTGGGGGGCCGCCAGGCTGGTACCAGGTACCGCAACATATAACCCTCAAAATGACCCCCTCGTTGCACAGGTCATGTTGAACACACATATGTGGGGTTTTTGAAAAAAATTTTACTCTCTGGGGGGATGCGCCCCAAGCAGCCAGGTTGGTGGGGGCTGGATGGGGGAGGTCAGGGGTCAGAAAAAATTTCATGTTTTGCATACATATTTGGATGCCCCATAAAATTCCGCGCATTTTGAGTATACACACTGGGGGTACAAACGCAACTGATGCCGCTGAACCTGCGGATGGGCAACTGCAGCGATGGGTCGCCACACATTTGCGTGTTTGGTATGAGACTTCGCCTCAGCAGCGACAGACAATACGGAGGAGGAGGATTTGGGGAGGGCACTGGGGTCACGTGTTTGCGACCACCCACCTTGTTGGCAAGGGAAGGCGCATCCCAGGGGAGCGTCGCACCTCCCGAAGATTGGTGTGGAGAAATGCGGGCTGAAAAGCTGGATGTGTAGCTGACCTGGCGGCACTGACCCCGACCCAAGAGCAGCGAGGCAGAGCTTATACGCAGGGCTATCCTTGAAGGGGGGGAAAAAACGGGGTTCGCAACAGGAACGAACCTTCACCGGGACATTCTCTGCTTCACGGTCAAGACATGGGCAAGACACAAGACCGAGGATTATTATTGAAAAATGGTTGGCGGTTGGCGGCGGCTAGTGCTTGGTGGCGGTTGGTGGTTGGTGGCGGTTGGCGGTTGGTGGCGGTTGGTGGTTGGTGGCGGTTGGTGGTTGGTGGCGGTTGGCGGTTGGTGGCGGTTGGCGGTTGGCGGTCCCCGGGGGCTATTCTTAAGGGCTGTCATGAGAAAAAAAAAACGCGAGATGCCGCTAGGCCTGCGTGCTCGGGATCCAAGCTAGTGCGGGGCCAACTTGAACTATGGACGAGACGAGGACACAAAAAGCAGCAGCAAAGCTCTGGGAATGCCAGGCCGTCCCCCTGCAGTCGGACAACCTGCGACACGTAATTGGAGATCGTCTGAATGGCCGCGGTCATCATCGTCTTGCGGCACGGCGTTGCGTCCGCCGGGGGCCCTCTGAGGTCCGCGGTGCCGCACTTAACGCACTTTGGGGGGTCCCAGTCGGGGGCGCAGGCGGAGGAAACCGCGCAGTCCTCCGGTGTCTGGTCGCCGTCGCCCGCACTTCTGAAGCAGAGCACAGCGCAATGCGAGCGGCCCCGGGGGCACCGGGGCCCGCGGTCCGGTGCAACTCAGGGGGAGGGGGGCCCTTCGAGGGAGTGTTAATTAAAGGAGGCCTCAATTTGGTCAGGTTGCAGTGTTGGCATTATTATTGGAGGAGGAGCCCCCCTCCCCGCCCCCCAAAATGGTGCTAGGTTTTAGAGGCTCCAAAGGCGCCGAAGAAATTTTTTGATCGGCCGAAGGCCCGAAGATAATTTGGCCCAATCTTTGAAAAGGGGTGGGTCGAGAGGGAATGGGTGGGTGGTGTGGGACCCCCCCCCCCCCCTGCGTGGTGCTGAGTTGTTAAAAGGAGCTCGCGGCGGCGCTGCCTCCCCCTCGCCCCAGTGGTGCTGAGTTTGTAGAGGTGCCAAAGGCCTGCCACAACGGCGGCCCGGACCAAAGCCCATCTCCGGCCCCAGAAGAGGGGGGTAGGGGCCGGCATGGGCCCCCAAAATACACACGGCTCGAAACAATGCCCCGGGCCGCGGTGATCTGCGCGGCATGTGTGCGTCACGGCGGAGAAGGACTGACTGCCTCCACTTTGGCCGGTTTGTCGCCCATTGTGAAGTAGAGGCCTTGAGCACTGCCCTTTCATCTCCTCGGTCAAAGGGGGCCCCTTGTCCACACCACCCGCCATTTGTGGGGGTTCGCATTGCCCCACACCTCGGCAAAGGAATGCTTCCACGCCCCTCGGCAGGAGTGCAACGTCCGAGGGCCACGCACTGTCCGGCCGACGGTCACAGACGTCGAGTTCGAACCCACGACCTCCGACTGGGCTTTTTGGTGCGGTGCTCGGAACCTTCAGCTTGACCCCCGCCGCCGGTCGAGTGGTTGGCAGTTTGTTGGATTTTGTTGCATTTACGAAACACTCCTGGTACACTTCGTTCAGCCACAGGAGTAGGGGCAGCAATTCTGAAAGGGATGCTACAAATTACCGGAGGGGGAAATTGGGAGCAGGCGAAATTTGGCGCAATAAAAGTGTGCCAAATTCTGCCACGGTATTGTGAGGTCCGAGACCATTTTTCTAGGTGTCATTTTTAGCTCTGGAACTGGCCGGAGTTGTCTGGAGGATGCTCAACAGCGGTTGGAGAGAGGAAGAGCTGGCAAATGGCGAGGGCGGGCTTTAACACTTGTCGGCGATCAAGGGAAGGAAAGAGTACGGAAAGGGGCCCATGGAAAGGGGAAAATTGCGTGGCGGTGATGGCAGGGAGATGGAGCCCACGTTTCGGACACTCCCGCCCGGAAGAGGCTCCTGCGACCGAGATCGTTGCCGACCCTCTGACAGGGCCCGTCAGGCGGCTTCGGAGGAGCGGACACCCGACAGAAATGACTCAAGATGATCCTGCGGACGCGCTGATAATGGCCGTCTGGACCGCTTTCCGGCCCGAGTTGAAACCCGGTGCTCAGCCAACACATGCCTTCGAACACGGGACCCCCTGTTCCAGAGCCCCCCCCCCCCCTCCCCCGGCGGAGTTGTCGGGGGCGAAAGCGCCCCCCCCCCCGACCCCCCAGCAAACGGATGTTTCGCGTTTCACTTGCGCATGGTCGTGTTGACCGTGGGGCAGGAGCAGAAGGAGAAGCGAGCACCGGGTGACGGTGGGTCTCGTTCGATACCTTAGCCGTGGGGCGACCTGTGGCCCCTCCGCATGTCCGTTCTCCGGGACCACAGGGTCAGTGCCCACCTCCGTCCATGTCCGCTTGGGGGACGCGAGCGCCATCGGCCGCGGCGGCTCTGTGGCGTGGCTCTGTGTGAAGGGCATGCGGCGTGCGGCGATCGAAGACGGAGAGAGGCCGATCTGTGTGACACGGGCAGCGAAAACCCGCCCGCTGGTTCGGAATGGAGATGCACCTCCATTCGGACAGACGCAGTCGGGTCCAGGCCTTTGCTTAGTGATACGGGGGGGGGGGGGGGGTCAAATTGGCCCCCCGGGATTTTGGCTGACCCACCCACCCACCCACATCAGAAAATTTTTCCTCAGGAAAAAAATGAAATTTATCAAAGGGGCCCGAACTTGGAGGTCGATATAGGTACACAAACTTTTTTTTGGCCTCTGACCCACCCACCCCCCCCCCCCCCCCGGTATAGTATCAACCAGCCACTAAGCAAAGGCCTGGTCAGGTCCATACTTGCACATAACACCTGCCGAGGCAGGTGTCAGGCAGGTGATGGAATGCAGCCCATGCATGCAATTGCACGCTTACTGTTGCATGCAAACACATCCCACACCCCATCGGGCACTCACATGTGGCAGGAAAAATTTCCGGCAGGTGTCGGCAGGTGTCAAGAAAATGTCCGGCAGGTGTTAGCACGTCTCACACAAGTGTTGGGCACGTGTCGGCAGGCGTCTCAAGACGTTCCAGTAGGTGTCATTAGCAGGTATGGTCGTGTCCTAAACTTCATCCACAGCGCATCCCAATCCAAGGCCTTGTGGTATGTAATGCGTGGCGCATCCTTTGGACTGCTCAAGTGGGTCAGGTGCTGTTGGTTGTGGCGGTGGGCGGCGGCGCCGCCGCCGGACGTGGAGGAGGATGCGGCATATCGAACGGATTCGGGACATTCAGCGACGTACGGTGTGGCGCATGGGGGTCCTTCCCATGGTTTGAAGTGTCGGTCTGAAGGGGCACAGAGGCAGGATCGACGGCCCCGGTGTTCCAGGACACGGCAGAAAGACACCCCCGGCCTCAACAACGGCCCAGCTCGACATCCCCGCGCCACTGACCCAAGGCCCACACTCGGCAGCGGCAGCGTGCGAAAAGGAGTGCAGGCAGACACCTGCGCAGCCTTCAATACCGCCTTCTGTGCCTCCAGTTGCTGGGCCAATTGTATCATCTCCAGATTCATCCGCTCGTTCTGGCTCTCCAACTCCTCTAAATGCCTCTCTTTACTGCAAAACATGTGGGACGTGGTGAATCAAGTGACAGGGCGAGACGGAAAACCGCGGGGGGTACTTAGGCTCAAACCCTGACCCCAACTCCCCCCTCGCCGATTTGGCCACTCCGCCGGGGGGGGGGGGGGATCGAAGCCAGGCGGCCCCCCATGAGGGAAAAAGCAACGCGGCGCTCCTGCAAAACGGGGCCCGAACAGTGCTCGTGGGTGATCGTCACGGGTATTGTTTGACAACACATATGACACCAGCCCCCACCGTATCAGCCCAAATGGCGCCTTTAGCGTACTGGCCCGTTGGTCACTAGTACGTGACCTGTGGGGCATCTGTCCTCCACGCACTCTCTGGACGTGCCGGCCACACCAGCACAGGCCTGTCACCTTTCCGCTGGTCACTGCCCATGACCCGTGGGAGTGCGGATCGGGGGAGGGCGCACCTCTTCGAAGGCTGTTGCCACCGCACATCACAAAAGCGTTCGGGTTGACCTCCCGAAGCGTGGACTTTGTCGTTTGGGGCTCACGTGACCAGAGTTTGGAACGGCCCGACTCCACGTTGAGCCGCAGGGGATGCTGCTGTGGGCTCTTGGGGGGGCAGGGGGGAAGGCCGGTTGATTCGGGTGCAGTGCACCCGTGTCCAAGTGCGATGTGTTTGGCATGACTCGGGAACAGCGGTAGCCACTGCAGGACCGTTGGTCAGAAAGAAGGGGGCGTTTCCAGACTGACAAATTGGCAGCAAGCGCTTGCGAAAACCTTTCATCCACGAGGCCTAAGGCCACCCGATGCCCGTTTGGGAAGCAGGTCTATCTGAGGGGGCCGCAAATTTCAGGCCAACTTTGGGTACAAAAACGCTTGTGTGTTTTGAGCCTTGGACCCCCCCCCCCTCCCCTCACTCAGCCTCACACAGCAATGGAATTCATCACGGAGGAACACTGTGGTGCAGCAGGCCGCCACAGTGCCGGCCACTTCCACGCGCGGAATACAGTTGTAGTGGCCGCCCTCAAGCCTGCAAGCACGGGCTGTGCGGGGCACCATGTGTGCCCTCAGGGCCTCCTATGGCGGAGCTTTTCTGTGCCTTCCATGGGCTTCTGTGGCTGCAGAGGGGTCTAGAAATGTGGTCTCCAACTACTGTAGAAACCGTTTGGGGGGGGGGCAGTCGTTGAAAATTGGGGACAACACTTTTCCCAGAGACTGCCAGCAACTTTGCCAGGTCATTCATTGTCTGCCTGCATCACCTGATGTTGATGGACGGTGGCAGGAGGATCGGATGAGAGACAGCAAGGGCGAATGCATATGTCCAACATTTCATGGTCTGCATGGTCCACATCCCCTCCCGCCGGTTCCCCAGGTGGATTGTGGGGTGCTTGTCCCCAGCTGGGCAACCCCTGGTGCCCTGCTGGCCCTTCACTGCTCATAGTACGTTGCCCCTGATGGAATCACCCTTGTGGGGGTCGCCTGGGGGAGCTGAAGGGCAGGCGGGGTGCACGAACAGGGGGGGGTGTAAGAAGATTCTCCCTCTCCCCCATCCTTCCTCTTCATCTTCCTCTTCCTCTCTCCTTTTCCCCCTCTCCTGAGGCCCCATGTAACAGTGCTTCATTTCCTGTGTGGTGTGTGGAGCTCAGGGGGTACTCTTACAGTGCCAGTCCCGGGGGGCGGATCTGGATGCTTCAAATTGCCCCGAACATTTTGCAGCAGTGCTGGGGGCCTGGGATGCCTAAAGTTGCTCACCAGAAGCTGACGAATCACGTGCTCTCCCACACAAGAGCCTAAAAGAGCCCAAATCCCATGGGTCAGCTAAGCTAGGCGCCCCCAATTCAAGAACCTCGCTGGTCAGAAAAGTAAGCAAGCAGAGCCGGAGTGCCTGTGTCCTAGGGAGCCCTTCGCAAGCTTACCATCCATCCATCCATCCATCCATGCCCACAACCACGCCCCAGCGGGGTTCAATCCATCCCCCGGGCCCAATGGGTTGCATGACGTCCCCCGGACGGAGACATCCTCAAGGCGGCCAGCGGACGCCGGAGCCATGCAAACATGGTGGTGGGAATAGTTTGACAACACCAACACAGACCTACTACATGTTGGCCACTCAAAGCCGGAGGGCAGGCCTTGCGCTGGCACCTCGCCAAACTCTGGCTTTCAAAAGAGGTCAGTCCTGATGGGGTGCGCTTCCCGACCACACCAGAGGCGTTCTAGGCAGAGCTCCTCCAGCAGGCTGAGAAGCTCCATTGTGGCCATGCGAGGCTGCCAAAAGACCTCACGTGGCTTGACATGACTTTGTCTCCCCCGTGCGGGTGGAGGCGCTAGCCATTTGAACCCCACAAGCCTCACAAACCTACTATGACCTGCAGTTGGTCATGGCCAGGGACCTGGACAAATTGCCATGCTCGTCGGTGGGGAAACTCGTTTCACGGAAGTCACTGTTTCTTTCTAGCCGGTCGCCCATCACTGGCCCAGGCATCCTGCGTTTTTCTTGGACCCCTGCACAACCACCAGCTGTCTTACGTGTACCCGTGCGGTCCCCGGCCTCCAGTTTGCGTCATGTTGTGTGGCCAATTCAGTATGAAGGGACCTTGCTGCCATGTGGTGCAACTTCGTCATGGCAGGGTGGGGTCAAAGCCTATAGGACACGGTTATTGTGCGGTCTGCCGCAGTCAGACTGCGCCGGGACTGGCAACGAGGGGCTTGGGCATGGCCCGCATGGGGTGTACCCACTACCTTGCGTGCTTGATGACGTCGGCTTTTCTCGGGGGTGTGGCCTGGTCACAGCGGTCACATAGGAGCTCAATTGCACGTTCGCAGGGTCAGTCGTGCCGAAACCGCCGGATTGTGCAGCCAAGCGCGCCTCGGCTAATGTGGTGATGGAGGGTGCCACCCGGCAGAGGGCATGTGGTACGCCGTGCGGTTTGGCATGGCAGACTCCATATACACATCCAAGGTGAGGGAGTTGCACTATGTGTACTGCCACACCTCGGAGTCTGATGAAGGGCGGTCCGGCGAGAGGGGGACGGGGGGTTCTAGGGAACAGGTCCCCGCACACTACAATGGACCGCACGCCCATGTGTTTTCATGTTTCACCAAAAATGTAGCAGAGAACATCAACAAACGGTTTCATCGATGCCGGCCAAGGCCCATGCCAAATGACGGCCTGGAGTACGATGTACCGACGGCCCGGAGCGGTGTATAGTGCGCGCCGCAGCCCGCGCAAACCCTGCGCCCCGGGAGGACCTCTGGGCTGTTGCACGTGTGCACAAGAGACAGTCAGCACAAAGCGCAGAAAGAAGATTGTCCCGTCAGTGGCCCACAAGACCATAGGTACGGTTGTGTCACAAAGAATGAGACACGAAGACGCCAAGTGGGTAGGAGTACAGCGGTGGGGTGGTGCAGCGGTTCGTTGTGGACCACTGCCAGTCAGCAGCCCCCCCCCACACCCCACCCCCAAACACGGTGATGCGCCGCACCTCTCGACGTCCCTGGCCATCGACTTCGCCGCCATTTGCTCACTGCAGTCCGTCAGCTGCTCGTCGAAGTGCTGCAGCAGATCGAGCGTGCGGTCCAGTCGCTGGAGGCGGTCCTCCGGCGCGTCCTCGTCCCCCCGGCCGAGGGCCGCGGGACCGCCCGGCGGGGCGATGCCCTGGCGCTGCTGGAACTGCAGCAACGTGTTGCCGAGGGTCGTGGTGCGCCGCTCCAGCTGCTCCCACTTGTGGTCGGGGATGGCCGGCGTGCCGGGCTGCGGTCCGCAGTCGATTGGGGAAGGCTCCGGCGGGGCGCTGCGTTCGGAACGGGCACTGGATTCGGATGGGGCTGGGGGCGGCTCGGGCGGGTCCTGGGGCTGAGCGACAGGCGGTGCCGGTGCGGCAGCGAACGCATCTCCGATCATTCCGATCATTTGCGACACATCGGCAACGAAGTCCTGCAGACGCGAAGGTGTGCGGGCACAGAAAGTGACTGCCTGCCACAAAAGCGAAGGCCGAGGGTGCCGCCACGGCCTGGCACGGTGGTCCGTGGCCAGCACCGCCCGGCCCCTTGGCGGGGGGGAGGGGGGGTTGGCACAAGGCCTTGGTGGTTGGCTCTGTTAGCCTGTGGCGGCGCCTATTGGCCTCTCGCCCTTGAATCTTCTGCTATGACAAGCAGGCATCCGCACTACTGCGGGCTTCCACCTGCCTGGGTGGGAATCCAGAATGCAACTTCTGCCAATGGCGTCCTCCCCTGACGGCCTGATCAGTGCCTAGTATGCGGTCATCGCGGGGGCTGGGGGGGAGACGCCTGCGTGGATTGCAGTCTACAGCTGTATGCTGAATGTGGAGGCAATTGAGATGGGCCTCATGGCTCGCAAAGCATGGGAGGGCCCAGGTGCACACCTCTTTGGGTCCAAAAGGAAGACGGCCAAACAGTGACACATGGCAGTTGAGGGTAATGGTTGTGCCTCCGCATCGGTGGTGCCCCGTGTTGTGGAGTGCCAAGAAAAGAGTCAGGAGGGGTCGTGTAGGTGCGTTGCCTGCCCCCTGCTCTGCTGGCTGGGCCCTCCCCTGCGCCCTCTGCTCACTCCGCTCAGGACAAGGAAAGGCAGAACAACAGATGCGGGAATCCATTTTGGCAAGGCTCGGTGTCTCCGGATCCGGTGACCTAAACTGAAGTTTAAAGTGTTAAACTTTGGTTTGGGTGCATGGGACTGTGGCACATAGCACATGTGGCATATGCAGCATGTTCGTTCACTATATATGTTTTCATCAATTCCAACAGAATGCGGAAATCAGAGGTTCAAAATCAGGTTCTGAGGTTGAAGAATGCAATATGGGGGCGGACCCTAACAAGGCCCAGATTATCATGCCGGGTAATGGCTTATGCAACGCCGCCTATTGGCCTCTCACCACTGACCCTTGTCCTGTCCCCGTAGGCGGCGGTGCCCATTGGCCTCTCACCTCCTAGTGCCCTCCCTCTCCCTTGCCTGGCGTATCTTGACCTCCGTACTCCTCCTTGCTTTCCCTGTGCCAACGGAGCCCCCGGACTGTCCTTGTATCACGGCTCTGTGTCGGGTCCCCACGGAGGAGGATAACGGCCCTTGCCATTGGCCAGGTGTTTCCACGGGGACACTCCATACCGGCGGTGGGGGAACCCTCCCCAACGGTGGCTGTCGGGCCCTGGGACATCCACTTGCAATGGGGGGTACCTGCCGAACCTCAAAGACTAAAGTAGGGCCGCTGTTGAGTACCCATCGCTACAACCGCCCTGGCGGCCAATTGCATGTTTTCACGTGCGTCCCTAGTCCCTTGCGTCTGGGGAACGAGTTCGGCATAAAGGCTCTGTCAGTGTGCCGGATGGTACCTGGGGGGGGGGGGGGGCAACAGCGGAGTACCTGTTTGGGTACTTTGGGTTTAATATTTGCACTGTCGTAGTGTAGCAAAAGCACAGCACATGGACCTCCAGGTTTCATGCTCTTTTGGGTGTGTTTTGTGGAGACTTGCCTCCGGGCGGTCGTGGGGAGGTAGGCCCGCGGTCCATTGTAATGCCGCTCTCAGTAGGCTCCACAGGCTGGGCCGAGCAACAGCATCGCAGGACGTCTCACATTGCTCAAAACACTGATTTGACAAAAAATTAAGCAAATCTGGTTCACCCCCCATCTTTTGTCAAAAATCTGTTCTGCGCCAATGTCAATGGAAAACAATGAGGTCTGACCCTTCAAGCCTGTTTTCCTGAACCCCTCCGCTTCCCCGTAGCGCTACTCCGGCTTCGGTTTCGGATGTGTTGGCTTTGGTATGGACACGCACCGCCGAGGCCGCTCCCGCAAGGGGAGGCACACTGTGGGTGGCGCATCCCCAGGACGCCGTTTGTGCCCAGATAACCCGCTGCCAGCGTCCGGCCGATTCCGCTGAATTGTGCGCCGGATGCAGTAGTTTCTTACTGAGTTGTGGCGGGAGTGTCCCGAGCAACTGGGAAACAGCATTTTCACGGGGTGAAGGTGGGGCGGGTGTCCCTCAAACGTTCGGCTGCTTCCCGGGCTGGGTCGTTGCGTGGGAGGGCGTGGGTCGTCGCTCGGGGGGGGGAGGGGGGGGCTGGGTCGTCGCGCCATGGGGGGGGGGGGGGGGCAGCCGGGCCTGGTCCTTGTATGCGACCAGGTATTACCAAGTGGCAGATGGCATACACTCATCTGGCTGGCCCTGCCGCACGCTAATGACAAATCTGGGTACAATGTTGCCTGCAAGCAGGGCTGTCCTTAAGGGAAAAAAAAGAAAAGAATTCGTAACGCCAACAGAAGCGAACGTGCACTGCGACGCCCTCTGCTTCACGGTCAAGGCATGGACACACGACCACAGAAACAGTATTGAGGCGGTTGGTGGCGGTTGGCGGTTGGTGGTTGGCGGTGGGTAGTCCTTGGGGCTGTCCTTAACACAAAAAAAATTGGGGTTCTTAGGGACAGCCCTGGAACTCCAGGTACAATGTTGTCCGCAAGTGTGAAACAACATCCTGGGGCCTGTAGCGCCAACTTCGGGTTGGAGAACACCAACATTGATGACCCGCTGGCGGATGGGGGTGAGCGGCGTGTTGGCGTACAGCTGAGCGCAGGCCGTGGTCCGCAAAAACCCCCGACAGTGAATTGTCGCATCCGGCACGGGGGTCCTGCGGGGGGCCCAGACCTCTATCGCGGCCTTGAATGTGAACTTGACGAACACTTGAGACTTCCTGAACTCGTCCTTCAGACTCTTCACAGCAAAATGCAGGGGGCCATATGTGTCAGATGCCTTTTGTCCTGAGCGGAAGGAGGGGCAGAGGGCGCAGCGCGAGCCTTTCTGGCCCTTCGTGCCTTGAGGGTGCATGACACATGCGCACGGCGTGCCTCTCAGCCGCAGCCAGACCTCTTTGAAGGGCTGTGTAGCGCACAAGGGATGTGGAACGCCGCGGGGATGCGAGACGGCACACTTTGTGACACACCCGTCGCGCTTTTTGACACCAGCGTTTCGCTTGTTGCAACCGTTGCACTGCGGCATGAGTTCAACGTCCGAGGGCAACGCACGACCAGGCGTGTGTCCGGCCGACGGTCTCAAACGTCGGGTTCGAACCCACGACATCTAGTTGGGCCTTTCGGGCGGTGTTCGGAACCTCCAACTTGACTCCCGCCGCCTGTCGAGTGGCTGGCCCCACCGGTGCCATCGCCTTGGCCAGAGGGGTCGATGGCAGTTTGTTACATTTTGTTGCATTTACGAAACACTCCCGGTACACTTCGTTCAGCCACAGGAGTAGGGGCAGCAATTCGGAAAGGGATGCTCCAAATTACCGGAGGGGGAAATTGGGAGCAGGCGAAATTTGGAATGGCAAAATTTGGCGCAATAAAAGTGTGCCAAACTGTGCGACGGTATTGTGAGGTCCGAAGCGATTTTTCTAGGTGTCATTTTTAGCTCTCTTGACATGCATGTTTCCATTTTGCCAACAGCCTCCAGGAAATAAGAGCAACCATCCAAGCAACCATCTAGAAGCTAAGCCTGTCAGCACTGGCAGGGATTGGGCGCTGCGAGGGCACAAAGCTGCAATTATGTACGGTAGTACCCTTCCGTGCCCATACACCGTCCTCCCCCCCACACACTCCCTGGAACTGACCTCAACCAACAACACCCGGCCGTACTAAGACACGGCCCATGTCTCCCTTCCCTCGTAAGAAATAACAGCACCAACCAAAGGCCCGCAGGAAATAACAACCACAATTCACAGTCTATGCTTGTTCTTGTGCCACAATCTGGGAATGTACCAAATTTTGCAGTGGTATTTAAGAATTGATGCCAAATTTTCTCCGCACCCAATTTCAGCATTCCAATGTTTGAGCGTTCCCAATTCTCCCCTCCCCGGTACGAGGGAAAAGGCAGCGGCGGTCGACACCAAGAACGAGCATCTGCGCTTGCAGCTTCCGACACTTGCTCTCATAATATCGGGAGACTTGCTGCATGTGCTTCAGCCCAGCGTCCAGGTCCTCATTCTTCATGCCCTCCTTCAACGTGTCCACCTGCAAAACCGTGATTCGGGGTCACTTTGGGCTGGCTAGATCGCGAACGACTGGTTGGTGTGGCGGGATACCATCAGCTCCGAGGCACAAAGACGTTCTACAAGACCCTTCGTCCTCCTGCCATGCCTCATCGGAGGAGGAGTAGGGGGAGGAGGAGGAGACAAGACGCCAGTCGGCGGGGAAAAATTGCGAGGGTTTCGGAAAACGTTACAACGGGCGTGCCAATGGTCGCGGAACGGGAACAAGGAGCAGTGCATGTCGTTCCGATGGGCTCAGGTATGGTGGCAATTGCATCGACTTGCTCCGGCTCGATGGCTGCATGGCAAGGTTCTCGAATTTGAAGTGCGAGCAAGGGGGGGCGACTCCTGGGCCGGTGCACGAGACAACACAACAACAGCTAAGACCACCAGAGTGTTTGGAAATCAGAACCAAGGTTGCTGGAACTCCAAAACGGCGTTTTGAAGAAGTCGATTAAAATAGAAATCCATCAAATCTAGCCCTCTCATCGGTGGCACAACATTACACATCGATGTGTATGTTTGTTCTGGTGCAACCACAGCAAAATCCATTTCCGAAACATCAGATTTCGTGATCAAATAGACGGCGGCGGCGATGCATTTCCGAAATATTAGATTTTGTAATCAAATAAGAATAAGAACAAGAACAAGAGTTCGTAGTTGAAGTACTGACACATCTCAAAGTCAGAAGCCCAGGTGCACTCTGCAATCTGTAGGCGAGTGCACCCTTAATCTCCGGTACAGATCTGGTTTAACCATGGGCGATGCATCAGGCTAACAACATGTAGAATAAATGAAAGTCATACGAGACGCAGTAAACAGTACACAGAATTCGAAATTATGAAGCGGCGAATTAACGGACTCGTAAAAATGCGAGACCGAGCTACGGCAAATAAATTCGAAACAGGATAGTGGCGACTGCGCCGCTGCGGCAAAATGGAACATGCGTCAAAGCCAGAAAATCACAACAGAGCCAGCAAACAAGAATCCCGGCTCGGCAGGTCCATACCCAGCTGGTCTGCACTATCCTGGGACCAGGGGGTGGTGGGGGGGCATCTCTGGTGGGGGGCACCACTCCACAGCTTATCTACCAAGCGGCCACAGTGGATGCCTCAGCCTTGTGACCCAGGCTCAGGAGGTTGAGAGGAGGTTAAGAGGAGGTTGAGAAGAGGTTGAGAGTGTTTGGAGTGTTTCCGCGGGGGTTAGGGCATGTGTGTTTCATGGCTCCCCATGAGGCAACAGTGCAGGGTTATTCAAAGTGGCTACACAACCCCCTGCCATCTTGAGGTCCCCACGTTGGGGCAGCGGTGGCCCGAAGGTCTCAGCCAAGTGGCACTGTCCTGGGCCCGGAGGGCCCTTCGGAGTGGGTGGGTGGTTGGAGGGTGGGTGGGGCGGGCGGGTCCTTGGGTTGCCTGAACCGGGATTCCCCTGGGGGCTGTACCCGTTGCCCTTCGCAATACACACGTTTGTGGGGTCGGCAAAGAGTCTGTTGGGTCGGCAAAGAGTCGGTTGGATGGGCGAACAATCGGTTGGGTCGGCAAACTGAATCGGCAAACAGGCGGTTGGGTGGGCAAACAACAGACTTGCGCCGGTTTGGCTTGTGAGTCGTGCAATTTCCGACAGAATGGTCGCGCACGCACAACACGCGCGCGTTGGTGTAACGCATCGTGCCAACCCCTGAGGCAGCTCCGGGCAGTGGTGGGACACGCACCTCTGCCATTGCCAGTCTCAGTTTCAGCGCCATCTCCCCCATTCCCTGCTCCTGAAGCAGGTGCTTGCTCCGCAGGTGCGCAAGGTCTTGGTCCTTCTGACAAATCACCTCCTCCAACTCCTGCGGGCACCAGTTTGGGGCTGGGGACAGGGCACGGCAGCTCCGCCGGCTGCACAACACCAGCACGTGACATCATGGCCCTGCAGTGGTTTGCTGGCGCACTGACAGCAATACCAATGTCACTCCAGCCTGCCACCATCTGCACAAAAACTTGGTATCATACCACATTTGTCGGAATCAGGACAGAATCAGTGCCAGAGTGTTACTTCAGTGTCTTTCCGCTTCATCGCCATGAGCGCACCGGCACCCACTTTGACCGGGGGGCACTCATTTCTGGACCCCGGCCCCCCGAGGGAGGGTGTATAAGAAGAGAGAAGGGGGGGGGGGTTAGGTTTATCGGGGCCGTACGATATCAGCGATACCCCACGCCTCAGTTCTGGACGGTAGGAGAGCGGCTGCCGTCCATGCCCCGGCCCCGCCCGTCGCCCTCGGGGAGAGCCTCCTGCGGTTGTGCTGTGGGCCATTGGGCGCTCTGCTGTTGCTTCTGCTCCTTCTATGTTTGGACGAGTGCGCCGATCCCGCTGGTGCTCCCTGCCGAGGGTAGCGGCTCAGAGGCTGGGTACGGGGCTTAGCCCCTGACGGCAACACCCGGGCACCACACCATATACACGGCCGCCCAGGCCTATCTCCTCGCCACCATCTTTTGTTCATGGTGCTGCTGGCAACGGGTTTTGGGATTGTGCGCTCAGCAGGGTGGGACTTGCTGGGGTTCGCGCGCTGGCTTTGTGCTGGTTGTGGGGGGTGGTTTGTTGTGGTTGTGCGGCCCATATGCCGCCCCCATGGGGTGGTGCCTGCCCATGGGCTGGCTGACCCCAGTGGCCTGGCGTATATGCACTTGCTGGGGAGTCCCACTGGTGGAGGGGAGGGGGGGGGGTCTGGAGCCCAAAAGTGTGTGTACCAAAATTAGCCCAAATCAATATTTCCTTTTGTAAATTTCATTTTTCCGCACTATGAAATCTGGGTCGAGGGGGGGCTTGGCACGAGGCCATGGTAGTCTGCGGGTTCAGGGGGGGGGAGGAGGTTGTCAGCTGTTCTAATACATCCCCGCCCCCCTCTGTGACATTCTGTCGAGTTGCTGTTTCTTTACGGGGCCCCGGACAGTCACCCGTTCTTACCTTCGCATGTTGCGTCGGATTGCTGTGTTCTGACGGCTGCTGCAGCCTGTGTTCCTGTTGGTGTCGTTTCCGCGTTAGCAGAGCCCAGTAGTTGGCGCACTGGGGTGGTATTGATTGTTGCGGGAGTTGTTTTACGGTTTTTGCTGCCCACTCCCCTCCGCATCCCGGTCGTCCACCACATGCCTCGCCGCGTTTCTGTGTGCGTGAGGCCCAATGGCTCCACCCCTCCGCGTGTCGTCCAGGTCGTCCGCCACCTGCATCCCCACGCTGTGCACATGTACACGAGCCCCATGTACTCTATCTCTTCGCGCGGTGCACGTGGGCATTGCGCCCACCTTCATGGTTTCCGCAGGTGTCGTGCGCACCCCTGCGGGTGGCGCGTGCTCCTTTGTGGTTGACGCGGGTCTCGTGTGCGCCTCTGTGGTGGCATGCCCCCCCCACCTGTCGTAGGTCCCCCACTCAGCACAACCAGTCAGCAAGGATGACCCGGCGTCCCCATGAATCAACCACCGATGGAATGGTCCTCAGCGCTGTGTTGAGCCGGAATGGATAGGCCAAGTGGGGCAGGGTCGCAGGCTAGCTGCACATACGCTGATCCGGCTGCGCAGCTTTTTGATGCCCATCTCCTCGCGGCTCAGCGTCGCCACCATTTTCTCGTCTTTGGCCTGCAGCATTTTGCCGGCGGATTGGATCTTCAAGAAGGCCCGCGCCAGTCGCAGCTTGTACGACTTCTGCTCTGCCCCTTGCACCTCCCCCACCATGGGCTCGTCTTGCTCCTCCATGTCAGCCATTAGGGCGTCCAGATCCAGGGCCGCCCCCGGCACCTTCCCCAGGGCCTTTGTCGGACTCTCTTGGGGATCCCCCCATGGGTCCTCATCTGCACCACATCGGAATGGCATGGGTCTGCGGCGGGGTCGACGCGGGGGCGAGGGGCTGCAGGAGTGGGGCTTGCAGGGCCTGGCGCACCAAAGGGCACCGCAGGGCATGAGTTCCGCAGGGATCCCCCGGCCTTATGTACGGCATCCCTTTGTGGGGTGGCTGCCGTTGCATTGTGGGGCGACTGGCACCCACAGCGTGGACTGAGTCTTCAGGCAGTCCCAATAGGCTCTGGTCGTGGCTGGCACCATTGGCCCAAGCGCTTTGGTCGGCTTCCCAAACGCAAACGAGCAGGAAACGGGGGGGGGGGGGTGCACCATAAAGGCCGGAGCAGTATGCAGGTTGGTGCTTCCGGGTGTACGTACGTGTGCGTCTTTCAAGGACCATGATGATATGGCCAGCACACAGAAGAGACAAGAGCAAACACCGCGTCCATTCTGGCGTACAGCATGATGAGTAATTTATCAATGACAAATTAGTTGAGATGAGATATGGTGAGCACTTGCAGCCAAAGATTGATGCCAAGTATGAGTAGGGGCAAAAAGATGCACAGCACGAGGAAGGAAAGGAGGGGGGGGGGGGCACCAAGCTACACCATTGGACAAGATTGTAGTAGTGGCGCTGTCGGTCACGACGAATGTCCTGATCCGAGCAGCGATCCCATTCAGGTGCACACACTCTGCGTCAAGGAACCAGAGGACGAGGGTCCTTTTACCCAAACCCCCGCCCGTCCCCTATTCCAAATCAACTCTGCGCAGGAGGCGAAACACCAACCACGCCAAAAGGCTGCAGCTTAGATTTTAGAAAACCGCCTGGCTCAATCGCCAGCTTGAACCCGAGGAGGAGGGGGCAGGGGGCATCCAGGGGTAAGGGGGCAGGGGAGTCTAGAGAGCCTCCCCCCTCCTTTGGCACTTGGCACACGGCATTCCAGGGCATGAGAGTGGGGTATTCCAGACAGATGGAGTATCCGCACCGTGGACGCTCGCACGAGGGACAGCAGTTTGAGGGGCCGTGAAAGATGACCAGTGGACAGGGTCCAGTCCAAAGGCCTGCATGGTGCGCTAGAGCCATCCACGGAATACGGTCCTGGAGCAGGAGCTTCCTTTACACAGGGGGAAAAGCCCTGGTGATATGCCCCATACCCAAGAAAAATGGGCACACACAGGGTACTGCACACGGCAAAGTTTCAAATCATCCAGCAATGCATCCGTTTGAAGTGTGTCATTGATAAAGAGAAGGCACGTGAGCCTGCACCTGCAGATTCGGTCGGTCAAGCCCTCGAACTTGATCAGGCAGACAGGCACAGTGGGCCCGGGGGGGCGACTACAACTGGTCCTGATGCGACACCCCCCCCCAGCTATCTGTCAAAACTTGCGGGGGGGGGGGTCGGCGGGAGGGGGGGGGGGTATTGGCAGCTTGGGGGGGGGGGGGGCTGCGCGCAACCCACTACTATCACATGCATACCTCAAGGGGGTGTCTGGGGTATAGAGGTATGCCTGCGATAATAGCGATATCTTGTCTTTGCCAGGAAGAAGGTCTGAAGGGTCTTAAGGACTAAAGGCATAGTACCCCTCTCAACTAAGCATGGGAAAAAAAGTTGGCGCCGTTGGCGCCATGGCCCCCGCACCGCTATCTTTCAAAACTCGGGGGAGGGGAGGGGGGGGAGGGCTGGGGGGTGTCACATACAAGGACCGGGCCCGGCCGCCCCCCCCCCCCGGGACAGTGGGGCCAACCCCTTGGTTTGGACTCGGACCCCCCCCCCCACTAACGGTTGGCCGGAGGCTCTCTTGTGGGGGGGGGGGGGTCCAGGAAGGTCCAGGTCCGGGTCCAGGAGCCAGGGCCTCCAGGGAAGGGCTTCTGCTGGGGGCGGGCAGGTGGTACCGGAGGCTAGGGCCACACAGCAGATGTATGACAAATGTGGCCTCGATGACAGTTTGGGCGGCGTCACAGAGGGGGGGGCGGGGCGCATCAGCGACATGGTAATTGTTCCACTTATGTTTTGGGGCAATGTTTTTGCGCGACTTGTTGTTTCAGACATTGTGTGTGTGCTGTGTTTGTGTACCGCTGTGGGGTCAGGGCAGGGCAGGGCACGGGGGATGCATTGGACGAAGTAGTGTGACCAGACGGCTGACTGTGCCCGCGCGCATGGCGGGCCCCCTTCCTCAGCCCTACACCCCCGTGGGGCCCTGGCTGAACCCTGCAGGAACCCGGCGCCAACTAGACTCTCCGGAGGCCTAGTGCAGCCATCATTTTGCCTACGTCATGCTCAAAGAGATCCGAAAGAACCAACCCATTATGCTGCGGGGTAGCGTTTTGTGTGTGATGCGTTTCAGGCTCTGTATGCGTGTTTGTGTACCTGTGTGTCAGGGCCAGGGGTGCCCTTCATCGAGTTTTGTTGTCATCACTAAGGATGGCCCCTTCAGGACGTCCTCTGTGCCGGCGTTTCATTGTCAACCGGCAGGGGTTGACCGCCAACTGCCAGCGGCTAATGGCTCACTTTTTGGTGGTACAGCACCAGGGTATATTCTGGAAGTCTACGGAGTACAGCTCGACCACTGCCCCTATCCAATGTAATTGATGTGTCCGCCGGCGCAGGATCTAACCAGCCGCGCCATCTTGCCAAACAAACTCCGAAATGCCTTACCGAACGAATCCTAAAATTTTGCGGAATCATAATTTTTGCGTTGAGAGTTTTGGATTTTGATTATGCAAAATTTTTGCGACGGCATCTAAAATACCGAAAAAAAATTTGCGATTTTTTTTTTGCGACGGCACCCAAAATACCGAAATCAATTTTTTGCGATTTTTTTTGCGGAACTCATTTGCAAAAGGCATGCAGCTGAAAATCAATACTTTTTCCGTTTTTCTTTTTGCGGTAAAACAACACCTTGTGCCGAAATTTAATCAATTTTGCAAATAATTAGGATTAGGATTCGCACGGTATAATGTGCAGCACCAGTGCCCCTATGTTCCAGGCTCAAGAAAGCCATAGCCACGGCAGAGGCAGAATTGCGCCAGTCCCTCAGTGTTTGAAATTTGGAGGTATCTATAGAGGACATATCAGTATCCGGCCCGAATGCAATCCGCCGGCGCTTGACTCCCAGCACAGCACCCAGACGCACTATCAAAAACTAGTTAACCAAGAAATAAGGCACAATCGGCCGTCTGGCGGCACTGTGTCATCCAATGTATGTACAATGCAAGGTCATGGCCTGATACGGATCCCCGCCCCCCTCTCTCCACCACCGAACACACAAATCTTCCTTGATCTGTCACTGATGTGGCAAAATATGTGTATAACGTTAGTCTTGGAGTGTTTTGGGGTTCTTGTCAGTGGTCCCTATAGCGACGGATAATCCGTCGTAAATCCATCGTCAAATTTTTCAAATCCATGGCAAATCCACCGTAAGCAATCCAGAATACCACATGCCACCAGATCCCTAGCCCAACCCAACAAAGCAAGAAGATGGGCCGCACAGTGGATTTACTTCACTCCTAAGGTCTCCTTGGCATGGTGGAGGGGGAACTGCAAGTTACCTACAGTGTGCAAAAAGTTCTGGACACAAGCTTCACAACATGCAAAAAAGGTGTCAAAGAGGCATATCCATCGTAAATCCATCGTCAAAATGTTCAAATCCATCGCAAATCCACCGTCAACTCCCCAAATATCCACCGCTATAGGGACCACTGGTTCTTGTGTTCCAGGATTTCCCCAAATCATTATTGCCCGGGGGACTGTCTTGGCACAACCCGAGTGCATGTACGAGATTGTGCAGATGATGCCTTCTTGTGGCGGTGGTTTGGCCAAGGAGCTGAAGTTTGACCGGGAGGTGAGGGGACATTGTGGCAGTGACCGAAATCGTATTGGATAGATGTTGATCACAAAGCAATGCTCCCTAATGGGGGCCGAAGAAAAATGTGTTGGTGCCACTGAGATATACCTCCAAACCCCTGCTTTTCAGCTAGCCTAGAGCGGAGGGAGCAGCAGGTGTGTGTGTGTGTGTGTGTGTGTGTGTGTGCTGGGGAGGGAGGGGGAGGGGGATGGGGCCGCACGCAGGTCAACCAAGCGCTCCACACATGCACGTCCTGGTATGCATATGCAGCAATGTTCGGCTGTTCTTCATGAGAATACATCCCCCGACTCTTTAGCCAGGAGCATATGTACAGATAGTCGACGTATGCCTTGCAACGTATCGCATTTAGCCGTGTTGTGTTGGGGGGGGGGGGTTCACCGCAGTGAGAATGAAAAGCAAGCAGAGCCCTGCCAGCCCCCCCCCCCAAAAATCCCACAACAGCCCCAAAGCGAGACTTGGAGGGAGTTGGTGTGCATGACTCATAGCGACACCTACATTACGTAGATCCTTTTCGGTCATTTCATGAAGGGGGAGGGCGGGGATGCTGGGATGTGGGCTGTCAAAAACAAGCGCAGGGCAGACCTTTTATGAAGTGCCTCTCTGGTTTCTTGTACTCTTCAATGAAACTTCGCCGGCGTTGCTGGTGAATTGAATGCAGAATCGCACCGCCATAGTCCATAGTAAAGGGCTACAATGACATTGGACCAACAAGAGCAAGCCAGCTGGGTGTAACAAGTGCCGACGGGCCATGTTTGTCAATGCACATCACTATGGAAATTCTGCTTGACGTGTGCTTGCCTTCATTGCACTTCGCTTCTCAAAGCGACATGGGTGGATGCTCCGCGTGTAAGCCCTGTCTTGTCTAAGCCCCATCTCTCTGATGGAACGGTAGTTTTTTGGAATCTGGGCAGATTTAGCCATAGTCCGACAATGTTGTCACCCTCCAGCATCACACTGGGCATCTCTCAATTCAAATGCCAGGCGTGCATGCTGTCTCAAGCAACGCGCCAGAGGCGCCCCCAAGACTGGGGGCTCTGTCTCCAAGGGCGGCGTAGCCAGCTTCATCAATTGCATCCACTGGTCCAAGACGGCGGCATAGCTGCCGGCATGCACCTCCAGGTGCGCGGCCAGATTTCTGATTACATCTGTTGCCCTCCCACTCTCCTTCCTGCCCTCGTGTCCCCTCCTGCCCTCACTAGTGCACTCCTGTCGAATGTGCAGTGCAGCAGGCACCCTCACAATTCACTTGAGCAATAGGCACCCTTGTAGAACCCTTGTGGAACCTCTTGCAGGCGCGTGTCACCAACATCTGTACTGAACACTGAGCTGCCCCCATCCAGACTGCTGCATCCATCCCCGTGCACTCTTATCTTCCAATACTACAAAGTAAGCTGCCCGGCATCAGCCACGCCTTCAAGGTGAAGGCAAGAACTAGGGGGAAACATAACTACTGAGGCAATGTAAAAAGACAAACGAAAATTGTGCACCCACAACCTAAGGTCTAAACACGTAATCCCTTCGCACTCATAGAAGTGATTGCTGCTGGCAGGGTTGGGTGTGTCTGATGTAATGCAGGTCCACTTGCTGTGTCTCATGAGGCTATTCTATGTGTCCCTTCAGGGCATACTTGTGAAACGTATGTGCACTGGTTAGGGCAGGAAGGCTCCCAAGGCTATATGCGCTTATCCGGGTTTACAATGTCATTTGGTGGCCTAATCTTCAGCTTAATCTTCCCCTGCTGCCATTGGGGTCAGCTGCCTTTGGGGGTCAGCGATTCAGCCGCTCTAGCATGCACTATCACTATGGCCCACACTGGCTGCCAGAGTACGCACGGCGCCGTCTTCCTGCAAGGGCGGTGGCTGCGATTGCCAGCGGTGGTCCTGGAAAGGGCTGAAAGGCAACAGCCCTATGGGGGGCCGCCGGCTCGCGTGTTTTGCCTGTGCCGTGTAATGGTACCCAGAGTAGCAGGCATGTGCGCATCCGGGTCATGACTTCCTGCTTGCATTCTTTTACCCAAGTCTCCATGAGCTCTAGCACCCCATCTGCATCGCCATGTGATGTGGTGGCGGGGCTGCACAATTTAGCGGCGGCAGGGTAATACACTGCATCCGGTACGCATGGGCGTATATGGGGTCTTGTGTGACCAGGGGAATGCATTTTGTATGGACGCGGTGACGTCGGGGAGCACAACGAGTGCTGTGGTTCTGGCCTCCCACAAGTGACCATTGCACGTGTGCGTCATTCCGTTTGCCCATTTGTTGGTGGGTGAGGCCCACAGCTGCCTTGGTGGACCTCAAGGGGTCTTGTTTAGCCCCTTCCACCCACCAATCATGACCAGAGCCGTCATCGTCGGGTGGTTCGGTTGTAGGCACCAGGTGCTGCTGCCGGTGGCCTAGTGGCGGAGGAACGGCCATCCACAAGCACATGGCATGCTTGGTGGCATGCTATTGCGAAGCCCTAGTGGTGTGTTTGTGTTGCTTTTTTTTTTTGAGTTCCTCGCGCTCAAGGTGTCATTGAGCGTACTCGGGAGAACCCCGGAAAGCAGAAGGTCCATTTATGTGTAGTACAGGTGCACCCAGAAGCTGAGCAGACCAGAGGCCCAAGCATCGTACCGGCATAACATGTCTTGACCCTTCATATAGTAGTGCAGCCGGTTGGCCATGCCCAGCAGGCACCAATCAGCGTGAACACTTTTTGTGTGTGTCATTGAGTGTCCGAAAGACATCATATCAATCGCAGCGCGCTCTGCATTGCAGTGGCACATGGGTGCGTGTGTTGGTGGTGCCAAACATGGGATGCATGCGTGTATGCCGCAGTGTGTGGTGCACGTGTGTAGGACGTTGTGTGCTGGTGTGCATGAAGCAAACTAAGGTGTGCATGATGCATAGATGGTGGGTATGCCGCGCGCATTCGGGTAACATCGAGTCAGATATTCAATCCTGACAACCATCTATGTCGAATGAGCAGTAGCTCGGCTATCATATATCAGCCACCCATCCATTCACCCAAGGACGCCGATGGCGGGCATGGCATTCATAGGGTTAGCCATTGGAAGATGACAAAGTGCGTGGAGACCGGCCGAAAACCATACAAGAGATCGCGGCAGGGAGGGGGCACAACTGTGGTCCTGACATTGTCTGGTCCAACTGGTAGCGGTCCACAGGGGTGCGACTACTCGCACTGTGAAGCACCACCCGCCTCGGTCCCTATAGCACCCTTGGATCTCAGCCGTCAGCACGGGCACGCTCATGATATTGTGATGGGACAAGCCAGGCCATACGATCTTGGCCAGTGTTCCGATAGTGGGGGTGGTGGTGAAGGCGGCGGTCTCTTGTACACCGGCTGGTCCGTCACTGTGTGCACATATTGCCCACGTCCTGCAGTTGTCAGCAGAACATTTACAATGCGTTGTGCACATTGCGCATCCGCCTCCATGCAGCTTCCCACACGCTGAGCATCTTCCATCATATGCCCAGTACCATCCGCTCGGGACCCAAGGATCGCGTCATCAGTACACATGGCACTCACGGCAGGGTTCTCACGGGATGGGCCTGGCTAGCGTGGCCGAGGTGGATATGGTCGCAGAGCCGCGGGACCCGGTTCTGCACAAGGAGAATCTTGCTAGGCCGCACGTTTGGAGGTTCCATGTCTCATGTTTTCAACCGTCAACGGAGCTTGCATTGTATGGGATCCATGGTAGGGGCCCTTGGCTCGGCCAGAAGACTTGCTTGGCTCTGTCCAAGGCGGTGGCGTTGTCATCGACAGTCCCTACTCGGGCCGCCTCCCACACGTTGACCCCGGTCGTCAGGGATGCCCAAGTCCTTTCGGATCCTCTTGATGATTTTTTTTTGTAACTTCTTTGGTTCTTACGCTTGTGCGTGTCCTTGTTGCCAATCTTGGTGGACCCTGCATGGCAGCTTGATGGGCCCACTGTGGCAGCGGAATAGGCACCATAAAGGGCACCATCTGCGGCACCATCATCTGCAGGTTTGCTAGTGAAGATGGCTGCGGATCAGCACGGAGGCGCTTTCGTGGTGGCGCTGTTGAGCGAGACCTCGAGATGGACTGGTGGTGTGTTAGTGTTGCGATCCAGCCCTCCATTGGTAAAGATGTGGTTGCGGGGCTGCAAGGGTTGGCCCAAGTGGTCTTGTATCCGCTTCATCAACTTTTTGAACTTCCGGTCACTGAACACCTTCAGGTTTTGGGGTTCTGTTGTTGTGGCTAGCATACTTGGATCGGAAATACCCTCGCCCCCACCGTGTCCTTCCCCACCCCAAAGAAGATAGTAGGTAAACTTAGGAGGCTAGCAGTGCGCCTCTTAGTTCTCGGCAGAGTCTTGGTGCATGATTCTGGATTGGAGTCCTGTGAGCTGTTCCGGCTGCTGTAAGTGGATGCAATGTCGGAGAGTAGCCGTCCTTCGTGGCTACCACTAATTGATGCAATGTCGGTAGGCGTAGGCCTTTCCTTGCCATGTTCGGATGCTCCCTCGCTGTTCCCTTGGCCCACTGTGGCTCTTTGCAATCCCAAATACAACAAGTACATCTATACATTTGGCACGAGAGGACAAATCCAAGTGACAACACAACACCTTTCTCATAGTTATCACCAATCAACAGCGCCATGTCGTGTGCTCCCCTTTACACACGGCAGAGTTTAAACAAGTGGGGGGGGTATGAAAACTCTAGGCTGCATCTCAAGAGGGGGGGGGGGGGTGCACGTAAAACACTCCTTGACAAGGGGTGGAGGGCTTTGAGGATAAATCGGCCCAAATAGGAAAGGGTATTCCCTCATGCTCGAACCATTTGTAAACGATACAACACATGGGCTGCTTGCATTTGTGCCTCTGCCAAGGACTTTGGTGACCCATGGGGGGATCCTTGCATTGCGCGCGCACTGCATGCTACTTTTAGACCCCCTCCCACTTGCAAAGCTTTCGACACCCCTTCCAAATGCCCTTAAAATTAGGCCACCCCAACTATCCTAGCACAACGCAAGTGCAAGCTACCTTCCCTTCCCATAAGACGTCATGCAAAATGTAACAGACCATGAATGGTGATGGTCGCCACCTGGGCATCACCCCCTCAACATGCAAGGGTCCTCTGGTTCAATTGTGAGCTAAGTCGGTGGTCAACTGTCAGTCGGTAGTCAACTGTCGATCGGCTGTCGGTTTTACACATAATGTGTGATAAAATAAGGAAAATGTGGGATGTGGTGCTACTTAGAGAATCTTTCTGCCCATTGAATCTTGGCAACAACACCATTCAAGCAAAACCAAACACAATGCACACTTGCCCACCACATCCTCGGAGCACTTCATTGCTGCAAAAAGGAGATGGGCACATTCATCAGTGGTGTATGCGTCACGAAGAAGAGGAACCAAAACATATCCTCACGAGGAAGTGCGCCATCATGCCCATACTTCAACCAAAACTCTTCAACAAAAACGGCATCAATACCTATATAACTAATTTGCCACCTCAACGATGTAGGTAGGCGCAAAGTCACGGCATCCCATATGGACACATGCCTGTAGTTGTGAGACAACAATGATGCCCCTCATATCACAAAATCTGGATCTCCGGTATGGTGAGACGGCAAGGGCGACCCCCATGGGTGTGTATGTGCGTGCACAAAGCGTGACTCTCTTGGACACTTGCCAGACCTGGTGGTAATTATGGTGCAAAAAAAAAAAACGTCTTCGAGGTCTTGTCATGCATGGCTAGCCTATGATTTAGGTTAGCATGACTCATTTTTTACGGAGGGTACACAAAAAAATCAAAGCAAAAATACTTTTCTTTGGATGACATCGCTGCACAGTTTCGGGACAAAGGGGTTGTCCTTTGTAAAACAAAGAGGGTGTTTGTCATGCATGACTGACCTATGATTTAGATTTGGCATGACTCATTTTTCAGTGGGGTTCACACAAAAAAAAACAAAGCAAAATACTGTCTTTGGATGATTCAACCACGGGGGGGGCGTAGCAACGGGCCATACGCCGACTCCCCCCCACTCTCGGACCACTTTTTTGGGGGGGCTGCCAAGAAGGGGGGGGGGAAGGCTTCATACCCTGACAAATATGGCATAAGATGACCGCCTCATCGCACTGATCACTTCGAAGCATGTATGTTGGAGAAACATTTTTGAAACAAGGGGGGGGGGGCATGGTAGGTGGTACTTTTGTTTAAGGGCATAGCACCCCCGAGTCAATTCCCGGCCACTATTGCTAGTTATGGCAGAGTTGATGTATGTTCCGAAACCCGTTGGAGGAGCAACCAACAAAGGAAACAAAATCAAAGTGGGCCCAAAAGAGGGCGGAAATGCTACATCACCCCTGCATTCTCGGGGGTCCCCAACATAGAAGACAAAATCAAAGTGGGCCCAAAAGAGGGCGGAGATGCTACATCACCCCTGCATTCTCGGGGGTCCCCAAACAAATGGGAACAAAATCAGAATTGGCTGCCTAAACCCTACCTTGTGGGGGACCCACAAGTGGGCGGAAATGCTACCTCAACCCTGCTTTCTCAGGGATACCCATCAAAGGGGACAAAAACAAGGCACTAAAAAAAACAAGAAAACAAAAACAAAAATTTTCCCATGGTGTACTTGACCCTTCCTATGATCCGGTAATTTGCCCCCACTGGGGTTTGAACCCAGGACCATTTAATGGCAGGGGCACTGCTTTACCACTATGGTATGGCCCAACTCTGACATACCTCTGCACAGGGGTGGTATTCATATATGGTCCAATTTGGTTTTCATCCATTATTGGGTTCTCCCTAAAAAACTGAGTATTTTGGGTATAGACACATGGGGTGAAAACCCATTTTTTAACCCTCTACTAATTCAAGCAAAATTTGCTTCAGGCGCCTTTGGCGCCCATGGTCCGGCACTTTCGGGCCAATTTCCAGGGAGGGGGTGGGGGGAGGGGGGGGGGAGTCGGCGTAAAGGGTCCGGTGCCGGCGAGCCCCCCGTGGATTCAACTTACATGTTGCGTGTTTTTGCCTCCAATTTGAAAGGTTACTTTGACAGGACAAAGGGTTTGCAAAGCAGCTCGTTGCTGCACAGCTACAGGAGGTAGATTTTGACCACTGCTTAGAGCTTTTCTGTTTTTGAGCCCCCACCCACCCACCCACCCACTAGTTGAGCATGTCTTGGCCAAGTTCTTGCACTGCGTGCGCACTACGTGTGCACTACGTGCGCACTGCGTGCATGCTGCGCACACAGAGGCTGGAATACTCACCCAAGAATACCTGTCACCTGTCTAGTAGCACGGTGAAGCAGCAAAGCCCACATGAGAACAATGAAAATGCCTTCAAGGGCCTTCAAGGGCGCCAAACATCCACATGCAAAACTACGCATCTACACATGCATAGGTTCATCAATGTGTAATTGTACCTTGCCATTTGCGTTTTGGGAGTTGATCTTGGCGAGCATCCTCGAAGCTTTCAAACATGATTTCCTTCAATGCTTTCCATCTCTTGTCTTTCGTGGTGCACCTTGACAATTCAAATATGCCACATCCTAAATGCTTAGGAAGCTAAAAAAACCCTGGCACAGAACCAAAACTTGTGAAAAGGGGCCGAAACTAGGGTTCGAGTATTTGTCGACATCCAAAACTTTGCACTGCGTGCATGGCATTCCCCTTGTCAGCTCCCACCCTCCCACCCGCGGGCTGGACGTGTCTATTGTTAGCCCACAACAGGGGTACCAAAACCAAAAATTCGCAAGAAACTTATGGTTTCCAAGGCAGCACATTGCTGCACAGCTGCAGGACCCTTTTGATTCGAGGCAGCACATCGCTGCAGCCAATGGCGGGGAGAGGTGGGGGAGTCAATCCCGATGGCTTGCATCCATCCCTGTGCGGCCGTGTACTCAATGAACTGGGCGGTATGTACCCCCAGTGGCTTTGCTGGAAGCCCTGGCGCCAGGCTGCCGCAGCTTGCCGTGGGGCGTTGTGGGGAGGGGTGAGGTAGGAGGGACTAAATGCCACAAAAAAAATACCAAACCAAAAACCACATGTCCTCACACTTTGCCATGACATGATGTGCCCAGAAAAAAATTGAAATCCCGGGCGTAGAGACCATATTAATTTGGTACCCAATTTCATTTGGTACGAATGTAGTGCAGCCACATAAGACATGGGTTTGGTGACAAATTTGCCAGCTACATAGGGTCATGGACACATTTGTTGTGAGTGTTTGCCCATTGGAACCCACATAGCTCTGATTTTGGGGATATTTGTGCATTATATTCCCTTTTCATGCACCAGCTCACCATGCAATCTTCTCTTTTTGAATTTGGGCGTCTACGGCCTTGTCCAAGACACAGTAGGCGTAGGGACCGTATTAATTTGGTACTTTTGTGTAGCTTATACAAGGGGGGTGGGGTACAAAGAGACTCGCCCTGGTCATCGTTTGCACTTGATCACATCCGGTCTGTCAGGGGCATTGATGACCCCCTCCCCCTCCTTCGCTGAGCTATGCACGCTTGCCAACACAGCCATGGAGAAGTCGCCCAGACATGTGACAGGACCCTGCCATGCTTCATTTCCGTTTTGCCCCACCAGGCCCTTGGTGTTGTGCACGCCTCCATTGTGCTGTGTTGCACACCTGGAGAAACCTCTGTTTCAGAAACCTCTTTCAAGGCAAAGGATCTCAGCTGATCCCGATAGATGGAGACCTGTCCTGTGACTGTCTTTTCATGCACTGTGTTTGTCAATCATTATGCCGCCTGATCACCCCGTCATTGAACCCCGACAGTCCGGCGGCCGACAGGGCTCCTGGCCAGCGCATGCCATGCACATGGTCCCTGCCGACCTGCACCAGAACGCAGAACAGTAAGTCCCTCATTCCCTTTGGCATGTATCACACGTGGACTTTGTGCAGTTTGGAACATTGGCTAAAATTGCCTGGGTGGGGGCATCCAGTTTCTGCGACCGACCACCATTATGCACCACGCCTTCAAAAGCCTGTCGCGGAGCCTGTGTTCTGGCCCAGCGCTGTCCCACCAAGAAACGAGGCCACATGGCTTCTGAATCCCAAATTGGATTTATCCTCCCCCCGCGCCCTCTCTCTCTTTTTTTATCAAATAGGCCAATTCTGAGAGTGCCAGGTGCCGCTATGGGCCAAGTTCAAAGCTAAATACAGATTTCGGCAAAGCCAGGGTGTGCATACGGGCTTCAGCTCATGGCTGGACCCACATGTTTTCCCGTTGAGGTTGGTGTTGTCATGTTAGAGGGATTTCCCACTCGTTTGGATCCCATTGCGCTTTTTGTCGTTTTGGTAAAGGTTGCAACGGGACTTCCCACAAGGAGGGATCCCACTGTTCCCGTGGCCGTTTCCGTATGAGGTAGATCGTGTGTCGTGCCTGCCTGGATGCATCCCAGTACAGGGTTGTTTTTTGTTGGTAGCTGTTTTCGGTCTCATGCATCAATTGCATGATGTGTTCCTGCTGGAGCCATGTGTATTGTGCCTGTTGCATGTGGTGAGCCAGTAGTATGTCGGTGTCCGTGCGCAATCTCTCAAACCTCTCGTATGAGAGGAGTGATGTTTTTATGTCTGCGTACCGTCTCACGGTGTTGTGTTTTGCCTGGTCGTACCATCGTCGGCGTTCCAGACACATTGTTGCATATGTGTTGTGCAGTCGCTGTGCCTCTATATGTTCCTTCAGCAAGTTCGTAACCAGTAGATGGTATTTCGTCTTGGCTGTGAGTGTGTTGGTGTACACTGTGTGTAGTTCCTGCAAATGACGCCGTGCTGTCTATGTGGCGTGTGCATCACAGTAGATGTCGCGTGCGCGTTGTGCGTGCTCCCTAGCCAGTTTGTCTGGGGCCGTTAGGTAGTGCTCCCACCATGTAGTTTCGCTGTCAAGGCACCGACGTTTTGGTGTGCGCTCTTCCTGCGTCGGCTCCCTTGTTCCATGTACGTTTGTAAACCAAGACACTGCCTCCCCAACGTTTGCAGCGTGCGCTGCCTGGAGCCACAGTTCGGGGTTTATGGGCTCCATTGTCGCCCTCTCTGCCTTACGCTTACGGTTCCGGGCGCAGCACCGCAATGGCGCTCCGACTTGGTTGCACAGGTTTTGTGCGGTTTCTCGTGGTGGAAGTGGTTGTGTGACAAACCTAGTCAGCCATCGGGGTGATGGCGGCTGCTGTGGTGTGGGGTCGGCCAATTTCCGTCTCAGGGTCTGGATGGCCTGGATCATGCGGAACTGAAAGAGGCCTACCTTTGCCCGTAGCTTGTGTCTTTCTGTTGTGGGTATGGCATCAAGGAGGGACAGCGGGATGAGTAGCTTGGCGCATAACCAGAGTTCATGGCTGGTGGCCGTTGTCCGCCATTGGCAGGCGTAGTGGGTCTAGACAGTCCAGCTCCTGCGCCACAGGTCCCTGAATTCACCCCAGGTGGGGCAGTATGTTAGTCGCGACTGCACCGATGCCCCGTGTTGTTGCCCATAGTTGGCACACAGGGCGGGTAATCGCTTCCAGGGTGCGCCTGCTCCCCACCACCTTGCCTGTCCCCAGAGCCAGGGGGTCCACGCGTTTCGTCTGTAGTGTTTCATGGGGAGCCAACTCACCCAGTGTACCTCCGGGGTGTGTTTTTGTCTACGCACTTGTATGATCCATGCCTTTCCGGGCGTGGGCATGCTTTGTCCAATGAGGACAATATCGTGTGGTTGTGGTTGTTGGGAATCCATGGGCAGATTGTCGCCCAAATTCGCAAGGACATCAGAGTGGTTGTTTCCCTGTATGTCCTTATAGTCGTTATACGTGGTTGCTTGTTCGAGAGTGCGGTGCCCGGGGGTCCACCATATGGTGAGTCGTTTCGTCGAGGCATTGTGATAGCCTATGTCGTGGTAGTCTTGGTCTTTGACCACCCCTTTTCGCTTCATAGGGGTGGCTTTGACCACGCCTTGGTTGTCGAGAATGATTTCGTCCCCCTCGCTAGCCAGCTCGGAGGCCAGCGCGCAGGCGATTGTCTCAGCCCGGTACACCTGCTGAGATCCGTGTACGCGGAACGCTGCGCGGTACTTTCCATTGGATATTCCTCCTCCCGCTCTTCCTTGTCGTTTCGACCCGTTTGTATACCACCTTGTGGTGCTGGGTTCCCCTGTGCACTGTATGGTGATCCCGTGGAGTTTCCGTTGGTAAGGTAGTGTCTGTGACACCTCAAGGGTTTCTTCGAGTGTTGGTTCGTCGGGTGGGTTCATCCAGCCATAGTCCAGGCGGTTTGTGGCCGCCCGCGTTTTTCCCGCGCTTATTTCCTGGTCCTCCTCCGAGCTTTTTGAGTCGTATAGGCCCGCAGACAGGGGGCGGTGCTGTCTAGGTTGGGAGATGTGTTGGCCCACCGTGCCCCCTAGGGCTCGGACGGCGTCGATATATTTATATTGGGTTGCCCCCCCCACCCTCTCTCTCTCTCTCTCTCTCTCTCTCTCTCTTTCTCTCTCTGTCTCTCTTGTTGCCAGGCCCTCTGACCTGTGTGATGTCTCAGCGTCACTTGCCTTGCTGCCCATTTCGGCATCAACAATTTTGCCTTTGGGGCCTTCAAGGTGCAATGCACCCTCCCGTGCCCATGGCCTTGTGACAGTGCAGCTCATTAGGTCATTGGAACTTCGGCTCATGCTGGTCTGCATTTTTGCATTTTTTTCAGCATGTTTCGTCAGCAAAAGCACCATTCGCCGAAATCCCTTAACCCCCTCCGTGATTTCATTAACTGTTTTTGACGGGAATTTTTTTTCACCTCCTACAAAATGTTTGTACCGTGCGAATCCGAAGATTCGCGGAATACTAATTTTTGCGATGGGTGTTCTGAAATAATAATGAGCAAAATTTTTGTGACGGCATCCAAAATATTTTATTTTTGCGCTTTTTTTTGCGGAACCCATTTTTGCGTAGGGCGTTACACGTAAATTATATTTTTTTCGTTTTTTTTTTGCGTTTTGGGGATTGGGGTTGAGTCACTTTGTTGATACTGCAAGGGACCGTGCGCACCTTGGACTCTGGGATTGCAGTCCATTCCTACACAGGCATACAAATGTGGATCAGTTGGACTCTGGGATTGCAGTCCATAGCACAGATAAGCACCAACAAGCATGATTTAGGTCTACCAGTTTTTCAAGAAACCAGTTCCAAACTCATCCATAATAGTGCCCATGGCACGTGAAATGCTGCCTTGTCCGTTTGTCTCGATAATAGTGCATCAAATGCTGAAAAAATGCCACAGAAAACTCTGCGGGATTAGACAACAAGAAAAACCACAGCACTGTACATGGCTGTGAAAGAGAAATACCATGAACATACAAAGGCTCACCTGTGCACCTATGCAATTCGCATTTTGGCCCTAGGCACAGAAATGCGGACCACATGATTGCCGACTCTGTTGGAGGCGTTTGATCGTGGACATTTGCATGACCAACGGCGCATACCCCGAAGGAACTCTGGGCTATGGTGCGTGAGCACAAGACGCGATCAGCACAAAGCGCAGAAAGAAATGTGGCTCGTCAGTGGCCTATAAGACCATAGGTACCTTTCTGTCAACAAGGACGCAAAGATGCCAGTGGACGGACCACTGAAAAAGCGAACTGCAGTGAGGACGCGGCGGTACGTACAAGACCATCGCTATGCAGGCCTCACCGGATCAATCAGTCAACCTGTCACTGAGTTCACATACAACAGGAAACGCCATAGACCCCTCCCCCCGGGGCCGAGGCCCCAAACGGATTGATGTCGACGGATCCAGCAATGGGGTAAGGTAAGAGAGGATGGGAAAATCATGGCACCAGTCGGCGCAAAAATGGCTACACGGCCCAGCATGTGGCATGTGCCACGAGGCATATGCCTGGTCAGACCAAACTGTCTGGCCCTGTAGCCATCTGTGTAGCCTGAAAAATAGGGTATCTCGTGTGCACGGTAAAATATACGTGGCATGGCAGCACCATTGGAGTGTGCTGTCAACGTCCCATGGTGTCCTGCTGATGACGCGTGGCACCGCCGAGTGCAGCGCGCGCAAAACAGTACTTCTGCTGTACCCTGATAGTATAGCCAGCTGCGACCAGGATGTGAGGCTCAGCAGGCAACCCAGCCAGGTGTGAAGGAAGGGATGCACATTCAAAACTGCACTAACAATGATACCAGAAATATGCTTATGGGCATGTGTTGTCGGTGTTTGCATGGTTACGGTGTATTTCAGGTGCCAGTCTGATGTCAGGCCCGCAGGCTGTGCATAAATAAGTGGTGGGTGTGTTCCTTTGAGGTGTGTGGTCATGCCCATGGCAGTTAAGCTCATGCTCATGCATGTCCCCTTGCAACTCCTGTTGTCGACCGTCATGCAGTCACACAAGACAGGGAGGGTCCAGACCTCTGACAGGGTGTTGCATACCTGCTGCATTTCGCTTTTGGCTGTGGGCCCACGTGCACCCACTACCACATTATCTCGGAACTGTGCTAACGAAATGGTGTTTCCCCGTGGTGTCGACCACAGCGCATACCCCCCCCCCCCCCCTCCTCTTGCGCAAGCACGACCGTGGTCCCAAAACTCCAGGCAAAACAGCGGTTGAACGGCCACCCCGTGCTTAGCCAGAATCTGACGATGGTTATCACATTCCGGCATCACAACAGCAGCAACTCTGGCGGCGCCGGTTCGAAAGAAATCCAGGCGCGGCAATAGGTTCTCCGCCTTCGCTTGATGTTTGGCACAGGCCGGCGTCACACAGGCGCGTTGACCCATGGGACCAGACGAGGGTCCGGCGGGCGCGGCAGGTCAAGCCCTTCTGAGTGAGCCGCCTTGGACCGCTTGCACGCCAGCGGGGGCTGCTGGGCTCCTTCCCCATGACCGGCGTGTAGCTTTGGGCGGCCCAAACCCCCCCTCAAAGGAAATCACAATGTAGTGCAGTGTACACTATACTATAGTCCCGGGTTTCTGGGCTTAGCCGAAACGCGGTATGTGTGCACAAGCACCTGTTCTTTTGAGGGCCTGCAGAATGGCGGCATGATGGGGCACGGAGCCCCCTTCAGAAACAGGAGGGTGAGCATGCCTTGGCTGATATGGGAGATGCGTGCACCAGGATGGGGGCGCTGCTCACCACGCAAGGCCATTGAGTGAGTGTGGATAGCCTGGACTATATCTGCGACGGGACCACGACCACGACGACGACGACGATGAAGATGAAGGCGGTGGGGATGGGGGTGGTGGCGGCGGCGGCGGCGGAGGTGGTGGTGGCGTTGTAGCGTTTGGTGGGCCCTTTGGCGTTGTGGTTGGAAGTGTGTCGGCGATCATCCGCATGTGAAGGGGGGATGATGCTTGGCTGGCACGCCTGCCCCGCGGTGGTCGGAACCCCTCGGAGGGAACGGTTAAGTGTTGCTGAAAGAGGCTCGGCCGTGCTCACATTGGAGCTCAATCGGCAATACGGCGGGGAACTGGGCGGAACACGGCTGTGTTGATGTTGGTGATGAGGATGGCGGCTTTTTGTGGACTGACCAATGGGACAGCGGCTGCGACAGCTGGTGGTGGTGGTGGCGGTGCTGTATCTGGCGCAGGAGGCCACGTGGCGCGAGGTTTGGGGTGTGTTGCTGACTGCCATCGCTGTGTCAGTGCGCGGCTGCACATGACCTCGCCGCCGTTGACCAGTGCCGTGGACGGTTGGTGCTGCTGCCAGTGGCGCGGCCATGTCGGTATTGCTGCTACTGCTGCTGGTGGGTCCAAACGAATTTCAACAGATATTATTTCCGTGGCATCGACCCACGGCATGTTCCTGAGTCGGTGGTGCAGCGGATTCTGGTTCTGACAGCTACTGTAGGCCAGTCTGCGGTGCTGGAAACTCAGTGGCCGGTGGTGGTGGTGGTGCTGGCGGCGGCGACATTAGTGCCGCCGCTGTTTGCAGCTGATGATTGCAGCTGCTGCTTGCTGCCGCCGCCTGTGGTTCTGCTGCCTGCTGGTGGTGCTGGTGCTTGTTGTGCCATGCGGGGCAGGGGGCATCCAACGCCCGACAGGCCCAGCAACTACCGCGCTTGGGCAATCAACCCGGGCAAGATATCAGATGCTGGCTGCTTCAGACTGGATTTGCGCCGTGTGCGCTGCGATGAGACTTTGTATCGGTCCTGCTGCTCGTGGGACGGGCCCGCCACCTCCTCTTGCGTCCGCTCTGTGCTAGCGCTGGTAGGTGCTTCTGAGGTACGGCGTTGATGGGCAGCCGTATGTGACCGGTACGCGGACGTGATGCACCGCACCATCTCAGCAGGTGTCAGAATCTTGTCGAGGAAGCAGTGCGCCCCGGAGGAGCGGTACAGGGCCTGATCGCATTCGGAGCCGTTCGCCGACCGGATGCACAGCAGCCCCAGGTACCCGTCGGCAATGAGCTCGCGCACCAAGTCGCTGCCGAGGAGGGTCTGCGACTCAAATTGCAGGTTCTGGTCCAGGATGGCGACGTCCGCTCCGGCTGAGACGGCCTTCATGAACTCCGCCACATCCTCGAGGCTCTCACCGTACTGCCGCACAGTGCTCTGCGGGAACCCCTTCTCGACGGTGTTGTTCACGAGCAGGCGTGCAATGGCGCTATCGTCGATGCAGCAGAAGGTCAACCCCGCCGGGACAAGGGCCGGGACAGGACTTGCACTGAGACCGCGTGCGGTCACTTGGCCAACCACCTGCGCTTTGGCGGTCATGCTGAACGTCACAAGGTCTGCCTCTTGCACCAGGGACACCTGCATCCCGACCGCAGGGGCCGCCATGAAGATGTGCTGCAGGCCCCTCGCTTCTGATAGGCCGTTGGGAACCCCACTGTGCGGCCGCTCGCTGCAGAGGTAGGGCCTCAGAAAATCTTCTGTGATTCGGGGCTTGTTGGGGTTTGCGCGATTAGTTACACGGAATACGACCTCCTGAAGGGTTTCGCCAGCGTCTATACATGAAGGATAGCGGTGGGTACACATGTTGGGGAAGGTGGATAGAAGGAGGTCTTTGTGTGTTGTTTTGTGCTATGAAATCATATGATGCTGAGATGAAATATGAACCTTCAGCTGTGGTAGATGGTGTATTCCACCAGCTAGCATCAGCATCAACGTTAGCATCAGTAGGAGCATCATCATCACAATCACAATCACCGTCGCATCATTTGCAATGTTGTTGCACTCTGTCCATATCCAGGAAATTCCAGAAAGGAAACCCACCCAGACCCATCCACCACCTTTATCAGCAGGGCAATGCAACAAGAGAAACAGATGTAATGATATTTTTCTTGTCTCCAACATTATACTTGAATGTACCTATGAAGAATCAAATTAGGCAACCAAAATACAACCATGCTATGGCATGCAGGATGTACACATGTTCAAGTGGCAAATACCGCACTCAAATATGTCACCTGGACGGTGTGCACACAGTTGGCAAAAACAACATCATCCTTTCTTCATCCCCTGCAGAAGCTTCCTCTTGTGCCCACACAGACTTAGACACTTGAGGCCAGGGACCATCGAGCTGATACACAAAACTGATTGAGCTGCAGCACATGGCCATTCGAGTCCTTGGCAGAACCCATCCACGCACTGCAAGATGATCCGCCATTGCCACAAGCGACAAGTGGGCAAAGAGGTGGTCCACTGTGTGGGCACAACGCCTCAACCATGACCGAGACTTTTTAGGTACCGTGGGAAGGGGGACTGCACCCACCTACCCACCCATTGGCCAACCAACGCACCCACCCACCCACCCAACCCCGGCCTTCTCGGGGTGCAGAGAATGTGGCACATAATCCTTGCCTTCTGGGGGCCCCCATAGTGGGGAGAGATCAATATGACTGCACAATTGGCCAAGATTGGCCTCAGAAAATGTACTAAACCGCTGTCCTCAATGACCGTCCTTGACAAAAGAAAACCTACCCACTCATGGCACACCCCCATGGGGGGGTGGGGGGTCACTTCTGAGGGACCCACTCACCCACTCCGAAAACCAACCCAGCCCCAGGTGGGTATTTTACAGCACTAAAAAATCCTTGACCATGACCAAACACCCTTTCTATCTGCCTTCTCACAAAAATTCCAAAGAAATGCATGTCATCATTAGAATGAAACTCACCTTCCACAAAAAAAAAAAGAAAAAGGTGACTTGGAAAATGGCCAGTTGGCGACACACAATACTTTGCACTACGTGCGCACTGTGTGAACTGCATTCCTACGATCGTCATTAGTAGCAGGGGCTACGTCCCCATCGCCATCCCCATCCCTGTCCCCATTGGCATCACTGTGGCAGTCAGCCAACTCTGGCACCCAACAACAAGCATCCAGGGTTGAACCCTGGTCTGGCAAGCCACCCCAGCCCCCCAATAAAATCATCGAAGGTTGGGCTGTGGAGGGCTTAACCCTGAGTCCAAACCAGCGTGCCATGACTTTGGCAACACACTGCCCAGTCCCTCTTATGACATATGTCTCTTACAACAGCATGCCAAGACCCTCACCATGCACCTTCTTACGACACGATGCCCCGGGCCCTCTTGCAACATCATGCTTAGCCCCTCGTACAACACCATGACAAGACCCTTTTACAAAAACATGTCCTGCCCCATGGGTTGCTTTTGGAGTGGCTGGGCATGATGTTGCAAGAGAGACTGGGTATGCTGTTGTAAGAGGGCCTTTGCTTGGTGTTGTGAGAGAGTGTAGTGCAGTGGTGTCAGAGAAGCCATGCAAGCTGGCTCATGCCATTGAAACAGATATATGGCTAACACGGCTCAGAAAACGCTTAGCTGTTGGTGGCTAGACTTGAGCACAGGGGGGTTCTCTCTAATAGAGTTTGTTCTCAAGACCTTGTCCCCTCTCTGCAGGCGGATACTCCGGTCTCTGGATTGCCCCTGTTTCTGGGGCCTGTCCTGATAGCCTCCTTTGAAACCCCTGCAGCACCTCCTCCAGCTCTACGACCGCACTCACCAATCCCTACCCCCGTCTATTCGCGTGCAGAAACCTTCAAACAGTGGGCGCAGCTCTGCACTCAGGTAGACGTCGGGGTCACTGGTGTGCCCATGTCGCGTGGCATTGCTTAGCGCGTTCTCCAGCACCAGAGCACACACTGGCTCATCCAGCAAAACGATCTCCTCGCCGCACGGCAGCTGCCTCACGCTCCGGCCCTGCACCAGCGTGCCCATGAAACACTGCAGGCCCACAGGCGTGAGCTCGGGCAAGTAGGTGCCCGCGGTGAGGCGCGTAATCAACGAGCGCTGCTTACTCCACTTCATGCCCCATTGCAGGCGCCCCGCAGCCTGGCGTAGCAGCGACGCGCGCCCCTCAAACCCCTCCAAAAAAAGGTCGATGAGGCCCCAGGCGTCAGCCATGCAGTTCTGGAGGTTGTGGTGGAGCACGCTGTCGGCCTCCCGACCGGCCTCAAGCATACGGACCTCGCTCGCTTTGCGCGCCAGCCGCTCCGCAAGGTACAGCCTCCGCACCGCGAAGGTGTGTGCGAGCTTGTGCCACATGGAGAACACCACGAACACCACGCAAGCGATGGTGGGGAACGACTGGAATTCGAGGTTGGGGGAGAGGACCATGGTCAGAACGAGCGCAAGAGGCAGCAGCAGGTGCACCAACAGCGTCATCTTGTCGTACACGACGTTGGTCTGGAGCACGAGTTGGAGCGCGCCAAGGAATAGAGCAGGCCATATGACCTCCGTCGTTGAGCACCGGCCGACCACCGGGCTGATGCCCAGAGCCGCCGCGTTGTCCGCTGCGTAGAAGTGCATGAGCAGCATTTGTGCCATGAAGGCCAGTAGGCAGATGGCGCCTTCGAAGTAGGAGATGTAGCGAAGGGCAAAGGCACGCCATCGCCACAGCAGGATGAAGTAGCTGATGATCGCTGCCGGGCACAGGAGCATTGGCATGGCCCGCAAATCGGGCCCCACTCGGCGGCACACGCTCCAGAGGGCGGCTCCATACCACATGCCAAGTAATGTGTTTTTTATTATCACCATCTTCACACTGTGTAGCCCCCTCTGGAACTCCTGCTCTTGTTCAGCAGACGCGAACCGGAAGCTCTTCCAGACAGACATCATTTTTAGGTGATTTGCATCGTCTGGCATTGTAACAGCCATCATTGTGGTCCAACAATAACAATGCCTGGATACAGCAATGTAGGGGCCTCCTGGAGATGAACTTGGGGTGGAATTAGTTGCCATAAGAGCTTAGCAAGTGTGCCAGTTGGTGCTTCCAGTTGTGTACCCACTGCTTTGAATTTCACTACAACGACGAGCTGGATGGACAATGGTGATGACCTAATTTTACGGACCCAAGGAGGCACGTTGTGCTCGTTTGCTTTCCCACAAAGCTTTGGCCTTTGGGCCACAACTTGTCACTAGGCAGGGGCAGGCACACTTTCACGCTTCCGAACAATCCATTGCAAACAAGAAAGTCCCCTCAAGAAGTACAACCCTCTGTCTGCGCATGGATAAATAGACTTGGAAAGTGACACAGCCGCACATCCAGCCAAAACCAAATGCACCACAAAGCCCCCCCAACATGTACGTAAAACCCCACGTTTCTAATAGAAAAACCAGGATGTGACACAGAACCCCCACCCTCTGAATAAAGGTACATTTGGTGTGGCTCACCCATCCGGCGCAGAATGGAAGTGATGCTGTCCAGTTTGTAAAGAACAGAAGCTGTGAAGGTTATGCCATGGGGCTAAGTTTGTTCAGAGGGCTGATGCATGGTTGGAACTGTGACCTGAGAATCTGGTGGACGTCGCACCCAAGGAGTAGGTCTGGGACCGCCCCGGCGCACTAGACGAGCACACACGCTTGTGTGTGTGTCAAACCCTTCTTGCACCACTGTCCTGAACCCCATCTCAGTGTAACTGTGGTCCCAAACTCCTGCCGAAAACCTTGCCCCAGGCCCCTACCACATCCCTATCCCAAACCGTATGCGAAAACACGTCTCAAGCCCTGCCACAACGTGTGTTCCCCAACCCTCGTCCCAAACCTTGGGTTGGTCCGTGTCCTCAATCGTGCCCCTTATCCCATCCCACACCCTGTCCTGGGCCCCATAACAAACCTGTCCCTAGTCAGTTCCAAGCACCACACCAAACCAAACCCTGTCCCAAAATCCTTTGCCAAACCCTTGGCCAAAACACTGTCCCCAACCCGAACCCAGACCCTGTCCAAACCCTTCTGCCAAACCCCTGATAAACCCTTCCTCAAACACTGTCCCTAAGACTATCTCAGCGCCAAAGGCCACACAAGCGGGCAAATTCCTAACTTCTTGGCGGAAATCAGAATCCGCTGAAACCGTCCCGCATGACACTCGAAGCCAGGAGATCTCTTGCTGCCAGGGTGGCCCAGACGTCCTCTCTCTCCCTTCGGCTCACAAATACATCAGCTCACCTTCTGGATACCAAAAAGCGTGGCCTGGAAACCGACGGGCACCACGAGGCTGTGGTGCTTACACGAGACTGCGCTTGCCCGCAGGGGGGGGAGGGGGGGGAATCCACATGATGGTGGAGGATTGTTGTTCACTTGTAATGCCTCAGAGAGGGTTGTTGCTACCTCCCGAGAAGATTGAACTAAATTATGAAGAACAATTTGAACAGCTTGTCATCAGCGCATCACCATGCAAATGCAATGTAAAGAAATGCCTACCCTGTCATATTTGATGAGTGACATTGGCTAGTACACCATGCCATTTGTGCTATATTGTAACGAAAAGGAAAACATCCTTCTTGATCGAGGTCATGAATTGTCATCAAAGTGGAGAGGGTCCTAATCTAGCACAGGTGCCCATTCCCCTTAATACCGCAAACTCTCCAAAAATCTAACAAGAGAAAGAAAGGCCCAAACTTTGCACTTAACTTTGGCTGCTAGACAAGCCCCGCCCTTTCCTTCAAAACAAAACCAAAATAACACAACCTGTAGCGTACGCTGCAGGACCGCATGAGTATCATGTTCGGCCCAACTACCATTGGAACTCAATGCATGAGAGTGATTAAGTTCTGTTAAGTTCTGTTTATATTGTAATTTAATTTTACATTGCAAATTATATCATATGTTGCTGTACACATTTTGACACAATTCTCTGTCACCAAACTGCTAGTTGCTTGTCTGTTGTCGCTGAATCTCAGCAACAATCACCAAAAATCCCCAATCAACATCATGGCAATCCCCACTCATCATCACCACAAGCCCCACCCAACAGCACCACAATAACCACCCGACATGCAACGATCCAACTATGGAGGCCTGCCCATTCACTAGGCCATTATTGGCGGAAACAGCCATTTCGCGTCTTTGGCACGCGTTGTGAACGGCCCTTAGCAAGGCTAGAGACTGCAAAAAACGTCCTTCCGTATCCTGGGAGGCATATACTGTCACAACATCCCCACTCGCACCCCTCAAAGTGGGTACCACGGGGTCACCGAGGTCGCCAAAACCGCCAACATACCAAAAATGGCTGAAAAGTGCATAAACTGCATAAGCGCTCGTCCCACTCCGCCCCATACAAACCCTATGGAGTCGGGACCCGGAAACACTTTTTCGGCTCAAAATCGAAAAAAACCAAAAGATTCATGATTTTCGACCCAAAAAAAGGGGGGTCATTTTTTGACCCCCCCCCGAACCCCCCCCACGATGGTAGTCCAGGGGGGGGGGGGGGGGTTGTTGAAGCACAACGTATGGTGGATAGGTGAACTTCGTTTCGTTTGCAGCTGTAGTCCGTGTGCATCGGCAAACATGACAAACCAAACCGGCCCAAGTCCCCATCCCGTGTGATGGTGGTCTTCCTCTTGTCAGGTCTGGTACACGCTGTGGCGTTCGCCCCGGCGCGACACGTGCCTTACAACGTCGCCTTTGCCTGCCTGTTTCTGCATGGTACAGGAGATAGGCCTTCCACTGTGAGCATTGGGCTCTCCCTGTATTCTGCGAAACTGCCCCCGATCCAGATACAAAATCCGATAGGACGATCAGATACGAAATCCTGCATCAGACTTTGAGATGTGACCATACGGCAGAGACGCACTGTCGTGCCAGGGAGGGGCTGCGAATCGAATCCCCCATGGCCAGGCACACACCTTTGTGACTTCACGGCCGCCACCCCGATGTCCAGAACACGACAACGACTGATTACGAAGGCGTGGTCCAGATGCAGCGTATTTTTCCCACGCCGCCCATCCCATGGCACCATGCTCCCACCCGGTCCGACACATTGCGCCTTCCTTTCATTACCACCAGCCCTAGCCCCAGGTTCCAACCCATGGCCTTTGACCGCAATCCAAAAACTACGACAGGAAGGCACGGCACACAGCTTTCAAATTTCAGCAACTCTGTGCTCGAGCAACAGTTGTTGAGCAGTATGGCCACTCGGGGCTCCGCCCCAACAAGGACAGATGGTGTTGAGCAGTAGAGGACTTCACATTGGCGTCCGGGTGCATCCAATTGCATCACTTGGCGCATTCAAGTGAGAGCACGATTGCCCTTTCTGTGTGTTCTGTCCGTCTTGGCATCCCCAAAAGACCATCCCCAGCCCCAAATCGCAGAAAAGCCTTGATCATCATGCACTACCAGAGAAAGGAACGGCCAGATCTCATGGTTACAAAAGTGGCAAAAACAAGAGCTGCTGTTGCTCTGACAAGGGCGTGGTCCTCGCAAAAGATTGGGGGGGGGGGGGGTTGGCACAAGGCCTTGGTGGTTGGCTCTGTTAGCCTGTGGCGGCGCCTATTGGCCTCTCGCCTTTGGACCTTCTGCTATGACAAGCAGGCATCCGTACTACTGCGGGCATCTGCACTGCCACACCTTCCTGGGTGGGAATCCAGAATGCAATTTCTGCCCATGGCGTCCTCCCCTGACGGCCTGATCAGCGCCCGGTATGCGGTCATCACGAAGGGGGGGGGGGGGGTACAGTCGGCCCACTTGCCACACGGTGTCATCTTCGATGATATTCCTGACCGATAATTCCTCCTGAGTCTGTAACGTATTGGACTGGTGCTTACATTGAGGCATACAAGGCACCGGCTTGTGTCTACAGTCACTTCTATCTTACCCAGAACACAAGCTAATCCCTGGCAGGTTTCCCAATAGGCTACTGCACATCTGCCAGTGCTGAGTTCGGCCCCTATCGGTGAGCGGAATCATGGCCATGCCACGGCCCGTAATGGTTTTACACGCTGGTCTGTCTGAGGTGTCTCACAAAGCATTCCCCAGATTTCCAGTAGAGGTATACACAAACCATCAGGGTATGCCTTCCGGCCATGCATCTGCAGTCAGGGCCGCTAGCTATCATGCCATCAAAAATTCTACTCAGTCTGGTCTGTTTGGTATCATGCGCATCTCTTAGTCGAACCAAGTGTCCACCCGGAAAACCTGCCTCCGGCTATCTAAATCGTGACAGGCGAACCGAAAAAAGTCGAGCTACAGCACCGAAATTTGAAGTAACAAAAAATTTTACCTCGATTTCCGGTCCGTGAGACACAAACTGAGGAAAAACGTAGCCGAAAAACAATAGTCAAAAGTGGGGTATTTACTATGGGAAGGGAAGAAATGTGGTGGGAGAACCTCGAAATCGGGGGTAGGGGACATAGCTGATTTGTAGGGGGTAGGGTAGAGGGGAAAATTGAGATGGACAATTGAAAACATTTTAAAAACCTCGTAGAAACCTGACAGTTATTGACAACGCATAAACGTCACACGCAAAACAGGCACGCAGAGCATAGGGCCAAAACGAATAAGGACAATTTCTGATGATCTCTTTCAAATGATGCCATCTGTGTACTCGGTGATTGTGCCGAGCAGCTCAAGGAGTGCTCACTTCAAGTAACGATGAGCCTTTCAGCAGTGAAAGACATATTACTCCGGGCAAGATGCTATCGAAATTTCGATAGCATAATATAGAAAGGAATCTGTCGTCGATGCCTATCGAAATCTCGATAGGATTAAAACATAAAAATCTGACGGGCGGGGGCCAATCGAAATTTCGATTGACGAAAACACAGCATCGGTGGTCATCGAAACAAGGTTTCTATCGAAATTTCGATAGAGAAAGCAACAACATATCACCAGGAGAAATAAAAAACGGAGACTAGAAATATGACATATGCTCAATTACTTCTTGGTGGTAGCCCGACTCGGATGAGAATCCTTGTGGGGCGAGCCCTTCTTCTTGGGCTGATCCGTAGCAGCCTTCGACAACTTGGCCTGAAAATCAGCAAAAGCAGACTTCTTCTTCTCTTTTTCCTTCTGTGCTCCTTCTTTCTTACCTTTCGCCGATTCTTTTGCCGCCTGCTTTGCTGCTTCCTTCGCCGCCTTTTCGGATTCCTTCTGCAGAGGAAGGGTGAAAGAATGATTAAAGAAAATAAAACATCGAGGCAGATATGTAGATATAAACAGACATACTTTCTCCTGAGCAGCCGCTTTTTTCTCTTCTTTCGTCAAGGCCTTGCTGACTTTTTTCTCAGCGTCCTTCGCTGCCTTCGCTTGACCCTTGACTGTGTCCTTGTCTTCGTCATCGTCCGAAGAATCTGTGGCAGAACAAATAGTGAAGGAGAGGAACAAGACAAATTTGATGAGGTGTCTTTCAATGCATACCTTCGTCAGTGTCAGGAGCCTCAAGGGGATAACCCCGCTTCATTCTGTCGAGAACAAGATCCCATTGGATCGGTGGTAGGGCCTGTACCCTTTGAAGGCCAGCTGAAACTGTAAGAAAAAGCGGAAAAAATGAGTTGAGGAGTTGATTGTACTAGCGCAAGAAGGGAGGCCTTGCAACATACCATCATCAGCAAACTTCGTCAATTGTTCTTTGCTTGGAGCCGTTGACAAACCAAGAAGAACGGCAACGTTAACGTGAGAACGGAGACGAAGCCGGATGTTGCTCACCAGAACGGGAGATGTAGTCTGAACCGCAACCCAGATCTCGTTGACGCTTTCTTCGATAACATCCAATTTGAGTTGATGCATGATGCAGCCGAGAATCTCTGGAGGGAGTCGATTGTCATCTTCGGCCGGATTGTTGTACCGCTCGTCTTCGAAGGTAATGTACCTCGGGGGCTAAAAGAAAAACAGTCGAAATTTCGATAGGAGGAAGTACGCAAAGCGACGCTATCGAAATTTCGATAGAACACACCTTCCATTCTTTGATATGGCGCAATGTCAAGACAACGAGCTGGGAAGTTGCCATGGTGTAATTGCTGGTCAAAATCCCTTTATTGTACAACGCGATGTCCCTGGTATAGAACTCATCATCCGTTGACGCAGAGATGGCGTTCAGAACAACGCGGACGTCAGGACGATCTCCAACCAACAGCAGAACGGGCATCAACTCCTCATCAAGGACGTAAGACAACATCATTGGACACAGGGGGCGTCCCGCAGCGGTACCCTTCGGAATCTGATAGACGAGAATCCTCGGTTTCAGTCCAGAGATTGCAGCAGGGGTTGCACCGACAGCTGGCCCGATGCGGACTTCACAGACTGCCTCTCCGGGTTTGGTTTCACCAAGCGTTACTGTCAGACATTCTGCCGACGTACTTTTGATCACAGGCTTCACCTTCGGTTGACTGAGGGATTCGCGGAGGGTCTTGAAATCCTCATCAGACCAGATGGGGGCCTTGCTGATGGTCGTCCAAGGCGGCAAAGGATGCTGTTCGGTCCACTTCCAGCGCGGGATATGCACCTTGAAATCCTGGGGTGACAGTGATGACGTTATTCTCTTCCACTCCGCAAAGTTTTTCCGAGACTCGTGCACGAAGGGGTTGTCCGGATGTTCCAAATGCCAAGAACAAGTTCGCTGCTCCCGAAGTCTCCGAACCAAGGTCTTAAGCAATGGTGGCGTCAGACCTCCTTCCAGCAGCCTTTCACAGACCTGTGAAGATATGTCCGAAGATGACTGTGTTGTTTTAAATAAGCATGACGCAAAGAAAGTAACTACCTGCGCAATCTCCGGCGGATACAATCCCTCAAGCGGCTTGTAGTTGTTGAACACCGGGTTCAACTCGTCCTTCCCCTGAAGCTCGACGAGTTTCGGAATGATCGCTTTGTCCTCAACTTGGGAAACGAAACTTGCAAGAACCGTCCATCGCTTTGCAACTTCTTCGTCTGTGCCATGCACGGCAGTGTATCCGGTCTTGTGCATCATTGTCAGCGTTGCGGCCTTTGGGGTAGGTACTCCTGCATAGATAATAAGGAAAGAATTGGTGACGTAATGTTACCCGAAGTGGACCCGCTATCGAAATTTCGATAAAGACCTTTGAGGTGACACTCGGTGAACAGGCGATGGAGTCGTTGCTCAAACGTATGCTCAGATCCGCCATGGGATGCCCAGTTGTGATGCCCAGCGAGGGTTTGTCGAATCCAAAAGGGTGTGTCCGCACTCAAAATCAACCCGTCGTACATCCTTGTCCAATGAGGCGGTGTCTTGCCTTCTTCTTCGTACTTCTTTCGTACATCCTGGGTCCATTCGAAAGCATGTTGTCCACCGAGACACTTGAATGTAGCGCCTGACGAGGAATCGTACAATCGAAATTTCGATAGAAGGTACGATGTAATCGTCCGTAACGCAGCACGGCAATCAATCGAAATTTCGATAGCAAGGTACACCTGTTGGAAAGAGTAAACATTCGATGTATTTGTCCTTCGGTGGTGGAGCAGCAAGGATGTCATCACCAACCAACGCTTTCTTCTTGGTAGTAACCGTTCTTGTTTGACCGAAGCTCATGTCGCGGTCCAGTTCGATCTTCGAGTAATGAACAAGTTCTCGGGACTCAACCCAATCGTCGAGATAGACCTGAGAAGTATCGTGCCATTCCTCAACCTCTGCGGATGTCGCTGGTCTGCTCTGCTCTGCAACGATCTTCTTCTTCTTCTTCGGTGGAGGGGACTGAGAGAAAAGCGCAGCCTCGGAAGTATCCGTTCGGGGGCTTGCAGTGTCCGTTGACTGCGAATACGTTTGAGATGGAGGCTCATCAGAGTCCTCTGCCGGCTGCGACCGCTTCTTCTTCTTGATCCGCTTCTTCGGTGACAAATGGGACTCACCGGACATTGGGTAAATGTACTGAGGGTGATTAACGAGGTAAAACCTGTGCGCAAACGAGCTGAGGAACTTGCAAATGGACGATTGGGGCGACGAAAGTGCTACTTTGCTTGTGAGACCGAATATTTCTGTGAAGGTTTTTCAGTACCTCTAAATGTGAAGCGATAAGCTCAGATTCATCGGTTACGTCCAACTTAGAGTCCAAATCTCGTAAATGCAATCGAAATTTCGATTGCGGAAGTGGTCTATCGAAATTTCGATAGACCGCAGACGAGGTACCGAGAAACGTTGTCTGATCAGGTTTACATAGACTTCGAAGGAGATGAAATAGATCCGATATGCATAAAATAGATCGAAGGAGCATTGGACCAAGCAAAGAGTGGGTATTACATGATGAAAGGATTCGATCAAGTACTTACGCATTGAAATTGCAACAAACAAACGCGCAATCGAAATTTCGATAAGCGACTCAAATCTCAATGTTCAGCGGCAAGAAGCCGCGGACCTTCGGCCTCATCAACTATATGTTCGTCGTCCTCATCAGGTTCGCTCTCGCTGGATGGCGGGTCAAAGAGGGCAGGAGGCGGGCCTCGTGGCTGTCTACGAAGGCGTCCCTGGTATCTGTCCGGAGGGGGATGTGCTTCAAGCGACCGTGTTGTCTGTAGTTTTTTCCAAGCTTTCACATAGGAAACACGATCAGCAAGAGGTGTTCTAGGAATGTGGGTCATATATTGATGGATTCCCTCTGTGACATCTCTGTGTTTGCACATTAACTTGAGAGCCCGAATCATGCACATATCAAGTAAGGGTGAATCAACAGTTGAGTCAAGTGGAGGAAGGTAACTGGGATCCCATACAGGATCAGGTGTAACTGTCCTGTGTTTGGTCTGGAACCGTGTGAACGGCGTGTTGATATCCGCAGCCCGTTGAACAAATGAACGTATCGTAATAACAAAATGTGTAACCAGATGTGGCTGGACCGAAGATCTGAGAACCCGTTCTTTCTGCAAGGGGGGAAGGGTGCAGTAAACATCACTTGCGCGAGAAAGATCTGTGACGTGTGGCAGCAGGGTGAGAGCATGTCCCAAACGTGACAAGGAGGCTTCACAACTTTCCTCAACGAACAGACAACCAGGAACCATGTCATACCATAACTGCCATGTACCGAGTGCAGTGCATAAGGTCCGAACATACTCTATCTTGGGAGCATGCTTTTGTGTAAGGGAGACCAGTAAAAGCAGACAATGTTCAAGAACAGTGCGTGCGGTCTTCCCAGAATCCAGAGCAGCCCCGGCCCAGGTACATTCTCGAACCCCATACCCAATGGCCCAGAGTGCAGGTGTGAAAACATACAACAGACTGTACAGGGACTGAATCTTTTGATATGCCACAGTGTTTTCAAGATTCATTGGTCGTCTGAGGGTCGACAATCTATCTCTAGCTTCGGTGATAAGACCTTTCAACACGTTGCCCGCTAACAAAAGACCGGCAAAAACCTTTTCCATGTATATGAGCTTCCGATGACAAGGAATGCTAGTCCGCACCGTGATAAACGGTTTGAGCAGCCAAGAAATAACGGGAAAGAAACGCCTGAAAGTAATGTGTACACAGTACTTGTACGGATGCCAAATGCCATAAAGCAGTGGAATGCGTTCCAAATGTGACCGGTAGTCAAGACTTCTGAGCTTCGCACCGTAAATGAAACGCAACACCGATGCATGTATTTTCATGTCGACCAGCAAAGGCAAATCCCGGCCCGTATGAATCTGTATGCGACGCATCATCTCAATTAACTGCAGCAGCTCAGTGTTTGTGCTTGTTCGACACTCGTCCAGCAGCATAGGTTTCCAAATTTGTGGATGCACGATACCTCTGGCGATGTCGAGTGGCGCACGGATGAAATGTGCCTGTAACGTCCCATCCGTAACAGCTGCAATAGTGTTCAGTAGACCCCTGATGGAGGTCCGAATGCATCTCATGACACCTGGCAGTCTGAAAACTATGCGGCGCAATGTGAGATGTCCAGGAAATCGGGGCAGCAAGATTGTAAAGAGCACGGCTACGGCAGAACAGTCAAGATGTCCGGGCGGTCCATCGGGGTTCTGGAGGAATCGTTTTCTGAAAAAATTGTCCATCCAAATGCCAACAGAAGCAATGCTCATTGCATTCCAGAGGTCCATCGCTGCTGCAACACCAGATTCCTGCAGAGTCGGTATTCGAGGTGGAACTATGCCAAACCTTGCGAGTAACTTCCGTTCGCGCTGCGAAACAGTAATATCCAGAGCCGGGCGAAAAGCGAGGGGTGCCGCACGCAGGTGCAGCACACGCCAGATGTTGAAGAGCTCCTACTGGAGTACGCCGAGCCATCTGGGCAAAGGTGTACAGTTTCTGTTTGCAACCACCTGCTCAAATGTCTGGCGGCGGCGTTTGGTTATCCTTATTCCAAGGACAAATTCAACAAATCGCCTTGACGTACCGCCTTCACAAGCATCTTCAATAATTTGGCGTCCATTCTCCCAAGAGTGCGAAGCGAGGAATCCTCGCACGTAGGCAATGAAATGGCCATCCATCTTTGGCGTACATGAAACTCGTACATGAAGTAGAAGACAACAAATAGTCTAGCATTTAAAATCTTTGAAATCTGTCAGACTGTCACTATCGAAAATTCGATTGCAGTTTAAACAGCCTATGCTTTACAGGGTAGTTATTCCTTTAGCGGCTATCTAAATTTCGATTGGACATTCCTATCGAAATTTCGATAGGAATTGAATTCCTTTTCTGTCGAATGCTCCTATCAAAATTTTGATTCGAGATGCTCCTATCGAAATTTCGATTGGTTTTAGAAATAAATTGATTGTGTAGACATCTCCATCGGATAAAACATTCATATGTGTTTGATTTATTTAGCTCTTATTTCTTTTACCTTTATTTTTCTACAAAGTTGTAATTTAAAATTCATATACTACTGTAGTACAACTATGTTCCGGTAAACCTTCGTGAAGGATTTTCATGGTTTGCTCTCTGAATGTCGTTAAAGACTTCCAATCGAAATTTCGATTGATCCATGCAAGGCAAATTGTCACGTAGCTTCGACAATCGAAATTTCGATAGCATCATTGCTTTTTCATTCTAATTTTCACATACACAGACTATCAGGAGTCGGGTGGACAAACAGTTTGATGTAGCTAATCGTGCAACCGAAGTTTCGATACATGAGACTTCCTGCCTACATTGTGAACTTCCCTGCGTCTCTTTGCTGATCGAACAACAAACAACATGCAGCAATTCAAATGAAACACACTGAAGTGCATATATGCATGCGCGTGGTAACACGGTGGTACACAACTGCTCATGTACTTGCACAACCACTGTCTTTTCAGGACATTTCTTCTTTCCCGGGATTGGCTTCATGTTCTTTAACCGTGTTTTTCGCACCGTGTGACACGTCCCTTTTTTGGTCCACTTTCCGGTGACAGGGGCCCATTTTGGGTGGACACTTGGTTCGTCTAAGCATCTATCATGGTCAATTCCCAATAAGCTACTGGTTGTACTTCATTGGAGCATGAAGGTGTTCAAAATGGCCATCTCCCCCCCCCCCCCGGCGCGCTCATAATACATGATCAGCAACCAGCTGCTGTTGCACCCCCAGCAGCTGGCAATTCGAGAGCCCAGCAGAGCCCTGAGGCATTGGGGAGGGGCGGGGGGGCGGGATTCCCCCTCCAATTTCACTGTTCAGGTCATGAGTAGGTGGGCAGCATTGCCGGCGCCAGCAAGGGGGGGGGGGGGGGCGTCAAGGGGCAGCAGCAGCATTTATGAGCAGAGGGACGACTGTCCCTCTCTCACCCAGTGAAAATACTTTTTTTCCCACCGGCTTGGGACACGCAATGCAGCCAATGAATCCCTGAAACCTCAAACCCGTGAGGACCTGGAAGTACCAACCAGCACATCTACTCAGCATTTCACAGGGCCAGATGTTCGGGACCCAGGTGGGCGAGGGGGAGGGGGGGGGGCGGGGGGCACAACTCATATTCAAACAAACATAGCGTTCTTGGGGGGGGGGGGGGGGTAAACCGCTGCCTATCCGCGCCATCCCCTCCGTGTCAGTGCGGGATTCCGACGCAATTCTTCGCTTTTATCGGCTTTTGGTCGTCCCATGCGCAGCCGACATTCGCTGGTGTGCAATGCCGCGATGGCGCAGAGGTGGGGATGTGTGGGTCCCATTCTGCTGACTTCGGCCGCTCACTCGAAAAACTACCCCCTCAGACTTCACAGCCCCGTGAGCCCCCCCACCCCCGAGCCTGCGGAACATCCCGTGAGACCTCCGCAGGCGAAAACGGCGTGTTGGCCGCTTCCCAGTCACGAGCTGCCCTCCCACATCGGGTGGCACACCAGCTAACGGCAACGAAAACACCGTTCCCAGCCAACTGCCTGTGCGGCACACCGAAGGTTGCGTGAACGACCGGGGGCGGGGGCGAAAGAGCACCCAAATGCCCACAACTGCAGGTCGACCAATGACCAATGGGTCACGACAAGCCCGAGGACGCAGTGGGGCATCCGTTGTGGGCTGTTGATTGGCAGTGCCCTTCTCGTTGGACCTTGGCGCACGCGCTGCGTGCTCTCCGTGGGCAGGGCTGCTTTTGGATTCATTGGGACCGCCACACACTCACCCTCAATCCATCATCCGACAGAGTGCTACGGGTACGCCGTCAGGCAGTGTGACATAGTCCGGGACTGCCTCATCAACGGCTACGGCCAGTCCCACGTGCACGCCGACACCAACGGTATCACAGACTTATAGTCCCAGCCCCAGCAGCAGCGCATCACTCACCCCCACACTATCAGCAACAGTGCCAGCAGGCACATCCCGCGGTCGCCTTCGGGGATCCCCAGCCACTGAGTTCGATTGCCGAAAAACAACACCCGAGTGTGGGCTGACTTACGATGGTGCAGTGGAATTCTAAAAGGGGGGGGGGGGGGGCACCAATGCGGGGGTGGGTGTGGGGGGAGGGGGGGCGCAGCACACCGCAACCAGCAGGACGACCGCAGTCATCCTCCTTACCACTTTGTCCAAGCAACGGCAAATGACCAGAAACTGACGGAGCGAACGCCTGGTGCAGGCAAGGGGGAGGGGCGTTTCTGCGAAATGTGAAGTCATGGGGTTTTGCCTAAAATTGGCCACTTCGAAAAAACGGGGGGGGGCTTTACCCCTTTTGCGCGCAACCGAAATTTTCCAAAACGTGCCGCGGGGGGTTACCTTGGATGTGCAGAAGTATGTATTTGTCCATTTTTTGGGCGTGCAGAAGGAAATTGGGGGGTATTTTGCCTCGAAAGTGATGGATATTTGCATGCTTACTTGATGCTACTGTTTCACATATCAAGCAGGGATGCGGTGGGCTAAGGGGTTAGCTTACCGTTCTGGTGCTTCTCGGGGGTCCCCAAACAAAGGGGACAAAATCAAAAGCGGCTGCCTCATCCTTGCCTTCTCAGGGGCCCAAATGAGGGCGGAAGTGCTACTTAACCCCTGTGTTCTCGGGGGCCCCCATCAAAGGGGACAGAATCAAAAGTGGCTGCCTCACCCCTGCCTTCTAGGGGGCCCACATAAGGGCGGAATTGCTATGAAACCCCTGTGTTCGTGGGGATCCCCATCAAAGGGGACAAAATCAAAAGTGGCTCTTAGATGGCTTCTTTCGCTAGGGGCTCCAATCGAAAAGCGTGCTATGGTTACGGTTTCAAAAAGAGTGTATGGACCCCCCCATGCAGCAACCCTAAAATTGCTTTTCAAAACTTGTAAAATAGATGCTCATATACATGAAATTTGTGGAAAACAACTGCAACGCACCACATGGTAAAACAAACAATTGCTAGTCACACACCCAGTTTTTGTGTTTTTTTTTCAACATCCATCATAAGCATGACAAAAAAAGGACTTCACCTTTTTCAAGCAGTGCACACGACAGTTCGACCGTATCTATACCTATGTCATGTGTCACACGGTACAACAAGGGAAAAAATTACAATCCTCAATCAAACAGTTGCAGCGACATGATGCTGCCTCATCCTTGCCTTCTTGGGGGCCCACATGAGGGCGGAAGTGCTACATAACCCCTGCGTTCTCGGGGGTCCCCATCAAAGGGGGACAGAATCAAAAGTGGCTACCTCACCCTTGCCTTCTCGGGGGCCCACATGAGGGCGGAAGTGCTACATAACCCGTGCATTCTCGGGGGTCCCCATCAAAGGGGACAAGAATGGCCTATGTCGGGTCATCGGTGGTAAAAGGCTCTGAGGGGTGGTCCTTAAGGGCGGCCCCGAAAAGAAAAAATTTCGGCAAGGCACCTCAAATAGGGGAGACAAACGACCATTTTTGAGTAGCCGAGGCTGGAAAACTGCATAGGTTGTGCCCTAGCCCCCTTGGGAGCCCCCCCCCCGAAGGAACTCTGGGCTATGGTGCGTGAGCACAAGACGCGATCAGCACAAAGCGCAGAAAAAATGTGGCTCGTCAGTGGCCTACAAGACCATAGGTACCTTTCTGGCAACAAGGACGCAAAGATGCCAGTGGACGGACCACTGAAAAAGCGAAATGCAATGAGGACGCGGCGGTACGTACAAGACCATCGCTATGCAGGCCTCACCGGATCAATCAGTCAACCTGTCACTGAGTTCACATACAATTGGAAACGCCATAGACCCCTCCCCCCGGGGCCGAGGCCCCAAACGGATTGATGTCGACGGATCCAGCAATGGGGTAAGGTAAGAGAGGATGGGAAAATCGTGGCACCAGTCGGCGCAAAAATGGCTACACGGGCCAGCATGTGGCATGTGCCATGAAGCATATGCCTTGTCTGACCAAACGGTCTGGCTTTGTAGCCATCTGTGTAGCCTGAAAAATAGAGTGTCCCGTGTGCACGGTAAAATATATGTGGCATGGCAGCACCATTGGGGTGTGCTGTCAACATCCCACGGGGTCCTGCTGATGACGCGTGGCACCGCTGAGTGCAGCGCGCGCAAAACAGTGCTCCTGGTGTACCCTGATAGTATTGCCAGCTGTGACCAGGACGTGAGGCTCAGCAGGCAACCCAGCCAGGTGTGAAGGAAAGGGTGCACATTCAAAACTGCACTAACAATGATACCAGATATATGCTTATGGGCATGTGTTGTCGGGGTCCGCATTGTTACGGTGTACTTCAAGTGCCAGTCTGATGTGAGGCCCGAGGCCTGAGCCCCCCCCCCCCCCGACAGCCAAATAGGGTGAAAAACACATGAAAACGGGCTAAAACATGCTTTACACAGAATATTTGATCATTTTGGATGGTCTAAATATAAAAAAAAAATCAGTTTCGGAAATATCCGTTTTTGAGCTGCCGAGCCTGGAAAACTGCATACGCAGGTTGTGTGCCCTAGACCCCTTGGGAGCCCCCCCCCCCCCCCCCCAAAAAACACCCAAATAGGGTGAATAACACACAAAGAGGGCATTTGTCTATTAGCGTCCGCTAGCCTATGTACAGAGGCAGAGGGGCGGGGAGGTGGGCCGAGTCGAGTTTAGGCACCCGTGGCCTCCCCTACAAGCCCCCCGCCTATGCCCGCACGGCGGCCAGAAGGGACGAGCCGGAGGGGACTAGGTCTCTTCCGTGCCGGCCCTGCCGTGCTGCCGCCGTGGCGGCAGTGTGGACTGGGATGGCGAAGGCGCGGGAGGCGCGTCCGCCACTGGGTCAGAGGAGCTCCCCCCCGTGGCGCCAGCCGCAGCGTGAAGGGGGGGGGGGGCGTACGCGGAGCATGTCTGCTACTAACCTGGTGGCCTTCGGCTGAGGCTGCCTCCGACCCCTGGGCGGGGATCAACGCCGCGGTAATGCGCGGCTACTCAAGGCCGCCGAGATGCAGCTGAAGACGCCAGGGAGCGACGCCGGCGGTAGGGGGGGCTGCTCTTCTTCTAGGGGGGGCGGCGGGGGTGGGTCCCGCGGTGCGGGTTGCGCCCCCATGGAGTCGGTGGGGACGGAGGTGCCCGCGGGCGTCGGCCCAGGGCCGCCGTCCCCTCCGGCCACTAGTGGGGGGGAGAAAGGGTCAATGTCCCCCCCGCCCCATCGCGGTGGCCTCTCATCTACCCAGCCCCCCCGGTCAGCCAGGAGGTCAGGCGCCTGGCGCTTCGGGGGCTTGGGGCCATCTGGCCCCAATGCCGAGAAGAGGCGGGTGCCCAGCGTTCTGGGAGGGGCCGCGCACCGGCGTGTTGCCGGGGGGCCTAAGTCTGGGAGGGCCTGGGAGGCTGGGCGGGCCCGCCCCAACCAGGAGCACAGCGCGGCCGCTCCCGCGCGCCGGACCTCAGGGACGAGCACCTGGCGTCCCGGCGCGACCCGGGGCGGGGCTCTCGGACAGCGTGGGCCCGCCGCGGGGTCGGTGTGTCCCTCGTGGCCCGCCCGGCAGCAGCGGCTGATGCCCTAGCCCAGGCTTCTGCACCTGGCGCACGACGGCGCCCCATGCTCCAAGCAGAGCGCCCGTGGGGGCCTCCTGGCATACGGGAGTAGCTCCCCCTCCCCCCTCGAGGGGGCGTGGGAAGTAGTCCATAAGAAAGCGGTCGCCCAGCGGTGGCCGCATGCAGGCAGGCGCGCGCAAGCGCCGGACCCACGAGTCCCGGCAGTGAGTCGCCAGGCGCATAAGCTGCAGCGTGACCTCGTGGCGGGCCGAAAGCCCTGCGCACACGGGGCCCCCCAGGGGGAGGAGTGAGCGGCAGCGCCCCAGTGGGGCCCCGCCCAGCAGCGTGCCCGCCACTAGGTGGCGCTCCGTCACGCCTACTGCCTTGCGCAGGACTTGGGCTCGCCCCCCCAGCGGCAGGCGCGTTCCCCGCAGCCGGTGGTCCAGGGAGGCTGGGAGCGCCCGCCCCACAAACGCCTCATAATCCACGGCCAGCTCAGCCCAGGAGACTTCCACCGGCCCCTGCATCCAGGCCAGCGCCCGGGCCCACCGGACCAAGTCCTGGATGAAGTCCTGGGGCCACCGCCAGCCCGGCAGGGTCCCCGGCGGGAGCCGTGGCTGGTGGCGGATTGTGTCCCCCGGCAGGGGGCCGATGAAGTCATCCCAGGGGTTGCGGGGCCGTGGACGCGGCTAGTCCGGGAAGAGGGAGTCCCCGTGGCCCGGCTGGTCCCCCTGGCTGGCTGCCATGCAGGCAGCGAGGACCGCCAGGTACATGCCGTAAAGGCGGTACAGGAACTCGTCCAGGAGTCCCCGGTCCACCCCCTGCGCTAGCCGGAGGGGGAATAGGCCCGCCTTCCGCAGGCAAGATGGCCACTGGTCCGGCGGCCCCAGGTGGGAGATTGCCGTTGCCGCGTCGCTGAGCCAGGGACGCCATGTCTCTCTGGCACTTTCCCACTCCGGGCAGTCCCACAGGACGTGGGCTTCGTCCTCGTGTGCGTGCCGCATTGGAGGCACGCGGAATTGGTCCGCGTGCCGTGGCCCGACACCCTAGCCGCTGTCCACAGGGCCCCGGCCATGAGGCCACGCAGCGGCGACTTCTCCAACTCGGTGGAGGCGGCCCGCAGTGCCGCGCGGCAAGCCGGGCTGTCCGCCCCGCCGCCTAGCCCCCCGAAGGTGACCGGCGCCGCGCCTCAAGCTGGCGCGAGGAATGGCAGCGAAGGCTGTCTCGGACCCGGTGTTGGAATGGATAAAGAGTATGTGGACCTTGGGCTGCAAGGTTCAGCGGTACCATGGCGACAACAAGGTTGCGTAGGGCCGTTACTCGACCATTGGTTAATGGAGCACAGCCCTCCAAGGTAAACGATTAGCTACCCGCAAGGGTCTTGATCGAACCACCGAATATTGCTGCCATGAGTGACAGCACACACACACACACCCCGCCGCGAGCCAATGAGAGCAAGCACAACACCGCATAGCATAGCACAACCCATGTAGGGAGCGTTGAGGCAGATCCCGAGAGGGGCTCAAGCGCCATTTGCACAGGGCTGCACCTAGTGCATAATAAGCCACGCAGGCACGCTTGCATGTGCGAGGGAGGGAGGGAGGGAGGGAGGGAGGGAGGGAGTCTTCATATTCTGCTACACATGCTGTCTCAGGCATGCATGTAGTCTCATATTCTACTATGCAGGTTGTACCTGCCACACAGGCATGAATACATCAGCATAAATACATCTGCATAACTTGTCACACAGGTATGCATGTAATCGCATATTCTGCTACGCAAGCTGTACCTGCCACATAGGCATGGATACATCTGCATAATATGTCACACTGGTATGCATGCAGTCGCACATTCTGCTACACAAGCTGTATCTGCCACACATGTAGTCGCATAATCTGCTACGCAAGTTGGATCTGCCCCATAGGCAGGCATGCAGTGGCATAATCTGCCACACAGGCACCGCATGGTCTGCCACACACGCATGCATGCAGTCACATAATCCGCCACTCAGGCTTGCACGCGGTTGCATGCGGTCACATATGCTGCTACACATGCTGTATCTGCCACACAAGCATGCATGCAGTTGCAAAATCTGCCACATAGGCATGCATGCACGGCATTCTCTGCCATACAGGCAGGCATGCAGCTGCATGCAGTCGCACATTCTACTACACATGTTGTATCGGCCACACAAGCATGAATACATTTGCATAATCTGCCACACATGTAACCATGTAGTCGCATATTCTGCACACAAGTTGTATTTGCCACACATGCATGAATACATTTGCATAATATGTCACACGGATATGCATGCAGTCGCATATTCTGCTACACAAGCTGTATCTGCTACACAGGCATGCATGTAGGCGCACAATCTGCTACACAAGCTGTATCTGCCACACATGTAGTCGCATAATCTGCTATGCAAGTTGGATCTGCCCCCCTCAAAAAAGTGGGTTTCAAGTGGGGGGGGTCTAGGAGGGGTCCGGACCAAAAACTCATTGGGGGATGTGTTTATTAGACAAAATAATGATTTTACAAGGGGTTGAACTAACAATTCAACCCCTTGGGGTAGGGTACGCGAATAGGCCCAATAGGCCCCTATATACGCCTGCCTGCCTGGCTTTGATCTAACAACCTCTGGGATGTGATTTCAAGCGTCACCAAACAGCCCACGCAACAGTCTTTTTGGGGCTTTCGGAGGGCCCATGGCACGGGCTACATAGGCTTAGCGGCCACTACGTGGGTCCCCATGGGCGCTCAAGTACCCGTATTGTCACCAAATGATCACCCAAACCCATCCTACGGGCAAAAGAAGGGTTTCATGAAAACTCGAATTTCAAAAAAAAATTTCACGTGCCACTAAACAGCCTATCCAGCGTGAAAACGGCTAAGTCCTCACTGGCAAGGGGCCATATGGGGGGCCGACTGGGGGTACCTGGAGTTGGGACCCGGGACCCCCGCCATGGGTTAGGGGGTCCATATACAAAAAAGTTCTTCAGGTCCCAGGTCCAAATACACACACAGCGGCCACAATACGCAAAGAAGTTTTGACCCCCCCCCAAAAAAAGGGGTGGGCAGGTGCAGGGGGGTACGGGGGTCAAAAAATCATTGGGGGATCATTTTTGGTCCTAAAATGATGATTTTACAATGGGTTAGATGTCAGAAACCATACATCGGGGTATGCTACGCGAACGACCCCCAAAAAGGGGGGGTATACGACGCTCGCGCCTGCGCTTGATCTAACAACCTCTCTTCGAGATGATTTTAGTTCCTTAAGGACCGCCCTGATCAGAAGTGGCCCAAAAGTGGCACATTGGCCACAAAAGTCCATATCCTCAACACAAGGGGCAACGTTTCTCCAACTGGAGTGGTAGTGTGAGGTGGACGAAGCAAACCCTTCACCCAAAAAAAAAAAACATGAAAACCTTACTTTTGCCTGAAAATTTGGCCAACGAAAAAAGGGGGAGTTTATGTAAAACCCCCCATGCTCTCGTTCTCCGCAGATGCGCCCCCCCCTGGCCTGGTGTTGCTTAGACACGGGTGTTGCTTGCGCAAGGGGCGGGGGTTCCGTCCATGCGAATGTCACCCGGGGTACCTCTGGGGGCCGTGCCCCCAGGGTGGTGCCTGACAGAGGCAACAGCATGGGCTACACTCGGCCGGGCCTCAGGGGACAAGTCCCATGGCCGAGAGGGCTCACAGCCGGGGGGGGGGGGGGGGGCAACCGGCGGCGGTGGGGCAACAACTGACGGGGCCATCCCGAGGGGGCACGCGGAGGCGCCTCAGTCCTCCAGCCGTTCTGCCATGAGCTTCTCGAACGTCTTCCCATTCCTGTCCTGCACGTCAGTCTTCGCGCCCGCCGCCTTCAGCAGCTCCACGAGCTCATCGCTGGCAAACACCGCCGCGCACAGAAGAGGCGTGCGGCCGCGGGAGTCCCGGGCCTCGAGGTTCACAGTCCCCTGCTTCAGCAGCACCTCGGCACAGGCCTTTGCGTTGTTGCAGATGGCAATGAAAAGCGGAGTGTCCTCGTCATTGTCCGTCGCGTTTACGTCGGCCCCGGCCCGCACCAGGGTCTCCAGGACCAGCGGCGCGTCCATGCTCCCCGCCAGCATGGCCGCGGTGCACCCGTCGGAGTTGCGGAGGTCCACCTTCGCACCAGCATCCAACAGGATCTGCACCGCAGTCTCACGCATCTTCCTGGCGGCCAGCAGCAGTGCAGTGTCCTTCCCCGCCGCTTGATAATCCACAGAGGCTTTATGCTCCAGCAGCACTTTGAGGGCATCGTCATTCTTCATGTCCACGGCTTTGAAGATCGCTGACCCTTTCGCATCTGCAGCGTCGATGTTGGGCGGGGTTAACAGTTGGCGTGCTGCAGCGGAGATGTTCTTCTTCTGAAGCACCTGACACGCTGCGTCGTAAACCTTCTCCACTGCCTCACTGCGGGGCGCCGCTTGCCGCGGAGGTGGATCACCATCGTCCTCACTGAAATCGTTCGGGTCGAATTCGTCCTCGTCCTCCTCCTCCTCCTCATCGACCTCCTCCTCCCCAACCTCGTCGTCATCGTCGTCGTCGTCGTCATCATGACGTCTGGGCGGCTGGTCAGATTTCTTTTCTACACCCATTGTGATTGAGCTAGCCTGGGGTAAGACAACACATGGCATAGCATGGCATGGCATGGCATGGCATGGCATGGCATGGCATGGTATGGCATGGCATGGTATAGTGTATATACAGTATGGCATAGCATGGGATGGGAGGGGATGGGAGGGGATGGGAGGGGATGGGAGGGGATGGGAGGGGATGGGATGGGAGGGGATGGGATGGGATGGGTGTTTCCTGCGCCCCTCGTAGATAGCCAGGTCCCAAATTCATACGGGCATACCCCTCCTCTATCTTATACCGGGTGTATCTAATGTGCAGCTGCTGCATCATTGGGGCACTTGGCTAACACCATTTGTGTTTCATCACCATCAACCCAGAATGAACTGAATTGGAGCCAAATGGGTGGAGGACGGTCAGCCAAATCACAACACAGACATGGCGGCCCAGCAAAACAGAAAATGCACACACAAACCGAACATTGGGCCCATATTTACACACTGGGACCGCATTCGATCTCTGGGTCTCAAATTATTACGGGACTGGTCACCAACCTCCAGAATCACCCTGCAATACAATACTGTGTACCTTGGAGGGGAGGGGTGCGGTCAATGTGAGTTGTGGCATGATTGACGATCTCGTCTTTACATTGCCAGGCCGCTTCTTGCTGTTCACAGATTCATGAGGCACACAGCGGCCTGGGGGCACACAGCCTGCACAAGCACTTTATGCAGGGAAGCAAGGCTTTTGTGGCTTTCAAACGGGGCTTGGCCACCCGTAGAGGGTTGGAGGCTTCAAAACATATCCTTTTGCATATTGCCATGGGTATACCATCCCATATATCCAGTCCTACCCCTCTAGGGGGGGAGGGGGTCACCAAAGCCACCGAAAACACCAACACATAGTGGCGGCTATATGCCAAACAACCTTTGCTCACCATAGTGCAAAAATAAGCGTAGAATGGACCTTTTTGAAGGCTAGTAGGCACCACTATAAGGATCTCATTGGTGCAACATGACTTCCCGCGGGTTTGTATGCACTCCCATTGTCACCAAATGATGACCCAAGCTTGGCCAAAGGCCACCAGCCATCATTGGAGGTCACCCGAAATCCTGATTTATCAGCCAACCCATGCCGGCCTGAAAAATGGCTCACTGGTGGGAGTCCTCACTGCTGGGGTCGCATAGGGCAGCCGTTCTCGGATGCCTGAAGATAGAACTCAGGACCCCACCATTCTTTCAGGGGTTCACAGAGAAGAAAAAAGTAGAATGCAATCAGGGTCTGGATCGACACATGGTGACGGCTATGAGCCAACAAAATTTTGCCCACCCTGGCACAAAACAACCTAAGACAGGGCTAATGGCCACCACTACAAGGGCCTAATTGGTGCTTCACGGCTCCCCAAGGGTTTATATGCGCGCCTATTGTCACTCGTCTGCCCCTCCTGGATGCTGCTTGGGCCCCAGCAACTTGCCCAGTGACGCCTCACCAGTGCACAACCCCTTTCATGGCGTTTTACCTTAAAAGATAATATAATGCAAGGTAATATTCCTGTATCTCCAGCCTGGTCCGTTGCAGACCAGCCGGTTTTTTTGTTCCCTTACCCCCATCACTGACCATTGGCTGTAAGTGTCACTTGAAACCAATGGCTGAAAGCAATAACCTAACTACAACATGCAACCAATTGGCTGCATATTGTAATATTGTAGCGAGTTGGCTGCATCTGCCGCCGTGGGGCTGCTGTGGCTGCAGGGCTGCAGCAAAACTGCCTGGCCAAAGTTTTTTCCTTGGGCTGCACAATTAGCTGCAAGTGGGGTCCAAAATCAAGTTGCAAAACCATCAAAATAGCCTTCACAGAGTGCTATGGCTCGTCCCTAATTATCAACCTACACACAAATGGGCGACTGTGATGCAGGGCTGTCTGTGCAAAGGAGTATTTGGTGGGTTGTGTACCACATCCAATGCCATTCCTTTGTCACAATTCCTCCCACCACTCGCTGATTCATGGGCGCTGATGTAGGTGATCTTCAGCATCCAAGTGCTCAAAGGGTATTGTTTTGCTTGGCTTTGCTTGTTTTTCCTTCATGGCTTCCCGGTGCTTCCACCATGACGCCATGTCAAGTACCTTTATCGAGGCAGGAACAGGGATGTGCTTATCCAACGGGGGGCTGATCTGGCGGACCCACCCACCCAGGCCAAACAACCCACCCACCCTGAACCAAAAAAATTTCCCCCTAAGGGAAAATTAAATTTTGAATAGAGAGCCAAAAATGAGAGGCCCGTTTTAGGTACACAAGGTTTTTTTTGCCCTCATACCCACTCCCCCAACCCCGTCCCATAAGCCAAACAGTGGGCAGGACAAACAATTCATGGTGTCAATCTGCACATGAAACATAAAAAACCATGAATCATCCAGTGACCCAAATAAAATGATAATCATTTTACGTCATTTTATTCTCGACAGCCCCAGGAAACCAAACAAGTCGGGAGAACAAATCAGCAAGATCCAGAACATCAACGAATCGGCAGAACAAGTCGGCAAACTTGGCGAAAGTCGGCCGCTGATTTTGGGGATGGAGTTGTCATTGCTTTTCCAGAGAGGGCGGAAAAACATACCGTACTTTGGTAGGTGAGAGTGGGACAATTGTCCCTCTGCTCACAGGTGCTGTTTCTGCCCCACAGCGTCCCTCCCATGCTGGCGCCGTCTTCTATGCTATGCTGTGCTATGCTTCTCCGTTTTCTGTCGCAGTGGCAAAAATCAGGCATGTCATCAAATGGACCTTGATCCTTTCGGTCTCCTCCCAGAGGCACTGGTCCCATCCTTGGTCTTATGGCCGAGCTTTAGCATTGTCCAAGCTGCAGTACCCGGGGGGGGGAGGGGATGGCGAAATTTGGTGCAGAGAAACTTTGGCACGAATTGTGAAATACCACAGCAAAATTTGGTACAAATTCCCCAATCGTGCCACAAGAACAACCATACACCGCGAATGTTGTTGTCATTTCCTTTTGGACTTTGGTTGGCCCAGCACAACACGTGGTGCTGAATTCTCTTGGAAATTATGGACTAACCATCATGCACAATGACAAGAGGCAGGCCGCAGTCGCCCCCAACGGGCCCATCAAAGGATCCCTGTAGAGTACCTGCGTAGGCAAAAGGGGAATGTGCATACCAAGAGTGCTAAAAATGACACGGAGAGAAATGGCTTCGGTCCTCAAAATACCATGGCAAAATTTGATACACTTTTGTCGCGTCAAATATTGCCATACCAAATTTCGCCAATGGTGGCTGCACACTGTGCGCGCACTGTGCACCTGACTGGATTAACTGGGTGACCGCAAATGGTCACCCATCAGGAGCCCTCAAAAAGTGTCCCTTGGAGGTCTTTTAAATATGGTAAACTTGCCCTGGGTGATTTTGGCGCCCCCGCAAAAAGTAGCGCGCCGGGTGCAGCACTGCACGACTTCCCCAAACCAACTCCAGTGCACACCACAGCGCCACAATCAACCAGAAAGATCTAACATTGGACCACGAAGCGCATTGAAATGTCTGCTGATCCACCGTGACCGGAACTGTTGTTGCAGAGCACCATCAAGTGGGTCTGCAGGCTGGCTGCCCTGCTGGGATCCCGGAAGACCGCGGGGCGTATCTGTAGGGCGCGCGGTCACAAAAATACCCGCGTAGAGCTACGAGATAGAGCGAGCGTGCAGGACACTTCCCCCAGCCCAGAACTCGTGTCTGCCGCAGTGTCCGGCTCCCTTCTGCGACACACTGTGGAGTACACAAGTGGGTGCAGTCTCAACAGGAAGCCGTTTTGACACCGATTCGGAATAGTACGTGTGCCTGACCAAGGGGCAGCCACCGTTCACCCCCAGCCGCACCGGGGACACAACTGGGCAGGATCCGGCCCCATCCGATCAACGTCTGCTGCGGTGGATGCCAGTAGCGGGTCTTACGAGGCACGGCCACCCCGCACCAACGTACGGGGCGTCGGTGGATTCCGTCTTTTTTTTTAGGCCGCTTTTGATTGTTGTTGCGGGGCGATTTTTCTAGGCGTGAAGGGAGCGTTTCTGCACACCGCACGCACAGCGCCTAATAGTAAGTGTGACAACCACCCACCACCACATGTCCACGGGGCAAAAACAGCAGATTCAGACAGTAATCCTGCATTTTCAGCGTGAAACATAGGCTGTTCTAAGTCATCATCTGAATGTTTGAACTGAGTAAGAATCTGAGCAGTCCTGTGGACGGGAACACGGTGTACAAACAGACAAAACTGTCAGAATGCCACCAAGAGGACAGACGACAACAATTTCTCAGGAGGTAACGGGCACAGCGCACGGTGCGCCCCCCCCCCCAAATGGGCCTGTCTTAGGGCAGACCAGCTATTCAAGATGGTTCTCACTCACGCCCCCTCCCCAAACACAGGGTGCAGCCCCTCCCTGCCATCCGAGGCGCCTGGAGGACAAATGGCACTGGGATAGGGCATAGGGTTGGGGTTGCGGAGGAAATTGACTTCGGGGTTGGGGGTGGTCCGGCGTTGAAACTGCCTTCCGTCGTGGCATTGCCACATGTGAATGAGCGCCCAATGGGCCCCATACACAATCGGAGCAGTGGGGCCATGGCCATGCACATCATGCATGATTGCTGAGAGATGCAACCATCCGTAGACTCCGCAACAACAAGTCAATGGAAACCGGGGAACCGGCCGTTGTGGTGCGCCAACAGCCGGTCCAGGTGGACACCAGTCGCATTGATTAGGAAGCAACCAACTTGGATGGGTGTTCCATGAAGGCCAGCCCCAGAGACCGCTGGTCGACCGACTGCGGTTGGCGGGGTAACGGACAGCGGCTGGGGCTGGGGCTGGACCGACAGGTGGCCGGCGAAAGCACAGCGGCTGCGGCATTGAGCGGCTGCACACAAGAGCACCGCCCTCACACGCCCTGACCCCAGGCCTACAGCTTCGTGTCCACCACGAGCTGGCTCCATCGGCTGCTGAACGTCCCTTCGAAGGCGGCTGCATAGTCCCGGTTGCCCAGCGCCTCCATGCTCACGGTCTTGGTGGACGTGACCAGCGCGTCGAGCAGGTCGGGCCCCAGGAAGTTGCTCCCCTTCAGCCGGCGCACCACCCCGACGAACCACGCGTCGGCGGCCGCCGCGTCCGCCGGGGCGCCCTCCAGCTCGGCCCCCACGACGTCGTACGCCCGCGCCGCGGCGTTCCACACCCGCACGGCGCGGCACGGCCGCGGGATGTCGACCAGGTCGCCCTTGTCGTTCACCATCTGCCAGTCCGGCACCTCCGCGGGGGGCATGCGCAGCGAGTAGCCCTCGTGCGACCCGACGTACTTGCCCCCGCCGCCGGTGTACAGCCGCGTCACGGGCCCGGCCTGCAGCATGCGGCGGAGCGTCGACAGGCAGTCTGGGGGGTCCTGCACGATGTACTGCTCATAGACCTGAGGAGAGGACACAGAACAGGGGGGTCCTTGGGGGGGGGCGGGGCTTCGTAACGCCAACATAAACGAACGCTCACGGGGACGCTCTCTGCCTCCTGGTCATGGGACCTTCTCTACTTCAAAGGTTGGTGATTGGCGGTTGGCGGCTGGCGGTTGGTGGCGGTTGGTGGCGGTTGGCGGTTGGTGGCGGTTGGCGTTTGGCGGTTGGCAGTGCCTGGGGGCGGTCCTTAAGGACGGTCCTTAAAAAAAAATTTAGGCTTGTTGGACCGCCCTGTCACAGAAAGGGCAGCAAATGTCGTGGGGAGGACAGGGCAGCAGGCAGCCCGGCAACCCCTCGCAAACCGCCAACCCCCGGTGGAGCCCGCCCTGCCCCATCATGGCAACCCCCCGGTGGTTGGCGGGGGGCGGGGCACGTGACCTCGCGGCAAAGCCGCCCCCCAGGCTGCGTGCTAGCCCCACCTGGGTTACACCCCCACACCACGGTGGGGCCCCTGGGCGGCGGTGGGGCACACACCGCCACACACTGCCACACACCGCCACACACCGCCACACACCGCCACACACCGCCACACACCGCCACACACCGCCACACACCGCCACACACCGCCACACACCGCCACACACCGCCACACACCGCCACACACCGCCACACACCGCCACACACCGCCACACACCGCCACACACCGCCACACACCGCCACAACCCTACACACCCCTACACCCTCACACACAGCCGCACACAGCCGCACACAGACCTTGAAGAGCGACGCCTTCTCCGCCTCCACCGCCGCCAGCGGCGCGCGCGACAGCACCCACGGGCCCCCCTCGACGAACTGGGCCTCCACCAGCGCGGCCACCGACTCCTCCGTGAACATGATCGGGTCGGAGAACACGCAATGCTCGAGGCTCCAGGCGCCCGGGTCCCCAGTCACCTTCACGACGGTCTCCGCGACGTCGCCGTCCCCGTTGGTGCAGGTCACCGCCACCCCGTTCGCGACCGTCAGGCCCTCCGCCACAGCCGCCAGCACCTCCGCGCGCTCGGGCTGCAGGCAGTAGCAGTCCGTGGGCGCGAGGGCCTCGCCGTCCAGCTCCAGCGTCATCCCCAGGATCTGCGCGCGGAGCTCGGCGGGCTCGACGGGCGTCACGGCGGCGGCCGCCCCCGGCACGGCCGCGGCGGTTGGCGCGGCGGTTGGAGCGGCGCCGGCGGGTGCGGCGTCGTCCGCGCCGAACGTCAGCTTGAGCCGGGGCAGCAGCGCCTCCTGCTGCTCCCCGTTCTCGAACTCGCCCTTGAGGATGAGGTAGTTGTGGGGCCACTTGAGCGCGTCCTCCTTCTTCTCTGAGGCGGCCGCGGCGGGGGCGGCGAATTCCTGGTCTGCGGTGGCGTGCTTGCGGACCGCCTCCTGCACAACGGTGGTGAACGTATCAGGGTCCATGGCGGCCAGCTCCGCATCGAGGGCGTCCCCCTTCTGCTGCTCCTTCAGCAGCTGGTCCAGCTGCGTGAGCACCGCGTGCACCGTCATGGACTTGGACCATGTGCCGTAGAGCAGGTTGGGGCAGGGGACGCCGTCCTTGATATTGCAGTGCTTGATGGGGGTCAGGAAGGTCAGCTTGGGCGGGGCGATGGGGAACTCCAGCGGGAGCTTGACCTCGATCAGGAAGAGCCCTCCTGCGTACGGCGTGCCCGCGGGGCCCTGCATCTTCACCTGAGGCATGGCACCAGACAAACACTGCAAGGGACGAGAAAAGCACAGCGATGGTGTGTTGTGGCGTGGCGTGGAGTGGGGTGGGGTGGAGTGGAGGTGGAGGTGGAGGTGGAGGAATGGAGTGGTGTGAGAGGAGTGGAGGTGGAGGTTGAGGTTGAGGGGGAGGCGGACAGGGGATTGGAGGTGGAGTGGAGTGGAGTGGAGTGGAGTGGCGTGGAGTGGAGTGAAGTGGCGTGGCGTGGCGTGGCGTGGAGTGGAGTGGCGTGGAGTGGCGTGCAGTGGGGTGGGGTGGCGTGGAGTGGAGTGGAGTGAAGTGGAGTGGCGTGGCGTGGCGTGTGGAGTGGCGTGTGGAGTGGCGTGTGGAGTGGAGTGGCGTGGAGTGGAGTGGAGTGGAGTGGAGTGGCGTGGCGTGGCGTGTGGAGTGGAGTGAAGTGGAGTGAACTGGTGTGCCGTGAAAGACTAGTGAAAGGGGGTCCGCGTGCCAATCCTGCATCGGTGGGGCCACCCGCCTCACCTCGCCCCCCACCACCACCCCTCCGTACCGTACCTGGAAGCAAAAGTCGTCACCAGCCTTCGTTGCGACACTCGTGACGCCCTGCACCGGCTCCTTCTGCAGCTTCTTCAGCTCGGCCCTCGCGCGCTTCTTGCTCTCAGGCGACCGATCGCTCTCCTCAGCACCGCTGCCCAGCTTTTCCTTGAAGACCACCGACAGCGGGCGGTCGGACTGGTCCTGCGTGCCCTCCTCCGGGGCCTTCCAGAGCGGGACGGACTTGGGGGGGTTGTAGTTGGTCTCCCCAGCAAGCGACAGCACGCGGACGCCAAACTCCTTCGACAAGCGGGCGGCCAGCTCGCTGCCCGTCAGGTCCCCCCGGTACTCCAGCTTGTCCCAAGTCGTGAAGCTGTCGAACTCGGCCCCCGCGCCCGTGAGGGCCGTCTGTCGCAGGTTCGTCCCGGCCGCCGGGAGCGCCGGGTTGAAGACGCTGAACGCCTGCGAGCCCACCGCCAGGTTGATGTTGGAGTTGAAGAACCTGCATTCCGAACGACGTGGTGCGCCAACGAGCGTCGCCCTCCCGCTGGCGCAAGCACTGCCTGGGCCAGGAACACCCACGATCAGACGGGCAGCCCGTGCTGAACTCTACCCACAGGCATGCGGTTCGCGAAGAGGTGGCCCGGTGCAGCTGCATTTGCGGGTTCGGAACCCCCTGGGATTCATCATTACGTGCGTCTTCGGAAGTTACTGGGCGTGCCGTTGTGTTTGCATAGAGTTCAAGTGTGGACACTGCAGTGCAGCGGATGAAAACCATTTTGGCCATGGAATTTTGGACTGGCTGAAAATAACGTGATGACACATAGAAATTGGGGCAGGTTTCCGGCAGAATGTTCTGATCAGCGAGAACAACTCACCGCCGGCTCGGCCATGACACATTTTGGACGACGGCCCCCAAAAGTCAGGTGTGGACCCGCCACTGAGCTCCAGGTGCACCAGCGTTCGCCCGGCCTTCATTGTCTCGAGTGACAGTTTGCGCAATGTTCTGCTGCAGGAGTGCTGCCCATCCCTTTCCTCCCTAAATGGGGGTCAGAATGGTCGTCGTGGGCCATTGTCCTGTCCCCTGACGTCCCAAATACTCTTGGGCATACTTGGCTCGTCGGCCGTAGACTGTGTCACTGATGTGTCTGGGTTGAGTGTGGCGTAAATTTCGTGCATTTTAGACTACGGGGGGGGGGGGGGGTCGTGCCAAGTCAAGTTGGTGGTGGGAAATTGGCGATGGGTCCCAGAAAAGTGCCCGAGTCCCAAAGATCACCCAATCGTGTTCTTTGCCTCCGGGCGGGTCTGGAGGGTACACGTTTTGAGAGGTGCAGGAGATAGCCAACAGCGGTAAACACCTGCCGCCGGCGCGCCACCAGCAAGCACCAACGGTCCCCAAGAAAATTTTGGCTCGCTGCGGCATGCTGCGGCATGCTGCGGCATGCTTCAAGCTGTTGGTCAAGGGTACCATCATTTTCCGAAAGCGGCACAGGTTTCAAAAACCTGTGATGCCTCGGTAGTTTCAGGACTTGACATGTCAAAACAACACCAAAAAAGCGAAAATCTGTGCAACAATAGAGAAGAACTGACAGGCAAAAATTTGCCCTTACCGGGAACAGAACCCAGAACCCTCCTAACTGGGACCTGGTACATAGACCACTGAGCTACCATCCAATTCTGAGACATCTGTGCAACAAAAGGTTCCAAGGTTTGACATGTTATGAAAAAAAAAGTCCACCATGTGGAAATTTTGGCTCGCTGCGGCATGCTGCGGCATGCTTCAAAACCCCCACCAACAGCTCCCAGAATCTGGCGCTGCGGCATGCTGCAGAATGCTGCGGCATGCTGCGGCATGCTGCTGCCGTTGGTGCTTGGCCCCACCAGATCACCAACCGCAGGTGATTGCGTGTCAACCGCTGCGGGTAACTCCGACCAACTGCCGTCAGTTTGACGCCCCAACGCCAATGAAACAGCCGTGCCCTGCCCTGCCCTGCCCGGGCACCGTTGCTGATTTTGCGCGATGAATTTGGCGTCGGATTTGAAAACCCCAATTCCCCACGCCAATGAGGCCCTGCTCCAAATCCCCCGCATAAAAACTGTGGTCAGACGTACAGCCATCAGACAGGGTTGCCGCGCTTAGACAAGGCCGTGCTAACAGTGCAAGCCCCCCCCTGTCGGACATTCCGTGTGGTTGTTGTTTCTTTATGGGGCCCTGGACAGTCAACCGTTCTTCCCTTCGCATGTTGCGTCGGGTTGCTGCATTCTGTCGGCCGCTGCGGCAGGTGCTCCTGCTGGTGTTGTTTCCGCGTTCACGGAGCCCAGTGGTTGGTGTGCCGGGGCTGTACTGGTTGTGGCGGGTGCCGTTTGTGCGTTAGCAATGCCCAGTAGTTGGCGTACCAAGGTTGTGCTGGTTGTTGCGGGGGTCGTTTGACGGTTTTTGCTGCCCATGCACCTCTGGCCTCCGGTCGTCCACAACCTGCGTCGCTGCGTTTCTGTGTGCTTGAGGCCCAGGTGCCCCACTCCTCCACGCATTGTACCGGCCGTCCACCCCATGCGCTCCACCACACCATGGGTCGCGCGTGCGCATGACGCATTCCTTGATGGTCGCGGGTAGTGTGCGCTTCGCGGGTGGCGTGCGCTCCGTTATGGTTGACGCGGGTGGCGTGTGCGCCTGCGTGATGTCCCCTCCCCGTACCAGTCGCTGCTGGTGCCATGGGGCACGGCCCCTGTTGCTACCCAAGCGCACCACTCCCCGCAGCTGCCCCGTGCATGGCTCCCTGAGCCACCTTATGGCACGCATCCTAACTCTCCGGTTTTTGATTCCCCGGTCTTTTTTCCAAAAGCAGCTCTTCCAAAAACTGGGGGGAAATGGCAAATGGGTGCTCTCAACGGGAAAATGGGGCACTGTCATGACATCTGGCAACGTGCGAGAGCAACAAGGGTGATACAAATATCTGGTCTGCGGAGTCTCCGGACGGAACAGTGGGGGAAATCACCGGTCCCGGGAGCCCAAAGATCTGGCTGCAGATGCAACGGTTGTTCAGTCAGCCCCGCAGCCCCTCGTGAAGGCCAATACAGGCCTCCCCTCGTGGGCCCAACCATTTCTAACTCACTTTCAACCTACAGGGGCCCCTGCTGCGTCTCCGCCTCCTGCGCTTGCCTCTGCCCCCCCCTCTGCTCCCCGCTCGTCAGAGCCGTACTCCGTGGTCAGGGATGTATTACAAGAGAGGAGGGGGGGGAGCGGGGGGTCTGGAACCAAAGGTTTGTGTACCAAAAATAGCCCAAATCACTATTTCTTTTTGTAAATTTCATTTTTTCCTTCCAGAGGGGTCCAGGGGGGGTTGGCCCACCCCCCCTTCCTCCTCCTCCTCCTCCTCCTCCTCTGGTTGTCAGCCGTTCTGATCCATCCCTGCCGGTGGTCCCCACGACAGTCTCAGGGCGTCTGCAGACGTAGGATGGGCGTTGTGGATGGCCGCCCCGCAGACCTGTCATTGCCCAGATTCTGCAGGCCCATCACAAGCTTGCAGAACTCCACGTCCACGAGCCCGCAGACCATGGCGGTGGTGGTGGCCAGCGCCGGGATGATCCGACCGGCCGTCACCTTCACCGCATGGCGCTCCGAAAGCTTGATGTTGTAGTTCCAGCTGCGCAGGTTCGTCGCGGCCGTGAGGTAGTCCACGTGGAAGTTGTCATCGTCGTCCTTCTCGAAGTCGTGGGGGCGCGCCGCGACGAGGATCGACTCGTCCACGCCGCGTAGCTCCGCCACGAGCGCCGCCATGTCGTTGGGGTCCACCGCCACGTCCTCCTCGTCGCCCGCGCCCTCGGCCACGGCGGCGGCGGCGCCCTTGTTCCAGGCAGGGTGCTTCAGCTGCAGCGCGCGCACCTGGGGAGGAAAACGGGAGGCACATGCCCCTTTTCTTTCCTGTAAGCGGCGTACGGGACAAAATGACAGAGAAAAAAGCCCTTTTGTTTATGTAAGCCAAGCCCACTTTTTTATGAAAAAAAAACAAGAACAAAAAAAAGAAAGAGGACAACCCACCGCCATTGCTACCGGTCGCGTACGGAAAAAAGGGTAAATCACGTACTTCTGATGCGTGGTGCTGGCTCTTGTCTTCTTTCGGGCGTGTGCTTGCGGGGCGCTTGCGTTTCACGTGTCTTCTTTGTCCTGCCTGTTGCTTGGCTCCTTTATCTCTTTGCCTGGCCTCTCCTGGTATGTGTCTGCTGTGTGTCTTTTGTGCTTTGGCTTGTGCGTTGCTGTAAGTTGCGTACGCTTTCCACTCCCCCCCCCCCCTACCGCGACTCACAAAAAAAAAAGCGTACAGCATTTACAGCAGGGCACAAGCCAAAGCAACACAGATGACATAAAAAAAACGCGGACGCGACTTCCAGCGGGGCACAAGTCAAAGCAAAAAAGATTACATGAGAAAACAGTGTACGCGAGTTCCAAGAAAACACACGCACCTGCGCCTCGAACGCCGCGCGGTCCCGCAGGAACGGCACGGCGAACACGAAAGCGTACATGTTGGCGGCGGCGTACAGGTACTCGAGGGGCAACTTGTTCGCGTCGTCCACCGCGAAGTCCACGGGATGGGGGCGGCGCTTGGTGCCGGTCCAGTAGGGCTTGCCCTCCTCCCGCTCCGCCACGTCCCCCGCGTTGATGACCTCGAGGATCTTGTTGCGGAAGACGGCGGTCATCTGGTCGAAGGCTAACCGAATGCACGTGGCGAAGTCCACCCCCGCGCCCCGCCGCTGGATGTCGATCATGGACTTCACGTACCGCATGGCCTCCATTCGCTCGGCGTCCTTGGCAGTGAAGTGCAGGGGAGTGCAGTGCAGTGCAGTGCAGGGCAGTGCAGGGCAGTGAAGTGCAGGGCAGTGCAGGGCAGGGCAGGGCAGGGCAGGGCAGGGCAGCACGGGGCAGTGCAGCATGGAGGGTGCGGCAGGGCAAGGGAGCGCCATGCCATGCTGTGCAGGGCAGGGCAGGTCCTGATCCAGTGGGTGAGTACGCCGCGTGCACACCCACTCCGGCTGACGGCGGCGGAATGCCGTCACCGTCTGGTGGGGCACGAGCGGCAGCGAGGGGGAGCAGCGCTGCCATGCCTGTGGGCAGGGCTACTGCCCAGATCACGGGAGGGGACTGCAGTACAGGGGTGTGCGCATGGCAGAGCGAGGCATGCGGTGGCTCCAGCCCCGCCTGCCTTCCACGGCCTTCAGTGCCCTTAGTTCAGAGCACTTTGCCAAGCGCGCAATTAGGTCCCCTTGAGGCAAATGCAGCACATGGTACCCTGGGGTTGACCTGGTGGACTGCTGAGGGCCTCTCTGCACATCCCTTCCCCTAATGGTGTCCCTGCGATGGAGGGCATGGGCAGGAAATCATAAATGACATGGGCATGGGCATCCTTGACCAGGGTCTCAGATTCGGGCCGAGTTCAAGAAATCGAATTGGAATTCGGGCGAATTCGGCGAACGAATTCGAATCCGCGACTTCGTATTACACTAGGGCCCTCGGGGAGGGTCAACCGAATTTGGCGCGAATTCGGCACGAATTCGAATTCGGGAGTTCGGCCTGATTCCCTCACCTTGACTCCAGCGGACCTCCCCCCGCACCTCGGTGAGCTTTTTGAGGTCCGCCTCTGTCCACGGGCTCTCAACCAAGAAAGCAGATCTGTCTACGTTAATTTCAAGGCCTGCCAAGCAACTCCACTGATGAAGTGGCACAACGGCGTCCTGTTCTTCGTACTCATATAGTGCCACGGTGAGTGGGGGATACGTTTGCGGGTGAGAGTGGAACGGCTGTTGAACCACTCACAACTGCAGCCTTCCGGCCTCGTGGTGTTCCCTCCCCTGCCAGCGCTGACGAGGGAGGGGGTTGGGGGGGGGGGGGGGGGCATGACGTGAGGGTTCCGACAACCAGCAGGCCATGGCTTAGCCTTACCGGGGGGCAGGGGGGCGAATGGCAGCCTGGGATCCTCCGCCTGACCCACCCACCCACCAACATCAGAAAATTTTTCCACAGGAAATGCATCAACTTAATCAAAGGGGCCCGAAATTGGAGGTCAATTTTAGGTACGCAAAAATTTTTTTTCAGCCTCTGACCCCCCCCCCCCCTGTACAGGTAGAATTCGCCATTACACCGTGGCCTGCTTGTGGTAGACTCGATGAGCTCCGCACGACAGTGTCCGTTCGTGCTGCAAGCTACCGGGGGGGGGGGGGGGTGAGAGGGGGACAGTTCTCTGTCTGCTCACAGGTGCTGCCTTTGCCCCATGCCCCCTTCCCCCGTGCCGGCATGTGTACCAAACATGGCCCAAATCAATGTTCCCTTCGGTAAATGTCCTTTTTTCCCCCACTATAAACTCTGGGTCCGGGGGGGGGGGGGGGGGGGACCAGAACCGTGCGGAAAGGGGGGATCTGGGACCCAAAAGGTCGTGTCCCAAAAAGTGCCCAACCAGATTTTCCCGACGCTGAATTTCGTTTTTTCCCACGATGGTCACTTTGGTCTGGGGGGAGGGGGGGAGGGGGGCCGAAAAAAGAAATGAAGGTAGCCCCCCACTGTCAGCCTAGCCCCCCTGTGTGACGTTCCGTCTGGTTGTCGTTTCTTTACGGGGCCCTGAACAGTCACCCGTTCTTCCCTTCGCATGTTGCGTCGGGTTGCTTCTTTCTGTCGGCCGCTGCGGCCGGTGCTCCTGCTGGTATCGTTTCCGCGTTCGCAGAGCCCAGTGGTTGGTGTGCTGGGGCTGTGCTGGTTGTGGCATTGTGTGCCGTTTGCGTGTCAGCGGCGCCCAGTAGTTGGCGTACTGAGGTTGTGCTGGTTGTTGCGGGGGTCGTTTGACTGTTTTTGCTGTCCACGCGCCTCTGTCCACAGGCTGTCCATAACCTGCCTCGCTGTGTTTCCATGTGTGTGAGGCCCAGGTGCCCTGCTCCTCCACGCGTTGTCCCGACCGTCCACCATATGTCCCTTTCCCCCTCACGGCTGGTCGGCCCCTGATGGGCTACCGCTCCGGTTGCGCAAACAGCCCATCTGGGCTGCGGAGCGACGGGACTGGCTGGCCGGGCCATCCCCTTTGTTGTGGCTGCCTCCCATGCGCACGCTCTCCCATCCCCTCCATTCTGGTTCCCTGTCATGGTTGCCTCTCCTGCCTTGCTGCGCCCTGCCTCCTTGTCTGCTGTGCTTGCACTCGTCCCTCCCAGTGTGGCTCCCGCGTCCTGTGTGTCTGTGTTGCTCCTCCCCCTGTCTGTTGGCGCTCCAGGGTGCCCCTTTTGTGCACCCCCCTGTCCCACCCGCCTGCCCCCCCGTACGCAGATTTCACGTCTCCATATGATGTTGTCCCGGGCGCGGTTTGCTGGTCACGGCCCTGTTGCCACCCCCATGGCGGGCACCTCCCGGGGCGCAGGGGCACAGCCCCCGCCCTTGTGGAGTTCGTGGGCACCTCATGGAGGGAGGGGGGGGCTTGTTTGCTGATGGCTCGCTCGGCGTGCGCCGCATTTGGTGGTTGCTGCTGTGCTCGCACCTCATGGTCCGCCTTTGCATTGCTGTGAGTCCTGTTGGGGCTTGTCTCACTGCCATGTGTGGGGCGGCCCTATGCCCAGTTGCTTCGCTGCGTGTGTACCTCCCAAGTTGGTGCTCTTGTTTCTTCTGCTGGCGCACTCACCGTTACTAGTGTGCGCCGCGGGGGGGGGGGGGTGGTTTCCAGCCTCCCGTTGTGGTTGTTGGATGGTCCCACTGTGATTTGGGTGGCACTAGGAGCAACGGGCACTTTTGCACATGTCTCCAAATCCGCAAACTGACCTATCACTGGTGTTTGTCGGAGTTGTTTTGTGGTAAATGTGATGCGTTGTTGCTCTTGTGCATTCTGGGCTGCTGAGGGGCTCCCTGTTTGAGGACTTCACTCCGGGCTGTCCACGCCTCGGAGCTAGGGAATCGTGTGAGTCCACCCGCTATTTGGTCGTGTGCAGTGACCACCAATGGTTTGGACGCTGTGTCTCATAAGCGTGCCCAAGGCCCCTGCACTAGGCCTTGGTGACAGAACTTAGCTACTCGTGGGCAACTGCCAACCCCCCGCAGGGGCAACCCCCCTACTTAGGCTTGAGCTACCTCCACTTCCCAGTGTGGTCGGGAAGGTGTTGGCTCCCGGGAGTGCAGGGAAGCAGTCAGGGAAGCATCCCTTTTGTGTTGTGCGCGTTCGTGTGGCCTTGGTTGGTGTTTGTGGTGGGTGTGGTGTTGGCGTTGGGGTGTGGGGTTGTGGGCCTTTGGTGGTGCCCTGCGTGCGTGCCTTGTTTGTTGGCGGCGATGGTTGTGCATGGGTGGGTTGCCCGCGTGGTGGGTCTAGCACCCGCCCTGGGCATCGGGTGTTGGGCTAGTGTATGTGTTTGCGGCGCGTGTTGCGGCTCTCCACCGCCGCTGTGGTGCGCTACTCTGCTTTGCTCTACTGCGTTGTGTGCTGCACTGTGTCGCCCTTGTACGCGTGTGCTCCTCTGATGTGTACTGTGCGGCTCTGCTCCTCTGTGCGCCTCCGCGCCAACATTGTGTGCCCGGGCGTTGCGTAGTCTTGTGCTACTCTGGTGTGTGTTGTGTGGCTCTGTTCCGTTGTGCGCCGCTATCAGCTCTGGCGTGCCCCGTGTTGTGTGCTGTGCGGTATCAACAAGGAATGGTAGCCGCGGCTACACGGGCCATAGCCACACTCTTCTCGGGGGCCAAGTCCCGGTATCCGAAGACTTGGATGCCGCCACACACCCGTAGGCGGGGCGGGGTCCAAGCATCCGGGGCCCACCAATGAGAGTTGTGCGCACACCTCATCTTAGCGCCTTTGTCGGCCCTATGTGCCTAGGCGTTGCGCTCTCTTGTACTGCCTTGGTGTGTGTTGTGCTGCTCTGTTCTGTTGTGCGCCTCGGTTGGCCCTGGCGTGCCGCGATGCACTGTGTGTTGTGCTGTGTGCTATGCTGCATCAACGAAGAATGGCGGCCACAACTGCACGGGCCACGGCCACACTCTTCCATGGGGGCCAAGTCCCGGCAACCTCCGAAGCACTTAGATGCCGCCACACACCCGTCGGCGGGGCAGGGTCCAAGCACCCGGGGCCAGCCAATGAGAATTGTGCGCATTTCTCTTCTCTTCTCATCTCATGTGTTCGTCTCCGCCAGCTCTATGGGCCTGGGCGTTGCGCCGCTTTGTGCTGCTGTAATGTATGTTGCGCTGGGCCGCGCTATGCGTCTGCGCGTCACTCCGCTCTGCGATGCTCTGTATTGCTGTGTTGGGTGCGTGTCGCGATGTGCTGTGTGCTCTGCTGTTTTGCTGTGCGCCGTTTTCAGCCGCGCGTGCGTGTGTGGTTTTGTGCTGCTCCATCCTGGCTTGTTCGTTGTCTTGCATTGCTATGGTGCGGGCCGCCCGGCGTGTCCCCACTCCGCTTCATGCTTTTAACTCCCTCAACGCATCCGGGAGGCCGCCACGATTAAGCGTGCTAGGCGATTTGTGGGTAACAGTCTGCCCGGCTGTGAGACGAGGACGTTCTCTCCTGGTAGGTCCCCGTCTATGTGCACCACTGGCTGCCACTCCCCATGTGTGTAGCACACCCCATGCGGGTGGCAGCTACACTGCGGGGTGTACACTCCGACAGCCACGATGCGCACCCGGACCACCGGCATCGTGAGCCCTGGGCATATGAAGTGCCACGCCTCCCCCCTGGTCATGCTGGGCATTGGTGTGTGGGCTAGTTGCCACTCGCGGGCCCGTACTATACTTGTGTACTGAGCTTCCATGAAGTCCACGGTCACGTATGCAAAGTATGCAAAGTGTCGCTGCATCGTCGGCGTGTTTGGCTCCCCTGGCCTTCTGCCCTCTTGTTCAGGGCCATGTGTCGCTGCTCCCCTGCTGCTCCCCTATTGCCCTGGCGTACCTCCCGTTGTTGGCGCCTGGTGCCTCTTTGTATGTCTGCATCGTGCCGTCTTCGCGCCTCTGTGTCCAACAGTCCGTCCTTGGCCTTCCCTATTTGTTTGAAAAGTCCCTCGGCCTTCTCCCTGTGGTGCGCGTTTTTGTCTGGGTGCACCTTGACACTGAGCTGCTTGTATGCCCGCTTGATTTCCTCCGTGGTGGCCCCCTCCCCTTGTCCAAGTAACAGTAAGTGACCAGAAATTGACAGAACCGACGCCTCGTGTTGTTTAGACACGGGCGTTGCTTGCACAAAGAGGGGGGGGGGGGGTTACAGTCATCAGCCGGTTGGCGACCGTGTATCACCCCCAGAGGTCCAGTGCCAGCGCCTCCTGGTGTGCCCTCCCACTCCCGGACCCAACAGCGGACCTTGGACATGTCATCCAGGGAAGCGAAGAAGCCCGCCTTGTCACAGCGGAACTTCTCGTACTGCTGAGGGCCGAACTCGAAGTTCTCCGTGTAGAGGGCCTGCTTGGCGAACTCGATGCAGTGCAGGGGCAGGTACGGGAAGGACCGCAGGGTGCACATCGCGATGCCCACCTCCGGCACGTCCTCGCCGTCGTTGTACGTGGACGTGCGGAACGGCAGGATGACCTCCGAGTTGGACTGCGTGCCCCGCGTCCCGGACTCAAGCAGCGGCTTTGAGTACCTGGGCGGGGGGGGGGGGGGGGCTGAAGAGGGTGACCCTTGGGGACCCAGCACCAGGGATGCATTGGAAGGGAAGGGACCTCAGAGGCGGCCCCAGAGGCGGTTAGTCAGGCGGTTGGAGGAGGTTGCCAAAGCGGTTGGGGGTGGTTACTGTCGGTTACAAATGCCAGTAAAGCTGGCACTGAGCGTCAGGGAGACAGTGGCTGGGCATAGGCTGGGCGCCCTAGAGGGGGGGGAAGGGGGGGTACCTCCCCCCCTTCCAATGCATCCCTGCCCGGCACCCCTTGGGCCCTGTGTTACACTTCCCACAGTACATGGGCCGGGGAGCACCCGCCGAACTTCCCTGTTTTGGGAAAGACTTAGTGTAGAACATTGCCGACGCCGGCGTGGGAGGCCTCACTGCCCGCGCGACACACGGGGGGGGGGGGGGGTGGACCCGGTCCTGCTGCGCCCCCCCCCCCCCAGCTATCTGGGGAGGACGCCATACAAGGACCGGGCCCGGCTGCCCCCCCCCCCCCCCCCCCCCCCGGTGGCGTGACGATCCACGCCCCCCGCGCGACAAACCACTGCTCCGCACGACGACCGGGCCCGGGCAGCAGCTGCACGTGTGAGGGACAACCGTCCCACCTTCACCCCGTGAAAATGCTGTTTCCCAGTGGCTTGGGATACACAGTGCAACGGGGGTGGGGGAAAAAAGGTTTCCGCAGGCGGGGGGCCGTTTGAGCCCCTTTCCTAGACACCCTCCCCTTCAGGACTCAAACGTCGGGCAGCCAAAAAGCTGGCTTGCGCGACAGAAAAAGGACCGTTCAAAGATGAAATGTGCTTTCCAGCAATTCCCCGCCCCCCCACCAACAGTACTTATGTCCGGTCAATTTCCGCTACATCCCATAGCACAAAAAAAAAGGGGATGCAGGGCCGGGACTGGCGGGAGTTAGGTCCGGAACATTTTTCAGTTCAGTGGGGGAAAAATTCCCAAATTTTTGTGCTATGAACGGTCCTGACGTTTGAGCCCCTTTTCCAGACCCCCCCCCCCCTCCTTCGGGGGGCTCAAACGCCCCCCCCCCCCCCCCCCCCCGCGCAAACCTTTTTCCGCCTTCCCCAGCCCCAAACCGGTGCCTACACCCGGAAGCACCGATCGGCATATTCACTTCGCCTTTCGCCCCCCCTGCCCAACAGCACACCACCTCCCGGGCCCCGCCGTTGGGCCCCGGCACAACCAGAACGGGGCTACCCGGGCCCTCCGGGGGGGCCGTGGCGGAGGGCGAGGGAAGCACACGACGACCTGTGCCTCACCACGGCAGGGCCATGGTCGGGCAAACACCTGCACTTCATGACTGCCTGGCCACCGCAGGACCCTGAGAGAACCGACAGTGAAAGCACTTCACCACCGAGGCCCCACGGCAGGGCCCTGTAGAACAATCACACACGCCTCATGACCACCTGGTCCCACTGCCGGGCCAAACAGTGAAAGCACAGAACTTCCTCGGCCCTTGGGCCCAAGGGCCCTAGTGGAACGCGCAACGACGGCGCGCACCCACTTTAGGCCCAGGGCAGGGCCTTCGCGGACCACCCTGCGTGGCCCTTCCAAAAAGCAGTCCGCTCCACCCCGGCCCGGGTGTCCTCTTCAGGGGACCACCCGGAAGAGAGTTCTGAGTAGTTGTGCGGGGCTTGGGCGATTACACGAACGTCATCAAACAGTTTGTGACCCCCCTTTACCCCACGAGGGGGGGGTCCGGGGGAGGCACCCACGGTTGCATGTAAGGCAAGCCAACCCCCCCCAACCATTTTTTCTTGTTATTTTAACACAAATATGAATTCTCTACAAAATTTTGAGTATTTTGAGTATAAACACATAGTATAAAAAAAAAATTGGCGCCTTTGGCGCCGGACAATTTTCTCTAGGGACACTTGTTGGTGGCCGACCCGGCACCACTATCTTTCAAAACCCGGGGGGGGGGAGGGGGGGGGGGGGGGGGCTGGGGGGTGTCGCATACAAGGACTGGGCCCGGCCGCCCCCCCCGTGCCCCCAACAGCCCTCGTACGTAGGATATCCGGCCCACTCAAAACAGGCTTGGGTTGGGGTGAGGCCAGAAATGAAACGGATCTGAAGGAGTTTGAGCGACGTCAGGAAGAGTTTGGGGTGTGTGGAGGGGGCGGCGGAGGCCGGGAGGAACCATAGGCACCGCCCGTCGGTGTACTGCCGCGCCTTCACGTTGTCCAGGGCGTTCCAGCACAGGTCCAGCCCCTCCCAGAAATCATCCGTGAAGTAGTCCTCTGTGGAGGGCCCACAGAACTTCTCGATGCCCTCCACGCGCATGTCCGGGTTCCAGCCCTTCACGACGCGCGCGCCCGACACCGACTTGGAGTTCCCCACGTCGGTGCTGCGGAACAGGAACTGCCGCGACAGGTTGGACGTCTCGATGGTGTCCATGTCCGTCACGATGACGCTGCCGCGCCGCCCGGTGCCCACGCCCATCAGGGCCATCCCCTTGAGGTACTCGCAGCCCAGCGCCCCGCAGCCGACCAGGAAGACGCGCGCGTTGGCCGCGCGATGCTGGAAGTCTTTCCCGAGGATCGCGACCTAGAAACGAGGTCGAGTAGTTCAGCGGTCATTCAGGGGAAATCAGAAGTGGCCCACAAGTGGGCAAAGTGGCTACGTCACCCCTGCCGTCTCGGGGATCCCCACCGCTTCAGAGCGGGGGGGGAAATCAGAAGTGGCCCACTTCCTGACGCCTGGACTAGAGGCCCCTGGTTCGGTTCCGGTTGAGGGCATAAGCGGGAACGCAGTGTCTTAGGCTCTGAGGCGCGAGGGTGTCTGTGACCCCGCGAGCCGGAAGGGACGTTGCGAGGAATGAAGAGAGACTTTACGCTGGAGCTTGGACATCGCCCAGGCACCTTACCTTTACCTTTACCGAGGATCGCGACCTGGTCGTCGTAGCGCGAGTTGGCGGGCGGGCCGGTGTTGGACGGCGCGTCGTCCGTGATCAGCGCGTGGTCCTCGTGGTGGATCCACTGCTCCACCGGCGAGAACTTACCCGTCTTCTTGATGACCTCCTGCGCGACCGCGCCCCCGAGGTACGCGCAGAACCCGGTCAGCTCCGTCCCGAACAGCCGGGCGAAGCGCGACGCGCGCGCGGCGTCCAGGTCGCGCGGCACGCCCCACTTCGGCTCGAACGACTCCACGTAGTCCGGATCCTCGAACGTCTGCGCCCAGATCGTCGGCAGCTCCACCGTGTCAAAAGCCCGATTCCGCTCCGACACGTCGCGCGCGCAATCCAGCAGCGCGGCTGCGTCCTTCTGGCTGCGCGGCCGCGGCCAGTGCCCGTGCCGCTCGTGGAAGTCCAGCGCAGCGGCCCACTGGAGGTGGACGTCCACGCCGCGCCCCTCGATGCCGTGGGTGGCGAACAGCATCTGGGGGAAGCGGCTCTCCATCCCTCCGTACAGCCCGTGCGACCCGGTGCTCCGCAGCGACTCCTCGAGGGACGCGTACGACTTCTTGACGGGAGCCTTCACGGGGTTCGCGAGGCCCCCGAACTCGTACGCGGAGAACAGCGCAATGTCCTCCTGCGTGCAGTCCGTGAGCACCAGCCGGTCCAGTAGCGTCAGCGTGCGGCACTTGCTCCGGAACCCGCTCGGGTCCTTGCCCGCCGCCTTCCACTCCTGCAGGGTTTGAAAAGAGCTGCACCTACCATAGCAGGTGCGACTCCTGCCGAACCACCCACCACCACCACCTCTCGGGGGGGGGGGGGGGGCGTCACAACGTCTAAGTGTAGAGTGGTTATGAAAGGGTCGCCATCCCCACAAGAGTCTGAGTGTATTGAACAAGTGGATTTAAGCCGCCTGTTCTTGAGCATTGCAATCGTTGACAGTGTATCTCGGAGCACAGGTGGGCAGCATCACCTGGGCAACATGACACTGCTTTCGCCTTCCCCTGGGGAGACTGATGGTTGGGCTACAATATCCATCAAAGAGGGTATAATCCTATTGAAGCCATGGATCCTTTCATGTCTCTTGCTCACAGCAAGGGCCTTTTTTCCCTGCGACATCACCATTTGGGGCCTCAAGCATGTCTACCAAGTGGCACTAGGGGTGGATACCTTGGGGGTCACACTTGACATCCTCCCCCGCCCCCCCCCCCCCCCGTTGCGATCGCAACACGAAAGTCCCGAACTGTGACGGAAACAACACCTCGTGTCGTGCTGACTGCGGTAAAGCTTTGTAGAAACGAGGCAAAAAAGGATCCTCCGATTTGAAAGGCAACCGACTGAAACTGAAGACGGCCCATCACACCTTTCCATTCTTCATACCTGCAGGTGCGTGTCCAGCATCTTCTGGAGGGTCGCGCCGCAGTAGGCGGTGGCGTTCTTCAGCATCGGGTCCGCGGTGGAGAACTCGCGCTTGGGGTCGAACACCGCCACCGCCATCCGCTTCACCGCGAACCGGCGCCCGGCCAGCGGCACCAGCTTCCCGTTCATGTCGTCCAGCTCGACGGTGTCGCCGTCGTCGAGGGCGTGGTTGGAGTCGGAGGTCAGCACGACGATCGTCTCGCCATCCTGGACGCCGGCGACGCTGAGGGCGGAGGGCTTGGTCATCACCTCGATGTTGGACAGGGCCTTGGTGTCCAAAGGTTCGCCGTCCTTGGAAAAATAGAGAGGAACAGAGAGAGAGAGAGAGAGAGGAGAGAGAGAGAGAGAGCATATTTAGGAGCATAGGCCCTGGGCTTGAGGGCACGTTGTCCCACCTGTGCTTCCCTGGAGGGCGCATGGCAGGGTGCCTTCCGCGCCGACAGAGCTCGAGGCTCCGCCGCTTCTTTCCATCAAGTTCGCTCAGTGGTGGCCTGACCACGTCCTCCCTGCTCATATGTCGCCTGCTGGGCAGGCTGCATGCTGCACACCATCGTGTGGTACTGCAGGGGAAAAGGAGAAACGAAGAGGAAGATGAAGAGGAAGGATGGGGGAGAGGGAGAATCTTCTTACACCCCCCCTGTTCGTGCACCCCGCCTGCCCTTCAGCTCCCCCAGGCGACCCCCACAAGGGTGATTCCACTAGGGGCGACGCACTATGGGCAGTGAAGGGCCAGTAGGGCACCAGGGGTTGCCGCGCTGGGGGCAAGCACCCCACACTCCACCTGGGGACCCGACGGAGGGGGGAGGGGGAGCAGGGGCTTCTTGGCAACATTACATTCCAAAGCAACACTGCGGGAGGTATCCCGTCCCCCCCTTGTGTAAGCTACGCCAAAGTCCCAAATTAATACAGTCCCTACGCCTACTGTAGCTTGGACACGGGCGTAGCTTGCGCGCGACACATACAACTACCAACACCGGGTGCCCAGGTTCAAAAAGAGAGGATTGCATGGTGAGCTGGTGCAAGAAAGGGGCATATAATGCACAAACATCCCCAAAATCAGAGCTATCTGGGTTCAAGTGGGCAGGCACTCACAACAAATGTGTCCATGACTCTATGTGACTCGCAAATCCGTCACAAAACCCATGTGTTATGTGGCTGCACTACGTTTGGTACCGAATTAAAATTAGGTCCCAAATTAATACGGTCCCTACGCCTACTGTAGCTTGGACAAAGGCGTAGCTTATACAAGGGGGGGCGGGGGTACTGTGGACCGTGCAGACCACGAAATGTTGGAAATATGCATTCGCCTGGGAGCCTCCTGCTACCATCCATCAACATCAGGTGATGAAGGCAGACCTTGTCCATAATGAGATGGTTCGGCCCGAAGTCGGAGAACAGGCTCGTGGTCACGCCGCTCGTGATGGCCATGAGGAACGCGATGTTGTTCTCGCGTGCCACTTTGTTGATGCGGAACAGGTCCGCCTTCGGCAGCAGCTGCGTCACGACGACGGCCGCGAAGGGCTTCCCGGTCGCGTTCACGTCCGGCGTCAGGATGTAGGCGTCGCTGAGGGCCCCCATGTACGCCTCGACCTTGCAGTACGGGTTCAGGCTCTTGAGCTGCGGGAGACCGGCCTCCGCACGCGGCGTGCCGGCGGCCGCGTGCGCCTCGGTGAGGTAGAAGTTGGACCCGAGGTCGCGCATGCGCGTCGGCTCGGGGTCCCAGACCACCACCGCGCCGACGTTGCTGAGGATCAGGTTCTTCGCAGCCTCTACGCCGACCCCGCGCTGTCCAACCACCAGGACGTTCAGGTCCTTGAGTTTGGCCAGGGTCTCAGCACCGAAGGCGGCTTTCTGGCGGTCGATTCGTGCGGCTTCTCCGTCCGCTTCCCCGGCGAGTCCCGCCTTCCAGCCGCCCATCCACTCGCCCCATGTGACCATTTGTGTGATTTTTGTGACTCTGTGTGGAGGCGTGTGTCTGGGGTGCATGGTGATGCCCTCTGCCAATGTTCCACCAGGGCGCCAAGAGTGGGTTGCTGGAAGGTTTTTCCCCTTACATTTTCCCTTGTGTTGGTCAGTCAGTAAGTGGGTGGGTGCCTCTTGAGCTGAGCCCCCCCTCCCGTGGGGGAGGTCAAGTGCTGTGGGTGGCTGCCAAAAGTTGTCGCTGTTGCTAAGAAAAGCCTTGACAGGGATGTCATAGGAACTATTTGTTGCTTTTTCTCTTTGACGAAGCTGCCACAGTGCTGCAACAGTCCGAGAAAGTCTCGGAGTCTAAGTACACTCTCAGAACATTCTTCGGGGGAGCCCCTGCGGTGCGCGTGCACTGCGCGCTACTTTTACACTAGGTTCGCCCCGAAGAGACCCCGGGCCCACCCCTTCCAAAGGCCCCTAAATTCGGGTCACCTGAACTACCGCAGTTGAAGACAAACGCAAGCTACCTTCCCTCCACATAAGACATTGTGCAAAATGCGGAAAGCCATGAACAGCGATGGTCGCAACCCCAAATGTCCACTCTCAACAACACATGTCCTTCTTCAATTGTCCAGTAAGTACAAAATCAGAATGAGCAACTTGTGTGCATGACACAGTTGCTGAATTAAAGCACCATGACATTGTCACATGTATTCATGTCAATGCAATCTGTACAATATTGCAACTGACACTTGTCACACATGGACATCTTCTCAGGGTCAGACTTGGTGCAACAAAGGGCACATACATCCCCATCGTCACCCACAACATCCTCATCATCATTGACCTCCCGTGTAGGTGCAGCCCATGCATGTGTGGGCATGTTTTGCCTGTTTTTTAGCCTCTCTCTCTCTCTCTCTCTCTCTCTCTCTCTCTCTCTCTCTCTCTCTCTCTCTCTCTCTCTCTCTCTCTCTTCTGCGGGTGTTAACGGTCAATTTCAGACTGCAATGTTGGGGCTTCACTGCCACCCTCTGGGAATTGTTGGCCATCAATCCCATCCTCTACAATCACACTTTCCTCATCCTTTGGTAAGTGCTTACCTTTGCTAAACCGCAAGATTTGCTAAATCACTCAAGGGGCCACGCAACAAAGCGTGGATTGAGAGTCCCTAACCCCAACTCAAGGGGCCACGCAACAAAGCGTGGATTGCAAGTCCCTAACCCCAACTCAAGGGGCCACGCAACAAAGCGTGGATTCAAAGTCAAAACGTACGCTAGAGGCAACAATTATGCCCCTAGTATCTCAAAGTATGGGTCTCTAGTACGGCCAGACGCCCAAATAGTTGCACTGCGCGCACTGTGCTAAGTGCGCCCCCTTCATGTCATAGGAACTATCTGTTGCATGATGGAGTTCGGGAAGGATACACTTTGAAATGGTAGGAACCGCTTCCTCGAGGCTGTAGGAACCCCTTCCTACCGGACGCAAGAACCCCTTCTTGCCAAACCTTCCTGCCTCCCCTTCCTACCAGTAGTCTAGGCAGCTGTAAGACCAGACAATTGAAGGTTGGGATCCAGTTGCGCCGGTGAGGTACAGTCAAGTAGGCCGTGGGACACTGCCTTTGGCGCGAGCCGAAATCCAACCCCCCCCCCCCCCGGGATCATTAAGCTATGGCAGTGGGTCTCGAACCACCAACTCACAGATGATACCACCATACCAGCCTCACCGCTATCCTCATTAGACCAGTCACCCATCGGCACTTCACCGTCATTCGGCCGCCTTGCCTCACCGCAACAAAGTGCTCTGCCTTGCTACCATTTTGTATCCCTCTGGGACTAGCTTGCACAGTTCATGATCCGTACACCCCCAACTATGCTCACCGTCACTGTCACTCTATCCTCCGGCCTCTCCTAAATTTGTCAGTGCCAACCGTTCCCATATGCCCTCTACCACTACTCTGTCATCTGCATTGGACTCGGAACTGTTTGATCGCACCTCCAGGTCGGCCCATGCTTCCAACCCCGACCCCTCCTCTGACCCCCCCCCCACCGCTTGCAAATGGTGGGAACACATCGCCTCTAGGGCCATCCTCTGCATGCAAAGCGTCCCTCACCTGGACCCAGTTTTGCAAATTTCACCAGCTCTTTTTGCCGGTCCATGAGGTCCACCAGTTGCACCCCCAGATCCCAGTTCGGCAGTGGGCCTGTAAACCATTGCTTTTGCTTCACTGTTGCATTTTACCCCCCATGCCTGCCATTTCATATTCCAACTGTAAAAAGAACAGAAGTCTTCCCAGTCCCCATAGCTGTAGCACCCATATCACTAAAGCTCCGTGGCATGTTGTGACTACGCGCATTTACTGGGCACATTCATTCTCAACTTGATCTCCAGGCCCTCTTCATGGTGGACTATACACCCCCACCCTTGCCACTCTCCCTGCCGTAGCACATATAGGTTTCGAGACTTCTGAGAGACAGAACATTCGGTGCCCCCACCCCAAACATTTGTCTCTGAGTTGCAAGTACACCCTATGCGTTGAAATCAGCTTGGGCCTTTTGGTCACTACTTTTGCCAAGACCGCACTACGGTTGTCCGCCTCTTGTGAAATTACTTGAAAAATGTGTGCCACCCCGCTGGGCGCACTCTAGCGCATCATCTACCCGTAAGGTCGTAAAATTGCCTTTCACCAAAAAGCCCCGAACTCGTGACGAACATTTATCATGGTCTTGCACCCATGACTTTGGCATTCTAGGCCAAGTTTTTGCATTGTGTGCGCACTGCGCACTGCATGCACATTGCAATGAAACCCTCCCATGCCACCTCTGTATAACATGGCAAAGCAACCAAGCTAACGGGAGAGGCATTGAAACCACTACCAACCTGGTACTTTGATGTACCTATGAATATCTCAATTAGCGTTGTAGCGTACAACTATGCAGTGGCGTGCAACCAACACACATGTAGCCGGGTCCACGGTAGGGTGGCACCATTGGTAGACTTGTGGACAATATCCCGCACATTGAGTCACAGGCATCGGTGGGTTGCATGCCATGGGCCGAAGTGTTTGCAGTAAGACTAGGACAATGTGTATGTAGTATAGCAACGGTGACAGCCTGGAGTAGTGCCATCTGTGTAGTTTGTGGGTACACATGGGGTGAATGGCACGCCTGCCTGACCTGCTATGCGGAGCTAGAGTGCTCAAATCATACACAATGATGGCATCGGTGCCGTTGGTAAGAAGACACAAGAGCAGAATCAGATAGACCACATCCCTGCCCTTGATCATGACATGCAGAGGAGGCCTCAGACCACTGCTTGCACAATAAAAGCCATGCACATCATTATATTCTTGTTGGGCTTCTGTCAAAGTCTTCTGCCCGACAAAAGGTACAGCACTATGCCAGCGGCCCTTGGAAGCGCCATTGTGATTACCTACCTACTTCACAATCAAAGAATTGTCCATGTGTTTGCGAAGGACCAAGGTTGTCAACGGCCACCGTTATCTTATAAACATGGCCTGCATACTTGGGATTGAACAGTACACCACCTACATCACCCCTACCCCCCCCCCCTTGTCGTTCCCCACCCCAAGAAAGACGGCCCCCCACCATCCCCTGGGGGACGGTTGCCAAGTGACGGTCCCCCACCCCCCCCCCCTTGGGGGACCGCACCACCACCGTACACGCACATTTGGAGGCACAGAAATTGCAGCACGGAGAGGCGCCGAACAGACACACAAGACACACAGTCATGCAAGACGATCTTGCCATCACGGCCATAAGTGATGCGGCGATATGCATCACCGTGCTCCAAATATCCAACGACCTGCACCAAAACAGGTTCCTCCGTGGAGCGGATGAACATCACATTTGTCCCAGGGAAACATGGTTGTGTTGTTAAGTTCCATTTCAGCGAAAGTGAGCAAAATGTCCTACCATGAGTGCAAGGGATACAAGTGGCAGTGCCCCACAACACAGTCACCCACACAACAACACAATGAGCCGCAACAAAAAATTTTGGGTTGACCAAGTGACCCCCCCCCCCCCCGCGGGGAACGACAAGGGGTGGGGAACGACAAGGGGGGGGGTACCTTCTTGGGGTCCCCATGGTGGGGAGAAATCAATATGGCTACATCACCCCTGCCTTCTCGGGTAATTACCTGAACCCTAGTTTTGGCCCTTTTGCGGAGGTTTGTTGTTCCATAATAGGGGTTTTTAGCTTCTTATGCATTCGGGATGTGGCGTATTTGAATTATTATCCATTTTCACCCATTTTCACCTATTTGTGCCCATTTTCATCCACTCCTACGCTTCAGCAGGGGTGATGTAGCCATATTGATTTCTCCCTACCAACATACGAAACTTTCCACTGCGTGCACACTGCATGCACGCATTCCCCTACTCCCCACTAAGTCAGCATACTTGGCCAGCGGGTCCTGGGGGGTATTTTGGGCCTCACCCAAGGCTGAGCCACCCACCCACCCAAGCGCCCTATTGTGTATCTCATACCCGTGCAATCCTACGCTGACAGTCACTCACAAGCACAGAACGCAGAAATCCGCCTTGGCTTGGAGGAAGGACGCCACACTGTTCGGGTACTCGATGTCCCTTAAACCCCAGAATGACTTGTTGGCAATGGTCATCACATCGTGTCAAGTCACTCCAGTAAGGGTCAGTAGTCCTATGTGGTACACGCAAGCTCTCGTCATGTCCAAGCTACGGTCGGTGTAGTGACCATTTTAATCTTGTGCTTTTCCTTAGTTTGGACAAGGGGAGCGGGGGGGGGGGGGGGGTAGAACCATGGTTGCCGTTGGCGGTGGAGGGGGGACTGTAGGTGCAGGAGGAGGTGCTAAAGCGTAGACGGCAGGGCGACAGAGTAGGCGAATTGAGTCATTGAGTGGTGGTGGTTTGGGGAGGTGATGCTAGAGCGGTGCAGAAGGGGTATTGTTTTATGGGTATACAGCAGCCCATAGCGGCCCATTCCAGTGGTAACTCACACAACGGAGGGTCATGACCAGAGGTTCGAGTCCCAGCGCGTTGCATCATAGGCCGTGAGCTTGGGGATGTGGTGGACAGCTCAGCCATCCACAATCTTCTTGTCCCATCTAGGAGGCAGGTCGCACATTAATTTGCTTTTTGGTAGTGGTGTGTGCTCTGGCCTTTTGACTTGATGTTGGACATGCCCGATACATCTCACTGGTGAGCAAGTTGAGTTCCGGTGTCAGCCCAGTTCTGCTGATGCTTGGCAGTTTAAAAATATTCATAGCCCCTGACCCCAACATGGGCCAGCTTCTGGTTTAGGGGGCACAAGTGTGGAAACACGGGGTGGCCGTGTTTGGCTGCATGCAGGTCAAGAAGGCGCTCTACACATGCATCCTGGTGTGCAAATGCACACTGTTCGGCAGTTTGTTTCAAATACACATATCCAACATATCGGGAATAGTTGTATGCACAATCTGTCAAACTGGACTGTGTTTGGACAAGTGTTACTGCGCCGCACGTAACACGGAACACATTTTGCAGACATAAGCCAACCCTACCCCTTCATCACAACAAAAGGGTGTCCAACAGGCCAGCATGCACCCCAGAACACAGGAGCACCTGGAATTACAGCTACACACACACTTTGTCACCCATATTGACCCTTCCTGCAGCCTCCACAAAGCCACAAACCACATTCTCTTTGGGATTGGAACCGCAAAAACGATGGTTCCGAAAAAAGGCCAGCACTGCAGAAATACAGGGTCGCCGTGTTCAGACAAGCCCATGTTAGGACAAGGGGGGATAGTTGGAAAAACACCTGAGGTGGTAACGGTTACCCAAAGCATTGAAATTCGGATGTAACCTCTTTGGTTTTTTTTTGGAGGAAGGGGGAGTTGTTCTGGCGAAGTCCGCAGTGGAGAAATAGTGCCCAAAGCTCTGCTGTGGAGCATGTTGGAACTCAGATGCGACCTCCAACTAGCTCCCTCCCATCCTCTTTTGCTTGGCAGGGGGATGGGGGTCCGGACAAAGGCCCAGGGAAGCTGACAGAGCCCTCTCACCAGAAGGCACCCATCAGATTTCTCGGAATGAAGGGTCAGGGCTGTTCGATGCCAAGATTGCCCACAGAGCATTGTGACAGCGAACCAAACACGCTGCGAGGATGGGCTGAACCTGACACCAAGAATGCTGCGGGGACTGCCGGCCCCGTAACCCAACACACCCAACGCCCCCAACATCATACGTATTCCAATCGTCTTCTAAATGGCTGCTGGGGCACAAGAAAGACAGCAGACTGAGAGGAACAGCAGCGTACAATGCACAGAGACACCCCAAAAACCCACATCAAAATGCAGTGGGAACACTGTTCGTACAGATCACACTCAGTGCACCAGGGGACATGCATGCAGGTGCGTCCTGAGACCTGGGGGGTCCCCAGCCCCCACTCTTCCTCGTCTGTGCCCTTCCCTCTGCCTCCATCAGCACCACCCATGAGTCGCAGTACCCCTCCTCCCCATTGCACAAGCAGGGCCCAAGTCACAGAAGGCAACGGTCGGACAGAGGTCGCAGTGCTCGGACAAGACCATGCTGGCGCAAGGGGGGCGAGGGGCTAAGGAGGGAGTCACCGGGATGATCATGCCTGACTCAGGCACGGCTGCTGTTCCTTGGGTAGGGGTGCGTAGGAGCCGGTGCTGGCGCCACAGCGGCAGTCCCGCCCCAGGCCCAACGAATGATGGATTGATCAGTGGGGAATTTTTTTTTCATTTTTGGTTCAGGCCTACATCCAATTGGGGACACCCCAAATGCTCTGGCTCTAGAGAGCAACTGGGAAGTACAACAGAGTCATTCAGTTCCAACGAGTGACAGAGGGGGAATGTTCGCCCTGCGCGCGCCCTGCGCGCGCCCTGCGCGCTACTTTTATCATGACCTTCCCAAATTGAGTCCCCAAGTTTACCATTACCGTATGAAGCCCCCAAGTAGACCAACAGCTGCCTCTTGCCTACCAAATGAAGCAACAAACCATCCATGCACAACATTGAACAGACTGCCACAGACTGCTATATCCTCCAGACGGATGGGATCGTAGTCTGGGACCGGTAGCCGTGTGGCCATTTTGGCGAGGAAGTCCACCTCCCCATTGCGCGGGATTTGCTCACATTCCTGTGCACTGTGGTCCTTAGACTCTTGACGATGACTGGGGATCTACTCCAATTTCTCCATGATGACTCGCTTGTGTTGCGTGTGATTACACACCTTGTGGCGGACGTCGGAATAAGAGCACTCCCGCGTGGGTCGTTTGTCGGCACATTTGGTCACAGCTATGTTGTCAATGTACCCGGGCTAGAATGCACAGGGGTCCTTTTGTCACCGCAACTCCCGCGGCTTGGTACTCGGAGCCCGTGATTTCCACCGTTTGGAGGTTGCCGCCGGATTACAAGGACATGCCTTCAGGCTGCTTTTGATTGTACTAACCCCTTCAAATGCACCAAAGTGTCGAGGAAGCAAACGTGGTACCCATAGGCCGCCGGGTTGGCGCCCTAGGACCCGCGGGGACAAAATCAGAGGGGTCCCACAGGGGTAGGGATTGGAAATAGCCCAAAAAGTTGCCCTGCGCGCGCCTTGCGCGCACCCTGCGTGCACCCTACGCGCTAACGCTCCCTCAGATAGGGAGTGCCTCATTCTGTGTGGTGGTGTTTGAGGGGTATGCTGCGGCTGCCGTACGGCCTTTGCGCCGTGGGTCATGGGTTTGTGGTCCATGTCAATGCATGCGTGCTCTAGTTGCTGCTGGGCGTCAGCATACGGGTGGGCCGAGAAAAGGGGTAGTGCATTCGCAACATGCAGCACGGCATCTGCTCCTTTTTTGTCCCCCCATGTTTGCCCCCCTTCGACTTCGATGGTTCGATTCTTCGAAGTATGCAAAGACAATTGAGAAGCATGAGTTCCAAGGGGTAAGACACACGGTCTCCTGACTACCTACGGGCAGTTTGTGCAAAAGCACGCACGTTTCAGGGCAAAATCAGGGAAATTCAGGGTTTTTGTGAACATTTTTGTACCTCTGCAAAACACTGGACTTCCAAAATGGCAAACGCGGCATTGTGCTGCCCTGGCCCGGCCGGGACCGCGGGCAACCGCTCCTGCGGGAGCGGGACCTGGCAGATAACACCATAACACCATAACACGTGTCTTGTTGTTGGGGGGGGGGGGCGCAAGCAGGTCACAAAGCGCTCCACACATGCACGTCCTCGTATGCATATGCAGCGATGTTCGGCAGTCCAATCGAATTTCATCTCGTGTACAGTGTGTGACACCTGTGCACTTTCTGTCTACCTGTTGCCTCTGTGTCAACACTAGCGTGTGTTGGGGGGGGGGCTCAATATGGTCAGGTTGCAGTGTCCACATTAGGCTCTGGCCGCGCCTGCCCCGCGACTGTCATCGCCTTCTGTCCATCTTGCCAACTCGTGGCGCATCCGTTGAGTGTCCGGCGAACTGGTGTTCATCCCTCGACCCTACCTCCGCTGGCCACTTTAGCTGTCCGGGCTCTACCGGGCTCTACTGTTGGGGGGGGGGGGGGGTGACCTTGGGCAAAAGTATTGATCCTGTTCGAAGGTACACAGGGGGAACCTGGAGTCTTGTAAATGGAAAATCACGGCCGTATAGCTGTTGCCTGTGGGATGGCTACAGAAGCAGGCTAGCACCATCTATCCCTGTCTGATAGGTATGCGTAATTGATACAGCAGACCTGTGAAAACGCGCTGTCCAATCAGATCAGAGCATACACCAGAGGGGTGCTTAAGGGATCGAAACTTCCGACATCCATACCAAGCGGCCACAAAACATCGGTAACATCAAATGGGGAGCTGATGCTAGACACAAAACATCTGATGGTACGACTCAGACATGACCCATCAAAATACAAATAGGGGGTATCGGTTTCCTGAAAGAGCCACTCGATGCACCAGAGACGCTTCAGCTTTATTGTTCTGGGGGTGAGACGTTTCCTGCTCCATTGCTCCCTCCCCGCCTTGGTCCCGAACCTCTCCTCTCGCTTGCTACCTCCCTGCCTCCCTCAGACTACACAAGGCCAGTAATTATGGGAATACCCTTCGAAGCGCATCAGACTTGAACAGCCAAACCCCTGGTAAGATACGAACACAATACGATTCCCATGTACCACCTGTTTATCAAGGTCACACGACCGTTGCGGTTGGGATAAGTATGGCAGCTGCCATCGATTGCAGACTGCCAATTATGTAGGCAACAAATACGAAGCGGGCATGCGCAGAGACCCACCACGTGTGCCAGAAGATGCTGACTGCTCTAGTAGCTTTATCGGCTCCAGGGGTAGTGGTCGAGTTTGAAACACTACTCTGCTCAAAGAAGGATCAAATTGCCCCCACGGGTGCGGGGGTGAACGGAATACCCCGACAGAGAACCAACAAAGGAATGTATCTGCAGATGCATATGCACCATGGGTACGTATCCCTTGTGCAATGGTGTAGACAGGCAGGGCTTTGGTTCGCCCCCGTTGACTCATTCGACCACAACCATTCTCTGCAATTGAAGCAAGGAGCAGAATGGGGCGAGATAAACACAAAGGAGGGCCAACAAGTGGCAGGACAGAATCAGGTGGCGGAAACAGCCCCCTACTATCAAGGTCCTGCACGCTGTGTGCCCGTGCGACCGGCGCAGCAGTGGGAGCAGGGAAGACCCACTGGTCCCGTGTGGCTTGCCCTGAAAAATTGCGGAAACGGCACCTCGTGCTGTTTTGACAGAAGGCGCCGTTCTTGCGGGGGGGGGGGGGGGGGCTATGCGAGGCTCTCACAAAGCAGCGCCCAAATACAATACACGACCTGCCCCCACACCAGGGCAAGTCCTGCAGCCGAGAGGTTAGTAAACGACGCCAGTCACAGCAGCGAGCAGACACAACACGCACCCGGTGTCCAGGCTGGCATGGCCCATGATCCCACAAGGAGTGCACCAACAGTGAGGCCGGGCCACCCCAATCAGTTACAATGGCATTCCTCTTCTCTTTTTTTTGGGCTGACTCAAGCTTGTTCAAAGCAGGGTAGCCAAAACAGTTCTTGGAAAGCAGGCATCGGACTCACATGATACACTGGATCCCTGGCAAGACCAGGGCGTTCCTCTTCTCTTTTTTTGGTCCAGACAAAGATGAGCTGGTGTAGCCTGCTCACTGGATAGTCCGAAGAACAACAACCTCTCGGAATCAAGGGTCAGAACAGTCCAGGTCTACAATGATCCCACAAATGACTGTGCTAGCGTATCTGACACGCAGTGAGGAACAGCTGAGTCTGATACCAGAGGAGACAGCCATACCCGTGGGCTTCCCAGTGCGCACATGAGGCACAGAGACTTCAGGCTGACTGTAGCGTGAGTTTCAATGGCAGTCCTCTGCTTCTTCTGGTCACTCTGGTGTCCAGCCAACTGTTGAGCCGGGGTCGCATGGACATGAGGATGCAATACCATGCAGGCGGGAGCAGGGTGCATCGGCTGACGATGCGGCTGTGTTACCCCTTTTGTGATAAGCGCAGCCTCTGCTGCAGCGCCAGCAGCGCTGCCCCTGAGAGAAGTGGGGTAGTCATTGAGTCATGCGGTTGCCTGGTGCGCTACTTTTCGGCAACCACTGCAGCTCGGACAAGACGATCACACACTGCACCGTAGGTGGACAAGGGGGTCAGAGAGGAGAGTAAAGGGTAAAGATGCATTTGATGACATGACTGATCTTTGCCACCATGTCAGAAAGCGGAGAAAAATGGCAGATCACCCTCCGCAGGAGGCTCTCTGTCTCTCTCTGTGTGTGTGCGCGCGCGTGCCAAGGAATCAATTCCAATCATGCCCAAACTGCAAGGTTCAACTTCTACCATAGTCCGAGCCTAGCAGCCAGGCTGCCCCTGAGAGGCTCATCACTACCCATATGGACAAAGCACCAATAATCGCCATGTTGCCCCGTGTGTTGTGTGTGTATTGGGGCTTTCACAGCTGGTGGTGCTCACGGCAGCGAGGCGGCCTCCACGGCCTACTCAATTTGGCGATTTCCCCAGAAAGGATGCCCTTGACGCACGGCTGCCACCGCCCGCCTCCAGGACATGCCCGATCTGGGGATCGGTCCCACGACCTTTCGGTTGTGAGACCTACGCTTAGCCCGATTGAGTTAGCCGGGGATCCTTGTGTGTGTGTGTGCGTGCGCGCGCTCAGGTTTGTGCTGACCAGAGTCCACAATATTCGCAACACCGCAATTCAATTCTTTTATTTTTAGACAATAGAGTAACAGATCTAGCCACATGGTTGTCACTGAGGCAGGCAACCCGAAGGTAGGTGACAGAGAGTCCGGGCATGTGAGAGACAGGCTGTGCCCAATCCCTCAAGAACACCTAGCCGCAGGTACAAAGAACACTGCGGTGCAGCATGTGGCAGCCAGGTCGCAAGGAAAAGGGCAGGGTACCCCTTCCACGAACCGAACTGCACACCGGCTACGCACCATGCGGACCGTCGCTGCTCCACTTACATGCACCCGACTGCCATATCCACGGTGCCTGTCACCACTCGGGCTGCCAAAGTATCCCCCCATCCAAAGGCCCTGAACATCAGATACCCAGCATGAAGGACTCCCATCTCATGGATCACCTCCTGGCCTATCCCAGCAGACAATACTTACACCCAGTCCAGGAAGCTACAGAAACCCACTGTCAAGTCCCCCTTGTGAAGGGGCGAAACATCCGCCGCAGCGGGTACTCCCACTCACTCTTACATTGCGTCGGCACCCAGTGCAGGGGCTCGAGATCACTGTGTGCGGCCTTTGGCGTAAGCACATCATGCGCTAGAGGTCCACGGCCAAGAGCAAGTGGGGGATCTCACTTCAGGGAACGGTGGGGCCAAAAGGGCTCCTCCCTATCAGAGGTTGGACCAGCATTCACGGCAGGCGACCTGCAGTGTGTGCAAAGAGGGGAAACCTGCACCACACATGCACCATTGATGCGCACTTCGTGGCGTTGTTGAACAAACCCTGGGCGAATGTTCTTTCCTTGGAGCCCTAAAATGTTTGTTCTGGCCTGTACACACCTGGGGACTTCCAAAGTGTTGCTCGAGATCATCCCAGAAAAGTGAGTCCCTTCTTTCCTTGGAGCTTCAAAATTTGTTGCAGCCTAGAGGGTTGTGGGGTGCTTGCTGTTCATTTCTAGACATTTCTATGTGCTTGCTCTTCATTCTTCAAGGTTTCTGGGCGTTTGCAGTTCATTCTTGGAGACTTTTGGATGGTTGCTATCAATTCTTGGAGGCTTCCAGGGCCTCCGATTCAGGAGGGGGATGGACTGCATATATGAACTTTGCTTGGATGAGCACAGACACATGCTAGACCCATGCTCACCTTCAGCGTCATACTCAATGCCCACGTACTGCCCACACGCAGGAGGGGCAGCAAACGCACTGGAGAAGCTCAATCTCCAACCTTCTGCCTAAATTCGCAAAACGGAAAGTGACGGTTCCCTCGCCCCCCCCCCCGGATTACTATGCAAGGACGATTACTATGCAGGGGGGGGGGGGGGGGTTGGCACAAGGCCTCGGTGCAAGGGGGGGGGGGGGGATGCATTAGAAGGGAAGGGACCTCAGAGGCGGCCCCAGCAGCGGTTAGTCAGGCGGTAGGAGGAGGTTGCCAAAGCGGTTGGGGGCGGTTACTGTCGGTTACAAGTGCCATTGAAGCTGGCACTTGACATCAGGGAGACAGTGGCTGGGCATAGGCTGGGCGCCCCGGAGGGGGGGGGGGGGTAACCTCCCCCCCTCCCAATGCATTCTGGGGGGGGGGGGTAAAGGACAAAACAAGCATGGACCTACTACCGCTCCCGGGTTACCTGCTCAGTGCGCAGCATTCCGCCCCTGTGACACAAACTCACCTGCGGGCGGGGGTCAGAGATAGTCAGTCAGAGCTCCAAAACCAGCAGAAGCAGATGCCCAGCCCCTGGCGTTCCCCTCGATTCCCCTCGATCTCACAACGATTGCTGCCAAGGGCGTATGAACCCTTGGCGTCCCTCTTCCTCTGGTCCTGCTGGTTCCAACTGTTGAGCCGGGGGTAAAAGGGATGGAAGAGGGTCGATACACCACCATCTACGTCCCCCAACCGGCAGGTGATGACGTCAGCAGAGATCAACATGCAGCACCTGAGGAGCCTCCTGCGGATTCTGTCCAAAAGTGTAACAAGGCCGATTTGGAGGGGATCAGCCATACGCAGCAACCTGGCACCTGCCTTGTGTGTGTACCATGAGGAGCAGAAAATACAACGTCCATGCCAGCTGGTTTATTGCCCTGATTGTCGTGCTATTCCTGCGCGAAAAATACCACCCACAGGACTGGTTTTGCGTCCATTTTCGGATTTTAATTGAGCACCTTGTGTAGGCCAATTACCTGTTGCCACAGCATATTCCAAGCATGTGGTGAAGTTACGGGTTTCCAATGTTACAGCACGAGGCGTTCAAAGATATACAAGGCAACTTCACGATCCTCACCATCTTGTGTCTTGCATAGCACACGACATGTCACTTGCGCACGCCATCGTCTTTGATACACTGCGCTTGACAAACCCTCGTGTACGAAAACGACCGTCCGGGGCAACGCACCCGGTGGATCATATCGTTTGTTGGCAGACATGTCACGCTTGTAAAAGTCATCGTGTTCCAATTGTATAGATACAACGAAGGAAGCCCTGTCATGTATGCAATAGAGTGCATTCTTCTAATATAGTCCATCCACATCTCTCTCAGGGACATTCAGAATGCGCCAACACGGTGGGTTTTGGCACTTTTCTTGGGGTTTGTGAACTTTTGGTCCAATGCGCCAAAATTTCGTCCCTTTTGGGGGGGGTATGTGTATACGTGTTGAAATCTGTGAGAAAAGGCCGTTTCAGAAATGCATGGGGGGGGGGGGGTCTGAAACCATACTTTTGCAGAATCAGAGGCCAAAGTTGGACGCTGCTAGGACTTTCAGCGATCTGCCCGCGCAGCTTACAGAGGTCTGCAACCCAGGTTTCCCCGTGCGGGGGGATGCTCCAACATATCACTACCTCACAACACAATCAAATAGGCTACATTGATGAACTTTGATGTGCAGAATTCAAAAATGCAAGAGTCAGGCCTCAACGACACAATATGATAGAGATATTGACTGTTTGGTGTCAAGGAGTAGACAATCGCAAACTTGTCCCGACATGCGCATGAATCTCTGTTGTTGTGAACCGATTGTACGACGTTTCTTGGCCTGCTTGGCAGGATGCCGAGTCAGCTGCACCCACTCTGCACCCCCAGAGCGAGCCCTTTTACGCACCAAAGGCTTTTGTGGTGCATCCGGGGAAGCAACAGCCCGTGGAGTGAATTTGTATGCAGACATGGTAGCTGCCTGAGGGTGTTCCAAATAGCCCTTTTCAAGGACGTTTCGAAAATACCCCACATTCCCCCCCTATAGGACACACAGTGGGCACAAATAAGCCAACCATGACAACCAGCAGCGAAAACCCACCGAGTTGGCGCATAATGCAACGTCCCCGAGAGATCTGCGGAAGCACGTTGGCATGCACGAGGTCCAAGACTTCTACGGGCTTCACTGTCAATTCCCCCGTGTGAAGGGGCGAAACATCCGCCGTAGCAGGTACTCCCACTCCCACTTACAGTGTGTCTTGGGGCTGCTGGTAGAGTCAGCACCCAGTGCAGGGCCTCGAGACCACTGCGCGGTCGAAGCGCCGCAGGCAAGGATTCACCCTCTCTGCCTACGCTACAGAGACTTGCTGCCTGGGCACAGCGTCTCCAATGATGAGACACAACCGGAGACGATCCGTTGCGTCACCGAAAGTGGTGGGCACAAAGGGCTGCTCCCTATCTGAGGTTGGACCACCACTCACAGCCGGTGACCTGCAGTGTGTGCAAGGGTGTGTGCAAGATTGTATGAGGGTATGCCCCATGCAGCTTGTGTTGGTATCATCCAGGTGGTGGATCCGGGTGACACTGACCCTCGTCATCCAATTTGGGTTACACAATTTGCAAATACTAGATTTGGCATATGAATGGCAGACACATCGGCCCACGTACGTTGGGGCAACACAACACTTACACAATGCTTCCCAGCACATCGGGGCACGCACCCACCCACATGCATGCAGCATGCGGGCGTGCATGCAGACAGACAGGCAGACATACACCACATACAAAGATGCAGACAGACAGACAGAGATGGTTGGACAGACAGACGGACGAACATTACAGATCTCTTACTGTCAAACACACAGTTGTTGTGGGCTTGTACCAATGTACATGGATGGGTTGATCATACGCATGTTCTGCACACTCTGTTTGGGGGGAAGCAGCATAAACAGGAAACCAGAAATGGCATATGTGTAGGCAGGGGGATATGCGCATGTAGGTGTGCAACTACTTGGAAGCACGGGCCGGTCTTGGACAAAGCAGTGCTTGCCATCTGCCCGTAGCCCCCACTGCATACTGCTTGGGGTTAAACTTGTGTGTGGCCGCCTCTGAAGCGGGCGCCATACATGCTCCCAATCTATGAATGATGATGTCTGTTTTGATCAACTAACAATGCGGCCTCGTGAGCCCTCCTCTGACAAGTGAGACCATGCAAATGTACAGGGCGGAGCTTTACAGTCAATGATGGCATGCCCACCATTGCATCATGCTGGACAGCCCGGTGGCTACCCTGTCGGTGGTGGGGAGTCTCTGCCACTGCTGCTGGGGCCGGGAATTCAACGGGGGGGAGGCCCGTCGAAAAAGTGCACAAAAACAATTGGTAGAGACCACTATTCCATATCACGAGCCGGCGCCATGCACAACAACACATCCGGATTGTCGTTTCTTTCAGAAATAGATGGACGAAAGACTGAGACAAGATTGACTCAAATACCAGGCAATCTTGTTTTGTTTCAAGGGCTGAGATGGCAAAGGGATGCTGTGCATCGTCTTATTTTGGCTCATCAAAGAGATGCGTGCATGTCCACCTTTTCGGAATGGCTGCTGATCCGGGGGTACCCATGCTCAGGGGTTCGGATACCAACGGACCCGCGAATGAATGCGCGATGGACACAGCGCATGCGCGCAACGAAGAAGCATTCAGAGGCCTCCCATGCGGCCGCACAGCAGCCATCTGCCAGGGTATCCGAATGGCGGTAGATTTAGATTACTTTATTGGTTGTTGCTGTCGAAATGATGGACCAAATGTTGTCCAATCCACGACGAACCGACCCCGAAATCACCGCTGCAATTCTTTACCCGGGCGGCACTGGGTCAGGGGGCATGCGCGTGCGGTGCCACTGCCATCCAGTTCAGCCACGAGGCCTGCACAAGACCGTGGTCGTGACCCTTGGACACTGATCAGATCGCTGCGATGCAGGAGACTTGGAAACTGATCAGACGTCTGCGACAGAGGCAAACAGTGCGTTGCCCCAGGCATCAGGGCGTCCACTGGGCCCCCGAAAGGGAGTCGCACACGGGGGCGAATAATAAATATTGGTTCTCTGAGTCCAGGGGTCGCCCGAGCACTCTACCCCAGGTCCCGGGTGGCAGGCGATGGTATGGCATCGTGAGGGCACACGCGAGCAGCACATAAAAGAGATGCTCGTCAGTCCCGAACAAAAGACCATAAATACCTTTCTGCCGACAATATAGCGGCGGACGGGTGCCCGGTAGTAAGACACCGGAGGGTAAGCACACACGCCCTGTCTAGACCTTCCTACTCTGATGAGACAAATAAAAGGAGAAAGATGTTGTTCTTTATGGCAAGCCTGGATTTGCTGATGAAGCACGTTGTGGGTGACAATTGTGTGGATGTTATGTGTCAATTATCATTCTTGCTTTTGGCGAGAATCTGTATGGCAATTCTGAACTGCGTGTTTCGAGGGGCCAGGCCATGCTTGTGTTCGCGTGTCTGTGACATTGTTGACCAGCCCCATCCGTTCACACCCCAACAGGTGTCATCACGGGCATGTTTGGTACAGGGGCGCAACGAAATATATGGCAACGTAACAACAATGTAACGGGACCGTAACAGCAGTGGTACATAGACTGGGGGATTGTGGAAGTGGGGACTGGATTCGTGTTTCTTTTTCATGGTGGATGGCTTGGTACAGTGGGCGCAGTGGATGCTGTCGCGCTTCCACCGGTTTCAGTCGTGATTGTGTGGGCCCTCGCGTCGCTCCTAGCAATTTTTTTTTTCGGTTGGGGTGCGCTGGTATGCCGGGGTCATGCAGGTGGCTCTGAGCGTGCCACTTCGCTACCCTGGGCTCGTCAGTCCCGAACAAAAGACCATAAATACCTTTCTGCCGACAATATAGCGGCGGACGGGTGCCCGGTAGTAAGACACCGGAGGGTAAGCACACACGCCCTGTCTAGACCTTCCTACTCTGATGAGACAAATAAAAGGAGAAAGATGTTAATCTTTATGGTAAGCCTGGATTTGCTGATGAAGCACGTTGTGGGTGACAATTGTGTGGATGTTATGTGTCAATTATCATTCTTGCTTTTGGCGAGAATCTGTATGGCAATTCTGAACTGCGTGTTTCGAGGGGCCAGGCCATGCTTGTGTTCGCGTGTCTGTGACATTGTTGACCAGCCCCATCCGTTCACACCCCAACAGGTGTCATCACGGGCATGTTTGGTACAGGGGCGCAACGAAATATATGGCAACGTAACAACAATGTAACGGGACCGTAACAGCAGTGGTACATAGACTGGGGGATTGTGGAAGTGGGGACTAGATTCGTGTTTCTTTTTCATGGTGGATGGCTTGGTACAGTGGGCGCAGTGGATGCTGTCACGCTTCAGTCGTGGTTGCGTGGGCCCTCGCCTCACTCCTGACGGTTCATTTTTTTTTTCGGTTGGGGTGCGCTGGTATGCCGGGGTCATGCAGGTGGCTCTGAGCGTGCCACTTCGCTTACCTTGGGCACATAGCACAGTGGTGTGGGGATGGGGTTTGCGTGCCACAAAGGAGGACTCCATCAAGGTGTGCTGCACGGTTGGCTACCGTGCAGCCGCAACCGGCTGTCGTTGGGGAAGAGGGCCCTTTTTTGTGGATCAGCATGGAATGCTTCCCGCTGCTCCCCATCGCAGCATACTGCCCCCGGGGGCATCCACACCCAGTTTGTGCTGGCAGGCTTCACAGGCACGTGGGGAGGGGGAGAGGGCTTGCACATGGGCATCATAAGGAGCTGGTAGATACACCCGGTACAACTCCAATCTCATTTCCAAGGCAGGTTAGACACGTGACTGCTGGGCAGACAAATGGTGGACGGACCCGCGGAAGACGCGCCTCGCGTGGCAGAGCCGTCCGGCCCACTGGGAGGCACGCGACGGTGGCGCCTTGGCGTTCTGCGTCCGGCAACGGTCAGGGTGCTTTCGCCCGAGGGATGGAGGGGGGGCGCATGCACCCGCCATCCCCGGGACGATGCAGGGCTGGCAACCATCATCGAAAGCCAGGAGGTGAGGGATACCCATGCTACCATGGAGTTGTCCGACACCACCCCGTGTGGGCATCAGCAGTAGCCGCCACCGAACTCACCAACTCACCAAACCAGGACTTTGGAGTCTGGAAAAATGGGGGCAATGGGGAGTATTGGGGGTAAAGAGGGGAAATGGGGGGAAATAGGGGGGCATGGAGAGAACTGGGAGGGGGGGGGGGGGGCACAGGGGGGTGCCCAGGTGCAGCCCCCAACAGTGACAGCCCCTGAACATTTTGGCCCCCTGAAGGTGGGGTCGGGTGAGGGGGTGGGGGTTTTTGCATACATATTTGGATTCCTTGTGAAATTCTGATCATTTTGAGTATGAACACATGGAGTAAGTATAAACTAAATTTTACCCCCCACCATATGCTACAAAAATTTCCGGCGCCTTCAGCGCCAAATTGGGACCAGCCCTTCTAAACATTTTGGCCATTTTGAGGAGGGAGGAGGGCTGCAACTGGACACCCATGGGGGGGAGGGGTCGAAAGGGGGGTCAATGGGGGGGAAATAAGGAAGCATCAAAAAATCAGGATGGAAAATATAGGAATCACCGCGATAGTGGGAGAACAAAGGGGCGAGATACCCATGTCTTACACCCCCATTTCCCCCCTTTTCCCGGAGGTTGACGACCCTCCCCCACACTTCCATTTTTGAACCACCGCACTCACCGACGAAAAACGACGGGAAAGTGGGGAACTTGTCCACCGACACGAATGGTTGCCCATGGGACGACTTGGAAGACACACGGCCCCAAGGCCTCCGAGCGCGGGAAGGGGGGAGGTTGCCGTAGAGGCCAAGTCAGGATGCCGGGTGGTACTTCCGGATGGGCACAATGATCCCAAGCTTGGGGAGGAAACAATATACATTGCTTGTTCCCAGACGGTGGGGAAGCGCATTTTGGTCGGTGAGACTAAGACTGTTGTCCCTCTACCCACAACTGTTGGTTCTGCCCCCGTGGCGGCCACTCCACTGCCGGCGCCGGCAGCAGCCTCCACCTTCAGTCAGTTTCAGACTGCGGAGATTTGGGCCGTGCCGTGCACCACCGACTGGGGGATTGCAACACAGGGCCAGGGAGTTCCGGATCACCAAGTGTCAGGCATCTGCTGTGCACAGCTTTTCCAGGCACGGAGCCTGTTGAGGGACAGCAGGAAGGGGGGGCTTGGCACTGCACTTTTGAGCTGTGTGTGATGTTGTGTACAAACATGTGCCGCGCAGGCCGCTCCGGTGGCGCGTCGCGCCGCACTGGGGCCGGGCCGGCGGTACGGGAGAGGGTAAGGGGGGTCGGACCCCCCACCCCCCGGCCAACTACAAGTACACCGACACCAACAAGGAGCCCCGTGGTGCCAGGATCTTCCTCCTCCAGGGGAAGGAGGGGACAGGGCGCAACGGCCTCCACCCTCACTGCCCGCAGCCCCCCTCTCCCCCTCCCCTACCCCCTCCCCACCGCAACACGTTCCCCGCCGCCCCTTACCCCCCAGGACAGGACGAACATGGGGAGCCCAGAGGAAACTGGGCAGGAGGATAGGTAAACACAAGGGCAGGTAACAGGGCAGGGCAGACCGCGCTCGGCGAAATTGGTGCAGAGCGCAGAAGGAGGAAAAAGAAAGGACACACGGGAAAGAATCATTGTGGTCGTTAGAAGCCCCTGTCAGGAAAATTATCCTGCACACACCGGCACGCACAAATCAGTGCTGGAGTGGGCAAACCCAGCATGGACTCAGAGTGTGCATCTGAATGCACCTGGTCAACGGCATGGGCAACAGCCCGTCTCTGGGACAGCCCCACTGCCTGCAACGTCGGGGTGGCAGGGGGGGCCTTCTGGCAGCAGGTCGGACATGGGATCGGATCATCGCGAGGGCTCTCGGAGATCCCTAGCGACCCGTACCTCACTTCACTCCGCTCTGAAGTGCAGCTCCGATCATGGCCCTACGCCAGACCAAACCCGAGCGTGGGACCACGGGTACTTCCACGCCGCGGCCCGCCCGACGGGGGTCCCGGCGTCGTCGTGCCGGGCGCTTCGTCGGCCGGCGACTCGGCGCCACTTGTGCTCTCCCCGGCCATGGCCCCCAGCGCTTCCCGGAGCCCCTGCCGCGGCCTCCGCCGCAGGCGCTGGCGGAAGGACTGGCGGCGCGGGGCTTTGAAGGTGAGCGGGGGCGTCGGCAACAGCTCGAAGTCGAAGGTGGGCGCCGGGGGGTCCGGGGGCTGTTTGCCGAACATGCGGCGGACCAGGTCGCGCATTCCCGGGTCGAGGCTGAGGATCACGCTCCACAGGTACTGGGCCAGCCCCTTGACCCAGAACGCGGCGAACCCCGTCAGCAGCAGGAGCGCCGCCCACGCGCGCCGCCAGAAGGGGCCGGGGCTCTCCCACTCCGCGTCCAGCTCCGCGCGCGTCTTCTTCCACTGCTCCTCCGTCCCCCGCTGCCACCTCTTGAGGGCCGAGACGTAGGTCATTTTGACCTTGTCGTAGTCGAAGCCGCGGTTGATGAACCACTGCACCGTGCGGCGGATGCTCCCCGACAGCAGCTGCCAGTCCTCCTGCACCTTCCGCACGTAGTCCCGCACGTCCGTCCACATCCACTTCCCCCGGTTGGCCCACAGATCGGCGTGGAGCCCTGTGTGCCGGACCATCTCCCGGTGCATGCCCTGGAACGTCGTCATGTTCGCCGTGGCGGAGGTCGCGGAGGTGGCGGAGTTGAGCCACTGCACCATCGAGTCCACGCCCCGCCGCACGTCCTCGTGGGTGAGGTCGCCCGGGCGCCACTGCGCGGCGGGGCCCCGCTGGAAGAAGTCGCTAAGACCTGGCCACCCGCTGGCCCGGTCTTTGCGGCAGAAGTGGGAGATGGCGCCCTCGACGGACTGCCGGAGCGAGGGCTGGGCCCCGGGGCCACTCAGGATCTCCGCCGCCACATTCTCCAGCTTTGCGCACACAACGTCCGCCAGCCGCTGCAGGTCCGAGCGGTCGCCAACCTGCAGCTGCAACTCCACGACGAGGGCCATCAGGTCCGCCCGCAGCTTCCTGCGGGCCGCCGCGTCGTTCGCCCCCCCGGCGACCACCGCCGACTGGACGTCCTCCTTGAGTCGGTGCAGCAGCAGCAGCGCAGTGTCCTGCGCCTCGTCCGCCTCGAGGGACCACGGCCACGGCCACCCGCGCGTCAAGGACGTCGCATTGCGCGGGGGGGAGGCGTCCTGTTGGGCAGGACCTCCCCACAGACCGATGCGGGTCGCGGTGCCCCTCGCCCCCTGCAGCAGCGACGTGACCGACCAAGTGCTCGCGGGCCACCGGGCGCTGCTGAGAGGGGCCGCGCGGGGTCGGGCTGGCCCAGGCGGCCAGTCCGTTGCGGGGACGCTGAGCATCGGCCTCGCGGTGGGATGCGGTGGAGGGGCTGCGAAGGACTGGAGGGTGGGTGGGCCCTGCGCAGTCGGCCCGTCGATGACGAATGGAATGAGGCAGAGGCTCAGCAGCGACATGAGCACCACGTGGACCGTGCACCGGATGCGCCGTCTTATAGGTGGTTGTTGTGAGGTGGCGACATCGATGGTGCAGTAGCTCGGGTGCAGGGTGTTCAGGGGCAGGCAGTGGTCAGGACTGGCGTCCGGGTCCATGTGTTGCAAAGAAGGAGGCTGCGAAAGGCAGACGGGAGACCTCCTGAGGGCCTGCACCGTAATGGACAGTTCAATAGCACACACCCCCGCCGCCACCACCACCACCACAAGAAAACGCAGCGCACCCACCCAAGCCCCTGTGGTTGACATGCATGGTGTGGGGTACGGGCTGCAATCAATCACCGGGCAATGTACTGCACTGTGCGTCATGTTGTCTAGCCCCCCACCCCGCCCAGCCCCCGTCCAAGATGCGCCCCGTCAAAAATCAATGGTACCTACACTCAACTGTTTCTTATTCGTGCCCTATCGTGATCTTTCTGGTGATGTGTGACCACCACATCAAGGCCTCCATCCTTGATGCCCCTGGTGACGTGGTAGTGGTTCATGTGCGTCTCGGTTCATACTGTTTCCTCCAAGAATTGTACAAGGCGTGCATCCCACACAACCATGTGGCAGCGGATGCCAAGAATACGGCTCTGAAGATCCAACAGGGGATGAGGATTGCGTTAAGAGTTGAGATGATGCTTTCTCCGAAACCGTTCAGGGGCAAGGCTTTGTTCGTAGCCTAAAGTAGCTGTGTCGGAGCCATGTCCCATGCGGTATCCTCTAGTGACCCGTGCATGATTATGTGTCCAAGGCAAGTCATTAGGAGTGGTAGAATGGACGAGATCTTGAGGTCTACGGCACCGTGTGTTGGGTTTTGTTGGTGTCGCGAGTTTATACGTATAGCTCCGTTTTGTCTTGGCATCAGTGGAGTCCCATACTTTCAACTACATGCTGTGGGTGGGTCAATGTGATCAGTTTTTCGGGAGTATCAGTTCATACTGTGTTGTGAGCCAGAAAAAAGGCTATTTTATTTTAATTGACTCACGCTTGTGCCAAGCAGCATACTCAAGAGTGTCAACCCCAGCCCGAATAAGGCAAAAAAAATTCATGGATGCTTTGATGGATGGGATTGTGTCATATGTCAATCCAACACCAAAATTGTGTGGGACTAGAGTATCCCACATGAATACACGACACATGCACACACGCACAAAGGTGCTGCGGTACTATGGGTCTTCTGTACCCACCCATATGTGGTGTTTTGCGGGGTCATGTTGATTTCTGCACAAGTTTGTTTGTTGGCTGCACAACCTAACCTTGCATCATGCTGTTTTCAGCGCTGTGCACAATACCCATTCACAGTGATTCTTGCACGAGGTGCACATGCACAGCACGGGTGCAGAATTTGCAATGACGCTGATTTCCATGTCTATATGTGCTCTGTACACACACTCTGTTGGCATCTCAGAGAGGAAGGTGGGGATACCCTGTACACACATTCCGTCTTGCTTGTGCCCATTTTGGATGGAAATGGCGAAGATGGGCTCACCTGCTATGTGACCACTCATGGCAATGCGCAACCTCTGCCCACCCTTGCTGGGAACCACCAAATAAGGTTGCAAAAAGCGGGGCTTGCACTGCACTTGGGCAGCATAGCGCTCAGGCGCAAGGTTCTTGGGGGGGGGGGGGGGTGGATGCCAATCCACATGGGGGGCAGGACTTCAGGTTGTTCCATCTGTTGATCCTGTCTGTCGCGCAACCAATTACAGAGCCCACCCAGACACGCCATGGTTACCAAGGTCACTCACTGTCTGTGGCGGGCTGTGGAGGTTCACAATCGCCCGCATGAGGTCTAATGTTGACAACCTCCATGGACCTCTGAGCAACACATCATCATCCAGCGTCTTGATCACCCCCACAATAGCATTAGTAAGGTTGGGAATTTCGTTGGTTGGCAGAACTACCTCTGTTACAAAGATGAAGACAGTTTTGTTTGATGACTACTATGACCGTATGCAAGATGTACGCTCGGGGAAATGCACACACCCCATTGTCATGTAATTCCTACATGTGGCCGCACTGCAAATTCTACACGCCAGTACTGTGCATGGCGCACACTGCGCATAGATCAACATGGAATTCCACATGGCAGTGATTTCTACACCGTTCGTCCCCTGTGCAGCATTCGCCGTGCATGTGGTATTGTGCTTGCAAAATAGTTCCATGACAACGTTTTCCATGCATTGCAACCCATCATTAAAACATTTCCTTTCACACTTCCACCTCACCCAATCCACGTTGGCAACCTGCGAACAACACAGGTGCATTTCTGAAAAAATCTCACTACCAACGCCGCCATCAACACAAAGCAATAGCTATTGTGTTGATTCGTGCACTCAACAGACACGTCCCTGATATGGGACGGTACATCTCAAGTGGTCTTTTTGAAACTGGGTCTTACACTTTTTTGATCCGATTCAATTTTCCGTTGGAAGGGTTGTGCTGAAGAAGATAATTCTTGGGAGCCCCTTGGACACTTGACAAGTTGTCAAGAATTGGTGTGGGCTTTTGAAGCATCCGAGCGAGATTGTGTACCATTGCTCTTTGTCTCGAACCATCGGTCTTGGGTTGCAGCACTCTTCATGTGATGTCTCTTGAAATTTCTTTGTCCGTTTGATATGCCCCCATGGCAATTGTGCAAAAGCCACTGGGCATCGGAGAATGGCGAGCCATGCGGCCATCGAGCACTTGTAGGCCCTTGAGAAGCGACAGTCCATATCCATTCTCAGCGGCCTACTCCCCCCCGCCCCCTTTTAAAAGACCCACCCCATTTTCGGGCCATTCATGGAAAAGTTGTGAGACCCACTTTCAAAAAGTACACTTTATAAGACCCCTCAGGGAAATTTTTGCGCAGAACAAGGGGATGAAACAAAGGTGTCCTCAACTCCAACCCAAGTGCAAATATGCCAAGTGCAAATATGATTATGTGATTGTGTGATGATGTCACTGCCCCCAAAAAGGTTTTTCCGGTTGGAAAATGAAAATTGACATTGCTACTTGTTATGGTTGATACTCCTTTTTGGTGCAACCATGTTTAGGGGCAGGCATGCAATTGGCTGGTATAACTGCCCGTATAGGTGGTGCAAGACGACAGGTGGGGCGCCGAACGTGCACCGGGTGCAATGCGGACTAACCTTCCATCATACCCCACAGTGCTCGTGTGCATGGCATGTATGCACGATCATGGAGAAAGGTGCGACCACATGATGGTATGAACTTTGGTTTTGTGGTGTCTTCCCCATGCACCTGCCGTCACGCTTGGTTTTTAGCCTCAAATGCATTTGTGAGCAGTCGTCTGCACAAACCTTCTTGATATCTTCTCTAATCTGTCTCTGCGTTATCGAAGGCTCAAATTATCCACGCCAGTATGTAGCAAAGCAAAGAGACATGCAAAGCACAAAACCAGGGTGGCCTGAGCTATAGCTTTCTGCAGAGAAACAGACAGTCCGTATTGTGCAGGTATTGTGGGTCACAACAACAGACAACACAAGACTTCGAAAATCCAAAATCGTAAAGTCAGCCTGTGTTGATGCACAAGCTCCATGGTCAAAAGTTGCGTCGCTGAAACTAGCATTCTCCGGTGCTTAAGAAAACCACAACAATAGTCGTTTAACCCACCACTTGCCAATCCCTTTAGTTCCTACAACCACTCATGTTGTCTTTGTTTTCATCCCTGCACGAACCACTTCCTCTAGGTTATATGATAGACTACACACCTTGGGCAGCTACGATGCGGCTTTGCCCGTTTTCCGCGTTTTGCCATGTTTTGCCACGTTCCAGCATGGCGGAGAAATGGTTGGAGTTGTTAAGACCCCCATGGCTGTTTGCCTCACGATTCCGCTTGATGCTCAGTTGAGCCGCGCTCACTACTAGTGATTGCACTTGTCTAGCTGTGCTCAAAGGGCCGTGCGTTACATTCGCGGTGAATACACTTGGAAGATCTGATTTTTTAGCCCCTCCCCAAATGGCCCCTACTGAGGCAAACCCATTGGCCACAAGAACTCTTCCAACACCCCTCCTTCCCATAAACATTGCGCAACCAAGAGGGCAATATCATCAACTTCTCTGCTGCTTGTGCACAGTGTGAGGGGATGGCAGCTGGCATCATAATTGGCACCAGTTTGGCTGAAGCAGCATCATGTTTAATGAGCAACAAATGGTGTTTACAGAGTGCCCCATCTTGCCCTTTCCAGCGCCTCCCAAGGTGAAAATACATAAGATGGCCCCTTCTTGGGAGCAACCGCCACCCTAGTTTGGGGTCCGGGTACCTAGTCTCCCTGCTAGATTGTCCAATCCCGAAAGGGAAGCTTCTAACCCTCTTTTGGGTTATGTTCGCTGCATCACCAACCACATCTATTCCCGTCTGAGATGTGGTTTGGTGGACAAGATGATCCATTACCATCACGGATAGTAGTGGGTACAATACATTTCACAAACATTTATGACATTTCCACTCTTTCGCCGGATCTGACAAAACTAACTACATGATGCGAACACACTTTTTTGTGTGTCCAACCTCACTTGCTACGTGTTCCGCCCCTCCCCCAAAACCGCCAATCAATTCAAGTCAATGGTGTGCATGATGTGAACGAGAGCATGGAATGTCTACAGCCCCTCCAATCCATACCCAACTCGCTACGAACTATGTTTATTGGATTCTCGAATACAATGGAATCAATCAAATTGGATTCTCAACTACAGCATCATCCGTGGGTTCCTCAGAAAACCAATCATTTCATGGAAGTAATGTTTTCAGCCGGTTCCAGTGAAACCGGGCTTTAGAAGTTCCTACGAATAGGTCTCATGCTCATTACCACACGTAATGCATGAGCACCATTTGGAGATCACAAGGTGTAAACAATGTCTCCTTCACAGCAAGTTAAGTTACGGTAGACACCTCTAAGGCTAATGAATTGGCACACTCGACAAACAAAAGGATGTAGAAACAGGTAGGTCCAACACATTACGAACTTTCCCCTTTTGGGTTGGGAAAGTCAAATTTCGATGTTTCACCACCTTTTGTTTCATGGTAGAATAACTTTTCCAACTATTACATATAGTGCAGTGTAGAGCAGCTTTTCGAAGCATAGGGATAGGGTATGCATGCTAGTAGAAAGACAAAACTATAGGTTGAGCTCATGCATGTTAGATGCTAATCTAGCATAACTTTTATAGTCCCACTCTTGTCATGATTCGTCATGTGGTCACCACGTCACTATGAATGTCGAAGCACACGACAGACTCGTTAGCGGGCATGCAGATGTGCATGTGGTGGTCCAAGTGAATGCAGCACACACAGATGTTAGTGAGGATTTGGAAAAAAAGGAAAACGGGTTGTGGAAGGTTTTTACCTGGATCCGGTGAAAAAAGAGGTGTAGTGGCAGTCAACGTACCCCGAGGCCCCTGTGCACATTAACGTCCCCAAGTCAAAATACCACTTGATGGCCCAAGGGATCCCCTATGTCTTGCAACCTCTCCAACGACAGGTTGGAAGCCTCAGATTGATCTGCCAACAATGTAGTCCCGTTCAATATACTACGTACACTGCGGATAACATTCCGAATCGATGGTACTGTAGAATTGGGGTTTAATATACCAGGGGGTGCACATGTGCCGGCCTCTAGATTCTGCAATGTGCTAGCACATTGTTGCCGGGATTTTCGCTCCCGGAAAAATCACGGATGTTTTAATTAATTTTAATTAATTACTGACGATTTAACGATCCGCTTGTTCAATCCCCCCCCCTGTGGGGCTGTTTTCTGGTGGGCGTCGGGGTGTGGGGCCCCTGACGCCCCATCGAAAACAAGGTCCATACCGTACGTTACGCGACCCCCGGGGTAAAATCCAGAGGCCTCCAAAGTCCTACCATGCTACCCCTTAAAATGTTCGAAATTGAATTCTAAGAACGCGACTTTTCCCTTTTTTAGCCCACGATGGTCGTTTTGGTGAGTTAGCAGCGTTTTAAGCGGTTTTTCGGGCAGTCTCCGGACATTTGGGGCTGAATTTTGTAGTGGCTGCTGTATGCAAATTTGGGCCATGTTACAGCCCCTCAAAATGACCGCCTCGTGCCCAAACGTCAGAAAAACACTCCCGTTGGCTGAAATTGGTCATGTTTTGATGATTTACGGCTAATTTGGTGCATTTTTTGGCAGTTTTTTGCCATATTTTTGCCATATTTGGCATGTATACTTGCTGCCCATCTGACAAGGCTTTTTGGCCCATGGGGCAACCATAGCGGGCAAGAAGCATTAGGCAGAATCCGCTAGGCTCCGTTTTTGTGGGGCTTGGCCCACAAAAACGGAGCCTAGCGGCCGGCGCTTGCGCCGTTGAACCCGTTTTTTCATGGTTTTCTTCTTCTCCGCTTCTGCATGGTTCTTTTTGCCTTTGTGTTCTTTGTCCTCTGTTGTCATGCAAACCGTTGCCGTGCGACCCCACCTCGTGCAACTTTCCCCAGCTTGTTCAAATCCCCCCCGCAGGGGGCTGGCTTCTGTGGGGGTCGGGGTGTTGGGGGCCCCTGACCCCGCGCCAGAAGCAGTGACCAACTACTACGTTACGCGACCCCCCCCCCCTGGAAGACAGCCCTTCTCAAAACCCTGCAATGCAGCCCCTTAAAATGATCGCAATGGAATTCTAAGAACGCGACTTTTCTTCTTTTGGGCCGACAATGGCCGTTTTGGTGAATTAGGACCGTTTTAAGCAGCTTTTCGGGCAATCTCCGAAAATTTGGGGCTGAATTCCGTATTGGCTCTTGCTTGCGAAGTTACATCATGTTGTAGCCCCTTAAAATGACCGGCTCGGGCCAAAACGTCAGAAAAGCAACCTAATTGGCCAAGTCAGGTGCCTTTTTGATGATTTACGGTGAATTTTGTGCGTTTTTAGGCAGTTTTTTGCCATTTTTTTCGCCATATTTGGTATGTATACTTGCTGCCCATCTGGCAAACCTTTTCTGCCAACGGGGCAACCATATTGTGCAAGAGGCAAGAGGCAGCACCCGCTAGGCTACGTTTTTGTGGGGCTTGGCCCACAAAAACGGAGCCTAGCGGCCGGCGCTGGCGCCGTTGCTCCCGTGTTTTCATGGTTTTCTCCTTCTCCGCCTTTGAATGGTCTTTTTGCCTTTGTGCTCCTGGTCCTCCCCGTTCTCATCTGAGCACCCGTGCGACCCCACCTCGTGCAATTTCCCCCCGCTTGTTCAAATCCCCCCCGCAGGGGGCTGGCTTCTGTGGGGGTCGGGGTGTTGGGGGCCCCTGACCCCGCGCCAGAAGCAGTGACCAACTACTACGTTACGCGACCCCCCCCCCCCTGGAAGACAGCCCTTCTCAAAACCCCGCAATGCAGCCCCTTAAAATGATCGCAATGAAATTCTAAGAACGCGACTTTTCTTCTTTTTGGCCGACGATGCTCGTTTTGGCGCATTAGGGTCGTTTTAAGCAGTTTTTCGGGCAGTCTCCGAAAATTTGGGGCTGAATTCTGTATTGGCTCCTGCTTGCGAAGTTACATCATGTTGTAGCCCCTTAAAATGACCGGCTCGGGCCAAAACGCCAGAAAAGCAACCTAATTGGCCAAATCGGGTGCTGTTTCGATGATTTACAGTCAATTTTGTGCGTTTTTTGGCAGTTTTCTGCCATTTTTTTCGCCATATTTGGCATGTATACTTGCTGCCCATCTGGCAAGCCTTTTTTGCCAATGGTGCAACCATGTTGTGCAAGAGGCACGAAGCAGCACCCGCTAGGCTACGTTTTTGTGGGGCTTGGCCCACAAAAACGGAGCCTAGCGGCCGTTGCTCCCGTGTTTTCATGGTTTTCTCCTTCTCCGCCTTTGAATGGTCTTTTTGCCTTTGTGCTCCTTGTCCTCCCCGTTCTCATCTGAGCACCCGTGCGACCCCACCTCGTGCAATTTCCCCCCGCTTGTTCAAATCCCCCCCGCAGGGGGCTGGCTTCTGTGGGGGTCGGGGTGTTGGGGGCCCCTGACCCCGCGCCAGAAGCAGTGACCAACTACTACGTTACGCGACCCCCCCCCCCTGGAAGACAGCCCTTCTCAAAACCCTGCAATGCAGCCCCTTAAAATGATCGCAATGGAATTCTAAGAACGCGACTTTTCTTTTTTTTGGCCGATGATGGTCGTTTTGGTGAATTGGGACCGTTTTAAGCAGCTTTTCGGGCAGTCTCCGAAAATTTGGGGCTGAATTCCGTATTGGCTCTTGCTTGCGAAGTTACATCATGTTGTAGCCCCTTAAAATGACCGGCTCGGGCCGAAACGTTAGAAAAGCAACCTAATTGGCCAAGTCAGGTGCCTTTTTGATGTTTTACGGTGAATTTTGTGCGTTTTTAGGCAGTTTTTTGCCATTTTTTTCGCCATATTTGGCATGTATACTTGCTGCCCATCTGGCAAACCTTTTCTGCCAACGGGGCAACCATATTGTGCAAGAGGCAAGAGGCAGCACCCGCTAGGCTACGTTTTTGTGGGGCTTGGCCCACAAAAACGGAGCCTAGCGGCCGGCGCTGGCGCCGTTGCTCCCGTGTTTTCATGGTTTTCTCCTTCTCCGCCTTTGAATGGTCTTTTTGCCTTTGTGCTCTTGGTCCTCCCCGTTCTCATCTGAGCATCCGTGCGACCCCACCTCGTGCATCTTTCCCCCGCTTGTTCACCTCCCCCCCCATGGGGGGCTTTTAATTGGGGGGCCGGGGAATGGGGCCCCGCCCCCCTCTAAAAGCAGTCCTTATGCCATTATATACAGTCCGCGCCCCGAAACGAAACATACTTCAAAAGTCTACGATGCAGCCCCTCTAAATGACCGCCTCAGAGAGCTGATTCGCACTGTCATATTTGTTTTGATCAATCATGGCTGTTTTGGAAAGTTAGGACCTTTACAAGGTTTTAACTTCTTTAACACCATCCACTACTGTGGTTACAAAGTGATTTACAGTATAATAACGTCGACGAAAAACGAAAATGTAAAATGTAAATGTTAAAAAAGAATAATGTGGCCGAAAAATGGATAATGTAAAATGTTATTTTTTAATTGACGGGGGTCTCGGATAATGTAATTGGATGTTTTTCTCAATTTTTGCTTCGGCGCCTTCGGCGCCCCATGTGGACTCCAAATACCATTCCCAATGTAATAATAGTCCAAAACACCAAATTCGCAAATTGAAGTCTGTTGCTGCGCAGAACTGTGCTCCGCGATCGCTCCGATCCTGCTGAAAATGGGCGCCGATCGGCGATCGCTGCTGAAAATGAGCAAAAATTAATAAGCAGTACACGAAGCAAACAGCGCAAAAAACCTCTTCAGACGGCCATGAATGGGCTGCAGTACAACAAATGAAGACATTGTGCACCGCATACCAACCATAGTGTTTCACCCTACATTTTCGGAATTTCGCGCAAAAATGTAGCTTCAACTGCAATGAAACCATGCACCTCTCCGGCATGGGCCCCCCGTTGGTGGGGCCCTGGTGGTTGCCGTGCACGTGGCAGTGTCTACGGACACTAGACCTGTAGCAAAGGCACAGGAAAAAATAGGCAACTACGACCTACACCCCGTGTGTTGTGTGTGTGTGAGCATCAGTTCCGCCTTCACCAGACTGTCTGGGACCCCTCTGCGACGAAGCCCATATCTCAGCGTGGGTACCCACCACGCATCTGGGTACCCCTTACGCCACAGCTCCCGCATCACCCCCCGGACGTTGACCTGTACATCTGCCTGGGACATTGCGTAGTATACACATTTCCCTACTAACGCTGGCACCAGACTCTTCAGTACTGTCTTAGCGTTCCCGGTCCCCCAGGTTGGTACCCGGCGGTAGGCGCCACGCACCTCGGCCTCGCTTGCAGACGTTAGACAGTCCCTGGATATACTTGTGCAGATCGATGGGCTGCAGGCCGTCCGGCCTCCACTCGCATACTACCCACTCGATGGTTACTGTCGTATTATGGGAGCGTCTACGCTTGTCGACGTACATATTCCTTTATCTAGGGTTAGTACTCAGGGATCCATGTGGTCTGGGTAACCCATTTCTGCCCCAGAAAACAGGTGAAGATATTTGACCTTTTTTATTTTTCGAACGGGGTAACATGCTTGTTACCTGGGTAACACATGTTACCGACGGTGTTACCAATGTGTTACCTGAGGGACTTCCTATGTTACCGGTAACATGTATGTGTTACCCGAGCGCTCTGGTTGTTAATTGTTTTTGTTACCACCGCTGTAACCCTTGGGGTGTTACCCGGGTAACCATGCCCCCTTCCAATCCCACTTTGTCTCTATTAGTTACCCCCTGTGTTACCTTTCATGTAACCCCTTCATCACACTTTGTTTTAGTTACCCCATGGTGGCTGGGCACAACGTCATGCACACATAGTCCCTTCCCTCCCTGCCCTGCAAGAAGTATCACTGCGCCGTAGGACTGCTTTTTCTTCAGAGTTCAAACTTTCAGTTCTGAATGCCACTTCTGGAAACAACCACTGTAGGAGTGCAAATGCACATCGCAATGAGCACACTTGAACCAAGTGCGCCCCTTGCATACTTTGCAAGTGCCTCGGGTATCTACAAGCACTGGCGTGTGCACAGCGTGCCCAGGGGAGACAAACTTTTCCAAAATATCCCATTGGAAGTCCCAAAGGGATTTCTTTTTGGGTATCAAACCTTGGAGTCGGCAGACTGTAAAGGTATTTACAATCGCGTACCTAAACAAGAAAGCCTTCAAGGCACGGGTCCAACTCTTGAATCTGCCTGTCTCACGGTGTTCTAGTGCCATTTGATTGGCACTGTCAACACCGTTGGCTAGCTGCCTGTATGCAGCCACAACAGGTGGGAGCTCATAACCACCTCTGTGGCGCACCCACTCATTGTCGAACACACAGTTTGACAGAAATGGAACCACACGTGGTGGTTTGCTACCCACTTTTGGGTTTTTGTAGACATGGAGGCTATACTTGCCTCCTTTGCCATCCTTTGACATACCTGACACACAGTGTTACCACCCATGTAACCGATGACCTGTTACCCGGGAAAAGTGTTACCCGGACACAAAAACCTGACACACAGTGTTACCACCCATGTAACCCTTGCCCTGTTACCCGCGATTTACGTTACCCAGCAGGAAAAGGCAACATACATGCTTCAGTTCGCGCTTCATCATCATTGAGCAACCCCTCGGTCCCCATCTCGTCCCGCCACTTCTGCTTCAGCCGATCCAGGCACGTCGGGGAAGCTCCGGTGTGTGCCCCTCGAGCCCCAATTCGGTTCACCATGACAGGGATGGCGATTCCCAACCTACATGGGAACACAGTGGGGAACAGTGAGATGGCAGTTAGACATACCAATGTGCTGTTACCACGTGTGTAACCGTTGACCCGTTACCAGGGTAACACGAACCACACACCTTCCAGTCAGTGCCCATCCAAAGCTTTCTCTTCTTCTTGCACTTGTGGCTCTGGGGTCTTCGGCCGCGTTGAGGGGGGTCCCATCTTCAGCCACAATGGCCGCACCTGTCACCCCCAGACACTGCTGGTAGTGGGTTGCAACCTGTTTGAGGCTGGACCCCAACTCTTCCCTGACATGGGACTTCGCCCGTTCAAGGTGTTGTAGGTAGGTTGTTGAAGTAAGAGTTTTTTCTGCCCTTGTGGGGCGGGCAGAGATGGACTTTGCCCCACCAGAAGCCGGCCCGGTAAACATAAAACTGGGGTGTGCCGCCTTCCCTTTCGCCTTTTTTGTTTTCCCCTTGGTCTGTGGTACTGGTTCGTCCTCCTCAGGGGTTCCTTCCTCCTGGACCACCACCTCCTCGTCAGTCCCTGGTCCCTGGTCATCATCATCATCATCACTGTCCACCTCCCTGTCAACATCCACTTGGGACCTCTGCCGGACTGCCTTGGCTGCAACTGAAGCTGGGGTGAGTGTTCGGGTCTGTCTTGGGGGCTTCAAGGCTGATTTGGTGGGGGCTTTGCTGGCTGCTGCTGAATGACTGCCACTGCCTGTTGCCTGCACCTCCTTGCCCCTGCCCTTCTCTTGCCCCCCTTTGTAAAATCCCCAGGTGTTCCCACACTCCTTTGCCTGAAAGGTCACTGGCCCGTGGAGGGTCTGGATGTCCAGACATTCCCCCTCATCAACGTCGTAGGCCAACGCCGTCTTCATGGTCAGGGCCGAATGGCTGCCCTTGGAAACCCAGCCGCAAACAAAGTTGGGCTGGCCTTGTTTCTTGGCCTTCAACTGCAAGGAAAGTAAGTGCAGTAAGAATGGGGGGTGTTACCACGTGTGTAACCGGTAACAGGTACGTGTTACCCAACCCGTTGAAAACAGGGCACACCAAGCAATGGTGCAAAGGGGATACCTGAAGGACCACAGGAGCCCCGGCACGGGCAACATCACCCCAGCGGACACTGTACAGCGTCGATCCGGCAGTCAGCTCCTTGTGAAACTTCTTCGGAACCGGTGGAAGGGGCATAATGAGGAGAAACAGGGCCCTAATGGGACATGATTGGCATGTGTAGTGTTACCGCAGGTGTAACCGCTGACCTGTTACCCAGGAAAATTGTTACCCAGAGGGAGAGATGCCTCTGCCGCTCTATTGAGCACAATTTTAGGTTTGCAAGAAATAGGCACGTCAAATCAAGACAAAAAAATTCATTGTGGAGTGCAAGGGTGTTACGATCAAACTGACAGGGTCGTGAAGGTCGCGTTTTCTTGAGGGAATTTTATTTTCAATTATTATTGCACCTCTGCCCATTTGGTTGTTGTTACCGCTGATGTAACCGCTAGGGTGTTACCCCGTATACCTGTTACCGCGAAACTCAAGGCTTGCAGCAGAACACACGACAGGCAGGTAACACATTTGCGGTAACAACAAGCACAAAAAGGCAAACTTTGCAATTCTTCCTGTCACATGTGTTGAATGAGAGGGTGACACTATGTTACCAAGGTCCGGCACCTCAAAAAACCCCCATATAACCCAACTTGAAAAAAATGACCTGTTACCCCAAATTTGACCCTGTTACCGCCCTAGATAAAGGAATATCCTGAGACTTGCATGTTGGGGAGTCGCCTTGGTACGCGACCCACATACGCCACGAATTCCCACAATCCCGCATGATGCTGTTTACCAGTGCTCGACGCTGTGTCGGGTACCCGATGAGCACCCTTGTGGGCAAATTCCGTGTCTCCACGGATGTTTTCACGTTGCCCCACGTCTGCCGGTTGTCGTCCGGCTGCACTGTCCACACCAGCGTGATCTCCTCCTCCTTGTCGGATAGAACCGCCGTCACGGGCGTCGTGAACGGCGAGCAGGATTCGTCTGTGGTCGCTAGTGGTACGTGCCAATCAGTCATTGGCACCCCTCCAACCCACATGTCTACATGGCCCAGTACATCTTCCACCCATCCACGCCATGCATATGACAGGCACCATGTACCTGTACCCTTCATACTCTCTAAACGTTGTGCCCATAGGCGGCAGTGTCGCAGGAAATGATTCCCGCGCTCATCCGTGACCTCTTGCCACACGAATATGCCATAGTGCTCCGTGTAGCGGCGCCACAGTGATCGTAGCGTCGCTGATCTTTCGATCATCCTCTTCAATTCTTTTGCCCCGTCATGAATTGGTGTATGCTTTTGCTGAAGGTCAAACATGTATTAATAATACGTGGCTCCAGCGTCCTCATACCGTCCCGCGTTCATCGCTTGTTGGATGGCTCGGCATTGGGAGTCGATGGCTCCCTGGCGTGCCCCCATGGCCTCAACGAATTCGGCATTAGCGAGGCGCAATGGCGGCAATGTCATGTCCACCACTGGCGCCTCTCCTTCCGTCATCCAACGTAGCCGTCGTCGGGATTTTGGCAATCGGAACGTCTTCCAATATGACGTGATGTCGCGCCACGCTGCGTCGATCCCATCCTCGTCATCTCGTGTGGGCTCTAGCAGCCCTTCTCGTGCCCGCAAGCGTCGGTGGTGTCGTCGGCCGCGTGCATCCTTGGCTCGTGCCCGCACGTGGTTCACCATGGCCCGGTGTTCCGGGTCCCTGGTGGGCGCTCTGCGGCATGCCGCCGTGCGGCACATTCTCCGCGGGTTCCGGCGTGGGCACGCAGTCGGCTCTCTCGTCTTCAACGGTGGAACATTCACCTCCAATTCATCGTCAGTGCAATCACTCTCGGCATAATCAACGTGTCGGCGTGGGCGTAAATCCCACGCACCACCCATTATCGAGGCGGCATTGTCATCAGCACACGGAATGGGCTCGTTATGTATTCCTTTATCTAGGGTTAGTACTCAGGGATCCATGTGGTCTGGGTAACCCATTTCTGCCCCAGAAAACAGGTGAAGATATTTGACCTTTTTTATTTTTCGAACGGGGTAACATGCTTGTTACCTGGGTAACACATGTTACCGACGGTGTTACCAATGTGTTACCTGAGGGACTTCCTATGTTACCGGTAACATGTATGTGTTACCCGAGCGCTCTGGTTGTTAATTGTTTTTGTTACCACCGCTGTAACCCTTGGGGTGTTACCCGGGTAACCATGCCCCCTTCCAATCCCACTTTGTCTCTATTAGTTACCCCCTGTGTTACCTTTCATGTAACCCCTTCATCACACTTTGTTTTAGTTACCCCATGGTGGCTGGGCACAACGTCATGCACACATAGTCCCTTCCCTCCCTGCCCTGCAAGAAGTATCACTGCGCCGTAGGACTGCTTTTTCTTCTGAGTTCAAACTTTCAGTTCTGAATGCCACTTCTGGAAACAACCACTGTAGGAGTGCAAATGCACATCGCAATGAGCACACTTGAACCAAGTGCGCCCCTTGCATACTTTGCAAGTGCCTCGGGTATCTACAAGCACCGGCGTGTGCACAGCGTGCCCAGGGGAGACAAACTTTTCCAAAATATCCCATTGGAAGTCCCAAAGGGATTTCTTTTTGGGTATCAAACCTTGGAGTCGGCAGACTGTAAAGGTATTTACAATCGCGTACCTAAACAAGAAAGCCTTCAAGGCACGGGTCCAACTCTTGAATCTGCCTGTCTCACGGTGTTCTAGTGCCATTTGATTGGCACTGTCAACACCGTTGGCTAGCTGCCTGTATGCAGCCACAACAGGTGGGAGCTCATAACCACCTCTGTGGCGCACCCACTCATTGTCGAACTCACAGTTTGACAGAAATGGAACCACACGTGGTGGTTTGCTACCCACTTTTGGGTTTTTGTAGACATGGAGGCTATACTTGCCTCCTTTGACATACGTTTCTGCTGCAATGGAGGGTCGCATACTATCCCCAGCCAGGGAAACCCCTTCCTGATCCCTTTTGCATAGGAACAAGAAGGGTTGCTGACGCTGTGCCATTTGGTTTGCCACTTGGTGGCTTCCAAAGTATGAGTCGCACACAATTGCAGTGCGAGTAGGGAGTAGGTCAGCCCATCGGTGTACCATCTCCCGGGCAGTCCGAGGGCCTGCCACCTGGGGGTGATCCCGGAAGACCCTGACCCTTTTGCCTGCATACAAAAAAATATCAGTTATAAAAGGGTGCACTGAGTCACCCAGGACATACAATTTAATGCCTGTGCTATGCGGTTTTCTGGGGATGAACTGCCGCATGGGTCCAGCCCTTTTCCCCTTGTGGGGGACAATGGATTCATCCCCTGCGGCAGCCCACCCCCATACCCACAGGCTGGACCAATGGGCATTAATAGCCTCAAGGAGCTCTGCAGTACCACAATTGGACAGGCGGTGTATTTTATAATACTCCTCCCTGGTTAATAGGGAGGCCAAGCCTTTGTGTGCACACAAAGCTGTGGGATGCCATACATCATCGACTCGTCTTGGTCGCCACATCCCCAGCATAACCCTGAATAGGATGTAGTTGGTGAGCTTGGGTATCAATTCGCTGGCCCCATTTTTTTCCAACGCCTCACTCAGGCACCGCAGGATTGGTTTAAACATGTCATCCATGGCCTCGGTAATGGTGGCATACTTCTTTTTGGGATGTCCCCCAAGAGTAGCTGCTGATAGGGCCCCTCTCACATGCTTGGGGGGTAGTCCCCTTCGTTCGAACACCATTGCTCTCCGCAATGGACGCCGGCTGGGTCGGATGGGCATGGTGGCTGTGGGAAAATGGGTGGACAGGAAAACACCCCCCCCCCTTGCACACGTGCACATCGTTCACGAATTACCCCTGAACCCTGAGGCAAAGCTAGAAGGAAAGAATGAGGACGTCGGGGTAACACCCCTGGTAACTGGGTAACTGGCAAGTGGGATACCAGGGTGGTAACATTCACCACTGACATAATAAGAACATAGAGGCCACAACAGGCCTGATCAAAATAAAAAGACCCCATCCGACGTCGCCGATGCATCAGTCCGTGAAGTCCATGCCTTCCTCGCAATCACGTCCACGATCCAGAGTCTCCGCCACTCACTTTTGGGCCTGAGAACAACAGAGGATCATTGCTGAACGATGTTACCACGCATGTAACCGTTGGGGTGTTACCCGGGTAACGTGTTGCCATACCCCCAGAGGTGAATACCTGTGTGTTACCGCCCATGTAACCCCTGGGGTGTTACCCCGGTAACGTGTCACCACACTGCCCCATTCACAAAACCAAGGGTACAAATAAAGAAACACACCCTTGCACATCATCACATCGGCGTCTCATCGTCGGCCCCTGTCAATGGATGCTCCTCACCCGGTGTCTCCGAAGGCGTAGGCTGGGGCGGTGGCTGGGGTGGTGGATCCTGGGGCCGGTACCTGTTCGGGTCGGACCCATACGGGAGACTCCCGGAGCTGGAAGGCATCTCCAGTCCAGGATCCCGACCGGTGTCGCCAGCATCCTCATCCTGCGTGAGCAGCGGTGCCCCCAGGGCCGGTGGTGGCGAGTACACCTGTGTCAAAAACGGATGCACGATTGCTACGTTTTCTACGCATTGTGCGCATGTCATGTCAATGGAAGGCACTGCGCACACCACCACTTTGTCGTCCACGGTTGCCGATGGGGTGGATCCTTCTTCCCCGGCCTCGGTCCAGGCGTCTTCCTTGGCCTTGAGTTCCTCCTCGGCCTTGGGGTCCTCCGCATGGGCAGCCTGCTCCCCGCTGCTCAACTCCCTCGCCGTCAGGGGTGAGTAGGGCTTTTCCCGCTTGCCTGCTTCACCTGAAAACATAGAGAGACACACAGAATTTCTGTTACCCGGGCTTTCGAAAGTGTTACCGCGTGTGTAACCGATGGGGTGTTACCCAGATTTTTTGTTACCCAGGCTTTCGAAAGTGTTACCGCGTGTGTAACCGTTGGAGTGTTACCCAGAATTTTTGTTACCCAGGCTTTCGAAAGTGTTACCGCGTGTGTAACCGTTGGAGTGTTACCCAGAATTGTTGTTACCCAGGCTTTGGAAAGTGTTACCGCGTGTGTAACCGTTGGGAATTTTTGTTACCCAGCAGCAACAGAGCACAAAAAACATACCAAGGCTTGGTGGTCTGGCCTCCACTTCCATTGCCTGCACCCTCGCCAGAAGCGCGTTCCGCTCTGCCTCCAGCCGCTGCCGCGCCTCCTCCTCGCGGGCCCGCCTCCGCACCCTCTTGTGCTTGTTCCGCTGCTTCCTCCGCATCCTGGCCCCCTCACTCTCCTGGCTGTCACTGCTGCTGGTTGCACTGCCAAACTCATCACCTGGGTGCATATCCCTGACCTTGTGGTACTTCCGCTTGTACCTCTGCAGCCTCTCCTGCTGTTCCTGGAGGGTCCCAACCAGACATGGACGCCATTGGCCAGGCAGTTCCAGTGGGGGTTGGCTCTTGTGGGTGGACCTCAGATGCAGCATGACCCCGATGTGGCGCCAGGTTTGAACAATCCTGGCATCGAGGTCTTCCTGACTGAGGTCCGCCAGGTCCTGGGTCCGCAGCTGCAGTGACCCGGGGATACTGGGACCACTCTGCAGGCCTGCACGGAGTTTCTCCAGGTTGGACAAACCTGCAGACAGAGAATATCATTACAGACAATTGCATTTGTATGTAAGTAGGTCAGTTAGTGCAACACCCCAAGATTGCAACACCATACCTGAGTATGCACTTTCAGTTTTGTGGGCTTTCTCGGGGCCTCCCTTGAGCTGCGCTGCTGTGGGGCCCTCCCCCAGCCTCTCCGGCTGCCTCTTCGGGGCTTCGGCATCATCATCCTCCACGTCCTTGAGGGCAGAGCACCCGTCGCAGCTGAGCTCCACCAGCAGCAAATTCACTGTGACAAAGAGTGCAAAGCATGTTACCCGGGAGCAAAAACCTGACACACAGTGTTACCACCCATGTAACCGATGACCTGTTACCCGGGAAAAGTGTTACCCGGACACAAAAACCTGACACACAGTGTTACCACCCATGTAACCGATGACCTGTTACCCGGGAAAAGTGTTACCCGGACACAAAAAACCTGACACACAGTGTTACCACCCATGTAACCCTTGCCCTGTTACCCGCGATTTACGTTACCCAGCAGGAAAAGGCAACATACATGCTTCAGTTCGCGCTTCATCATCATTGAGCAACCCCTCGGTCCCCATCTCGTCCCGCCACTTCTGCTTCAGCCGATCCAGGCACGTCGGGGAAGCTCCGGTGTGTGCCCCTCGAGCCCCAATTCGGTTCACCATGACAGGGATGGCGATTCCCAACCTACATGGGAACACAGCGGGGAACAGTGAGATGGCAGTTAGACATACCAATGTGCTGTTACCACGTGTGTAACCGTTGACCCGTTACCAGGGTAACACGAACCACACACCTTCCAGTCAGTGCCCATCCAAAGCTTTCTCTTCTTCTTGCACTTGTGGCTCTGGGGTCTTCGGCCGCGTTGAGGGGGGTCCCATCTTCAGCCACAATGGCCGCACCTGTCACCCCCAGACACTGCTGGTAGTGGGTTGCAACCTGTTTGAGGCTGGACCCCAACTCTTCCCTGACATGGGACTTCGCCCGTTCAAGGTGTTGTAGGTAGGTTGTTGAAGTAAGAGTTTTTTCTGCCCTTGTGGGGCGGGCAGAGATGGACTTTGCCCCACCAGAAGCCGGCCCGGTAAACATAAAACTGGGGTGTGCCGCCTTCCCTTTCGCCTTTTTTGTTTTCCCCTTGGTTTGTGGTACTGGTTCGTCCTCCTCAGGGGTTCCTTCCTCCTGGACCACCACCTCCTCGTCAGTCCCTGGTCCCTGGTCATCATCATCATCATCACTGTCCACCTCCCTGTCAACATCCACTTGGGACCTCTGCCGGACTGCCTTGGCTGCAACTGAAGCTGGGGTGAGTGTTCGGGTCTGTCTTGGGGGCTTCAAGGCTGATTTGGTGGGGGCTTTGCTGGCTGCTGCTGAATGACTGCCACTGCCTGTTGCCTGCACCTCCTTGCCCCTGCCCTTCTCTTGCCCCCCTTTGTAAAATCCCCAGGTGTTCCCACACTCCTTTGCCTGAAAGGTCACTGGCCCGTGGAGGGTCTGGATGTCCAGACATTCCCCCTCATCAACGTCGTAGGCCAACGCCGTCTTCATGGTCAGGGCCGAATGGCTGCCCTTGGAAACCCAGCCGCAAACAAAGTTGGGCTGGCCTTGTTTCTTGGCCTTCAACTGCAAGGAAAGTAAGTGCAGTAAGAATGGGGGGTGTTACCACGTGTGTAACCGGTAACAGGTACGTGTTACCCAACCCGTTGAAAACAGGGCACACCAAGCAATGGTGCAAAGGGGATACCTGAAGGACCACAGGAGCCCCGGCACGGGCAACATCACCCCAGCGGACACTGTACAGCGTCGATCCGGCAGTCAGCTCCTTGTGAAACTTCTTCGGAACCGGTGGAAGGGGCATAATGAGGAAAAACAGGGCCCTAATGGGACATGATTGGCATGTGTAGTGTTACCGCAGGTGTAACCGCTGACCTGTTACCCAGGAAAATTGTTACCCAGAGGGAGAGATGCCTCTGCCGCTCTATTGAGCACAATTTTAGGTTTGCAAGAAATAGGCACGTCAAATCAAGACAAAAAAATTCATTGTGGAGTGCAAGGGTGTTACGATCAAACTGACAGGGTCGTGAAGGTCGCGTTTTCTTGAGGGAATTTTATTTTCAATTATTATTGCACCTCTGCCCATTTGGTTGTTGTTACCGCTGATGTAACCGCTAGGGTGTTACCCCGTATACCTGTTACCGCGAAACTCAAGGCTTGCAGCAGAACACACGACAGGCAGGTAACACATTTGCGGTAACAACAAGCACAAAAAGGCAAACTTTGCAATTCTTCCTGTCACATGTGTTGAATGAGAGGGTGACACTATGTTACCAAGGTCCGGCACCTCAAAAAACCCCCATATAACCCAACTTGAAAAAAATGACCTGTTACCCCAAATTTGACCCTGTTACCGCCCTAGATAAAGGAATATCGGCGTAGCATCGGTTGCTGATAGGCGTTGCGCAATTCGTTGGCTTCTTCGCGGCTTGTTGGAATCTGCCGCTGGCGTGCCGGGCACCACTTGTGGCGTGGTTGCCCGGCGCTGTCGTCTTGTTTGGACCATTTAGCGTTTCGCCGACCGCTCCTCAGCGGCTGCTTCGGCGTCCGGCTCACTAGTGAACAAATCCTTGCTACGCACCCAATGCTCCATGGATGCCTCCTCATTCTCATACTTGACCAGGTAGTGGGTTTCGTTGCCCCGCTCTTCCGTTCGTACGTGCTCCACGTGCATGGTATGGTGGCGGTTTCCCAGCTTCACAACTGCCCATGCTTGTTGAGGGGTGGCGTCACACGTTGTTTCGGCGCTTTTTTGTCCCGTAGACCGTTTCCCGGTCGTGCGAGTTTTGTCCACCTCCATGTCCTCCTCTACAACGATTTCGGCGTCCTTTGGCGCGGAGCTCTTGGCCTCCTCGTCCCTTTGCTTGTCTTGTTTCCCGCATTTCGCCATCACCGCGCGTGCATTGGTCATACCCGAAAATTCTGCGAATTCTAGCATGAACGCTTGCGTGCGGTCCGTCTCCGCGCTCAACTTGGTGATCCGGTTGCCCATGACATTCACTTTCTTCTCCAATTTTTGGTGATCCGTTCGGATGGCCCTGATGTCCGCCGTCCACGGTGCTTCCCCACTTTGGGTGTTCGGTGTAGACGATGACGTGGCCCCGGCATGGCACGGTGTTGATGGTGCGTGCTTGCGTCGCACGATGAAGTGCTCTCCGTTGCCGTCTTGTTGTACTTCAATGGCTTGTTGTGCCGCAATCAATTCATGCTCTGAAGAGAAGGACAACGTAAGCGTTTCAATGCCATTTTCTTGTGCAATATTGACGTCCGGCGCGGTAGCAAGCTCTCCAATCAAATCACCAATCTTTTCCCCATCCCATGAACAAGATGCGCGCACTTCCAACGTCATAAATTCAACGGGAATTGTCGGCGTTGGTGTCGGGGCTGCCGGCGATGCCCGCGGATTTTGCGTGTGCGTGCGTTCTCCGCCTATCACTTGTTCTCGTCGAGTCGGGATGAAATCTCGTCCGTCCGCCTTGCTCTCAAAATACGCTTTCTCATTCATGCGAATCACCTTGATACACAAAGGCTCCTTGCAATCCGAGACCAAATGGTTTCCACCACATCCATTCCAACATTGCTTGGACGCCACATATTTGCCATCGTCGTCCGTGTCAATTGCATCCTTCCGGCGTGGGCAAGTCGTCATGGTGTGTCCCGTGTTGTTGCAAAGATAGCAACGTTTGTCGGCATCATCCGTTTTCTTGATTCCCTTGCATTCGCTAGTAGTGTGGTTGCCCAAACTTTTGTGGATAGCGCAATATTTTCGTTGGCCTTGTGTGGTCCGTGCTTTTGGTGCCATTGCGAGTACAAGTCACTTGTAGTCGACGAGGATGAAGTTGGGGTAAAGGAATATAACGGCCTTCGTATGTCCCTTGCGGCTAGCGTGGTCGAAGGCGTAGGAATGATTAATAAGCAGTACACGAAGCAAACAGCGCAAAAAACCTCTTCAGACGGCCATGAATGGGCTGCAGTACAACAAATGAAGACATTGTGCACCGCATACCAACCATAGTGTTTCACCCTATATTTTCGGAATTTCGCGCAAAAATGTAGCTTCAACTGCAATGAAACCATGCACCTCTCCGCTGCTTGCCGTGCAAGTACCAGGAATCGAACCAATGTTTGCCAAGTCGTGCCCCAGCGCGCTAGCGCCTAGGGTACTCCCTCTCGGCTGAGCTCGCGCACATCACCTGTATAATGTGAATGTAAATGTAAAGTAAATAATAATGCTCAGCACCGCATACTGTAGATGTAAATTTAAAAAATAATAATGCAGCCGGAATCGGGCGCTGTTACTGTAAATCACTTTGTAACCACAGTAATTCCATATAACCTAGGGATGCGATTTAAAGGTGCACCAGCAAAGTTGAGGTGCCGAACAACACTATATATAAGCCGGAGGCCCCAAATCCCAAGAAATCTATTTCCCATATTATTTATTTGCTGTGCACGCGTGCATTTCGCAGTCGCCGGCATTTGCGATCTTTCATTTTGACTGTTCAAAGTGAAATCGGGCTACAGTGCACGAAATTTCGATCTAAGACCAGTTTTATAAATGATTCTCAAAGCTTCGTCTTGATGTATAGTTGAAAAACCGCCGTCATTTTGTTTTGGCACCGCTTTTCGATTTGACGGTTTTCAGCGCATACGGCTGCCTTCACAAGCTCAAAAATGAAAAGAATACCCACAAATTGACCGAAATTGCCATTCATTTCGTCAAAATCCGATACAATAGGCCCGAGTTATGAATATGTCAATTTTATGCTATTTGCAATCTGTGTCGCTAATCTTGCCAAATGCACCCTCCCTGTCTTTGCGCTGCTAGCTTAAACACAAGGCAAAGGAGTGTGTTTGCTCTTGTTTGTCACCGCCTGGCTCCACTTCCGACATAGAAAGGTGACCCGAAAACGGCTAAAAACGTAATAAGGCTTTTCTTTTGATGGTGCTTCGCACCAGCAAAGGAAGAGCCAGACCAAGCACGAAAGACGAAGGATTCATTTAATCCTACTTTTCCACACCCTCCACAACATATCATGTATCATTGCTTCATTGCAATTTCCTCAACATGCTCATCGTTGTTTGTTATAAATACTTGATCATGCATGTGCATATTGTGCAATTTGACTTCCACGTCCGACAGATACCTTTCAGAGGCGATCGCAGCCCGCACACTGCCCTTCCCCTTCTCGTGGAGCCCCCCTCCGCTTGTTAAACCGCATAGAGATCGGGTAGTATTTAGATTGCTTGTCCTCATCCGTTCACCTGGATACATTGCAAATGACAAAATAGAATGTCACCCCAGAAACAGCTCAATCAACTAATCAACTGTAGACTTAGTTTCAATTCAAGCTCATCAAGATGCAACTTTGACAATCAGTGCAAGTTTTAGCTTTGCTGTTAGAGGTCTATTGTAGATGCCAGTGGTGTAGATGCCACTAGTATACTATAGATGCCCCTAGTGATGCCTGAATGCAACTTACAATCCACAAGTATTTCAACTTCTTGTGCCTTTTTGAGTGATAAAAAAAGTGAGCACATAGCATATGACCTTAAACAAACTACCTTAAACGGTCTCTCACTTCAAACTCATCCTTGTTGCAGCTATCACTTTCACATTTAACCTAAATCTATCTTTGATGCCACCAGTGTCAGCTCAATCCAACTCACACTTTATCACAAAACACTCCTTGTGCCTCTTCCACTCAACTGCTAACTAAGTGCAAATCACACAACCCTAAACTAACTACAAAATGAGCTCATGGGTTTCGAATTCCTCCTTGTTGTGGTTGTCACTTTCACATTTAACCTAAATCTACCATTGATGCTTCCAGTGTCAGCTCAATCCAACTCACATTCCACCACTAAACACTTGTGCCTCATCCACTCAAGTGCTAACTAAGTGCAAAGCACACAACTACAACAAGTGAAGCTCTCACTGGCTTCCATTTCTGCCTTGGTAAGGTTGCCATTTTACATTGCTGCCAAATCTTCAAATGCCACATTGCGAAATACCATGAGACAGTCGGAATGCCAGCATAGGCAGAAAATATTCAACGAAAACAAAGCAATGCGCCCCCTGTTATATTAAAACTTTCAGAAGCCGCCCCCTTGTGGCATTTTGCGGTACGCAAAATGACCGGCCTATCGGCCGGCATTTTGCGACCGCAAAATGCCATGGGGGCGGCTTCTGCTAGCTAAAAGACGCGGTTCATTTAGGCCTACCCAGTCGCGAGTCGCGAGACACCATTGCCGTAGTAAGACATTTTTAAAAGTTGCGAATGTATGGGAGGCGAGGAGTGGGGTAATGGTACAAACATGGGCCGCTGCGGTCCCGAAGTAAAGAATAGGTCAAAAGGGGTGAGGCCAAAGTTTTCAATTGAAAAGATGCGAGACGGAACACATCACTGCCCTAGCGCCACAAGGAACACATGCTCTCCCACGCTGGTGCCACAAGGCACACGACACTACCCCGGCGCCACAAGGCAAACATGTGCTCTCACGCTGGCGCCACAAAGCACACAGGTGATGGGACCGAGGATGCGACGGATGTGATAGGCTTTCCAAGACTAACAAATAGAGAGATGGCGGCGGATGGCTGCCCTGCAGCATAAGCTTAGTATAATGTGAATCTGAAGCGGTCAGGGAAAGTAAGACGACAACGACGAAACCAAATGGCACCTAGACCTGAAAAACACCCCTATCAGCAGAATGCCGTCAAAGACACCACTTGGCGAAAAGACAGATCGGCTGAGCGGCACAGCCTGAAGCCAACATGCATGAGGGCGGTGATTGTAGGCGAGGCCTGAGGCCTAACACCAGTTTTGGAATAGAGGCACCTAGTAGGACAAGCAACCCAGAGTCAAAGGGATTTAAGGAGTCCGCGGATACCACAAGCAGCCTGCTGTGAATGCTGCAGCGCGCGTTGATGGCGTTTTCTATGCTTGCCACCACGGAGCTTGGTTGGCATACGGGACGAGGAAGCATGCGCTGCTGCTTGCGCCACCGAAGTCCCGTCAAGCAGCGACATTGTCACTGTATGTCGCGCTGAACCGAGCGGACAACCACGAAGGGTGAGAACGTAGACGTCCTCAGGCACTACAATTCTCTCTAGGATGAACAGGGCCACACAATCTCCACGATGCATCTCAAAGTCCTCGGCCGCAAGGTTGAAGTGGAGCACTGCCACGTGGACAAAATACTCACGATCGACAACACCAACGCCTACCTATATAGAGTGCTTCCAAGCAACACGAGTGTGTGGAGCCACGCGCGCGTACGTGCCTTCAGCGATAAAGATCGCAATGTCAGTCTTCACCGGAGCTTTGCCAAAGGAAGGTACGACACAGTCATCGGCACTGAAAAGATCACAACCCGCAGAAGAGGACAAGCAGGGCATGATAGCGTGAGACGTGGGCGGCTTGACAAACAGAGACATTCGGCGACCAACGACAAAGAACCAGGAGACGAAATGAGCACAGTGCCACCAATGATGCTGCCAGTGAAACGCCACCGAAGCAGCTCAAATGACCCAACAGAAATCGATGAGCGCTGATCTCCACGGCTGCACGGCAGGTACACAGTTTGCTGGGTCCGCCGCCGCTCTCTTGTGGTAGCTGAGATCCCGCTGGCAACAGCAACTCTCCAAGGTATTAGTGATTCACTAGAGGCTCGAAATGCAATACATGTGTCGACGACCGAATTGCGGGGCAAGCTTTTGTAAATGTATTGGTAATCCTAGCAATTCACCAAGCCAATGCCAGCACCATGCACACGATGGGCACAATCCAAATTGTTTACGGCATGATTTATAAAAGCGATCACTCGTGTACCATTGTCTAAAGTACAAAGGGAATAATAATGTAATTGCTAGTCGATAACAGCCACGAGACGAACAATACACAATACTGCGAGTGCTACGGCTGTATGCGCGCACTGTGCGTGGTATGCTTGTGTGATGTTGTATCATGCATGCCTGTGGCCATTACGAACAATTGGTCTGACCTTTCAACGGAAGTTTTAATGGAATAAGACTTCCGATGATTCTCTATCTGGTGCTCAAGTTGTCCAATGAGATTAAATGCCCCCAAGAATCTCTCATGCTAATCCGCCGGCACCTCAGCAAAGGGGCCGCTCTACAACACCGAACCCACTAGGGTTCAGAACCGGTTTTACCAATTAATCGGAAAAACCGGTTATCGGCAATAATCGGATATTATTTTCAAAACAATTGGCACAACCGCTTATTTTTAAAACTGATTTAAACCAATTAATCGGAATGGTTCCAAATTTTTTGGGTTCTTTTCGGCAGTACATTTTGTCCAATTTTTGCACTAAACAGAGGCTTTGGTAGCAATAAGCGATGGCCGATGGTGAATTACAACTTCGGACGTAGTTTTGATCACTGTGCTCCAACTTGTATGGGCTCTTTTTTGCCGATTGCAAGATTTTGGTTAGTAAAGGGCAATTAATCGAAAAAACCGGTTATTTTGAAAACTATTAATTGGCCAAACCGGTTATTTTTGTAAAAATGATCGTTTAAAACCGGTTATTTTCGAAACTAGCAGGTTCCAAACCTTAGAACCCACGAATGCAATAAGCCGAGATGTGTGCAACAATTGTTGTTGCCACACCTTTTGTAGTTTGTCCATCTTGGACTTTTTATCTCCATTGTGACTGTTATGTGGAGCACGCAACGCTATTCACGTCATGTGTGGCACATTTTCTAGGACGAGTTCTGTGGAGATTGGCTCATAATCGCTTTAGTGTGTCTCATTCCATACTTCAGCCAGTTGCGATGTTAATGCCCATGCCACTTCATCGTAGGGCAAAAAGACCTTGGTGTCTTCGGTCTCATCATTACTGGCTGTATTAGCTTCGATGGACGTGTGTTCATAAGTTGCCGAATTCGCCGCGGAATCCGGATTTGAGAAAATTGAAACATCTAGGTTCCAAAGCAATGCAAGTCCATAGGCAAATGTTTGCCGGTGTAACGCAAAATGACCTTGCACCAAGCCCGCATTAGTTAACTTGTAAAGTTCCTTAGAAGCACGCGTTGTGTTCCAATTGGCACCAGTCCGGCTGCTTGGACGATATTTTTGAGCTCAAGTGCTCAACGATCAGCTAAAAGTTCTGACCACCAAGTAGGATCCGTGGACAACTTGTCCCATGCTGCCTCTAGCGCCGCAGAACCATTCACATTGGTCAAATCTGCGATAAATGCGTCAGAATTGTTCACCTTGACAAACTCTTGTACGAGCAGGGCAAAAGGGTAGCCTACCGCCGGCAACAAAAGAATGGACACGCGACAGCTGGCAACAAGAGAGTGGTCCTCACTACTTGGTTGTGGCTCAGGCATGTCTTCGACCGTGAAGCATGGGCCGAAATCGCCCGGCATTCGGCAAATGAACCTCGATAATCCCAGCAGGCGGGACTCGGAGAATGCCACGCATCAGCATGGGTGAGGGGGTAGGCTGAGCCTGCACAATGTCTTTTATTATCTTCGTCAACTTGATCACTTCCTCTGTTATTCACTTAATGCCACTGTCGACGTTTGCTGCGACGGCCCCTTTACATGTCACTTGCATGTAAATTAGTAACACACATTTCTTGGGACTCTATGTATATTTTTGTGCGTGTAGTCTTGGTTCTGTCCATATACGCTTTAATTTTGCCGTTGAGCTGCAAGCGGCAACCGAGAACACATAAGCACCATTTATCCGTGACGAAGTTGTAGCATGAATAGCAGCAAAGGCAGAAGAATTTGTTGATCGTACTGTCCGTGATAGGTTTTGTAAATCCACGGCGCAATCTAATGGGGCAAATCTCGGCTCCGCTGCTGCTTTTACCTTCGCATCAATGACAGAGCTGTAGCAAATATGAAAGGGCAACAAAAACAAAAAAGACACAGATACATTCCCAGTCACGTTGTAGCGCTGAAAAGGCTTCGCAGAGATTGGTATTTTTTATGCAACAACTATTTTTACGAGGCAGGTATTTGTCCCCACGTGTGCAATAGATTCGAGACTGTTCATGTTTGTTAAGCCTGCTGCAGCTCTTACAGGGACCAAATTACCGATTTTGGCTCCTCCTTGATCGGCGGCTCTAGGTGAGTGCGGCACACAAATCGCGATCAGCCCTCAGCTTGTTGGGTTTGAATTTGCTACGCTCGATTTCTGTGGGCCTAAATTTAGGAAGTTGTGAACTTTTGTGCTTTTAGATCCATGTATTTCTATTGGTATCATTGGCTTCGTGTGATGTGTTGATTTTCTTATTCGAGCTAATTAGAGGTCCAACACATAGGAATGTTTGTCGCTGTAGCGTTGCTTGCATCGTATTGTAAATATTCCTACTGTTTTGTTATTACAAATGACCACCTTGTATGTTTCTCGGAATGCTTTCTTTGCCACTTGCATAGACATGCTAGATGCACACTTGGTGTGTCCATTCAAGAAATCTTCACTTGGTTCATAAACATCAATGGTTGAAATTTATGGATTCTGTTTGGTGCTTTGCGTTGGATATATACTTGGTAAATGCCATTGGGTTTTTGTGAAGAAAATGGACTCATGTGGTATCCATGATTAAACTCCTTTTCCTTCTTGGATTTATTCACAATGCAGCATCAAGATTTATTGAACATGGCATAATCGAAGGTTTATTTCCAGTCTTATACTTATCTTATAGTGGAGATGTATGGATTATTCTTATCCGTGCATGCACATATTTGAGCAGGTTTTGCTTTGTGTTGCATCACGTTTGATTAGTTGCACCCCAATTAGAATTTTCCAAAAATTCGCTTGTGAAACCCCATGCCTGATTTCAAATGTGCTTGATTCATTATTGCACTTGTTTCTTGAAATACATTAAAATGCGGGCTCCGTGGGCTTTACATTTGAAAAATACTGAGAAAACAACAGTAATTTTACAAATGCAAAAAGCTGCAATGGAGGCTACACATTCTTTCTCGAAGTTGCTTTAGAGAGCGTGAACCCAGGCGTCTCTTGAAACCTTTAGCCTCAAAGGGACCCTTCGCTCGCGCATTACGATTGCACAAGTAGGCGCCGACTTTGCGCGACAGAATTCTGAGGTTTAAAAATCAATCCTGCAGCATTTGAATCTGCAATTTCACCCATGATCAGAGCATTTAATTTCTTTTTCCACATATGCTGTCCCAGCCAGTTTGGGCGCCACTGCCATGGACCAGATGTGGGATATGTCAGGTTCATTTCACTCAACAACCTTCATCGAGTGAGCCACGGGGAGCCTACCCCAGAAAATGGATGTTCTGTGGGCATTGTAACACAGGGGCCAGGGGGTTACACAGTTAAGACACAGAAACAAAACCACGGGTCGATTATCCGGCCACTGGCCACCGTTTCCTTGCCTGCCTCAACTGTTGCTGGATAGCATTCACTGGCCGGCTCTGGGAGACTTACAATTTTCATAATCTTCCGTCATATTGCACTCTTTACAGTGTCACTCAACAGCGAAGTATCAGCTTTGGCTGCACTTGTGCTGAGTACTGGTGTGGGGCTTTTGGATCATGCATCTGCATCCTGCAACCCCCCCCCCCCTCTGCTGCTGCCACTGTGCGCCATGCGTCGGCAACCACCATACCGGCCCTCTTGGACAGTCCCCCAAGAACGTGCAATGGCCCCCCAACCCCCTGGAGGGAACGGCAACCAATTGACGGTACTGACCATGAGCCAGGACCCAAACCTGACCATTCCACTAGAACTGCACTGTGACCATTGTAACTTTCCAGGCAAATGATGCTGCCCCAAAGGGCACTGTGCATGGGGGCGGGGGGGAAACAATGACCCCACATGGATGCCACACACAGCAATGGGCCAGTGGGCCCGAAAGAGGGCAATCATCCCTTCGTGTACACCAGTCTCAGGTGTACAAATCGCGAAGCTGAACCAGTCCTCCCACTCAGGGTGGACTACTGGTGCTGTCGTCCGTGTGCAGGTCCTGGTCTAGCGACAGACAGAGGGCTTGGCCAGAACCCAAAACCTCAGCCCAAAGACGGGCACCCTGTCGGACATAGTCGTGTCTGGTCGTCCTGTACATGAATCAAGAGCCCCTTTCCGAAACACGAAAGGGGCCTAAATACAGGCACTGTGTCGTCTCCCCGCTTGCAGAGCACATGTCCAAGGGAACCTCCCCGAGATGCCTCTGGACCGCCAGCCACAATCGGGATGGAGGGGCCCGGAAAGCAGAGGCATAGGAGACATAGAAACGAAGACAGGAGACGGGGAGGAAACTTGCAGTTACCAGGGCAATACAATAACATCGTATAGCCAGCCAAATATAATAATAAATCACCACATCAAAACCTGCAGTCATCTGGGCATGCTTATTGCTTCCCATACAAGCCACACCAGTGGTCAGCATGCGTTCGGCCGTGACAAAGATACGAAATATGGAGAAAGACTCTTGCACCCTGCAGGCGCCCCAGGCGGAGGAAACTAGCTGCAGTGAGGAAAAAAGGCAACTTCCACCTCAACATTTCAGTACTGCAATGTTCCCTTTCCAGGGACAAATACCAAATCGTGCACTGCAGGAAAAGCATCTTGAGGATCAAAGGTGAACACGCAATCAGCACTAGTGCCGCCAGACCATTGAATCACTTGACTCACGACCCCCGCCCGACACTGGTGCAACAAGGGTGTTGAGAAATCTCTATGTCTGTGTCACGTGCCAAATCAGCACCAGCTGGCCCCGTACTCTTAAGGCGGTGGTGGGGCCTAAGGTTGTGCCGCCATACACGCAGCTGCAGCTGCCACAGCAGGTGACAGCAGGTGTCACAAACTGTTTGACATATCGCCACACACGCACGGACAAGAACCGTCACGCTCAATTTTGATGCGGGTGATCATGAGGAGAAAAGTATACCTCGGGTGGAATACGGACCGGACATATTGAATCTGTCGAACACAATGCCTGGCACACAATGCACCGAATGCACCGAATGCACCGAATGCACACACGCACGCAGGCAAACGCACATCTACGCGCACATGCACATGCCCCGTCAAATGGTCCACACCCATTGTTAATTGCCCTGAGCTAATGGACGGTGGCTGCGAGCCGCTCGACAGCGGTTGTGAGCCAAGCAATAATGGGTGGTGTGTATGTGGAGGGGGGGAGATATCGCATTGCCAACCTTCCAAAAAAACGCGAGAAAAAAGCGGGAAAATGCGAAACATATGATAACAAAAAACGTGATTGCGTTTGGTGATTAGGTGGGTTGGGTTTGCTTCCAGATGCGCGACTTGTGCTCGTGCAGCACTCGTTTGCCATTGACTTCGCCGAAGTCACAGCTGTTCAGCAGCCGGCATCAAGCAAGCACACATCAGGGGCTGATCCAAAATATCTAGTGGAAAGCCTGCCCAGTAAAAGCAAAACATGGCATCACCGGTTGCCGTTGTTTTGGCATTGTATTTCACAACAGCAAACTTCAGACCCGGTTGCTAGAGGCTGGCTTTACGGGGAAGGGCAGCCTCCTCCATTTCAGGCTTTATGCACAGCCTGCGACTTTCCGTTACGTCCAGAGCCCCATGCTGCTTGGCATCCTAATGTCCTGGTACTTGATTCTGGGTGGACTTTCCGGACACCCACACGCATCGTAATTCGGCACCTCATCATCCTATTCATCAGTTTTCACAGAAATTGGTTCCTCCGTTGTTGAGCAGACATGTCACAATAATTGGCACCAGCGCCACCTTTGGCCTCGCCGTGGACATTGAGGGGCGAGTTGACAGCCATTGTACATACAAGGGGCTGTCGACTCCGTGACGAGAAGTGGGGTCACAAAGAAACTCAATGTGACATGTCGTGGTGCTAAGAAATGAAAGGAATCTTTGCCATGCATGCCAAAGTGGGGCTACAAATCCTCTTGACCTTCACAATAAGGCAGCAGGCTGGAAAAAAAAAGCGGGAAATGCTAATCACATACCCCCCGCCCCCCGTTGATTGCCCAAGGGGTTGAGGAAGGGTAACAGGATGAGCAGATTGGCTAATTCCGCAGCAGTGCTGTTCATGCTATATGTTCGAGTGAGACTAGAGATGTAAGTCCCAGGGTTGTTGAGGACAGAATCAACTGCGTTCCTCTCTTGGCATTGTTTTCTTAACAAAACGGTCGCTCCTGAATCGCCATCTGCATCACTCCACCAGCCGTACCTTGCCTGTCAGGACGGGTCACCTTGCGGCAGCAATAACAACAAGAAAAGCTTCACCGTCTGGGACTTGGGCGCAAAACTACGAAGACCCACTCACCCATTGTGGGCAACCATGACAGTCGGGAGGCAACCCACTGGTTCATTCTACCAAAAGCAGTTGGTGATCAACGGACACGCTGTCAGCTGTTGTGAAAAGTGGTGGTGGGGGGGGGGTAAGTAAGGGCGTTGTGCACCCGCTAAAAATTTGGTCATCAGATCACTGGCATTCACCAAGTTGAAGCAAGCCCCTCATCATGGTTGCCCAGTGGCTGCAGGAGTTGCCTCGGACTCAGATCTTACCGAGCAACCCCCGCAGTACTGGTGGGAGTCGGATCAGTACTGGTCTTCCGGGGAGACGCTGTAGTGCCCTTCCACCACCCCGACCCGGTGCGTGGAGGAGCCTTCAGCATCCCCCAGGACGTCTCAAGATGCCGACATACGATTTGCTCGTTGGACCACTTGGCCCACCGGAAAATGGGCATGTGCATCAGTGCGTTGTACGCCGTTGACAGCTTCATCCCCTGGGCGATCTCCTGGTATGGGTCCGCGGCAACATAGTTGGGGAAGAATTTGTGCAGCTGGCTGCGTACCTTTGGGAAAATGCATATCGTTTTGGACGGTTGTGGGGAGCTGTGGAGGGATGTAGATGCAGATATGTACGTATACGTGCGTACACGCGTATACGTATACGTGTATACGCGTGTATACAAATACACATATCTCTGGGTGCCTACGCCAATTGTGCCAACTCGGTGGGTTTTCGGGTGCTCGTGCCATTTTTGCCTCATTTGTGCCCACTGAGTGTTCCGGAGGTAGGTGCATGTGGGGTATATTCGGAAAGCCCTTGAAAGGGGCTATTTGACACCCTGGGTCTGCATGTTGTACTGACGAAATGATTGAGATTTTCGTCCGTTTTGGACGGTGCCTGTGTTGCTTGCTGCCTCTTTTTGTCAACAACGTGCAGTGCTTTCACGGTGCTCAGCCTGGTGCTCCAACACATCGTTTCATGCCGAAAAAAGGGGGATGGAAATTTGTGCATTTTGATGTGCTGGAATTCGAATATGCAAGAGTTCGGGCTCAAAAAGATGATATGTTGGAGAATTTTCCAATTTACGTAGAAAAAAGTCACATGTTACTCTGTGTCTGTGATGGCTCTCAGTGTGGCAGTAGACCTTGGACCACTAAACGGGGAAATTCTCAAACATTCCGTCTTGTCGAGCCCAAACTCCCGTGTTTTTGAATTTAGCAAATTGAAACACACAAATTTCCATCCTCCTTTTTTCGGCATCAAAACGATATGTTGGAGCACCAGGCCAAGCAACGTGAAAACCTTGTACATAGTGCAGACCCTGAAAATCCTGCACACCATGAAACGCTGAAAAATTCAGCCCCTGCACTCAAAAATATGGTCTCCTACCCCACCATGACCCATACCTCTCCGAAACGGCCTTTTCTCGCAGGTGTCAAAAAGTATACACATACCCCCCCCCCCCCCAAGGGAACAAATTTTTGGCGCATTGGACCAAAAGTTCAGAAAACCCAGGAAAGGTACCAAAACTCACCGCGTTAGCATATTGTGAATGTCCCCGAGACATATACGAACACCATGTCGATACAAGGAGCTTGTGTATACATGGAAACATTGAGTATACCAAAGCCATTGTATAGTCTGTAGACACTGTGCATACATGTAGACACCGTGCATAGTTTGTAGACACGTTGCATAGTTTGTAGACACTGTGCACATACACGCTTACCTGGATATAGTCTGTAGACACTGTGCACCACAAGTAGACGCGCCTGCTGATTGTAGACACTGTCGGCATGATGTAGACGCGAAGAGACAATATCTGGGAAGGGGGCTGCTCCTTGCACGCCTGGTTGTGGAAGGTTGTGTGTAGGATTGTGGCAGGTTGTGAGGGTTGTGGAGGGGTGTGGAGGGTTGTGGAGGGTTGTGGAGGGGTGTGCGTGTGGGAGGGGGGGGGGGGGGGCTGTGCAGCGCTGTGATTGAAAATGGTACCAGCGTGTGAAAAAAGCGTAACCCGTGACCTTTTTTTTGTTGATGTGACCTGACTTGCATGGGAATTTATACGCATCACCCGAACATGGCGGAAATAAATAAACAAATAATGTTGAACATCACCAAGGGTGTAATACTACAGGTAGTTGCAGAATACCCTCTTGTAGATAAGCTGACTTGGCGTCTCCCGACTTAGACTAGGCACCAGGACAGGAGTTCCATGCACAAGCGTCATAAAGATCCTTTCTGAGCTGCTGGGCCAGCTCATCAATGCAGAGTTGGTCACGCTCTAACATACACTTTTTTCTATACACGGCTTACAGCAAAAAAAAAAAAGCACACAGGTCACTGCAGACACAGCGCTATGCTGGGATGTGGATAGCTGCGCCGGGTGGTCGAGGGTTGTGAAGAGCTATGAAGAGCTGCAGAGAGTTGTGTAGGGCTGTGGGACAGTTGCGAAGGGTTATGCAGAGGTCTGGAGGGTGCGGGGGGTCATCGAGGGGTATACCACTTGCTCCAGAAGCCTGACAAGCATCCATTTCGGGGACAGAGCGTATGCATGGTCCGCCAGCTCCACCAGTGCATGGCCCTCCTTCACCCGCTCCTGGCTGAAGGCCGGCAGCAGTGCATCCCAGTTTGCCCCGTGCACCTCCAAGAGGCGTCCAAACGCCAGCGCATCTGCCAGCGCAGTATTCATGCCCATGCCAATGGAGGGGGACGTGGCATGGGCGGCGTCCCCCATGAGCAGGACGCGGCCGTTGGCCATGTGGTACTTGTTGCACTTCACCTTCGGGGTCGTCGACCACGGCTGCCGCACCCACTGCTCGGCCACCGCATCGAAGTCCAACGACACGGGCAAGTGCTTCTTCAGGTATGCGGCCACGACGGCGGGGTCCGACGAGTGGAGCTCCTCGTCGGGCGGTGTGTTGAGGTAGTACCCCAGCACGAAGTTGACGTGGTCGGCGGGCGCCAGCAGCGCGGCCCCGTTCATGTTCGGGACGCCGCCGGGGAAGACGTGCACGAGGTCACCGTCGAGGGCCGGCGGGCGGGGGACGTGTACGGACTTGTAGCGGTTGAAGATGTCGGCGATGGACGCGTCGAACTCGCGGTCCTCCATGACGCATGCGGCGCGGACGGCGGAGCGCGCGCCGTCGCAGCCGAGGAGCACGTCGTAGGGGATGTAGCGCTCCTCACCTGCGGCGCAGCGTGACACGGCGGGGGTTGCAGCAGACGCCAACAAAGGCCCCCAGACTCGCAAGCTGCCGTGGGAATTGTTCTGCCTGAAAACACATGTGGCCTGACAACTGCGGGCGGCTGACCACCGCCAACCACCACGGCTGTCCTTAAGGGGGGAAACAAGAAAAGGGTTCGCAACGCCAACAGAAATGAATGTCCACGGGGATGCTCTCTGCTTCATGGTCAAGACATGCGCAAGACACAAGAGAAACAAATTGGGGTTCTGGAGGAGAGCCCTGCCAACCGCCGGTCGATGAGCCGCGAACCGCAAAACCGCAAACTGCCAGCCCGGGTCCCCAGACATTCCTTGCCTTCATGAGAGACGTCTTCCACGACACCAATGCCACCTGCGCAGGCATGGCGCGCTGACAGGTAAAGAGGCCTCTAGAGGAAAGTGAATTACTGGTTATTCCTTCCGGCTTGGATGCCTTGATGCCGTACACTGAAGTTGTTCACGCACTGCGCGCGCACCGCGCCAGGCACCTCATGCACTTCACATGCAGCCAGTGTAGCAACACGCCGAAAGATGACAAATTATTGCACCCGATCCCAATTTTGAATGAGGCTACACTGCCCAAGTTCCTTCTGCAGTGCCACGTAGAGTTTTGGGCAAAATCATACCCCCCGCCCCCCTTGCAAACTCCCGGGTTAGCGCGCGATGGTCTCCCGGGTGGGGGGGGGAGACGGTCGCCAAGTGACGGTCTCCCGGGGGGGGGGGGAGATTGCAAGGGTATTTCAAGGCAAACTATGGTACCCTCCACCAACAGCACATAGCCTCTAAATTAGCTGAAACGGTCCACGCCACAACTCCAGTATACGCACCGCGCGCGCACCACGTCTGATACTCCCCCACTGTCCGGGGTCGTCCCTCCTGCTGTGCAGCAGGCACCCCGTCCCCCAAACACCCCCGCCTCAGGCAAAGGTCTCTACCTGTCTCCAGGTGGCGGATGAGAATCCGTTTGGCCTCGACGTCCACGAAGCAGACCCGCGTGCGGTAGAGCTGCGTCAGCCCGGCCCCCCCGTAGCGCTCCGAGAGGAAGCGGGCCATGCGGGCCACAATGTGGTTGCGGTCCACGGTGTACGTGTTGCCCGCGCCCGGGGGGTTGGCCAGGACCATCCGCCGCAGCCCCTTGGGGTACACCGCGGCGCCGACGTTCCGCACGCCCACCTCCTCCACGAACTCGCACAGCCCGGGCTCGCTGCGCAGCGCCTCGAGGCCCGGGAGCGACAGGCCGATCATCCACGATCGCTTGCGGGTCAGGTCGTCCAACTGCCCGAAGTCCTCCCCGCGATCGATGAGGGTCACCTGTGGCGGGTGCGGGGGCCTTTGCGGGGGATCAGGAGGAAGGAAAGCATATTAAGGAGCATGGGCCTTGGGGAACGCTAATCCTGCGGCACCTGCGGCGCGCCTTGCGGTGTACCCCGCCCTCCCCTTGCGCAAGCACGGCCACGGTCCCAAAAAACCAGGCAAAACAGCGGTTCAACGCCCACCCCGTGCTTAGACAAGACCGTGCCTACGTGTGGCACACATAATGGCAAACACACATGATCGCCCACATCCAGGAGATCTCTCAGATGCAGATGGCGATAGGCTGTGGAAGGGAAAGAGCAGGAATGGCTAAGAATCATATCAAAACAAACATCATCGGGTGGCAATGTGTGGTAAACTGTTTTTAAACCCCATGTTACATCTGGGACCACAAAAACAGTGGTCCCAAAAATTCCTAAAAACGGCGATTCAACGCCCACCCCGTGCTTAGACAAGACCATGCTTGCGCAAGGGGGAGGGGGGGGTAATTATCATGGAACATGGGAAATTATTCCTTTTGTCCCTTACCCTCATCCCTTATTCCTTCCCCTGCAGCACCTGTGGTGCGCCTGTGGCGCGCACAAAGCATTCCCTTGGGCTTGGGGGCGCTCTCTTCCCGACGGTGCTCCCCTGATGGGTCGCTTGGCAGGGCGCCTCCTGTGCCGACAGAGCTAGAGGCTCCAACGCTGCACCCCTTCAGGTTTGTTCAGAGGCAGCTTGGCCGTGGCCAGTCAGCCTGTTTATTGCCCGGCGGGTGGGTCGCATACTGTACACCACCGTGTGGTGTTGCAAAGGAGAAGCCTGCTGCAGGGGGAAGGGGAAACACATTCCGTCCACCCATGCCAGTGCTGGCCTTTGTGGGGGATCGAGAGGGGAGCGGGAGGGGACCGGACAGAGAGAAACGACACAGGCACGGGTGGCCAAGGGCTTCGGACAAACGGTGCAGCCACCCTCTGGGGTCGCCCCGGCCGCTGTTGGGCACAATGGGTGGTGCTGGATGCATCCGCCCCAGCCTATGCCCAGACAGCCAATGCGATGATGCAGGCGTGCTACACAAACAGTAGATCGAGGCTTCGGCACAGTAAATCACTGGCCTGCACCTGCACCTGCAGCTTGGAGCCACGCCTTTTGAATCCATGCCACCCCCCTGTACAGTGCCCCCCGCCCCCCTTGAAATCTCCCCCCTTTTGTCGGGCTTTGTGGGGTAGGCCCGTTCGATGCCGGCCAAGGAGTAGGCTCAACCCCGACCGGGAGCATGTGGATGGTGTCCGCCAGCTCCTTGGATCCAAGGGCGGCTGCCACCAGCAGTCGTGAAGTATTAGTCTCCCATAAGAAAACGATCTCCTCCCCTCAGCAAATAACCCCCTGTGCCATTCCGTCTGGTTGTTGTTTCTTTACGGGGCCCTGGATAGTCATCCGTTCTTCCCTTCGCATGTTGCGTTGGGTCGCTGCTTTCTGTCGGCCGCTGCGGCCGGTGCTCTTGCTGGTGTCGTTTCCGCGTTCGTGGAGCCCAGTAGTTGGTGTGTTGGGGCTGTGCTGGATGTGGCATGGTGTGCCGTTTGCTGGTTGTCGCCGGGGTCGTTTGACTGTTTTTGCTGTCCACGCGCCTCTGTCCACAGGCCGTCCATAACCTGCCTTGCTGTGTTTCCGTGTGCGTGAGGCCCAGATGCCCTGCTCCTCCACGCGTTAACCCCCCGCCCCCGTACAGTCAAAGCATCCCCTGGCAAAACAAGAGGTGCGGCAAATGGATCAGTGCCCGTTGCTGTGGGGATGGCCGGCCTCGTCCCACTGGATGTTGCAGGCCCCATCGATGAAGCATCACTGGGATCGGCCAAGTCCGCTCGCTACAGAACGCAGAGTGGCTCTCGGATGTTCCATTACCGAGGCACAGTCATCGGTCACGCTGCGGCGGTTGTTGTTGGGTCAATCATGTACAGACCATCCCATTCATGCGATGCATTATTGCCCTTCGTCTGTGCCACAGCGCAGCGCCCTCTCCAAAGATGCATAGGCCCTGTGGCGTGTCCCTTCTGGCGTGCTGACCCACATACCCAAAGCGACAACAATTGGGAAGGAGGCCCCCCCAAAAGGGCTCAATGGGCGGAACCCCTGAAAGCCCCTGGGACGGCCCCAGAGGTGACCCAGACAAAAGAGTGAAACCAGTATTCTTGGGGATCAGTGCGGCGAGCGGGTCACAATAAAGCCACAGGATGTCTGGATTGCGTTGTAGATGTTTGTGAACATTTCCTGACCCCCAAAAGTTGTCGTTTGCGCTTTTTGCGCCAGATTGACTAGTGACTGATCAGTGGACCCAGTCAACTGCGCCCTCGACCCAGACCCATCCCCAAAAATTTGAGGGGCTCTATTGGCCCCCCAGCCCCTGCAGCTAAGAAATTGCGGGAAAATTGCAGTGCCGTAACCAAACCTCCCGAAGCCTCAAGGAGCAACACTTCTGTACATGGGACACACAACACTCCAACAAGCACGCAAGGGGGACAAACAAAAGGCAATCGCGGAAAATTGCGGAAAATTCCGACATGGCGAAAAATTGCGACCTCAACCCCCCCCCCCCCCGCCATGCAGGAGGGGGGGGTGGCTCGCAGTCCAGCTACAGTGCGTGTGTGGTACGTGCAACACCCCCCAAACGGACCTCTGTGCGGAGCTTATTGGCGGAGTTCTGGGCCATCAATTTGATGCACGTCAGCAGCCCGGCAGGTCCGGCACCCACAACAACAACTCTCTGGGGCATTGCCTCGTCTGGGTGCATTGTGTTGTTTTCCCAGGCCTCTGGCAAAGTGCGAGGACAGCAGTGACGACGGTAGTGACAACGGTGTGCAGTTCTGCTTTGGGTGAAGCACTGATGTAGGAGGAGCGGTGCAGTGAAAAAACAACGCTGTGTTGGCTAAATCTGCTGTAGAGCGCCAGTGCCTGGCAATAGATGCTAAAAGGGCTGCATGTAACAAAGTGTTGTGTTGTGTTGTGTTGTGTTGTGTTGTGTTGTGTTGTGTTGTGTTGTGTTGTGTTGTGTTGTGTTGTGTTGTGTTGTGTTGTGTTGTGTTGTGTTGTGTTGTGTTGTGTTGTGTTGTGTGATGTTGTGTGATGTTGTGTTGTGTTGTGTTGTGTTGTGTTGTGTTGTGTTGTGTTGTGTTGTGTTGTGTTGTGTTGTGTTGTGTTGTGTTGTGTTGTGTTGTGTTGTGTTGTGTTGTGTTGTGTTGTGTTGTGTTGTGTTGTGTTGTGTTGTGTTGTGTTGTTTCTCGTAGGTGTTGGTGTTGTCATGTTCGGGGGATTTCCCACTCGTTTGGATCCCCGTGCGCTTTTTGTCTCTTAGGTAGTGGCTGCAGCGGGACTTCCCACAAGGTGGGCCACTGCTCCCGTGTTCTCTTCCTGGCGAAGTATATGGTCTGTCGTGCCTGTCTGGATGCATCCCAGTAGAGGGCTGTCTTTTGCCGGCATGCGTTTGTTGTGTCGTGGTCTAATTGGATGAGGCGTCCCTGTTGTAGAAGGGCGTACTGGGCCTGTCTTCCGTGGTTAGTGAGGAGCAGTGCTGTATTCGTACACAGGTGCGCGTACCTCTCATGCATGAGGAAAAACGTTTTTGCGTTAGCATGCTGTTGCATGGTGAAGTGCTTTGCTTGTTCATACCATTGTCTGCGCTCCAGGCACAGTGCCGTGTATGCGTTTGTATGGTGTTGTGTCTCTGTGTGCTCTCTCAGTAAGTTTGTCACCAGCAGGTGGTAATCCCGTTTGGCCATCAGTGTTTTGGTGTACATGGCGCGTAATTCCCGAACGTGGTGTAGTACGGTTTCAGTGAATTGGGCATGTCGGTAAAACTCTAACCCACGGTGGGCGTGCTGTACCGCCAGTTTGTCGTAGAGTGAGAAACGGTGCTCCCATCGGTGGGCTAGGTTGTTGAGGCGTCTGCGTTTTGACCTACACACCTCATGCATTTGTTTTTGTGACCTTTGTGTGTTGGTAAACTAGGTGACAACCTCCCCATTGCTTGCAGCGCAAGCTGCTTGCAGCCACAGCTCGGCGTCTACTGTCACTGTTGCTATCGTCTCCGCCATGCGCTTTCGGTTCCGGTTTGGGTAATATTGTGGCGCCCCTACTTGGTCGCGGAGGTTCCGTGCGGTTTCTCTAGGTGGGAGGGGCTGCGCGATAAACCTGGTCAGCGATAGTGGGGACGGGGGCTGTTGTGGTGTGGGGTTAGCTAGTTTCCGTCTCAGGGCCTGGACGCCCTGGATCATCCGAAACTGGAAGAGGCCCACCTCGGCCCGTAGTTTGTGTCTTTCCGTGTGGGGTATGGTGCGGATGAGTGATAAAGGGATCAATAACCTGGCACATAACAAGCGCTCGTGGCTGGTGGCAGTGGCCTGCCATTGGCAGGCGTAGTGGGTCCAGTCGGTCCAGCACCTGCGTCATGTGTCCCAGAAATCGCTCCAGGCAGGGCAGTGTGCGAGTTTGGATTGGACTGACGCCCCGTGATATAGCCCGCAGAGGGCACACAAAACACGTAGTCGCTCCCAAGGGGCATCGATATCCACCACCGCAACTGGCCACAGAGCCAGGAGGTCCACGCGTTTCGTCTATAGTTTTTCATGGGGATCCGGCTCACCCAGTGTACATCCGTGGTGTGTTTTTGTCTACGCACTTGCATGATCCATGCCTTGGCAGGCGTGGGCATGATCTATCCCACAAGGACAATGTCATGGGGTTGTGGTTGTCGGGAGTCCATGGGCATGGCAGGTTATCACCCATATTCGCTAGGGTGTCGGAGTGGTTGTTCCCTTGTATGTCCTTGTAGTCATTATAGGTGGTTGCTTGCTCTAGTTTCTTATGTCCGGGGGTCCATCGTATAGTGAGGCTTTTTGTGAGGGCATTGTGGTAGCCTATGTCTCGGTAGTCCTGGTCTTTGACCACCCCACGTCGTTTCATCGGGGTTGCTTTGACAACGCCTTGGTTGTCTATGATAACCTCGTCTCCCTCCCGAGCCAGCTCGGAGGCCAGGGCACAGGCGATAGTCTCGGCACGGTATACCTGCTGTGGTCCGTGCACGTGGAAGGCTGCCCAGAAGTTTCCATTGTACATCCCCCACCCCCCGCCCTACCGTGTCGTTTCGAACCGTCGGTGTACCATCGTGCAGTGGTGGGCTCGCCCGTGTAGTGTAGGGTAATCCCGTGGAGTTTCTGCTGGTGGGGTAGTCCCTGAGACACCTCGAGGGTTTCCTCAGGGGATGGCTCGTCGGGTGGGTTGAGCCAACCGTGGTTGAGACGGCTGGTGGCCGCCTGTGTCCTTCCGAGTTGTGGTGCCCAAACGGATGAATGCGGCTCATTTTTTTCATTGCAGCTCATTTTCAGCCCCGTTTGAGCCACTCTCATCCACTTTCAGGTGCGTACCTCATTTGTCGTTGAAGTCTCCTAGACGATGTTCCTTCCCCCACCAGCTCGGTCCCAATATTCAATCCTGGTTAGGGTTAGGGTCAAGGGTAAGGTTTGGGAGCAGAGTTTCGGAGTAGGCTAAAGATTGGGGTGGGTGTTAGAGTCAAGGTTGGGTTCAAGGATAGTGTTGGGATGCAAGTGGACAAAATGGGCAAGGGGAACGAAAAAAATAATTTTGGGTGCCTTCGGCGCCACCATATGTATGGTCAATAGCGATTGACCCTTGGCAACTACGTGGGCCCAGAGGGCAGGGAGAGGGGGGGGGGGGGGGTCACGTACCACAACCGAGGAGACATCCCTCCCATGTGGCGCATCAAGCCTGGCAGATTGACAAACGCCCATGTGGATGTTAGTCACCCCTGCACAGCGACAGAGCGCAGGGCTAGGGCTGGGGTGGTCGGGCTTTCAACTAGGGGGCAGGATCGATACAGCCCTCTAGCGAGACCCCCTGCCTCCCCCCAAAAGGGGCTCAATTGACGCCCTCCGCCAAAATCCTACCGAGACTGACCCCTCAGCCCAGACCCAAACTTCAGCAAAAAAAAAAAAGGAAATGGGATTTTTGGAATCAGTGCGTCAAGGGGGCCCAGAAAAGTCATCATTTGCCATGTATTTGGTGGAAAATTTTTTACCATTTTCAATGCTCAAAAAATTTTCGGTGCCAGAGTTCATATGGCTGATTAATAGTCCTGCCAATTGAGCCCTTTTCCCGAACCCCCCCCCCCCCTCAGTTGAAAACCCAACGTCCGCTGCCACTGCGTGCATTGCTGAGTGTCCCAGAAAGACAGAGGCTGTCCCATGAAAGCCGCCCTGGTGTGCCCGGAGAGGGGCGAAGCGCTGTGTTGTGTTGTGCCAGGCTGGGCCCCACAGCGACCCTGCAAAGAGTGTGAGGGGTGGTCAATGGTGGCAACTGTGTGATCAGCACAAACAATCCCCCTTCACCGTGGCCAGATATGCCCAAGGGAGCGCTGTGTTGGCCACAAAGCTGAGTTCCACACAGGCGTCCAGGCTCGACATGCATACCAGGCTAATGCTTAAGGACCCTTTGTTTGGGGCCCTGGCCAGCCCCGGCCGAGTTGAGGCCGATTTTAGGTCCCCCCCCCCCCCCCGTGTCCAACGAACAATTCCGTCCGCAAAAAATGCGGTCTGAACAGGAGTGTTCGTTGGGCACACCGTTCGGTGCGCACGACAATATTGCAAAACGGCTAGCACATCTCTAGGCACAAGACACCCAGCCCGTTCAAAGTACAAAGCAATGGAGGCCTCCAATTAGCGGTTTTCAGACTAGAAGCCCTTGTTGCGGTCCCGCTCCATGCAGAAAAGCTGAACATGCTCCCCGGGCTTGGGGCCCTCCTTGTTCTTGGCACAGGCAGAAATGGCAGCCTGATCTGGCTTAGGGACCTTTGGGACGGACACCGCTTGTATAGTACCTCCCGGCCAGGTGCAAGCAGAGAATGAGTCATGGTGGGCAATAGAGGTCCTGTAGTTGAGGGACACAATTCCCTCACATCCTCCTTTACAAATTTACCCACAGTCACTCACTACAAGCCCTCACTTCCCCAATCCTTTAGCCTGAAACCTCGATTCTGAGGCCCTGTACATAATTAAGTCCGTAACTAATTAAGTCCTCAAAAAATACGGTCCGAACGGAAGTGTTCGTTGGACACGGCATTCGTCGGACACGGGGGGGGGGGGGGTACACGAACGTTTTTTTGGCCTCTACCCCTTTCTCCCTAAACAATAGCATGCCGCATACCCATGGCATGGGGTCATGACAGGCAAATCGGACAGTTGCACCACTGAACTTAGGCGCATGTGCAGGGGGGGGTAGTGGGGCGCATGTCAACAGCCACAAGCACAAGCATAAACGGGCAACCCCCTTACTGATCTGCACTTTCGTACCCCACCTCCCCCTTGCATAGGCAATGCCTGTGCGCAACGGTATCCTCGCACCCACGAGGGAACATACCCCAAGTGACGGTTCCCTCGCCCCCCCCCCCCCATTACTATGCAAAGGACACACAACACAAAACAAGACATGGAGATACAAGGGCATATGAACCACAAAATGAGCCAGAAACTGCCTATTGGGATACATGTTCAGCTTTACTGAGAGACGGGCTCTGTGTGCCACTTTTTCTGGCGGGAGTATTTTGACTCTGGAGAGCTGCACATGCTCAACATGGGCCACAGGAATGGGCTCTCCAGCTGCAGGCTTGGCTGCCACCTGGACACCAGGTTTGGCTGCACTCTTGGTTGAGGGTTTGGCACGAGGTTTGACAGCTTTGGGAGCAAGCTTGGCAAGGGGCTTGGCAGGGGGCTCCACCCCATGTGGCAAGCAGTTTGCCTCGGGAACATCACACGTGAAGTACAATGGTCACTTGGCAAAAAACATTTTGCCAGTCCCCATACACCACGCGCACTCTTTACCCACATAATCTCAGTGTCTGATGCACTGTCCCATTTCTTGGCCACAGCCAAGCACATCTTCTTGGTCATGATGACCCGCTTGTTCCTTCGTGGTACAATCCATGCACAAAGCTTTTGTTCCATCTCGTGGTACCTTGTCTTTCTGCCTAATCCATGGCTGAAATTACGAAAAACTGAAGCTTTCTGCATGATACAGGGTACAGTGGAGTGCCTTGGATGCAAGAAATCTGAAGTGCACAGCAATGCACCAATAATACCACCTTGGCCAGCCAGCAAACGCACTGGAGAAGCTCAATCTCCAACCTTCTGCCTAAATTTGCAAAACGGAAAGTGACGGTTCCCCCGCCCCCCCTGATTACTATGCAAGGGCGATCACTATGCAAGGGAGGGGGGGGGTGTACGCAAATCTTCTTGTTCAGCACACAAATGCAGTCACCCAGCAACCAACACGTGCCATGCCGTGCCGCACAGTGGGAGTTTCAGCAATACTGTAAAGGCATAAAGGCCGCGGCCGCAGTCAAGGCAGTGGTATAGCCCAATGAAGGGACACTGGCATACGTGGGCTACATAACCAAAAGTTGTACTGAACAGACAGCGGGAAATTGTGCCCAACCGCATTGGAGGGTAGGGGGGCCACCTTCAGCAGTGAACACAAGGTCCGAAAATTTATGTGTCATTTCTGGCACCCTTTTGGAGCTGGGGACCACCAGCTAAACCAAGTGGGTGGGAAAGGGGGAGTGTCGCGAACGGCCCGTGAGTATAGGCACTGGCGCTTCTGCAGAGGGGGATGGCAGAAGAGCCGTCATATAGTGAGAGCTAGACCAAGAATTGCGGCGTCTTGTTTGGGCTCGTGGGGGGGCTGTGGTGGTCCCCGTGCAAACTCCGAGGATGGAGCAAAGGTCAGGAATATCCCCCGCCCCCCAAAGGCACAGACAAGCCCCCAACGCTTCATGCAGCTCATGCACTGCCAAAAAACTAGACTCTGCAAAAAGGGTTTTGGAAAGTGGGGCCCCAACTTTGTTGCTGTTGGACCGGCCGTCTCTGCAGTGCAGAATCACAGCGGTCTGCCTGCAACCGCTGTCGGGTGCCCTCCAGGCGCACAACAAGTGGCGGGTGGTTCGTTCAGTGTGTACCTGCGGCCATGCACCCATGTCCCTTGGCGCAGGTTCGATGGGGAGTACCGTTTCAAGGTGGAGCACTTCCAGGCTACAGCGTGTGGCGATTCCCATTTGATTGCGGGCGGCCCCCGGAGGGACGCTCTGACAGAATGGTCTGTGTTCTCATGAAATCGCAGTCGGGCGGGGGGGGGGGGGGGGGGGGCACTGGAGGAATTATTGAGGGCGCTGAGGGGCTGGGGTTATCAGGAGAAATCATAGGCAGGGGTGCTCTATACTTGTGATCGAGGTCAGGTCCATGTGTGTGTGCCAAGGGATCATTTCCATCATGCTCAAACTGCGAGGTTCAACATTCTTACTTTGTGTGTGTGTGTGTGTGTGTGTGTGACGCCCATTCATTTCAACCAAAGCAACAGTGTTTGCTATGATACACCACCTCTCTACAGCTCTGTCCACACTGCGGCAATGTTTGGTATCTCCGCCCGATGTGGCCTTTCCTCCCTCTCAGCAAAACTATGCCCCCCCCCCGTTGTATAAGCTACGCCAATGTACACAATTATTACGGTCCCTACGTCTACTGTAGATTGGACAAGGGCGTGGCTTGCGTGCAACACATACAACTGCCGACACACACGTGCGCAGGCCATATGTGCTGAAATTGGCCATTCAGGACCTATGGGGCGCATCAGACTGAAAAAAAAACAACCAAATTCCTGGTGCACCAGCACGGGGCCACATGTGTTGAAATTGGCAAATGTGACGACAAACCCATGTCTTATACAGCCGCACTACATTTCGTACGTAATTAAATTACGTACAAAATTATTACGGTCCGTATGCCTACTGTAGCTTGGACAAGGGCGTAGCTTATACAAGAGGGGGGGGGGTACAGGGCTCGCATCCCTACCGCACCCTGCATCCCACATATGCATGCTCCACCCCCTGTGTGGGTGTGGGTGTGGGTGTGGTTGCGCGCGCGCACGTGTGTGCGGCTCTTGGAGGAGGGGCAGGCGTCTGTCAAAGTCCGGGACGCGGGGTGGTACTGGGTTAGGGTTGCCCTAGCCGTGTCGCCCTGTAGCCTCCGCCTTCTGTGGCCCGTCGCGACAGAGGGAAGGGGGAAGGGGGATAAGGAAAGGGGGGGTTGTGCTGATTGGGATCCCAAAGCATCGGGAGGGGGTGGGGCTGTGTGTGTGGGTATGGGGAGGGGAAGGGGGCGGTGGCAAAGGAACGCGGGCACGAGGTTTGATGATGCGCTACTCCGCCGGCGGTTGGGTGCAGGGTGTCCCTGCCCTTGGGCCCTCTTGGCTCCTCAGATCACGCCGCCCAAGGGCCTGTGTTATGTGGCCGAATGCCCCATTTGAAGGGGGGGGGGGGGGGGTCGGATCAGTGCGGGTCACAAAGGGCCGGGCCTCTCGAGAAGGCTCCATATTGGAGAGGGGGCGACCGCCGGGGCCGGTGCACGCGCGCGCCGCTGCTGGGCCGTGGGTGGCACGCGCGGCCAGCGGGGCCTGCCGCCCTCGCTCTGAGAGAAACAAACGCACCGCGGCCACCGCGCATTGCACCGCGCATGCACCGTGCACTCATTTTTGGTTGGCGTTTTACGTATTTTTGGCAGATTTTCAGGGTGGCAGGGATGTGGTGGCTAAGGGGTTAGCATACAACAACGGAGGCCTCCACTCTACCTCCTCACCAATGTCATGGTGGTTGTAGCTAACCGCACGCCCTGCCCGGGGGGATGGGGGTTGAGCACAAAGGTGACCTCCTTGGCACAGCCCGCACCAAAGAGGGTGCCCGACAAGGTGCCCAAGCCTGTGGAGCATTCGTTTCGACATGTTTCGCAGTTCGAACTTCACGGGGTGCTCATTCCGGTAAGGTGCCCCTCAGTTGGAGTCCTCCTCCTCGTTCTCTTCACCCTCCTTCTCAGCAGAAGAATAGCACAAGAATAGCAAGAAAAGAGATGTGAGCTGTAGTGCAACGGAGCAAAGGGGTGGGGGTAACCAATCTGAAAAAAAAGATTCAGCACCTTGAGTTCTGCGGTGGTGGGCTCACAACTCCACACCCATCATCGTTTAGGGGCGACGGTCTCCAGGTGTGCCTCCCTAACCCTGCCGAAGGAGGTGGGTGATCGCAAAATTCTATTGCCTTCGGCAAGGCACCTCGAAGAGGGGAGAGGGACGACCATTCCTGAGCTGCTGAGGCTGGAAAACTGCATAATGGCAGGTTGTGCCCCAGACCCCTTGGAAGCCCCCCCCCCAACACCCAGCGTGAAAATGGCTAAGTCCTCACTGGCAAGGGCCATATGGGGGGGGGGGGGACTGGGGGTACCTGGAGTTGGGACCCGAGACCCCCGCCATGGGTTAGGGGGTCCATATACAAGAAAAAACTTCTTCAGGACCCAGTTTCAAATACACACACAGTAGCCACAATACGCAAAGAAGTTTTGACCCCCACCCCACCCCCACCCCCCCTCCAAAAAAGGGGTACCCAAGTGCAGGGGGGGGGGGGGGTACGGGGGTCAAAATCCAAGAAATCATTGGGGGATCATTTTTGGTCCTAAAATGATGATTTTACAAGGGGTTAGACGTCAGAAACCATACAATGGGGCATGCTACGCGAACGACCCCAAAAAAGGGGGGTATACGGCGCTCGCGCTTGATCTAACCTCTCTTCGAGGTGATTTTGATCCGTCTGCCCTCCCACAAGCTCTACTTATGCTTGTGGGAGACTGGTGTTAACGGCCCTGTGATTAAATGAAAAAATGGTGTGTTCATAAAAAAAACGCACCAAACCGTGCGCACCGCGCGCACACCGCGCATTGCACCGCGCGCACCGCGTGTTCATTTCTCTCTGTGGAATGGGGGGGGGGGCGGACTGTGGACTGGGTCGGACGTGCCGCTGGGCGGTGTGGGCGGGTGGCCACGAATGCGGGTGGCCACGAATGCAGCGGAAGAACGGGTTGTGGGCGCGGATGGTCAATGCCTGTTGCTGCGTGGTACCAGGCAGGGGTCCCGTGAGGGGGACTCAGGGGGCGCTTAGACACAGCTCGGGCACAACGCTCATTCGTAAGTTAGGTTTCCCGGGACCACCCTGCAAGCCATGCACCACGAGGGAAGCATACATGCACAGAGCAAAAACCAGCAGATTTAGACAGCGATTCGGCGTTTCCACTGTGAAACATTGCTTTATCTGAGTTTTAGGACTGAGTAAGAATCTGAGCAGTCCTGTGGATGGGAACACGGTAGTTACTGCGGTCACCTTGGCCATGGGTCCAAAATAGCTTACTTTTCGCACTGCGTGCGCACAGTGCACCGTGCGCCCCCTCTAAGCCCCCCCCCCCTTCCCGCTGAGGGATACTGATGTCAGATGCTAACCGTTACCCTGCAAGGCACACGCTGCAAAGCAACAAATTCAGAACCGAAAGCTCTTCAGTGACATTGCCATGGGCGCCTTTCGCGAAAAGAAAAATAGACACTCAGAAAACCCCCTCCCCCCTCGCCCTTTGTCTCGTGGCATGGGGCGGATACACCGGGGCAGAGGTCGGCGGGGTCCAGAGTGGGGGGCGTGTCATAATGACCGAATGGGGGAATCCCATTGAGAAGGGCAGACCAGGAACTGGATGGGGCCGCGCAGGACGCGCCATAAGGGGAGGCGTGTCGGAGTGGTGTTCCAGAGCCGCACGAGGGAGTGGCTACAAAGGCACGGGCCTCTTCTCCGGACTCCCACCCCCAACCACTTTGGCGGCCATGCTGGAGCCCTTGCCCACCCAATGGCCTGTGTGTGTGGGGGGGGGGGGGGGGGGGCGATTAACTGGATCGCTCCAGCTCAGCCAGGGTGTTCCGTCGGAAGTCCCCCCTCATGCTGCCTCACGCCGTGTTGGTAGTGTGAGCACCGGCCCCACGCGTTTGGACTGCTGAAGGCACAACGCTCCCTGGCCCAGACCAAACACGCCAGCTCTGTCCCGGGCAGCCACGACGAAAACATCACGAAACGCAATGCAATGGAATGGGGTGGGGGTCGCCCGCAGAGGGAAACGGTCCACCGTGTCCTGCACTTGTTGAGGAGTGTTCTGGGGCTATGTAGGAGGATGTGGGGCGACAGAGAGAGAGAGAGAGAGAGAGAGAGAGAGAGAGAGAGAGCGAATAGCGAGAGCAGCGAGAGAGAGAGAGAGAGAGAGAGAGAGAGAGAGAGAGAGAGAGAGAGAGAGAGAGAGAGAGAGAGAGAGGCAAGGGGGAGGGGGGGGGGGAAGAAGACACCAGAGACAGGGACGGGGGGGGGGGGCTGGTTAGTTACCGTGTAGTACAACCGGTGAACAGTGCCATGTCTTGTGGGCCTGGCTTTTGTGGATGGAGGTCACTGAGGGGGGGGGGGCACACTGCGCACCATTGCCTTCTGCCCCGGCGGCGCCCAGGCCTGTGTCGGCGCTGACCGGCGGTGCATTCGGGCATCTGCAGACAGTCACGCCGGGCTCACCACCGCCGCGCGCCGCGGCAGTGGCCGAGCGGGAGGGGGACGGACCACCCGACACCGAGGGAACGAGACGCAGGAGGAGCAAAGGCCAGAGGAGATGGAAGAGGACGGGAGGAGCTGACGGTCAGAGGCCCGGGCATGTCGGTCCGCAGGAGCTTCAGCTGCGCCGAAACGGCAGAGCCACGCGGGAGGGACTGCAGAGCACGAGGGGTCCTCAGAGATAAACACAACTGCAGTGGCCTCCAGCGCTTGTGGTCTGTAGACTTGCCACCAACCGCCAACCCACGGCGGTTGGTGGTTACCAACCGCCAACCCACGGCGGTTGGCGGTTCACCAACTGCGGTCGGCGGTAGACCCGATGATGCTTCCGTTCGGGTGTGATGGGCCCGGACACCCGCGCTAAACAGAGGGGCCCCATTGACCGCACCCCGGCCCCGATAACCCGATGCCCCAGGGCGCCGAATTTCAGGGCAAGTGAAGATGGTACTTTTGGGATCAGCGCGACGAGGGGGTCCGGATCAGTGATCACTGGTCTGCGATTCAGGGGACATTCCTTCGACCTTCTTCAACCCCCAAATAACTTTCTTCGGGGCGACACTTCATAGCGGCTGATGAATGGTCCCGGTCGACTGAGCCCGGGCCGGACCCCCTTCCCCCTCAAAAGTTTGTTGGGGCTCTATTTACCCCCTCCCCCCCGCCCCCCCCCACTTTCCACTGAGTCCTCCTTCCCTGGGGCCCTCTCAGTCACACATTTGCTGGACAGAAGTGTCGCAGGGGAGGGGGGGGAGGGGGGGCGTCAGGCCCCTGGAAGACGCCCGGTGCTGCGCAGAGCCGGCGTCCGCAAGGCCGGACTGGCACGGGCGCCGCTCAGTCCCACAGCTTCACGGTGGCGTCCCAGCTGCACGACGCCATCCGCGACTGCTCGACCGGATGCCAGAGCAGCCCGATGCAGACCTTCTCGTGGAACTTGATCTTCTTGACAATCTTCGAGGACTTCCATTCCCAGAACCACACGAACCCCTCGCCGTCCCCGCAGCACAGGTACTTCCCGTCCGGGGACCACGCCACCTGCACGAAAGCGCGGGGTACGGTCCGGTTGGGACGCAGAGCAGGGCCCGCCTCAACGCAAAAGCAAAACCAAATCGTGGCGCTAAGAAAGACTTCTCGGCCGGAGCTGCTGCGAGCGCGCGACAGTTCCCCGTTTGCACACACGTGCGGTTTCTGGCCCTTCATGGTACCCATGATACACCAGGGCTGTCCTTAAGGGGGGAACAAGAAAAGGGTTCGTAACACCAACAGAAACGAACGTTCACGGGGACGCTCTCTGCTTCATCGTCAAGACACGGGTGAGACACAAAACCGCAGAAAGAGAATTGAACAATGGCTGGCGGTTGGCGGTTGGTGGCGTTTGGCGGCGGTCGGCAATTGCTCGTCCCTCGGGGCGGTCCTAAACAAAAAAAATTGGGGTTCTTCAGGAGAGCCCTGTGATACACCAGCCCACCGTTGCCCCTCCCTGAAACGCATTGCCAGCCCCAAAATGAAGCCAAGCGTAAAAACACATTGAACCAAGGTGAGGCCCCAGGCCTAGAGATCTGGTCCTCCTGGCAGCCTGGCTGCTGGGCTCAGCAACGCCGAGGATTTCGTCTGAGCTACTGCCCCCGCTGACACACGCCGGTGCATCACAATAATATGGTGGTCCCCTAAAAGGACGTTGAACACACACTTCCTTCGCGAAAATCGCACGTGATCATTGCCTCCCGCAGGTGGAGGATGGGCCCACGGGCAAAATGTGACCTCCAGTGACCCCCTGCCTCCTGCGGCTGGTGCGTGACGGTGTGTGACGGTGCGTGACGGTGTGTGACGGTGCGTGACCGTGTGTGACCGTGTGTGACGGTGTGTGCAAGGTGCCGAGTGACTGGGGGGCCCGGCGACTGCTCCGGTTGTATTCTGTAGCCCATTTGTCAAAAGCACGTATCGTCAGTGTTCTGGCGGGCAGGCCCCAGTCACTTGGCTGCGACACGGTGGGGCTCAGGCGGATGTTTCTGGCAAATGCCCACTGCGCCGGGGCCGGGGGGCGGAAGCAGCACTTGTGAGCAGAGGGGCACCGGGCCCCACTCTCACTTAATGAACACACCTTTCCCTAGCAGCTTGGGACAAGCAACGCAGACAATGCCCTTCCGGTGTGGACACCCGGAAATACCACTCGGCACCCTCACTCAGCCTTTCTGGCGAATCCCTGGGGGGGGGGGGGGCACCCCCCCCTGCTCCCTACGCAGCCACTTGCACCAGTCACCCAAAGGGGCAGTTGTCGACACCCTCTGCCAACCGCTTTTTGTAACCGCCCCGAACTGCCCCCTGCCCCTTTACTGCTCAGCGGGAAACGCTTTTGTGGCTGCCCCTGGACAGCCCTTTCAGAACTCCCATTCCTTCAGGGCTTCGTCTAAGGAGGGGGCCGGCGCTTGAAAAGGGTGTAGTAAAGCCCCCAGTCACCACACACACGGGATGACTGTCAGTTCTGCCTCTGAAGGTTCTGTCCGCCCCGCATTGCATTGCAACCGTTTTGCAACCGCCAGCAGGGCCGCTGAAACGGCTTTTCCAACCGCCAGTACCCGCTCTTCCACCCTCTCTGGACACCTCCGTTCCGCCTGCCCCCCTTCCCCCACGCGCAGCCCTGCTCGGAGGTCCCCTTCCGCAAGCCCCCCCCCCCCTCCCCTTCCTCCAAGACAAGAACCACGGACCTGGCAGGCGTAGCCGGAAGACACGTGGCCCTTGAACGTCTTCTTGCTGTACGGGCGGAAGCGCTCGCCGCCGGTGTATATCTTGATCTGGTTGTCCATGGACTGGTATGCGATATACTTGCCGCTGGGGTGCACGGTGCAGGTCGGCATGGAGTGCATCCCGGGGTCCGCCATGTACTTGATGGCGAAGGGGATGTCCCACTCCCACACGCGGACGGTCTTGTCGTCGCCGGTGGTCACGAACTTGGAGTTGTTGTCGATGAACTGGATGGTGTTGACGGGCCCCAGATGCTGGTCGTACTCCTGCGCCGCGCAACGTGTGTGAGAGGCTCCCCCGTGCCTCTCCGTGTCCCGGGCCCCCACACACCCACGCCGTTCCTCCCTCCCCGTATAGCAACGTGTGAGCGGTCATGCGCGTGGTGTTGTTTGAGACGGCTTCAGCACAACATGCAGCACATCCCCCCGCCCCCCCCCCTCAGCGGGATGCATTAGAAGCGAAGGGACCCCAGAGGCGGCCCCAGAAGCGATGGGATAGGCGGTTGGAGAAGGTTGCCAAAGCGGTTGGGAGCGGCTCCAAATGCCATGGAAGCTGACCATTGGCGTCAGGGAGACAGTAGTCGCGCATAGGCTGGGCGCCCTGAAGGGCCATGAGCAACGGACACTGAGCTCGCATATACTCCTGTGTCACAGGCATATGGTCATAGCCACCATTCTCAGTTCATTGTTTTGCCTTGCTGCACTGCAGCACAAACCAGACCAGTCCCGAATGTTGCCTTGAGGTCACTGCGCAAGGCGGCTATCAAATGCTTCTTGGGCCACCTGGGTCAGCTCTTCCCCCTCCCACAGGTGCTGGTTAGCCATAAACCTTGCATCTGGGGGCGCCCTGGGGGGGTGGGATGGGATGGGATGGGAGTGTGTCCAACACCTGCCAGACACGTCGCCAGGCCGACCCTATGTGTCAGCGGCTTGTGCCACAGGCTGCCGCGCGCTGGACTCGGAGCCACGCAAACCACCACTGACCCAGTCCGAGACCGGCGGGTGAAGTTTCCATACCCACACTCCTTGGGGACCCTGGTCGGCGTCACGTCCGGGGCTTCCGGCCCACACTCACGCACACACACACACACACACACACCATGTCATTCCATGGTCCTGACCGGGGGGCATGGCGTGCCCCACGCAAAGCAGTCAGTGGAGTATCCGCGCTCACCCGCAAGCAGTGGCAGTCACTGCAGGTCCCACACCGTGCCGCAGCGGGTGAGGCACACAGGCGGCGGTGCACAGTCCGAGACATGATGCACGAGGTCAGGGCCGAACCACTAGACCACAGGACCAGGTCTGCAGGTATTGAGACTGGTGAGGTTTGCCAGAGGACATCACACTCACCGCGGCTCCGGGTGTGTAGCACTTGGTATGGCAGTGGTACTGCTGCCCCATCCGGATCGCACCTTCCCCAGGGGAGGCATCCGCCGAAGCGGTTCCTGGTGGTGGAGGCCCCCTGTTCAGGCCCATCCGACGCGGCCCTGGAGGGGGGGAGGGGGGGCTTCCCCCCCTTCCAATGCATCCCTGCCCCACCCCCCTGCCCCTTGCCCCCCTGTCCCTGCCCGCCCCCTCGTGTGTCCGGTAAAGACGTGGCTGGACCATCGTTCGTTCTGGTCTCAGTTGGTGTCCATCAGCCGCAAAACCGTCGTTGACTGACCACAACCTGCCCTCTGTTCGTGGCAAATCGCCGTGGGGCAGACCCCACACCGCCATCGAGCGGGGGGACGGTATGACCGACGGAATGCCCCCGCCCTTCGTGGGGGAGGGGGAGGGGGGGTTGGCACTGTTTGGTACGAACAGCCGCACTCACACGACGGCAGTCGCTGGAGCATAGGCCGGCTGCTACCCGGTCCGAGGCTTGGGCCTGTGGCTATGACTGCTACGTGGTGCTACCTCGGCACTCCTTTGGGCTTGTGACGGGCACACCGCACCATCACTGATACGGTCGTGCTGCACAGCTGTGGGCACCCGACGGTGCGCAGAACAGAAAAAGACGAAGAGGATGGCCACACAGAAAGGGAAAGCCCAGGCTGGAAGGGGCCATGAGAAGGTATTGACCAGCACGATCCTGGCCTCGTGCAACATCCACTTCAATCGTGTTCAACGTGACAATCTCAATGCTCTTTGCCTTGCTGCCCTGCAGCACAAAGGCTTGCACGGAATGTTGCCTTCAGGTCACGGCTGTGACACGGCTGTCGAATGTTTGGCAGGCTGCAGGGGGAGGGGGGCCGGACGAAGACATCAGGGACCAGACACACAACGGCAAAAGGATAAACCCAAAGACACCCGCTTTTCAGGCGGTGGCTTCATTGCGATGAAATTATGGGCTGGGGGGAAATTCGCTTGTGCAGGGGGGGGGGGGGGCGTTCGAGCCCCTTTCCCGCCCCCCCCCCCCTTCTGGGCTCCCGTGACGGCGATCCCCAACGGGCTGACAGGGGAGGTTGGGGGCGTCCTGAGGTACCACAACATATATAACTCAAAAAGATCCCCACGATGCGCTGATCATTTTGAGGTATGTATCATGGGGGAAATTTGATCTTCCAGGCAGCTTCGCGACGCAATGGATGAGCCATCATTAGAGGTTTTAGACTAACCTCTTGGGACTGGCCTGCCCCTTTCCCAGACCCCCCACCCTCCTTTGGGGGGCTCGAATGACCCCCCATCCCCCCCCCCCCCCCGCGCGCCAGCCAATGCCCCCCCATGCCATGGGACACAGAAGACGAAGTGGCCCAGGCTTCCAGAACGCCGCGTTTCAGGAACACAAAGCGGAAGGGCCGTACCTGCGTGATCACGCCCGACCGCGTGTCCCACTGCACGATCTTCTTGTCGCCCATGCCGACGAGGAAAATGCTCTGCTTCCCGTCGTCTGGGTGGATTTTGACGACGTGGGGTTGCTTGCCGGTGGTGTATGTGCCAAGCACGGCCCCCGTCTCCGTGTCCCATTCCCGCATGAACCGGTCGAACCCCGCGCTGACGAAGCGCGCCCCGTCGTTGCTGAAGCAGAGGTCCTTCACGGCCTTGGCGTGCCCGATGTACGTCTGGATCACATCGCGCTGCGCGCACACGTCCCAGAGCTTGACCTTCCCGTCCAGCCCCCCCGAGAGCAGCAGGTGCCCGTGCGGCGGGAACCAGCGGATGCACTGGACGCCCTTGTTGTGCCCGGTGTACGTGTGGAGGGTCTTCTTGGGGATGAACGATGGTAGGTCGCTGTCGCGCAGCGGGTCGTGCAGGAAGGAGCGGCCCTGCGGCAGGCGGAAGTGTAGTGTGGTGATGTCAGAGAGGGCAGGCAGCAGAGTAGAGGCGAAGCAGTGAAACGGATTTGTGGCGAAAACGGCTCAGAAAATGCTGAGGCGTTGCTGCCTAGACTCGAGCACAGAGGGGTGCCCTGTCGTTGAGTGTGTTCTCCTGGGAATTTGTTATACACCGCAACGGGTCGTGCAGGAAGGAGCGCCCATGTGGAGAGAGAGCAATGGTTGGTTCTGATTGACTGAATGCCCCCGCCACAGGCACTTTCAGCCTTGAGTCCAATGATGTGTGTCCTTCACAGTAAAGCTGCATTCCACTGTGTACCGTGGGCTGTGCCCGGTATCGAAGCAGACAGACAGACCAAGGGCTATCCGTGCTTCGTGTTGGCCAAAGCCACGTGCACCTCATGAACACAGGCGGCACTGCTGGAGACGGGCAGTCTGTTTCTCTGTTGTTTTGTCAAGAGCCATGAATGCCACATGCCTCGAGTATTCGCACTGGGGCCTGGGGCATCATGTGGGCTTTGGAGCGGCGGTCTGCAGGGAACACCCGCAGCCGTACAGCGCGTGGCTCTTGTCTGCTCAAGTCGGGTGGTGGTTGATGTGCCACGGGCATTGGGGGGTTTATGTGGGACGAGTGCGCGGCGGGGGCTTGCCATCGGCCATCCCAGGCACTCTTCTGGCCTTAGAGGCTGACTGTCTGGCCCCATGAGGGCACGTTTGCCTGGCGCGTGCCCGGCGCGCCCAGCATCTAAATGAATGTTCCGGCCATCTATCACAATGCTTTACCCCCAAAACATCACTCCCTCCTCTAGCCCAGGAACCCTAAGCACAAGCACATTGTATAACCGTTGGCAATCAAATAATTTCCGATGCTTTCACCCAACAAATGGGACGATCACATGCACCCTGCTCTTGTAGGTCCCATCATGGCCACCCACCTCAAAATCAAAGAATCCCCTTCTTGTGTGTGAGATACCACTCAAGTGGCCACACTGAAGAGTGGGAATCCCACGCTTTGGTGTGGCCCCTCAAGTTGGGTACCCCAACTTGAGGGGCCACACCAAAGCGTGGGAAAACTTTGCCCGGCGCGCCAACATGCTCTCCATGTGGCGTTGATCACGCGAAATAGCTAAGGGCCATGTAACCGAGCACCCTGTGGCAGGCGGGAGGGGATTTTACTCAAATAGAAACCGATATTCCATCGAGTGTTCGCAAAGCGTGCACAGAGCAGTTCATGTGGCCGTGGACGGGCCTCGTGGCAGGTTTGGGACTGGAAACCTCTGTCCCTTGCCCTGACGCTAGGTGGGTTGGTGGTTGGAATGGGTACTGCCCCCCGGTGGGAGGGGATGGTAATGGCTGCACGGGGCTGCAGAGGGTGTTGAAGGGGGTGTTTGAGAAATGCGGGGGGGCGCTGAGGTGTCATGGTGTCATGGTGTCAATGCTGGGTCCCACCTCCCGCAGGAGGCAGTTGCCCGTGATCCCGGCCGGGCCAGAGTGGCACAATACCGCAGCAAGTGCAACACCCTGTGCGACGCTCCGCAACCCGCCCCCCCCCCCTTCCCCGCATTGTCGCTGTCCACGCCACACGGCATGGGCAGCTACAGGGCCGACCACACAGCCGGGCCCCCAGGCAGGTCCCTGTGCACACAGGGCCCCCAATGCATTCAGTTCTGTCAAAAGTAATAAATTTTGCATGGGCACACACCCAATGCCTTCAGTTCTTCCAAAAGTAGTAAATTCTGCATGGGCACACACCCAATGCCTTCCGGCCAGTCAAAAGCAATAAATTTTGCATGGGCACACACCCAATGCCTTCAGTTCTTCCAAAAGTAGTAAATTCTGCATGGGCACACACCCAATACCATCCGGCCAGTCAAAAGCAATAAATTTTGCATGGGCACACACCCAATGCCTTCCGGCCAGCCAAAAATAATAAATTCTGCATGGGCACACACCCAGTGCCTTCAGTTCTACAAAAAGCGGCGCGGAGGGTGGACGCACATCAACCCCCATCTCAGCTGCCACACGGCAGGCCGCACGGCTGCGGTCCTGTAGCCGCAGCCGTTACACTGCAGCTTGACACAGCCAGTCCCCATCCCGTTACCAGTCCAGGGACTATGGGGAGCAGCTGCAACCCGCACCTCACCTGCCACATGGCAGGAGCCCAGGCCGCAGCGGTGGCGCCTTTGCTTGACGCAGCCAGCCCCCGTCCCGTTACCAACCTGGGGACTATGGGGGGTGCTGCACCGGTTCTGCAAGCACCGCAGCACTCCTTCTCAGGTGCTGCAAGCACTGCAGCACTCCTTCTCAGCTGCTGCAAGTATTGCAGCTCTCCTTCGCTGCCGCACGGCAGCAGTCCTGGAGCTCCAGCTGCTGCACTGCAGCTTGACGCAGTCAGCCCCCGTCCCGTTACCAATCCAGAGACTATGGGGGGGTGCTGCCTCCCACTGCACCCGCCGCACGGCAGGGCCCAGGGCCGCAGAGCTGTCCATCGCCAACCGGCGTCACAGATGCGGTGTGCCCGGGCTCAGGCTAATCGCAGGACCAGCAAAAAGGCTCAAGCTGGACACCCAGCTCTGGGCACTAAAACCGGGCCATGTCATTCCATGGCCGTGAGGCAGGGGGGATGGGCCCCTGGGCTCACCGCAAGTTATTTTGGCCCCCACCCCCTTGTTTTCCCCACCCCCCGGCTGTCACACCGCACGGCGGGACCGCCCAGAGCACAGAAGCCGCACGCCCTCCGCGCCAAGCCACTGAGCCAAGTGGCTGTTCCAGTCTGCTCCCAAGTGCCCCGGGGCCGCTGAGGGTGTGACAGCTGCCGTGGACGGCTTGCGGCTGGCAGCGGGCGGTCGCTGAGAACAAAAAGTCGTAGGGGTATTGGCTACCAGTTGCGAAGGGTTGATGCGGCAGCGGGAGAGGGTTAAGAGGACCATGGAAGGTTGTACGGACTTTGGTGAGGCAGAGCGTTAGATGGTCTGAAGGCCTTTTGGGTGGAAAACCCCAACCAGAAGAGAACGGCAACGACGATGATGATGCCGGTGAAGGATTGTTGAGAGGGATTTGCCCTAAGGGCTGGGTAAGTGTGTTACTTCCGCGTGTACGCACTGCGTGGGGTTTTCAGGAGGAACTCGTCTACATAATGCACACTGCCCCAACCCCCTGAAGCTCATGGTGGGCTCTGCTGTAAATTGCCGCACTGCACGCGCACCGCGTCGAGCGTTCCCCCCGGGGGTGTAAGGTTGTGTGCAGTTGCGGGAGTCAAGGACCGCGGTGAATGATCGGGGACGGTTGTGGAGGGCTTTACAACGCGGGCTTAGAACAGAGGGAAGCGGGCGGGCACCTGATAATCGTAGATCTCTTTGCGGTGCAGGAGGCTCTTGGGCTCAATGGCCTCGTACCGCGCAATCCGGACGCCGCGCTTCTCGTCCTCCTCGAAGTACACCGTGAGCCCCTCCCGGTCCTCGTCCCCCTCGAGCGACAGGGCGTTGCCCTCCTTGCGGGCCACCAGCTTCATGCGCTTGGGGTCGACATCCCCCAGGGACTCCTTGCGGCGCTGCCGCTCCTCCTCGTCGGAGTCGTCCTCGTCCTCCACCTCCTCGCCGGCCGCGCTGCGCCGGCGCTTGTCCTTCTCCCGGTCGGCCTTGCGCGACTTCGTCTCCCAGTCGCGCCGGGCGTCCTCCGGGCACCCCTCGCGGTTGTTGGCCCGGTACTGCTGCTGGAACATGTACTCGCTGAGGTGGCTGCGCTCGAAGTTGCCGCTCACAATGTTGTGCGCGCCCGCGGGGGTGGGCCGGAAAGGGTTTGCGGGGCCGGCGATGGGGGCATACAGGCGCTCCACCGGGGGGTTGTAGGAGATCTCCTTGGCGCTGGAGGGCAGGACATGGTAGTCGGGCTCTGGGACGATCACATCGGGGGCGATATTGACCTTTTTGTTTCGGAGAATAGACATCTGTAGAGCAAATACCGAGGAATCCACCAGATGCATTGCAACTCCCTTGCCCATTTCACCTGTACTCAACCCGTCCACGGCCAATACCCAGGGAGCAGTGACCCAGATAACCCATCTGCCGCAATCTCATCACCCCCACCCTCACCATCACTCATCCCGTCACTCATCCCATCGCATGAATGATGGGATGCCTGCCCCAAGTTCCACACATGTAAAACTTTTGGCCGCTTGCCTTTGCATGTGTCACTGACTTCCGTGCCGTAGTCTGACCCTATCAGTCCCTCCCCTAAGGCTGACCCCGCGATATCCATTGCTGGATCGGTCTGGACTCTACTGCCCCCCCATCCCGTGGCGGTTCATCACTCCCTGCTTCCAAGCTTCCCATTACCACAAGGCCCAGAGATAATAACATTGATCGCGGTTGAGGGATGACCCCGGCATCAGGCACATTTCAAGCATCCCCCCCCCCCCCACCATCTGCTTGTCATTGTCCTATACCCCCTCCTCCACATCCGAGTTATGTTGTGCCGCATCGACCGCCGAAAAGGAGGTACGCGATCGTGCCCGGGGCCTGTTGTCGCAAATTCCCTCTTACTGATAATCGGTGGGCAATTCCATTGCCTTCCATCCCTGCATGCCCCTAATAGTATATCTATCAGACCTTCCGTACCGGCCATTCTGTTTCGTCCAACAGTTCCTCCCATATTGGTATGTCGCTGGTCACGCCCCCAGCCCCCACTCATGCCATGCCCTGCCATGCCCTGCTTGACTTGCGCTTGGGCTCCCAGGATTGAGGTCGGAATCAGACACCACCACTGTTGGGGTAAGAGGTCCAAAGGGCCATGATGTAAGATTTTGAGATAGCTAGCATGATCCTAACCGGATGCCAAACTCACCCAGTGCAACCTTGCTCAATCGCGACAATTGCAATGCGTTGAGATCACCGCTGTCAAGCAGCTATAAAATGTTTCATGGGCCGCCTTAGTCAGCTCTTCACCCGAAGGCTATGGAGAGACATCCCGTACCACGGTTAGCTCTCGCCATTCCTCACTTGGCGTGGTCTCCCACCCCCATACCAGCGCTTGTTCCACAGCAAAACTATTGGATACCCCCAACAGGATGAAGCGTGTTTTTCCATACGACGTGTCACTAGGCTAGGCGTTACTACTCCTAAATGGGTGCGAGATATAAATCGACCATATCACCAAGGGCATAAGCCGGGACTTGAACCTGCCCCCCTAGGCCATGAGGCAACGGATACTGGGTTTGCATACGCCCCTGTGTCACAGGCGCATGGTCATCACCACACAGTTCAGTGTTTTGCCTTGCTGCACTGCCCCCCTAGGCCACGCGAGGTGTGTGGCCACTCAACTATGACCATAGTTAAAATGAGTGATACTTGCTTAGCAAGAAGCTGCGATGATGGTGGCTAGTAACTGACTCCCCCACAATACCACCACTCCCCCACAATCATCTGGGGCTCCAGCATGGGTCTAGAGGAGGGGGGGTCCCTTCTCTTGTGGTTGGCGGCCATTTTGATGCATGCTTGGGCCCAGTTTATGATCGTTCAGCCGGTGTTCTCCCATGTCCACCCAACTTTTGCTGCTAGCCACGCAGACGGTGCGTTATTTTTGATACTGTTTTTGGTCTCTACCAAAGAAAGGAAATCATATTATGGAGCACAGCCCATGGGGTAAATGACCATTTTAGTACGCTTTGCATTCCGCAATGCAACCTCAAGGAGTGCCCGTCGCCATGAGACAACCACATCGTATCGCTTCTCATTTCATTGCATAATTGTTTTAGCGCACAACATCACCTACGAGATGTCCTCTTCCTCCTTCTCAGCACATGTATGCAATGAGCTCGAGGAAGAAGAAGATGAATTAGAATCAAAGGGGTGCTGCCTTGTGGCCTTGGGCTGCGCATAGAAGCCATTTGAGAAACGCTCCTATGGACTAGAGGGCTCATAGCGCACATTCCTCACATTCAAAAACTGTTGGATGTGCACCAAAGCACGCACCATTTACGCACCATCTAGTGTAGTTTCTTGATGCAATCTAGAAAGGAACAACCATTGTTGTTTGGATGGAAGGACCGTGATGTTAGGGTTTAGGGGGAGTATCTGCACCGCGCGCGCACCGCGTCAGGTATTTGAACAACTTCCCTAGGAGATGGTCTATTGGGAGAGGAGTTGTAAATGGTACCAGTGGGGCTCTTGAGGCATTACCATTCCCCCTGATTGGCTCTGGATGATTGCTGTTATTTCATGATGGGCTCTGGATGGTCATTGTTATTTCCTCAGAGGCTCTGGATGGATGTTGTTCTTTGGATGGATGTTGTTCTTTCCTGGTGGCCTCTGGATGGTCATAGCTATTTCTTGATGGGTTCTGGATGGTCACTATTATTTCTTGATGGGCTCTGGATGGATGCTGTTATTTCCTGGTGGCCTCTAGATGGTCGCTGTTATTTCCTGATGGGCTCCGGATGGATGCTGTTATTTCCTAATGGGCTCTGGATGGTCACTGTTATTTCATGTCTAGCTGTGGACAAAGTGGTCACAAAGTGATGCCCCCCTGGGGGCGGGGGGGTGGGGGGGCACAAAACTGTACCGTAGTATCACAGTGTAAATCAGCTTCGGCGCTTTGGCGCCTTAAAAAAATTTCTTTGGTGCCTTTGGCACCTAGCATTTTCTGTGCTTTTTGGGCCAAGTGACTGCCCCCCCCCCAAGGAGGGGGGGGGGGGGGTTGCAAGGGTGCGGCAGATTACAAGGGGCCTTTTCGTCATAATGTGCCGCAACATGGCCTGCTTGTGCCATCCCTTGAGCCACGTCTCCTCTAAGTCCCACCTCTCCTCACCCTTAGGCACCGGCTAGGGGAAATCCTTGCATAGCGCGCTACTTTTAGACATTTCCCCCCCCCGAAGAGCCCCTAGGCACGCCCCTTGGAAACACCCTTAGAACTAGGCGACCCAAATTGGACTATAGAGGACCTTGAGGGTACCCCCACCTCCCCAAACAAATGATACTACAATAGCTTACCGCCTCATACCAACTTAGGGCTATAGTATGTCTGTCCCGACTTCGACGACACCGGCACATTATGCCACACCGGCATGTCATCGTATGACAACGGGGGGGGGGGGGGGCAGATTCTGATACTCGGACCTTGCCTGTGAAAAGGATCGAACCGACTAGGCCAAAAAACCCACAAAATTGTGGCATACGGGTGCCAATTGCATATAGCGGAGAAAGCGGGTGTCTAACACAAGCCCCACCGACTTCGCCCAACGGCGGAAAGCAAAGAGCGCCTCGTCGTTGAACCGGTGAGGCACAACCGGAGAGGGGCAATTACGAAAGTACCCGAGTGCACCCAATGCAAAAAGACATGGGGGGGGCAATGCATAACCCCCCTTCCGCCTCCGGCCGCGCCCTAGGCAATGACCACAGCCACCAAAAAAATTCAGTAGAAGTGGCAAGATGCAACACCCCACGAAGAAAAGTATGGTTCCCCCGAGCAAGAGCCACGACAAGAGCAAGGAGACGGACCCCAGGCGCCACCACCGCCGTATACTCCGAGACATAGCAGCCATGTTGACCTAGAGGTGTGTTGTAGGCACAGTGGCATGCAACCTGGGCATGCATTGGTACTTCACTCCCAAAACACTACGGCCAGTACAATATGGCATAATCATCTTGCGGCCTTCATGTGTAAGACGCGCTAGCCCTAGAGCGCTCGCAACAACCTCGCAACAACAGGGGCCAACCGGCAAGTTGGTGCTAGCTCTAACCCAGGCGCGGCGGCAAGAGCCGCCGCCGAAATCCACACATGGAGGAATACCACTCCACAAGATGAGCAGGCCCCATGATGACAAAGACAGCGCCACCTGGTATACTTTACAGAGTTTTGCCACCACCTTGCTATCCGGATAGTATGCCCTAGCGGCCAGAAAAACACATGGCAGGATCCAAGTTTTGAGGAGATACACTTTCTCCTTCACACCCAGTGAGAGGTGCGCTAAAAGGTGCGCCCTCCACGGCATTTTTCACATATTCGCGGAGCAGGCCTCCGTGACAGACACCTGACCAAACGGGATCCCCAGGTAGCGAAAGGAATCGCAGAGTGTCACCCCACAATAGACAGTGGTCCGCTAGGACCACACCGCATACTTCCATAGCACAAGCTTTGTCTTGGACACATTAACACGCAAACCCGAAAAAGCTCCATACACCAAAAACCGCCACATAACCACTTCCATTGCGCCCGCCACCACCGACCTGGTACCCGGTATCAAAGCAGAACGTCATCTGCATAGAAAAAGACCTGTAGCCCCATGCATAGCTGCCGTAAGTCGTATATCATCACATTGGTCAACATCGTAAAAAAGGCGGGGGACAGGGGTTTCCCTTGCCGCACTCCCGACGATGGCGTCAACTCCACATCGGATACATAGCCCGACCCCACACAAAAAAAATTGGGCGACACCACCAATGACATAATGAGACGCAGATACGGCTCCAGCAAACCCAAGAAAAACGGGGGTATGACGACATGTGGTCATGGGAAACCGAGTCATAGCTTTGAAAAAATCAATCGCCAAGTATCCACCATCCCCATGTGTTTCGCAGAACCTCCACCCCCCCCAAATATGGTCGATCATGTGTCTCTTTCGCATGAACCCCTTCTGCTTTGGCGCCATCAACTGCTGGAGGGTGTCCTCCAACTGTAACAGCACAACTTGCGTCACCCTTTGCTCAACGATTTGCCCCTCTGTTGCAGCGACTGAACTCTTGGTGCAGTGGCTTACCCATCGATGATGCTGACGATGTCAGTGAGACATCAAACCAAGGTGCTCGCCATTGGAGAGGGATGACTTGGAAGAACTGAGGTGGAAGCAGGTCTTGAGCACCGTTCGCTTTTGGTTCTCTTTAGTGTTATCAGTTTTCATCTGCAGCTCTGTTCCATCAATGTGCATTACAATTGTTTGTGTGAGCGTTAATGCATATTGCTGTCATTGTCTACTCTCTGGAAAACCAACATTGAAGGATACAAAATGTACCGTCCACCTCTGTCTGTCTCTACGATTCACAGACCCCCGTTTTAGCCAAGCCTTATGCCTCTTCTCTGCTAGGAAGGCGGGAAGGTAACAGGGGACGGTAATATACTAGGGGAGGGTAATGCACTGTCTCGGACACAGTACTTCGAGGGATACCACGCACGTGCGTCGGGGGCTGTGAACTTGGTGGCCGCTGATTGTTACATCATCAAACAGGGAACGGTGGTGAAATTGAGTGATGCACAACTACTTGCGATGTATCAATGCACGATTGACCCCCGACCCCCTCCCCTCCGATGTTTCCCTTTCTCTCTCGCAAGCGGTGTGTGACATGTGCAGCCGTCGTCACCACCACCTGTCAGCGACCCTGCAACAAGGGTTCGGGGGCCATGAGCAACGGATACTGAGCTCGCATATACCCCTGTGACACATGGTGGCATTCGGCCCTTATTCCCCCCCACCCCCGAGTCCTGCCGTTTTTCAAGGTGATGCTGGACTGTAGCAGTTTTGCTCAGATAAAGTGCGGTGCTGCATCCCCAAATTTTGAGTGGTACTGGATGTAACCGGAATTGACTGGATCACCGCTGTTGGCAAGGGGGGGGGGGGGGTCGGGCGAAATAGGAGTGGGTCAGCGGATGCACCGTGACCCGACAATGCCCCTACGCCCTTTAGGCCATCAGATGGATGTGCCCCAGTGCCATGGTCCACATCATCAAATGGTGGGTCTGATGCGGTATGGAAGTGACAGTCTGGTGTGGCAGTGGAGGGGTATAAAGCTATGGATGGAGCACGGAGAGGGCCGAGACTTTTAACGTCGGGCTCAGCGTGGCAATATGAAGCTACCTGGGAACCCTTCTCTGCCTTTGTTCTCCCTGATGGTCGCCTAAACTCTGTTCTGGTTGACTGCTTGTCCCAGAACAACCTAGGAGAGTTGCTGAGGCTAGCTGAGACGCTTGCCTCGCAGAGAAAGCCTAGGGACTGAACCCTTCCTATACCTACCTATACCATTTTGAGTGGGCTATGTGTGGACCTATGAGCAAGCCGCAGAAGTGGTGTCCTGATTATACCCAAGTCTGCACGCTTGCTAGAACCGGTGGATATCTTTACAATGGATGTCCTCGGGGACACACGCCTGTTGGGACCCACAATAACAAAACAAGAGCCCAGTAAAGAGTACCAGGGTGCTCTGAAGCTTCTTTCGTTCTGTAGCACATTCACGTAATATGAGAGACACAGCACAATAATGGCGGCTGAGTGAAAATCCTCGTCAGTCCAATTGTCAAACAAGAAGCATGGCACACACACATGCACACGCGCACACACACACGCACACGCACATGCATAACCACACCCACCGACCCACACACACAGTTCCTGAGGGAAACCAGAACCAAAACCGTAAAAGTGTCCAAGGGGACACACACAAACGCGGGACTCGCTGCAGCAGGACACGAAGCACGGCACGACAGGTGTGGGCGAGTGCAAATCCTCGTCAAATTGGGTCGTCAAATGACGGCATGTTCAACAGCAGGACACACACACACACACACACACCGACCACTACTGGCTTGTTATGTTGCAGAAGTGTTCTGTTGGCTGTCCGTGTCTGCTTTCCCACCCTGGTAAAGCCAAAGTCTGTACGGATTACTACAGAAAATAAGTATGCGGAAAAGAAGAAGGTATTGCAGAATGTATGAACAGTAGCAAGACCTGCGAAGAAAATGCACCCAACCAAAAGTGGTGCCATGCAAAAACTGTCGTGGGGCCTCGCAGAAGCATCATAGAGCGTGCATCTCAGCACAGATCTTCCAGGTCTTCAGCATAATCATCTTTGCAAATGCGATATGCCTCAAAAATCGGCCAATCACGCAAACCCCATATTCCCCATATGTTACGCGTATTAACGGCACAAGCTCCGCTGAGGTCTGGGAAAACAACAGTCAGACACTTATGCATGACTCACAGGGTTCTTGAGCTCCCGGAGGCATCAGCTGGCCCCTCTTTTCTCTTCCACTGCAACGTGCTCGCAAACATATCATATTGCATCCTTGACCACGGCACCCGTGGCCAGAAAAACAACAGGCGGGCAGGGTCGCCGTGCATAGCCATAATCCGACAATGGTCGTCACCCTCCATCATCACACCAGCAGCATCTCTGTTCATGTGTTCAGCAATCAGTCGCCATGCTTAGACAAGGCGGAGCAAGGGCGGGCGATTGCCTTTACCTCTGGTGCAGCATTCAATTGGGTCGTAAGATGACACTGCCGGCGGCAACTACCCCCCCCCCCTTGTCTAAGCTACGCCAAAGTACCAAATTAATACGGTCCCTACGCCTACTGTAGCTTGGACACGGGCGTAGCTTGCGCGCGACATATACAACTACCGACACACACGTAAATGAGCGCATAGTATGAGTGCACCTCAACCTCCACCCATGTTCCCAAAGGCATGCAAACACAAGAAAGCGATTGAAACATGGAAATTCAGGTTCACACCCATGTTCTCACAAGCAATGAAGCATGAGAAGCCTACAAATGTTCGGCTTGGAAACCCTTCTTGCAATGATGAGGTTGGTTCCGGGGAAGGGGACGGGGACCGAATGAAGAACTCAATCTTTTGAAGGGGGGCACAGGGGTGTGTGACCACCTGCCCAGCCTTCATCTACTCCAACACCGCAAACTGGCCCCCCTTCTCCGATGGTCCCTTCATTGTGGCATCCACACGCTCACCGGTGGAACGTGTGAAAATAACCGGGCGTCCGGGTTCAAAAAGAGAAGATTGCATGGTGAGCTAGTGCAAGAAGGGGGAATATAATGCACAAATACCCACAAAATCAGAGTTATGTGGGTTCAAGTGGGCAAACACTCACAACAAATGTGTACATGACCCTATGTACCCGGCAAATTCGTCAAACCCATGTCTTATGTGGTTGCACTAAATTTGGTACCGAATTAAAATTAGGTACCAAATTAATACGGTCCCTACGCCTACTGAAGCTTGGACAAGGGCGTAGCTTAGACAAGGGGGGGGTAGGCATGGACACACACAGAAGCAGAGAGCCTGCTTCGATGAAGAACAGCGTGATAAGGGGGGCAGGAGGGGGATGGGGCCATGAGCAACAGATACTCAGCTCACATATACCCCCGAGACACAGGTATATGGTCATAGCCACAAATCTCAGTTCATTGTTTTGACTTGCTGCAGGAGGGGGATGGGGGGGGGGCACAGTGCTGGATCAAGCGCATTCAGCAGTGGATGCTGCAAACGGTGTGTGTGCCAAGGTATCAATTCCATTCATGCTCAAACTGCGAGGTTCAACATTCCTACGGTCCTACTGCTCCTGCAAACCATGAGTTCAGGGTTCCACGCCCTGCAGGTGGGCTGCCCATAGGGCGACGGTCTACCCATACATTCATGTCGCTGCCAACGAACAAACGGGGTGACGCCCAAGTATTTCAATCAAAGCTCAAACTGCGAGGTTCAACATTCCTACCCATCCTACAAGACATCAGTGAAACCATGTGTGTGCGTGCGCAATCCAAAAAGCCCTTTTGTTGCTGCGATCCATCTTATATGATTGGTTGATGAACGGCAGAGAGCGGACATCAAGAATAGAGGTGACCTGCAAGCAGACCACATGTGCTATAACAGTCCACCCTTTGTCCAGGGGTCTCCTGGCTCCCACATTAATATGGTCCAACGCCCTGTGTACCTGGGACAATGTCTCGTGCACGCGTGCGTAGGAACAGCAAATATAGACCAGAATAGGGTACGCATATGGGGAATGATAGCATGCAGCAGATAATTAACGGATATCATGGGGGGGGGGGGGCATAGCAACGGGCCATACGCCGACTCCCTGCCACTTTCCAGCCACTTTCAGGGGGGGGGGGGTCTGGGGGCTGGCCGGAAGGCGGGGCTCCTAGACCCCCAACATATGTGGCTTAAAAGGACCGCCTCGTCGCGCTGATCATTTGGAGGTATGTATGTTGGGGTAAACATTTTTCCAAGAAAAATTTTTCACTGCAAACATGGGGGTCCCAGTCGGCAGGCACCCGAAGTTGCTTTGCTGATGCCAGTGAAATGGAAACGCGGCAGTGGGGTCAATCTCATACTTAGCCTTAGCATCTGCTTAAACGGACACAAACGGACACCCCACAGAACTGAAAACGGACGCAAACAGACGCCCCCTGGCCTGAAAATGGACGAAAATGGACGCAACTTACAAGCAGTGCATTGTGCCCTCACATCTTTTGCTCATAGCAGCGAGGGTGGGAACCTCCAGCCCACCCAAATGGGGGTGGTGGTTCGTTTTGTGCAGCAGCCTTTGTTGGTCATGGGAGGTGAAGATGACAAAACACCCACCCCCCAGTGCCGTACCAATAAACACCATCATTGGACACGGCCGGTACTTAAGGCATTCCGGTCAAAAAAATCGTTTAAATTCTGATGCAACGGAAAAACGGACGCCCCCTGCAAACACAAACAGGCGCAAACAGACGCCGCCTGCAACACAAACGGACGCAAACGGACGCATAGCCGACCAAAAACGGACGCTAGGGCCAAGCATGGTCAATCTTCACAATGGAAGGAGAGAGGTCACTGTGTGGAGCCAGTTTCAAGAGAGGCAGTTGCCATACTTGGCTCCAATCGCCCTGACCTCCGGTTGGCCCCCAACCGCCGTCGGGTCGCCGCCAGACCACATTAAAAACGTGGGGGGGCGGGGGCTGGGCGTGTCTGAGGTGGGTATGCTGTCATTGCTGCTGCTTGGGGGGCGGGGGGCCTGTTCTCCTCCGGCCGGTAGGGTGTGCCCATCGTGCACACCACGACGACGCCGTCGGGCCTGTGCTGTCCGGCCTGGCCCCTGAAGACGTGCAGCGGAACAGCGCCCCGTGGCTAACGGGGCTTGACTTTGGGCTCCTCGGCAGCAATCAATTGATGATATTGAGGGTTTGAATTCAAACAACCAGTGACTTCGAACTTGTTCCACTTTGAACCCCCTCCCCCCCCCATTGTACGCAAGCAAAAAGGCTCAGATGGAGGGGCGCAGCCAAGGCAAGGGAAAGGGGGGTCCGGGTGGGGTGGGGTGGGGGAAGCCATCGGCAGTGCAATTGTTGCCGATGGATATCAACAAAGCAGTGCACCCGCTGTGAAGTTCATGATGCAGAAACGGGGTGAAACTACGGATGAGCTTGGAACATGGCGGAGGGGGCCACCATGTGGATCGGAGATGCAGGCAAACATAGTCCTTAGCTCTGCAGTTATAAAGCGCTTGTCGTATCCACAGGTGCCGGAGGCTTGAGCGGCGGGGGCACACTGTATCTGACACACTGCACTGTGGCCCTTCCCGTCGTAACTTCGGAGGCCCCGAAGGTGACGAGACAAGGCCTTGGGATCGACTGCTCACAAAAGTATAATACAGCATGAACTCCAAGCAGTCGAGGGTCAAGGGAAACCGCACTGCATGCGGAGCCAGGGCGCCGAGGGCAGTTACTGGGAGTTGCACGCCGCAGGAATGTAGGCGGCGCCACTCCCAATTCCCCAGCGGGGGGGATACCAAGGGCGCAGCGAGGGACGAAGGGGCGTTGCAGTCCGTTATGCCCCAACAGCAACAAAGCACTGGTTCTGCATCAACCGCCAACAACACAAACTATCATCAACCGTCATTTGCCTGAAGCAGGGCGACGTGCCACAGGCGCTGGACGGTGAAATGCACGAGGCATCGCAAAGCAATGCAGGGGTGAACGACACAACCCTGCATCCCTGACTATGACTGCACTCTCGTGCATCCTGCATGGGCCGACCAGGACCCGCATGAAGTACGAAAGAAGGAGGGGGACACGTAGCACGGAGATGGCTGGCGGGGTCTGCGAATTTTGCCCACTTTAGGGGCGACAAGCTGCAGATTTGCCTGCAGACAGCACCTGTTTAGACCGCGGGGCGGGCCCCTCTGCCCGCTCCTGCGTACCCGCCATGGACCAGCAAGGCACAACTCGCACTCCAGAAGCCATGGGGGAAAGCGTCCACCAGCGAGGAAGAAAATGAGGGGATTTCGAACTACCCCGCCCCCTTGTCCAAGCTACGGAAAGGTCCCAAATGAATACCCTTCCCCCCCCTTGCACAAGCACCAGTCAGGTCAGGAAAGTGACAGTCAGACCGGGTCCTGGTGCTTAGACGCATGGTACCAAAAGAAAGCATGTCCCAAAGACCTGCCCATACTTCACCCTAAGCACAATAGTCGCAACAGGGCCCTAGAACACAATGTGTAGGCAAATTTCAGCAAATTCTGGGCCCATCAGGGGCATCAGGAGCTTGTGAATTGTGCATGTGAAGGGTGAGAAATTTGCTTGGTGTCCTTCAGGTTTTTGGTCTTTTCAATCACCCATGGAGCAAAGAGTTCCTCCCCATCTCAATATTCATTTTTTTGGCTCACCTCATGCTTGTCACATGCCTGAGACCCAAGCAGAATGTTGTTATGAGCAGGAGGACTCATCACAAGCATGAAACAGCCCCTCTTTCCCTCTACAATCGGCACACTATTACACTTTGCCTACTTTCTGGCCGTAAAAGCCTTGGTCAGAAAATTCGGCAAAAGTGACGGTCAGACCGGGTCCTGGTGCTTAGACAAGGTGGTGCTTGCACAAGGGGGGGGGGGGTACGGTCCCTGTGCCTACTGCAGCTTAGACAAGGCAGTAGCGCTCGCAGCACATGGAAATGGGAACTTTTGTGCTGGTGCAAGCAAAGGGTCAGGATAATGCCCGGGACCCCACCATTGCGCAAACAAGAACAACTCAAATGTCCCTCAGTCCACAAAGGCGACATTTTAACCCCAAACCGTTGTCTGATGTGGTTGCAGCAAAATCGGTACCGGATTAAATAAGGTTCCAAATGAATACGGTCCCTACGCCCGCTGTTCCTTGGACAAGACTTAGACTAGCTTCAACAAGGGGAGGGGGGAGGGAAGTTGAGGGGTTAGACTCTGGCCCATGAGCTCTGTTGGTTGGCTGATGTGTTCAATCAGCCAAGTCCTTGGTTCGAGCGCCTGGAAAACCACCGATTGCTCATGAACTTCATGCGCGCCAATCCGTCTTCATGCGCACATTCTTCCAATCCTTAGGTTGCACGGAGACCGGGAAAGCAGCCAAAAGAGCACGCGAGGGTGGTGATGATGACCTCCTGGTCCCCCGACTGTATGGCATGCGTCGTATGTGCCGTTTAGCGAGACACAGGCAGAGAGGTCAGCAACCTGGCGTCAAGCCTGACTGCCAGTAAGAGAATAGGAGCGCTGTGTGCTCGCGGTGCATGTGTAGCTCCCCCAATGCAGGTGGTTGTTTGTGACTGCACCGAGGTAAGGGGAGGCAAGGGCCCTCCAGCCAGTAGAGTCACCAAAGTGTGTTGTAAGGTCTGGGCAGAGCAGTTATTATCCAAGGTCCAAGCGCCCAGGGCCAGTGGCTCGGGACCCTCAATGAGCAGCAGCAGAGGGAGGGCAGGAACGGGGCTGGTGAAGGCCCAACCAGGAAAGTGACTGCAACGTGAAGCGGGCAGCTCTGGTCTTAGGACGCATGCACTCTGCCTCACAATCACATCCAGTGATGCATGCAGAAAGCCCAATGGGGGGCTCATGCTTAGCTCATCAGTGCGATCCTACACAACGGCTGGAGGACATCTGTGCACAGCATCACAAACCCCAAGGAGAGGACTACAACACATACTGCTCCCATTGCCACCAGGAAGTGTCCGTGACACAAGGTGGGGGACTGGTGTGTGGATTGCTGTGGCTATCACTTGCTGTTGCAGAGGAACTGCCACGTCGAGTGGACATGGATACAGACACACACAGACACAGTGCCATGCAAGTACAAGCGCGATACATGCGTGCATGCGGTGCTCAAGCAGTGCCCACACAGGGCAAGGAACCCCCCCAAAGCCATCATCTGGCAGATGGATCACCCCTGCATAGTGAGTGGCACCTGAGGCTCTTTTTTGCCAATCAGCAAAATCAATCATGAAGTTTTGGGTCCACCGCGCCATGCACAGCATTCTACTGGAGATGGTCAACGAAATTTCCCATGGCTTTTTCAGCGACCTCTGCGCAATTTCCCGCTGCGAAATTTACCAGTGCGGAATCGTCCCCACACAAGACCCCTGTGTATACTACATTGCCTTGCTTGAGACGAGCCAGTGATTGGACCCTCAGGCGTCCTGTTCCGCAGACTCCATAAGCCGGAATACAAAAAGAAGACACAGACATGGACACAAGCACAAACACAGACACATAGAGACGTAGACAAACACGGGCACAGACACAGGCAAAGCATGATTGAATGCGTGTGAAGGGACTGAATCTCTTTCCCACAATTTTGGAACACAGTGATGCGGGTTTGCTCAAGCCTTGACAAGTGTTCAAACTTTGACAGTGGAATTCGACTTACAGCCCTGGCAAGGGCAACCGTAACCCTCCTTGCATAGGAGCTCACAGCTGCCGAAGAGTGTGCCACCAGTCAATCTGCGGCTGCTTGGCCCCGCGTGCGCGCCACGTCAGTTGCTCCCCCTTAGTGGCTGTGATTTTCCACTCAATGAATGTACTTTAGAGTATGCCGCCCAAGTTCGGCCCCGTGCCCCTCAGAAGAAAGGATGCAGAATGCACTTGGGTGTGCACAGACGTCACAGGTAAAAAAAAAATACCACAGCAAACCGCAACACCAAGGGTTGTTGGGGCGCTTGTATGAGGACCCAAGAAACAGGCACAGCTTCAAAAGCGCATCAACAAACAAAGCACCGTTGTGTCAGTGTTTGTGTTTGTGTTTCTTGTTCCGATGCTCCGTGCTCCAACTTGTCGTGTGAAGGGCCAATTCCTGAAATGCGCCCGTTGTGGTCCTTTTATACTGCCGGCATGCACCTGCTGCATGACGAGACAGAACACGCAAACATAACGACCACCTTCCCGGCGGTATACTGCATAGGGATGCACGGACATGGGGAGGCAGGAAGTGGATGCAGGTGGGGCTTGGCATAAGTCACTGGCAGCTCAGCAATGCAACTTAGTCCTGGTTGATCTGACTTACGTGTGCCTTGTAAGTGCTCGGTCAGGCGGACCGGTTCTGTGTGGCAGATAAAGTACCATATATTATCCTGTGTGGAGAGTCCACAGGCCGTCAGCGACGGTGGGATGTATATCTGAACCTTGAAGTCTGTGACCAGCGGATGCAGTGGGATGCGACTGCCACTCCATGAAGGCCTCCCAGAAAGATTAGTAGTAAGAAACAAGAAAGGGATGGAATGAAAGTACCTGTGAGATATGCAGATATGCACTGCATGTTAGTTCTGGTTGTCCTGTGCACACTGCCCAATTGAACCAAAAGGCACGATCCCCCCACGTCTCACTTGTCCAAGCAGCACCATCGCAGAAAGAACGGACGGGTTCATCGCCGCCCTAGTTCGGGACAAGGGCGGTGATGAGGGCCAGATCCGTGTCCATGGTGTCAGCGGGTGGTGCATGTACAAGGGAGGCGGGGCTGGAATGTGGTGCAAGGCAGCCCAAAGAAATGTCTGTGGCCCTCCTTCGTGACCTCCAGACGAAATTGTCCATCAAAATCGCGAATTCTCAGGTCTGCAGCCTTGCCAACGGCAGCCCTCGAACACTTTGCCGAGGGAAGGAAGCCACGATCTGTCCTTCTGCCCCTCCCCCCCCCGTGCCCTGCACCTGTTGTGCGGAGGCGCTCATGATTTCATGTCCCCATTTCACCTCGCCATGGGCCACTATTGAGCACGGCCTCCATCATGTTCCTGCTCGCTGGTCTTTTATTGCACCCCTCGACACTGCTGTCACTGCCACAGTGCCACGTTAGGGCACTGAGGGGAGTGCCCAAACTCAGTTGTACAACGCACTTGCCAACTACCCTTGACAGGCATTGTGCACAACCAAGAAGCAAAGGGAGGGCTGCAGCAGGAAAGCAGAAGACAAAGGATTGAAATCCAACACTGCAGTTTGCAATAAAATGCCACCGTCACTGTACATGTAACTGTCACCGTCAGTGGCTATCATCTCCATCTGTCACTCTCCAGCTGCGACTGAGTGACAGATAGCGAGACCCCCTCCCCACCCTGTGTGACATTCCGTCTGGTTGTGGTTTCTTTACGGAGCCCTGGACAGTCATCCGTTCTTCCCTTCGAATAATGCGTCAGGTTGCTGCTTTCTGTTGGCCGCTGCGGCAGGTGCTCTTGCTGGTGTCGTTTCCCCGTTCGCGGAGCCCAGTATTTGGTATGTTTGGGCTGTGCTGAATGTGGCATGGTGTGCCGTTTGCGCGTCAGCGGCGCCCAGTAGTTGGCGTATTGAGGATGTGCTGGTTGTTGCTGGGGTCGTTTGACTGTTTTTGCTGTCCACGTGCCTCTGTCCACAGGCCGTCCATAGCCTGCCTCGCTGTGTTTCTGTGTGTGTGAGCCCTGTTCCTCCATGCGCTGTCCCGGCCGTCCACCATATGTCCTTTTCCCCCTCACGGCTGGTCTGGCCCTAATGGGCTTCTGTTGCGCAAACAGCCCATCTGGGCTGCGGGAGACACCCCCCACCTGATGCCGGTTGAGCAGGGGTTGCCCTGGCACCTGGTAGCGACGGGGCTGGCTGGCCAGGCCATCCCCTTTGTTGTGGTTGCCTCCCATGCGCACGCTCTCCCATCCCCTCCATTCTGGTTCCCTGTTCCCGCTGTTCTGGTTGCCTCTCCTGCCTTGCTCTGCCCCTCCTCCTTGTCTGCTGTGCTCGCCCTTGTCGCTCCTGGTGTGGCTCCCGCGTTCTGTGTGTTTGTGTTGCGCCTCCCCCTGTCTGTTGGTGCTCTCGAGTGCCCCTTCGCGCACCCATTCCTGTCCCACCCGCCTGCCCCTCTGTACGAGGATTTCACATCTCCGTACAACGTGGACTGTTCCGTGCGCGGTTGGCTGGTCACGGCCCTGTTGCCACCCCCGTGGCGGGCACCTCCCAGCATGCGGGGCGCAGCCCCTGCCCTTGTGGAATACGTGGGCACCTTGTAGAGGGAGGGGGGGAGGTGTTTGCTGATGGCTCACTCGGCGTGCGCCGCATTTGGTGGTTGCTGCAGTGCTTGCACCTCATGGTTCCCTTGTGTATGGTTGTGTGTCTTGTTGGGGCTCGTCTCACTGCCGTGTTTGGGGCGGCTCTATGCCCAGTTGGTTTGCTGCTTGCGTTCCTCCCAATTCCGGGCTCTTTCTTCTTCTGCTAGCACGCTCCCCGCTGCTAGTGTGCGGTGCCGAGGGGGCAGCATGCCGCTCCCTACATCCCATTGTGGCTGTCGGGTTGTCCCACTCGCAGTTGGGTGGTACTAGGGGCACTGGACACTTTTGCACGTGTCTTCAAATCTACAAACTGACCTGGAACTGGTGTTTGTTGGGGTTGTTTTGGGGTGAATGTGATGCGTTGTTGCTTTTTTGCATTCGGGGCTGCTAAGGGGCTCCCCATTTGAGGACTTCACTCCGGGCTGTCCGCCTCGGAGCTAGGGACTCGTGTGAGTCCACCCCCTAGTTGGTCGTGTGTAGTGACCATCAATGGTTTGGATGCCGTGCCCAAGGCCCCTGCACCAGGCCTTGGTGACGGAGCTTAGCTACTCGCGGGCAGTACATGTTTTAGGTCACTGCCCAATGGACAACCGCATAGCCGGCTGCCAACCCCCCGCAGGGGGTTACCTAGGTTTGGGTTGCCTTCTCCTCCCGCTGTGGTCGGGATGGTGATGGCTCCCCGGAGTGCATTAGGGAAGCATCCCTTCTATGTTGTGTGTAAGTGTGGCCTTGGTTGTTGCGCGTGTGGTGGGCGCCGTGTTGGCGTGTTGGGGTGTGGGGTCATGGCCCCTTGGCGATGCTCGACGTGCGTGCCTTGTTTGTGGGCGGCGGTGGCTGTGTGTGGGTAAAGTGCCCGTGTGGTGGGTCTGGCCCCCACCCTCGGTGTTGGGTGTTGGGTTGGTGTTGGTGCCCGCAGCGGGTGGCGTGGCTGTCCGCCGCTGCTGTTGTGGTACACTACTTTGCTTTGCTATGTTGTACTGTGTGTTGTGTGCTGGCGAGTGCTGGCGAGTTTCATTGTGTGCCTCTGCCGGCTCTGGCGTGCTGCGCTGCGTTGTGTGCTATGCCGCCTCCGCGTTGTGCGCTATGCCGCCTCCGTGAGGCATGGCGGCCGCAGCTACCCGGTCAAGGTCGCTCCCCCCGTCGGGGCTGAGTTGGGGTAACCTCCGAAGCGCTTGGATAGGGCCGCCCACCCATTGGCGGGGCCGAGTCCGAGCCCCCGGGGCCTGCCTTTGAGGTTTGCGTGCGTGCCTTGTTTGCAGGCGGTGGTGGCTGTGCGTGGGTGAAGTGCCCGTGTGGTGGGTCTAGCCCCCACCCTGGGCGTTGGGTGTTGGGCTGGTGCTGGTGCTTGCGGCGGGTGGTGTGGCTGTCCGCCGCCGTTGTTGTGGTACACTGCTTTGCTGTGTTCTGCTATAATGTGTGTTGTGTGCTATCGTGTGCTGGCAAGTTTCGCAGTGTGCCTCTGCTGGCTCTGGCGTGCTGCGCTGCGTTGTGCGCTACGCTGCCTCCATGAGGCGTGGCGGCCGCGGCTGCCCGGGCAGGGCCACTCTTCCCGTCGGGGCCGAGTCCGGGAAACCTCCAAAGTGCTTGGCTACGACCGCCCACCCATTGGCGGGGCCGAATCCAAGCCCCCCGGGCCTGCCTACGAGGTTTGTGCGCCCATCTCCTTTGTGCCCACTGTCAGCTCCGTGTGCTTGGGCGTCGTGCTGCCTTGTGCTGTTCTAATTTGCGTTGCGCTGCACTGTGCTGCATCCCTTCAAACTAGCGGCCATGGCTACACATGCCAGGTCCCACACCCCTTCTGCCCTCCAGTCCGGGGTCGTGTATCGCAGCTCCCCTATTGCAGTGGTGTACCTCCCGTTGTTGGCACCTGTCCCCTCTTTGTATGTCGGCGTCGTGCCGTCTTCGGGCCTCTGTGTCTAGCAGTCCATCCTTTGCCTTCCCTATTTGTTGAATAGTCCCTCAGCCTTCTCCTTGTGGTGCGCGTTTTTGTCTGGGTGTAGCTTGACACTGAGCTGCTTGTATGCGCGCTTTATTTCCTTTGTTGTGGCCCCAGGGTACCGCACTCCTAGCACCTGATACCAGTTCCCTGGCAGTGTGTCTGGCATGTCCGCGACTGGGTCCTGTCCTCTAGTGTGTGGGACGGTTGGTTGGTCGGCCCCCACCGGCTGGGGCTTGTGCTGGGGCTGGGGCACATGGGGTTGGGGATTGGTTCGCACAGAAATACACAAACCGGGAACAGTGATACTCAGGGAAAAAACACTTGTTGCACACCGCTCGCTGGTGTGCGGCTGGCGCACTGCCCAGTCCGGCCACTGATGTCGCAGCCGAGCGTGCACGATCACAGATGGAGAGGGCCGAGATGGAGAATGCGGTTGGGACAAGGGAAATTTTTCTTCCGCTGTGCTGCACAGCAGAGTCGGTCCCTTCTGCCCCGCCCGCAGACAGCCACCTTGACGGAACACCATGCACCGACCCACTTGCAGCCAGGCCGAGTTTACTGTGCACCGACTTAGCCTTATCGGGGGATGGGGGAGGTGGAGGGAATGGCAGCCTGGACCCACCCACTCGCCCACATCAGAAACCTTTTCCTCCTTCATCCAAGGAAGCCGACATTGGAGGTTGACTTTAGGTGCACAATTTTTTTTGGCCTCTGAGCCCCCCCAATCCCCCCCCATGAAGAGGTAAAATTCGCCACTAAGCCGTGGCCCTCAGTCCTGCATAGAGGGACCCTCGAAGCAGAAAGGAGTGCGAGAGAGAGGGGGGGGGGGGGGGGCGTAGCTTGCCCCCAGGAACACTCCAAATGCAGCCCAGCCCCTGAACTCGCAGCAGGAGGAGTGTCGCCCCGTGGAGTGGGAAGGGTGGTGTCTTGGAAACCGAATGCAGGGCCTACCTTGTCCGGGGCAGACGTTTGTGGAGTCTGCCCCGCCCCCCCCCCCAATGACAGTCCTTGATCTGTTCCGAAACGAGACCTTTCCCACTGCGATTCCCGCATTCGGAACGTTTGTTTGTCTTTGCTTTCTGAGGGAAGGCTAAAGTGCTGCCCCTTAGCCCTCGAGGGACTGGTGATGCATTGGCTGCCGGCCTTGGGGGTTGGCTCGGGCTGTTGTTCCAACAGGAAACGGCCGATCAGCCAACAGCGCCCAGCAAATCGCCCACGGGAGTCGGCCGGTCACTGACAACGGGTGTTGGTCAGGTCACAGCGGTTGGTGATGAACCCGCAACATAATTGGTCCGACAAAATCTTAGCGGGTAACTGCCGACAGTTAGTGGTTAACCGCCGGCGGTGGACCGGCAACAGCCTGTAGTGCTCACGCGGGTTGCCTACAACCCGAGTGAGCACGCGACCCCGTCAACCGCCGCCTTGAGGGGGCGGTTTTCAAGGGCTGTGTGGCATCTCGTTGATAAAAGCCGCCCCTGCCGTGGGCACAAACGGGTGAGGGGCACGCACATCTTCTGACAACGTGTGCCATGCCACGAGCACAGCGATAGCCCCACCATATCGCACCGCCCGAGCGCACTACGGCCAAATGAACGCTCTTGGGTGAATGTCCAGCGCGGCAAAGGGTGAAGCTTATGCTTCGGCTGAGGCCCATGCGTAGACTCTGGCTCGCAATTAGTCGCGTGCTCGAGTCTATTCCTCACACTGCGGATGATACACAGATCCATCCACAACTGCCGACAACCGCCGTGCGCATGACCCACCAACCACCCGGGTTCCCCACAAACAAACCCCCCACCCAACGCCCCCACCCGCCCTCCTTGTCCAAGATGCGCCGGGTCCCAAATCAATGAAAAAAAAATACGGCACAAACGAACCCCTGTTTCTCAGACAGGGCGCTGTCGGTGCGCGGCAGTGACAACTGCAATGTCGAGGCAACCGACCCCAATGCCACGTGTGTTGCATCGCCACGAATCCACCACAAAGTGAACAGTCGCCAAAGGGGTGCAGGATGCCGAGTCAGCGCGACGCGGCATCAGCGAACTTCCAAACAACCCGACCATCTTGGACCCCATCTGTGCATCGGGACCGGATCAAACTGTGCCCCAACGGATGCCCCAATGGACGGTACGTACCGCATCTCAGACAAACGACTGGAGGATCCGGGTGGGGGGGGGGGAGGGGGGCTGCGTGGTGTCCCTCAGGTCACCCCAGACCCCCGCACGATATGGCACTGCCCAGAAAAACGACTTTTTCGGTGGCGCAGATCGGCACCCCGTGCCCGGCCTCTGTACCCCGCCACTCGCCCACGGTCGCACCGACACGGCCACTGTTCCATACGCCGTCGGGTGGTGGGACCGGTGGGGACGGCAAAGGCGCAGGCACAGAGACCGGGCCCAGGTACAGAGGCATGGGCACACCCACCCCCTCACAGAACCCACAGACCCGCCACAGGCCACAGGGCCACAAGGGCGAGGGGCATTTGATGGCCCCGAAACAACGCGGCCCGCAAGGGCAGCTTCGCTTCCCCCTCGCGAGAGCAACACTAAAGTGCCAAAACAATTTGACGGCAACAACACGTGCGGCTGCTCAGACGAGGGTGTCGGTCGCGCGTGCCGCAAGAAGACACAGGCAGTGACCATTGCGTCGTGAATGCGATGGCTGTCAGGTGATGCCCCAATCCCCACCTCCAAAGTGGGTGGCAGGACAAACATCGGTGCCCAATACAGCCCGTCCCCAGCCCCAAACCACAGAAACCACTTCGATGTGCAAGAGCCGCCAGAAAAACGAACCGCCAAATTCCACGGTTCCAAGAGTTGCGGAAAGAGGTCAGCCTGTTTAGGTCCTGCACGCTGGGCGTACAGGGGTCCGCTCTGTACGCACAGCGTGCAGGACCTCACCCGGCCACCTCCGTGTGCCTCCCCCCGTATTGTACACCGCGCGAGAGAAAGACCTGCGCCAATGGCTCATAACGTTGCGGAGAGAAGACCGACTGTTGCTCCCGCAAGGGGCGGGGGCTACGACAGCACGATGATCATCTGCGGCAGGGGCATAACACGTGCAGACATAGCCCGGAGGGGATTCAGTGGGGACTCAGGAAAGCCAGAGAGGGTGCGGTTGGGCCTTAAGGGGGGCGGACAGCTCGCTCCCACCCGGGCACTCGGCAGCAATCGGGACGGGGATTGCCGGTGGGGCAGGGGATACAATGAGCAGACCATTTTGATGACCACAAAGGCAAAACGCAGGCACGAAGGCCGTCACCTTCCGGAACGGCTCCGGCATCAATCGGGGGACAAGGGCGGCAGTGCCGCGACGCTCACAGCAGCACAAGCGCCGCCACATTCACATATCGTTCCACGCCGTCATGAGCTTGGCCGTCAGACTGGCGAAGGTGACCGGCCTCTGTCGGATCCATCTGCCGTCGGCTTATTTGGACGGTTGGGGGGGGGGATGAGCCGCAGGCGGTGCGGGGGGGGGGCGTTTGAATATGGACCCCCGACCTTGTGCGAGAACTTTAGGGGGTCTGGAGGGGGGGAGGCTGCTGTGCCCCCCTCCAAAAAAAATTTCTGGGTTCCCAGCCACAGAAATTGCCGAAAATCGGATCCGAGAACTTTGGAGGGTCCGGGGCTTCAATTGGTCGGTAGGCTGAGCTGGATGTCCCCGCCATAGACACTTCCAGCCATTGTTCTTCAGCAAGTTCACAGCAGTGCGTCCGGGTTTTTGCTAGGCGACTGTCCCGGTGCTTCCGCCAGTGTTCGCTTGTCCCTACCTTCCATATGTACACTGTCGTACCCAAGTTTGCGGGGCTTTGAGGGTCCGGGGGGGGGGGGGGGGGTCCTCGCCCACCCCCGTTGGATCGGAAAAGAGGTGCGCGTCGCTTAGGCGGCGTTCTCTCAGCCCATCCGGCGCGGCACCCGCCGCATCTGCAGCTTCGAACAGCTCCTCTACGACCCGCCCCCACGGTCTGTGAGCCTACGGACTGGTAGATCCTGACGGAGGCCAGTCTGGTCCCTGACATTGGCACTTGCGACACGGACTGCGTTCTGCTGGAGTACGCACCAAAGGAGGACGTGACATACAGCGATATGGCGCTGTGCGTATTGCTCACAGTGACTACTACAGGACTGAGCGGGTTGAAGGGGAACCGACGGCCATTTGGCGGTTGGTGATTGGCGCTTAGTGGTGGTTGGCGGTTGGCGGTTGGCGGTTGGCGGTGGTTGGCGGTTGGCGGTTGGCGGTGGTTGGCGGTTGGCGGTTGGCGGTGGTTGGCGGTTGGCGGTCGGTGGTCCCTGGGGGTTGTCCCCAAGGGCTGTCCTTATAATACAAGAATTCATTGAGCTTCTTAAGAAGGACACCCCTGATTTGGCGGGGACTACAGCGGTCCCTCGAGGCAGTAGACAAGGGGCAGCTTCCCCACTGCATACGGCCCATCGCTGCTGCCGGCGGATGCACCGAATGAAAGGGGGGGGGGGTGAGGCCCCTCACTGGGCCCGCAAATCATAGCACCTGCGCGGCCACGAGGCAGGCGGTCGCACCCTCCGGGGCCTTGGCCGCCCAGACATCGTTCGCGAAGCCAAGTGCAGAGGCCGGGCGGAGGGGCCGCCAAAAAGCCCAATTGGGTCGTGACACAGCGGCCGTCAGAGCGCCACCTCCGGCCCACCACGCCACCCAGTGCGCCGTGTGGGCCGCGCGAGGGCGGGGCTCTTGGGTTGGCATAGAGCGCGAGGGAGACACCGAGTCTCTGGGGACTCGAGACGTTCTGTGACACAAAAAAAAACTGAGCGTTCGCTCGTTTGGAGCCAAAGAAAAAGGCCGAGCGGTGGTTGGCTCGTCACCGTGGCGGCTCAGTGCTGAATTGGCCGGCGATGGGCGGTGGACCGACAACGGCCTGTAGTGCTCACGCGGGTCGATCTACGCCGATCTGCGCCGATCTGTGCAGCCGGCCCTTCAGCGCCTTACAACTTCAATAACAACAAGTGTCTACAACGATTGGCAGACCTTGTCTACGAGTGAGCACGCGACCCCGGTACCCGCCACTCATTTGCCTGCAACCGCCAGATCCGGGGCGTGTACGGCCCTTCGCCAAGTAGCGGGTGTGCCTCAGGAACGCCCTGCGTATACTCTTCGGGAAACGGTTGCGGTGGACCCCCCGAACGGGCGGAACCGAGACCAACGTCCATGTCCGGCGCGGCAGAGGGCGTAATATTGGGCAATGTGGAATGCCGATCCCGTCGGGCTTCGGCCAGAGGCTGTCATGGAAATGGGGTGCACAAGGCGTGGGCGGGCCACATCGGGGGGGGGGGGGGGCTGCGGTGCTGTGCGCCGTTGTGGCACGGGGTTTGGGGTGTGCCACTGGTCTTCGTTCGGGACCGGTACCGCGTTTCTTCGGGCCGCGATTGCGGATTTGATTCGCGTCGCCTTGTGTTTCGCAGCCGCACTGTCGCTTGCGCGCGGGTTCAGGGCTCGGACGCCCTCTAGAACGCCATAACGGTTTGCCCCGCGCGGCCATCTGCCGGGGTGCACCGGGCGCTGTTCGGGGGGTCGCGCCGGCCAGGGTTCGGGAGCGATAGGGGATTCAGGGCGGTGACGTTGTGGGGCGGATGGGCGGCCACGGCGGGCGGGGGGGTGGCTGCGCGGGCCCTGGGCAGCCCCCGTTCGGGCACGGGTCGTGTTGGCGGTTCGGGCACGGGTCGTGTTGGCGGTTCGGGCACGGGTCGTGTTGGCGGCCCGGAGTCGTGCCAGAACACTTCGACGTAGCTGGCGATCTCAAACACGTCGGCGCGGAACTTGAGGAAGTCGCCGCCCGGGGCCCGCCCCCTCTTCAGCAGCCAGCACTGGCCCGTGTAGCCCATGAGCACCATCGCGTGGCCGGTCATATGCGCGGCCTCACGGCGCGGGAGGTCGTCTCGGGTGAACGTGTCCTGGGGCCGCTGCACACACGTGCGGAGAGAAGGGCAGGGGGGGGGGGGGGGTGGACAGCAGGGGAACACACGCGCGCGATTGAAGCGAGACGAACAGGCAGACAGACAGAGCACTGCACTGGTCGCTAACGAATCTCGTTAGGCCGTAAGAAAGTAGAAGAAGGTGTGGAAGAGCATGCGGCTAGGCGCCTTTCTGTAGTACAGCAGGTACACGGTCAGAAGGCACCAACGGGTGGGGCGGTCCACTTGTCGTGTCCACCCCTGCAAGCAGGAAAACAGGGTCATGCCAAGGCCTGTACCCCAGAAAGTCCCTCATCCCGCCCTGCCCCGTCAGCCCCCGCTCCGCTGTTCCCCTGTACCATACACACACACACACACACACACACACTGTGTCACCTTGGCCATCGGGGAAAATGGGTACAAAATAGCCCACTTTTAGCACAGCGCATGCACAGCGCACGGTGCGCCCCCTACACAACATACAGCACGGGGATGTTGGTTACAAATTCACTGTAAGGCCAACTGCTGTTCCCCATGGGCGTAGATTTGGGGGTCGGAAGGGTGGGTGGCGGGGATATGGGGGGGGCCTTGCTTGAGCAGGAATCACTCGTACCCATTGACACAACGAGACCCTCCGCACTCCGCGCGCACCATACGGGGCTTACGAACGGTCCCCCCTGCAGTGCCCTGGGGCGTGCCTGCGGTGTTTGGGGCTGCACTCTCGGTGCCTTGAGTGGAGGGCAGGGGGGTCCTTAACGGGGGAAAAAAAAAAAGTGTTCCAGACCCAGTTTTCCCAAAAAAGCCCGCGGGCACTCCATGTGCTCAACCATGGTTGGTGGCGGTTGGCGGTTGGCGGTTGGCGGCGGTTGGCGGTTGGCGGTCGGCAACTGGCGGTTGGTACACGATCATTGGGTCTCGGTGAAACAACCGGGACATGTGTGTGTGTGTGATCGCGCGGTTACGCGTGGTCCATGATCTGGCCTGCATGACCTCCCCTGTCTCCCCTGTCTCCCCTGTATGCCTCCTTCCCCTCCCATGACAGTCAATCCAGGGGCATGTGAGTGATGCTGCAAGGTACACAATGTCCTCCCCTCCTCAGACCTAAAGGTAATGACGACTGGGAACACTGCAGTGACTCCATGGGAACAGTGGATGAGGAACAATGTGCCCTGTCCCATTACCTTTCAGAAAGGCGCCTAGCCTCCATGACAATTTTGTAATTGTGGCCTGACGAGTCGTTTTGATCAGTGCCTGCCTGTCTGCGATCAACAGTGGGTTTGGTTCTCTTGATCACTGTCACGAAGTGTGTGTGCATGTTGTCGCCCTAAGGACCGCCCTGGTGGAGGGTGTTCCCCACATCACCGTTGCCCCGGGTGAGTACAGCCCCCACCGCATGCCCCGCACCCACTGTGCAGGCCGGCCATTGCGGGCTGCAGAACGGCCCAGTTGCAATGCCCGCATGAGGCTGCGGCCGCGCCTGCTGCCCACGGCTTGTGTCCGCCGACCACACGCTTCATCACTTTTACTGATGGTTGAATTCTGACCCGCTCCCCAGGCCCCGCTGTCTCCTACGGACTGGTCCGGGTTTTGGGCTTGTGGACTCTGCCGGGGTAGACTTATCTTGGTTCTTGCTGGGGGTCATTTGGGGCCCTGGCCAGCCGCAGCCGACCCCCCCCCCTACCCCCACCCACATCACAAAATTTTCCTCATCGGAAAAAATGAAAAAGTAATAAAGAGGCCCGAATTGGAAGCTGACTTTAGGTACACGAACTTTTTTTTGGCGTCTGACCCCCCCCCCTCCCTCAGGGAAGTATTAGAAGGGGCGGGGGGTCCAAAAGTTTGTGCATCAAAAGTGGCCCGACCAGATTTTTCCAATGGTAAATTTCGTTTTTGCCCACGATAGTTACTTTGGTCTGGGATGGGGGGGGGGGCAGGGGGGGGGGTTGGCATGACGCCATGGTTGGGGTGCTCCACTAGTTTATGTACATGGGATATGTACAGCAAGCAGGGGCTCCTGCGGCATTAGGATACCTTGAGGGCTGTGCACTATTCAATCTGTCAAGTGACCAGGGAGGGGGAGTCCAGGGGTGGGGGTAACCCCACTCCTCCTCCAATGTACGGCCATTCTAATACTTCCCTCCCCCCCCACCCACCGGGGGAGGGGGTTGCCACCAAGCAACGCCCTGCGCCCGTTCCCGAGACTCTCTCACACAACCCTTTGCCTGCCCCACACCTCCTTCACCCAGTCGCAGACCGCTGCCCACTGGCCATCAGTCAGCCAGAAGCACCAGATCACCGCCCGATCGCTGTCCAGCGCCCCCTGGGCCTGGGCGCAGTCCCGTCCCAGGTCGCGGTACTGGATGCCCCGCATGGACCCGTGGAACGGCGAGGGGCCGAGCAGCCACTCCAGAACCCGCCGCGCGTCCGCCCCCTTCTGCCCGAAGTGCCGGACCACGCCCTCGACCAGGTCCCGCTGCTCGTCCGGCCGGCGGCCCGGGATCCGGCACTGCACGGCCCGGACCGCGCTGGCGATGGCGTATGCGTAGCAGACCCCCTGGGCCTTGGGCGACAGGAGGCCGGGGCGGCCCGGGCCGGGCGGCGCGGCGTCCGAGGGCCGGGCCAGGCCGGAGGAGTAGGCGGAGGTGAAGGACGTCCGCTGGGCGGAGGTCAGTTGCCCCAACAGTTTGAGGACCCCGACCAGTGAGCACTCCATTTGGCGATGACGAAGCGCGTCCGGAACAAAGGCAGGGAAGGCACGGCTGTTTTGTGCCAGAAAAGAAAGACCCTTCGCCACAAAAGGGGATCATGGGAAACACAGCCACACAAATCACAGGGTTCGCTTGGGTCCCGGCGCTGCACCACGCCGATTGCGTGAAGTGCGGTTCACAAGAGCAAAACTGTAACCCCCCCCGCCTTTATCCGAACACGGGCCGGGGGTTGTGGTCAAAAGGGCAAAGCGTGGAAACGCGTGGACAAGCCCGTGTTACCGCGCGGCACGTACCACAGAACACATGCTACAGACATAAGCCAACCGGCCCCTTAACACATGACAATACAAAGCAACAGGCCAGCACACACCCCAGAGCACAAGAGCAAATTACAGCTGCACCAACCCCTTGCCACCCAGATTGACCCTTCCTGCAGCCTCCACAACGCTACAGACCACGTTCTGTATTGGATGGAACCGCAAAAACGATGGTTGCGAAAAGGACCCAAAAGGAAACACGGGGTCGCCGTGTTTGGACAAGCCCGTGTTCGGACAAAGGGGGGCGGGATGTTCTTGTTGGGGGGGCACACGCACGTCCCGGTGTGCATTTGCAGCAATGTTCGGCATTTCTCTGGGACAGCCTGGATACTATGGACACCATGCTTCCCGTATTTCCCACCATGTGCCGTGGTTCCAATATGTTCTTTTTTCTCGGGGGGCCATGAGGCAACGGATACAGGGCTCGCATACGCCCCCGTGTCACAGGCGCATGGTCATCACCCCTCAGTTCAATGTTTTGCCTTGCTGCACTGCAGCGCAGACCAGTTCAGTACCACTCCAGGTGGCCTTTGATTTCTTGGGGGGGGGGGGGGCGGTAGGTTTGCCATCTGGCCTTCTGCCCCCCTCCGCGTTGGCACAGGCATGGACGAGGTGCAGTAAAATGACAGTCAGACGGCGACACTGTGCTTCCACATGTGCGACACTGTGCTGGTGCAGAGGGGGAAATAAACAATAAACGCAAAAGCGGGTAGCGCCGGCATCAGTGCGATGACCACCGCTGTGGCACAGAGACCGGCCAGCACCGGTGCACGTCCACGACGGCAAAACGCAGGGCGTCCGGTGCCGACCAGAGACGTCCTCCCGCCGCCCTGTTGACCAGCGAACCGCAGAGACAACGGCATCATCGGTGCACAGTAGGAACAGTCCCAAACACGTGCGTGCATGTGGGCCCCGGGCGCGCAAGTGTCACCAGCTCGACCGCCCCCTTTCCTGCCCCCACTGTGTAACACTTCCGTCCAGCAATATGTGACTGAGAGGGGGTACGTAAGGTTCAGTGGAAAACAAGGGGTTGTGGTGCGGCGTCAACAGAGCCCCAACAAACTGAGGTGGGGGTTGGGGGGGGGGGGGGGCAAAGCCCTCAGATGTTGCTGCTCTCCTGGCAGTTGGCAGCGTCAATCGACTTCTCGCCATTCACGAAGATTCCCCAAGCCGCTGTGTTGGCCCACCGTTAATGTTTCTCCATCGGTGGCGGGTGGCGGCACCGACACATTGACGATCCACACGGCAGGGGAAGGGGGGGGGGGGGGGGGTTGGTCTGTTGTGCGCTCATCTTAGCTTGGGCCCAAATAAGCAGATCTGCAAACATGTGTGGAATGCAGAGAGGAAAAATATGTGCGGAGCAAGATGCGCAGTGGCTTGATTATGAAAATGACTGGGTCGAACTGGATAATGGGTTGTGGGATCATTGGATTATTGGATTATTGGTCGAAGAGAGGCTCCTTAGTGAGTGAGAACGCTTGATGGGCCTACCAATGAGATAGGTAGTGCTGTTTCGTGTGAATTCTTGGTGAGAACAAGCCATTTCTAAATGTACACCATATGGTACCTTTCACTCAAATGGCGCCGTAAAATTATTTTGGTAAAGGTGTACGATTTCAGCGCAGCACTCTTCATGACAAACCCCCGAAAAAAAACTTAACAATGCGCTTCGGCCACAAAATGGACCTACCAATGAGATTGGCAGTGCTGTTTCCCACTGGTTCGGAATTGCAATTGCTTTTTCAACTCGGAAAGATTTGGAAATATTTGGAAATAATCGGAATGATAAAAAAAAAAACACTTTTCTGCCCTTCCTAGAGGATTCTGGATGCTTGTTGTTAATTCTTGGCTTTATGGATGCTTGCTGTTCATTCCTAGTGCCTTTTGGATGCTTGCTTTTAATTCTTGGTGCCTTTTGGGTGCTGCTAGTTCCTAGTGACTTCTTGGTGCTTGCCGATAAGCTTTGGTGCCTTCCGATGCTTATGCTAATGCCTGGTACCTTCTGGATGCTTGCTCTTAATTCCTCACTTTTCAATTTCTAGTGAGCACTTCGTTTGGTATGATTCATGGCAAAATTCTTGTCATCATATTGCATAAGCACACCACAATATTTGCAACACATTTCAAAACCATTGTTGCGGACCTCCATATCATCTGAAAATTGACCAGCCTGTTTGGCTGCTGTCACATGTTTGCCCCACTTTCTTGGTTGTGATGATTATTGTTTCCCTGATAGCACTGCTGGCCGGGGTTGCCAGTGGGAACTCATCAGTATCAGACATGGACCTACTGCAAAGGGGCTACAAATCAAGACAATCCAATGACAGCAAATCAGAAGGCAGAGGGTACAGACCAGACCGAAACGAAAAAAGCCACACTTCTGATACCTGGAGATATTCAGAACTATTCAGAAATGCCCTGGCTGGTCCTCCATATCCCTGCTTTGGTGTTGCTGTCTTGCATGAGGGGGAATGGCTGGGCGTCCACACACATACAAAAACAAGACAGAAACACTGCCTAAAGAAAGGGTTTGCAAACCAACGTTGTGAGGCCCGGCTAGTGTTCTACCTCAGGCCTGGGCCTTCCATCACCACTCCCATTGCCTTCATTCCGGCTGCTGCCACAAGGGCGGTGCATCAGAGTGCGGCACTGATCACGGCAGACAAGAAGAACCACATCCCAGGCTGGCATCGGGTGGGAGGGGGCTTATGGTGTGCTGGCGGAACACATAGAACCGGCCAGAGCACTCAAGTTCATGTGCAGTGGCTTCTCCAGGAGAGAAGGTCGAACCGGTTCTCCAGGTCAGACCTCTGAAATGGAGAAAGGAGCGGGGCTCCCAACCCTCACAACGGATGGCATACCTCAAACCCCCTTCCCATGGATTTTTTAAAAAAATGGGGTGGGGAGTGGGGGGTGGGGGGCGGGGGTCAAGGGCATTCTACGCTGCAGCCCCCCCCCCCCCCCCCCCCCGCCTCCGTTTTTTGCCGAAAAATTTTCTCCCAGGCTTTTGGAAGAATACTCGGTTCGGCGCATTCTTCCAATGGCACCAACCGGCCCCAACCACGATGGGAGAAGCCACTCCGCACCCCAACACGTTCGTTTAGAAAAGCGTTTTTGCATCCCCAAACCCCCTCAAACCCCCTCGAGACATTTGTTCAAAAAGGCGGGGAGGGGGGGCTTCATAAACACATGGTCTGGGCAGTGGGGGTGCCATTGATACGGAAGCCTCGCAGTGCGATCCACTCACAATATCGCCTCCGAGTGAAGTGTGGGGCTCAGTGAGCGGAAGGGGGGGGGGGGGCTATCCCGACTGCCTCGTGCCCCCCCAAAACGTCGCCACCCTCCAACGTCTGGGGTCCCAACCCCGTGTCCCCGGTGTTGGACTGTTGACTGTGAACCACCCAAACGTCCTACGGCCACATCTTCCCACGCAGGGAATGAAAATGCGGCTATTCCAAGGCCCATACCTCGGGGTAGGGGGGGGGTCCTCAGGGCAGCGAAACGGAATCTGATATTGGGGCCCTGCCGTGAAGTACAACGGGCGTCAAGTGCGATGTCTTCGGTATGACTTGCTCGTTGTTCGAGGTCTGTTCTGGGGGGCAGTGCGTAGGGGAGGGCGGTCTGCAGTGTGTCAGTTTGAAGCGAGGAGCTTGAGCGGCATTGGATTGGCTTCGTGGCAGTGGACATCGGCCCATGCACCGCTGATCACGCTCCCAACCATCGACAAGGGGCACCCCACCAGACCGTACCCGTACGCCCTGCACACCCCCTCAGGGCACCACATCTGCGGGGGCTCCCGGACTTTCACGGCGGGGGGGAGGGGGGTTTTGGCATGACGCCATGGTGTGATGATGTCGTCTGCCGCTGGCGGCGCCTACTGGCCCATCGCCATTCGCTGCCCTTCCCTTGGACCCTTTCCCTCCGTAGGCGGTGGTGCCCATCGGCTTCTCACCACCCTTTGACCTTCCTCTTCCTCCATGCCCTAACCTTCCCTCTCCCCTTCCCTTCCCCTTCCCTTGGCCTTTCCCTCCGTAGGCCGGGGGGGGTGGGGGGGTTCGTTGGACCTCCCCTCCCCCCTCCGAAAGTTGCTCGATCGGCCTCTGAAAGCCCCGTGGGATGGCCCGGAGGTGACCGGACTTCAAACTTCAGAAGTAGTTAAACCGGCGCTTGGGGAATCAGCGTGACGAGGGAGTCCTGTTGGGGGCGGGAGGTGGGCATGAAGGTGAAAGAGGCGTGCCGGCGGGAGGATCCTGAGTGCCCCGTGTGCGTCACCTTGTCCCAGAGGAGGTCTCCCGTGCGGCGCCCAACGTTTGCCGGGGCAGAAACGACTGGGGGCATCCAGAGGCCCGTTGCACACCGTCGGCGGTGCGCGGCACGGCACACAACAAGCCGCCGCCCACACCTCCGGCCTTCTGCTGCACCAAGCCCCACCATCGGGGGAGGTCACTTGCCCATAGGTCTGGACAGGCACCGGGGGTGTCACGCTGCTTTATGAAGGGGCATGGCAGCCCCCGGTGGTCCCCTGCTGTCTGCCGGCCCCCCGGCCTTGCAGATTGGCCTGTGGAGACGGTGGCGTCCTCTGGTGCCACCGATGCGTCCCCGTCATTCCTTTGGCCAAAGCTGCTCATTGCATGGCTTCGGCTTCCTGTCGCCAGTCCCCAAATGGCCCGTGGCGGTCGCAGTGCAGTGGAGGGTCCCTCGTCATCACAACCGTCAGCAAACGCCTTCTTCCGGTGCGATGCAGGTGCTACCCAAGACTGTTGCGCTGAACCCCGGGTCCGCAAGGGGTGCGGGCTGTGCATTCGGGGGGAGACGTAACCCAAGGGAAGACGGATTTTCAGTTGTGCGGGGGGGGCACAGCCCCGGCCCCCGCAGATGCGGTGAAGGGCCATTAATCAATCGCCATGAAATGTGTCCCCAAAACTCGAGGTCAAACATTAGGTCTTTCACTGCGGGCGAACGATGACTTGAAGAACGCGCGCAGTGCGCGAACACGTGCGCCGCAGATCGCACGCTCGGCATCACGTGACCCGGCAGGACCTCGTCGAAGGGTCGCAGCCCTCGGCGGTAAAACGCAACGACAGCCAACCAGAGCCCACACACCGTCCGCATCGCAGCCCCCGCACAGGCCCGGGGGGTTAGACCCGAGGCGAACCCCGTCATATGACCCGCAGACTCCTCAACCGCCGCAGCGTCCGCTCGGTCGTGGTGTGGTGCACGAACGTCCCGCCCCGGCCCTCCCACGCGCCCCGCAGCCGCTCGCTGTCGTCGATGAGCACCGCCCCGGGGCCGCTCTCCCGGTGCTTGTCCGCCGCCGGGCACGCGATCACCCGCACGCGGGGCCCCAGCTCCCGGGCGCACCAGCGCCGCTTCTGCGGCACGGCCCACGTGCCGCGGGGGATGCCGGTCAGGACGGTGGGCCCGAGGTGCTCGATGGCCCGCCACAGCTCCCACCCGTCGGGCATCCACTCGAGCTGGGCGTAGAACCTGCGAGAGTGCCACGTGAAGAGGGGGGAATCTGAAGGCGCCTGGGGGAAAAAATCGATCTACCTTCCCTTGACATCTGCCCCACAATGTCGTGACGCCCCCCCCCCCTGGGGATCAATGGTCGGTATCAATCGACTGAATGTCCCGGCCATAGACACTTTCAGCCATTAGTCTATAGGTTCTTCCCTGGGGGGGGGGGGGGGTCACGAAATGACGGTCCCCCCCCTGGCAGGGGGATCAATGGTCGGTTCCGATAGACTGAATGTCCCCGCCATAGACAATTCCAGCCATTAGTCCAGCAGTACTGCGATGTCCAATCAATGCACGTGTCCCCTTCTTGGTTGGGGTGCTCCACTATGTAAAGTACAGCGAGGCGTTTTTTGCGGTTAGCTCTGCGGGTCCCCCCCTGGCAGGTGTGGGGGGGGGGGGGTTGCGCCACACAACGGTAGCACTAAAACTGCAGCAGTTCCAATATAACCCAAGGAAAAGTTCCTTCGGCCCCTAGTATTTCCTATGCTTTTTGGGGGGAAGTGACGCCCCCCCCCCGCGGTGGGGGGGGGGGGGTCAAGGGAGGGTGCGAGGTACCTCCATCCAAAGTTGTGACTTGGTTTCGGCAGCTGGCACTCGTTGGGCACCACGCTGCCCCAAGGTGTGCCCGACACCTCCACTTAGAAACACACAAGAAATGCTGGCTGACAAGGGGACTGAAAGAAATGAGGGTGGGCTGGTGCTTGGACCCCCTTAATGAGTCTCCTGGTTTATGGCACCTTGAAACCCACCGGCACACGCTCCATTACATTTATAATCAAAAACAAGCCACGAACACAACTGATAAAGAAGCGCCTGTCCCCATCCATCCACACACCCGCGCCTGTCCACACTCACTCACCCACACACCCGCCAGGGCCCCGGTCATGCCGCTCCAGCGCGCGCCACATGACGTCCGGCGGGAGCTGCGCCGGGGCGCACCCCGTGATCTCCGCCACCTTCTTCTCGAAGTCGCAGAGGGTGCCGTCCAGATCGCAGAACACCGCCCAGGCCCGGGATCCGCGCGGCGGGGCGGCGCCGCGGGTGTCCACCGCCGGGGCGGGGGTCGCGGGCGCTGCCGGGGCCCCGGATGCGTCGCCCGCGCTGCCGCGGGAGTGCGGCAGCCAGCGGCTGTTCTGCCGCGCGGCGGGGGTCCGAGGGGTGCTGCTGCTACGGTGGTCTTGCGGGCCTGGGGGCGTCCAGGGCCCGGTCTTGGGGCAGCCGTGCACATCCTCCGGCTCGGACATGCGCTCGTGGTCCCACCTGGCCTCAGGAAGCACCGCTGGGCTGTCCCGCGCACTGGCGCCCGCGCTGACACGACGCCCCGGCGTGCGGGGCCGCGCGCGTTTCGGGTCCGTGGCGGTCCTGCCCGGACTTGATCCCGCGCGTTGGCGTCCCTTCAGACAACGCGGGGCCCGCAACCGGCGTTTGCGGCTCATCAGCGTGCGCCCTGCGACGCGGTTCGCTGGGGCCTCTCGCCCTGGAGGATCGGACCGTGATCGAAAACGATGAACGCCCCAAACTGCAAGGCGCAAGTGGATCGCGGCAAAGTCAATGCGCATGCATCCCCCTTGAACAACCGGGCATGTGTGCCGTCCGGCAGAATCAGGGGGAAACGTTAGCAGAAAAACATGCAGCGGCAAAATCTGGGGGGTCAAAAGAATGTGGAAATCTTTCAACTTGGCCGAATTGGCCATATGGCACTCCCTGCTACACGGTACGCGGGCTTTGGCATGATAGTGAGAGCCCAAACCCCAGAAGAACCAACAAGATTGTCCGTAATGTAGAGAATTGAGGATACAAATCGCAGAAACACTGCTGCACACCTGCAGGGATTAATTGCAGCATGGTAGTGATAATAAGGTTGTTTCCCCACAACAGGCAAAGCAATAAAGGCCAGATAATCCACTGGAAAGCAAACACCCAACCTGCTGGATCCCAGCGCTTAAAAACAATCCTGAGTCAAAGAGACAATAATACTCTAAAACTGCAGTCGGCCCTTTATGCAAGCAACAAAGGGCAGTTTCCAGCCTGTTGTTTCTTCAATTTCTATTGCACTTCGCGTTATGCACATCACCAGGCATGCGAGAAACAAATAAATATGGCCTAAGACATGCTTTACAGAAGATGTTTTATCATTGTGAGTGATCACAATATCAAAAAAATTGGTTCTGGAAATTTCTATTTTGAGCTGCAGAGGGTGGAAAACTGCTGAAGCGGTTTTTGCACCAACTGTATCCCCATAGGGGGAATGTTTGCCCGGCGCATGCCCGGCGCGCTACCTTTGTATTAAGTATCTTATCTCTAGCCCCAGGTTTATCCTCACCTCGGGAAGTCCCCCAAGTAGACCGCACTAGACCGCAAACCTTCCCTGCAAGAGACCTTACATAAGCCGATATATGAGAATTCAACAACACAAAATGTCACTCTCACCACTTCCAACCACCACCCTTGCAATCGTCAGAAACTGGGTGCAAAGGATGGGCCAAATTCTTAGACACGGCGAGAAGGTACTCCAAATTGTTTGGTGAGGTGGGGGCAAAAACAGGTACGGGTGGGGAATGGTTAAAAAGAGATGCCCGGCACGCGCCCGGCGCGCTAACGCTCCCCCATAGACAACCCTTCCCCCTCCCCAAACTCAATACCCAAACGGGATGAAGAACAAATACGGACAGGCGAGTACAGAAGAGACATTGCCTCGACCGACCTGTCCCTCTGGCCGCTGTGCTCCATCGGCACGGGGCATCCGTGGGTAGGGGGGCGCCCAAACAACACCCCCCCTCCCAGCCCCTTGGCCTCTGTACAGAAGCTCACGGACAGTAAAAGGAAACGTGCCCTGTTTGCTGCTGACTGGGCGATACTTGGCCCCCCGGGGGATACTTCATCACCCACCCACCCACCCACCCACCAGGTGGTTGCCTTTGTTTAAATGCTGCCACGTGCTGGTAGAGGTTGCAAATCGAATTTCAAATTATCTGAGAGACTTGCATAGTTGGTCTGGACCACTTATGCGCCATCCTCACGTTGGGGGGGGCTTGGGGCTTGGGGAAAATCAACTACGGCTAGTGCCTCTCCCCATGAGGCACCAGTTATGGGTTCAAGGGGGGAACATTTGTGTCGGGTTGGAAAACACATGAGGGATTGGTCCCAACAACCCCAATATTGCACAAGGTGCCAAAGGGGGAGTATCCGCACCGTGCGCGCACTACGCATTACTTTTACGGTGGGTTCAGCCCCTCTCAAATGCCCCCTAAGGAGAGCAAACCCTTGGGTACAAGACCTGTGTAAACATCCATCCTTCCCACAAACAGTGCATAAGCAAAAGAGATGCTTTCTTCATGCCAAACAGAGAACACACTTCACTATCACCCCCTTCATCGTCAACATCAATCTCCTCTTGTACATCCACCCACACATAGGCGGGCACATGGGGCTAAGGGCCATAAGGATGGTGTCGAACTTGATGCCAAATATAAAATTGCGTCAAGTGCAACAAGGTTCGAATATCTTGAACTCAAGGGGCCACTCAATTTGTGCCTGAAGGACTAACTACAGGTGCTTGGTTGGGCCGAAGCCGCCTATTCTCGGTGCCGCGTGCACGTGCCGCGTCAGGTGCTCCCCAAAAGGCGCCTACGGCCATGTGCTCCCTCTCCCTTAGGTGAGGAGCCTACGGGCTTGGGCCAACTCAGTTCAGTAGCCTACGGCGTAGGTGTGAAGAGGTACAAGGGTGCAAGGCGCCAACGGCGCCTCCGGCGATTCACAAAACCGGTTTTGGACATGGTGTCCTTCCTTGTTGATGCCTTAGGGCATCTACCCTCGTGTACAACACCCTGCTATCCTGCCAATACAGCTCAAAGCAGGCATGTGACTGCCTATGTGGCTGCTGCCCAACTATCATGGACGCTTGCGGCACCTCATGCAACGCAAGCGTCCATGATAGCTGGGCAGCAGCCGCATACGTTTGGCCCTACACCTATGTCACTGTCTATGTTGTCGTTTCCGTGGGGGTCCCTTATCCTTAATCGCAGTTGTTGGGGCACCCAGCTGTGTGGCCCACTAATAATGCCTCTGCAGTTCAGCCTAGATCAAGTGGCAGACCACAATCGCACTATCCTCCCATGTCTTTTGTGTGCCTCACTCTCAAAACCCATACCCTCTCTCCATCTTCCGCCCAGGGCCGCAGAGCTATCCATAGCCAACTGGCGTCACAGATGCGGTGTGCCTGGGCTCAGGCTGATCGCACGACCAGCAAAAGGGCTCAAGCTGGACATCCAGCTCTGGTGATTTAAAACGGGCCATGTCATTTCATGGCCGTGAGGCAGGGGGGATGGGCCCCTGGGCTCACCGGAAGTTATTTTGGCCCCCACCCCCTTGTTTTCCCCACCCCCCGGCTGTCACACCGCACGGCGGGACCGCCCAGAGCACAGAAGCCGCACGGCCTCCGCACCAAGCCACTGAGCCAAGTGGCTGTTTTAGTCTGCTCCCAAGTGCCCCGGTCACACGACCCTTGGGTAACTTCCGCGAAGTCCCGGTGTTGGGGGGAGGGGGGGCCTCCGGCCCATCCAACTCGAACGTCCTGGTATGCACATGCAGCAATGTACGTCGGTTCCCACAGCTGAATCCATCATACAGCTTTCTCATACTGGCTCCAGTGTTCGTGTTTGGCCGTGTTCTGTCGGCCACAACAGCCAGCCTGCATTCCACTACATTGTCTTTCACGTTACAGTCAGCCAGGCCATGTGGGTCACGGTCAGGTCAGGGGTACAAAAGCAAGAGAGGGGAGGTAATCGGTGTCACCCAACAGGCAACACTACCGCAGGCACCCCGCTGGGCACCACGCTTCAAGGGACACGGTATCCAGTGGACGCAGGCAATCATTATTATCATTACCATCAGCTATTCCGGGGAAGGGGGGGGGGGTACCATGAAGGCTGAGTGAGGATGCCGGTTGGTGCTTCTGCGTGTACGGGGGATCAATGGTCGGTTCTGATAGACTGAATGTCCCCGCCATAGACAATTCCAGCCATTAGTCCAGCAGTACTGCGAAATCCAATCAATGCACGTGTCCCCTTCTTGGTTGGGGTGCTCCACTATGTAAAATACAGCGAGGCGTTGCGGTTAGCTCCGTGGGTCACTTGTGTGCTTGTCCTTTGCTGCCGACTCTAGCGAACAACCTGAATCAATATAAGCAGTCGTCCGTAAATGTGGACTGCATTCACTGTGTCACATGCGAGCTGACCGGGCTGCAAAGCATGGCACTCATTCGGCCTTACCCCGTCTGTCGCTGTTTAGTTTCAAAGAGTGAAGGGAGTAACATACATTAAGACTCAGAAATCAGAATGCGATGCAGATGCACGTGTGCCATGTGGCTGTGTGCTTATGGGAGTGGCTGCGTGTACGGGGGGGGGGGGGGGCACGAGGCCATGGTGTTGGTTTGCTTGCCTTTGTAGGGGGGGGGGGGGGGATGAGGAACGTGCGAAGTTCGGAATGGCAAAATGGTGCGAAGAAAATTTGGCACCAATTCTTATGTACCGCTCGTGACTCACGGAACTGCTCATCTTTTTGGGTTTGGGGTCCAGGCCCTGGTAAGCTGGCGAAGCCCTCTCACCGGGGGGCACTCGAGAATCTCTCGGAATCAAGGATCAGAGCTGCCCAATGCTACGATAGTCCCACAACGCGATGTGGTGGCGGACATGACACGCAGTGACTAACCGAACTGCTCATCTCGTACAACGAGACGAGGCAGGCCACAGCAACCCCCAAAACCCCTGCAACCCCTTTTTCGCAAAATGTGACGTACCTGCAGCGGCTCCAGCCCGCCCAAGGGTCCCTGAAGAGCAAAGCGCGCGGGCACAATGGGGGTGTGTATGCCAAGAGCGCTAAAACCGACACCTTAACAAATGGCTTCGGACCTTCAAATACCGCGGCATAATTTGGCACACTTTTGTTGTGCCAAATTTGCCATTCCAAATTTCGCCTCCAACCCCCCCCCCAGCCCGTGCCGTACCTTAGAAGTTGAGCCTCGCAATTCATGCGTGATTTCAGCTTATCTTGGAGTCACCTGCATCCGCATTGAGCAGGCCTCCCCCCGCCCCCCCCCCCCCCGGGCCTCTACGACTGGGCCCCCATGCAGGTCCGGGACATGGACATGAGGACTGCAGGGCGCACAAAGGGGGGGGGGGGTGATCTGTACCGAGGTGCACTGCCTCGGGCTGCCCCGGACAGTGCTGTACTACACAGGCTGGCGGGCAGAGAACTGTGTGGGTATTTGTGCATCCGACATCCGACCTTTTTGTTCTGCATTTGTTGCCCTGCAGCCTTGTGCTTGTGTGGTAAGGGATACGACACGGCATCCCACAGCGTGGGGGGGGGGGGGGGTCAGCGTGGGGGGGGGGGGGGGGACAAGAATCGGTCGGGGCTGCCGCATGCCGCTGGCTGCAGGGCACGCCAGGCACTGTTCTGCCCGATCTTCTGGCCCTCCCCAGTCTGAGGGGTACCGTTGTGGGCGCGCCAGCGGCGCCGCCAGCGGTGCACCCGCGGCGCCGTTGCCGAATGTCGGAGAACTGGGACGAGACGCCGGAATTGTGCAGGTCCTGAGTGCTCGGACCGCCCGCGGCCCACATGCAAAACCGACCCCAGCAGCGACACTGGGACCGCACACCGAAGAGGGACAGGGCTCCGAGCCAGCGACCAAGCAAACGCCTGCGAAGAGGTCTGCGGGGTGCCCTGCAACCTCCGACCCGCCCGGCAGCGCTCTAAGTCCATCAACGAGGCAGTAGACACCGCCGTCAACATCGCCCAGGGGGAGGACCAGTACTGGCGCCTCTGATTCAAAGCCTTTGAAGAGTGGCGCTGGAGAACCCGGCAGTGGCCTGAGCCTCCGCCCATACCGCATGGCACTACAGCACATGCTTTCCCGCTCCTGTGCACACAAATTCTTCGATGTCGGGCACGAGCAGAGCGCAGGCGGAGCGCGGCCAGGGTTCCGCTCCCCTCGCCAAAGAGGGGCCTCAAGGAGAGAGGGAGGTGGAAAAACGGCTTGCGGGAGCCAGGACAGTCTTGCAACCGCCTTGACCCGCAACCGCTTTTGCAACCGCCAGTAACCGCTTCAGTAATCCACTGGAAGGCCCCCATCAGCCTCTCTGCCCCCTCAAGTGGGCGGCACAGGGGGCGCCCCAGGGTCAGAATCGAGGGCCGCGGCACTTGGAGGCGTCGAAGTAGCAGTCCGCCGTGTTGTCAAGGACCTTCATGTAGAGCTGGTTCTCGGTGGGCGGGAGCGGTTTGGCCGGGGAGTCCACGGATCGGGTCTGGACGTCCTTGGTCCTCCCTTGGACCTCCAGCCACGACGACGCACAGGGGCACCGCAGGTGCCCGAGCTGCCGCGCGGCGTCGACGCGGTCCCGATGGCCCCTCCAGAAATGGTCCTCCAGCAGCGCGCTCCGCGGGGGGCCCGCGGGCGCCTCCCCGCCGGCCGCCCGCTCGAGCCGCTGGATGCGCCACAGCTGCTCCCCCCCGAGCGGGGCATGGCTGGTGAACCAGGGGTCGGGGCCGCAGGCCTGCGCCCCGACCCGCGCCGCCCAGTCCGCGAGGTACGTCGCCCGGTCCGCGCTGGCGTTGCGGTCCGTCGCCGCCGGCTGCGGGATCCGCCCGGTGATCAGCCGCGCGGCGTACGCCGCCTGCGCCTCGAACTCCGGGAAATTGTAGACCATCGCGGGGAACGCGAGGTACAGCAGCCGGGGGTTCGCGTGCCACACGACGTTGAGGTGCAGCGCGTCGTAGTGGCCCGCCGGGGCGCCCGCGATGGCCAGCCGGAGCGGGGCCTCCACGAACGCGACGGACGCCCCTGAGTCGTACCCGGTCGCGTAGACGATGCTGTCGAACTCAAGCGGCCCGCCCCGCGCGAAGTGGACCGTGCGGCCGGCCGCGCGCACGACCGCGCCGCGGTGCGCGACGCCCGCGAAGCTCCAGCATCGGGCGGTACGGCGGCCGGTCGACCGGTTGACCCAGTCCTGCGCGACGCACGCGTCCTCCTGCAGCAGCGCGTCCGCCAGCCCGCGCTCCTCCCAGCGCCGGACGGAGAGCGCCACGCGCCGCGCGCCGTACTTGATCAGGAGCGTCGCGATGTCCATCGCGGAGTAGCTGTAGCCCACCACCAGCACGGCCCTCCCGGCGTACCGCGCCGGGCCCGGCCAGCGCATCGCGTGCACCTGCTCCCCGGTGAAGCCCGGCGTGTGGACGTGCCGCGGGACCTGGAACTTCCCGGTGGCGACCACGACGTAGTCGAAGAACTCCACCGGCCGCGCGGGGCCGCGCACGACCGTCTCCGAGGTGTTGCCGACGCCGACCTCCGCCACCCGGAGGCTCGCGACCGCGAACTGCCCGCGGTCGCGGTCCCACCGGAGCCCCGTGACCCGGACGCCCGGGACGACGTGCTCCCGGAGCCCGAACCGCGCGACGTACCCGGCGACGTAGTCGACCACCAGCGCGCGGGGGAAGTAGGACCGCAGCTCCGCGCCGTAGTGCGCGCGGAACGGGTACCGGGCGAACTCGGTGTGCGCCTTGTCGGTGTTGATCCACATGCCGTTGTACGTGGCCGAGAAGGGCTTCAGCCCCGTCCACTGCCCCCCCGGCAGCGGCTGCTGGTCCCAGCAGACAAACCGCACGCCGTCCCCTGCATCCGTCTTCAGTTGCTGCAGCAGCGCCAGCCCCGCAGGGCCGGCCCCGATGACCAGCACTGACGGCAGCCGGGGCCGCGGTCGATCACCGGCCCCCAGCACCGCCCCGAACACGGGCGGCAGGTGGACCGGGAGGCGCCTCGAGACGAGGACACACAGGGCGGCCAACAGCCACAGCGGCCACAGTCTGCGGGCCATTGTGAGCCATGTCATCCACCTGCGGACACCGGGACCGGTAATTGCTGCTCTGAGGGCCGCACACCGGTCAACAAAGGGGGAATCCTTGCACTGCGCGCACTGCTCACTACTTTTAGACTAAAAAACTGCACCGCAGAGCCCCAGACACACCCTTTCCAAACAGCCTCAAAATTGGGCCACTCCGGCTTGAAACTTCACGACTGTCCAATCATGCAGCATACCCTTCTCAAGCGCCCTCAAGACTGCCAAATGAGCATCAGACTGAAACTCAAGGCGAGGAATGGGGTTAGAGGAATTAGAGGAATGGAGCTCGGTTAGAGAAATCGGGTGAGGCTTGCTGCACCTACACCTATGACCTGCGAGGCTAGATGATCCAAATCCTCATCACCACGGTCCTCATCCTCACCCTCCAACACAATACCATACACATCCTCAATATTTTGCAACAGTCTGCCCCTTGGGAACAAGGGTATTTGGTAAAACTGAGTACCAGACGAGGTAAAACTGAGTAAAATGTGGTAAAAATGAGTAGATTTGAGGTAAAATTGAGTAAAAAAATTTTTTTAAAAAATTTTTTTTAAAAAAAAATTTTTTTTACTCAGTAAAAAGACAATTTTTTTTTGAAAAAAAAATGCACAAAAAACTGCACACTTTGATGGTAGGTGGTACTTTTGTTTAAGGGCACAAGGCCCCCGAGTCGATTCCCGGCCACTTGTGTTAGTGGCGCCCCACCCGGGCCAAACCATCATATATATATATATATATATATATATATATATATATCACACAACCGCTTCACCAAAGAGGGTTGAGTATTGTATGCATGTATGCACAGAGGAGGGAGGGAGGGTGGGGCCAACTACTTACAAGTAGTTACAAAAGACACGCTTGAAGATCAAGTCGGCCTTAGTATCTCTCTTGTGAGGCTTGCCTCTCGGGGTAGGATTCAGCTTGCATCTCTCAAAGAGATCTTCTTTCTTTTCCAGATGCAGCTGTCTGCAAAATGCTTGGTCATTTTCCAATTGACCATCAGCATTTTGGGGGTATTGAGGAGGCAACGCATACCACTTCCGACAGATCCACACACCGGGACGGGTGTCATCAGTGGCATTGGCATTGCCAGGAGTGGCATGCGTGGCATTGGCAGCAGTAACTGCAGCAAAAGCAACAATAGCAGCAGCAGCAGCAGCAACGGGGGCCGCCCGGAATTGGCGCAATCCTACACAAATCTCGGACTGACACAAGACAGTGGTATGGAAGGTACAATGAAGAACCTTACATTCTTGACACGCTATGGCGGGTGTGCCATCGCAAAAAAAGCATGTGTCAAGGGGGTCTGCAGATTTGGGTGTGGGGTACAACCGAGACACCTCCCAATGTATTGACCGGGTCCGGGGTGTGGGGGCCAACTTGGAACCACTGTAGTACAAAGTAGCTTGTGCCATCTCACGCAATAACCACAATCTATCCTGTGGCACTTGCAATTTGCAAGGCACAATGCAACATCAACAGACATGCCGGATGGCAATTGACAAAATCATCCTGCCTGATGAAGGTGGAATACAGGGGTGCAATTGCAAATGCAAGGGAACCGAAAGCATCCAAAAACGTTGCCCACTTCCTCCGCGGTTGTGGTTGGATGCCTTCTCGCTCCGCAAGCTCATCCACAACAGCCAACTCCTCCTTGTTTGCCCCAACAATGTGTGGCTTGTCAAGGAGGGGGTCAAACTTAAGGCAAAGGTATTCACGGGTAGGGGCAATCAGCAACAAGCGGAGCACCCAATGGAAATTACGCGAATTATATATCTGCGCCACAATCAACGGTGGTGCAAAAGACATATCAATGGACGCGCGTTCCAAAGTGCTACGCGCCCATGATTCAACCAACGCCTGTCGGCGTTGTGGACTGGCACACGACGCATTCCACAACGAATCACGGACTGCGCTCCTTGTGGGGTGGGGTCCTGGGCTGGGAACACACATAGCAAGAAAAAATAGAAACCGGATCGAGAGGTGCAAGTTTGTTGGGGGGAGGGGGGAGCGAACTGGAGCTGAGTTCCCCATCGTGGCCATGCACACGCACAAAGAGAAAACACAACATACACCATACAATGGAGGGAAAAAAGCCAAGCCGGAGGTTTACTAGAACCCAAAAAATGTCCAATGAGTGTTGCAAACATGAATGTAATTGGATGTTTATAATGAGTCTGGTGATGTAATGCAATTTTATTGTCGGTCCCCCACATGCAGTGCACCGCACCATGGGTCTGTGTCTCTTTGCCCATGAATGATGAATAAGCTCCGTCATCAGCTCAAGGGTAAAGATTCACAAACAACCAAGCAACAGTACACTGCATGTGTATTCCAAGGGTATCATCCGTGCCCACGGGACTCGTTGTAGCCGATTTCTTCGTGCATGCCTCGGTGCCGTCCGCAGAGCTTTGCTAATGGAGGACACTGTTGCATGCACGAAGGGCATTAGAAAAAAAATGGATCGCATGCCGCCTGGGGAGTCAGCAAAGAGGAACAAATGGTTCTATGTTCTTTAGTAGGGGTGTCCTTAACGGAAAAAAAAAATTGTTCGAAAACCAGCTAAGCACGGTGGGTACGATCAGAGCGGGGGGCAAAATCAGAAGTGGCCCACAAGTGGGCGAAATGGCTACCTCACCCCTGCCGTATCGGGGATCCCCACCGCTTCAGAGCGGGGGGCAAAATCAGAAGTGGCCCACAAGTGGGCAAAGTGGCGACCTCACCCCTGCCGTATCGGGGATCCCCACCGCTTCAGAGCGGGGGGGAAAGTCAGAAGTGGCCCACAAGTGGGCGAAATGGCTACCTCACCCCTGCCGTATCGGGGATCCCCACCGCTTCAGAGCGGGGGGCAAAATCAGAAGTGGCCCACAAGTGGGCAAAGTGGCTACCTCACCCCTGCCGCATCGGGGATCCCCACCGCTTCAGAGCGGGGGGCAGAATCAGAAGTGGCCCACAAGTGGGCGAAATGGCTACCTCACCCCTGCCGTATCGGAGATCCCCACCGCTTCAGAGCGGGGGGCAAAATCAGAAGTGGCCCACAAGTGGGCGAAATGGCTACCTCACCCCTGCCGTATCGGGGATCCCCACCGCTTCTGAGCGGGGGGCAAAATCAGAAGTGGCCCACAAGTGGGCAAAGTGGCTACCTCACCCCTGCCGTATCGGGGATCCCCACCGCTTCAGAGCGGGGGGCAGAATCAGAAGTGGCCCACAAGTGGGCGAAATGGCTACCTCACCCCTGCCGTATCGGGGATCCCCACCGCTTCAGAGTGGGGGGCAGAATCAGAAGTGGCCCACAAGTGGGCAAAGTGGCTACCTCACCCCTGCCGTATCGGGGATCCCCACCGCTTCAGAGCGGGGGGCAAAATCAGAAGTGGCCCACAAGTGGGCGAAATGGCTACCTCACCCCTGCCGTATCGGGGATCCCCACCGCTTCAAAGCGGGGGGCAGAATCAGAAGTGGCCCACAAGTGGGCAAAGTGGCTACCTCACCCCTGCCGTATAGGGGATCCCCACCGCTTCAGAGCGGGGGGCAAAATCAGAATTGGCCCACAAGTGGGCGAAATGGCTACCTAACCCCTGCCGTATCGGGGATCCCCACCGCTTCAGAGCGGGGGGCAAAATCAGAAGTGGCCCACAAGTGGGCAAAGTGGCTACCTCACCCCTGCCATATCGGGGATCCCCACCGCTTCAGAGCGGGGGGCAGAATCAGAAGTGGCCCACAAGTGGGCGAAATGGCTACCTCACCCCTGCCGTATCGGGGATCCCCACCGCTTCAGAGCGGGGGGGAAAATCAGAAGTGGCCCACAAGTGGGCGAAATGGCTACCTCACCCCTGCCGTATCGGGGATCCCCACCGCTTCAGAGCGGGGGGCAAAATCAGAAGTGGCCCACAAGTGGGCGAAATGGCTACCTCACCCCTGCCGTATCGGGGATCCCCACCGCTTCAGAGCGGGGGGCAGAATCAGAAGTGGCCCACAAGTGGGCAAAGTGGCTACCTCACCCCTGCCGTATCGGGGATCCCCACCGCTTCAGAGCGGGGGGCAAAATCAGAAGTGGCCCACAAGTGGGCGAAATGGCTACCTCACCCCTGCCGTATCGGGGATCCCCACCGCTTCAGAGCGGGGGGCAAAATCAGAAGTGGCCCACAAGTGGGCGAAGTGGCTACCTCACCCCTGCCGTATCGGGGATCCCCACCGCTTCAGAGCGGGGGGCAAAATCAGAAGTGGCCCACAAGTGGGCGAAATGGCTACCTCACCCCTGCCGTATCGGGGATCCCCACCGCTTCAGAGCGAGGGGCAAAATCAGAAGTGGCCCACAAGTGGGCGAAATGGCTACCTCACCCCTGCCGTATCGGGGATCCCCACCGCTTCAGAGCGGGGGGCAAAATCAGAAGTGGCCCACAAGTGGGCAAAGTGGCTACCTCACCCCTGCCGTATCGGGGATCCCCACCGCTTCAGAGCGGGGGGCAGAATCAGAAGTGGCCCACAAGTGGGCGAAATGGCTACCTCACCCCTGCCGTATCGGAGATCCCCACCGCTTCAGAGCGGGGGGCAGAATCAGAAGTGGCCCACAAGTGGGCAAAGTGGCTACCTCACCCCTGCCGTATCGGGGATCGCCACCGCTTCAGAGCGGGGGGCAAAATCAGAAGTGGCCCACAAGTGGGCGAAATGGCTACCTCACCCCTGCCGTATCGGGGATCCCCACCGCTTCAAAGCGGGGGGCAGAATCAGAAGTGGCCCACAAGTGGGCAAAGTGGCTACCTCACCCCTGCCGTATAGGGGATCCCCACCGCTTCAGAGCGGGGGGCAAAATCAGAATTGACCCACAAGTGGGCGAAATGGCTACCTCACCCCTGCCGTATCGGGGATCCCCACCGCTTCAGAGCGGGGGGCAGAATCAGAAGTGGCCCACAAGTGGGCAAAGTGGCTACCTCACCCCTGCCATATCGGGGATCCCCACCGCTTCGGAGCGGGGGGCAGAATCAGAAGTGGCCCACAAGTGGGCGAAATGGCTACCTCACCCCTGCCGTATCGGGGATCCCCACCGCTTCAGAGCGGGGGGGGAAATCAGAAGTGGCCCACAAGTGGGCAAAGTGGCTACCTCACCCCTGCCGTATCGGGGATCCCCACCGCTTCAGAGCGGGGGGCAAAATCAGAAGTGGCCCACAAGTGGGCAAAGTGGCGACCTCACCCATGCCGTATCGGGGATCCCCACCGCTTCAGAGCGGGGGGCAAAATCAGAAGTGGCCCACAAGTGGGCAAAGTGGCTACCTCACCCCTGCCGTATCAGAGATCCCCACCGCTTCAGAGCGGGGGGCAAAATCAGAAGTGGCCCACAAGTGGGCAAAGTGGCTACCTCACCCCTGCCGTATCGGAGATCCCCACCGCTTCAGAGCGGGGGGCAAAATCAGAAGTGGCCCACAAGTGGGCAAAGTGGCGACCTCACCCCTGCCGTATCGGGGATCCCCACCGCTTCAGAGCGGGGGGCAAAATCAGAAGTGGCCCACAAGTGGGCGAAATGGCTACCTCAACCCTGCCGTATCGGGGATCCCCACCGCTTCAGAGCGGGGGGCAAAATCAGAAGTGGCCCACAAGTGGGCAAAGTGGCTACCTCACCCCTGCCGTATCGGGGATCCCCACCGCTTCAGAGCGGGGGGCAAAATCAGAAGTGGCCCACAAGTGGGCAAAGTGGCTACCTCACCCCTGCCGTATCGGGGATCCCCACCGCTTCAGAGCGGGGGGCAGAATCAGAAGTGGCCCACAAGTGGGCAAAGTGGCTACCTCACCCCTGCCGTATCGGGGATCCCCACCGCTTCAGAGCGGGGGGGAAAATCAGAAGTGGCCCACAAGTGGGCGAAATGGCTACCTCACCCCTGCCGTATCGGAGATCCCCACCGCTTCAGAGCGGGGGGCAGAATCAGAAGTGGCCCACAAGTGGGCAAAGTGGCTACCTCACCCCTGCCGTATCGGGTTCCCCACCGCTTCAGAGCGGGGGGCAAAATCAGAAGTGGCCCACAAGTGGGCGAAATGGCTACCTCACCCCTGCCGTATCAGAGATCCCCACCGCTTCAGAGCAGGGGTAGAATCAGAAGTGGCCCACAAGTGGGCAAAGTGGCTACCTCACCCCTGCCGTATCGGGGATCCCCACCGCTTCAGAGCGGGGGGCAAAATCAGAAGTGGCCCACAAGTGGGCGAAATGGCTACCTCACCCCTGCCGTATCGGGGATCCCCACCGCTTCGGAGCGGGGGGCAAAATCAGAAGTGGCCCACAAGTGGGCGAAATGGCTACCTCACCCCTGCCGTATCGGGGATCCCCACCGCTTCAGAGCGGGGGGCAGAATCAGAAGTGGCCCACAAGTGGCCAAAGTGGCTACCTCACCCCTGCCGTATCGGAGATCCCCACCGCTTCAGAGCGGGGGGCAAAATCAGAAGTGGCCCACAAGTGGCCAAAGTGGCTACCTCACCCCTGCCGTATCGGGGATCTCCACCGCTTCAGAGCGGGGGGCAAAATCAGAAGTGGCCCACAAGTGGGCAAAGTAGCTACCTCACCCCTGCCGTATCGGGGATCCCCACCGCTTCAGAGCGGGGGGCAAAATCAGAAGTGGCCCACAAGTGGGCGAAATGGCTACCTCACCCCTGCCGTATCGGGGATCCCCACCGCTTCAGAGCGGGGGGCAAAATCAGAAGTGGCCCACAAGTGGGCAAAGTGGCTACCTCACCCCTGCCGTATCGGGGATCCCCACCGCTTAAGAGCGGGGGGCAAAATCAGAAGTGGCCCACAAGTGGGCGAAATGGCTACCTCACCCCTGCCGTATCGGGGATCCCCACCGCTTAAGAGCGGGGGGCAAAATCAGAAGTGGCCCACAAGTGGGCAAAGTGGCTACCTCACCCCTGCCGTATCGGGGATCCCCACCGCTTCAGAGCGGGGGGCAAAATCAGAAGTGGCCCACAAGTGGGCAAAGTGGCTACCTCACCCCTGCCGTATCGGGGATCCCCACCGCTTCAGAGCGGGGGGCAGAATCAGAAGTGGCCCACAAGTGGGCAAAGTGGCTACCTCACCCCTGCCGTATCGGGGATCCCCACCGCTTCAGAGCGGGGGGCAAAATCAGAAGTGGCCCACAAGTGGGCAAAGTGGCTACCTCACCCCTGCCGTATCGGGGATCCCCACCGCTTCAGAGCGGGGGGGGAAATCACAAGTGGCCCACAAGTGGGCGAAATGGCTACCTCACCCCTGCCGTATCGGGGATCCCCACCGCTTCAGAGCGGGGGGCAAAATCAGAAGTGGCCCACAAGTGGGCGAAATGGCTACCTCACCCCTGCCGTATCGGGGATCCCCACCGCTTCAGAGCGGGGGGCAGAATCAGAAGTGGCCCACAAGTGGCCAAAGTGGCTACCTCACCCCTGCCGTATCGGGGATCCCCACCGCTTCAGAGCGGGGGGCAGAATCAGAAGTGGCCCACAAGTGGCCAAAGTGGCTACCTCACCCCTGCCGTATCGGAGATCCCCACCGCTTCAGAGCGGGGGGCAAAATCAGAAGTGGCCCACAAGTGGCCAAAGTGGCTACCTCACCCCTGCCGTATCGGGGATCTCCACCGCTTCAGAGCGGGGGGCAAAATCAGAAGTGGCCCACAAGTGGGCAAAGTAGCTACCTCACCCCTGCCGTATCGGGGATCCCCACCGCTTCAGAGCGGGGGGCAAAATCAGAAGTGGCCCACAAGTGGGCGAAATGGCTACCTCACCCCTGCCGTATCGGGGATCCCCACCGCTTCAGATCGGGGGGCAGAATCAGAAGTGGCCCACAAGTGGGCAAAGTGGCGACCTCACCCCTGCCGTATCGGGGATCCCCACCGCTTAAGAGCGGGGGGCAAAATCAGAAGTGGCCCACAAGTGGGCGAAATGGCTACCTCACCCCTGCCGTATCGGGGATCCCCACCGCTTAAGAGCGGGGGGCAAAATCAGAAGTGGCCCACAAGTGGGCAAAGTGGCTACCTCACCCCTGCCGTATCGGGGATCCCCACCGCTTCAGAGCGGGGGGCAGAATCAGAAGTGGCCCACAAGTGGGCAAAGTGGCTACCTCACCCCTGCCGTATCGGGGATCCCCACCGCTTCAGAGCGGGGGGGGAAATCAGAAGTGGCCCACAAGTGGGCGAAATGGCTACCTCACCCCTGCCGTATCGGAGATCCCCACCGCTTCAGAGCGGGGGGCAGAATCAGAAGTGGCCCACAAGTGGGCAAAGTGGCTACCTCACCCCTGCCGTATCGGGTTCCCCACCGCTTCAGAGCGGGGGGCAAAATCAGAAGTGGCCCACAAGTGGGCGAAATGGCTACCTCACCCCTGCCGTATCGGAGATCCCCACCGCTTCAGAGCGGGGGGCAGAATCAGAAGTGGCCCACAAGTGGCCAAAGTGGCTACCTCACCCCTGCCGTATCGGGGATCCCCACCGCTTCAGAGCGGGGGGCAAAATCAGAAGTGGCCCACAAGTGGGCGAAATGGCTACCTCACCCCTGCCGTATCGGGGATCCCCACCGCTTCAGAGCGGGGGGCAAAATCAGAAGTGGCCCACAAGTGGGCGAAATGGCTACCTCACCCCTGCCGTATCGGGGATCCCCACCGCTTCAGAGCGGGGGGCAGAATCAGAAGTGGCCCACAAGAGGGCAAAGTGGCTACCTCACCCCTGCCGTATCGGAGATCCCCACCGCTCCAGAGCGGGGGGCAGAATCAGAAGTGGCCCACAAGTGGGCAAAGTGGCTACCTCACCCCTGCCGTATCAGGGATCCCCACCGCTTCAGAGGGGGGGGCAGAATCAGAAGTGGCCCACAAGTGGGCAAAGTGGCGACCTCACCCCTGCCGTATCGGGGATCCCCACCGCTTCAGAGCGGGGGGGAAAATCAGAAGTGGCCCACAAGTGGGCGAAATGGCTACCTCACCCCTGCCGTATCGGGGATCCCCACCGCTTCAGAGCGGGGGGGAAAATCAGAGGTGGCCCACAAGTGGGCAAAGTGGCTACCTCACCCCTGCCGTATCGGGGATCCCCACCGCTTCAGAGCGGGGGGCAGAATCAGAAGTGGCCCACAAGTGGGCAAAGTGGCTACCTCACCCCTGCCGTATCGGGGATCCCCACCGCTTCAGAGCGGGGGGCAAAATCAGAAGTGGCCCACAAGTGGGCAAAGTGGCGACCTCACCCCTGCCGTATCGGGGATCCCCACCGCTTCAGAGCGGGGGGCAAAATCAGAAGTGGCCCACAAGTGGGCGAAATGGCTACCTCACCCCTGCCATATCGGGGATCCCCACCGCTTAAGAGCGGGGGGCAAAATCAGAAGTGGCCCACAAGTGGGCAAAGTGGCTACCTCACCCCTGCCGTATCGGGGATCCCCACCGCTTCAGAGCGGGGGGCAAAATCAGAAGTGGCCCACAAGTGGGCAAAGTGGCTACCTCACCCCTGCCGTATCGGGGATCCCCACCGCTTCAGAGCGGGGGGCAGAATCAGAAGTGGCCCACAAGTGGGCAAAGTGGCTACCTCACCCCTGCCGTATCGGGTTCCCCACCGCTTCAGAGCGGGGGGCAAAATCAGAAGTGGCCCACAAGTGGGCGAAATGGCTACCTCACCCCTGCCGTATCGGAGATCCCCACCGCTTCAGAGCAGGGGTAGAATCAGAAGTGGCCCACAAGTGGCCAAAGTGGCTACCTCACCCCTGCCGTATCGGGGATCCCCACCGCTTCAGAGCGGGGGGCAAAATCAGAAGTGGCCCACAAGTGGGCGAAATGGCTACCTCACCCCTGCCGTATCGGGGATCCCCACCGCTTCAGAGCGGGGGGCAAAATCAGAAGTGGCCCACAAGTGGGCGAAATGGCTACCTCACCCCTGCCGTATCGGGGATCCCCACCGCTTCAGAGCGGGGGGCAGAATCAGAAGTGGCCCACAAGTGGCCAAAGTGGCTACCTCACCCCTGCCGTATCGGAGATCCCCACCGCTTCAGAGCGGGGGGCAGAATCAGAAGTGGCCCACAAGTGGCCAAAGTGGCTACCTCACCCCTGCCGTATCGGGGATCTCCACCGCTTCAGAGCGGGGGGCAAAATCAGAAGTGGCCCACAAGTGGGCAAAGTGGCTACCTCACCCCTGCCGTATCGGGGATCCCCACCGCTTCAGAGCGGGGGGCAAAATCAGAAGTGGCCCACAAGTGGGCGAAATGGCTACCTCACCCCTGCCGTATCGGGGATCCCCACCGCTTCAGAGCGGGGGGCAAAATCAGAAGTGGCCCACAAGTGGCCAAAGTGGCGACCTCACCCCTGCCGTATCGGGGATCCCCACCGCTTAAGAGCGGGGGGCAAAATCAGAAGTGGCCCACAAGTGGGCGAAATGGCTACCTCACCCCTGCCGTATCGGAGATCCCCACCGCTTCAGAGCGGGGGGCAGATTCAGAAGTGGCCCACAAGTGGGCAAAGTGGCTACCTCACCCCTGCCGTATCGGGTTCCCCACCGCTTCAGAGCGGGGGGCAAAATCAGAAGTGGCCCACAAGTGGGCGAAATGGCTACCTCACCCCTGCCGTATCGGAGATCCCCACCGCTTCAGAGCGGGGGGCAGAATCAGAAGTGGCCCACAAGTGGCCAAAGTGGCTACCTCACCCCTGCCGTATCGGGGATCCCCACCGCTTCAGAGCGGGGGGCAAAATCAGAAGTGGCCCACAAGTGGGCGAAATGGCTACCTCACCCCTGCCGTATCGGGGATCCCCACCGCTTCAGAGCGGGGGGCAAAATCAGAAGTGGCCCACAAGTGGGCGAAATGACTACCTCACCCCTGCCGTATCGGGGATCCCCACCGCTTCAGAGCGGGGGGCAGAATCAGAAGTGGCCCACAAGAGGGCAAAGTGGCTACCTCACCCCTGCCGTATCGGAGATCCCCACCGCTCCAGAGCGGGGGGCAAAATCAGAAGTGGCCCACAAGTGGGCAAAGTGGCTACCTCACCCCTGCCGTATCAGGGATCCCCACCGCTTCAGAGGGGGGGGCAGAATCAGAAGTGGCCCACAAGTGGGCAAAGTGGCGACCTCACCCCTGCCGTATCGGGGATCCCCACCGCTTCAGAGCGGGGGGGAAAATCAGAAGTGGCCCACAAGTGGGCGAAATGGCTACCTCACCCCTGCCGTATCGGGGATCCCCACCGCTTCAGAGCGGGGGGGAAAATCAGAAGTGGCCCACAAGTGGGCAAAGTGGCTACCTCACCCCTGCCGTATCGGGGATCCCCACCGCTTCAGAGCGGGGGGCAAAATCAGAAGTGGCCCACAAGTGGGCAAAGTGGCTACCTCACCCCTGCCGTATCGGGGATCCCCACCGCTTCAGAGCGGGGAGCAGAATCAGAAGTGGCCCACAAGTGGGCAAAGTGGCTACCTCACCCCTGCCGTATCGGGGATCCCCACCGCTTCAGAGCGGGGGGCAAAATCAGAAGTGGCCCACAAGTGGGCAAAGTGGCGACCTCACCCCTGCCGTATCGGAGATCCCCACCGCTTCAGAGCGGGGGGCAAAATCAGAAGTGGCCCACAAGTGGGCGAAATGGCTACCTCACCCCTGCCGTATCGGGGATCCCCACCGCTTCAGAGCGGGGGGCAAAATCAGAAGTGGCCCACAAGTGGGCAAAGTGGCTACCTCACCCCTGCCATATCGGGGATCCCCACCGCTTCAGAGCGGGGGGCAAAATCAGAAGTGGCCCACAAGTGGGCGAAATGGCTACCTCACCCCTGCCGTATCAGAGATCCCCACCGCTTCAGAGCGGGGGGCAGAATCAGAAGTGGCCCACAAGTGGCCAAAGTGGCTACCTCACCCCTGCCGTATCAGGGATCCCCACCGCTTCTGAGCGGGGGGCAAAATCAGAAGTGGCCCACAAGTGGGCGAAATGGCTACCTCACCCCTGCCGTATCGGGGATCCCCACCGCTTCAGAGCGGGGAGCAGAATCAGAAGTGGCCCACAAGTGGGCAAAGTGGCTACCTCACCCCTGCCGTATCGGGGATCCCCACCGCTTCAGAGCGGGGGGCAAAATCAGAAGTGGCCCACAAGTGGGCAAAGTGGCTACCTCACCCCTGCCGTATCGGGGATCCCCACCGCTTCAGAGCGGGGAGCAGAATCAGAAGTGGCCCACAAGTGGGCAAAGTGGCGACCTCACCCCTGCCGTATCGGGGATCCCCACCGCTTCAGAGCGGGGGGCAAAATCAGAAGTGGCCCACAAGTGGGCAAAGTGGCTACCTCACCCCTGCCGTATCGGGGATCCCCACCGCTTCAGAGCGGGGGGCAAAATCAGAAGTGGCCCACAAGTGGGCAAAGTGGCGACCTCACCCCTGCCGTATCGGGGATCCCCACCGCTTCAGAGCGGGGGGCAAAATCAGAAGTGGCCCACAAGTGGGCGAAATGGCTACCTCACCCCTGCCGTATCGGGGATCCCCACCGCTTCAGAGCGGGGGGCAAAATCAGAAGTGGCCCACAAGTGGGCAAAGTGGCTACCTCACCCCTGCCATATCGGGGATCCCCACCGCTTCAGAGCGGGGGGCAAAATCAGAAGTGGCCCACAAGTGGGCGAAATGGCTACCTCACCCCTGCCGTATCAGAGATCCCCACCGCTTCAGAGCGGGGGGCAGAATCAGAAGTGGCCCACAAGTGGCCAAAGTGGCTACCTCACCCCTGCCGTATCAGGGATCCCCACCGCTTCTGAGCGGGGGGCAAAATCAGAAGTGGCCCACAAGTGGGCGAAATGGCTACCTCACCCCTGCCGTATCGGGGATCCCCACCGCTTCAGAGCGGGGGGCAGAATCAGAAGTGGCCCACAAGTGGCCAAAGTGGCTACCTCACCCCTGCCGTATCGGGGATCCCCACCGCTTCAGAGCGGGGGGCAGAATCAGAAGTGGCCCACAAGTGGGCAAAGTGGCTACCTCACCCCTGCCGTATCAGAGATCCCCACCGCTTCAGAGCGGGGGGCAGAATCAGAAGTGGCCCACAAGTGGGCAAAGTGGCTACCTCACCCCTGCCGTATCGGAGATCCCCACCGCTTCTGAGCGGGGGGCAAAATCAGAAGTGGCCCACAAGTGGGCAAAGTGGCGACCTCACCCCTGCCGTATCGGGGATCCCCACCGCTTCAAAGCGGGGGGGAAAATCAGAAGTGGCCCACAAGTGGGCAAAGTGGCTACCTCACCCCTGCCGTATCGGGGATCCCCACCGCTTCAGAGCGGGGGGCAGAATCAGAAGTGGCCCACAAGTGGGCGAAATGGCTACCTCACCCCTGCCGTATCGGGGATCCCCACCGCTTCAGAGCGGGGGGCAAAATCAGAAGTGGCCCACAAGTGGGCAAAGTGGCGACCTCACCCCTGCCGTATCGGAGATCCCCACCGCTTCAGAGCGGGGGGCAAAATCAGAAGTGGCCCACAAGTGGGCGAAATGGCTACCTCACCCCTGCCGTATCGGGGATCCCCACCGCTTCAGAGCGGGGGGCAAAATCAGAAGTGGCCCACAAGTGGGCAAAGTGGCTACCTCACCCCTGCCGTATCGGGGATCCCCACCGCTTCGGAGCGGGGGGCAAAATCAGAAGTGGCCCACAAGTGGGCAAAGTGGCTACCTCACCCCTGCCATATCGGGGATCCCCACCGCTTCAGAGCGGGGGGCAAAATCAGAAGTGGCCCACAAGTGGGCGAAATGGCTACCTCACCCCTGCCGTATCGGGGATCCCCACCGCTTCAGAGCGGGGGGCAAAATCAGAAGTGGCCCACAAGTGGGCGAAATGGCTACCTCACCCCTGCCGTATCGGGGATCCCCACCGCTTCAGAGCGGGGGGCAAAATCAGAAGTGGCCCACAAGTGGGCAAAGTGGCTACCTCACCCCTGCCGTATCGGGGATCCCCACCGCTTCAGAGCGGGGGGCAGAATCAGAAGTGGCCCACAAGTGGGCAAAGTGGCTACCTCACCCCTGCCGTATCAGGGATCCCCACCGCTTCAAAGCGGGGGGCAAAATCAGAAGTGGCCCACAAGTGGGCAAAGTGGCTACCTCACCCCTGCCGTATCGGGGATCCCCACCGCTTCAGAGCGGGGGGCAAAATCACAAGTGGCCCACAAGTGGGCGAAATGGCTACCTCACCCCTGCCGTATCAGGGATCCCCACCGCTTCAAAGCGGGGGGCAAAATCAGAAGTGGCCCACAAGTGGGCAAAGTGGCTACCTCACCCCTGCCGTATCAGGGATCCCCACCGCTTCAGAGCGGGGGGCAAAATCAGAAGTGGCCCACAAGTGGGCGAAATGGCTACCTCACCCCTGCCGTATCGGGGATCCCCACCGCTTCAGAGCGGGGGGCAAAATCAGAAGTGGCCCACAAGTGGGCAAAGTGGCTACCTCACCCCTGCCGTATCAGAGATCCCCACCGCTTCAGAGCAGGGGGCAAAATCAGAAGTGGCCCACAAGTGGGCAAAGTGGCTACCTCACCCCTGCCGTATCGGGGATCCCCACCGCTTCAGAGCGGGGGGCAAAATCAGAAGTGGCCCACAAGTGGGCAAAGTGGCTACCTCACCCCTGCCGTATCGGGGATCCCCACCCCTTCAGAGCGGGGGGCAAAATCAGAAGTGGCCCACAAGTGGCCAAAGTGGCTACCTCACCCCTGCCGTATCGGGGATCCCCAGCGCTTCAAAGCGGGGGGCAAAATCAGAAGTGGCCCACAAGTGGGCAAAGTGGCTACCTCACCCCTGCCATATCGGGGATCCCCACCGCTCCAGAGCGGGGGGCAAAATCAGAAGTGGCCCACAAGTGGGCAAAGTGGCTACCTCACCCCTGCCGTATCGGGGATCCCCACCGCTTCAGAGCGGGGGGGAAAATCAGAAGTGGCCCACAAGTGGGCGAAATGGCTACCTCACCCCTGCCGTATCGGGGATCCCCACCGCTTCAGAGCGGGGGGCAAAATCAGAAGTGGCCCACAAGTGGCCAAAGTGGCTACCTCACCCCTGCCGTATCGGGGATCCCCACCGCTTCAGAGCGGGGGGCAAAATCAGAAGTGGCCCACAAGTGGGCAAAGTGGCTACCTCACCCCTGCCGTATCGGGGATCCCCACCGCTTCAGAGCGGGGGGGAAAATCAGAAGTGGCCCACAAGTGGGCGAAATGGCTACCTCACCCCTGCCGTATCGGGGATCCCCACCGCTTCAGAGCGGGGGGCAAAATCAGAAGTGGCCCACAAGTGGCCAAAGTGGCTACCTCACCCCTGCCGTATCGGGGATCCCCACCGCTTCAGAGCGGGGGGCAAAATCAGAAGTGGCCCACAAGTGGGCAAAGTGGCTACCTCACCCCTGCCGTATCGGGGATCCCCACCGCTTCAGAGCGGGGGGCAAAATCAGAAGTGGCCCACAAGTGGGCGAAATGGCTACCTCACCCCTGCCGTATCGGGGATCCCCACCGCTTCAGAGCGGGGGGCAAAATCAGAAAAAAGGGGTTTTTTCTACCAATTTTTTTACTGAGTAAAAAAAAAAAAATTTTCTACTCAGTTTTTTACTGAGTAAAAAAAAGAATTTTTTTCTACTCAGTTTTTTACTGAGTAAAAAAAATTTTTTTTTCTTCTACTCAGTTATTTACTGAAGAAAAAAAATTTTTTTTTTCTACTCAGTTTCGCAACTGAGTAGAAACCCCACTTACTGAGTAAAAAAAAAATTTTTACTCAGTTTGAAACTGAGTAAAAAAAAAAAATTTCCAAAAAAAAATTTTTTTACTCAGTTTTACCACGGACCCCGGGAACAACCCAGAAATCGTGAACATCAAGGGGAACCTCAGCGTCCACAGCCGCATCCATCCCGATGATCGTGTCTAAAAAGAGGACAAACAAAGTGAAGCCTTGTAGAGAGCACCCTGGTAGTTGGTGAAAATGGGTGAAATTGGGTGAAATTGGGTGAAAACCCAAACCCATGCGGAAGACGCATCAAAATACCTATTATCAAAAAACAATGATGCCCCTAGTATCACAAAGTATGGGTTTCTAGTATAGCTAGACACCCAATTTGTTGCACTGCATGTGGGGCGCCCCCAAAGTGTTCCACATTTCCACGTCTTGGTATGCATATGCAGCAACGTTCTCAACATTTGTGTTCTTCGCCACCGTACCATGTGTACACTTGATAGACCGCTTATGTGTTCTTGTGGCTGCCGTGTTTTTTCAATGCTCTGAGGGGCAGGGGGTCATGTCCATCTACTCATCCCCAAGACAAAAGGCAGCGCGCCTCCTACCGTCCACTGCATACGGCCACATCACTGGCCATCGCACATCACATCGGTCGATAATGCTGTCAGAAAAGGAAGTGGACAACCTGATGCGTGCAAAAGGGTGGGGAAGAGCTCGAAACTAGGGACATCGGGTGCGGCCGGGGGGAACTGGGGTATCCTATGCACTGCTACACTCGAGTTCAATCAAAGTATGTTGAGGCTGTCTACCTGGCTCTTTCTTTCTTTGGTCCACACCAAGAGGAGCTGGCTGGCGTTGCTGTATGGTACTCTAGACACCCTCTCAGAATCAAAGTTCACAGCTGAGCAGTTCTGCGATGATCCCACAAATGACTTTGGTAGCGAATCTGACGCGCATTGAGGATGAGCCGAGTCCAATCACGGGGGACGACTACAATGGGTCCTGATGCGAGCCACCTCCCCCCCACTATCTAGCAGAACAAGGACCAAACATATAGTACCCCCTTCAACTAAGCATGCAACAAAAAAAATCGGCGCCATTGGCGCCATGCCCCTGCACCACTATCTCTCAAAACTCGAGGCCGGGGGGGGGGGGGGGGGTCGCATACAAGGACTGGGCCCGGCCGCCCCCCCTCCCCGTGAGTCTAACACCACAATATGCAGTGGGAGACTGCCAAGCCCATAGGCCCATAGGCTTCCCCTTGTGCTCAAACAGCTCAGGCTGTCTCCCTATTTCTGAAATACCAAGCTGTCACAATGGTACAGGGTGCTGGGTTTTGTGGGCGAAAGGAGAAACAGCCACCAAGACAGAGTTCCAGCCCCCACTGCATTGTCTCACCTTGTAGTAACTCTTTGTGTTTGGGTCTACCATCAGCAAGAGACAGAATCCCAGCGGAAAAGGCCCGCCCTGTGACCTTATTTCTGATTGTTTAGCATTGATCCTTTCGTCTGTGCTTGTGCCATGATTCCTATAAGCCGTGGAACAAAGGGTACCAGAACTATTAGAATCCCCGTTCAAAATGTGCGGCCCTTCTTGCACTTCATGCAACCAATTGCCCCGCACCTCTGAAGGTCTGCGGCACAAACTGCGGCACACCTTCTATTCCACAATATGGGGGAGCATATGTGCCACGGCTTGCGCATTGCTGAGGGCAAGTTCCTCTTCCACTTTGACACCCCCTGCCACAAATCTTTCACTCTCTAAGGGAGTGTTTGCCTTGCGCACAGCCGGCATGCTATGTTTGGGAAATTGTCCTCCACACATTGTGGCGGTGTGCTTCTGACAGCACAAAGCACAGACACCAATCTTCTCCCCGCCGTGATCTTGTGTGGCAGCTCTGTTGGTTGCATCAATGCTCTTCCAAACATGAAGAGGAATGTTCCCATAATTGGGCAGCGCTAAAGCGCCGCCAACTATGCCACCTGATAGTGCAACAGCGGCATCCTTCTCGATCGAGCAACTGTGTCGGAAGGATCCCCAGGTGCTGTTTGTTGGCCACCGGGGCTGGTCTGTGTGGATGGTGCCCTCCAAGGGCACGCAGCCTGAGCAGAAAATCGGGCCATCACGCCCTGAGGACCATCACACCAGGCCTGGGTTACCGGCGAGCTTCCAGCATGCAGGGAGAGTCGTGCACAGCGAGCGACAGCAATGCATGGATCGAGGTGGGAACGCATTCAGCCCAGGGAGGTCAAGAACACCAGCAGGTACACCGGGAAAACAGCAAACAGTGCACTTGTCCCAAGCGACTGGGGAAAAGTATTTTTGAGCTTCAACACAAAGCAGCAGTTTGGGCAGGGGGACGGCTGCCCTACTCTCAGCGAGTAAGCCGGGGCTAGAAGTGGGTGATGGTGAAGATGTGCCGAGCAATTTCGAGAGGTGCCATGTTCGATCACATTTGCAAATGACGCTATGCCACTCTTAGGTGCACCGAAGTAAACGTTCTGTTGGTCTCAGTTGTCATCGCGAGAGCTTTGCAGGCCGTCAAGGTTCGCTGAATGGCGGCGTGGGTCGGAGCAAAGCCTGTCTGGAGAGGACATGATGCAATACGGCAGCAGATACCCCTGGCCCTGTGTTGCATTCCCTCCATCAGTGGGGGTGAGCACCCTGCAAACTTCACTGTCATGGGAATGACTGAATGTGAAGCATGGCACTGGCGCGGCAGGGATGCCAAGGGGCAGAAGATCTGTAATGTTCGTCCTCCGTCCTTCCGTCTGACGCCCCACCACCCACAGAGTGGTTATCGAGTAGGATCCGGAAGGGGGGGCGAGGGGGGGGGGGGGGGGCTTTAAACACTGTGTAAGTGTGCAAGTGTGCCGGTTGATGTACCGGCAGATGGCAGGCTGCTGTGCGGCCGCATGGGAGGCCTCTGATACGTCTTCATTGCGTGCATGCGCTGTGTCCATCGCGCATTCATTTGCGGGTCCGTTGGTATCCGAACCCCTGAGCATGGGTACCCCCGGATCAGCAGCCATTCCCAAAAGGTGGACATGCCCGCATCTCTTTGATGATGCAAAAATAAGACAATGCACAGCATCCCTTTGCCATCCCAGCCCTTGAAACAAAACAAGATTGCCTGGTATTTCAGTCAATCTTGTCTCAGTCTTTCGTCCATCAATTTCTGAAAGAAACGACAATCCGGATGTGTTGTTGTGCATGGCGCCGGCTCGTGATATGGAATAGTGGTCTCTACCAACTGTTGTTGTGCACTTTCTTCGACGCCCCCACGCCACCGCGTCGAATTGCTGGCCCCAGCAGCAGCACCAGAGACCGTGTATCGGCATCTTTGTTCCGCATGTCTGCCTGCCTGCCTGCCTGCATGCATGCACGCCCGCATGCTGCATGCATGTGTGTGGGTGCGTGCCCCAATGCGCTCGGAAGCGTTGTGTAAGCGTTGTGCTGCCCCAACGTATGGGCCAATGTGTCTGCCATTCAAATGCCAAACTTAGTGTTTGCAAATTGTGTGGCCCCGAGAGGGAGCCACTGCACGGTGCACGCACGGTGCACACACGCCGCAGGGGCGAACAGCCAACGCCTCAATTCTGCGGCTGGAATCCATCATTGCGAAGTCTTGCCTCGAAATCACGAAGCTGAAACAACAAGTGGCAGTCGGGACAAGGAAAAACCCCCGAGAGCCAAAGACGTGAGACTGTTCCGTCGCTGTGCGCACCGCGGCGCACCGTGCAGCCACTCCCCCCTAAACCCCAGATTGAATGATGAGGGTCAGTTCCAGCCGGATCCAGCACCCGGATGGTACCAAAACAGGCTGGGAAGGGGGGGGTATGGGTATGGGTATGGGTATGGGTATGGGTATGGGTATGGGTATGGGTATGGGTATGGGTATGGGTATGGGTATGGGTATGGGTATGGGTATGGGTATGGGTATGGGTATGGGTATGGGTATGGGTATGGGTATGGGTATGGGTATGGTTGTTGTTGTTGTTGTGAGGGCACCCAGCACGTGCCGGCGGGAGAAATTGCCAGACACGCTCTCCCTGGGCAGGGCGCAAGGGAGCAGTCGGCCGGCGTCACGCTGGCCGGGCGTGTGCCGACGACGACCGAGGGGGGGGGGGGGGGGTTCCGCCTTCTGTCTGGGGGGGGAGGGGGCGCGCGTCGCTGTGAGAGGGACCACCTGTCCGTGTGACCCTGGTTCCCTCCCCCGCCGTGGGGGGAGGGCGTGCGCACCTGTGCGAAACGGAGGCGGGACGGGGGGCGGGATGGAGGGACCACCTGTCCGGGGACCTGCGGGGCCCCGGTTCCCCTTGCTTCCAGCCGCCACTCCCCCGCGACAGGGGAGGGGGCTACGTCCTGTGCGGAGGTGGAGTAAGGGGGTGGAGGGGGCGGGGACTATGTATGGGCTATTATCTGGTGCCCGTCCCTGTGTCCCGTGTGCGGGAGGCCGCGCGGCACGGCCGGCGGGGGGGTCCAGGCCTGGGCCGGGCGCGTGGGTAGCGGCGGGCGGCCGAGGCGGAGGCGGCGCCATGCGGGTGCGGGGCCCGTGGCGGTCGCGGGGCGGTGTGGGCGGACCGGCCGGCGGCCGGCGGTGGCCCTGAGAGCCCCACTCCATGGGGTCGGCGGGCGCGCCGGGGGCACGCGCGCCGCGCAGGCCAGGCCGTGGGGGGCGCACGTGCAAGGGCGTCGGCGCGCCCGATGCGGGCCACGCTGCGGGCCGCGGGACCAGCGGCAAGGGCGCAGCGTGGCCTGGGGGCCGAGGCCGGGGCCGGGCGCGTGGGTAGCGGCGGGCGGCCGAGGTGGAAGCGGCGCCATGCGGGTGCGGGGCCCGTGGCGGCCGCGGGGCGGCGCGGGCGGACTGGCCGGTGGTCGGCGGCGGCCCTGAGAGCCCCACTCCATGGGGTCAGCGGGCGCGCCGGGGGCACGTGTGCAAGGGCGCCGGCGCGCCCGATGAGGGCCCCTCTGTGGGCTGCGGGACCAGCGGCAAGGGCGCGGCATGGGGCCGCGCAGAGGCGCAGCAGCGTGGGGCCGCGCAGGGGCGCAACGTGGGGCTGCGTAGGGGCTGCGCAGGGGCGCAGCGTGGTGCGGTGCAGGGGCGCAGCAGTGTGGGGCGGTGCAGGGGCGCAGTAGTGTGGGGCCGCGCAGGGGCGCGGCGCGAGGCTGCGTAGGGGCTGCGCAGGGGCGCAGCCGTGTGGGGCGGTGCAGGGGCGCAGCCGTGTGGGGCGGCGCAGGGGCGCAGCGTGGGGCTGCGCAGGGGAGCAGCGCGGGGCTGCGCAGGGGTGCAGCGTGCGGCCGCGCAGGGGTGCAGCGTGGGGCCGCGTAGGAGCGCGGCGTGGGGCCACGTATGGGCGCGGCATGGGGCCGTGCAGGGGCGCAGCGCGGGGCTGCGCGGGGGCGCAGCGTGGGGCTGCGCACGGGCGCAGCGTGGTGCGGTGCAGGGGCGTAGCAGTGTGGGGCGGTGCAGGGGCGCAGCAGCGCGGGGCTGCACAGGGGCGCAGCGTGGGGCTGCGCAGGGGTGCAGCGTGCGGCCGCGCAGGGGTGCAGCGTGGGGCCGCGTAGGAGCGCGGCGCGGGGCCGCGTATGGGCGCGGCATGGGGCCGCGCAGGGGCGCGGCGCGGGGCTGCGCAGGGGCGCAGCGTGGGGCTGCGCAGGGGCACAGCGAGGGGCTGGGCAGGGGCGCAGCATGGGGCTGTGCAGGGGCGCAGTAGCGTGGGGCTGCGCAGGGGCGCAGCGTGGGGCGGCGCAGGGGCGCAGCAGCGCGGGGCTGAGCAGGGGCGCAGCGTGGGGCAGCGCAGGGGCGCAGCGCGGGGCAGCGCAGGGGCGTAACGCGGGGCTGCGCAGGGGCGCAGCGTGGGGCTGGGCAGGGGCGCAGCGCGGGGCTGGGCAGGGGCGCAGCGTGGGGCCGCGCAGGAGTGCAGTGTGGGGCCGCGCATGGGCGCGGCGCGGGGCCCCGCAGGGGCGCGGCGTGGGGCTGCGCAGGGGCGCAGCGTGGGGCTGCGCGGGGCTGCGCAGGGGCGCAGCAGCGTGGGGCTGCGCCGGGGCGCGGCATGGGGCCGTGAAGGGGCGCAGCAGCGTGGGGCTGCGCAGGGGCGCAGCGTGGGACTGAGTAGGGGCGCAGCGTGGGGCTGCGCGGGGGCGCAGCGTGGTGCGGCGCAGGGGCGCAGCAGTGTGGGGCGGCGCAGGGGCGCAGCAGTGTGGGGCTGCGCAGGGGCGCAGCACTGTGGGGCTGCGCAGGGGCGCAGCGCGGGGCCGCGCATGGGCGCGGCATGGGGGCGTGGAGGGGTGCAGCAGCGTGGGGCTGCGCGGGGGCGCAGCGCGGGGCTGCGTAGGGGCGCACCGTGGGGCTGCGCAGGGGCGCAGCGTGGTGCGGCGCAGGGGCGCAGCAGTGTGGGGCGGCGCCGGGGCGCAGCAGTGTGGGGCTGCGCAGGGGCGCAGCGCGGGGCTGCGCAGGGGTGCAGCAGCGTGGGGCCGCCGCAGGGGAGCAGCAGCGTGGGGGGGCGGTGGGGGCACGGCGTGCACGTTGGGGGGGGGGGGGGGCTGTGGGCTGGTGGGTGTGCGCGCGCGCGAGGGGAACGGGGGTGCGGTGAGCTCAGCCGCAGAGCGTCACCGTGCGGCCGACCGGGCAGAGGAGCGGCCGGGGCTGGCCAAAGTCGGCCGGGGAGCCCGGGGCGCTCGAGGTGTCGGGGGGGCCGCGGTCAGCGGTGGGGCCCGCACCCCGCTCGGCGGGGACGAATCCCGCCGAGCATCATCCACGGGGGCGAATCCTGGTGGAGGCGGGGGGGAGCGCCACGCCGTCCCCTCGCGGCCGAACCGGACCGGGACGGGCCCCGCCGGATGGATACTGGGGGGGCGGGCGGGGCTGGGCACCGGGGCTCCGGGGCCCGGGTCCCTGGTGGTTGTGGGCCGGCGCGGGGGAGACCGGGCAGGCCCCTGGGTTGCGGCTGGTGAGGGGGGGCGTGGAAGGGCCGGGCGGGCTCGGGGGCGAACCCCGAGGGACCCCCAGGGGTTGGGCGAGGGCTCCCGAGGGCGTAGCAGTGTGGAGCGGTGCAGGGGCGCAGCAGCATGGGGCTGCACAGGGGCGCAGCGTGGGGCTGCGCAGGGGTGCAGCGTGCGGCCGCGCAGGGGTGCAGCGTGGGGCCGCGTAGGAGCGCGGCGTGGGGCCGCGTATGGGCGCGGCATGGGGCCGCGCAGGGGCGCGGCGCGGGGCTGCGCAGGGGCGCAGCGTGGGGCTGCGCAGGGGCGCAGCGCGGGGCCGCGCATGGGCGCGGCATGGGGCCGTGCAGGGGCGCAGTAGCGTGGGGCTGCGCAGGGGCGCAGCGTGGGGCGGCGCAGGGGCGCAGCAGCGCGGGGCTGAGCAGGGCCGCAGCATGGGGCAGCGCAGGGGCGCAGCGCGGGGCAGCGCAAGGGCGTAACGTGGGGCTGCGCAGGGGCGCAGTAGTGTGGGGCTGCGCAGGGGCGCAGCGTGGGGCTGGGCAGGGGCGCAGCGTGGGGCCGCGCAGGAGTGCAGTGTGGGGCCGCGCATGGGCGCGGTGCGGGGCCGCGCAGGGGCGCGGCGTGGGGCTGCGCAGGGGCGCAGCGTGGGGCTGCGCGGGGGCGCGGCGCGGGGCTGCGCGGGGGCGCACCAGCGTGGGGCTGCGCAGGGGCGCAGCAGCGTGGGGCTGCGCAGGGGCGCAGCAGCGTGGCGCTGCGCCGGGGCGCGGCATGGGGCCGTGAAGGGGCGCAGCAGCGTGGGGCTGCGCAGGGGCGCAGCGTGGGACTGAGTAGGGGCGCAGCGTGGGGCTGCGCGGGGGCGCAGCGTGGTGCGGCGCAGGGGCGCAGCAGTGTGGGGCGGCGCAGGGGCGCAGCACTGTGGGGCTGCGCAGGGGCGCAGCGCGGGGCCGCGCATGGGCGCGGCATGGGGGCGTGGAGGGGTGCAGCAGCGTGGGGCTGCGCGGGGGCGCAGCGCGGAGCTGTGTAGGGGCGCACCGTGGGGCTGTGCAGGGGCGCAGCGTGGTGCGGCGCAGGGGCGCAGCAGTGTGGGGCGGCGCCGGGGCGCAGCAGTGTGGGGCTGCGCAGGGGCGCAGCGCGGGGCTGCGCAGGGGCGCAGCAGCGTGGGGCCGCGCAGGGGAGCAGCAGCGTGGGGCTGCGCAGGGGCGCTGCGCGGGGCTGGGCCGGGGCGCAGCGTGGGGCCGCGCAGGGGCGCAGCAGCGTGGGGCTGCGCAGGGGCGTAGCAGCGCGGGGCTGCACCGGGGCGCAGCGTGGGGCCGCGAATGGGGCGCAGCGGGGGGCTGAGTAGGGGCGCAGCAGCGTTGGGCTGCGCAGGGGCGCAGCGTGGGGCCGCGCGGGGGCGCGGTATGGGGCCGTGAAGGGGCGCGGCGCGGGGCTGCGTAGGGGCGCAGCAGCGTGGGGCTGCGCAGGGGCGCAGCGTGGGGCTGCGCAGGGGCGCGGCAGCGTGGGGCTGCGCCGGGGCGTGGTATGGGGCCGTGAAGGGGCGCAGCAGCGTGGGGCCGCGCAGGGGCGCAGCGTGGGGCTGCGTAGGGGCGCAGCGTGGGGCTGCGCAGGGGCGCGGCAGCGTGGGGCTGCGCCGGGGCGTGGTATGGGGCCGTGAAGGGGCGCAGCAGCGTGGGGCCGCGCAGGGGCGCAGCGTGGGGCTGCGTAGGGGCGCAGCGTGGGGCTGCGCAGGGGCGCGGCAGCGTGGGGCTGCGCCGGGGCGTGGTATGGGGCCGTGAAGGGGCGCAGCAGCGTGGGGCCGCGCAGGGGCGCAGCGTGGGGCTGCGTAGGGGCGCAGTGTGGTGCGGTGCAGGGGCGCAGCGCGGGGCTGCGCAGGGGCGCAGCGTGGGGCTGCGCAGATGCGAAGCGCGGGGCTGCGCAGGGGCGCAGCAGCGTGGGGCCGCGCAGGGGAGCAGCAGCGTGGGGCTGTGCAGGGGCGCAGCGAGGGGCTGGGCAGGGGCGCAGCGTGGGGCCGCGCAGGAGTGCAGCGTGGGGCCATGTATGGGCGCGGCATGGGGCCATGCAGGGGCGCGGCGCGGGGCCGCGCAGGGGCGCAGCAGCGTGGGGCTGCGCAGGCGCGCGGCAGCGTGGGGCTGTGCCGGGGCGCGGCATGGGGCCGTGCAGGGGCGCGGCGCGGGGCCGCGCAGGGGCGCAGCTGCGTGGGGCCGCGCAGGGGCGTAGCAGCGTGGGGCTGTGCCGGGGCGCGGCACGGGGCCGTGCAGGGGCGCCGCGGCGTGGGGCTGCGCAGGGGCGCAGCGTGGGGCTGCGTAGGGGCGCAGCGTGGGGCTGCGCAGGAGCGCAACGGTTTGGGGCGGCGCAGGGGTGTAGCAGTGCGGGGCTGCGCAGGGGCGCAGCGCGGGGTTGCGTAAGGGCGCCGTGTGGGGCTGCGCAGGGGCGAAGCGCGGGGTTGCGCAGGGGCGCAACAGCGTGGGGCCGCGCAGGGGTGCAGCGTGGGGCTGCGCAGGGGCGCAGCGAGGGGCTGGGCAGGGGCGCAGCGTGGGCCCGCGCAGGAGTGCCGCGTGGGGCCGCATATGGGCGCGGCATGGGGCCGCGCAGGGGCGCGGTGCGGGGCTGCGCAGGGGCGCAGCGTGGGGCTGGGTAGGGGCGCAGCATGGGGCCGCGCAGGGGCGCGGTGCGGGGCTGCGCAGGGGCGCAGCGTGGGGCTGCGTAGGGGCTGCGCAGGGGCGCAGTGTGGGGCTGCGCAGGGGCGCAGCGTGGGGCTGCGCAGGGGCGCAGCATGGGGCCGCGCAGGGGCGCGGCGCGGGGCCGTGCAGGGGCGCGGCGCGGGGCCGCGCAGGAGCGCAGCAGCGTGGGGCTGCGCAGGGGCGCGGCATGGGGCCGTGCAGGGGCGCAACAGTGTGGGGCCGTGCAGGGGCGCAACAGTGTGGGGCCGCGCAGGGGCGCAGCGTGGGGCTGTGTAGGGGTGCAGCGTGGGGTTGCGCAGGGGCGCAGCGCGGTGCGGCGCAGGGGCGCAGCAGTGTGGGGTGGCGCAGGGGCGCAGCAGTGTGGGGCTGCGCAGGGGCGCAGCGTGGGGCCGCGTATGGGCGCGGCATGGGGCCGTGCAGGGGCGCGGTGCGGGGCTGCGCTGGGGCGCAGCAGCGTGGGGCTGCGCAGGGGCGCAGCAGCGTGGGGCTGTGCAGGGGCGCAGCAACCTGGGGCTGCGCAGGGGCGCAGCAGTGTGGGGCTGCGTAGGGGCGCAGTAGCGTGGGGCTGCGCAGGGGCGCAGCAGCGAGGGCTGTGCAGGGGCGTAGCAGCGTGGGGCTGTGCAGGGGCGTAGCAGCGTGGGCGCAGCAACCTGGGGCCGCGCAGTGGCGCAGCAGCGTAGGGCTGCGCTGGAGTGCAGCGTGGGGCTGCGCAGGGGCGCAGCTGCGTGGTGCTGCGTGGGGGCGCAGCAGCGCGGGGCTGCGCAGGGGCGTAGCGTGGGGCAGCGTTTGGGTTGTGCGTTGCGCAAAGGTGTAGTATGGGCCTGTGCAGGGGCGCAGCGTGGGGCTGCGCAGGGGCGCAGCAGCGTGGGGCTGCGCAGGGGTGCAGCAGCGTGGGGCTGCGCAGAGCAGCCGTGTGGGGCGGCGCAGTGGTGGGGGGGCTGCGTAGGGGCGCAGCGGCACGGGGGTGCGCTGGGGCGCAGCGTGCGGCTGTACAGGGGCGCAGTGCGGGGCTGCGCTGGGGCGCAGCAGCGTGGAGCTGCGCAGGGGCGCAGCGCGGAGCAGCCCAGGGGAGCAGCGTGGGGCTGCGCAGGGGCGCAGCGTGGGGCTGCGCAGGGGCGCAGCAGCGTGGGGCTGCGCAGGGGCGCAGCGAGCAGCGGCGCAGTGGTGGGAAGCTGCGCAGGGGCGCAACATGGGGCCGCGTATGGGCGCGGCGCGGAGCTGCGCAGGGGCGCAGCAGCGTGGGGTTGCGCAAAGGTGTTGTATGTGGCTGCGTAGGGGCGCAGCGTGGGGCTGCGCAGGGGCGCAGCAGCGTGGGGCTGCGCACGGGCGCGGCAGCGGGGGGCTGCGCAGGGGCGCAGCAGTGTGGGCTGCGCGGGGGCGCAGTGGCGTGGGGCCGCGCATGGGCGCAGCAGCGAGGGCTGTGCAGGGGCGCAGCAGCGCGGGGCCGCACGGGGGCGCTGCAGCGTGGGGCTGCGCAGGGGTGCAGCAGCGTGGGGATGCGAAGGGGCGCAGCGTGGGGCTGCGCATGGGCGCGGCAGCATGGGGCCGTGCAGGGGCGCAGCAGCGCGGGGCCACGCAGGGGCGCAGCAGTGTGGGGCTGCGCAGGGGCGCAGCGGCGTGGGGCTGTCGTGTAGGGTAGAGGAAGGGGTGGCGTGAGGGCGGCGGGGGGTGTGGGGCCCTGCTCGACAGACAACGGTCCAGAGCTGGGCCCCTGGTGGGAGGCCGGGGGCGGCGTGGGGCGCGTGGGGGGCGTGCCGTGGAGTGGTGTGGGGGTGTGGCCTGCTACCTAGTCGTTCACTACGAGGATGTGGCGAGGAAGACGCAGGGGAACTGAGGCCGGAAAGCCTGGGGATGGGGGCTGGGGCGCTGGCGGCGGGTTATCCCCGGCTGGGATGGCCGGGGTGCCCTGGGGTCCCGTGGGGGCGGAGGCTCCCCACGTCGGCCGGGTGCGAAACCACGACCTGTGTTTCCGTCACCCAAGTTCTTAGGGTTCTACCCCAGGAACTTACCCGCCGCGGGGACTGTGGGCCGTGACGGCCAAGGGGGATGATCATGAAGAGGAAATGGGGGGCCAGGATGAGCCTGGCGGTCGGCACCTTCCCTCGGCCTGGGGGAGGCCGTTGCCCGGGGCTATTCCCTTCCTCCCGTGGCCGTGGTGCTGTGGTGGGTGGTGGTGTGGCTACCCCCCAACGGGTGTCTGTGCCCGGTGCCGTGGGTACAGACCCCCGTTGGGGGCGGGTATGAAGCGCCCGGTCGCCTCGTCCCCCCTGCACAACAGCCCGCCAGGCGCCGGTTGGCCTTTAGCGCCAGCTGTCGTGGGGGGGGGCACTCGGGGCAGTGCGGGGCCCCTCCGTGGCGGCCCGCACTGCCCGTATAATGCAACAAGGGGCGGCGCGGGCTCGAACCGCACACGCGGGCCGCGCCGCCCCAGCCGGGGTGGGGGACAGGGGGGGGACAGGGGGGGGGGTCAGGGGGTCGCGGCAGGTGGATGGAGGGTGGCGGGGGCTCGAACCGCGCACCGGCGGGCCCCACCACCCTCCAGTCGGGTGGCGCAGCTGCAGGGGTTCTGGGGGCCCCACCCAGGGGCCTTCGCCCCCCCCCGTGCGGTTTTGGTGTGGGGGAGGGGAGGCGAAGGCCACTCGCGGCCATGACACATGGTGCATAGGGAGGGAGGTATGACACATGCAACGCCATGATGCGTGTGGCAGGGGGAAGGGGTGCAAGGCCTGGACCCCCACCGCGTGCGGGGGGTCCTCTTGTTCGTAAGGCGGCCGTCTGTCGGCGGCTGCGGCAGCCCACCTCGGGGGCTTCGCTACCTGAGAGAGGAGGGGCGGGAGAGTGGGGGGGCGGTGGGGGCACGGCGTGCACGTTGGGGGGGGGGGGGGGCTGTGGGCTGGTGGGTGGGCGCGCGCGCGAGGGGAACGGGGGTGCGGTGAGCTCAGCCGCAGAGCGTCACCGTGCGGCCGACCGGGCAGAGGAGCGGCCGGGGCTGGCCAAAGTCGGCCGGGGAGCCCGGGGCGCTCGAGGTGTCGGGGGGCCGCGGTCAGCGTTGGGGCCCGCACCCCGCTCGGCGGGGACGAATCCCGCCGAGCATCATCCACGGGGGCGAATCCTGGTGGAGGCGGGGGGGAGCGCCACGCCGTCCCCTCGCGGCCGAACCGGACCGGGACGGGCCCCGCCGGATGGATACTGGGGGGGCGGGCGGGGCTGGGCACCGGGGCTCCGGGGCCCGGGTCCCTGGTGGTTGTGGGCCGGCGCGGGGGAGACCGGGCGGGCCCCTGGGTTGCGGCTGGTGAGGGGGGGCGTGGAAGGGCCGGGCGGGCTCGGGGGCGAACCCCGAGAGGCCCCCAGGGGTTGGGCGAGGGCTCCCGAGGGCGGCCGTTCCTTGAGGGGGGGGGGGGGTTGCTCCCTGCCCGGGGGACGACGGGGGCCCCTCTTGAGCGAGGGGGGGGAGGGCGTGTATCGCCCGGTGTAGGGCCATGTCAATTCATGGCCGCGCGGCATGGGACTATATCCCCAACCCTCCGCGCCGGAGTCCCTTTTTTGGGGGGGCTGAGGGGGGGGGGGGCTGGCGGTTGTTGTGTGCACCCACCCATGCGCGGGGGGGGGGGTCGCCGGTGGGAGCTCCGTCCGGCCTGGCCGATAAAACCCGGTGGCGTCCCCTGGGCTCGTGGGCCCCTTCGAGGAAGAACCTCGGATTTGCCGGGGGGGACTCCGCTAGGGTATGGGTATGGGTATGGGTATGGGTATGGGTATGGGTATGGGTATGGGTATGGGTATGGGTATGGGTATGGGTATGGGTATGGGTATGGGTATGGGTATGGGTATGGGTATGGGTATGGGTATGGGTATGGGTATGGGTATGGGTATGGGTATGGGTATGGGTATGTTTTGTTTTGTTTTGTTAAAAACGCTTTGGCCAGATTCGTACTGGTCCCCTCCCGGGTATACCCATCTTCTGGTGGCATCCTTTCCCCCTCCTTTGTCCATTATCTCGTCCTATGTTCCCCACACATCAAGTGTCTTGGCTGTCTGGCCAAATAAAACAAAACAAACTGCCATCTAGCAACGAAAGCCATAAATCTGTTGCCAAACAACCAGAATATGGGCACTAACTGCCAGTTCCAAACCGCTCATGCGGATAAATGTGTGTGTGCAGTGCACTCAAACAACGCACCGCCCTGTTTATGCCAATACCCATTCGCAGCATAAAAGTCTACCCACTGCGCACATCACAAACACAGGTATCAACCCAAAGTAAATGCTTGGTACAAAGATGAATCAAACGCCCACTCATGGGAAGAAATGTCAATCCAAAGTCTGCTAAGAGCACAAGTATCAATCCAACTCCATGCTGGGTACTTATGCCAATCCGGCGCCCATTCACTATCATCTATCAAAGTTATTAATGTGTGTATGTCAATACCAAATCATCAATCCAAATTCTATGCTGGGTACCAATGTCCATCTATAGCCCATTCAGGACACAAAACATCAATCAAAGCCTTCAAGGCGTGTATGTCAATCCAATGCCCCTTCACTGCGACGCTTGGCACAAATGTCAAGCCAAAGCCCTTGCATGGCAGAAACAAGGATTTAAAGTCGGTTCGGAACACTAATATCCATCCAATGTCTATCTTAGTACAAACGTCAATCCAAAACCCATGCATGGCACAAATGTCCATCCAAAGTCTGTTCAGAAATACATCAAGCGTGCATGCTCTTGTAAAACCCATTCATGGCGCAAACGTGAATTCAAACTTGTTTTGAACACAACCATCAAGCTGAATTCCATGCTGGGCACAAATGTCAGTCCAAAGCCCATTCAGGGCGCAACATCATCCCTCAAGGCATGTATGTCAATCAAATGCCCTTTTACTGCATACATGTTATTGCATACATGTTATGCCAAAGCCTGTTCTTAATACACATATCACTACAAAGACAGCGCTTGGTACAAATGTCAAGCCAAAGCCCTTGCACAGCAATACCGCCGATCCAAAGTCGGTTCGGAACACTAATGTCTAACCGACGTCTATGCCTAGCACAGATGTCAATCCAAAAGTCATGCATGGCACAAATGTCGATCCAAAGACGGTTCAGAATTACATCAAGCGTGCATGTCCATGTAAGACCCATTCATTATGCAGCAAACAATTATGCAGCAAACAGGCTGCTCGACAGGTGCAGCACTGAGGCTGCCAAATAAATGCAGTTCACCAAACGCCAAATGTGTGCAGCACGCAGGCTGCTAGACGTGAGGAGCACACAGGCTGTCAAATAAATGCATTTCACCAGAAGCCAAATTTATGCAGCACTCTGGCTGCCTGACTGGTGCAGCACACAGGCTGTCGAATGAATGCATTTCACCACACGCCAATTTCATGCAGCGCACGGGCTGCTACACAAGTGCAGCACACAGGCTGCCAAATAAATGCATTGCATCAGAGGCAAAATTTATGCAGCACACAGGCTGCCAAATAAATGCAGTTCACCAAACGCCAAATTTGTGCAGCACACAGGCTGCTAGACGTGAGGAGCACCCAGGCTGCCAAATAAATGCATTGCACCAAACGCCAAATACATGCTGCACACAGGCTGCCCGACTTGTGCAGCACACAGGCTGCCAAATGAATGCATTTCACCACACGCCAATTTTATGCAGCGCACAGGCTGCTAGACAAGTGCAGCACACAGGCTGCCGGATAAATGCATTGCACCAGACGCCAAATTTATGCAGCACACTGGCTGCCCGACTTGTGCAGCACACAGGCTGTCGAATGAATGCATTTCACCACACGCCAATTTCATGCAGCGCACGGGCTGCTACACAAGTGCAGCACACAGGCTGCCAAATAAATGCATTGCATCAGACGCCAAATTTATGCAGCACACAGGCTGCAAGACATGTGCAGCACACAGGCTGCCAAATAAATGCAGTTCACCAAACGCCAAATTTGTGCAGCACACAGGCTGCTAGACGCGAGGAGCACGCAAGCTGCCAAATAAATGCATTGCACCAGACGCCAAATATATGCAGCACACAAGCTGCCCGACTTGTGCAGCACACAGGCTGCCAAATAAATGCAGTTCACTGGGCGCCAAATTTATGCAGCACACAGGCTGCAAGACATGTGCAGCACACAGGCTGCCAAATAAATGCAGTTCACCAAACGCCAAATTTGTGCAGCACACAGGCTGCTAGACGCGAGGAGCACCCAAGCTGCCAAATAAATGCATTGCACCAGACGCCAAATATATGCAGCACACAAGCTGCCCGACTTGTGCAGCACACAGGCTGCCAAATAGATGCAGTTCACTTGACGCTTCATTTGTGCCGCACACAGGCTGCCAGACAAGTGCAGCACACAGGCCGCCAAATAAATGCTATTCTCTGGACGCCAAATTTGTGCAGCACATGGGCCGCTAGACAAGTGCAGCACACAGGCTGCCAAATAAATGCAGTTCACTCGACGCCAAATGTATGCAGCACACAGGCTGCCAGACAATTGCGGCCCACAGGCTGCCAAATAAATGCAGCGCACCACTCGCAAGGCTAACGCATTCATACCCATTCTCTCCGTCCTGCCGGGCATCCTCACTTCTGGGCATCTCCCTGCCTCTGGCCTGCAGTGTCTAGGCATCATGTTGCACGTGAGGCACCCAATCCTGTGGGCATCGGGCTGGGTGCCTTTGGCATCCCACATCCCAGCATCTGGCACGGCACCCTTGGCACTCAATGTCCAGGCATCCTGCTCGCTGACGGGGCATCGGGCTGGGTGCCTTTGGCATCCCACATCCCGGCATCTGGCATGGCACCATTGGCACTCAATGTCCAGGCATCCCGCTCACTCATGGGGCATCGGGCTGGGTGCCTTTGGCATCCCACGGCCCGGCATCTGCCGCCAAGAGAATGAAGTACTAAGCTTCCAAATAAGTACAGCACTCAACGCATTAAATGAATGCAGCACAAAGGCTGTCCAATAAGTGGACCACTCGTGCTGACAAATGACTGCATCCTACTTATGTTCAGATATATGGGCAGCAATTGAGTTTTCCACCAGCTGCTATGTCTTTATCGTTTAGTTCATTAACCAATATTCAACCCTCATCAAACTCAACCATCATTGACTGGACCGCTTATCCGACTTGACAAACTCCAAATTGACTCACTAAACAGCGGTTGCACGATGTTCCTTCTTCCACATCAACCATCTTCTCTATTCCCTGCTCTCCATTGTGTTCGGCAACACTTACTCGTTGGCGTTCTCCAACGGGGTCTCCAAATGTGTTACGCTCCGCATGTACAGCAAAAGGCAACCTTCCTTCCTTGTACCTTTTCCCTTGCCACCTTCGCAGAAGAGGGCCCGGTTAAGGAAGGGTATGGGTATGGGTATGGGTATGGGTATGGGTATGGGTATGGGTATGGGTATGGGTATGGGTATGGGTATGGGTATGGGTATGGGTATGGGTATGGGTATGGGTATGGGTATGGGTATGGGTATGGGTATGGGTATGGGTATGGGTATGGGTATGGGTATGGGTATGGGTATGGGTATGGGTATGGGTATGGGTATGGGTATGGGTATGTTGTTGTTGTTGTTGTTGTGAGGGCACCCAGCACGTGCCGGCGGGAGAAATTGCCAGACACGCTCTCCCTGGGCAGGGCGCAAGGGAGCAGTCGGCCGGCGTCACGCTGGCCGGGCGTGTGCCGACAACGACCGAGGGGGGGGGGGGGCCGCCGTGGAGTGGGGGGATCAATGGTCGGTTCTGATAGACTGAATGTCCCCGCCATAGACAATTCCAGCCATTAGGTAGCAGTACTGCGAAATCCAATCAATGCACGTGTCCCCTTCTTGGTTGGGGTGCTCCACTATGTAAAATACAGCGAGGCGTTGCGGTTAGCTCCGTGGGTCACTTGTGTGCTTGTCCTTTGCTGCCGACTCTAGCGAACAACCTGGATCAATATAAGCAGTCGTCCATAAATGTGGACTGCATTCACTGTGTCACATGCGAGCTGACGGGGCTGCAAAGCATGGCACTCATTCGGCCTTACCCCGTCTGTCGCTGTTTAGTTTCAAAGAGTGAAGGGAGTAACATGGAGTGGAGTGGAGGGGGGGGGGGGGGCGCGCGTGGAGGAGGGTGGGGCCACCTGTGGAGGTTACCCTGGAGCCCTCCCCCGTCTCGCGGGGGGAGAGTTACTCGTCCTGTGCGAAGCGGCTGTGGTGGGGGTGGAGGGTGGGGCGGTGACCTTGGGGTGGGGAAGGCACGCCCGGGTCCACGGTCCCTCCGCGCCTTGCCCGAACATCCCGCCGAGGTGGCCGTTCCTCGTGTGCGGCCGTGGCGTGGCCGGGGGCGTTGGCCCGTGCTTCTAGCCTTCTACGGGGGCGAGGGGAGGCCCGGGAGTTGCTGTCTGCCGGCGCCTAGTCACCTTTGCTCGTGCTGTGGTGTGGCCGCCTCGTCCCCGGTGGTGCGGGCGCGCGCGCGCGTCGGTCATGGGGGAGGGAGGGCACAAGGGCGGGAGCACAAGAGCATGATCATGGGTATACAGTCACTGGCGTGTTGTGTTTGGTTCAGGTGCTGTCCCCTGGTGCCTGTCCCTGTGCCCTGCTTACGGGAGGCCGCGCGGCACAGCCGGCGGGGGGTCGAGGCCCGGGCCGGGCGCATGGGTAGCGGCGGGCGGCCGAGGCGGAAGCGGCGCCATGCGGGTGCGGGGCCCGTGGCGGTCGCGGGGGGGTGCGGGCGGTCCAGCCGGCGGTCGGCAGTGGCCCTGAGCGCCCCACACAGTGGGGTCGGTGGGCGTGCCGGGGGAGGGCGCGTCCTGCAGGCCAAGCTGCGGGGGGCGCGTGCGCAAGGGCGTCGGCGTGCCCGGTGCGGGCCCCTCTGCGGGCCGAGGGACCTGCGGTGAGCAGGTTGCGTTGCCTGGGGGCTGAGGCCGGGGCCGGGCGCATGGGTAGCGGCGGGCGGCCGGGGCGGAGGCGGCGCCGTGCGGGTGCGGGGCCCGTGGCGGTCGCTGGGAGGTGCGGGCGGCCCAGCCGGCGGTCGGCAGAGGCCCCCAGAGCCCCACACAGTGGGGTCGGAGGGCGTGCCGGGGGAGAGCGCGCCGTGCAGGCCAAGCTGCGGGGGGCGCACGCGCAAGGGTGTCGGCGTGCCTGTCGGGGGCCCCCTGCGGGCCGTGGAACCTGCGGCTGGCAGGAAGCGCTGCTCGGGGGCTGAGGCCGGGGCCGGGCGCTTGGGTAGCGGCGTCCACGGGCACGAGTGCCCGAGGCGAGCGCGGGGCGGTGCGTGCGGGCCGGCCGGTGGCCGGTGGCCTCACTGAGAGTCCCACACGGAGGGGTCGACGGGCGTGCCGGGGGCGTACGCAACGTGCAGGTCGGGCAGCAGCGGGCGCACGTGCAGGGCATCGGCGTGCCCGATGAGGACCTCACTGAGGACCGAGGGGTTGGCGGCAAGCAGTATGCGTTGCCCGGGGGGGGTGGCGGCGAGGAGTGGGAGGATGTCCGCGGCCCGCGACGTGGGGGTGAACACGACGTGGGCTGGGTGCGGCCCCGGCAGTGGCGCCGGGGGGAGCGGGACCACAGGCCGGCGGTCTACCGTGAGGCGCCAAGTGGCGCAATGGCGGAGGAGCCAGACTAGGGCGATGCTGTGGCGCAGTGTGTGGGGCTGGGTGCAGGGCGGCGTGGGGACGTGCGGCGGGAGGGGGGGGGGCGGGGCGGTGACGTGGGAGGGGGCACGGCGGAGGAGTGACGCTAGCGACGTGTGCGTCGTGCCGAGGGTGGAGAGGAGCTCGCGGAGGAGACCCTCCCGGCCGGCGCTGTCCAGCAGAGGGGGGGCGCCGTGGGGGGAGGTGGAGTGCCACATGCCGAGCAGACTGAACCCCAACTGCGTCGGGGGGCCGGGTCGCGGGGCGGCTGGGAGGTGCTCGGAGAGGTACACTGCGGTGGTGGCCGTGCGGAGCTCTAAAGGTGTGACGAGGCAGGGGGAGTGGCCGGCAGTGGCTGCCAGGATGGGCGGGTGCGTGAACAGGCGCCACGCGAGGAGTAACTGCAGGGCGTAGTGGGGGGGGCAGTGGTACTGGAGGTGGGCGGCGGAGTCCGGGTAGGGGCGGTGACAGAAGGGGCACGTCACGCCTCCGTAGCCGGGGGGGTGGTCCTGGGAGTGCAGTAGCCGGAGGTGCATGATGCGGTGGAGGGCCAGCGCTGGGATCTCGGCGCGTTCATACGCGAGGCGGAGTAGGTGGGAGGACCAGCCTGGGGGCAGGGGCCGGAGGTGCAGCGCGTGGGTGTGGGCGGTGGTGGCCGCATACGCTGCCTCCGCGGCGCGCGCGGGGCTAAGGAAGATTGCGCCCTCACGGAGCGCCACGATGCGGCCGTGGAAGAGTGCGGACCAGGGGAGGGTCCACGGGGAGGCGGCGTGGAGCCCGCGGCGGGCTAGGCTGTCGGCTCGGCCTCGGCGTTGAGGGCGGCGAGGTGGCTGGCGGAGCCGGAGTCGTGTTGCGCGGGGAGCCAGGCCTCGTGCATGCGGAAGGAGGCGGAGAGGAGGGCCGCCCGGTACGGGATGGAGAGGGCGGAGGAGGGGGGCGGGCCGCGGGTGAGGTCGCAGAGTTGGGAGGCGGTGGAGTCTGAGGCGAAGAGGGCTTCGCCGGACCAGCCGCGGAGGGCGAACATGGCGGCTATTTTGGCGATCCACTCTGCGTCGGTGGAGTGGCCGGCGAGGGCGTGGAGGCCGAGCCAGCCGCGGTAGAGAGTGCCGTGGTGGGGGTGCCAGAGGAGGAAGCCGGCGCCGAGGCAGGTGCCCTCTTGGCTGCCGTCGCATGCGACCACGACATAGGGGAGGGAGCGGAGGGGGGCCAGCGAGCCGGTGTGGTGCTGCGGGGCGGGGCGTACGTGGGGGGAGGGGAGGAGGTGGACGGTGATGTCGAGGGGGGCGAGCGCCTGTGCCAGGGCGGGACCTTCGGTGAGCCAGGGGGTGGGGCGGCGTGGGGAGATGAGGGACGCCGTGGCGGCTACTGCGAGGGTGTTGGGGCCCCAAGAGGCGCGGAGGTAAGTGCGGAGGAGGTTGAGGGGGGCCCGGTACGCTAGGAGGGGGGCGCCGGGACCGCCCTGCTGGAGGGGGAGGTGGAGGAAGGCCGAGTGTGCCCAGGGGGGCAGACGGAAGGCGTGGCGGTATGCATTGTTGATGGCGGTCTGATGGGGGCGGAGGGAGGGGGGGGGGACGAGGACGCCCGAGGTGACGTAGTCGAGGGGGGAGAGGCCGAAGGCGTGCAGGGAGCGGAGCTGGAGTATGGGGCAGGCCTCGCGGTTGCGGCTGGCCTTGCGCGCCCGGTCGAGGGACGCGCGGGACTTGTTGATGACGCGGAGGAGGGGGAGCTCGGGGAGGATGGGGATGCCGACGACTTCCGGGGGGGCGGTGGTGGTGGTGCCGGTGTGCTGCGGGACGTCGGCTGTGACGAGGGTGGGCCGGCCTGGGCGGGAGTCGATGAGGGAGAACTCTTGCTTGTCGGGGTGTATGATGCGGCCGGCGCGGCGAGAGCACTCGCGGCAGTCAGTGGCCATGGCTGCCACGTCCGTGAGGGAGGGGGTGATGAAGCGGCGGTCGTCGCTGTACGAGAGGTGGGTGGCGGGGAGGGACGCTGAGTGGCCGGGGATGGTGAGGGGGAGGGTGATGGAAGTGTTAGGGCGCATGGCCCTGGTGATGACCAGGCTGGGGGCCTGGTAGTGGAGTTGGGCGAACCCGTCGCCTTGGTTGCCCCCCTCCTCGGTACTGAAGGGGTGGGCGAACCCTTCGCGGGTGGCCACGCGGATGACCAGGCGGCTGTAGAAGCCGTCTGCCCAGGGGCCAAAGTCCCACGTGGCGCGGAGGCGGGAGCAGAGGCGGGAGTTGTCCTGGCGCAGTACCCTGAGGTACGCGTCAGACTCGTCCCAGTCGCAGATGGCGCAGGTGCCGTGGGTGGAGAGGGCTGTGTAGGCGGCGGCGCGGGCCACGAGGGCGAGGCCGAGGGCGGAGTGGCCAGGGCGGTAGGCGAAGGAGGCGGGGGTGTAGGTGGAGGTGAGCTGGAGATCGGCGGCTAGGCGGGTCGTGGCGATGCCGGATGCTGCGCCGGAGACGCCCGACTCCACGTCGACGGGGCGGAAGGAGCGTGTGAGGTGCCGGGGGGGTGGCTTGGTGGGTTTCCCCTTGTAGAGGCCGTAGCGGACGGTCTCGTTGGAGACGCCCGGGGTGCCGGATTCGAGCTGGAGGAGGAGGTGTAGCAATCCGAGGTGGACGCCCCCGCCGCTGCGGAAGAGCGCTGCGCGTGCCACGTTGTCAGTGGACACGGCGAGGGAGCGCTTGCCCATGCGGCGGTGGGCGAGGGAGGCGGTGGTGATGAGGGGGGGGGGCTGGCGGGTGAGGGCGTACGCCCGGAGGGAGGCGGGGGATTCTGGTCGGGCGTTCGCGCGGAGGGCGTCGCGGAGTAGGGGGAGAGTGAGATCGGTGGGCGGGTGTAGGAGGGGGAGCCAGGGGTCCGGGGTGCAGTGGGCGGCGAAGAAGGCGTGGTCCACGGAGACGTGCCGGTTGGCCGTCTGGGATCGGGACTGGGCCGTGACCTCGGCGAGCCGTTCCTCGCGGGTCATGAGGGTGGCCCCCGGGTGGGGGAGGATGCCGTGGAACGGTTCCAGGGGAGGGGAGGGCAGCCGGAGGACTGTGCGAGTGGCGGAGGTGATGGAGGGGGAGGAGAGGACGGCAGCGCGAGAGACGTAGCCGCGGGCGGCCGATGCCTCCTGGAGGGCAGTGGACTGGGCGGCGAGGACATGTGTGGAGAGGGGAAAGGTGAACCGGGCCAGGGACCGTAGTAGTGTGGGGGTGTCAGGCGGGTGCGGGAGCAGCTGGTGCGCGAGGGAGTGGTGGGCGGCGATGTAGTGGTCGGGGAGGGAGGGGGTAAGGGAGAGCCAGCCCCACGCCAGGTCAAGGGCGGCTGAGAGGGAGTCCATGTCCTCGATAGTTGCCAGGCGCCATCGGAACAGACGCCACGAGTGGGCGTCGCAGGAGCGGTGGTGCAGGGTGACCTGCGCCAGCACCATGGTGTGTGAGGTGTGGTAGGGGAGGACGTGGTGAGTGTGGGAGGCGATGGGACCGGTGGCGAAGATGTGGTCGATGGCGGTGGACCGGGGGGAGCCGTGGCGGGTGGTGAAGTTGGTGGGAGTGGCTGGGGGGACCAGGCGGTGCCAGGCCGAGAGCGGGCCTAGGGCCCCGAGCGCGGAAGCCAGGGGGGTGCCTGGGGCTCCCGTGCTGTTGAGGTCGCCCAGGAGGACGCACAGGTCGGGACGTATGCAGGAGCGGAGGTGGTTCATGAGCTTGACCTCGGAAACCCATTCAGAGTACGAGAGGCGTGGGGGGAGGTGGGCGTTGAACAGGAGGGCACGGCCCCCTAGTGAGAGGGGGACCGTGGAGGCAATCCAGTGCGGGCTGTCGTAGACGAGGTCGGCGGGCTGGGAGGGGGCGCGGAGGGACCGGAGCCAGGACGTGCGGAGGCCTGAGCCCTGGCCGGATGCGGTGCTGTAGTGGGCCTCGTACCGCGATGGGAGGGCGGGGCGGGCCGCGGCCAAGTCCCAGAGTTCCTGCTCGGCGACCACGTCGGGGGACAGGGCCTCGAGCCAGGTGCGGGCGAGGGAGACTTGGCCGGCGATGCCGCCCCAGTTGTGCGTGAGAAAGGTGAGGGCTGTGTCGCGGAGGGGGGTGGACGCCTGGTCACGGGGGTCGGGGAGGGAGAGGACGAAGGCGGGGGTCGGCTGGAGGAGGCGGTCGGGAGGGGGGGCGCAGGGGGTGGCCCAGGGGATGGCTGAGACGGGGACAGCCCCGGGCAATAGCATGCCCTGGAAGCCGACCACACAGCGGGCGGCGGTGTCACGAGTGCACACGGGCGGGGCTTTGTGGGGGGAGGTGCAGAAGAAGTGAGGCCAGTGGTCGGTCGGCGATGCGGGGAGGTCGACGAAGGCGGTGTGAGGCGTGGGGCGTCCACAGTCGGTGCAAGCGGAGGAGGTGACGAGTGGGGCGTCGGGGAGGGCGGGGTGTAGCACCCACGCTGAGGTCGGGCCTGACGAGCGAGTATACGCTGGGGACGGGGGGAGGGGGGTTGACGGCAAGTGGGCGGTGTCCCAGAAGGCGGTCCACTTGGCGTCCACGTGCAGGGGAGGGGTGATCCAGAAGGAGGGGTCGCGGCGCTGGCGGGGGAAGGAGGCGAGCCAACCGCACACTGTGGGGAGGGCGGAGGCGAGGAGCGAGGGGGGTAGCGACGTGGAGACCTGGGCGGCGTGCAGGAGGTCTCGGAGGGGGCCTGGGGAGAGGTTGGCGGCCGGGGGGAGGCCAAGGGGGAGAAGGTCTGCAGAGTGTGTGCACACGGGGCAGTGCGTGAGGGCCGGGCGCCGCAGCGTGCCGCAGTGAAGGCATATACGGGGGGCGGAGGCCGGTGGTGTAGCGGGTGCGCGGGGGGGGGTCCCCCGGGCGTGGGATTGGGGACGGGGCTCCGGGCCGGAGAGGAGGTCAGCCCCGGCGCGGTGGGCGTCGAGTGGGCGGGGGAAGTGGGAGGCGAGGAAGGTCGCCCAGGCCAGGGTCGGGAGGTCGGGAGCGCTGGAGGCGGGGAGAGTGTCCGGCAGGGCGAGTCAGTTGTGTCTGCGGGCACTGGGGAACATGGCGCCGCGGACTGCCCTGCCTGACGTGGGGGCCAAGGGCGCTGTGCGGCCATGGTGCCTCGGGGAGCGTCGGGGGGAGGAACGGGGGGGTGATTGCTGGCGGCTGCGTTTGGTGGGACGGGGCTGAGGGTCGCCCGGGACGGGCGGGCGGTGGGACGGGGGGGTGTTGAGTGTGGCGGCGGGGGCGTGCCAAGGTTGCCCATCGTCCCGTCTGCCCTGGACCGTAAGGGACCAGCCCTCGTCGTGCTGGATGACGCGCGTGGGCAGCGAGGCGAAGAGGGAGGCGTGCAGGGCGGGGGCGATGGAGGCGAACGCGTGTCCGCGGCGGGTGTCGGCGTCAGTGACGTACACGACGGTCTGCAGGTTGTGGGTGAGGGTGACTGCCATGGAGAGGTGCGGGCCTAGGCGGAGGCCTGAGACGCGGACGATGCCGGTGGTGGCTGGCGAGGAGCCGACGGGGGCGAAGGTGGGGACCGAGGAGGCGGGGGTGGCGCCGGTGGCGGAGGGCGCGGGGGCGCCCGGGAGGGGGGGCTGGCCGAGGAGGGGTGGGGCGGAGAGTGGCGCGGGCGGGGCGGCGGCGCCAGGGGCTTGCAGGGAGGGCGCTGGCGGTGCGGAGGAGCCAAGGCGGAACCAGTCCAGGTCCGCCGTGGAGCGGGGGGGGAGGGCAGTTTTGGTGTAGGAGATGAGTTCCTGGAACTGGGCCAAGGTGGATAGACGGCCACACAGCCGTGCGATGGCTGCGCGGAGGGTGTCGGCGGAGGAGACGTGTTGGAGGTCCTGGTAGGCCTCTATGGGGAAGGAGGGGGCGCGGGCGATGGTGAAGGCCGCTGTCAGCCAGGGAGTGTCGGCATGGGCCTGAGCGGCTGTGATGAGGGGCTGGATGGCCTGGAGGGCAAACAGGGAGGCCGCGGAGGAGGCGGCGGCTCCGTAACGTTGGGAGACCAGGGTGAGGAGCTTGTTGAGGTGGAGGCGGAGGGTGGGCTTGTGGAGGTCGGGGCAGGAGTGCCAGGCACCTTTGGCGGCGAGCACCAGGCTGGCGGTGGACGTGGAGACCGAGAGGTAATGCACGGTCCTGGGGGGGCAGGTGGCAGTTCTTGCCCATGGCCACAATGCACATGGCCGTGTGGTGGGCGTCGGCCTCGGGGACGGAGGAGAGGCCGTCGAGTAAGGACAGTGTGTCCTGGGAGCTCGGGGCTGGGCCAGCCTGGAAGGGTGTCTCCCAGTCTGACGGGGGTGGTGCGGCCGGCTGCGGGGGCTGGGGACGGGGGGGAAGCTGGGACAAGGGTTGCGAAGCGTTGGGGGGTGCGGGGGCGGCGGCGGGGGCGGGGACTCCGGGCCCCGCAGGAGGGTCTTCTGCCTGCGGGTTAGCGCGGCGGGCGGCTGCGGTGATGGCGGTGGAGATGTTGGGGGTGCGAATTGAACCATCATCCTTCCGATGGTTCAACTCGGTGTACCACCGTTGGGCTGACAGGGGGCAAGGGGCAGGGACACGGACGTGGGGGCTGGCGGGGTCGAAGACGCAGCTGAGGGGGGGGCAGGCCAGCCGGGAGCCGGTCTGCTGGGCCGCCCAGGTCGCTAGCCAGTGGAGCAGGGCGACCCGGGCGACCTTGGGCTTGATGGCCTCCTCGAAGGCGAGGAGGTCCAGGAGGCGGCGGAAGGGGATGGAGGGGGGGAGTTCGGGGGAGAAGGGGGAAATGTGGGCGAGGGCGGCCGAGGCGAGAGTGGCCTGGTCGAGGGTGGAGGCACGAGCGCCCCAGTCGATGAGGGCGCTCATGCAGGAGGCGTAGGGGAGCCACAAGGCGTCGTGGTGTGTGGTGAGGAGGGAGATCTCGTTCTCGGTGAGCTGCTCGGTGAAGGCGAACCACCAGAGCAGGGGGCTGGCTTCGATGGAGGAGCCGGCGAGGGGGATGGAGAGGACGTCCACATTCGCCGGCATGTGGCGCGCAGAGGCCAGCAGGCGTGGGGGTTGTTGGGAGTCCAGGGCGATGGACAGGAGGGGCCAGGCGTCGGCCGCCGTCAACTGTTCGCGCTGGAGGTCGGGGGACAGAGCTGAGAATGGGTGTGCCATGGTGCCTGTGGGGAGCGGAGCAAGGGAGGGTCCGACACACGGCGTGCCGGGGGGTGGGAGGTCCAGAGCTGGGCTCTGGGGGTCGGTGGCGTGTGGTGGTGGTGGGTGTGTCCTGCTACCGGCGTCCTACTACGAGGAAGTGATGAGGGTGAAGACTGCTTGGGGACTGAGGCCGGAGAGCCTGGGGATGGGGGAATGGGGCGCTGGCGGCGGGTTATCCCCGGCTGGGATGGCCGGGGTGCCCTGGGGCCCCGTGGGGGCGGAGGCTCCCCACGTCGGCTGGGTGCGAAACCACGACCTGTTTTTCCGTCACCGAAGTTCTTAGGTTTCGACCCCAGGAACTTACCCACTGCGGGGACTGTGGGCCGTGACGGCCAAGGGGGATGATCATGAAGAGGAAGTGGGGGGCCAAGATGAGCCTGGCGGTCGGCACCTTCCTTCGGCCTGGGGGAGGCCGATGCCTGGGGCTATTACCTCTCCCTTGTGCCCGTGGTGCGGTGGTGGGTGGTGGTGTGGTACCCCCCAACCGGCGCCTGTGCCCGGTGCCGTGGGCACAGACCCCCGTTGGGGGCGGGTATGAAGCGCCCGGTCGCCTCGCCCCCCCTGCACAACAGCCCGCCAGGCGCCGGTTGGCCTTTAGCGCCAGCTGTCGTGGGGGGGGGCACTCGGGGCAGTGCGGGGCCCCTCCGCTCTCCTGGCGGCCCGCACTGCCCGTATAATGCAACAAGGGGCGGCGCGGGCTCGATCCGCACGCGCGGGCCGCGCCGCCCCAGCCGGGGTGGGGGACAGGGGGGGGAGAGGGGGGGGGTCAGGGGGTCGCGGCAGGTGGATGGAGGGTGGCGGGGGCTCGAACCGCGCACCGGCGGGCCCCACCACCCTCCAGTCGGGAGGCGCGGCTGCAGGGGTTCTGGGGGCCCCACCCAGGGGCCTTCGGCCCCCCCCGTTCGGTTTCGGTGTGGGGGAGGGAGAGGCAAAGGCCACTCGCGGCCATGACACATGGTGCATAGGGAGGGAGGTATGACTCATGCTACGCCATGATGCATGCAGCAGGGGGAAGGGGGGGCAAGGCCTGGACCCCCACCGCGTATGGGGGGTCCTCTTGTCAGCCCGGCGGCCGCCCGTCGGCGGCTGCGGCAGCTCACCACGGTGGCGTCGTCAACCTGAGAGGCGGAGTGGCGGGGAGGGGTGGTGGGGGGACGTCGAGCACGCGGGGGGGGGGGGGGGGCTGTGGGTTGGTGGGTGGGCGCGCGTGTGAGGGGGAGGGGGTGAGGTGAGCTCAGCCGCAGAGCGTCACCGGGCGGCTGACCGGGGCAGAGGAGCGGCCGGGGCTGGCCAAAGTCGGCTGGGGAGCCCAGGGCGCTCGTGGAGTCGGGGGGCCGCGGTCAGCGATGGGGCCCGCACCCCGCTCGGCGGGGACGAATCCCGCCGAGCTTCATCCACGGGGGCGAATCCTGGTGGAGGCGGGGGGAGCGCCTCGCCGTCCCCTCGCGGCCGAACCGGAACGGGACGGGCCCCGCCGGATGGATACCGGGAGGGCGGGCGGGGCTGGGCACCGGGGCACTTGTGCCCGGGTCCCTGGTGGTTGTGGGCCGGCGCGGGGGAGACCGGGCAGGCCCCTGGGCTGCGGCTGGTGAGGGGGGGGGCGTGGACGGGCCGGGCTGGCTCGGGGGCGAACCCCGAGAGGCCCTCGGGGGCTGGGCGAGGGCTCCCGAGGGCGGCCGTGTCCTTGGGGGGGGGGGGGGTGGCTCCCTGCCCGGGGAACGACGGGGGCCCCTTTGAGCGAGGGGGGGGGTGGGCATGTATATTGCCCGGAGTAGGGCCATGTCTATTCATGGCCGCGCGGCATGGGACTATATCCCCAACCCTCCGCGCCGGAGTCCCTTTGTGGGGGGGTCGTGGGGGGGGGGGGCGGGGGGTTGGCGGTTGTTGTGTGCACCCACCCATGCGGGGGGGGGTTGCCGGTGGGAGCCTCGCCCGGCTTGGCCGAAAAATACCCGGTGGCGTCCCCTGGGCTCGTGGGCCCCTTCGAGGAAGAACCTCGGATTCGCCGGGGGGGACTCCGCTAGGGTATGGGTATGGGTATGGGTATGGGTATGGGTATGGGTATGGGTATGGGTATGGGTATGGGTATGGGTATGGGTATGGGTATGGGTATGGAGAGAGCCCTTCTACCTGCGCGGCCCGATCGCTTTGCGACGTGCGGGCACTGGCTGCCTCTGCGGACTCATGAGGCCAGCGGGACCGCCACTCCCGTAGTCTCGTACAGGAAGGGGGGGGGGGGGGGGGCATGACGTCAGGTTTGGAAATGACCAGCAGGATGCTGACCTCATGCTAGCGGCCATGCCTTACCTCTTTCCGATGTTACCCGTCAGTGGTGCGCCGCCTTTCCAGGCGTTTTGCAATCGGTTTCCTTTGTTTGCAAACGGGGTAACGGGGAGGGGGGGCATTCGCGCGCGCGCACACACACACACACACACTGGGAAATACGGACCGACTCTGACTCCGACCACGCTCTCACGAGCTCGAAGCATAGCACGTTGTTTTTGTGAATGTTGCTGGGCTTCAAACCCGTGTGTACACCCGAAATGGTAGATTTAGATTATTATATCGGTCGTTGCTGCAAAAATGATGGACCAAATGTTGTCCAATCCGCGAAATGTACCTCCCATTCTCCCCTCAGGTGGCACTAGGTAGGTCTGATCAGTATCCAAGTCTCTTGACCACAGGATCATATGCAAGCCTCGGGGCCGAGCCAGGTGTCGCTGCTCCAATGGCAGGGCATACGTATGTGCCCCTCAGTCCCCCCCCCCCCAAATTGGCGAGTAAAAGCCAACAAATCGGCGGACCGGTTTTTCGACAAAACAGCTTCCCACTGACGTGGATCACGGTTCCAGGCCCCAAACACACCTTCCCTTTGGTTGTTGTGCAATTAGAGTCATGTGGAAACTCAAAGTGCCTCTCAATTTTCGGGAAAAAACATGCACCCCCTCGGTTTGTACATGGTCCTTGAACAGTTGCACTGGCACACAATCAGTACCCTCGTGGTCAGTGCACTAGTGCCGCAGTTGAATGCTGCGGGTTAAAAGGGGGGGGCACCAACAAAGGCTGCCCATGTGCTGCTGTGGAATCCAAAATCGCTCAGTTATCACTCGAAACAGCGAAGTTGAGACACCGAGTGGCAGACCTGTGGCAGACCCTGTGGCAGCAGTAGAAGACTCTGCAACAGACGCTGAAGGCTCCACAACCCCAGATTCCACTGACTCTGTGGCCAAAGACGTCGCTGCACCAGGCACAACTAGAGGACCCGAAGGCACCTGCAGCCCAGAATCCACTGATTGGGGGGCTGACAATGAGCTGCTTGAAGAATGGCGGCTGAAGAACACACTGGGGCGTGCAGAGCGAACACACAAGTCACAAACTGCCCCCTGACCAGCATCAGGGTACTTGTCCTGCAGAAAAATTTGATCATCGGGGGACAATGAATCCCAGGGGACCACAGACGCATCTTTTTGTGGGCTTCATGGTGCCCATCTGAACAAGCAATGTAGAAAGAAAACGTATCATCCAGTGTCCCAAAGTAAACAAGCACATCTTAGAGTGACGCCTCCAAATCAGGTGTCGTCCTAGAATCCCAGAGGCCCAAACAAGTTGGCAGAACGAATCGGCCAAATCACAGAAACCCCACAAATCGGCAGAACAAATCGGCGAAGTCGGTCGAATTCGGCGGCCGATTTGGGGGGGGGCGTTGGCCCCTGCCAGGATACTACGCGTGGCAGGGGACCGAGTCGGGCAGGTCGGGTGCAGCGGGGCGGGGGGGGCTACTAGCCGACACCGACAGGCAGTATCTGGTGGCCACTGGCCCCCAGTTTCTCACCCCCCCCCCAACTCAAGTGGAGGAGGGCGCCAACACCAGTCCCCAGCCAGTCGCCGCCCCCCGGGAGGCAGGGCACACACCCCAAGCACCTACCACGTGCCCCTTGCTGCGTGCGCGGGGCCCATGTACGGGGGGCACCAGCCCTCTGCCATGCCACTGCAAACACCAAAAGTGTTCGCAGAGGTGAGAAGCGCGCAACACTACATTTTGGGAAGGAGCCTTGCGGCAGTTTTGGATTGCATGAATGATGATGTCAGTGCTGATCAATTGAGTGTGCGGTCTCATAGGCCCTCCTGTGACAAGTGACAGCCCACGACTGCTTTGCAACTTCAGCCAACTTGGAGCACAGGAGGGACGTGCGCGTTCCAGAGTGCGATGATGCTCTCGAGATCCGCGATGCTTTTGCCGATCGCCAGGAAACTCGACTCGATCCCGGGCACACTGCTCATGATGACGACCCCCCGCTTGTTCCGGGACGTGAAGGCCAGGCCCAGGCGCTGCAGCATGGCCTCGATGGCCTCCGCGTCCGGGATGAGCTGCGCGTTCCGCCAGAATTGGAAGGGCTGCCCCGGGGCGTACATCGAGGCGAAGAGGATCGGCGGGTGCCCCCCGTTGAGCCGCCCGGAGTTGATGTCGATGAGGTAGATCTCGCCGTCGTGCAGCAGGAAGTCCACCCCCCAAAACCCTTTGAACTGGAGGACGTCGGCGACCTGCAGCGCGCAGTCTCTCAGCCGCTGCTTCAGGTCCGGGGGCACTTGAATGGGGGACAGAGTCCCGAAGTACGCCTTGTAGCCCGAGGCCTTGCGCACCAGCTGCTCCACCACGTCGCCGACGATGGACGAGGCCAGCAGCAGGGCCACGGGCAGTATGGGCCGGCCATCGGGATGCGCGTCGCGGCCCAGCGCCTCCTCCAGCACCACCGGGCCTTGGGCGGTGTCCCACTCGAAGTCGCGCACCGCTTCGTAGGAGACGTTGTACTCGATCCCGAACCCGCCCTCTTGCCAGCCCGGCTTTAGGAACAGCGTGAACCCCTGGTCGGTCAGGAGGCGGTACGCGTCCAGCAGCTCCCGCTTGGTCCTGCAGCGGAAGCCCCGTGGGACCCGGATGCGGGCCGGCTCCCCGGTGTACGGGTTGAGCAGGAAGCGGTGCACGAGGGACTCCCTTCCCTTGTCCAGGAACGGGTGCAGGCAGTCCTTCTTGGGCAGCGCCCCGTGGTCGTCATCCCCCAGAAACAGCAGCCCGTTGCCGGTGGCGAGGGCCGCCAGCGGGTGCGTCCCCCGGCGGGGGATCAGGGTCATCCTCGCGCACCGCGCCGCCGCGGGGCCCGCGGTGTACCGGCCGGCCGCGGCCACGACGTCCCGGTGCACCCGCACGGGGTCGGCCTCGTCCGCGGGGGCGTACCAGAGGGCCTGCCAGGGCTCGTAGGAGTACCGCTCGGCGAGCCAGCCCCAGAAAGTCGTGAGCTTGGCGCAGCCGGAGGGCAGGGCGATGACGTCCTTGCCGGGCCGGAGGAGGTTGATGGGCCGCGTGGAGATGCCGAACCGGTCGTCGTGGGGGGTGTCGTTGTAGAAGTACCACGTGATGCAGGAGTCCGCAAGCCCCGCGGTGGACAGGACCTGCTGCACGGGCAGTGTGCTGACGGGGAACCACCATCGGCGTTGGGCGTCGTGTCTGGGGCGGTTGCTGCTCAACAGCCAGACGCAGAGCAGCCCCCCCAGCAGCACTGTGGCCCCCAGAATGAGGTGGCTTTGCCTCATCCGCGCGAAGCCATTCAGAAAGCCCTGTGACCACGTTCCTTGGTCCCCGAGGGCGTGCCTGAACACAACCAAGAAGCCGGAAGGAAAGCGGCGCTGCGAGGGTATCCTGACTCTCTGTTGCAATTCCAATGAAATATGTACCCCAGCCCCCCCTCTTGAGAGAACAATACTAAAATCCCAAAATTTGCTCGTGTTGTTCTGACAAAGGGGGAATGTTTGCCAGGCACATGCCCAGTGCGCTACCTTTGTATTAAGTATCTCTAGCCCCAAGTTTATCCTCACCTAGGGAATTCCCCCTAGGAGACCGCACTAGACCGCAAACCTTCCGTGCCAAGCACATTGCATAAGCCGAAATATGAGAATGCAACAACACAAATTGTCACTCCCACCACTTCCGACCACCACCCTTGCCATCATCATAAACTGGGTGCAAAGGATGGGGCAGATTCTTAGACACTGCGAGAAGGTACTGCAGATTGTTTGGTGAGGGGGGGCAAAAACAGGCACGGGTGTGGAATGGTCAAAAAAAGATGCCCGGCGCGCGAATACTCCCCCAAAGGGGGGGGGGGATTGTAAAGGGCACAGTCAAGCATCGTTCCAAAAAGGTGCAGAAACAACACCAACTGTTGTTCTGACAAGGGCATTGTTCTAGCAATGATGGGAGGGAGTGCCTCTCAACGCCATATGGGCAGCGTATCTGCTGAGCTCCAGCAAACCATCGGCGAGATGCGAAAGAAGATGGTGATTCAGGGAAGCATGTGTTCTGTGTTCTGAGTGCTGGGCAGGATACTTCAGGGTAGGGCAGGGGACTTCACACATTATCCTTAATATTTTCTGGACATTTTATCAAAACCTGTGGTAGGGTTTTGGTTGGGAAACATTTTGCACGTGTACAGGAATGCAGGGGTTTGTAATGAGAAAACTTTGGCAGCGAAACAGCAATGTGGCCATGAAGAAAAAATAATAGCAGGATGTTGGTTTTACTTTGGTTGTGCAACTTTGGTGGTGGTTGACTTTCTGCAGGGCAAAATATTGGCTAAAGGTGTGCTGGGCAATACCATACAAGACACCGGAGTACTGTATGATATCGACACCGGACAGTACACGTACCGTATGGTCCCAACCCTGGTGTCATCGCCTATTTACTCGCAGTGCTCTCGCTCACCATGTCATGAGTCCCTATCAAGCCCCTCACTCCTCTCATCTATGCGGCCGTTGTTCCCTCACCTGAGTCTCTTGCACATCTGTTTCCGTGCCTTTCTCCACAATCTCCGTTTCAGCATCTTTTGATGCTTCTCTGTATCATGCATCCAAGCTAAGTGCCTCAGGGCATTCCTGGTTCACGCATGCTGAGGGGTCAAAATAGAAAAATTCATTGGGAGATCATTTTGTCACCAGAAATGATGATCTGACAAGGGTTTAAACATCCAAGGACACACATTCGGGGAGGCAACACGAATACCTTCCCTTGTTTTTGCCTGCACTTGATCCGACCAGGGGAGTCCTTAATGGGGGGGGAAAGGGGGGGGGGGGTTCCGAAACGGCAGTTAGCCAAAAAGACCACATATAGCTCATAAGTTTCAAACACGGTTGGTGGCGATTGGCGGTTGGCGGTTGGCGATTGGCAGTTGGTGGTGGTTGGCGGCGGTTGGTGATTGGTGATTGGTGGTTGGTGGCGGTTGGCAGTGGTTGGCAGTTGGCAGTTGGTCGCTGCTGGCGGTTGGCGGTTGGCGGTTGGCGGCGGCTGGTGGCGGTTGGTGGTTGGTGGTCCCTCAGGGTGGTCCCTCAGGGCAATCCTAAACAAAAAAAAAACTACTTCCTAAAGGACCCCCCTGGATCCAACAACCCTCTTCCAGTGATTTGCGCACATCACATTGCACCCATCATTGGGGTGACTACCAGTTGGAAACCACTCAACCACTCAAAACCTGGCATGCACGGGCCAAAACTACAGTTCAACATCACAGAGCAGTGCAGCATTCCTGTCAACATTGTTCATGGTCCTTGGGAAAACGGCTTGGGCTTATGATTCATATCTGGGGAGGAAACAATTTTCTTCATTTTCTGTACCTGAGCAGAAAAAATTTTCTACTAAGTTTTGGAACTTAGGGGGCGTTGTCGCACGGTGCGTGCACAGTGCGCGCACGGTTCAATGTTTTTGGGATGGTTGCCCAACTTGTACCCCGTTGAATGGCCCCCATAGAAACACACCCAGGGTCCTGATTTTTGCACCTTGCAGTCCATACTGGCATACCAGGATTCTTCAATTTTTAGTCTGATGCTTGTCACAGGTTCCAGGGTCCTATTTTCTGCACCCTGCAGCCCCTATTGGCGTACCGGGAATTTTTTTTTGAATCTGATGCTTGTCACAGGTTCCAGGCTCCCAATTTCTGCACCTTGCACGCACCTCCGTAACAAACCATGCACAGGCGACAACACAGGCGGGGGGCTTCTGGCTCATGATCATCAATTCTAGGGGCTTCAGCTTCCACTTCAGGTAATTGGGGCTCCAGCAAAGCGTCCATCGGCGCCTCATGGTGCACAGGTTGGGGGGAGTCGGGGCTCTCAGCAGTCACAATTGCAAACTCCAACCGCTCCTCGGGTGCATGCTCGTACAAGACCTCTTCACCACCCAATTTGTACCGAATAGAGACGCGACGCCCACCTCTTGGAGAAGGGCCAACGACAGTGGCCGACACCCTATCCCCGTTGGAGCGGTGGTAGTACACAGGCAGTCCGCCAACAAGCCAGGGCAGCTCAGATTCAGGCATTGTGGATCTGGTGGACACAGAATACGCAAAAGGACGCACGGTGCGCGCACGGTGCGCGCACGGTTCAGGCAACACCCCCTTAGTGAAAAACACACCCGCGGAGGAAAAACTAAGTAACAAAATGTCTTTTGCTAACTTTCAAAGCTTAGCAAAAAAAAATTACAAAAATTTTTACTAAGCATTACCACGGACCCGGCGGATGGACTTGGGAGCCGAAATACACAGCCAACGAGAATTGGGAAATAGTCATCTGAAGAAAATGAACATAGGGTAGGCGTAGAACAACGATGAACACTCTTTGACATGAGAATGTGGAACTGAAAACATGTTCCCAAAAACCAGGTTTTCAGCTGACTTAGAGTGCAGGGGGGAGGCCCATGGGGGGATGGAATGGATGGGAGTGTGCCCAACACCAGTCTTGACGGTGCCTGAAGTGCCCTCCCTAAAGGTACTACGGCGGGCTCGCCTGTGATGGGCTTGAGTACAGACCCTGGGCGACCCAAGTGCAGCATGCACATGCGCTCTTCCTGGCTTGCTTGTGGAGACTGGTTTCATTTACCTCCGTACTGTACCCCGACCCGGACGGCTGCCCCTCCCCCGGTCAGCATTGATCGATGCAGAGCAAACGTGGAGCGAGCCCCCCTGTGTCCTATTTTTGTGAAATTGGCGCATCTGGTTGGTTGAGCTTGACCAGTGCCAAGCTGCGTTGATCTCTGGTGACCTAAGCTCTACTGTGTTAAACTTCAGTGACCTGTTTCAACGAACTTTTTCACTCTGCTTCCTTGCGCTGGGTCCCATGACCCAGACCCCCCTCCTGCTGGGCCTCAGTTAGTTGCCAAAGGTCCTGTCCGTTGTGGGCAACACGCCTGCCACTTGTGAAACTCTGCCTTGTGTCTAAAACTCCGTATAATCGAAGCAGCTGCTTGGGGCCACATTCCATGAGCACCACGCGACACTGCGACATCCACAGGTGCAGGGCCAATGGCCGAAAGCGATCATCGCTCATTAAAAAACAGGCATGCCACTAGCGCCCGGCCGGGACTCTGGGACTCGTTAGGAAGCAGCCCTGCATCGTGTGCCATCTGGTAGCCCCTACCCCACTCACACCCAGAACTCAGTAGGAACCTGCGGCAGCCAGTGCAGCGCTCAGTGGGGCCCAGCTCCGCTTGGCTGTGTCGGGCTTGGCAGGCGCTAGTGGCAAGCCTGTGAAAAAACCATCGCACGGAGAATTATGTTGACCTGTGGTGACAACAAAAATACTCAGAGACACTCAGTAATTTGGACCAGTTGTGCTAAAGTGTACATTTCACTCTACCAAGTCTGAAGTCTAAAAGTCTCCCGTACCTTCAAAGCATAATCGTGGGGATGGGCTTGGGTTGACCTGCTTATTTCAATGCATTATAAAGTCTGAGGCCTGGCCAAGGCGGCAAAGCCCCTGGTACATACACGATAGTTACTTTCATTCAATGGCAACCTGTTGTGCCTCACATATTCCTTGGTAATTTCCTTGGGAATTGGGTACCCTCCCCTAAGGTTGTGTCTTGTATGGTCTGGACCTTGGTGGGTGCATACGGGCTGCAAGGCCTCCATCTTCCACCACCATCATCACACCACTGGGCACCATATCAGTTTCTTTGTGCACAAATGGGTCCCTAGTCATGGGCGCTTGTTGTTTGTTGCAGCCTTATAGGTTGAGAACAAGGTCTTTATGGTCGGCCAAAGCGGCCAACTACCTGCACTGCATGCATGCGCATTCTACAGGGCACACATACCACCTGCTACCTTTTGTTTCCTCCACCTGCGTCCTGTCTGCAGATCCAGAGTGTGGCATGTTTGGCGCTTCCTCCCCTCCACCTCACATGTCAGGCATTGCCGATTGCTCTAAAATGTGGGGGCATTTGAAAGCAGATTCTCAGTTGCTGCTGCGTCCTCGAGCCAACACACATGTGTTCTTAAGTGAATCTGCACTGCTCCTCACGGATGACGGCATAATGAGTACAGGATTTCCGGTGTGCATGTACACATTAGAGCTGAAAGAAGGCAATCAATGATGCACATTACATCGGTTGTGTGCACAGTGAGTGCCCAGGCAGGCAATGCGCAGGTGACATGCAGATGAGGCCTGCAAAGCGAGCCCCATAAGACAGCGGATGCCTGCAACAAAAGCCTGGGTGACACGCACTGGTGTAATACCCTTGAGCTGGGATACACTCCCATATGACAAACGAGCAAAGAAAACGTGCCACAGAACCCTTCTCGGCAAATTCAGTGTTGGCAGACAAAAAACAAAGCAACAACTCAACGAACACGAAACACAAGCACACAACCACCAGGAAACCACCAACACAACAAGAAAACAACAAGAAAGCAACAAAACGCCACAAAAACCAAAAAGCACCCCGCAAACACCCAAAGGAAAATCCCCAACCCAACCCCATCCCTCCCCATCCCACCCTTATCTTGAATGTAAAGCAGTTGGATGCAAGGGTTCATCCCTGGGGTGGTACCCAAGCCCTGTGCATAGGCAAGAACTGATTGCGGATGTTGTTGTTGTTGTCATTGTTGATGTTGATGATGATGATGTTGTTGTTGTTGTTGTTGTTGTTGTTCTACTATTCTCAGCGTTGGCTTTACTGAGGAACTTGCTTGGCCCTCTGGCTATGGGCCAACGTGACAAGTACTGTTGGGTCCCGGACAAATGCAGTTGTACAGCTGGGTTGCAGCCGTGCCGACTTTGATCCCAGGGCAAACTCTGACTGGGAATCGGTTGCGAAGCTGTTTGGTTGACTGCGCGCTCGTCAAGGGTGGGCTGGGAATGCGTAAAACCCCGCCCCCTCCCGTTGGGGTGACAATCCGTGCCATTCCTGTCCGCCCCTAACGGCCCACCAATCCGTTTTTGAGACCCAGTAACCGCTTTGACCACCACCTTTGAAACCCCCTGCAACCTCCTCCCCACAGGCACATCCCTGGGTGAAGACCCCTCCGTTGGAGATATTGTGCCAGTGGATCCGCCCCTCCGGTCAGATTACGCAGAAACGAGAAAAAATGCGATTGACACTGGCGACCGCATTGTTTATGTTTTTGTCTTACGATTGTCTGTGTCATCGTACTGCGAGGGTCCTGTTACGGCGACTCAAGTAGCACAGCAGCACCCTCACCACCCCAGGGGCGTGCACGGCGCCCCCCGGAGGAAGCCTGTGCTATTGCACGTGCGCACAAGAGGCGATCAGCACAAAAAGCGCAGGAAGAAAATGGCTCGTCAGTGGCCTAGAAGACCATAGGTACCTTTCTGTCACAAAGAGTGCAACACGAAGAGAACCTGTGGGTGGGACACCGACAAGTAAGCAGGAACCATGCAGCGGTATGCACCTGATGCTCTCGCTAAGCACTGACCCCTGGATCTGCCATATATCATCAAGAGTTCAAGTATGTACTGACAGTAACGGAAATGCAGAGTCCCCCTCCCCCCGGGCCGGTGGCCCCACTGGAATGGGTTGTGAAGGATCTCCGCGGGGCGTATGTGCCGATAGTATAGGAAAATCGTAGCACCAATCGGCGCATGTCTCGCTGCAGGGTCCTGTGTGTGGTACGTGCCAGGATGCATAGGCGGCACCAGACCATAAACCGTGACCCTGTAGCCACTGACGCAGCCGATAAAAAATAGTATCTCGTGTAGACGGAAGAGAGTATAAAATATGCACTGTCCAGGCCTGCGTGGCTTCGACGTCCCATGGTGTACGGCTGACAATGCGGGGCACGGCGGAGTGCAGTGCGCGCAAAACGGCTGACCGTGGGTAGCCTGAGAGTAACGATATTTGGCACCAGGCTGTGATGCTGATCAGAACTCCCAACCAGGAGTGCAAAAATGGCTGGACGTTGAGCACAGCACTGACGATGATGCTGGCAACATGCTTATAGTCACGGGCCCATGGGCTTTGCATCGTGACCGAGTACTTGAGGCACCAGGTATTCGTGAGACCGGATGGCTGAGTGTATATGAGTGGCGGGTGTGCTTGGTGTAAATGGACAGTGATGCCCATGGCCGTGACACTGGTGGTCATGCATTCTGTGGTGCAGGTGTGCACAGTGTCTGTGATACATGGGCATAGCACAGGTAGGTCCCAGATTTCAGTAAGTGTGTCCGTAACGCTTTTCATGGTTTGTTTGGCTGTGGGTCCGCGTGCTGCGACCATCACGTTGTCTCGGAACTGTGACAGTGAAAGTGTATTACCTGTGGGAGTGAGCCATAAGGGGTGCCCTCGTTCGGTGAAGTGGAGCCTTCCTAGGCGGCGCATGAGGTCGATGCGCTGTTTGACTCCCCATATCGAGCGGAGGTCCGCAGCCTGCGCGCTGAAAGGGCCGCCCATGGGTATTGCTCCCTGCCTGTCCCAAACCCGACCAGATGCTTGTGTGAAAGTGTCTGTCATGAGTGAGAAATAGACTAGGTTTTCGAGGTTTGTGTGTGCCATGTGGAAAAATCGGTCTGATGTGCCTTTGCCTGCCCTGTCCAAATTTTTGTTATCACGGTGGATGCTCCAGACCGTGTCTGCTGCAGACCAGCGGCGTCTTTTTTGAAGCCAAGTGACTGCCTCAGAGAGAGATGTCATGATGTCCTGAGGTTTTATATTGTTGAATTGGCCTGAGCAGTCTGCCTCAGCGATGAACTGGCAATTCCAATCTGAAAGGCCATGAAACCAGTCGTTCATATCACTGATACGGAGGACCAGGAAGCAGCCTGGTATTTCTGATATAAGAGTTTTCAGCAGCAGGGTGAACGCGCGTGCTGCCATACGCAAGAAAAAGCGCTGAACCTGTGGTTCAACAACGGCAGCTATGGGGCGCCATAATATACTGCATTTCACGAGAGACTTCGCCTTGCCTATGAGGTACAAAAGAGGCAGGACCGAAGATGGATTTGCAGGCCAGCCGTTTTTTCGTACAATGTGCTTCAGGGCCTTGTGGATGCGCTGCGCGTGTGTCAGTGGTTGGTGTGTGTATCCCTCATTTGATAAAAATTCAATAGTGGAGTCCCAGACCCATTGGTGACAGAAGCCAAATAGCATTGCAGAACTTTTGTCTGCGATGCGGACATAGGCGACTGAGTTCAAGGAGTGTGCAGCAGTACATACCCGCTGTCGGAGGAGCCCGTCCTCGTCCCATGCCTCCTGCGGCAGGAGGGCGCTTATGGACTGTTGTGTGTAGGCTCGGTTCGCATGCACCGTTTGTGCGAGCTGCGCAAGTGCCTGTAAAGCAACTTGGCGAGAGCGTGTTCCGGCACAGGGGAGGGGGTCGGATGCACGGAGGGGGGCTGACTTGTGCTGGATATTGATGGGCAGCAAAGCATAGTGCCCGTTGACGACACGCACATCTCCTCCTTGTTGCCATGTGTGTAAGTGCGTGGGGTTGCAAAAGCACGGGGGGCGGTCGGTCATCCGGCCTGCTTTGTTGACGTGGCGCTCGAATGCTCGGCGCACATTGAGGGGGCTGGAAGAGACGACTCGTATCTGAGTGCGTACTGTTTTCCTTTCAAGGGCCGAGAAGGCCGTGGAGCGCAAAATTTTGTTGGTCACATGTGCTATGAGCGCGCGCTGTGACGGTGTTAGGTACGGGACGGTAATGTTTACTGGCTTGCCCAGTGGTATGTTCATGCGTGCTGCGATGCGCTGGATGTCCCGATTCAGGACCGCGGAGCGTGCAAAGTCTTTGTTTATGCGTGCGATGTGTGCTTGGCGTAATGTGGTTTGTAGTTGCTTGGCGTGTTGTGCGCCAGGGTTGGCATTGCCCACTGTAGGCAGGGCCGGTGCTGTGTCATTGACGGTCCAAGCGTGTAGTGTGTGCCACCATTCCCTCTCCCGGTAGCATCCCAGTGTAGTGTTGTCGACGAGTTCAACAGGGACCAGGGTCCAGTCAGCTTCACTGGTTTGTTTCCGCGGATCATGAAAAGAGGAGTCCTCTGTCCCCGCCAGACTGGTGGTGACATGTTTACGTAGTCGCTGTGTCGAGGCCAGTGTAGTTTTGCCGACGTAGCAAACGAGTAAGTATGTGTGAACAGCAACGTAAATTAACATGGTGTCAGGGGAGACTGATGTGTGCCATGTGTGTGTACGGGAAAGTGCGCGTATCAGGCGAATAAGTGGATGTGTGTCATACGGAAGGTATGTGACACGTTGTTGAAGGAGGGATGCCCATCGGCCCAGGTCCTTGGCGCCAAGTGCTTGGCGGATTCCTCGTGTGTATGCTTTATAGATGGAAGAGCGTGATGGGTGGGGTTGCCATATATCGGAGTAACTCTGGTGATGGGTTCTAATGAATGTGTGCAGACGCAGGCGCTGGGTGTCGTTCAGTGTGTTTATGGTAGCTCTTGATGCGTACAGAAGCCAGCGTGTGTTTTGGAATTTTGCCGCGGCCATGGGTGCAGCCAGCGGAGGGCTTCGCGGTGCCGTGGTGAAGCTCCATCTGTTCGTGACGTGATCGGGCAAGAGGTCGTGAGGGGTGTCCTGTTCGGAGTGTATGACGTGAGTGTGCGCTTGTAACTGCGTGTTCCACTGGGACCAGGGGTGCCGTGTTGCGTGGTAGTGTTCAGAAGCCAGGGCGTTCACATGTGTCCAAACGGAGATGCCGTTGATCACAGTAGCAAAGAAACGCAGGACGTGTGTAGGGGGGGACAGGGATGCCGCTGGTGGGCGCTCCAAGGCATGTACCATTGTGTACAGTGGTGTGAGTGATGTATGGTGTGTGTGCACAACGCGCTGCAGGGTGGCAGGGTGGTACAAGAGGGGGAGAACCGGTTCGCTGAGTTGTGCAACAATGGCGAAAAGCTTCAGCTGGTGTGGTTGCAGGTGAAACTTAGTTTCAATAACAGATTTCGGGGCTGTTGGAAGATCAAGCGGGCGGTAGGTGTATTCGGATGAAAAGGGTGTGTGTGCTGTGTTGTTGAAAATGTGCTCAGCGAGTGCTAAGCGTTGGTGGACATGAGACATATCACGGAGGATGTCCTCAAGGCTCACAGTGCCGACGTCCTCTACAGGTTTAAACGTGAGGAAGGGCCGGGTGTGCGGGCGGGAGGTTGCGCTGAGAAAACTAGAGGCGGTACTGCTGCGCCTCGCAGAACGGTTTTTAAGCCTTGGTGAAGGGATCGCTTGGTGGTATTGGATGTAGATAGGCCGTCGACCGTGGCACGCATTTCGTCGGTACCATGTATGGCTGTCCACTGCTGTAGGCGCATCATGTTCGCATCGGTCCATTCAGAGAGTAGGGCGTCCAGGATATTGGAGTGCCATGCTGACACTTTCTTGTTTTCTGGTAACGGGTCCAAGTCCAGCCACCATTTGCGTGTTGCACTGCCACTGGAGACTCGCTTTTTGGCGGGTGTGCTTGGAGGTTCTGCCCGGCCTGCGCCTGAGCGTTTGCTCCCCGTAGTGCGTGCCGCGTCCATCAGTAGGTCGTCGTCGTCGTCGCGGTCTCTCCGGATGTCTGGGCTGGTGTCACTTTCGACGACATACTCCGTGTTGTTCTCTCGAAGGAGCTCCTGGAAGCGGCTCTTTATGGGTGTCCACTCTTTAGTGATGAAGGATTCGTACGATGCTCGGTGTTCTGACCAGTCTTTGTCCAGGAAATGTTGGAAGTCATGCTCCAGCTTTATGATTTTCTCGACGCTTGGCTCTGCATCATTTTTCCATGCCATCAGTGTGTCCACTTTTGAGTGCAGTGTGGTGAGGTCGGCTCTGGCGCCCCCCCCCCCCCCCACACACACATACACGCAGCAGTAGCTTTGTGCCTGCAGATCCGCCCGTCTGCCGCTTTTTGTGCCGCTTGTTCGTACCTGTGCTGCACAAAATCGCGACAGACCATGGGTCAAACTCGAATTCACGAGTCCAGAGTCCATCGTTGGCCGTTGGGCAGAATGGAGCGCCAACGTCTGTAATACGACGCCAGCAATGGTAAGAAGTTGGGGGTCGGATGGGGAAGCAATGGACAATCGCAAACAGGCTGCATGTGGTGCCCTCCGGTACACCTGGACAATCAGCCCCTCCCCCCCCCTTTGTACAGATAAATCGTCGATATATCATTGCGGGACCCTGTGAACACCCCCGCCATTCCATCCTCTTCCGCTCGCCCTTGCCGCCCACAAGGTCCTTCGTCCGTCCACTACCCCCACCGCCTCAACGGAAGTCTCTCACGACTCCCCCTGTCGTTGTTGTTGTGCACTGCTCACTGCAGTTCCTTCGATGCGGTTTCCCTGATTCAGAGCTGCCTCCCCCCGCGCCCGCCCTCGCGGGCGGGTACTTCCGCCGGCCGCAGGGGGTGCGGGGCGAGGGCTACGGCCTCCTGCCCACCCCCGAGCAGAGCTGCCGGCGGGGCCTCTGCACGCGAAGGGGAAGCCAGAGGCATTCGGCGCCCAACCCACAACGAGACGGCGGCGGACCACGACACGTGGCAGAGCCACAGCAGCCGGATCGGTAAAGATGGGAACATTAGTACACATAAGCGGCCTCTTTGGTCTCCAGCACGTGCCACATGTACCATGAGCCAAGCGTGCGATAAGGCCTCCACTGTGAAAGACAGGCGGAGACATTGGCAGCCTCTTGGCGGCGGCGGCAGCGGCTAACCAACGATGGCTTCTGGTTTGGGATACGCTCAGAGTGGGGGGGGGGGGGGGGGCGGTAAGACTGGAACTGGGGGGCATCAAGGCTGTGGGTGGGTTGTCCACCCATTGCGTTGGGGGTGAAGGGGGCGGGTTCAAAAATTGCGAGAGTATGCCGGCCCACGCCGTGCCAGACGGTGAAGTTTGGAGGGTGCTCTCCATCAGCACCGCTGGTAGAATGAGCACCAGGAAGGGGGGGGGGGGGGGCTGAACAAGCAGATGACAATCCACACTTCTACAAACAAAAACCACCCATCCACGAGTGGAGGATTCCCTCCTCAAAAGGCGAACACGTACGTACTCCTGGAAGTACCAAGCGACATCCTGGAAAAAATTCATTAACAATTCCTCAAAAGTTATCCTGGTTGTTTGTCGTGATGGACACAAAGAAAACGGCACCTAGAATTAATTTTTGCAATTAAATAAATTTGCCTAGTTGAACGATCATTCGATCATTCATTTGGCAGATGTTTGAGCCTCACTCGAATTCAATGAGGGCCTCCGGTCCAGAAACAGATTGTGCCTGATGACCTCTAGCCAACTCCATCAGCAGCAGGTTGCAGCTAGGTCCAGCCAGGGCCAACAGACCTGCGCCAGGCGCATTATCGGGGAGGGGGAAACTAGGAGCCTGCGAAATTTGGAATGGCGAAACTTGGTGCAGAGAATTTTTGGCACGAATTCTTAAATGCCACTGCAAAAGTTGGTACAAGTTCGCACGTTGCGGCACAAGAACAAGCATAGACCGTGGATGTTGGTTGTTATTTCCTGTGGGCCTGTGGTGGGTATCTGTTATTTCTTACAGCTTCTGAATGGTTGCTCTTATTTCCAAGAGGCTGTTAGGCGCAATGGAAATGTGCATGCCAAGAGAGCCCAAAGCCACATCTGCAAAAATGGCTTCGGACCTTCAAATACCGTGGCGTGATTTGGCACACTTCTGTTGTGCCGAATTTTGTATTCCAACTTTCGCCTGTTCCCAACTTCCCCCTCCCCCGGGCGTTTCTGTACACGACTGATCGAGAGAGGACGTAGATTGCAGGTATCGGGACCAGCACCAGTGGTATCGCGACCTGGCCCGTGATTTGGGAGGGTTTCAGAAAGAGCGAAAAGATGTTTGCGTTTGAAATTTGGCAGGGGGGGACGTCGGAACAGCTAATCATTCACGAGTTGCAAGTAATTGTAGGGCTCAGCCTGTGGCGCTACGTGAGACTGACGGACCAATTGATTCATCCGTTGACCCTCCAAACTGCCGCCTGTTAGTGCCGAGTGGGTTGCTGCTGGGCATCCTGCTGCTCTTGTTTGGGCCTTGTTCTGAGAGGGACGTGCCCCACCCACGAGCATCATGACTTTGGGGGGCTGGCGCGTGGCATTTTGTCTCCCTGCGGGCACGCATTGAACCGGGGGTCGGGGGACGGAGACTTGCGGGGATGTGGGGATGTTCACTCCCTGCTACCCACTCTAGGGCCCCAACACAAGCAGGCCCCGTTTCACAGAGCCATCCACTTCAGGGGCTTCTGGGACCAGTTCACTCGGAGGCCCACAACGGACATTCGTTGCATTGCAGCTCTGTTGACTTGCTTTGTTTGGCACCCAGAACGGAATCCAAGTGCCGCGCGGGCCTCGCACCCCAGCGGACCCATACTGCCACCCACTGTTTCGACGTGTTCAGCCAAGCCGATCCCAGCGCGCGCGCGGCCGAGATTAGTTCCGGCCACTGGGCCAGCCAAGGGCCACGTTTGCGCCATTTGGGCATATCCGGGGGCAACGCAGTTTGACCCTGCGAAGGTGGGTCGGGAATGGGGGTTTGCTGGGGTTGAGTGGATGCCGTGCAGTACACCCGGTGTCCAGTACCATCTGTGTTGGCGAGCGGGGGGGGGGGGGGATCCCCCTGTGCCCAAACCAGAGATCAGGCGTCTATAATGGCACCACGCAGCCCAGACCTGGGCCCATTGCACGGGACACACCTTTTCGGCGATCTCCTCCATCTCCTTCCTCTTCGGGAGGTCGGCATGTTCGGCAACAGTTGTCTGCGAGAGCGTGGCCATGTTTTGGCTGCAGCCGTACAGCCGCTTGAAGGCCTTTCTGAGCGGAGAGCACAGGGCGGAGGCGGACGGACCGTCTCAGTGGTGCAGAACGGAGGCTGTCGGGGGCTGGGGAGCCGTGGGAGGACCTGCAAACCCCAACCCACAGGAGGCGGGTCCCAGTATTTTGTATATTTTTACTGTTATTCTGTATGAGTCCCGCCTGTCCCGACATTTTGAATGCAGCCTTCTCCGGTTCATTGCACAGACGACGTGTCATGAGTTGGGGTTTCAGCAACTGCCTGAAGTCAGAGCACTTTGAACAACGACTGGTGCTGCAAAACTGGGAGCTCAGCGATTGGGCGGGCGCGCATCTTATCTATCCCAAGGGGAATGGTAGGGGCAAAACGGGGCCCCGACAGAGCCCAGCGGACCTACCCAGCCACCGACATACCCACATCAGAAACTCAGAAGTCGTTGCCTTGTCAGAAAAATGAGACTTACAGAACGGGTTGAAATTGCGAAATTGATTGTAGGTACCTGGACCTTCTTTGGCCCCATTAGCAGTGAGAAATTAACATTCAGCCGCTGCAGACAGCTGGAGATCTTTCGTTCTTTGATGAAGCAGATGAGGGGGCTTGTTTGCAGCGCAGCAGACTGCTTCAGCCGTGTTGGCTCGACACACACACACACACACACACACACACGGACACACACACACACACACACACACACACACACACACACACGTTGCCACACACACACACACACACACACACACGTTGCGAAGACCCAGACACATGCCCTGAAGCCAAGAGCGCAGGCACGGACGTGCACTGGGTGTCTGGACTTCTCGTCAGGCCAAACAGAAAGTGAACATCAAAGACATGGAGACAGTCGTGTGGGCCCGGCGCCTTTCTGTAGTGCAGAGTGAAACAGCGGGAGGTCAAATCCAAAACCCTGACGGTGTAGAAGAATGTCTCTCATGTCAGCCCGTGGCAGCTTCGCTGGACCACAGGCCTACAGAAGGGTGTGAATTATTCAGACCAGCCCCCAAACCGCCCCCTGCCGTCGCCCTGCAGCACTTCAGAGGAGGGGAAGCCGGCCTGTGCCGCACCTACTCCTAACGAATATCACCGGCTCCGTTACTACACAGGGGCTCAAGAAAAACATGAAAAACTATGGAGCAGGACGCAACCGTCCTGTCACACACATGATTGACACACGACAAACAGGCGTGGCGAACAGTGGGCGCATGTTGTGAATTCAGCTGGATGCAGACCAGATACACAGACTGTGCTGCAAAAGATAGAGGACAGAGAACAGCAGAAACAGAAGCAGAAACAGAACGGTGTGGACGGAGCCTCCGGCAGGCTGACCCTGTTTAACAGAGCCGTCCACCAGGTGCTGACTGGAATCGATTCACTCGGAGGCGCATAACCGACATAAATATTTATTTTTTCGCCATCATGCCACCATGATGGGCTTCTGCCCAGGCGCTGCCTGCCATGGACTCCACGGAAATGGCAACTCAACACCTCAAGCCAGAAAACAAATGAGAATGAACGCAGATGCATGAACCTGTGCTGAAACTGTGTTTGCTCTATATGTTATGTGTGCTGCCACACACACACACACACACACACACACACTCATTCACGATTGCAAGGCAAACGGGCACAACTCAGGTTCCGAAGGCCAGAATCCTCGTCAGTTGGATCGTCAAACAAGACAGGGCATGTTCAACGCCAATAGGCGCCTTTCTGCAGTACAGAGGACAGGGAGGAACATCACACACACACACACACACACAAACACACACAGACACGCACACAGACACACACGCGCACGCGCACACAGTGCGACAGTGACAGTGACACTGACACTGACACTGACAGTGACTGCGACAGCGACAGCGACAGTGACCCATGGAGCAGGGGACGGGGCGCTGGACGCCACATACCGGATGACCAAGTCCCCGTGCGGGAGCACGTCCGCTCGTGCCAGACTGAACATCATGAACATGTGGGCACTCCACTCGCCGATGCCGCGCAGCGAACACAACTTGTCCATGCACTGGCGGTCACTAAGGGACGTCAGGATCTGCTTCGACAACTCCCCTGCAGACGGCGAGGGTCCGTGTGCAGCCCCTCGCCCTCAAGGAGCCGTCGCGAGGCAGGCCCGGCCGGACTGATCGACCCGGATGTGCATTCCCCACGCGCGCCCCCTGTTTGGTGCCCCCTGCCCCTGATACGGGCTCGAGGGGGTGTGAGAGCCGTGCGCAGTCTGCGCACTGTGCGGGCTCTTCTCCGAGGTTCACGGGGGCCGCCGCCAGCCAATGTGTGACCCCGAGGGGTGTGCGACAGTTTTGGGGGCTTTAGGGGGGGGGACCCCCACCCCCCCCTTGGTTGACCCAAACCTTGGGGGTTGGCGGGTCGGGCGGTCAGCCGCCAGGCTCCCCGGGGGGGGGTCGGTGGGTACCCCAACATACATCCCTCAAAATGATCCCCATGACACGCTGATCATTTTGAATATGCACAAGTGGGGTAAAAAATTTCAAATAAAAATTTGCCCATCAACTCAGGCTCCCATCAGCCAAGGTCCGACCCGGAGGCCGGGTCGGGGTCAAAATCCTTTTTTGTGCTTTTGAGCCATTTTTGAATTCTCCACAAAATCCTGAGTATTTTGAGTACAGACACATGGGGTCGAACAAAAAAATTTCCCCCTGCCATATGCCTAAAACAAAATCTCCAGCGCCTCCGGCGCCCACAAAACCCATTGTTCTGTACAACCATTTTGGGGTCTATAGAGGGGGGGGGGGTACCCCCCCCCCCCCCTTTGGGGTCGGGTCCTGACCAGGATTGGCCCCCGTGCCGAGGTTGCAGTGCAGGCCCTGCTCCTGTTGGGAACGCACACCCTGCAGCCGGCTCTGGATGGTCAGGTAAACCCAGAGCCGGGCAAGGCCACCATCGCGCGGAACTCATCGGCCATCAAATGCAAAATGCGAGGCCCTCGTGCTAACCCCCGAGTGGCGGGAGGGGGGGCTTCCAAATGTGTCCACATCAGTTATGCCCCCATCTACGTTTTCCCTCCGGTGGTATCTCCGAACAGCGCGTCGGCCAGGCAACGACCTGAGAGGAACGCTTGCGCAAGGCATTGGATGTACTCGTACTTGCGGGAGGAGAGCCCCGCCTTCCTCCCGGCCTCAGCACTGAGCCTTTGGGCCCCGTCGGGCGTGAAGTGGCTGTCTCCACCGCAGGCCTCGGCAACCCGGGCGTAGATCTTGGCCGCCACAGTCGTTGACAGCTGCTGATAAATGATACTCTTGACCAGCGCCTGAGGGGTCAATGGAGTCAGGCTGCGCAGGTCCATGGCACCGACGACACCAGTGAAGAGGGGGCACTTCAGTGTCCTTTTGACCCCCACCCTCGTAGCATGAGACGGGGATTCTTTTGGGGGTGGGGGGGGCAGGCTAACATTAGAAGAGAGGAAAAGGGGGGGGGGGTCCGGGTTTGTGTACCAAAATGGCCCCATCAGATTTTCCCATTGAAAATTTTGTTCTTTCCCACGATGGTCACTTTGGTCTGGGGGGAGGTCCCAAGGAGGTAGGGGGGGGGGGGGCTGCTCCTATGGTGAGTTGGGCAATACACCAGCTGCAACGCGTCCTGGGAGAGGAAGTGGGGACGAACTCTTGTCCTGGCAGCGTGATCACAGTCGGGGGTGTGCTACTCCACACGGGGGGCGGGGAGCGGATTCCGAGACCAACCCACAAGAGATTTTGGGTAAAACCCAGGGACCAAAAAATGTCCCACCCCCGACGACCCGAAGGCAAAACGTGGAAAAGGTTTTCTTCCGGCGCCTTTGGCGCCGGTTCAAACCCTTCAACATGACTACCCCCCCCCTTGGCTCTTCCAATACCCCTCGACCCACCCTCCCCATCCCCCGTTGGGGTAGGCCAAGCGCCCGGCACACCCCTGATCACAGTGCAGAGGAAACTGCAAAATATGGAACTGGGTGATCGGAGACTTGCAGTCAATAATGAGCGTTCGGAGGCGGCCACCTTCCACATGGGGCATGGCCCACTCCCTGGCCTCAATCAACAAGCAGGTCACGCACAAGGCATGGCACTAGACACTGGCTGCACCACGTGGCACCCACCCCGTCCTCCCCCTCCCCCTTCCCCTTCCCCCGACCTCCTCTCTTCGACTCCTCATGAACAGCGGCGGAGAGGAGACCGTGGACACGACGGGCAGTGGCAGTGGGGGGGGAAGGGGGGGGGGGGATCAATCACAGGCAAGTGCCGGGGCCCTGTACATCACACACCCCTTGTGGACCACACACACGGTACAAAGGCGGCACAAGAGCAAAAAGAACAAGAAAGCGGCCCCGCAGCCCACACCTGACGCACAGAGCGCAGTCCACACGCATCAACAACCCACAGTCCCGAGGGTGCCCTTCACAGAACTCGAACGGCCGTGTTGTAAGGGACGTAGTGACAGGACTGATGGCCTCAGGCAAGGGAAAAGGTAGTCTTTCTTTGGGGGGGGGGGGGGATGCGTTTGATCCCACTGTGGGGACCTGCTCCCCCAAAAGGCTCCCTGACCGAGGCCCCTACTGACCCTCCAACAGGGCCTGCCAGAGGGGGCTTCGGGGGGGATGCCAACGTACATGAGTCAAAATGATCCCAAGAATCATTTTTGATCATTTTCGAGGTAGTGTCATGGGGGGGGGGGGGGATACTAACAACTTTTCTAGTCCAACCATGCCTCCGGTCACGGGAGCCTTTTCCAGAGCCCCCCCCCCCCCCCGGCATTTTGGGGGGGCTCAAACGGAGGAGGCATGATGCCGTGCGTTGGTATTGCATTGTACAACTCCAGGGGTGAGCCTCTTGGCGGAGTAGCAACCTTCTTCACGGTACCTAGCAGAGACACCCACGCCACCTCCAGCACCGTCTCTGGTGTTTTGGGGGTGCTCACGGGTGTTGATGTGGGCAACGATTTCTTGTCAGGTGTGATCTGAGTGTCGGGGCCTCAGGCGCAGCACAATGCACCGGCTTTGGGGCTGTGGAAAACAGAAAATACGGGTGCTGCGTAGGGGCGCAAGTGCGTGGGTCGCCATGCTGCCCATCTCGCTTCTACGGTGGACTGCAGTGGCAAACATTCATGTGGCAAGCAGCGCACCTCGCCATCCCTTGGTGCCATTTCCTTTGCTACTGCCACAACCCTATCCAGTGTGGCATTGGTGCACTCAGAAACAATGTTGAGGTTGCTTTCTGGGCGTGGTCGTACGCCTCTTGGCGCCCTACTCCTTTGAGTGTGTCCTTACAGCGAAAACACAAGATCGGGTCGATGAGGTCTTCGTGGTTTGCGCGTGGCTGCGGGTCGACCGGGGGGCTGAAAAATGCCTTCAATGTGTGCCGGGACATCGTATCTGCAACAGAAATGACGTTGGGTAGACATCACAAAGCAACCCACCGCCCCGAAGGCGCCGAAGGAACAATTTTCAGTGCCATTGAGAAATGTCCTCAGGGCCCTGTGTTTTACCTGACCCAGAGCTGAGGCGGAGGGGTGGAGGGGGTTTGGGCCCGGAATGAAAATTATAGCAAAACCCTGCCCCCCCCCCCCCCCCCCGCCCCCCCCTCTGCAAATGAATTTTTCACTTGCCTAAACTTCCAATTCGAAGCCTCTCCGCATCACTGGGCCGCTCAAGGCAAGTGATGCCCCCCACACATACGGATTTACTGTGGAGGAGGGGGGGGGGGGGGCACAATCCGGGACGCGGGGGGTGCTCGGCGTGAGTTTGGGTCAATACCAGCCCTTGACTAACGGCCTGTCCCAGTGGGGTGGGTCTGGGACGTACCTTGAAGGGATCGCCCCCGATTTTCGTGACCAGCCCCGTGGGCGGTCCGATTTGGCGGATGACAGCCCCCAACTTCGGGTCATTGTCCGACAGCTTCAGCAGCGCCTCGGGAATGTCCAAACTCTGGAGTGTCACGATGGGGGCAGGAGGATCCTCCTGCAACAAAGCGGCCGGAGAATGGACACGAACAAGTACGCACGGCCCCGAGCCTGCGGTTTGCCGGGACGTACAGGAGTGGGCAGTTCTGAGCAAACTGCTGCCCTAAGGCCTCCCCAGATACCTCTGCAGAATGGGCAGACCGCCCTCGAGGCAACGGCTGGCTTTGCGTAAATATGTGTGGGGAGAGGGGGGTATGGCATGATACTGTGTCGGAGACAAGCAAACGGGACATCAGAAGCAGAACAGAGAATGAAAAATGTGAAAAGTAAATGCAAGTGAAGACAACACAACAAAAGACACAATCGAAACACAACAAAAGAAAAAAGACACAGATGAGAAAAGAAGGGGGGAACACAAAAGAGAGGACAAACATAGGAACAACAAACAAAGAATGATGACAAACTGAAGAAGAATGCAGAAAACCACCGACAAGAAAACAAAAGGAGATGAGCAAAAGAGGACAGCTCGAAGTCAAAGGGGAGAGGGGGGGGGGGGGCCAATGTACTCCTGCCTGTGCATCTTTTGTTGCCTCCCTTACCTTCAGCCCCGCCGATGAACTCGAGCGGTTTAGGGATCGTGACACTAAGGCTCCGGCTTCCCAAAATGCCCACAGTCGTACCCTGTGGAGCTGGCACAACGGAAGGAACGGGGTCCTCAAGTGCAACACGGACCCGGCACGGCCTGTTGACTGCCATGAGGTGCCTGCCCTGCCGGTCAAGCCGACGGCTGTTCCGAGCAGCTCGCTACAGGGGGGCGAGGGGCAACGGCACTGACCTGCGGACACCAAGAGGGCACCGCGCTGCCCCAACTCAGAAAGGCTCTGGCCCTCTCCCTTGCTTTGCATGCTCAGCCCAGGCTAACAGTAGGAGAGGAGGGGGGGGGGGGGGGGCAGGGGGTCTGGGACCCAAAAATTTGGGTACCAACAATGGCCCGATCAGATTTTCCCTGTTTTAAATTTCGTTTTTTCCCCCGATGGTTACTTCGGTCTGGAGGGGGGGAAGGGGCCCAGAGGGGGGGGGGGCTCCCCCAACGGTTGGCCGCAAGGGGGGCCGGAAAAAATTCTTCGGCGCTTGCGGCGCCACTACCTTTCCCCAAAATCTCAAGTTGGACAAAGACAAGTTCGAAAACTTTGGGGGGTCTGGAGGGGAGGGGGGGGGGGTCAGGATTCGAACCGGCCGCCCCCCTTGGTGGTCCGCCCTTCTAATGTAAGGCTGGCTCACCCTCCTTGCCCCTCTCTCCGGGTCTCTGCTTCACAGTCCGTCGAGGCCTGGGGTGTGACCCAAGCCGGGCCTAACCACCGCATGCCATGAAACGATCCCAGTGGGACAGTGGACAGCCCTGCGGGAGTGAAATCAACGGGCAATCCCGCACACCGGTCCAATGGGGACGGTAGCTTGCAATGGCACTCGCATGCATTTACCATTGACCAAGCAGCCGTACTCAACACCTACAGACCCACCCCCCTGACGTATGACTCGCGAATGCGTTGTTGTTCTGCTGCACCACCTCTGACACGCCCTATTGCTCTCCCCACTGCTTGTAGCCGAGTCTGCCACTGAAAAACCCAAACTGTGTGTTTGTGCCTGCCTGCCTGCTTGCCCGACTGACTGTCTGATTGACTGCTTGCCTGACTAGCTGACTGATTGGTTGACTGTCAACCTCTCTTCGAGGTGCACTGCCAAAGGCAATAGAATTTTTCAATTTTGACCCCCCCCCACCGGCTTCGCGCGGGGCTACTTGACAGCAGATAGTACTCCATTACCCGCACCAGCAACAGGAACCATTTTCTTTCTCAAGGTGGCCCTCTTCCACCGCAACGGGCAGCACCCTCTTCCACCGCAGGGGGCTGAGGGATTCATGTGGCAGAACTGGGATTGGTCAGTAGTGGCTGAGGGCCGGCCTTTCGGGGCGGCTCAGTGCAACAGCATGGGGCATGCTTCAATACTTGTCACACGCCCTCAAAGTGTTGTACATGGCTGCCCATGGGGGGCGCTCAGGTGCAGCCCCCAACGTCGACATCCCCTAAACATTTTGACCCCCTGAAGGGGAGGGGGTGAGGGGGGTGGGGGGGGGGGGGGTTAGGGGAGCGTCAGGGGTCCCGGGTACCCCAACATACATCCCTCCAAATAATCTCCTCGTCACACTGATCATTGTCAAAACACATATGTGATGTCCGGTCCCAGCAGCCAAATTGGGAGGGCTCGATGGGGGAGGGTAGGGGTCAGAACAAGTTTTCATGTTTTGCTTCATGGTTGGATTCCCCGTGAAATTCTGAGCATTTGGAGTGCACACACTTGGGGCAAAAACGAAATTTTACCCCCCACCATGCGCCGAAAAAAAAAAATGTTCTCGTGCCTTGGGCGCCAAATGTGGTCGGGACCTTCTGAAAATTTTGGCCATCTTGAAGGGGGGGGGGGGGGGGGGCTGGTGTCAAGGGATGCAGCTGGGCGCCCTCCGTGTGTCTGCCGTTCATTCGCGTGTCCCCGAACACACATCAGCGCACATGCAAAGGCAGTGGTCGAGGATACCTCCACCTCCACTTTGACCTTCGGCGCTCGCGTGGCGGGCCGGGGCGGGGGACGCGCGCGCTTCACGCCCACGACTTCCACCTCCGCCTCCCGGTCCCGCACTTTGCCCTCCGAGCCCCCGCTCCGGGCCCCCGCTCGCGCCTTCGCCGCCCCGGCGGGCCGCGCCGCCGCGGCGCTGACGGCCCCGTTCGTGCGCTTCGTGGCCACGGCCGCCGACTCGAAGTCCTCGTCGCTTGTCAGTGGACTGCGGCAATGCATAACGCCGTTGGGCCCAGGGGGCCAGAGCGCCGCGGCCGTGGGGCCAAGGGGATGCAGTTGTAGGGCCCGGGGCCCCTCGTACAGCCCCCCAGGCCTGCGCTTTGAGGAGGGGGTAGGTCACCCTCCGCAGTAACTGTCAGTGACGCTCCAACCGCATCCTTCCCACTCCAACGGCGGCGGCAACGGCTTTTGTAACCGCCGCCTCTTGCTCCCCTGCTCCTCAACCCCCTTCCCAACGGCAGCCAATCAGTGCCTCCCCACGCAGGGCTGGGGCTGGGGGGGGGGGGGGGGAAGACCCGAACAGTGGCTGTCCATGACGCTCCGACCCCCGTCAATCCAACGCCAACCGCGACTGCAAATGGTTTCTCACCGCCGCCTCCCGCTCCCCGACTGCCTTCTCCGCTTTACGGGCGTCCGCGGCACTACCCCGTGGCCTCCCTCTCCTTTGAGCGTTGCGGTGTTTTGGTGTTGAGGCGCTGGGCACGTGCCAAGGGGAACTTTGTTGGCGCGCTCTCCCTGGGCAGAACGCAAGGGAACAGCGCGCGTACAGTCCCTCTGGCCGGGAGGGCAACGCAATGAGCGGTGGTTTCCCAAATGGGGCTCCACCAGGGCTGAATTAGAAGGGGGTGTGGGGGGGGGGGGGTCCAGGCCGGGGGGGGGGGGGACACCATTGACATTGTGACAACAGACACCCAAAACCCCTGGATTGGTAAAACACTTGGGCAAAACTGCTTGACATGATGAATGACATACAATCCATGTGACCGGAAGAAACCTTCGTTTGCAAGCCACCGTTGACAAAAGCCAGCCGATAGGCCTCTGCCAAAAAGTTGAAACTGTGGGGGTGTTGCGCAACAAACCGGGGCTTCACAATGTCAGCACAAGTGTGCTTCAAGACAAAGGGAAGAATGCGATCCCCAGAGCCTGCCTGCCGCGTTGCTTCATGAATCACAGCCCGGCTCTGGGATTGAGGCTGGGATGCAAGGAGACTTGCTGCAGCCTTCTGTGCAAAATTGTGGGATTGCAACTTCTTTTTGCCAGAGAGGCGGTCCTCATACCTGAAAATGAACCTGCAGTACCTCGAAAAATTGAAAAAAAAATTCGTCAACACGTTTCCTGATTTACCGGAGCTTGAAGGGGGTGTTGTGGGGGGGAGGGGGGTCCAGGGGGGGTGAGGGGGGTCCGAGGGGGGAGGGGGGGTACAACACCATTGCCAAAACCGATACTCTAATTCAGGCCTGGGCTCCACCAACCCCTCCCCCCGCCCCGCCCCGCCCCGAGGGATGTATTAGAGGAGATGGGGGGGGGGGGGGTCTGGAACCCAAAGGTTTGTGTACCAAAAATGGCCCAAATCAGTAACTCCTTTTGTACATTTCATTATTTCCCACGACAGAGGGGGGGGGGGGATGATTTCGTGCAGGGACAATTTCGGCGGGTAAAATTTCGTCACACCTCCAATTTTGCTGCAGGGCCATCAGACATGGGAAACTTCGTCGCCACTGGGGATTCGCAGAGAGCAGGAAGGGCCCCGAATTGCGCCAAAAAAAAAAATTCGCGTGGAGAAATTCGAAACCAAACTGAACAACGAAAATCCCCCTCTCCTGTATGATTTGGGTTGGGGGGGGGGGAGGTGGGGGACCCTCAGATTCGCCATCGGGGACCCCAAGCGCGTTCCATGAGCCCTGTCCCTACTGGGGGATGGAGGAGGGGGAATCTGGGCCCTTACGGACGGCCTTGGGAGGGGGGGAGGGAGGGAGAGTCCCGAAGCAGAAGCGGTGTGCCACCCAAAGCACAGGCTACGAGGGTAGGGGACGGACCTTGAGGGAGCAGCGTCATCGCCCGCAGCCGTTGCCTTTTTGCCGGTCGCACTGGGGCTCGCGGACTGTGCACACGCAGCAGCGGCGCACAGCAGCGGACTTCAGAACACAGAGGCAGACGCACGCACCATGTCATAGTGGCTTGTGTGGCGGGTCAACAAGTGGGGGGCCGAACGCAGCAAAGCTGGTCTAATACGCGGATACATATCAGATCCAACACACATCGGACCCAATGCGTATGTAGGGGGCGGGGGGAGGGGGGGCGATTTCGCCGGGGGGAATTTTCGTCACCCTTTGAAATCCCCAAAGCTCAAAGTGCCATGTGTCCAAATGACTGCAATAAAACACATGAAACATGCACAAGAAAGAGACTCCAACATCGCAGCACATCGGCACAACACAGTCGCAGAACTGCTGCCAAAATCCCATTCAGGAACACCCCTGAAAGCGGAAGTGCGTGTGACAGCCTTGTGCACGGGTGCCTCTAGAGGGCAGAACCTCCCAAATTGCGCCGGGGAAAATTTCGCCCCCTTTCATAACGGCAAAATTTTCCCCGCGATATTGTCGCCCTGACAACCCCCCGGTACGCCACCGTGGGGGGACCCGCCCAAATGAGGAGGGCGTGCACGGCGCATTCCAGGTTAGGGTTAGCGCACCACCTGTTGCCTCATGGCAGGGTGTCGGCATGCACCCTCCTGAGGACGGCCTGTGATCGAAGTGGGGACGTGAGAGTGGGGTGATGGCAGTGCCTTGTCTCACCATTGACCGTAACGAGGTTATTTACAGTCCATTTCCGTTGGCTACACAGTTGTGAGTTCTGATCTTGTGTCTATGATTAGTTTAGCCTGTCGCATTTTCGACCGTGTAGCTCTGTGAGGATCGCGCGCAAGCGCACAATCACACACACACACACACACACACACTCATGGTCGGGCGGAATTTGTCTAGTCTAGTATTCCCGGAGGGTGGTCTGATCACTCGACCAGTCCCACAATATCCCATCAATGGCAAACCCTTCCAGCAATCTCCTGGTGGCATAGTGGTTATCATCCCAATGACAGTGACCCCGAATCCAGTTTAGTGCGGTTTTGATGCAACAGCATTTTGGCATGGGGACCCTACGGAGTATGTGAATCACGAAGCTTACACACTTAGTGGCGTCATGGTGGGTGGTGGACCAGCTCCTTATCATTGCACTGTGCATAGCCCGTCTCACCACTTTTGCTTTGTAGCCACTGAGGCTCGCGACTTGACACCACGCACACACACGCACACAAGACCTACTTGTCATCCCTGGTCAGTACACACCGCCATGGCCACGCCGCTGCGCAGTGTGCACGGGCCTTGGGCCGTGGGCAGCACTCTTCACCGGTAGTCCTTCGGTGTATCCAATGACCCAACGCGGGGGGGGCATGGAGGGGCCAGAGGGACTGCGCCTCGGGCTCGTTGGCAGGAACACACAGACCTTTCGCTGTCGAAATGCAATGGGGGTGGCGCCGTCGGCCTCGGGCTCAATCTTGATGGCCGCGTCCAAGGTCAGGCCCTATGCAACCGAATGACAAATGGGCCCCCGTCCCCAAGCACAACAGACGTGCATTCGTGTTCCAAAAAGCCAATAGGTACCGAAAAACACGGGAAGAACTGTTTGCTTCTGTTGCAAAAGCGTTCTTGCTTCTGCTGCGCGTAGGCCATCCCGCATCATGGCACGGGGGAGCCATGTTCATGTCAGGTCGAAGGATTGACGCTGTTCAGGTTGCCAGCCATGCATTTGATGCAGCGCGTGGCTCTTTGTCTCTGAACGTGTTCCCAACTGATACCTCTTAGTGGCCGTCCCTCATCTTTGCGCGTGCGCATGCGCCCCAGAGCCAGTCCGGAATGCGAAGGAACTCACAGGCCGTTTGCGAAAAGAGGGAGTCCACATCATTTGGACTCCAATTCAGTGGAAAAGCCTCCCCTTTTACTCCCAGAGTCCCAAGGATGACGAGCATCTGGCACGCGAAAGTGGCCGAAACAGGCCAGACTGGGCTAACGGGGTGGCAACCAAAAAACTCATCACATGTGCCGGCCCTGCCAAATTTTGACGCGTCGAATGCCGATATGGGGGTAGTTGTTGACGCCGAAGCGGAATTCCACGTCAAAACATCGGAATGAGGGAGGCCCGGGGGGCAGGATGGGATCAGGGTTTTCTGAGCAGCCCCGAGCCCCGGCTTTGCCCATGGCCCAAGACCCAGCTCCACCACAGCTGTAGACTGAGGGCTTACCTGCCGTGAAAGCGAGATAGGAAACCCAATGGGCACGCTCGTCACACAGCAAACAACCTTTGTTACGGGTGGCGCCGGCTCGGAAGGGGTGCGGAGTGGGGGGCTGGGGGGGGGGGCATGGAGTAGGCCTGCCGGTTGGGACTTCCGGTGGATTGCGTTTGTGGGGGCGTGCCTTTGGGCTGTGTGCGGTTGTTGGGGACCGTGAATGCGGGTGAGAAGGGGGGGGGGGGGGCAGGGAGCGGGGGGGGGGGGGTGCAGTGCGAGTGAAATGGCTGTCCTGCTGCACACAGCCGCAGCCACTGCCCTCATGGCGCCCACTCCCCCGCCAGCGCCGACGGGCTTTGCACGCAGTCACCCCCAAGGCCATGCAGTTCGGAGGGTGCTCCTCACCCCATCGGATGTGGGACGTCGTAACACAGGCCGGGGGGCCTCCGGATCACCGAGTGATAGGCATCGGCGTTGCACTGCAGACCCGGGCATCGTGCCTGAGGTGTCGCTTGACCAGGCGTGCAGTCGCATGCGTGGTCTCCCTCCTGCCCGGCCGACCCTATCCCTTTGGCGCCTCTGAAGAGGGGGTGTTCCGACGAAGACACTCGGCGGGCGGGGGGGGGGTTCCCTCTTTGCGGTGGTGCTGCACTGCGATGGCGGAGGGAGTGGGGGTGGGGTGGGGGCAGGGCTTTGCTTGAAGGGGAGGGGGGCCATTCGGGCAGTCCCAGAGCGGTTGCAGAGCGGTCACAGGGGATGTGAAAGCGGTTGGGGGGCGGTTACTGGCGGTTGGAAATGCGGTTGGGGGCTGATGTTGGGGTATGGGAATGCCTTTCGCTTATAGAGTCAGGGCAGTGGGGAGGGGGGAGCCCCCCCCCCCCCCCCCCTTCAAGCGATTCCCTGGGTGGGGGGTATATCTATGTGGTGCTGCCCCGCCATCGGGTCGAAGAGTTGCCCTGCGGTCCGATGGCGGCGCCACGGGGGGCCTGGGGGGCTGGGCGTTGGCAGCGCAGACCACGTTCGCTGCCCACATGCCACCAGTTGTCCACAAAAGCATGTCAGTGTCCCGGGTGGGTCACATGGTACACGCCGTGGACACCCCCGGGGGAGTTGGTGGTCTTCAGTGGGTTCTCACGTTGGTTCCGCTTCTCATTTCTCGGGTGAGGGGGCAGCGTGGGGAGGTCCCTGGCGCATGCTGACGTCAGCAAGCGATCACAAGGGGTGGCCACCCCAACAACGCCTCCACGCACACCAACACTGTTCACGCTGCCGCTGGTCAGCGCGCCACGGACCTGCCTCGCCCTCACCGACGCCTACTTGCTGCCGACCAACCCACCGGCGGCCCCCATGAATGTGAGGTCCCTCGTCGCGCCGCGGTCCACAGGGATCGCGCACGGCGGGTCGGAGCGCAGGGCAACCCACTTCCCAACTCCGCAACCGACCCCTTACACAACCCGAACAGGCCCGTGCCCTCCGAAGTACGCCCGCCGCCACAACGGGACTTGCTCACAGGGACCACCGCCAATCCCATCGCCAAGAGGCTACGCCCGTCTACCCCTATTCAGGATGCCCTCCTGAATATGAGCAGGGGGGGGAGGTGGGATAGAGCCCGGCACTCCCCCCCACTGACCCCCCTACCTATCCTTCGCATGAGCGTTCACGACCTTACCAGGCACGTGCCCTCCTTAATATGACCACGAACATACACAAACGCACGCAATCGCACACACGCACGCACGCACACACGCGCGCGCGCGCGGGCACACACACACGGACGCGCGCCCAAACATTCCCAGCCTGAGTTTCCCCGGCGACTGGTCACCATGATTTCCCCCATAATTCCCTCCCGTACTCCCTCGGAATCCAAAATCAGAACAGAAATACCGTTTGCTCCAAAGAATGCCCTTCCACCTCCCATTTCACGGTACCACCGACCAATCCATCTGAACGCCTTGTGAAGCCTTCCAGCGCTGCGATTGGAACTCGGCTTTCCCGCAGTCCGTGCCCCTTTGAATCCCCAGCGGGTGTGTACCTGACGATGAAAGGCAGCAGCCACTGCCCCTCTGCAAGACTGGCCTCGCTTGGGGGCAACGCGCTTCTGTGCGGTGCGGGAGGACAACGACGCCTCCACCGCCCGGCGCTGGAAGGGGATGGACAGCGGGTCGAGGTACTGGCGGAAGAACTTGCCGCATAGTTTAATGTTAGCGGCCTCGGCCTCTTCAATGGTTTCCGCAGCGTAGAGCACCACCAACTGCAGGTCGTCTCGAGGCTGTTTGCAAAGCACAGCCGCGGTGTGCGTGCACGTACATGTGCGTGCGTGCGTGCGTGCGTGTGTCCCATGTGTACTGGATGCATCAGCCTCATGGAATGACTGCTCCGCAACGCACTGCGCGGGCACAGCCCCAGGGCTTTGCTTGAAGGGGAGGGGGTGCGATTGGGGAAATTCCAGAGCGGTTGCAGAGCGGTCGCGGGGGATGTGAAGCGGTTGGGGGGCGGTTACTGGCGGTTGGGAATGCGGTTGGGGCTGATGTTGGGGTATGGGAATGCCTTTGGGGTAGAGTCAGGGCCGGGGTGTTGGGGGGGAGCCCCGCCCCCCCGTTGAAGCGATTCCCTGCACAGCCCTCTTCCTTCCTTGACCTGGGTGTTCCATCTCAATCCGATGCTCACGGCACTTGTTCGTCGAAACGTTTAGGGGAAACACAACGCAAGGCGGGGCTGTAGGAGAGCCAATGCCATTGTTACTACCGCTTGGGAAAAGGAGCAGCGAGGATGGGTCTGGGGTTCAGCGATGGGCCGCAGAGTGAAGCCGCTGAACTGGCAGTTCGCACAAAAGATTTGTGCTGCGCTGGCTCACACCTCTTGACGACTGTGCGTGCGTGCGTACATGTGTGTGTGTGTGCCTGTGTCCGTGCAGCTCCCCACAGGAGGCTGTTGCCACAACACCCGTTTGTCAGTGCATTTCTGGACATCGCTCCTCAAATTGGACGTCAAGCACCACAGATGAGTGGCATAGGGGCGCACACAAGGGGGCGCCGCTCATTAGACGCCTGGGCAGCGTGCGGGCATCCATGAAGCCCTCAGGCCCACATGCCCGGAGGCCCTGAGGCATCAGGGTGGCACAGGGCGCGGGCTCAATAGATCAAGTGTTCCAGGATTGTAAAAGAGTTGCGCAACTGGTTGCAGAATTGTATGCAGTTACCATGAGAAAAGGTACCAATTTGCAACAGAATTGAAAAATTGGTGTCAGGCATCAGCTCGTCCTTGGAAGAAATCCGAGGCAGCCTGGGGATTTTTTCTGCTGCGCTGGTCTTTACATTCGTGTGCGTGTGTGCGTGAGTGCATGTGTGAAAGTGAGTGTGGGGTGGGGTGGGGGAGTGGGGGGGGGGGGGGGGTTGTAGACTTGCGGTGCCACTTTGCAGCCTTTAGTTAGCCACTGATTTGATCGCCAATGCTTCTACTCACAACAGTGCAGCCACATCCGAGACCAGCCTGGCCCTCGCTGTTGGGGTCACCAGTGCGACACTTGAAGCACGGCGCACCAGACGCAACGCCGTTTTCAAACCACACAATTGCACTTCAGCAGCGGTATGGTGCAGACCAGACCGGTCAGATACATGCGTGTGCGTGTGTGCGTGTGTGCGTGTGTGCGTGTGTGCGTGTGTGCGTGTGTGCGTGTGCGTGTGCGTGTGCGTGTGCGTGTGTGCGTGTGCGTGTGCGTGTGCGTGTGCGTGTGCGTGTGCGTGTGCGTGTGCGTGTGCGTGTGCGTGTGCGTGTGCGTGTGTGCGTTGTGTGCGTTGTGTGCGTTGTGTGCGTGTTGTGCGTGTTGTGCGTGTTGTGCGTGTGCTGCTGCGTGTGCTGCTGCGTGTGCTGCTGCGTGTGCTGCTGCGTGTGCTGCTGCGTGTGCTGCTGCGTGTGCTGCTGCGTGTGCTGCTGCGTGTGCTGCTGCGTGTGCTGCTGCGGCTGCTGCTGCGGCTGCTGCTGCGGCTGCTGCTGCGGCTGCTGCCTGTGTGCGTGGGCATGGGCGTGGGCGTGGGCGTGGGCGTGGGCGTTGGCGTGGGCGTGCGCGTGCGCGTGCGCGTGCGCGTGGGCGTGCGCGTGGGCGTGCGCGTGTGCGTGGGCGTGGGCGTGGGCGTGGGCGTGGGCGTGGGCGTGTGCGTGTGCGTGTGCGTGTGCGTGTGCGTGTGTGCGTGTGTGCGTGTGCGTGTGCGTGTGCGTGTGCGTGTGCGTGTGCGTGTGCGTGTGCGTGTGCGTGTGCGTGTGCGTGTGTGCGTGTGTGCGTTGTGTGCGTTGTGTGCGTTGTGTGCGTGTTGTGCGTGTTGTGCGTGTTGTGCGTGTGCTGCTGCGTGTGCTGCTGCGTGTGCTGCTGCGTGTGCTGCTGCGTGTGCTGCTGCGGCTGCTGCTGTGGCTGCTGCTGCGGCTGCTGCTGCGGCTGCTGCCTGTGTGCGTGTGCGTGTGCGTGTGCGTGTGCGTGGGCGTGTGCGTGTGCGTGTGCCTGCTGCTGCGGCTGCTGCTGCGGCTGCTGCCTGTGTGCGTGTGCGTGTGCGTGGGCATGGGCATGGGCGTGGGCGTGGGCGTGGGCGTGGGCGTGGGCGTGGGCGTGCGCGTGGGCGTGCGCGTGGGCGTGCGCGTGGGCGTGCGCGTGGGCGTGCGCGTGGGCGTGCGCGTGGGCGTGCGCGTGGGCGTGGGCGTGTGCGTGTGCGTGTGTGTGTGTGTGTGTGTGTGTGTGTGTGTGTGTGTGTGTGTGTGTGTGTGTGTGTGTGTGTGTGTGTGTGTGTGTGTGTGTGTGTGCGCGCGCACGTATGCGTGTACACGTGTACACGTGCGTGCGTGCGTGTGTATTTGGTTAGGGGTCGGACCGAGAACGCATTGCACAGCACCTGCCCGGGCCTATCGATGCGCCCCTTCATTTGCTCCACAACGTCGCCGGGCTGCGGGCGGCACACAACACAATCGGCCTCTTTCTGCAGATTGAGCCCTGATGCGCCTTGATGCACTGTGACCACGAGCGGCCCGGAGCCTTGGGGGGCCCCGCCTTTGCGCCACTGAAGGAAGGGGGACGGGGGTGCATTGCAGCCCGGCCCTTTGGAATTCGACACAAGCCGCAACGCATGAGGCAACCATCGGCCCAATGGCTGCGCGCCCGCTGCAAGTGCCCCCGGTTGTGCCTGCTAACCACCACCTTCTTCTCTCCAGCACTTCACACACTTTGTGCCCATTCAGGTCCACACTTAGATTCACTACACCCGCGAGCACGTGAATGCCATACGCTTGGTCTCCAAATTTTAGAGCAGAGAGGTTCGCGAAAGAAATGGATGCAACGTTTGGTATCACAAACTCTGACCACCGATCGAATATGGTTCCGGTATTCGGCAGCTAGCCAAGAAGAGCGAAAGTGTACACTCTGATTGACAGACGCACAGATCGACTGAGGGACGGCCTATGACAGACATTGACGCGTGTGCGCTCGACGCTGGAGCCTGTCATATGCATGCTCACATGCCAGAACACATTTCTCAACGCATCATCACACACACACACACACACACAAATACACAAAGCCACATCATGGGATCCCGCAATATCCTCATCATCATCGCCGAAAGCTAAAACGTCGTGTTTAATCGCCAAAGCATGAGGAGAAAGAAAGGAAACAAAGATAAAACTGACATTGGATGATATGAATCTGGGCCACAGAATCAAGGGCCATGTGGTTCGGTGATGCGCAATGGATGACAACTGATGCTGCCGGATGACGTCATCCTCACGGACACAACCACAGCTACAAGCGAGACCCTATCCACTGCCATAGCCACAGCCACCCCAACCGCTCCAGTCATACCAGCCGAGCATTTGGGATGTTGGGGACAATCAGTTGTTGGGCCTCATGGTCACTGTTGGCAAATATTAGTATACGGCGGCCGGCAGCGTGCAGCCGCTGAACCTCTTCCTGCAGCAGAAGTATGGGTATCGCAACCATTGCTACCGTCCTTTTTTCCGTTTTGCCATAGTGTGACTCAGACGTGGTTCGCAACCGAAAGGAAATGAAAGTCGGTTACACTATTTCAAGAATATGAGATCAAAACATACAAACGCATAGCCACAGACACAATCGTAGAGCCCGTAAGCGCACATCCGATGGTCCATGTTTCGACCAATTTCGACGCGCCGAGACCGAGTTATGGCCATTTTGGACGCCCAGCCGGCCACAGCCGGGCCCGGAACCAAAAGCGACGTTTTCGGCTTGAATCGAAAAATTCCAAAATGTTCATACTTTTGAGCAAAAACTTTTTTCGGGTCCACTCACATATTCGCACGCAGGTCGCATTTGGTCTGTCACTGGGGCATCATCATAGCTGGCTATCATGGCTACAATCTCGTTGAGGCACAGGGAAGGGGATTCAGTGAGGGGGCGGGTAAGGGTAGGAGGGTCGTGGAAAATTCATCACAGATATATCGGATGTCTGATCACCAAAGACTCAAATCTAGCACATATTTCCACCCACCTTTTCTTGTCCCCCAAAGGGAAAAACTTGCACGTCAAAAAATGATAAAACGTGCAAACCTGCCTTTTTTATCACCACTGCATTATCATTCGAGTGTGCCTGGTCAAACGCACAGCAGCCTGAGACCAAGGGCCATGTGGAGGGTCACTCTAGTTGCACACCAGTCACACCTGACTGGGGGGGCTGGAATTGAGTTGGCTTGACTCGGGCTTGGGTGGGGGGGCTGTGCAGTCGCGCATCAGCCAGTGGTCATCAGACATAAGACTCATGCCCCAAAATACGTTCGTATCAAATTGCCAAGCAGGGCCCTGCATTGTACCTCCCAATCCTCCTCTCATCGTGGCTTTCCACAGGGAAAGAAGGTGGCCTGCTCGCATGCAAGAGAGCCACGCTGCCGTGGGGATCGGGGAGGGTTGGGGTGAACCATAATGAAGGTGTAGGTTTGCCAGTCGGCACTTCCGGTTTCACGCACTTGGCTGTGTTTTTGTGGAGGCCTGTCTCCAGCCTGTGTGCAGTTCTAGTGAAGTATGTATGTGCAGATTTCGGGCTACCGAAATTATGAGGTGGGGGGGGGGGGGGGGGGAGTGAGACTCGGACATCTATCCTGCTGCTCACCATTGCCACTTGCTTCCTTCGGGGGCGGGAGGGATGGAGAGGGGGTGAGGGTTGGCGCCAGGGGGGTCCTTAACGCAAAAAAAAAAGTTGTTCCAGAACCTGGTATTTTCAAAAGAGCCCGCGGACAGTACATGCCTTCACCCCGGTGTTCCCAACTGTTCAACCATGAGTCCCTAGCCCCAAATTTGTATAAGCACACAACCATATGATCCTAGCCCCACATGTGTTGCATGATAGCATCCGAACCCTACCTCACACCCTGCACAATTCAACATGAACAAGAGCAATGCTTTTTTCAATCAAATCCAGTGATGCAGCGTTCGACCACCCGAATGTTCCATCGCCGGTGGCACAACTGATAACAAACACCCTACAGCTAGTACAACCTCTGGAAGTGCACCCTGACACGCTCCATAAGCTCACCCTTCCCCCCGCTGACACTCAAACCATGCTTCCTACAAATGGCCTTGAACGCAACTTTAGTCCACTCATGCAATTTCCCCCTCTCCATTGCCTTCAACACCGCCTCGTCCACATCATACGCAAACACCAACTGCGCGGCAGGGTTAGAAGAGGTAGAGGGGACAGCTGATGGGTTACGAAGGTTAGAAGAGGAGCTACTGGCAACTTCACCTGGCTGGTCCAAATCCTCGTCCTCACTGTCTTCGTCCTCACCCTCCAACCCAACCCCATACACATCGCCAATGTCGGCGTGACGTGTTGCCCTCTTGGGGACAACCTACGAATCTTGAATGTCCAACTGAACCTCTGCCTGACCATCCTCTTCCAAAGAATGGCAAATCCTTGAACGCAGCAAACCTAAGCAAACCACCATCTTCCACCTCAACCGCATGCCCTTGCTTCCGTTTGCGCGGGCGGAAAGGGGTCTTGCGCAGATCATCAAAAACCTCAAAGGGTCCCCAATCCTCTGGTGCCTCCCCATTGCACCTTACCCACAGCGTCTCACACATGCGCTCCGTGGTTTGGCCAAAGTCCGTAGCCGTCACGTAGCTAAACACTCTCTCACACGAACACGAGCTTGCCTCAACCCAATCCTCCACTGTAGCACTACCATCCCACTCAGTTCCCTTGAATCGTGTTTGCACGTCTTCAATCAAACTACGAAGAAACTTCATCCGGCTACCCTTGATGAGGCTACTCCTTACGTCAACACCCGACGATTCCTCCCACCCCCCTGGAATGACATGACGCATGGTGTGCAACAGCTGTGTGCACATCACGTTCATCAAACCCTGGACGGCGGCGACCCGTGCCCCCTTGGTCGCTTGAACTTTCTTGCTTGTGGCACAAACCACAGCAAAAACATCGCAAAAAAAGGCTGCCGTGAACTTGAAGAGGGGGTGCGAAAGTGCATCGAACAAGCCCTGGGCCTTCTCCCTACGCCCCAGGTCAGCCTCATGATTAATATACTCGGGCAGGTGTTCTAGAACAGCAGGCAGATTCTCTAGCACAATATCCAGCTCGTGGAACATTGCTTCCACCCAACGCACACCAGTGCAGCGGGAGAAACAAAACTTCCCCCCTTTGTGCCACAACCCCCGCATGCGCTTGGAGCTGGTCCTATAGAAGCACGCCAGAAAGGAAAGCCCCTGCCGTCTCGGGGATCCCCTCCGCTTCAGAGCGGGGGACAAAATCAGAAGTGGCCCACTTGTGGGCAAGGTGGCTACGTAACCCTTGCCGCCTCGGGGATCCCCTCCGCTTCAGAGCGGGGGGCAAAATCAGAAGTGGCCCACTTGTGGGCAAGGTGGCTACCTCACCCCTGCCGTATCGGGGATCCCCTCCGCTTCAGAGCGGGGGACAAAATCAGAAGTGGCCCACTTGTGGGCAAGGTGGCTACGTAACCCCTGCCGCCTCGGGGATCCCCACCGCTTCAGAGCGGGGGGCAAAATCAGAAGTGGGCCACTTGTGGGCAAGGTGGCTACATAACCTGCCGCATGGGGGGTCCCCACCGCTTCAGAGCGGGGGACAAAATCAGAAGTGGGCCACTTGTGGGCAAGGTGGCTACGTAACCCCTGCCGCCTCGGGGATCCCCTCCGCTTCAGAGCGGGGGCAAAATCAGAAGTGGCCCACAAGTGGGCAAAATGGCTACGTAACCCCTGCCGCCTCGGGGATCCCCTCCGCTTCAGAGCGGGGGGCAAAATCAGAAGTGGCCCACTTGTGGGCAAGGTGGCTACGTAACCCCTGCCCCCTCGGGGATCCCCTCCGCTTCAGAGCGGGGGGCAGAATCAGAAGTGGTGCCCAAAAGAGGGTGGAATTGCTCCGTAACTCCTGCTTTCTCGGCGATCCCCATAAAGGGGGGATAGAGATGGCCCACATTGGGCCGGGGCAAAAAGCCCTCTAGGGGCGGTCCTTAAGGGGGGTCCTTAACAAAAAAAAAATCTCGTCCCTTAAGGACGACCGCGGTTGGCGCGAGGCCATGGTGTTGGTTTGTTTGCCTTTGGCGGCGCCTATTGGCCTCTCGCCCTTGCACATTCTGACCCTCTGTGGGTCCGAGTGTGGTTTGGTTGTGTCAACGGAACCCCTGGATGACTTGTCCTGTTTGACTACTCCAGGGTCCCAGCTGTCCCAGAGACGGGCTCTTGCCCGTGCCATTGAACAGGTGCATCCAGATGCACACTCCCAGTTCATGCTGGGTTTACCCAGGTGGGGGGGGGGGCGGTTCCAGGGTAGCTCGTTTCGCTGGTCACCGTGGAGTACAGCCGGTGTCCAGTACCATGTCTTTGTATCGCCCACGCAGGAATTTTGACGCAGGGCCGGGGGCTCCAGATCACCAAGTGTTACCGTCAGTGGAGCGGGCGGAGCAGGTTTGGTACTTCAACAGGGGGTATGCCATCAAGGCTGAGTGACGATGCCGGTTGGTACTTCCGGGTGTATGTACGTGTTTGCCTTTTGAGGAGGGAATCCTTCACACATGGATGGGTGGGTGGGTTGTCCACCTGTTGGGTTGGGGGTGAAGGGGGGGCAGGTTCGAAAATTGCAAGAGATAGGGAGACTGCTCATGATGCCACCATGACAATTTCCCCATGTGGGCTTTCTACCCCCCCGGACAAGCACAAGTAGAAGGGCTCCCAACCCACTGCCAGCTTTGGCACGAAAATGTCGCATCTGAAGAGATATCCCTAGCACAGAGGATATCTAGACTGCTCAGATTTTATTGAACAATGTGCGAACCTTTGGGCTGCATCACCCCATGGTCCCTGCTCACCAACAGGGACCGTGGACCATGCCCGCAGTCAGCAGTGGTCTCCTTGAGTGCACCGCTGCACTGCAGGCACTGGGCAGTGGGTCTCCTTTAGTACACCACCACACTACAGGGGGCAGTGGGCAGTTGGGCTACTTCGGTACACCGCTGCACTGCAGGGGGCAGTGGGCAGTGACCTGCGACACCTGAAGCCATGCACGTTCCAGGAGTGTCGCCTTTTGCCCTCCCTTCTCGTCACGTTGATCAACGTTGAGACTGTGGCCGGACAAGGTATAAAACCACCAGCTCACTTTCGTTCTGGGATGCCACTTCAGGCCCGGCCCGGTGTGGTGTGTGTGGGCATTTGGTGAAACCTAGTATGCACGTAGCAAAACCTAGTAAAATGTAGCAAAACCTAGTAAAATGTAGTGAAACCTAGTTAAAAAAAATTTTTTTAAAAAAAATTTTGAAACGTTTTTTTTTTACTAGGTAAAAAAAAGCAAAATTTTGAAAAAAATTTTGCCTTACTAGGTCAATTCCCGGGGGGGGGGGGGGGATTGCAAAGGGGGACAAAATCAGAATTGGCTGCCTAACCCCTGCCTTCTGGAGGGCCCACAAGTGGGCGGAAATGCTACGTCACCCCTGCATTCTCGATGATCCCCAACAAAGGGGACAAAATCAAAACACAAAAAAAACAAAAACAAAGATTCCCCCATGATGTCTATGACTCAGCCACAGGGTCGACAGATTTCCCCCAATGGGGTTTGAACCCAGGACCTTGCACTTACAAAGGCACTGCTTTACCCATTGGGGTATGAGTCATTTTTGTAGTTTACATGCACAGGGGTGGTATTGATATTTGGGCCAATTTGGTTTGCATCCATTATTTGGTTCTCCTGAAAAAACTGAGTATTTTGAGTATAGACACATGGGTGAAAACCCATTTTTTCGCCCTCTACTAGTTCAAGCAAAATTCCCAGCTGTGGATTGTGAGTCCCTAACCCCAACTCGAGGGGCCACAGGGGAACAAAATCAGAAGTGGCTGCCTCACCCCTACCTTCTCGGCCAAACCATCCCCCGAGGGCTCCCCCCCATCTGATGTGTAATACTTGGGGGCTCGGCCACCCCTTGGTCCCTTGACCCCCGGTTGGTACGTCCAGTCTTACACACATGGCTTTGTGTTTTTTTTTAATTTTCCTTACTCCAAATTCCCCCCAAGTGTCCGCTGAGCGCTCACAAAGTAGGTCAAGGGTAAGTGACAGGCCCGGGGTTGGGTTTAAGGCCAGGTTGCCCTATCCTCTTCGCTGTCCGGGTACAGCGCGGTGGCAGGGGAACAAGTCCCACGCCTTACCCCTTCCCTACCTCACAGTAGAATGGGTGCTTTGTGTTGTGGAGGCGTGCCTCCAGGATGTGGATTCCCAGCAGTGCAGTGTTTGGTATATGGGGGGGGGGGATGAAGGGCGGGGGTGCCATAAAGGCTGTGTACGTGTGCCGGGTGGTACTTCCAGGTGTACACACCGGTTTGAGTTTCCACGAAGATCTTGTCCACATTGCGTTTCCACAGACAGTGGGAAGTGGGTGAGAGTGGAACAGTTGTACCTCTGCCCAGGAGTACTGCTTCTGCCCTCTGCATTCACAGGAAACCTTTCCCAAGACCGTGAAGCTTGGAAGTTGCTCACCAGCACCAATGTGGGACAACCCCCCCCCCCCCCAAGTAGCCTTGTCGCCATGCTCCCGTTTCGAACCTTGAAATTCCATTTCCATTCTTCGATTTCCATGGGGCGTGTGGATGTATTGAAGACAATAAATCTACCGCGCTCCGAAAACGGCGAAAATGGCCGAAAATAACAAATCTACCGCCCTCCGTAAGTGGCCAAAGTAGCCAAAAACAATAAATCTACCGCCCTCCGAAAGTGAAAAGCCCCTCAGAGTGGGGGACAAGATCAGAAGTGGCCAACAAGTGGCCCGAAAGTTCTACGGCCTAGTTCTTTTGTTTTTGGCGGTTTTGGGACCTAGTAAGAAAAAAAACTTTTTTTTACTAGGTTCTGAAACCTAGTAAAAAAAAAAGTTTTTTTTTTTACTAGGTTCCCGATACCTAGTAAAAAACTAGTGAACCTAGTAAACTGTTACCTAGTAAAAAAAAAAACTTTTTTTAAAAAACTTTTTTTTACTAGGTTTAACTACAGACCCGGTGTGTGTGTCTGGATGGGACGCAGCACACAGGGTCTGAGCTTGTGGGCCCACAGCGTTTGGCGTCTCAGCCCAGGGCCTGGAAAACATCCCCAAGAACAAGTTACTTTGCCGGGGCCTGCGGGACACACTGTTGCTGGTGCCAGTGTGGCACCCCCCCCCAACAGTCCAAAACTGAGCTATGCGCCCGCGGGTAGGCAAATACCGGGCGCCAGCCCCCAAAATCACGATGCCAGCGGGTGGGGCAGTTCCAAATGCAGCTGACGACCTTGCGACAGTTCCCCTCTTCAAGCCTCCTCCTCCTTCACCTCTGGGGTTACGGAAATTGACTGATGTGCAGGGAGCGGTCCCATGAAGGTTGGTTGGGCACCGTGCAGTGCAACCGGTGCTCAGTGCCATGTCTTTGTGCTTCGTTGATCAAGGTCCTTTGTGCCCATCAGGACTGCGGGAGCAAAAGTGCAGTTTTGTAGAGTGGAATGCTCAGTCCACCGCTCGCCAGAGCAGCATACTGCCGCCATCGCGTCCTACCCCCTTCCGCTGCAGCAGGCTTCGTATGCAGCTGTGCCCATGAGCTTAAGAGTTTGACGGTAGACCCAACTACTGATGATGTGGCAAGTGGCAAGATTAGTTTGTAGCACTCAATCCGGGGTTGCACCTGCAGAGCACTGACATAAACGTTGGATTCGAAGTGGTCTCGCATGAACTTCTTCAAATCACAAAATAGTTTTCGGTGATCAGCAGCACCAGATCTGAGCACAAGGGAGCAACGAAGAGGCACGGCAGGCATGTTGGGTACTGCGCACCCCAGCATGATCCCTCAGGCCAAACCAGCATGGGAGCCCAGAAAAGGGGAGGGGGTACAGCTCGAAAGATCCTCCATTGAGCGATTGATTACCCCAAGATCAGCTCATGGCTCAGTCCATGCCTGCACGCCACAGACAGGACACACCGCAGGGGTCCACAAACCTCCCTTTCTATGCGGGACAGCACCAACAGGAAAGAACATAGAAATTAGAGGTCATTTTGACCCGACATCGATGCGTTGCGTCGCAAATTCGTCCATCATGCGTGCAGATCCGTTGATACCTCGCTCTTTAACGTTGGTCTTTCAAGAGGAGGGACTGCCGCCCAGGTCAAGAAGCCAAGCATTGGGGACAGCACGCTTCCCTCTCCTTTTTGCAGTTCCTCTGGGTTGGGGTCAAAAGCCCACGGGGGTCAATTCATTGAAAGACGCCCAGAGAAAGACACGGTGCAACAAAGGTGGATGATTGGCATTTGTAAAGAAATGCCGCGAAACGTCCGAATCGGCCCCTCATCCCAATCCAGGACTTGCCATGAACTCTGTCCACGAGTGGAAATGGTCCACGTAGTACTGTATCATGAAAGAGCCCCTGCATGTGCCTCGGTGCAATGTAAATTGACCCAATGCTGCAATAGGGCACCTGTGCAAGCAAAAACTCATTTGGGGGTGCTAAAGCACCCATCACCTCCCCACATGAGTCACTGTAGCCTCCTACAATCATAGTTTGCCAAAGTTGCTCTTGCAGCATACCGCAGGGCACGCCGCAGGGCAGCACCCCCATAATGCTTGAAAGACAACATTCCTACTGAGCCCCACGGGAGGACAGATCGGGTTTTATCATCACAACACGAAGCTGCGGCGTCTGTAACACTGACCCGGCGGTGGCAGGGCGACAGAAATGTTCGCTGGTGGTGCGCGAAGGGTGGCTGGAGCGTAACAGACAGCGGTCGAAAAGGAGCTGAAACGGTCGGTAAAGGTGGTCCTTAACGAAATAAAAAACAAGAAAAGCAGCCGTGTCCCCACAGTCTGCCCTGGCAGGGCAGTGGATGTCAGCGGCTGTACACCAACCCGACGGTCCAATCTTTGGGCTCATCCCCCCTCACCCTCCCCCCAAATGCATGACAAGAGCGTCCTCTCTGCACCACGGCGTCCCGGATACGCATCCGCCATACTGAGCCACGTGGCCGTACACAGCTGTCCATCTCACTGTACTGTAATGGGGCAGCACGGGCGCCTTCTACAACAATCCAGGCCAACTTCGGACCATTCTTTCACTTTTCCAATGGCCAGTGTCACCCGCGCTCTCAACTGTGGGCCCACACGCAAACGGCCATCCGGCCGCGCAAACACAAAAGCGCTTCCCTCCAGACCTGAGGAATGTGTCAATCATCGCATTGTAAAGGGTCAGTGCGGCCGGGGGGAGGGCCACGGGCTGATAAACCAACTGCCAATTGCGGCGGTTTTCTGGCACAAAGCAAATGATGTGCTCCCGGAGCAGCGCGTTCAGGAAGGGCTCGGTGCGCGGCAGCGCCGACTTCAGCATGCGAATCATATAAAATAGTTTGGAGTACTTGGAGCGGAAGAACGTGGCAGACAACTGCGGAGCCGAAACAGAGAAAATGGTGGGGCCTGACACTGGCAAAGGCACCGTGTGAACGAAGGAAGGGCCTGGCATGTTGGACGATCCCATAATCGCTGCTGAAACCAGCCATGGCGGATATCCCGGGGGGGGGGGACCCGGTCCTGATGCGACCCACCCCCTGGGCATCTGTCAAAAACTCGGGGGGGGGGGGGCTATTAGGGGGCCTATTAGGGGGCAATTTGGGGGCCTATTGGGGGGCCTATTAGGGGGCCTTATAGGAGGGGGGGGCTATTGGGGGCCTATTGGGGGGCCTATTAGGGGGCCTTATAGGAGGGGGGGGCTATTGGGGGCCTATTGGGGGGCCTACTAGGGGGCCTATTATGGGGCCAATTGGGGGCTATTAGGGGGCCCATTAGGGGGCCTATTGGGTGGCCTATTGGGGGGGGGGGGCTACTAGGGGGCCTACTGGGGGGCGCCTCATACAAGGACCAGGCCCAGCTGCCCCCCCCCCCCCCCGGGGCGGGTATTGGTGGATGTCAAGGACAGGATTGGCAGGGGTCAGCACAGCATCCACAATCGTTGCAAGGCGTCTGCACTGCTGCTCTCCAGGCCAGGCAGGAAGCCACAGCACACAACATCCGCCGGAATGTTTCCCGACACCTGCCGACACCTGCCACAAGCGTTCAGTGACACCTTCTACCGCCTGTCAGACCTTCTGCCCGGAGCTGTGACGACGGCGGTGTGGTGTGTGCGCCCCTGTCATCTATACCAGGCCAGACCGCAGTTGGAGGGCGACAGATCAACGACGCAGGTTTGCTGGTTGGTACTTGGCGGGAAGAAAAATGCTCTGCGGGGGGGGGGGGGTGACACGGAAGCCCATTTTCTCAACCCCCCCCCCTCCTTGGCCGCCGTGACGGGAGGGGGGGTTCAGGGCGGGGGTGCCCGACCTGCCGTGCCGGGGGGGGGGGGGGGTCAACCCAACATCTATGGCTCAAAATGATACCCACGTCACGCTGATCATTTTGACTACTCAAACGTGGGGGGGGAATTATTGGTGGAAAAAACTTTTTCGGGCCAAAATTTGTGTTCCTGCGCCTTTGGTGCCAACATCCGTTCTTACACGAAACAAAGGGCCCGACATGGAACCCCATTTCTCCAACCCCCCAACCCCCCCCCTCCTTCGGCGGGCGTCCGTGTCACCCCCCCCCCCCCCCCCCGCAGAGCAATTTTCAGGTCGCCCTTCCGGTTTCGCACACGTGGTGGTCTTTTGTAGAGGACTGTGTAGGGGGTGGTGAGACCTAATTAGGGCAGGGCTATCCCTAACGAAAAAAAAGGGTTCGTAACGTCCACAGAAACGAACGTTCACGGGGACGCTCTCTGCTTCATGGTCAAGACATGGGCAAGACACAAAACCACAGAAACAATATTAACAATGGTTGGCAGTTGGCGGCGGTTGACGGAAGGGAGGTTGGTGGTTGGCGGCGGTTGGCGGTTGGCGGTTGGGGATCCTGATCCTTGGGGGCTGTCGTTAAGGGCTGTCCTTAACAAAAAATTTTGGGGCTCTTAACAACAGCCCTGAATTAGGGTGACATAAGCGACTGCAGAGAGACTGGGGGCGGGGGGGGGGGGGGAGCTAAACCAGGGAGGGCAGTTTTGTGGCTGCACACAGCCGCAGCCACTGCCCTCATGGCGCCCACTCCCCCGCCAGCGCCGACGGGCTTTGCACGCAGTCACCCCCAAGGCCATGCAGTTCGGAGGGTGCTCCTCACCCCATCGGATGTGGGACGTCGTAACACAGGCCGGGGGGCCTCCGGATCACCGAGTGATAGGCATCGGCGTTGCACTGCAGACCCGGGCATCGTGCCTGAGGTGTCGCTTGACCAGGCGTGCAGTCGCATGCGTGGTCTTGTGCGGTGCCCGTGCTGTCCCTCCGCCTTCCTCTTGCTTTGCCCCCTCCGCGGGGGGGGGGGGGGTGAGACCTAGATTATGAGAGAGATATTGAACTAAAGAGAGAGAATCAGAAACAGAGCAGCAAAACAGACAGAGGTAATGCACTCCTCAGCATGGCATAAGTGCATCTTTATTCTCTATGCCATGCCTGGTTGAACCTCAGAAGAACAGTCAGTACAGACATCAGACCAGGCGTCCCTGGTCGTCACAACAGCTGACCTGTACATTCAGCAAAATAGTGCAAGTGTTGAAAGACAGCAGGAGACAGAGAAATACAGAGGGGTACTCCGCGGGGGGGGGGGGGGGCAGCAGCCAACGTGGGTTGGGGTGGGGGGAGGGTGGGGGTCAAAACGCTTTTTCGCGATTGTCAAGCGCGGGCGACACCTTCCGCATGGCCTCGCGCACTGCGCACTGGTGGGGGGCGGCCTGTTGGAGGCGCTGACGACCAGCCATCCGCTGTGATCGCCCGGAGGGACGACCCGACAGCCAACGACCGCGTTGTGCGACCGGGGGTCCGGGCCCAGGGCCCAACACAGCCCCGGCCCAAGAGGGTGCGCTGTGGCGGAAAAGGTATTTGACCAGGAAATGGCCCCCAAACGATGTGCCAGGGACGATCTGTGGAGGACCCTGTTTGGGAGGGGGGGGGGGGGGTTGGGTTTTGGGTTTGGGTCGGGACCCTTGCACCGTATTGCACATCTGTCAGACGCAGGGCGTCGTTTGTGTGCTCAGGGGGCCTCTCTGGGTCCATGAGGCCAGATGTCCACCACTGCTGCCTTCGCGATAGGCAGGTGAAGCGGATGTTGTGCTCTGTGCACCCCCCCCCCCTCGCGGTCTGCCACCTGCTCAGCCACCCGTTGTCCACGAGGGGGGGCGGGATGATTCGGAGGAGGGGCACGCAAGGGAGCGGCGGTACCATCAGAACACCGCAGCGGCTGCTGATGACCTGCCGCCAGGCCTCGCTGGTCTGCAGCGCGGTGTCGTTCTGGACGCTGAGGCACTCATCCACCACCACCAGATCCCACCCCGACTGGGCAGTGAATGGCTTGTCCCGCGCCCTGAGCAACAGATCACGACGGCATTCCAGGCAGCGGCAGGCGGGGGATGGCAGTGGGCGGGGGGGGGGGGGGGAGCTTCGGCGACTCTGTGTTGGGCCCGCCTGCGGTGTGTCCCGTGCAAAAGTGCACTTTGCAATCCAAAAAGTCACGCCACACAACAACCCGCATGCCACAATATGATGGCCTGAAACCCGACCAGAACAGGGGGGGAAACCCAAACCGTCGACGGTGACGGCCAATTTCGGGGAAAATATGGTTCCGGGACCCCCCCCCCTTCACCCATACATCTCCGAAAAGCCCTACTCAAGGGCTTTCCGAATATACCCTACATACCCCTACCTACGGGCCACTCCATGGGCACAAACGAGGCAACAATGGCACCGACCCCCGAACACCCTCCGTGTCGGCACAATCCCCAACATCCCCGAGAGATATGGACTCCATCACAGCACCGCTGCAGATTCGCGGCATCCCTTTCTGCGTCCCGAGGCACATACCTCCGCAATGTGCTGCTCCGCACGCGGCGTGGGCGCGCCCGATTGCCGTTCCGGGAGGCATGGTCTGCATGGTTGAGTTTTCGCTGTCCTAGCACCTTCGCCCTCCCTTGGCTGGCAGCAGGAGCCCTCCCTTGGCTGGCAGCGGGAGGACACCCAGTCCCCCGGTGCTTCCCTCGGACGCGGCACATGCAGCAAACACGCTCTGTGAGAGGCTTGTTCTCTCCCTTTGCCAGTCTTCATAAACTCGTGCCGCAAGAGATCAATTTTGATCGTACATTTGGGCCGCCGAAGACCATAACAACGCCCACGCACAAGATCTCTGCACTTGCAGGCGACATCGGGGAAAAGACATGGCCCGTGGTACATCCTTTCTCTGAAAAGCTCGGGAATAACGCTTTTTTTCCGTCCAACTCAACGGTGGTGACCTCCGGGGAGACACCCGAAGAACATGTTCTTGTTCGGGGGGGGGGGGGGCAGGGAAGTATTAGAAGGGGGGGAAGGGGGGTCTGGGACCCAGAAATTTGTGTTCCAAAAAGCCGATCAGATTTTCCCAATTGTACATTTCGTTTTTTCCCGCGAGGGTCACTTTGGTCTGGAGGGGGGGGGGGTCCAGGGGGGGTTTCCTGGGGCACGGTCCATCATGAACATGACCGTTGGAGGGCCCTCGTTTGCACTGCGGCCGCCGGGGCAACGGAGGCAGGGCACCTGCCGAGCGTGGTCACCACCAGCGACGTGCTGTCAATCTTGGGCATCCCCCGAACGGGTTTGACGGCGGACTGTCCGCCATTGGAAATGCCGCGGCTCACCAACATCCCGCTCGCCTGCTGCACCTGAGGCCACGGAGGGGCAGAGAGGACCGCGCAGGTGTGTGTGTGGGGGGGGGGGGGGTTGGCACAAGGCCTTGGTGGTTGGCTCTGTTAGCCTGTGGCGGCGCCTATTGGCCTCTCGCCTTTGAACCTTCTGCTATGACAAGCAGGCATCCGTACTACTGCGGGCATCAGCACTGCCGCGGGCATCCACTTTCCTGGGTGGGAATCCAGAATGCAACTTCTGCTCATGGCGTCCTCCCCTGACGGCCTGATCAGTGCCCGGTATGCGGTCATCACAAAGACCCCAGGCTGGGGGGTGCTCACCACAACCAGCAACGTGAATGTCACACAAGGCCATGGGTGCTAGCTCACCAATGTGTGACTTGCTGGTAGTGCGTTGCAGTAATATCTTCTGCACTCTGCGCCATTCATGGCGAGCGCGTTGCAGAAATATCTTCGCTCAGAGTATTCGCACTCTGACCACGGCGGAGTATCTTGCGTGCTGGCGGTAGTGAGCAGCCCCGCCCACCAACACGCCCCACAAGAGTGGGGGGGGGGGGGGGTAGTACATCAGGATATAAAACAGACAGGTGCTGGACGTGCAAATGTACACCGGGCGTCGAATAGCCATA